>CM060903.1:631491937-633891937 GCA_030737815.1 Allium fistulosum | reverse complement strand
GTCGGATCATTATGAAGAAAGAAAGGGGTAGAAAATAGAAAAGAAGAGAAGAAAGAAGAAACAACAACAACGATCTCACAGCGGAACGAATAAATTATATTAATAACATAAAGAAACTATTACATAGTATACAACACTTATCAGAGTTTACACAACTATACAACACATACTAGACAGTTATAAACATCTGTCCAGATATTACAACTCAAATACAATACAAGACTCTAACACAGATATCAACACAGCGGAATACTATATCTACGAACGCCGAAGCCTCCTGCTCCATTGCTCCTCCACAATTCGTCAAAGCTAAACCTGAATCCCTTGGCTACTCGTAAAAATTTGAGTACCCAAGAGTTTATAAAACAGAAATAAACAACTTGGGTCAGACATGGGTCTGGTGTGAGTAACAGGTTAAACTTGTTTAACTTCAAAACCTTTTGAAAGAAAAGGTATCACGTAAGACTCCCCACAAATAAACATGGGTAAGTTTTTACCTTACGCTAACCAAAACATTTGATAGGAAATTCGATTGTATTATAATAGGGTCTAGGGTTTTCAAATAAATATGGAATAGCCGAAATTGTTACATTATTAAATTCCAGCATACATAAGTATACAATCAAGTCCGTTATCACTTATTGGAATTTGGATTTCCATACAATGGCAGAGCTACCGGGGTACCGCTCATCACAGTACGGGGCCTAGATCACCGTACCGAGGATCACTCCCAATCCCCTGCAACACAAAGCCGGAACCATCCCTTACTGGATAATCCCGAATAAAATCACCCCACAGATGGCCGTCGCCAACTGCACCACTAAGCCGAAATAAAAGAAGGAACTCTCTAGACAGGGATGACCTTACTCTCAGTGGGTGCTACCCACGAAGCCTTGCTGCACCTCCCCTGTTTTAGCCATTCCCGGTTGATGAGGCTTGAAGTCACGATTTACCTTTAAATCAGAACACATCACTTAGAATGCTCATCGTCCACCTGACGATGTTTTGAAAGCATTCAATCCTTATAAGTTCGTTCCGGGTTCGAACGAAACCGAAGGCATTATCTCGTTACACTCGTTTTGGAATCACCCTCAGAGTTAACGACAATAACCCTTGCACTCTGAATCTTCATCTTCACTTGAGATTCACGACCTATCGTAAATTTGGATCGATGTGGTATTCGGGTCTCCAGACCTGGAATCCCGGTATACGGAAACCCGATCCCGGTCTCATCGAAATCCAAAACGTATCTTTTAAGGCCAAGTTGTTTTAAGGTTAAAACAATTCATTTCAGTTGTCTATACTACACGGATAGATAATTCACAACAGATAATCTACATTATCACAAACAGATAATTCATATTATCATTTCAATTTAACCAAAGCATCCATATCATAGATCAGCATATCTCTTATCAGAGATAACAATAATGCAAAGCATTCTATATTATTCATTCATCCCTAAGAAATGATTTATATCATCTCTAATTAATTTAAAGTGAATTAAATTAATTACCTCATTTTATAAATCCTTCTTACTTAATCATTAATTAAACCAATAATTAATCATACTTTAAGTATGATCTTAATTAATCAATCCTGATTAATTATACTTTAATTACCTTAAGTAATTAACTCTTAATTAATTTCACAAGTTAATTAACTTAAATCATTCAGTAATTTATCTTTAATTACTTCATCTATTAATTAACTGTATTTAATTACATTAATCCTTAATTAATTATAATTAATTAATTACTTTAATCACTTATTATTTATTAATTAATCTTAATTAATCAATTCTTAATTATATCATTAATTATATTAATTAATGATCCTTAATTACTCTTAACTAATTATCTTATTTAAATAAATTACATTTAATAATTAATTAGTCACATTTATTAATCACCTTTGATTAATCTCATCTAGTAATTAACTACCCTTAATTACTCTTCCATAAATTAATTACTCATTAATTAATTATCTTTTAATTAATCCCTTGATTAATTATTTAAAGTAATTAACTCAAATTACTTTCATTATATCATCCTTAGTTAATTACATCCACTAATTAACTTTAATTACTTTCCTAAGTAATTACACTTTCACTAATTACATTTAAGTAATTATACTTATCACATAACCAAGTGATTATCTTAAATTAATTAAATTAATTAATTTAACTTATCAAATTATTCAATTAATTACCTTAATTACTTCCATTAAATAATTATACTTAACCAATTCATAAAAGATTATCATTAGTTAATTAATCTACTTGATTATCAAAATTAATCATATTAATGAATTATTTAATAATCTCTAATTAATAACCTCTCATTAATTATTAACAATTCTTTATTTAAGTAATTAAACTTAAATCAAACATTATTAATTTACAAATAAATAAATTCTTAATTACTAATTAATTAATTTCTAATTTCTTAATCAATTACTTAATTAATCTTTAATTACTTGATTAATTAATTCCTAATTATTTATTAATAATCTATACTTATCTAATTAAATGATCCTTAATTCCAAATTAATTAACCTTTAACTAATTTACTTATAATCTTAATTAATTAACCCAAATCATTAATTAATTCAATTATTAAATTATCCTTTAATCACCTTATTAATTTAATGAATCCTAAATCATTAAACTTTAATTAATCTCTAAATTAAAGTACTAATCTTTATAACAACTTTAATTATTATTAACAAAAGATTTTAAACATTTTACCTTAAAATCTTTTCTTAATTCATTTCAAATTAAAGATTTAAATTTGAATTACAAATTTAACTTTAACCAATTTACAAAATCTTTTTAATCCAAATGTTAAAGAAACACTTAACATTTATAAAAGAAATTTACAAGATTTTTGAACCCATTTATTTAAATTCAAACCTTTTTAAAAATATACTTTAAACAATTTAAATTTGAAAACTTTCTTTTATTTCAAACTGGAATGCAGATTAAACTTTGATTACAGATTAACTTTAGATTTTTAAACCTACTTACATTTAAATCTTCATTTTAAAAATTCAAACCTTTAACCATTTTAAAGTAGTTAAAACAATTTAGATTTAAAAAAAAACTTATATTATTCCAAAACTAAGATTCAAACTAAATTAGATTCCAGATTAAACTTTGATTTAAACTTAGTTTAAATCTCTTCTTTACAATTTAAAAATTTAGTTTTACATTTAAATCTGACAGGTTTTAAACCTGTAACACAGTAATTTGACTCGAGCTTATACTACAATTGCTTCGAGTCCAACCCCACGTTACTTCGAGTTAAACGCTCGAATCACTCGAGAATCACTCGAGTACACTTCTCTGCCAAAACCAATCTCCACCCGTATCCAAATCATCACCGTGCACGTGCACTATGACACCGCTCCACTTCGATCACCGCCGATGATCTCTCCAAGTCATCGATCACCTTCATACCCAAATACGATCATCAGAACCTCTACATCAACTCGAATTCGAAATCGAACATCACGCCCAAACCTGGAACAAGAAACTGGATCAACACTTCAAACTGGAAAACGTTCGAACTCACTCCTCCGACCACCATCGTCCTTGAAACTCCGGCGAAGACCTCGTCAACCCACCATCTTCCAGTACCCAAAACCTCAGGCAACTCGATCAACAGAGGAAATCAAACCCAAGCAAAAACTGTAACCCAGTAAAACTAGGTTTAGAAACTCAAATCAACAACCACCATCGCCACGGTCATCTATACGGCCATCCAACATTTTTCTCTTAATCCCCTATTACTCCTCTATCACCAGAGAAAATTCCGACCACTCCGATGAACTAGATCGTCAGAGGCAACCTAAAACTCTTATTTTGATCAACCACGAACTGCTCCCTCAACCTACTTCTAAAAATTAAAATTTTAGTTGTAAAAATCATGGTTTCATTCGAGTATTCGATTTATATCCCTGAATTTATAAACTAAGATGTTTGAAATTTCACAAAACTCTAACTTTCCTGTTTTTAGAGTTTTCCAGAGTAGAATTAAATTTATTATTGCCTTAAGTACAAATTTAAACTAAAGTTTACAATTTAACAACCAAGTTGGACTTGCATATTTAAGTTTAAGTAGTGACAAGATCAAAGATTAAATTTTTATATCCACAACTGGGAGACTGAGAAGTAAAAACAGAGAGCACCCAGATGAACAATACATACATATCACACATTCATATATATACAGAGAAAAGCACTAATATACTAATGCATTTAAACATAATCATTTCAGAGATCTCATGCAACCAGATTCTACTTAAGTTATCTTAAATAAAATGTTACTCACCAGATTAAAATTGATGAACAGAGCATAACTTGAAACTGCTTTAAACTTTAAAAACTGAAATGCCTTGTCTCTTTAAAAACTTGAATTGGTAGCTTTAATTTGAAGAGATTGCAGTTGCATGCATGTTAAAATCTTGCTTTATTGAGATGTTGCTCTAGATCAGGTTGCTTTAAATTCCAGTTTACTTGCTTTTGATTTTGAAAAGAATTTGCAGGCTTTGATTCAGGTTTGAAGAATTTGTTGCAGGCTCTAGTTTTCAGATTGAAGAAATGCATTACAGAGATTTGTTTTGATAATCTCTGGTTTGAGGAATTTAATTACTGATTTGTTTTGAGAAATTGTTTGAGTTACTGATTTTGTTTTACAGGTTGAAGTTTTTCTTTTACATTTGAAAAGAGAAAATAGGAAAAAGAGTGAAGATAAGAACATATGTATATAAGTTAAAATGATTTATCAAATAAAAGAAAAACAAAAACTCAAAACTTGACATTTGTCATTACATTGGTTTATTAATGTACACATGTTATTTTAAAGCTTTAGGAATTTACACATGTCCTTTTAATTTGTTTATATTTATTTAAATGTAAATAAAAAGCCTTTCTTATTTATTAAATACTTATGTATATATATATATAAAAGCTTGTCCATATATTTAAAATCTAAAACTATTTAAAATCTTACCTATTTTGAATTTCAAATTTAATTTAAATTCAAATGCAAATTATATTTAAAAATCCAATTTAAAGTTAATCTTAAACAACACATTCAAATTGAAATAACAAATCCTATTTTACATTAAAATCTATTTATTTAAAGACAATACACTATTAATATTGTTTGAAAATAACATACTTATCAATTTTAAAATAATTTATAAAAGAAATTATAAATTATCATTTATTATTAATTGAATTAACATATCATATTTATTAAGCAATATTAAAAAGAAAATAAATTAACCTTACTATAAATCTTTATTCAAAACCATATAGTTATTAATTTTAAATAACTTTGAAAAGCTAATATTAAATAAATCCAAATCTCCAAACTATCAAAAATATATATATAAGAAATTTAAAACAAGAATTTATTTATTTATTAACTTTCAAATCAAAGGCAATCTATTTACAATATATACTCATATATATATATTATAGATAGAAATCATTTTATTGACTTATAAAAGATAAATTTCACTAATTAAATATCTATTTAATTAGATTATTAACCAATTCAAATTTTTATTATCAAATATTATCAAATCAATTTAATTATTTAAACAGATTATTAAATTGATATTGTCCATAAATTCCGGGATATTACAGAACTACAATGGGTCGAACAGCAAAAAGAAAGCTTCAAAAACACTGCCAATTTTTTTCTTCTTTTCGAAATCAGTTATCATGGAAATGCATAAACAATTTCGAGTGACCAATGTCAACAATTAAAAGAAACAGAACAAAGTCATCACCGTAGTGAACAAGGAATCAAACCAAGTCAAGAAACCCAAAAATTTGCAAGCATACATAAATGAAATTCAAGTGAAGATAGTGGCAACTACACAAGCAACCAGAAATGTTATCAAGCCTCGCCAAATCACAAGGTATTAATGCAACAAGAAACCGGACAGTGCAAATGAACATGCCTGAAAGAACAAAGTACCACAAAATGCAGGCAGACTTTTATACAGGCTGCAAGCATTGAATGTGCACATATATGACTTGAAAACAAGTGACAGGGGTTCGAATATGTAGCAGTTTCGAACAATATCAACACAAGTGTTATGACCGACATTAGCAATTCAGTGCCGAAGTCAAACCATCAAAATCGAAACCAGGATGAGTGTATCATGGAATCGAACGAAAGAAAAACAGAACCCAGTGGATTGAAAGCGTTACAGAAATCATCAACAACAAAGCAAATTCGAATGGCCAGAACTCAGTATGAAATTAGATGTGAGTGAAAGAAATTCACTCACCTTTTATCGGCGAACGCAGATCCACTCAAAGTCGAACTCGACCTAAATAGAAGCTGCCGAAGAAAGCTACCAGGGGACGGTTGGTCGGCAGGCAAAGGAGCTTCGATCGATCCACTTGAACGCGGCGACACGAATTTTACGAAGCCCTAATTACGGTAGAAAGAGGAACGAACGAGGTGAGCCGCCATTGTTTATTTTCTTTTTTTTCTTTTTTTTTGATTTAGGTTTCTCCAACGAAAAATGAACGGGTCGGGGGAAAAAGAACAAGTAGAGATAGCCATCTCGACAACGCAAAACAACACGGGCCAAACTAAATTTTTAAGCCCACATATAATATTTCACGAATTGAAAGAAGAATTTCTATCTGATTTTTAAAAGAATTCTGATTGTTTAGACGCCAAACAATTAGCAACCCAGTTAAATCGACACATGATGATAATAATAATACTGTGAAATCTCGGGTTGTTACAGGAGTACTCTAAGTCCCCGGAGCGCGGACTAGAGTATAAACGATTCCATATCTCCGAATCCCCAGAGCGCGGATTGGAGTACTCTAAGTCCCCGGAGCGCGGACTAGAGTATAAACGATTCCAAACCTCCGAATCCCCAGAGCGCGGATCGGAGTACTCTAAGTCCCCGGAGCGCGGACTAGAGTATAAACGATTCCAAACCTCCGAATCCCCAGAGCGCGGATCGGAGTACTCTAAGTCCCCAGAGCGCGGACTAGAGTATAAACGATTCCAAATCTCCGAATCCCCAGAGCGCGGATCGGAGTACTCTAAGTCCCCGGAGCGCGGACTAGAGTATAAACGATTTCGAACCTCCGAATCCCCAGAGCGTGGAGCGGAGTACTCTAAGTCCCCGGAGCGCGGACTAGAGTATAAACGATTTCGAACCTCCGAATCCCCAGAGCGCGGAGTGGAGTACTCTAAGTCCCCGGAGCGCGGACTAGAGTATAAACGATTCCAAATCTCCGAATCCCCAGAGCGCGGATCGGAGTACTCTAAGTCCCTGGAGTGTGGACTAGAGTATAAACGATTTCGAACCTCCGAATCCCCAGAGCGCGGAGCGGAGTACTCTAAGTCCCCGGAGCGCGGACTAGAGTATAAACGATTCCAAACCTCCGAATCCCCAGAGCGTGGATCGGAGTACTCTAAGTCCCCGGAGCACAGACTAGAGTATAAACGATTCCAAACCTCCGAATCCCCAGAGCGCGGATCGGAGTACTCTAAGTCCCCGGAGCGCGGACTAGAGTATAAACGATTCCAAACCTCTGAATCCCTAGAGCGCGGATCGGAGTACTCTAAGTCCCCGGAGCGCGGACTAGAGTATAAACGATTCCAAACCTCCGAATCCCCAGAGCACGGATCGGAGTACTCTAAGTCCCCGGAGCGCGGACTAGAGTATAAACGATTCCAAATCTCTGAATCCCCAGAGCGCGGATCGGAGTACTCTAAGTCCCCGGAGCGCGGACTAGAGTATAAACGATTCCAAACCTCCGAATCCCCAGAGCGCGGATCGGAGTACTCTAAGTCCTCGGAGCGCGGACTAGAGTATAAACGATTCCAAACCTCCGAATCCCCAAAGCGCGGATCGGAGTACTCTAAGTCCCCGGAGCGCGGACTAGAGTATAAACGATTCCAAACCTCCGAATCCCCAGAGCGCGGATCGGAGTACTCTAAGTCCCCGGAGCGCGGAATAGAGTATAAACGATTCCAAATCTTCGAATCTCCAGAGCGCGGATCGGAGTACTCTAAGTCCCCAGAGAGCGGACTAGAGTATAAACGATTTCGAACCTCCGAATCCCCTAAACGCGGATCAACTTACTCTAAATCCCCGGAGCGCAGATTTAGAAAAAAGGTCCAAGTACTCGAGAAATGTGGAATAAGGAATATGCCACGTCCGGAGATGTTTGAACAACATGAAAATGGACTGGGAGATAAGGCAACTCATAAGAACTTGAGTTATGGCTACAATTAGTCATCAAACCAAAGAAAAGCAAGAGAATCATTCGAACGAAAAAGAAACTAAAAACTTTATTCGATCAGTCCAAAATGGGGTTACATGATCACTCCTACAAAATTCAGACCTGTCTATACAAACTACAAGCTACGGAAGATAAAAGCAATTACAAGACTTAAGCAAGAAGCTCGTTGAACGAGTTTATCGATTATTTCTTCGATTTCTTCTTCTTGTCTTCCTTTGTCTTTTTCGATGACTCCTCTCCCTCACGCTTTTTCTTGGACTTCTTGCGTGCTACGGAAGCGGAGTCAGGAGTAGGAGACGGAACATCTAGTGGTTTGGACTTGCCCGGGAGGATGATTTTCAAAGGTCTGTTCCGCGGGTCGGTAAGTTCCAGGATTCCAGGTTCAACTTTGACCTCGGCCTTTTTCTTTTCCTCTTCGGCAAGGCGGTCCTTCATGCTCATCTGCAAGGTATGCTCAGAGGCGCCGGTGATTTCAATTTCATCATTCCCTTCGGCAGGAGATGAAGTGTCGAGCTTATCATCATCCAGCGCCCCGATCACCTGAGCATCGGGACCAGGGAGTACTCCCGCGTGGACAGCATCGCTTGTTTTCCCTGCCTCCTCCCTGGCGTCATCGCTCCTCGGAGTTGGCTCGGCGTCAGAACAACCTGCACGAAAACATAAAGAATGAGCGTTAGAACGAGTAGCCACTGCTGAAAAAAGACGGGATCTTTCAACTTCTAGAGAAAGAAGAATTTCCTACCAGGTTCCGGTTGGCTATCGGTGGCGCGTGGGGTTTCACCCTCAAGGATAGGGGATAGCACATGAGCACCGAGCCCGGGGTCTTCGGGGTCATAACCAACATGCTACTCGAATGGATCAAGTGTCGGCCGACCGGCCGATTGAGCAGCGGATTGAGCAGCAGTATGAAGAGCAGTAATATTGGCGCCAGACGGGCCAGCTTCATCATTTTTCTCTTTTGGAAGGGGAGAGCCTTTGCTGTAAAGTGCCAATGCTGCGGATAAATCCGATGGCTCATTCCCCCTAAGGAACTCCTTCACCAAGGCCTCCTCATCAACCTCTTCGGAGCCCGACTCGATCTTCCTGATCCTTATCAAAGTTTCCCAGGCCTCAGCTAGGGATTCGAGATAGCCGTCGCCCAAGAACGTTAAGTCGCGATGCATGAGGACGCGGGCTCCGTATTCAGCAATAAACGGATCAAACATGCATTTGACCTCTTCCCTGCCGGCTTCTACGGCCGCCTCGAGGTGAGAATCAATCTCCTCCGCAGCCTTTCTTTTGCCCTCCTCGCGGGCCTCATACTTCATTTTCTCAACCCCGGCAAGTTCGTCATCGAGCTTCGCTTTCAGGAGACGAGTAGCGACGATTTCATCACAGTATCGTTGTGATTCTTCTTGAGCAGATACCTTGTCCTCCTTCTCCTTGGAGAGTAATTCTTTCAGCTCTCTGACTTGCACGACGAGCGCATCCCTCTCTTTTTGAACAGAGTCTTTCTCTAGGGCGAGGGCACCGCTGCGCTGGACTGCTTCGTCAAGCTCTTTTTTATGAGCCACCTCTAAACGAGTAACTGCCTCAGCAGTATCTTTTGCGCTTTGTTCAGCGGCTTCCAGCTTCGACTTATACGAAGCGAGCTCTACGTCTTGGTGCTCGATGATGTTTTTGTCGCAGCCAGCCTCCAGTTTCAGGCAATCAATCTCATGTTGGCGCTCAACGGATACCTCTGAGATCTTCTCCACCAAGTGCACAAACGCGTCATGTTGAACATAGACGTCGTTATTGCAGGCAATGGCACTCTGCTTCACATGCCCGGGAATATGATGAATGGCTGGGAGGAACTTCAGACCGTCGAAGCAAATTTTCGGAAACTTGGCCTTAAGATCGACCATCTTTTCCGCAATAGTCGGGTCCACCGCAGGAGTAGGAGGAGGAGGCTTTGAAAGTTCCACTCTTTTTCGTTGCTCCCGAACTTGCCTCGTACTCGATGAACCGGAGTGTTGTTCTCGAGGAGCATCAGAGTGGTAACCCTTCTGTGAAGTTTTATCTTTATCCGGCACAGTTGGAGGAAGGGGATCACGAGACTGCGAAGATTGAGAATATGCCTTCTTGCGGTGAGACGACTCACGGGGACGGTTGTCTCTATCTTCATAATCGTCTCTGCCCCTGCGTCTGCCTGAACCAGAGTCTTGTCCAGAGTGATGAAATATGGAAGAGCCATGAAGGCGATCGAGTCCGTGAGAACGCCCCATATCACCTGCAAATAATGGAGATAACAACGAGTTAAGAAAAATCCGTAAGATAAGAAAAAACTTGAAGTGTATGATGGAATGCGTATGTGCGTGTGTGTCCTAGTGTTCCCCCCGACGGACCAGTTCGTTTATCTTTACTAATCGGAGTGTTGTCTCCTTGGACCGGGAGTTGAACTCCCGCATGGCCTCTAGCGGGTGAAGAAAATTTGAGGGCTTCAGGATCATCAAACCCGTAATTAAGTATATCTTCGGGAATAGAAAGGTTCGATAGACCCCTCAAGGAACTTTCCAGGTGTTGCGAGGAAGCCTCTTTCTCAGGCGGGATAGGCGTGACTTTTGAAGTGCCACCGACTTTCTCCTTCTGCACTTTATATTTTAACTTCTTCTTTCCCTTCGAAGGGGAGGATGACGTCTCAATATCTTGAACTTCGATTGCCGGATTCCAAGCGGGACCCACATTCTCGCCCTGAGTCTCAGGAGCTTCGTCTTCTTTGCGCTCACTGTCTTCATGCATATCGGGAATGCGGCACGACGACGAACCGGCCTGTTTTTTCCCTTTACCGGACGGAGGTTTGGGAATGGTGACACGTTCTGGAAGGCTGATCCGATGACCAGGGGCTAGCAAGCCAAACCCCGACAGTGATTCATTTGAAATGATAGCTCGGATGTCTCGATCCTCGGTAGGAAGAGCTCTAATGGTTTCGACATCCTCAGAATATCCTCGGCCTTCCGGACGCGGGTTGATGCCTGAAAAGATGAAAACAGAGACTTAGGAAAAACATGACTCCGGTTAAATGCGAATGGTGACTCAGTAGAGAAACTTACTGCCTTCAACCCATCTCCTCGCAAAACCGGGAGGGCAGCGCACATAGAACCATTCCTGTTTGTACAGGGCGAATTTACTGCATGCCCCTGTCAAGATCTGGCATTTGTGGTACGGCTCGAGGAACATAAAGGAAGGACTGTCTTTCCGTCTCTTGATCATATAGATGTATCTGATATCACCGGCGGTTGGAGGTCTGGAGAAGACGACCATGAAAAGTAAGTAAGTCCCATATAGAAATGCATGGCCGTTCGGGTGCAGCTGCGACGGAGCTATGTCGATATACTGCAATACGTCCCGGAGAAATAAATTGAATGGAGGCACGCTGCCCATCCAACATATGAACTTGTTACAGGTAGTATACCCGACTGGGGGCAGATGAGGACGATCGTGTCGCGAAGGAAATAACACGTCGGCAAAAGGGATTCCATGAATGGAGCATATCCGTCGAAGAGCGGCTTCGTTGACCTTCGAAGCTTGTGAATCGATCGGATTGTCTAGTAGGATTGTCGCCTCCAGGGCATCAGGTGCTAGGTTATGAACAGGAGAAGTCGACGGATTAGAAGTATCAGCGGCTACTTGCCTTGATGACGGCCCAGGCCTGTCGGATATAGTGGCGGAGCTAGACTTTCTCGACATTCCCGATAAATAACGAACCTGGCTAAGTGCTTGAGAGAACTATACTTAAAAAACGTTGAACGTTAGAATTAGCAACACGAGTTTTCCCCCCACGTGGTGTGTGAACTAGTGCAAGCATTCGTGTACAAGCAATAAGAATCTAAAGATTTCGAAGATATAAGAATGAGCTTCGAATCGTCGCCTTCGAAGACCGTCATCGCTGACCGTCTCAAAGAGCCCGCCTGGTGGTGAGTACAGTTCCAGATTCAGAAAACATACGATTTATAGAGTGACCGGCCTAAGTGTAGTTTCACATTTATACTGTTCGGCATTTAAATAGTGTTCGGCTTTGTTTGGCTCGGTCTAAGTTCTGTTCGGCAATTGTATTGTTCGGCCTAAGTATAGGTCAGAGTGTATGTTCGTTCGGCGTGTCAAGTGTTCGGTTAGGTCATGTTCGGCATTCAGACTGTTCGGCCTAGGTATAGTGTTCGGCTTTATTTGGCTCGGTCTAAGTTCTGTTCGGCAATCGTATTGTTCGGCCTTGATACTGTTCGGCATCTAAGAGTGTTCGGCTTGGGTTTTGTTCAGCTAAGTTATTGTTCGACATTTTAATGAGTGTTCGGCTTGGGTTTTGTTCGGCATTCTAGCGTGTGTTCGGCCTTACTGTTCGGCATCAGAGCAAAGTGTCGTTCGGCACATGAGGATTGTCCGGCTTCGAACGCAGCGTTCGGCGTCCGGGCCACGCTCGTCACACACCTCCGTCACAGGCATTTTCGAGGAGACATCGCCAAGGAAAGTTGCACTAGATTCAAAGCGCATCACGTTCGGCCACGCGATACACTTTGGGGGGCAAGTGTTTCCTGGAGATTTGACCAGGCAACTAGTACCCAGAGAAGTACTCGGCATCCATAGCGTTCGGCATCCGTAGTGCTCGGCATCCAAAAGACTCGGCGTCAAGTAGTGCTCGGCATCTAGAAAGACTCGGCGTCAAGTAGTGTTTGGCGTTCAGCGTAGTACTCGGCATCAGTAGTACTCGGCATACAAAACTACTCGGCTTCGACTGGAACACGGCGTCGACCAATGCCCAGCGTCAGCTAGCGTTCGGCATCAATAGAACTCGGTGATAGGAGTGCTCGGCAACAAGAGCACTCGGCATCAAGTAGAACCTGGCAACAAGAGTACTCGGCATCCCATGGTACTCGGGGTAGTACTCGGCAACGGGAGTACTCGGCATTCTAAAGACATTCGGTATGCACAGCTACTCGAGGTAACAATATCGTTCGGCCTGCACGCATTGTTCGATCGAGAGCTTCGGACAGAAGTACGTTCGGTCTTCATTGCAACCATCCTGCACTTCCCACACATCAGACGGACCGTTCGGCATGGAAAGGACCGTTCGGCACTATAGCGTTCAACATGCTTGGTTCGGCGAGCAGCAACCACCGTACTCGGGCTAGAGTGTTCGGCCACCAAGCCCACTTGGGAAGTCCAGCCCATATTTGCCTATAAATAGAGGGGCAGGGTCACAGTGAAGAGGATCCTTTTTTCGGAGAGAACACCGGGGAGACTCTACCATTTTTGAGACACATCTTCTCTACTTAACAACTTCATTCAAGCATTTGATTCACGAATTGTATTTGTAATCAACAATAAGGAAGATCAATAAAGTTTAATCTCAAAGTGGACGTAGGAAATTGCGCTAAACCACTATAAATTTGGTGTTCTTACTTTCTGCATTTAAATTAGCATTGTCTTCTCTGTTTAATTTATCTTCATCACTTATATCTCTACACAATCTTTATCTACGAGGTTAGTGACCAATTTTGGTGCTAACAGTATGAATTCAAGAGAGTAGTTAATTCAGAAAATATGATTCAAGTAAAAACAAGTAAGTGAAGTGATTTGATCTTGAAATTCATGCATATATATAGTAGATAGAAAGTTACAACTTCTGGTGAAAAGACTTTAACGAACAACAATGGTCATAACCTTCTACGAAGAAGAAAACTGTTCATGAAAGGAAGTTTCTATTCAGAAAATAGCGGTTGGAACCAGGTCAGTCGACTGGCCTATGAACTTCAGTCGACTGAATTTGAAAATATAAACATGCATACATATGTGCACATGTTCAATAGACTGCCTATAGATATTCAGTCGACTAAATGACCTTATTCGGTCGACTGAAATCTATTGATAAACATAAATTACCATAACTCATTTGGTTAGAGCACTTGCCTCCTAAACTAGTGACCTGGGTTCGTGCCCTGCTCTATGCATTTTTTGAAAACTTGATTTTTCATTTAAAATATGATTTTACCAATGACCCAAGTTCAAGTATTGATTTATATATTATTATTGTTATTATTTTATTTTATTTTTCTTAAAAATAAAACATTTATTACTTTTATAGATGCTTCATATGTTTGTGAACTACTTGAGGATAGATTTTAACATAGCTAAAACTAGACTTTGACTATAAACAACATATATATATATATATGAACCATACTTTATATTGTTGAGTCCGGTCTTCGTAGTTCTTTATCGTAGATTCATGAATCTTCGTGTCGGTCGATTTCTTGTCATTAATCAAAACATAAGATCCAACACATCTACACAAAGCTGGTATGTTCCTGATCTAGGACATGCATCGGGATTTGATTATACCCTGAGTACTCATCCATAAACAATAACAATTCGTCCCCCGTAGTTGAATCAACTAGCTGATCAACTATAGGCAGGGGAAAACTATCTTTAGGGCATCACTTGTTCAAATCTGAATAGTCAATACATGTTCTCCACTTCCCATTCGCCTTCTTCGCCAACATAGGATTAGATATCCATTCGGGATAGAGGATGTCGTGAATAAACCCGTTGACTTTAAGTTTATCCGCCTCCTCTTTAAGAGGGACAGATCTCTCCGGGTCCATGCCCCATCTTTTCTAGTTTCACTGGGACATATTTCAGATCAATGTTCAATGCATGGCTCGCTATCGCAGGCGAGATCCCACAAATGTCAGAATGAGTCCAAGCGAATACATTCAGATTCTCTCGAAGGAAATCAGTAAATTCTCTCATCATCGAAGAGTTGAGTTGCGATCCAATTTTCAACACCCGCGATGGGTCGTCGTGGCTGACTGTAATACCAATCGTCAGCTTAGCCGACGCTGCCTTGGTCTCCTTGGGTTCCTCCTTATCATCCCTCGGATCTATACCTCTATAGAACCGACTAGGGCTGTTTGGTAATGGTTACAGTTACCATTTTGTAAATACCGTTACCATACCGTTTTTACTGGTAAACTAAAATTGTTTACCGTTACCATTACCGATTGACTGGTATACCGATGATTGGTATACCGATAAACTGGTAACCGTTACACTGGTAATGGTAAATTACCGTTTGTCTAGAAAAATAATAAGTTTATACATTTTTACACTAAACGATGCTTCATTATATATCTCATTGGGTCACTTAATAAAAGACATAGAAAAGAAGTGTATTTGTCATCATTTGAGTTGAATTAATAAAATAAATTGAACTATTTTCTTTCTTCTAAATGCCCATAATACAACATCTTACATGAATATCAATTTATTATGAACGGATTGGTAAATTGCCCTTACCGTTGGTTTTGAAAAAATATTGCCGATGTTTTACCATAGAAAATAGTAAATTTACCGTTACCATACCGATTATACCGACTTTACTTTAAACTGGTAATCGATTGACTGGTAATGGTATGGTAATAGTAAATTGACTGTTACCATAATAGCCCTAGAATCGACTGTGGTGCCCAAGCCAAGGCTTAGGCGCCATTTGCCAATCTCTAGTAACTTGGATGTGGACAAACTTATCCACACCCTTTCCCTTCTCTTTTCACTGAGCCTCTCTCAACTCAGCCACATAACAGGCACGTCCAGTCGCCTGATCACCATACACAACACCTCTCCATTATCAGTCGGAAATTTCAACGTCACACACCACAGGGCCAAAGCTGCCCGAAATTCAACCAGGGCCGGACGGCCTAGAAAAAATTATTACGGTGAACCAACATCCAAAACAATGAATGTTAGGATGTGTACACTCCTATGTTCACCTCCTCCTAACTCAACTGGCAGTTGGACATAACCTACTGCTTCAGTAGCCACACCGTTGAAACCGTGTATACGAGCTTTAAATGGTTTCAAATCCTTAGCCTTCATCCTCATTTGATCATACGCCTTCTTAAAGATAATGTTCATAGAACTTCCACAATCAATCAAGATACTTCTCACCAGAGCAGGGCCAATCATGGCTGAGATAACCATCAGATCAATAGTAGGGGCCTCTACTCTATCGACATCCCTGCTTTTGAATACTATATCATCCGCCATCGTGCGCTGTTGCTTGGGCGGAGTTCCATCATCCATATTTGAACAACATTCAAAATCAACATGTCTCATTGAACTAGCATAGCGCTCCATTTCTTGCCAACTCCTATCCGCAGGATGCGGTCCACCAACTATCATGTTTATTACCAACCTTCCACCCGTCCGTATTGGCTCCTCAGCCCTGCACGGAGCCTGCCCTTGATTGGGGTCAGACGTCCCCTGTCCACCATCCTACGGATTTTTCACAAACTACTGCAACTTTTTCTCCTGAATCAATTTCGTAATGGCATCCTGGAGATGCCTACACTCGTTAGTATTGTGCCTGTAACATTCATGAAATCGACAATACTTTCCTGTTTGCTTATGTGTCTCTGTCGATTCCTTCGGATGCGGCTTCTTGTATTTAAAGGTATTACAGGTGGACAGGTAAATGTTCTCCAAGGATGCATTCAAAGGTGTATAGCTGTCCTATATAGGAAACCTGGGCTTCGACCTTCTGGGCTCCCTCTTTCGGTCTCGATTCCCTTCACCACTTCTTTTCTGCTGATTCGGCTTGTTTTGAACATTGACCTATACCTTCCTAGAACTCTTATCAGACTGCTTTATCACGATGTTGCTTTACACAACTTCCCCACTGGGCCCTATGGCATTGCTCTTCCTAGACAATCTGGCTTCCACCTTTATCATAAACTGAGCTACCCTTGAATAGAAACGTTCCAACGTGGCCAGCGGTTTTCCAGCTAGCCAATCGCCGAATTCAGATTCTAGGTTGACCCCTCTCGTCGCAGCCATGAGTATTGCATGGTCATTTGGGTCACTGACTTCAATGGACGCAATATGAAATCTCTGCAAGTAGTCCTTCAGTGATTTCCCTGGAACCTAGATTACACTTGATAATGACATCACATCTTTAGGGCGAGTAACGTGGATCCGGAACTGTTCCACAAACATTGTTGCCAGTTCGTCAAATCTTAAGATTGACCGCCGGGGTAATCTTGTCAACCACATCGTGGCGATCCCAGAGAGAGTTATAGGGAAGCATCTACACTTGGTTGCATCGTTCACTCTTGTCGAGTCCATCAACCATTCGTACCTCATGATGTGCTGCCTGGGGTCGGTTTTCCCCTCACAAGCAGGCATCGTAGGCATGTTAAACCTTCTAGGATACTCCGCATGTAAAACATTGTCAGTAGATGGGGTGTGGCTCCTAGAGACTTCCCAATCATCATTCATCAAGCCCTGGTTTTCCCTCACCAACTGCCTGACCATTGCTGATAAGTCCGGTGTCTAGATAGGTGGCGCCAAGTGGTGGTCGTGCTCCAACTCGCATGAATGTTCCGGTCAGTGTCTCCGAGCCATTTCATGCCTCCTTGGCCTATCATCCTCCTGATGTGCATTCTGAGCATTCACTTCATTTTCATTTCGGAGAGGTAGTTGGTCAACATCCATACGTACTCCAACGTCCAAGTTCCCAGATCTGACTCGAGCATGACCCCCCAACTGCAGTTGAGGAGCAGTCCCCCGGCTGAGGGATCGGTACCGAACCCTAGGGAGGGATCGACACCGACCCGTCTTGGTAGACCATGTTGATCTGCCAAGCGTTGCTCCGATGTCCCTATTCATGCTGCTTCAACTCTACGACGCCTTCACCTGTGATGTTCGTCTGATGAAGTTGAACTATTTTATGTTGAGTAAGAAGTGAGATCCCTTCTGGCGCTTTGGAACTGCTATTGAGCAATCTGGTTCATCAAGTTGGGATTAGTCTGGATTTGCTCGTTTAGCTGCCTACGACTCTCCATTAGCTCTCTTATCAAGTCATTGAATTCAGCTCTAGTTATGGAATCGACGGGGTTCTGGACTGCAACAGGCTCCACATTCACATTAGCATGTTGGTGCTTGGACCTCCTTGTTGGATACTGACAATTTCGTTGGCATCAACATTCTGGGAAGTAGATCTGGTGCGCCTCACCATTCTGGTTTCTTTGCTTAGACCTTAGTAAATCTGAGTAGTATCTGCAAGCTTCTAAATATGAATCTGGATCTCCATCGGGGGATTTCCTCAATCCAGTAGCAACAAAGGTGATCCTAACAAGTTGAGAATCAACGTTCTCAGTGAAAGCACCAAAATGTTTCCTTAAAAGAAAATTATGTGATAATATAATATATTTTCTATGATTATTTTCTATGTTTGAACATCATGCTTTGGATGTGATAATATGTTTGTTTGGTTGTCGAAATAATTCACGTTAAATACACGTTGAATTTAAATAAAGGAAATCACTTTATTATATGAATTATAAAAGTGTTACAGAATAGTTAAACCTCTTTAAACAAGAATAAAATAGTTTAAAACGCTTTATAAGCATTAAAAATTATTTTGGTAAAGTTTGGAAAAGATTTGAAAATGGAGTCAAAGTAAGCGCGTCGCGTAACGGCAGTTCGCGATTTCGCATCATAAAAGTTAAATCAATATGTAGAATGGAATATAGCTCGAAATTATTCGAAATAATAATTTTTTGAATTCTTATAACCATTGTTTTCAAATGAAGAAGATAAATTAAGATTTCGTTGAATAGAATTTGAGTTATGTTCAAATCAAGTTTTTAAAAACATCGCGATTTTGGCAGTTTTGGGAACCAACGTGGCAAATGCTTTAAAATTGATATTTTTAGATCTTTAAAATATGACATAAATTTTATAAATATGTTAAAATGTTTTAAAAAGGATTTGATTTATAAAAATGGATATATATGAAATGGAATTAGTGTTTTGAACACAGAAGCTTTAAAAACACTATTCGCATTTGTAGCAGTTTCGGTTACTTTTGCAAATTGAGATTTAACTTAATTATTATTTCCCAATCTTTTTAATAATCTTTTCAAATGAATAATTAAGTATTTTGAAAATGATTTGGAAGTTTTATAATTATTTTAAGGGAGTTTTAAATAAATGGTTAAAGGAATATTGTTTTAAACAATATTTGGAATTGTGTGAAGTAAATGAAAATCATCTCTAAAAGATCATATAAACAAGTAAGATTTGATCAAATAACTTGACCGTCTTATGGATGATAGAGAAATATTCTCTAGATCTGAGCTTAGACAACCAGTCTCTAGGTCCCGCTCTAGCTATCCGGACTGGCCCGACGGAGGGGATAGTAAATTTGATTTAATCGGACCATATTTTCCTAAGATAAAAAGAGATTTGGAGAATTCCGAAAGTTAAAAAAGATTTTAAATAATAAGATTTTGGTGATATAAGAAATATATTGGTTAAACTCTATTTAAATTCCAAGAAGGGAACTCGTACTATCCGTATGAATTTAAAAGGTGATTTCATCGTTATTCGACGAATAGTACATGTTGAATACATAAATTAGTATTGAGTATAATTAAAATAATTCCCATAGATCCTATTTACTCAATACTAATTGGTTTTCAATTTACCATCTTAGATAACATGGTCTTAACCCATTTAAAAGATATGTTTTGAAAATACGAAACCTCTATTAAAATTGTATTAAATTATAGAAACATTTTCCTATGTAATTAATGAGAAATGGTTTGGTGTTTCCAAAGTTAAAAAGAGGTTTAATGATTCCGTATATACCAAAAAAGGAATGGGTTAAAGATGTATATCTCTAGAAGATATTTTATCTGGATAAAAGATATTGATAAACTAAATAATAATCACCCACATACTTAACATCTTTTATCGATAAATTGGTTCGGAGAAACCAGGATCAAACTTGGGTGATTTCTATCTGAAAAACACATCGAACCAACATATGTTCGAAAGTGAAAACATGTTGAAGACAATGATTTTGAAGATGGAGATCTTCATAGTGTAGGGTTGCTTGTCACTAACCTTTGGGGGTAATTCCCTTATCATATATACGGTGGTGGTGGTTCCTTGAATTTGAAATCTTCGATACAAGGACTTCTCACTACTAATCCTAGGAGTGATTCCTAAACAGGATGTAGTAGGAGAAGTGCCTTTGATTTATCCTATGCCTCAACAACTTTTGTGGACGAGTGTCTGACATTGCATTTTTAAGACCACGTACATTTGTTTTTATAAACGTATGTTTGGTGGTGTTGGAGGTAACCCCTTTTATACTTAACACCCTTCTCTGAGACGTATGAGCTCAAAGGTTGTAAATTTGTGGAAATTGATTAGTATGTTGTTGGAAATGGAAATGTGGAATTCAAAGTGGGATTTGTCATGTGAAAGGTAAAACGTTACCTTAAGCCTCACACATCGATAATGGCAAAAACAGGGTAGATGCGGCAGGGCTAAGTGGGTCGCTCCCATTAGGAGATGTTCATCACCTTTCAAGATTACCCTGTATATTTTGGGTTTGTTGTGTCTGTTGTGGCCACGGATAAGTTGGGAATGACTGGGGTGATGTTATATTCGGCATTATCTATGGTAAATGTAGGCCAGTTCTGTGTTGGTAGAGGTTGGAGCCTTAGGTGCATCCCTCTAGAGATGTACGGTCGGAAGGTAGTCCCTTACCCTCTCATTATACAGAATCCATTCTCCAATACGAGCCTTTACAGTTTTAGTTGTAAACCATTATGCTAGAATTTAATAAATGTAGCAATTTCGGCTAAGATTATATATAATTTTTTGAAAGAGCTTTCAAAGAATGTTATTAAAAATAATATCTCTGATTTTGCATAGCAAATGGTTTGGTTATCATAAGGTAAAAATCCGTCCGTGTTTATGTGCGGCGTGGTCTTATGAGATACCCTTTGTTTTCAAAAATTTCTATGTTTTGAGTTTTCTCACACTAGTCCCAATACTGACCTGAAGTTTATTTTCTTTTCCCTTAAACTTTGGTTGCCCTATTTTTCTGGGCAGCCAAGTAGTTAAGGTCTAGCGTGGAACATTTTGGAGGATCTTGGAGCAGGAGCCGAAGTTTCCTCTGTAGATGGTTATCTATTTCCATTTCCACTGCATTTGTTTACTTTTTATATTTAGCACTAGTATGGACGGAGATTTATAACTATCTAGACTGAGATTAGGATAGACTTTAATGTATGTATTTAAAATTTCTACTGTAATGATTATATACTGAAATAATATATGTTATTCCATTCTTGTAAGTTTATGTTCTATCTTCTTTTTCTTTTTACCTTTAACGATTGGTTTTTACGGCACTTGAATGCTCGACACGCAATACAGTAGACGTATTAGTGTCGATTTTCGAGGGTCGAAAATGTAGGTCGTCACAACCTAAATGTAGGATTTTTGGTTGCTATGTTTGAATAAGTAAGTAGATAAGGATTACTTTGCTTAAATGTTTACTACTTGCATGCTATAGAACTTAGGATAAAATTATTATAGACTAGAAATGTGATACCTTAGCATTGAGCGATACCATAAGTGAAATGATACAGCTTAAGTTAAATCGAAATTAGAATAGGAGTTATGCTATTTTCACTAGTTTAAAACATCATTAGAATTTTATGTTCTTAGGTGAAAATGAAGAATAGTAATAGATTCAAGTTATTAGATTCTGGGACTTTTGTTTTGTCTTACCTTAGTATCTAGTAAATGAAGTGATCATTATACTACTGAGATTATTTAAGACATAGTGTATGTGCATTGATGGTTGCATGGGGCTACATTTCCATTGAGGCATACTTGTGCTTAAGTTATCAGTAATGGTGCATGTCATCATCATTTTATCTAGGTTAATAGCATGGATTGAAAAAGTTTACCTATGCATATACATTTCCGATGATTTGGATTGAGTTCATATGTTAGTAGTAAAGTCGTAAGTTAAAGCTAGAAGAATGATCTAGTTGAGAGTACTTGGAAAGTGGAGGAGAGAATCCGATCTTTTCATTTCAACTCTTCAGTGGAGGATCTTTTCATTTGCTTGTTTATTAGGATGATTATTTATTTAGGTATGGATGAATGGATGTTATAGATTATTACTATTGATTAAGGAAACTAGAAGATGTGACATGCTTTGTTGCATGGCTTGCGTTTTGAGATATGACTTGACCCATTATATATCATGTTGCATACATAAAGCAATTATCAGTATATTTTATGATATCTTGCATCCATGCCTATTTGTCATGATCTTGCATTCATATAGGAGTTCCATTAGTATTATGCATTACTACATGCCATATTCATGACATATGTTAATAGAATGATGCACATTTTTGCTTGCATCTATTTTACCATTACTATGCATCATTTAATTTCACCTATTTTGCAATTGTTGGATAGCTTCTTGGATTCATATTATAGTTGGAACCTATATGGGTATGACATCTTATATCGCTAGAAATGATAGGAAACATATATGTTTGATATGAATTGCTTGGGTGTTTTGTTTGGATGTCTTATGTATGGTGTGGTTTAAGCGTATATATTGCACATACACATGGTTGCTATTATATGATTGAGTCTATGAGTTGCATTTTCCATCTCTTGGAATTTCGGGGACGAAATTCTTTTAAAGGGATAAGCATGTAATTCCTTGTATATTTTTTTTAAAATAAAATAAATTAAAAAGGACGTTTTGGTACACAAGGTGTAACGACCCGATATTTTCAACCATTCGCATCCGCACATGTCGGACTTGAATTGCTCAAAATACCGCGTTGTAAATAAAATTTGGCAAATCTCAGAATATACAGTAAATAAAAAGATCACAGATCACAGACACAGAGTAAAATAATGCAGCGGAAGTAAAAGAAATAGTAGTTCATGAAGCTACTATGTAAATATATCAGAGTTAAATAAGATACAATAGAAGAAATAAAGTACAACAGAAGTGTAAGTATGATAACCAAGTACAAGCTGAATAGAACCACAGAACTGAAATAGATAGGACAAGACTCACCAGAAAATCTCCAGCGATTCAAATCTCCAAGAGAGCAGAAATCCAAATCTGTGAATAACTTAGGTTGACCCGAGCGTAAAGCAAGACACAAAACACTCGAGTCAGGACAATATATACTTATATAATGTAAACCAACTCAAGTGAACTGTAATAAGGTACAAGTAACTTAAAGAATGCTTGGGATCGCCCATTCTTTAAGGATCCGTTAAACTATCTACTATGTAGTAATATTCGCTATTAATATAATGTCTAATATAAAATAAACATACTTTTTAATAGCGTCAAGGGGCTACCCATATAGCCCTTAACACGTAATAGTCCCAGTAGTCTATCCAGTATTAGCATACTCCCAAAATGGGGGCTACCCTCGATACTCCACAGGCTACGGGAGAAATCACAAATCGTAGTAAAGCTCGATATGGTAGGTGACACGGCACACAAGGCAATGCCAGGGTAGATATACCAATTACGCACACGGACTGATGGATCGCATAGCAGCCACTACCGTCCACCTCGAACAACACTCCCAAATCGAAGGGTGGCCACCGAAAATCACAAAGTAATAGAATGGAATCGAAGAAGTGCGTCCGATAAGAGGTGCTACCTCACTGGTCCGAGATCGCTCCTGTTTTAGCCACCTTATGCCAACTCATGGGAGTTGGGTCCACGTATATACCTTAGGATCGTCGCCACCATCCTACTTCATTCTGGAAACTCCACCACGTACACAGTTGTCAAAGTGGTTTTCGGTATCGACAGAGAGTATGTCCATATCCGATCCCGGTCTCTTTAACAACCAATCGTTATTATAATCTGTGGTTATAATTTAAAAACAGTTTATACTTAAAAATAGAATATCATTTCAAATCCAAATATTTATCAAAATACAGATCAAATCATTTCCAAACCATTTAATATATCAAAATATCATATTTTTCCAAACTTCATTTCAAATCATTTCAATATATCAAAATATCATATCCTTTCAAAACTTCAGTTCAAATCATTTTAATATATCAACATATTGATCAAATCATTTCCAAACCATTTAATATATCAAAATATCATATCTTTCCAAAGCTTCATTTCAAATCATTTTAATATATCAAAATATCTTATCTTAAACACCCTTCTAAATTCAAAGATAACACTCATTCATTTTCGATTCAAACCACCTTTTAATTGATTCATATTTCAATTAAATTACTTCATTTAAACCCTTTAAAAGTATAATTATTATTCTCTCAATTCAAGTATTCAGTTTACAAAGTTTCAAACCATTCTGAGTTCGTTTACTAAGTCAAAAACCATAATTATTAAAATTTCAGCCTTTCACGGCATAAAAAAAACTGTTATAAGTTATACTTGAAAACATTTTTATTCGACAAAGACAACATTTAAAACTGCTGTTAAAACTCAGTTTTTAGTTAAATTATCGTTCAAAACAGCAAAGACAGCATTTCAGAAGTGCTGCGGTAACTCAGATTTCAAAACAAAGGTTTTTATTTGATTTCAGCAAAGACTGCAGACCAGTATAGCTTTTCCAGAGAATGCTATAATAGACCTGAGTTCAATATTAGCCTATAAGTTCAACCACAGCAACTATAGCATTTCAGAAATACTGTAATAGCTCTTTTCACACAATTTTAGTTCAATTCAGAAACTATAGCATTTCTGAATGCTATTAAAAGTTAATTCCAGATTTTAGTGTATTTCCAGCAAATAATAAACTTTATTTTAAATAATTTAAACATTTCAAAATCATATTTTTAACATTAAAAATGTTCATTAACATATCATTTAACATATATATTTTTTCACAATAAATTTCTTATAATTAAATCCAATTTTCAACAATTTACTTAATAAATTTAAGTGTAAAAGTTTCCAATTTTTCACATTTCAACAAATAAACTCAACACTTCAAATTTAAATTTCCATTTCACAAATTTAACTAAATTTCCAATTTTATTTAATTAACTTAAACCTTTAATTAAAACCAAATTTCACATTTCCAAGTCAAGTTATATTTTAAAAGATCACTTTTAAACATTCATTTATTTAACCACTTAAATTCATAGAAAAATCAATAATGCTTTAATAAATTGCTTAAATTCAAATTTAATCAAATTATCATATTTACCAATTTCCAATATAATTAAATTTCCATTTTATTCATATAACTTAAATATCATTTTAAATCAAAATTCCAAATTTCCAAACTTAAGTTATAATTCAAAAATCCAGTTAAACCATTCATTAATTACATTTTTAACACATAGAAAAATCATAATTTCTTTATTTTAAAACATTTCAAAATCTATTTAAATCAAATTTCATAAATTTATATTTTTAAAATACTTAAAAATATCCAAAACACTTTATAAAATAACCACGGGCCTGTATATAGTTTTTTAACCTAGGTCAAGTGATACGGATATGTATCATTTCAATCCGCAGTTTAAAAAGAAAAATTCGGGTTCTATCATTTCAAACCCACAATCCCAAGTTAAATAAAATAAATAAAAATCGTTCATGCCTATCATTTCATCCCATAACGATTTTTCCCTATTCTAAAGTCCGTTCGGGTATGTATCATTTCAACCCATAGTGAATCTAATCTACAGGGAACTTGCAGTGTGATAAACAGATATAAATGAACAGAATAGCATCATATAACAGTAACAGATAAGATGACAGATAAATTAACAATTTAACATCATATATAAATGATCGCAGGCAGTTATAACATCACATAATAGTTCTACACATTCAATTGGTGTCAATTCACATTTGTATAAGTATAAATGTCTGGTGAGATTTACTCACCTTTTTAAAGCTGAAGACCACAATTCAAACACAAAGATCAAACTCCGGAAAACACAAGAGGCACGACAAAGCACGATCCAAACTTGAGTGATAGGAGAGCTAAGATTTCAACTTATGTACACAAACAAATACAAAATACATAAGTATATTTAATACAAAAGATTAGATGAAATAAACAATGAAAATGATTGAGATAAGATGGCATAACCTTGCTCTATCTTATGCAAGTGGTGATGGAGGTGGTGATGGGGTTAGCAATAGGAGGTAGAGGCCGAGCCTATTCATGAAGGAAACAAAGAAAGAAAAAGAAGAAAGAAAGAAAAAAGAAAAAAAAAGAAGAGGAAGAAGAAGCCATGGATATTTAGATCTATAAAAATTTTTCTCTTAGGAAATAAAATGAGAATGAGATGTGAGATGAGAATATTTGTACGTGATTTGTAAGAGTAATAGGTGGCTAGGGTTATGGAAAAAAACATCTACGAGAATAAATGGTAAGAAAATAATAAAGGGGATTTAATTCCTATTTAATAAAAGAAACGTATGCAAAGATCTTTAAATCAGAAGAGTCAAACGAGGAAGGAAATGTTGGGAAATAATTTGCGCGAAATTTGATGGGAGTAATACATGGCTAAGCAAATGGTACACGGCTAAATCAATAAAGAGGCAAGGCAATTTAAGGTAGGAGTTTTAATGGTTTGGGAAATAAAAAGGCAACAAATAACTGGATGTATTTATTAATTTTTTCCTTTGTTTGCATGCAACGAAAAGAGGAGTTTGAGGAACAATACGTACGTGAATTATGAGAAGAATTCATGGTTAATGAATGTGGGAAGTAATTGGCTATGCAAATGGAAAGGCAAGGGAAAAGGAAAAGGCAACAAATAAACAAACAAGTAACCTATCTCTTGCAATTTCTAAGCTATTATTAAAAAGAAAACCCATCAAAAATCAAATGAATATATTCAAAGTTTATACAAATAAAAAATAAAATAAATAAATAAATAAAAGTTAGGGAAATAAACATAGGAAAAAAAATAAATAAATAAAATATAGAAATCATTTAAATCCAAACCCAAATCAATATATCATTTATTCCTAAATGCAAATGGAAAGACAGTGTTTAAACAATGAAACGTATGCCTCTTAAATTTCTCCAAGCCATATATTTGCATACATTTCTTTCTAGAAATGAAATGTGAAGTAAATGTGTACGTGAATTATGAAGTGGTGTGGATGGCAAGAAAAGATTTGAACGACTAAAGAGGAGTAAATGAGGAAATGGTAAAAGAAACGACTTAGGAGGTGAAACGACTTTACGTTTCAAAAGCTTTTAAAACCTTTCAAATTTCCTTAATTTATTCATATAAGTTTACCTTACTGAAAATAATAATAATTTCAGTTACAAATACGAAAATATAACAAAATATAAAATATTTATTAATTATATAAGGTTAAAATAAGAAAATAGCGCAAAATTGCAAACCTAGTCTACAAAAATGGGAAAATAAACAGAATGAACTTTGAAAAATTTATATGGACTTGTAAAAATATTTATAACAAAGATAACAACATAAAAGAAAAAATGCATTCACAAATAAATATATAAAACTTAATTTAAATAAAATTTAAATGAAGAAATAAGCAGAGGAATAGAAAACAGCCTTTTAAAAATAGGGAATAATTACAGTAAATTTTGTAAAAATCCTATTATCATTTTAAAAATATTTGAAAGTCAAAATATTCATAAAATAACATATTGACCCAGATTAAAATGAAATATGACAATAAAAATATAATTTGTATAATTTAAAAATAACAAAATTGCAGAATAAACAAATTGCAGTCAATATTGAAATATACATAACTTTCACTGTTTAAATCCATTTTCATCGAAACGAAAAGCAGTGTTCAAGTTATTACATCTATTTTCATAATAAAAGATAAAATTTAAGATTTTAAAATAATTTAAATTTGAATTTTAAAAGTCAAAGTTTGAATGGTTTGACCAGAAATTCACTTTCCAGTAAAATAACCAATTTATACTAGTTTGAAATTATAGTTCACATAATAATTAACATTTATTTTAAAAATGAAATGTTTGAAATCAAACAAGTTAAAAATAGTTTCAAAAATAAAATAAAGTCACATTTTAAAATATAGGCCAAAATCTAGGGTTGTTACACTCTCCCCCACTCAAAACTTTTCGTCCCCGAAAAGGAATGAGGTACGGGAAAGCACAAGAAAAAGATTGAGTGAAATAAGATTAAGACAAGATGATAAGAAGATTGAAACTATACCTGATAACTGTTGTTATAGGTAAGTTTAACAAGGTGGATGGAAAGCAATGCTCAGATTAAAATAAGTACCAAAGATTATTAAAGATTATAGAAAGATTTCTAAATAGAAAGATTATAGAAAGATACCTATACCAGTCTGTAGCACGATAAGGAAAATAAGGACAACTAACAGACAGTTTGAAAACAAAATAAGATAATAAGTTTGAAAAACAAAATAAGATAATAGGTTAGAAATTTCCATGGTTTCAGCTTAAATTGATAATTAATTTTACACAAGTTAAATAAATCTTAACCATCTCTAATTTCATTACCTTATCATCCAATTTTTCTTAAACTAACAATTTCAAAAATCATGGATTTGCAAATTCATTATTCATTATACTCATAATGTACTTAATAAATTTAATTCCTCTTTATTCTTAATTTAAAATTAATTTTATCCCTCTCAATATATTTTATCACCTATGTTAAATAAAATTTGTATAAAATCTTTTTATATTGTATATTATCCAGTTACATCGTTAACTTATAAAATTTAAGGTAAGTTATAATGGAATGCAATGGTGTATTATACAAATAAAACTTTCCAATTCAATTATCTCAAGTTTGAATAATTTATCCAAATTTTTGATTTGCTTTTTATAATTGAATTTAAGAATTAAATTTTCGATTTCTTCAAACCATTTAGAGATAAATAAATGTATGTACATAACTTATCAAATTAAATTTAAATCATATATCTATATATATTATAAATCAAGTCATATTTTAGAAATTCAAATCAATTAAATTCCCCAAAACAAAACTGTAGCAAGACTACAAAACAGTCTCTTAACTTCGAAACTCGAAAATGAACGTCGATGATGTCGTGATCATCACCGAAGTTATTTTCCAGCGACAAAGAGAAGAGCACTTTAAAATTCTTTGGAAACAAATTCTATTTGAAAATACTTTAAATAATATATCCCTTTTTAAAACTTTAAACCAAAGTTCGAAATAATCGGAATTTAAATTCTCAAATTCTTGATTTAAATTCATTTTAGTTCCCAAATCAAATTTATAAACAACTATTTATAAATTCATTTATAGAATGATAAATCAAGTATTATCATTTCAAATAATCAATTTAAATCAATTTATTAAGTTCCATAATATTTACTTATATCAAAATTTATTTCATTAACCAAATTTTAAAATAATATCGTGTCAGTTTGTTCTGTCAAAGTGTTTTAGAAATCCCATCGATAGCGTTGATTAGACGAATCGATCGGAAGCCCAAATCAACATCAACAACTCAAACAACACAATATATAAAACAAACATAGATTTACAAGTACAATTCAAAATGTTTGGACATATTTTGGAAACAAAAACAAGATGATTAATTAACAAAATATGAAGATGGATATGCTTAGATAAATCGCGGGCAACCTTAACCGGGTCAACCGTGACTTAATGAATAAGATCAAATGTGTATTTTTTTTCTGGGGTAAATCTAAATCCGATCTCAAGAGATAGAGTTTGGAATAACAAAAGGTATTAGCATCTAGACCAAGGATAGATATAAATCTCTGGTGAATCGATGCTAATTGTAAAGGAGTTTCCCCGTTTTACAAGTCATTAGAATATTGGCGGGACCGCCAATTCAGTATAAAGCTCATTCAAAGAGGAGTTATGGGATACTCCAGAATCACAAGAAGATGAATAGTGAGGGACAAGAATGGATTTTGGAACCGCAGGGAACGTTCCAAAATTCAAAGGAAATCAAATAAAAATGAAGAGATTCAAGCTCGAATGAAAGTGGTTATGTGACTAAATTTACCATACATTCTAAGTTTTGCCTCAAAGCCAAAGCTCTGATACCAACTGTAACGACCCGATATTTTCAACCATTCGCATCCGCACATGTCGGACTTGAATTGCTCAAAATACCGCGTTGTAAATAAAATTTGGCAAATCATAGAATATACAATAAATAAAAAGATCACAGATCACAAACACAGAGTAAAATAATGCAGCGGAAGTAAAAGAAATAGTAGTTCATGAAGCTACTATATAAATATATCAAAGTTAAATAAGATACAATAGAAGAAATAAAGTACAACAGAAGTCTAAGTATGATAACCAAGTACAAGCTGAATAGAACCACAGAACTGAAATAGATAGGACAAGACACAGCAGAAAATCTCCAGCGATTCAAATCTCCAAGAGAGCAGAAATCCAAATCTGTGAATAACTCAGGCTGACCCGAGCGTAAAGCAAGACACAAAACACTCGAGTCAGGACAATATATACTTATATAATGTAAACCAACTCAAGTGAACTGTAATAAGGTACAAGTAACTTAAAGAATGCTTGGGATCGCCCATTCTTTAAGGATCCGTTAAACTATCTACTATGTAGTAATATTCGCTATTAATATAATGTCTAATATAAAATAAACATACTTTTTAATAGCGTCAAGGGGTTACCCATATAGCCCTTAACACGTAATAGTCCCAGTAGTCTATCCAGTATTAGCAAACTCCCAAAATGGGGGCTACCCTCGATACTCCACAGGCTACGGGAGAAATCACAAATCGTAGTAAAGCTCGATATGGTAGGTGACACGGCACACAAGGCAATGCCAGGGTAGATATACCAATTACACACACGGACTGATGGATCGCATAGCAGCCACTACCGTCCACCTCGAACAACACTCCCAAATCGAAGGGTGGCCACTGAAAATCACAAAGTAATAGAATGGAATCGAAGAAGTGCGTCCGATAAGAGGTGCTACCTCACTGGTCCGAGATCGCTCCTGTTTTAGCCACCTTATGCCAATTCATGGGAGTTGGGTCCACGTATATACCTTAGGATCGTCGCCACCATCCTACTTCATTCTGGAAACTCCACCGCGTACACAGTTGTCAAAGTGGTTTTCGGTATCGACAGAGAGTATGTCCATATCCGATCCCGGTCTCTTTAACAACCAATCGTTATTATAATCTGTGGTTATAATTTAAAAACAGTTTATACTTAAAAATAGAATATCATTTCAAATCCAAATCTTTATCAAAATAAAGATCAAATCATTTCCAAACCATTTAATATATCAAAATATCATATTTTTCCAAACTTCATTTCAAATCATTTCAATATATCAAAATATCACATCCTTTCAAAAATTCAGTTCAAATCATTTTAATATATCAAAATATAGATCAAATCATTTCCAAACCATTTAATATATCAAAATATCATATCTTTCCAAAGCTTCATTTCAAATCATTTTAATATATCAAAATATCTTATCTTAAACACCCTTCTAAATTCAAAGATAACAGTCATTCATTTTCGATTCAAACCACCTTTTAATTGATTCATATTTCAATTAAATTACTTCATTTAAACCCTTTAAAAGTATAATTATTATTCTCTCAATTCAAGTATTCAGTTTACAAAGTTTCAAACCATTCTGAGTTCGTTTACTAAGTCAAAAACCATAATTATTAAAATTTCATCCTTTCACGGCATAAAAAAAAACTGTTATAAGTTATACTTGAAAACATTTTTATTCGGCAAAGACAGCATTTAAAACTGCTGTTAAAACTCAGTTTTTAGTTAAATTATAGTTCAAAACAGCAAAGACAGCATTTCAGAAGTGCTGCAGTAACTCAGATTTCAAAACAAAGGTTTTTATTTGATTTCAGCAAAGACTGCAGACCACTATAGCTTTTCCAGAGAATGCTATAATAGACCTGAGTTCAATATTAGCCTATAAGTTCAACCACAGCAACTACACCATTTCAGAAATGTTGTAATAGCTCTTTTCACACAATTTTAGTTCAATTCAGAAACTATAGCATTTCTGAATGCTATTAAAAGTTAATTCTAGATTTTAGTGTATTTCCAGCAAATAATAAACTTTATTTTAAATAATTTAAACATTTCAAAATCATATTTTTAACATTAAAAATGTTCATTAACATATCATTTAACATATATATTTTTTCACAATAAATTTCTTATAATTAAATCCAATTTTCAACAATTTACTTAATAAATTTAAGTGTAAAAGTTTCCAATTTTTCACATTTCAACAAATAAACTCAACACTTCAAATTTAAATTTCCATTTCACAAATTTAACTAAATTTCCAATTTTATTTAATTAACTTAAACCTTTAATTAAAACCAAATTTCACATTTCCAAGTCAAGTTATATTTTAAAAGATCACTTTTAAACATTCATTTATTTAATCACTTAAATTCATAGAAAAATCAATAATGCTTTAACAAATTGCTTAAATTCAAATTTAATCAAATTATCATATTTACCAATTTCCAATATAATTAAATTTCCATTTTATTCATATAACTTAAATATCATTTTAAATCAAAATTCCAAATTTCCAAACTTAAGTTATAATTCAAAAATCCAGTTAAACCATTCATTAATTACATTTTTAACACATAGAAAAATCATAATTTCTTTATTTTAAAACATTTCAAAATCTATTTAAATCAAATTTCATAAATTTATATTTTTAAAATACTTAAAAATATCCAAAACACTTTATAAAATAACCACGGGCCTGTATATAGTTTCCTAACCTAGGTCAAGTGATACGGATATGTATCATTTCAATCCGCAGTTTAAAAAGAAAATCCGGGTTCTATCATTTCAAACCCGCAATCCCAAGTTAAATAAAATAAATAAAAATCGTTCATGCCTATCATTTCATCCCATAACGATTTTTCCCTATTCTAAAGTCCGTTCGGGTATGTATCATTTCAACCCATAGTGAATCTAATCTACAGGGAACTTGCAGTGTGATAAACATATATAAATGAACAGAATAGCATCATATAACAGTAACAGATAAGATGACAGATAAATTAACAATTTAACATCATATATAAATGATCGCAGGCAGTTATAACATCACATAATAGTTCTACACATTCAATTGGTGTCAATTCACATTTGTATAAGTATAAATGTCTGGTGAGATTTACTCACCTTTTTAAAGCTGAAGACCACAATTCAAACACAAAGATCAAACTCCGGAAAACACAAGAGGCACGACAAAGCACGATCCAAACTTGAGTGATAGGAGAGCTAAGATTTCAACTTATGTACACAAACAAATACAAAATACATAAGTATATTTAATACAAAAGATTAGATGAAATAAACAATGAAAATGATTGAGATAAGATGGCATAACCTTGCTCTATCTTATGCAAGTGGTGATGGAGGTGGTGATGGGATTAGCAATAGGAGGTAGAGGCCGAGCCTATTCATGAAGGAAACAAAGAAAGAAAAAGAAGAAAGAAAGAAAAAAGAAAAAAAAGAAGAGGAAGAAGAAGCCATGGATATTTAGATCTATAAATTTTTTTCTCTTAGGAAATAAAATGAGAATGAGATGTGAGATGAGAATATTTGTACGTGATTTGTAAGAGTAATAGGTGGCTAGGGTTATGGAAAAAAACGTCTACGAGAATAAATGGTAAGAAAATAATAAAGGGGATTTAATTCCTATTTAATAAAAGAAACGTATGCAAAGATCTTTAAATCAGAAGAGTCAAACGAGGAAGGAAATGTTGGGAAATAATTTGCGCGAAATTTGATGGGAGTAATACATGGCTAAGCAAATGGTACACGGCTAAATCAATAAAGAGGCAAGGCAATTTAAGGTAGGAGTTTTAATGGTTTGGGAAATAAAAAGGCAACAAATAACTGGATGTATTTATTAATTTTTTCCTTTGTTTGCATGCAACGAAAAGAGGAGTTTGAGGAACAATACGTACGTGAATTATGAGAAGAATTCATGGTTAATGAATGTGGGAAGTAATTGGCTATGCAAATGGAAAGGCAAGGGAAAAGGAAAAGGCAACAAATAAACAAACAAGTAACCTATCTCTTGCAATTTCTAAGCTATTATTAAAAAGAAAACCCATCAAAAATCAAATGAATATATTCAAAGTTTATACAAATAAAAAATAAAATAAATAAATAAATAAAAGTTAGGGAAATAAACATAGGAAAAAAAATAAATAAATAAAATATAGAAATCATTTAAATCCAAACCCAAATCAATATATCATTTATTCCTAAATGCAAATGGAAAGACAGTGTTTAAACAATGAAACATGTGCCTCTTAAATTTCTCCAAGCCATATATTTGCATACATTTCTTTCTAGAAATGAAATGTTAAGTAAATGTGTACGTGAATTATGAAGTGGTGTGGATGGCAAGAAAAGATTTGAACGACTAAAGAGGAGTAAATGAGGAAACGGTAAAAGAAACGACTTAGGAGGTGAAACGACTTTACGTTTCAAAAGCTTTTAAAACCTTTCAAATTTCCTTAATTTATTCATATAAGTTTACCTTACTGGAAATAATAATAATTTCAGTTACAAATTCGAAAATATAACAAAATATTAAATATTTATTAATTATATAAGGTTAAAATAAGAAAATAGCGCAAAATTGCAAACCTAGTCTACAAAAATGGGAAAATAAACAGAATGAACTTTGGAAAATTTATATGCACTTGTAAAAATATTTATAACAAAGATAACAACATAAAAGAAAAAATGAATTCACAAATAAATATATAAAACTTAATTTAAATAAAATTTAAATGAAGAAATTAGCAGAGGAATAGAAAACAGCCTTTTAAAAATAGGGAATAATTACAGTAAATTTTGGAAAAATCCTATTATCATTTTAAAAATATTTGAAAGTCAAAATATTCATAAAATAACATATTGACCCAGATTAAAATGAAATATGACAATAAAAATATAATTTATATAATTTAAAAATAACAAAATTGCAGAATAAACAAATTGCAGTCAATATTGAAATATACATAACTTTCACTGTTTAACTCCATTTTCAACGAAACGAAAAGCAGTGTTCAAGTTATTACATATATTTTCATAATAAAATATAAAATTTAAGATTTTAAAATAATTTAAATTTGAATTTTAAAAGTCAAAGTTTGAATGGTTTGACCAGAAATTCACTTTCCAGTAAAATAACCAATTTATACTAGTTTGAAATTATAGTTCACATAATTAACATTTATTTTAAAAATGAAATGTTTGAAATCAAACAAGTTAAAAATAGTTTCAAAAATAAAATAAAGTCACATTTTAAAATATAGGCCAAAATCTAGGGTTGTTACACAAGGCTAAAAAAATAAATTTTTGCAAACGAAGATATTTGGAAAATACGACTTTTTCTTCACATCAAGTATATTTTTCTAGCCCAAATTTATATATATAATGTTAAAAACAGACAACCAATGAAGGAGATACAGACTGTTTACCGTTGCGTGCATTTTATATTTTGTGCTTACTTTGAAATTTAAGTTTAAAAATTAATTACGGGAATAAATCAAATTTTAATTAGTAAGTATAAATCATGTTTGTATATTTAAAGTTTATGGATACGTTCAAATTACTATAAAAAGAGTATAATTGTTTTAATGTGCATTAAAAGAAAATGAGGAAAGATATTTACATGCACAAACCTTAAACGGCTTCAGATGGAAAGCATTAATTAGCATATCAATGGAATTTATTGCCATAATTAATGAAAGTACATGTAAGGATAATGGGATATGAATAAATAAATGATTTTCCTAAAACCAAAACTTCACCTATAAATATAAAGCCAAGCCTCACTCCTTTCATTCTCAACCCTAGCATCTACCTATCTTTATTCCTTCTTCTTCTTCCTCAAAATAATAGATCTAAACATCAATTTTCTATTATCTTCTTAAAGTTTCTAAATTAAAAAAATAAAAATAAAACAAATAAAAATTAAAGAGAAAGAGAGAAAGAGAAAAGAAAACAAATCAAGGATTAAAGATATATAAAAGAGGATTCTTAAAGATAAAGATAGGGAAAAGCTAAAAAGGTGAGTGGATTTATTACGATGTGCTTATGTTGTGAACAAGCAATTAAATTATTTTATATATCTATTTAGAATTGAAAACATGACTCCAATAAATTAGCAACTTTAAATTATTGATTTACATGGATTAATTTTTTGGGGGAAACCCTAAGTAATAACTTTAGCTATGCAAATAGATGGAACTTTGGGAAAACGGTAGAATGAACAAAATCCACTTTTAAAACCATATAAATTATGTTAAATGTTTGAATTGATTTTAGGGATAAAAGTGGATCCATACATATATCTTGGAAATTTATTTAGATCTGACTCTATTGATTTCGAACTTTACATTAATAAACAAGGGAATATCCGTATTCAGTCAAATCGGTAAACTATATGAAACTAAAAATGAAAATAACAGAAATTGTATATAATTGACTGCTCGAAACATGAATAAAAATGAAATCAAAGTTTATAATAAAGCCTGGAAAGAAGAAATGAAAGTAAAACATCAAAACAGTCGAAATATACCAAGTCAGACGTCTAAATTAGAAAATGTCTAAATTTTTAATAGTGAGAAACATAAAGAAAACAGTTCAAATGTGACATGGTTCAGATGTCTAAATCTATATTCGGACGTCTGGAATCAAAGTCAGAAGTTTGAGTAGATGGTCAGAAGTTTGAATGCATGTAGCTAATTTTGTATAGGCAATTAGACGTTTGGACCAAAATCCAAACATTTGAACTAGGGTCAGACATCTGAATGGCTGATGTAAGTCCAAGTTTAAGCTGGACTTGGTGCAGGCCAAGTAGGATGAATTAGGAAAATTAGTTTCCACCTTTTCGACTTTAGGGTTCACGTAGCTGCATGGAGTTGTGCAACAAGTGGGATTGGTTGCACACTTGGTAGTGCATATGGGTTCACACTTCATGGCATGCATAATGTAACTCTCAATGAGGCATGTGACGACCGCCCATGACCCCTGCACTGAACCTAGAGAAAGCGCGCTGTAAAGTGTGCCAGGCGACCATGGACGATTGTCAGGGTAAATTAAAACAGCAGAATCTATCGTATTACTCAAAGCACATGGACAAAATACAATAGAATATATATAGTGAAGCTTTACAGAATAGAATGTCATCATATAAAACTTCATAATAGTTGAATACAAACATCTGAATAGTCAATACATCAAGCCTCACTACATATCACTCAGAGAATTATACAAAACAGCGGAACATCCAGTACATATAGTAAGAAGATAATATGCAACCCTCCAGCTCGTCTTCGACATCATCATCGTGGAAAGCAAGAACAGCACCTGTCACCTGCTACCTAGTCTGCCCGTCCCAAAATGGACGAACAGCCCAAGGCAATAAGAGTTAAAACATAAAGCCTTGAGTCAGACAACAGTCTTAGTGAGCAGTAAATTAACTAACAACATACCAAAAGAGCATAAAGGAAAAAGGAATAGGAATACAACCCTCCCACTCCACCTCTTTCTACAGTGATAGCCCCTAGACACACACTAAGCAGAAGCAAACATAGCAGAGCATACAATTTAAAGTAAAGCAATTATCACTCGAGTCAAGGGCGATGCTTTCCAAGTACAAACCCCCAAGGCCTAAACCAAGATAAGATAAGCACCCAGAAAATACCGCTCTTGAGACCGAATGACGATACAACCAAACATCCATGACTCTGGCTATCACTATTATCATTGCTTCGATATCACCGTTAATTGAATGACCGGCACATTCTTTCAGCCGTCCGTCAAGGGCTAATGGAAACCCCGGTTCTAGACATAACTCTGCACGTCATCGTGACCCGTGCCTAGGACTATCGAATCTGCCCAGAGTACTTGACTATCAATCATTAGCCTTTAGGGACTATCGAATCTGCCTAACGTACTCTTGCTTTGAGCATGCTAGAACCTTCAACAACGATGAGATCTCAGCCTTCTAGTCATCCTCCTCGACGACTATTTCCATACTAGCTTAAGCGCCTCTCGAGCAAACCATTATCCTCTAACTCGAACCATTTCACCGAGTTATCAACATGCTTGGAATGATCCCGTCTGGATTAGACCAAGACTATCTCATATCATGCTTCGCCTCATCATCATCATAGCAAAGCTTCATCTCAACATCATCATCAAATCTATCCATATGAGCTTCATCATCCGCTACATATGCCACGAGCAGCTTTTCCAATTCAAGAGCCTTTCCCTTAGCTTTTGAATCATCTTCGACCAACTTGTCTAAATCAAATCATCAATCATCTAATTCATAGCAATCAATCAAGTCAAACATTAATCCAAGTAATCAAGCATTCAAATATAAGCTAAATGGACAATTATAACAATAATGGCAATTTCATAATTAAAGAGTCAAAAGTCTAACAAGCATGAAACATGATCAATATCTCTATAATCTCGATGAATGAACTTGCATAGGTTAACATGTAGTAAAATGGTTGTCAAATCATCGTGAACAATGGATCTATATGGATCTATACTTAGGTTTACAAAAATGCATGGAAATCAATACTTTACACCAAAATCAAGCCAACGATCTGATATACTCCTTTGGATCCGTGTGAGAGATAATCACCACTCACCAAATCACCAAATCAACTCAAAAGCAACACACTTCAGATCTGGACAGCGAAGGATCTAACACGATCTATCACGAATCCGCTTTAAACGATGAAATCACTCTTCGAAGAATGTAGATCTTCAATCTAAGCTCTTCGATCTTCGATTTGATCCTCGATATGGATGGAAGGAATCACTAGATTAGAGTGGATAAAAGAAGTGAAGAAGTGTAGAAGTCGAGCTCTCAAAATGGCAGCACTTCGTCGCTTCAAAATCCGGATCGCAAAAAGTGAGGAAATGAACGTGTATTTATAGCTGAAATTCCTAAGCCGTCCGCCTCCTTAAGTCATCCACGACCTATAGACCATCACGACCTACGACTTAAGAGATACCACGACCTAACAGATCCTCCGACCTAACTCTGCGCTACCTAACACCATGCGACCTAACACAGATGCTGCATGGCGACCTAACAAATACCACAACCTAAGACAGAAACAACCTAACGACTTAGGCATCCATGCGACCCATCATAAGTCGTCTTCGACTTAACGACTTACCATAAGTCGCGACCTAAAATGTCATGACTTAACAACTCACGCGACCTAACTGGGTTACGACCTAACACTTAAGTCGTCTGGACGACCTAACTATCTTAGGTTGCTTACGACCTAACTATCAAAGCACCCCATAGGTCGCTTACGACCTAACTATTACTCCTAGGTCGTTAACTCGCAAAGTTTCCTTATGCCGCTAACACTTAGGTCGCCACATCCTTTAAGTCGCCCAATCCTATAAGTCGTTCACTCGACCTAAGCCACCACACGACCTAAATACTATACGACTTAACTCCTATACGACTTAACTTCCTTAGGTCGTTACCGACCTAACTTCCTTAAGTCGTTTCACTCCTTAGGTCGCCAACTTCTATAAGTCGTCCCATTCCTTAGGTCGCCCAATACCTTAAGTCGCTCCACGACCTAAGTCCCCAGGTTGCACCACTCTCTTAAGTCGCTCACGATCTAACTCCTACGCGGCCTAAGTTTTGAACGACTTAAACCCTAGACGACTTAACAACATGCGACCAAATGATAACTGTTTTACGATGTTTCGATCCGTAAAAATACGGGTCGTTACATTCTCTCCCCCTTAGGAATTTCGCCCTCGAAATTCCAAACAAAAAAGAGCAATCAAAGACTATTCTGCACGCCTACCATCCATAAGAATCAACAAACCATGCATCCAATTCTAGCTTAGCATGTAGAATTCTAAAACTAGAACAAGTTACAATATCGTGAGATGACACGACACCTTAGGGCTTGAAGAGTTCAGGATGAGCTGCTTTCATCCTCTCTTCCACCTCCCACGTACAGTCATTATCATCATCACTCCATTGTATCTTGAGCAACTTAACTACCTTCCTCCTAAGCTGTTTCGTGTCGGTTTCCACAACACGAAGCGGCTTACGAGGTCTCTTATCGACTGGATCAACTTCGAAATCTTCACAGCTATCAGCAGAAACCACTGTATTCGAGTCGTGCACATACTTCCGTAGATACGATACGTGAAAAAAATTGTGCACACTCGACATCTTCTCTGGTAATTCCAATCTGTAGGCGAGCTTTCCAATTCGCTCGATGATCGGGAATGGTCCAACAAATCTCGGAGTCAACTTCCCTTTCTTCCCGAATCGAATAACATTCTTCAGTGGAGATATCTTCACAAAAACCATATCACCTACGTCGAATTCCAAATCCTTATGACGCTTATCGGCATAACTTTTCTAATGGTCTTGGGCTGCCTTCATTCGTTGCCGAATGATCTCTATACAATCCGAAGTCTGTCGAATCATCTCTGGCCCAAGTATCAGCTTTTCTCCTGTCTCTAACCAACATGTCGGAGAGCTACACGGTCTTCCATACAATGCCTCATACGGTGCCATACCAATGCTTGACTGGTAACTGTTGTTATATGCAAATTCCACCAAATGAAGGTGATCTTCCCATGATCCTCCGAAATCTAAAACACAAGCTCTGAGGAGATCTTCCAAAACTCGGTTGACTCTCTCGGTCTGACCATCTATTTGAGGGTGATAATCTGTACTCAAACACAACTCGGTTCCCAAAACTTCCTGGAAGCTCTTCCAAAATCCACTAGTGAACAATGGGTCTCGATCGCTCACTATACTCTTCGGAATACCATGGAATCGAACTATCCACTTAACATACAACTCAGCCAACTTTGATGCAGTCCTAGTCGATCGAACAGGAATGAATCTGGCACTCTTAGTCAGACGATCTACGATGACCCAAATCCCTTCATTTCCCGCTCTTGTTCTAGGTAACCCATAAAAAAAATCCATCGATACTAGCTCCCACTTCCACATAGGAACTTCTAATGGTTGAAGCAATCCACTTGGCTTCTTCTGTTTGGCTTTTACCAACTGGCAGTTCATACACTTGGAAATAAAATTTCCAACATCCTTCTTCATACCTTCCCAGTAATAGGTTCTCTTCATATCCCGATACATCTTATTTCCACCTGGATGAATTGTCAGCTTCGAGTGATGACTTTCCTTCAGAACTTCATCTCTCAATTCATCTATATCGGGAACAACTAGTCGTCCTTGCTTCCGAAGCCAACCCTCTCGATCGACCTCGAAACCTTTATCCTTTTCTGGGTCTAATCCAAATTCCAAATCACGGATGATCTTGACAAGCTTATCGTCTCGCTTTTGGCTCTCGCCAATTCTTTCCACAAGAGTAGGTCTTATCGATAAGTTTGCCAACATCTCAGGTTCCAATCCACATCTGGGTCTGAAGTCAAATCCAGCTAAATACTCGATATTCTTCCATTCTGAAAACATGGCTCCCAATCCTGCATGTCTTCGACTTAACGCATCTGCCACTGCGTTACCTTTTCCCGGAGTATAAGCTATACAAAAATCATATGATGCCAAAAACTCTAGCCAAAGCTGCTGCCGAAGATTCAAATCCTTTTGGGAGAAAAGATACTTCAACGACTTATGATCTGTAAACAACTCGAATCGAACTCCCAATAGATAATGTCTCCACATCTTCAGAGCAAAAACAACCGCCGCTAACTCCAAATCATGAGTCGGGTAATTCCTTTCGTGCGGCTTCAGTTGTCGACTAGCATACGCAACAACTTTATCCTTCTGCATCAGCACTGCTCCAAGTCCAGTACCACATGCGTCGGTGTAAACCACCATCTCATCATTCCCACTTGGAATAGTCAAAACAGGAGCACTTGTCAATCGCTCTTTCAGGATTCTGAAAGCTTGCTCACACTTATCTTCCCATCTGAACACTTGGTTCTTTTTCGTCAATCCTGTCAATGGTGCAGCCACCTTGGAGAAGTCTTTGATAAACCGTCGATAATATCCTGCTAATCCAAGAAAACTTCTCACATCAGATGCATTCTTAGGTCTAACCCAATCCTGGATTGCTGCCACCTTAGCGGGATCAACCGCTATTCCATTTCCAGAGATAACATGGCCTAAGAACCTCACTTCACTCTTTCAGAAGTGACACTTCGAAAACTTAGTCTTCAGCTGATGTTTCCGTAAGATTTCCAAAACAATACGCAAGTGCGTCTTGTGCTCTTCTTCAGTTCTGGAATAAATCAGAATATCATCCACGAACACTAACACGAACTTGCTCAACTGATCTCTGAACACTCTATTCATAAGATCCACAAAATATGCTGGCGCATTAGTCAATCCAAATGGCATTACCAGCCACTCAAAGAAACCGGATGGTGTCCTAAAAGCAGTCTTCGGCACACTATCCTTAGCCACTCTCAACTGGTGAAATCCCGTTGCCAAATCCATATGAGAAAACACCTTAGCTTCGTGAAGCTGATCAAACAAGTCATCTATCCTCGGCAATGGATACTTGTTCTTCTTAGTCACTTTATTCAGCTCACGATAATCCACACACAATCTCAATGACCCATCTGCCTTGGTTGCAAACACAACTGGTGCACCCCATTCAGACACACTACGCCGAATGAATCCTTTCCGTAAAAGGTCATCAACCTGCACCCTCAACTCCTGCTGTTCCCTAGGCGCCATCCGCCTAAGAGGCATCACAACAGGTCTGGCTCCTTCAACTAGATCTATACGAAACTCGATCTCTCTATGCGGCGGTAACCCTTTGACCTCGTCAAAGACATCCTCAAATCCATTAGCGATTGGCAACGATGATAGTCCATCCCGTGGAACAACCAGCGAATACATGAAGCTCATGAAGACGCCTTCTTCATGCTTACATCGTATCACAATCTTTCGCCCCTCCACATTCTCGACTGTCACCTCCAACCTTTCACAATCAACCTTTGCCGCATACTTCCTAAGCCAGTCCATACCCAAAATTATTCCGAACCCCGCAAAGTTCAGAACAAAACAATCACAAACAAAAGAGCAATCATGACTCGATACAGTCAGACCACGGCATAGCATACACAAACAAGACGAACCCCCAACTGGATTAGTCACAACCAATGGTCTATCAACGATGTCCGGTTCTAAACCCAACCGCCCTACAAGTTCACTACAAACAAAAGAATGCGACGCCCCAGTATCAAATAACACTCTAACTGGAACACCACATATGAAAAGAGTACCTTGAACCACCACACTCTTTCCTTTCTCTTCAGCGGTAGGAGCTTTCGAAGACGATGGAACAGCTCCCAAAGCATAAGCTTGCACAATCTGCTTGTCCCTTCGTGGTTCCGGACAATTCCTCTTAACATGCCCCAGCTTGTCATAGTTGTGGCACTTCACCGGCACCTTCGGATTCTTACAACCTCTAGAAAAATGGCCCTTCTGCTGACAATTGTAGCAGGTCACTTCGCCCTTCGGCTTCTTTTGGCCATCCTTACCCTTCTGCTGCTGCTGCTTCCTCTTCTTGTTTCCACCCTGCTGTGGTCTAGACTCTTCCTTGGTCACGGCAACAACAGATCACTCTTTAGGAAACAGATTCTCGTGCCTGAGAGCTTTCTCCACAAGCTTCTCAAATGAATCGTCCAAATGATCCACCAACTGTCTCCCAAGATAACTATCCAAGCCTGTCATAAACTTCTCATTCTTCTGATACGAAGATTCGATATACAACCGGGCATACTTAGACAAAGCTTCAAACTCAGAAACATACTCAAGAACTAGTCTTCCTCCTTGCTTGAGCTCCACGAACTTCTTGAACAGAACAGACTTCTGAGCTGTAGAAATGAATTAGCTTCAAATCTGGTTTGGAATTGCTCCCAAGTAATCTCTTCCTCCGGAGTATTGATGGTAATAGAGTTCCACCAATCCGAGGCTCTCCCTTGAAGCTGTCTTGATGCTAACTTCCTCTTAGTTGCATCCTCAATTCCAAAATCACCAAAGATCCTCCTACAAGCATCTATCCATCTTTGGACCTCAATAGTTGATTCTGTTCCCAAGAAAACCTTCCCTCCAAGAGCAGTATAGTCTTTACACAACTTAGCAAAATCCACAGGTCTTGGATCCTGAACCTGAACTCCAACATCAACTGCTGTTCCCGGAACTGGTATCCTTCTCATGATCGAAGTCATCATAGCTTCAAACATAGCTGCATAATCAGAAGTCCCCTCAACAGCACGGCCTTCCCTAGCAGCTGGTCTCCCTCTTCGACTCATTCTCAATATCTATAAAAAGGAATGATTAATACACATCGAGAAACAACTGCATAAAGGACTCAAACTCTTCTAAGCTACTATATTATATATAGTAATCATCCATCAAAATACAATTACGTCTCTCATATGTAGTTACGTCAGCGAGCGTTGGGTAAAATCGATTAACCAAAGCTCTGATACCAAATGTGACGACCGCCCATGACCCCTGCACTGAACCTAGAGAAAGCACGCTGTAAAGTTTGCCAGGCGACCATGGACGATTGTCAGGGTAAATTAAAACAGCAGAATCTATCGTATTACTCACAGCGCATGGACAAAATACAATATAATATATATAGTGAAGCTTTACAGAATAGAATGTCATCGTATAAAACTTCATAATAGTTGAATACAAACATCTGAATAGTCAATACATCAAGCCTCACTACATATCACTCAAAGAATTATACAAAACAGCGGAACATCCAATACATATAGTAAGAAGATAATATGCAACCCTCCAGCTCGTCTTCGACATCATCATCGTGGAAAGCAAGAACAGCACCTGTCACCTGCTACCTAGTCTGCCCGTCCCAAAATGGACGAACAGCCCAAGGCAATAAGAGTTAAAACATAAAGCCTTGAGTCAGACAACAGTCTTAGTGAGCAGTAAATTAACTAACAACATACCAAAAGAGCATAAAGGAAAAAGGAATAGGAATACAACCCTCCCACTCCACCTCTTTCTACAGTGATAGCCCCCAGACACACACTAAGCAGAAGCAAACATAGAAGAGCATACAATTTAAAGTAAAGCAATTATCACTCGAGTCAAGGGCGATGCTTTCCAAGTACAAACCCCCAAGGCCTAAACCAAGATAAGATAAGCACCCAGAAAATACCGCTCTTGAGACCGAATGACGATACAACCAAACATCCATGACTCTGGCTATCACTGTTATCATTGCTTCGATATCACCGTTAATTGAATGACCGTCACATTCTTTCAGCCGTCCGTCAAGGGCTAATGGAAACCCCGGTTCTAGACATAACTCTGCACGTCATCGTGACCCGTGCCTAGGACTATCGAATCTGCACAGAGTACTTGACTATCAATCATTAGCCTTCAGGGACTATCGAATCTGCCCAACGTACTCTTGCTTTGAGCGTGCTAGAACCTTCAACAACGATGAGATCTCAGCCTTCTAGTCATCCTCCTCGACGACTATTTCCATACTAGCTCAAGCGCCTCTCGAGCAAACCATTATCCTCTAACTCGAACCATTTCACCGAGTTATCAACATGCTTGGAATGATCCTGTCTGGATTAGACCAAGACTATCTCATATCATGCTTCGCCTCATCATCATCATAGCAAAGCTTCATCTCAACATCATCATCAAATCTATCCATATGAGCTTCATCATCCGCTACATATGCCACGAGCAGCTTTTCCAATTCAAGAGCCTTTCCCTTAGCTTTTGAATCATCTTCGACCAACTTGTCTAAATCAAATCATCAATCATCTAATTCATAGCAATCAACCAAGTCAAACATTAATCCAAGTAATCAAGCATTCAAATATAAGCTAAATGGACAATTATAACAATAATGGCAATTTCGTAATTAAAGAGTCAAAAGTCTAACAAGCATGAAACATGATCAATATCTCTATAATCTCGATGAATGAACTTGCATAGGTTAACATGTAGTAAAATGGTTGTCAAATCATCGTGAACAATGGATCTATACTTAGGTTTACAAAAATGCATGGAAATCGCTACTTTACACCAAAATCAAGCCAACGATCCGATATACTCCTTTGGATCCGTGTGAGAGATAATCACCACTCACCAAATACCAAATCAACTCAAAAGCAACATACTTCAGATCTGGACAGCGAAGGATCTAACACGATCTATCACGAATCCGCTTTAAACGATGAAATCACTCTTAGAAGAATGTAGATCTTCAATCTAAGCTCTTCGATCTTCGATTTGATCCTCAATATGGATGGAAGGAATCACTAGATTAGAGTGGAGAAAAGAAGTGAAGAAGTGTAGAAGTCGAGCTCTCAAAATGGTAGCACTTCGTCGCTTCAAAATCCGGATCGCAAAAAGTGAGGAAATGAACGTGTATTTATAGCTGAAATTCCTAAGCCGTCCGCCTCCTTAAGTCATCCACGACCTATAGACCATCACGACCTACGACTTAAGAGATACCATGACCTAACAGATCCTCCGACCTAACTCTGTGCGACCTAACACCATGCGACCTAACACAGATGCGGCATGGCGACCTAACAAATACCACAACCTAAGACAGAAACAACCTAACGACTTAGGCATCCACGCGACCCATCATAAGTCGTCTTCGACTTAACGACTTACCATAAGTCGCGACCTAAAATTTCATGACTTAACAACTCACGTGACCTAACTGGGTTACGACCTAACACTTAAGTCGTCTGGATGACATAACTATCTTAGGTTGCTTACGACCTAACTATCATAGCACCCCATAGGTCGCTTACGACCTAACTATTACTCCTAGGTCGTTAACTCGAAAAGTTTCCTTATGCCGCTAACACTTAGGTCGCCACATCCTTTAAGTCGCCCAATCCTATAAGTCGTTCACTCGACCTAAGCCACCACACGACCTAACTACTATACGACTTAACTCCTATACGACTTAACTTCCTTAGGTCGTTACCGACCTAACTTCCTTAAGTCGTTTCACTCCTTAGGTCGCCAACTTCTATAAGTCGTCCCATTCCTTAGGTCGCCCAATACCTTAAGTCGCTCCACGACCTAAGTCCCCAGGTTGCACCACTCTCTTAAGTCGCTCACGATCTAATTCCTACGCGGCCTAAGTTTTGAACGACTTAAACCCTAGACGACTTAACAACATGCGACCAAATGATAACTGTTTTACGATGTTTCGATCCGTAAAAATACGGGTCGTTACAAGGCATGCGATCGTATCGCAACTAGATGCTCTTATCGTTGTTGTAGCACACTCAGTCACATGCTTTAACATGGTGGACAGTTAAGAAGGATGATGGAGATATCCATAATTGTATGGTTATATGGCCAGGCAAAGCGGCTGAACCAACGGAGGGTCATATTATTAAACGACTTCTTTAGCTTCAGGCTGAATGATATGAGCGTGACACGTTTACACTAAGAAGGTTACACAAACGTTCTGGTAGGGCATAAATCGTCTAGGTTGTATACTCAAAGAATGCTCAGACATTGCAAAGTATGCTCAGTGTGTATATGCGATTTAAGCGCTTTATCGCTGAGAATGTCATCTCAATGTATACTTAGGCGTTTCGTATCGAGATCATATACTCAGGTCATTACTAGGATTACTCAGCCTTTGGATGTTCCAATCTTTTAGTGGAAATCCTTGTCGATCTTAATTATATTTAGATGTATTATAGGTTGTTACCTCATATTGTGTTAATTAGGTATCCTACTGAACCTAAGTAAATGAACACCCTAGGTTGTGTTGATTATAATTGAAATCTGATTACTTGTCAACACCATACTACTAGTAGTATAATTCACCCTCAAGATTTTGTTTGACCCCTTCATTTCTCCCTCTTTATATATATCAAAGGAAGAAAGGGTAATAGATAAAGACACCAAGATAAAGTGCATGGAGAAGGTGACATTGTGCTTTGGAGACATATTTATTCATAGTCATTTTTCTATGTGTCTTGGTATATCTATCAGACTAATGTTGTACTTCCATTTGGGAGATACTATTTCTCAGTGGTTGCATGGATCACGGTTATCTTGAGACTATATAACTTTGGGTTATTTTTAGTATTTATATTTTTTCCTTCCAGTGTGAGGTATGGATGTGTAGAATGTGTTTGATTTTGACAATCACACAACATGTTAAATGGGTGATTTCAAAAAATTTACAATTTTGGATCTTATTAGGCCGATGAAGTCTAATCTGATTTATATTTGATCTAAATCGATTTTAAATAAAATCATTATTTTATTTTATTAATAAAAGGATTTTATTTGATGTTATATAGTATATATAGTGTGTACATGTGTATCATATACACATGTACATGTACATGCACGAGCAAAGTATACAGTGTGCATGGTTTAACATGCCGGTATCTAAGTATTGGGATTTACACTACAACGAACATGTTAGTCCCTCCATATACATATATGATGTGTGTGTGTGTGTGTATCTATGTGTATATGTTTGTGTGTGTGTGTGTATATATATAATTAAACAATATAAATTATATTTACATAAGACTAAATGTATGTATAAACATAATATAATGTAAAATAAACTTATATTAATACACACACACATATATACACAAAATTACATTTATAAATATAAATCTATACAATTTAAATTCAAATTTCGAAATTCATAGTTCAAAAAGTTCCTTTTGATAAACCCATCCATTATTAAATATATTAATTAAAACCGTTGCCAAATCATCCTTGAAATGTCTTATCCAAAATAGAATAACTTTGAAATCATTATCGAAAAGGAAAACGAAATATTTAATTTCACAAAATCCATCGGAGACTTAGTGTAACAACCCCACCATGATACCCAGATTAGCAAAGAACATTACAAGTAATGTTGTCTGCTAATCCGGAGAATATTGCTTGTTAAGGGCGATCGAATGTGAATATATAGACAAGCCAATTTCTCAGAATTAGAATAATATATCATATAAATAACAGTCACAAATCACAGCGGAATAAATCTCAACTTACACATATACAAATTTTGAGTTTACAAAATGAAATATTAAACTCGATTGCTATACAAGTTTAACAATTCCCTATTCTCAATTGTACATCTTATAAACATATCCAAAATTTCCTAAATGAGATAAACTAAAAAGTCAAAAGTGTTTATCTCCTTGCTAGCCCAAACATTCAAAGGTCAACTTGTCCTATAACCTGAAAAGTCTCGGCCTGACCCGAGCAAAATAACACATGAGTCAGACTATCTCTAAATATCCAATAGGGTGAGAATAAAATATAATACAAGAATAAACAACATATAAGTAAATACAAATGTCCAGAATATAACGAGCTAGGGAATTAATTTAACTCAGAATAGGGTTATAAGTTTAAGTCATAGACACGAATTAGTCACTAAACATAGAATAATAGAATTAACATAATTTAGCATCCATCACAAGACACAAGAACATATATTTATTTCATGAACACAAGACAAAAGAATATATATTTATTTCACGAACACAAGACACAAGATTATATATTTATTTCACGAACACAGAATACTCACATAATCCAAATATCCAGAATCTAAGAGATCTTACTAAAAACGATCGTAATGATCATATACAGAAACATAGCAAACAAACAAACAATTTGGTATCACATGAACCGATCCGATACCGGAGATCGTACATAGGACGGGAATCACAGGATCACAAGATGATCTCAGGATAGCAGCCATGACCGAATCTTTCAGATTTATTTTAGATTATTACACTTGAAAAGAAATCCAGGAGTAACTTCTTAAGGATCTAGCATCCACTTGCCGCACACCAAAAGAGAGTAAAATCTAAAGTTCCAAAAGCTATCGCCTTTGGTAATTACTACGATTTAACCAATACGTCTTATATCGTATGGTGAAATCTAAGTATTTACTAAAAGCTAGTAAATATCACTTATTATGGGGACCAATGGAAAACCTGAACTACATTCTCTTAAGGTTCTAGCAACCACTTGTCGCACACCAGAAGAGAATACAACTCTAAAGTGTTAAGTACTTTCCCAAATACGATCACAAGAATTTAACCAAGGCATCGCATACTACCCGGTGTAATTCGAGTATTCGCTAATGGGTTAGTAAATTACACTCAAACATTCTATTTAATGAGTTATACCATATTCAACAAAACATTATTTGAAAGCATTTAAAACAATCGATAACATTAAGTCGAATAATAGTACTTTCCAAATTATAGAATTAAGGTTCTCAAAACAATTTTTCTCTTTGATTTTTATTATTAAAAGAGTACTTGTTATAATTTTCCACAAATCCACTTATTATTTAACTTTAAATAAGTGTTCACTTGTTTAATAAAATATTATATAATCTCGACTTGTTCCAAGATTCCATTTATATACATAAAGTTGTCTCAAATTTCCATATAGTTGTATTACTCACAAAACTATTTTTTAAAACCATATGTAATTACTCTTCTAAATCCATATTAAAATATAACCATTTTATTTAGAAATAAACTAAGTTGATACTTTTCAAAACTACATTTCCAAATTCTACGAATCCTTATTATTTATTTAATAAAACCTTAATACTCATATTCCAAATCCATAATCACTTTTATGAAAAAATAGATTAGATTTGTATTTCCAAAGTCATATTTCCAAATCCATAAATATTTTACTAACCATGCTTAATATACGAAATAACTTGCTAAAAATCATTTTTAATATCTATTAACTTAATCTAGAAACAATTTTAAGATTTATAAATATAAATAATTCTCTTTCGTAAAATTACATATACGAATCTTATTAACTTATTTCATTTAACTCAAATTTAGGGTCTAAATATCTTCATTTACGACCACTTAAATCTCATAATTTCAAAACTTAAAACATAAAAGTTGTAAATAAAAGTCAAATCTTTCCAAAACTTCAAGAATCATCGAATTCCGATTAGTAACGAAAAAGTTATGATCAAAACAATTTTTGTTTCAAAGCAAATTTTAAAAACATAGCACACAGAGGTTATCTCTTCTTCAAACCCAAATTTCTCTCAGTAAACTGCTGATTCACAAAATGAGATAGACATAAAAGTTGTTCCTTATAAAAGTAGCTTTCAAATGAATAATATATCACTTAATTTTGATCTATCAATCAAAAGTTATAGTGATTTGAACATCAGGTTTCAATTAAGAAAATTGCACATAGCAGATCTACACCATCAGTTTCAAACTCAATTTCGGCCTCCTAAACTGTAGAATTTCAAAAATTATTAAAAAATAATTTCCAGCCAACTGAAAGAAATTTATGTTGCAAAAAGATTGAGCTATTTTGGATAACTTTACACTACGATATCACTATTTTACTGCAGCAATTTTCACAAACAATTTTCAGCAAACAACATCAAACAATCACCAAAGTTCAATTTCTATCAAGCACACTAGAGTTTTCACAATCAAGTCCATACAAATCAATTAAAATTTCAGAAACAAAACATGGATATAGAAATAGATTGTGTGAGTTATAAAATAACTCACCTTATAGCCTTGCTATTATTCTACTTTGTCTTCTCTAGTTTGCTATTACTCTTCTTCTTCCTCAAAATTTACCCAAAACTTCATTGACCACAAAAATGCACAACTCAAAAACTATGAAGAATTAACACAAACGAATTTGAGAGTTGATGTAATATAGATTAAGAAACATATCTAAATTTTCCTAGAATTTATTGCAATTTATTTGATTTTTAAAGACCAATTCTTCAACCTAGGGCATAAGTTTCTTTTTTCCTCTGAATTGTTTGGTTTTGAGAACGTTGAGTTCTGGTTTTAGCTTTTGAGAATTGTACGTACACTTTTCTCAATATACTGACCTAGAAAAAATTAGCTAAGTGTTAAAATGGGCTGCCAATCCACTAAAGCCCAAAACCCTCTTTTAATCTGTTTAAACCATGAATTAGAATTTGCACAAACACATTTTAACTCAACTTCAATATTAATTATCTCCTAGGTTAAAACGCATAAAAATTTATATGAATACACTAAAAATAAGTTCATCGACTAAGCTTTGCAAAAAGTTAATAAAACATGAATTTAATGATTATTTGACTGTAACGACCCTGAATTTTGAACAATTTAAATTGAAAATATTTAATTAATTTTAAATATTTGAACGATGATTTGACTTGGATTTCAAATTATCAAAATGAATTGGCGATTTAATTTTTGAATTTAATCTATTGAAAGTTGAATAAAATTTGAATCTTCAATTTTAAGCCGGTTAAAAATAATTTAAAGGCTTGGAAAATTCACATTGATAATGCTGAAGTTAATAGAAGCTTCAGAATTGAATTTGAAAGCGATTTGTTCAGTTTTGAAATTGTATCGTTTGAAATCGAATTTAAAAATAACCTTCCGAGGCACAGTCTCGGAATTTGACGAAACCAGTTTCATTGGGTCCGTAATATTGAATTATTACTGGATTTCAAATTTCGTATTCATCAGAATTGTTATGAGATCATACGACGTATAAACGCGTATAAAATTAAATTGAATTCAATTTGAATTTCTGTAATAACCGGGATTTTTGCATCGATTAGATATCATCGTTAAACGATTTCTCTGCTAGCTATTTGCTCATAGGAGCTTCGATTCGAATTGGAATTCGTTTAATAAAAATTGTTGTTGAATTTTTGAATCGGTTAAAAATTCTTTTGAAAAGAAAAAAAAATATACCAATACCAGCCCATACCCTATACCATGTTCTCCTCTGCAAAACCACGTTCTCCACCCTTACCTCTGTTAAACCCACGTCGCCCCTCTCTCCTCATTCATTATTCGATCAGAAAGAAAAAAAAACGAAGGAACGAAAAATGGCGACTAACGCGAATTAGGGCTTCGGCGATCTCGTTCGATCTGGCGAATTTAGGGCTTCGTTTAAATCAAAGGCGGCTGCTTCAATTTTCTTCGATTTCGCTCGCGTCCAATTCAATTTGCAAAGGTGAGTAACTCAACTTACTCACATCTTATTCATGCACCATATGTTATCTTTGCATGTGCTATGCTGTTTATCCTTGATTCAATTTCGTGATTTCCTGGTTATCTTGACTTCGAATGTGTTGTTCGATTTTTTTTTCTGACTGGATAAAATTTGCAATTTTTGCTACTGGAATTTACGATGTCGATGTTGTTCGACTTTTGACTTTTGACGTGTTCGATTTGTTTATATGTTGAGTTGATCGGTTTTTATAAAATGATAATTATAACTGGTTCATTTATATGGCTTGATGATTTTGAAATGTTCGAACTCCTTGGCTGCTACGGCAAGACTTTCTTTGTGACTTCGGTCTTGATGCTTGAATGCATCTGTAAACTTGGGTGTTTTGCTTTAATTTCGTGACAACTTTGGTGTTTGATTTTATTTTATTTTATTTTGTAGTTGTAGCATGTTAAACTTGTCCGAGCTTCTTCACTTGCATTTGATATCACTTGATTTTTATTGTGATAATAGTCGTCATTGGCATGACTGCCACTTCCAGTTTAAAATCGTACACGTGTATATCATTAGTAGCCACTGCCTATTTCAATTTGCACATGGGGTTTGAGTTGTAGCCTTGTCCCTGTCCACAGTTTCATTATGTTGCCCCTGTAGTTGTTGAGGCCTCTATACATTTGCCTGAGTCACTTGTAACTGCTGTTACTTGTTGTTCGATCTATTTGACTTCGGCTTTCACTTTGATTTTTCTAAATGGCTTTGATGTTGCTGTTTTCTCAGATGTGATCAATTTCATACAAAATGATACTTGAAAATTTAGACTGATTCATGAATGTGATCATTGGTTCCATCACTGTATTATCTCGGCCGTATGATTTTATTTGAAAACTGCAAGCATGATTTTGAAAAAAAAAACAGTACATTTTATTTGTTGCACTTAGTCGATCCATTGCAGATAAACTTGAGCATTCTTGTGGTCTTCTGTCCAGTAACATTCATTGTTTTCATGCTGATTAGCTTATCCTTGACCTGTAGACTGATCTGATGCTTCAAGTACACTGATGTTAACTTGATGTGTGTCATTTCTGTAGTCATTGCATTTTAGACATTGTTATTGCAGTTTTACACTTGACTTCCCTGTGTACCTTGTTGACATTGTAACTTCGAGCATTTGAGGTTGTACAGTCATCATCTTGTTCATGTGTTCACTCGAGAATTTGAATTTTTTGTTGTTGTAGCAGTCTGATGACCTGTAGCTTCACTCTAAACTGCTGCACTTGTGTCTCTTGTGCTCTAGTCTCTGAAGTTGTTGTACTTGAATCATCTTCCCTGTTGCTGTTGCATTGTTGCATCCCATTCCATTCAGTTGCACTTGGTTCACGTCAGACTTGAAGTCTAGTTCCTTTTGTATAATGGAGTCACACCGCACTTTAGTCTTGTCTTCATCTGCTAGATGCCTTTTCTGGTCTCACTTGATGGTCTGCAGTCTTTTATGTATCGATGCTATTCTCTCCTGCACTTGCTCATTTAAGTTGCTCTGGTCCTCAAGTATGTAAGGTATGTTAACAAGTCTTTGTGCATTGAGCTGCACATGATATGTTGTGCACTTGACTTGAAGTCTACATTGGGCATTGCTTTGCCTTTGATATTAGTTTGTGGTCTTTACTTTAGTTCACTGTCCTCTGAACTGTTGCCACTGTCTTCTTTGTAGTTGCATTCTGCCCTTGTCTTTGCAACTGTTTGCCACTGTAGTTTCATCGTGGTGGTTGCTTCGTATTCGCTTATGTCTGCAGTTGCATGTGTTTTGCAGTTTGTCCCCTGTTGGGATTTGTTTTTGAATCACTTGAGTTGAACCCGATTTCGGGGTTTGACCTTGTGATCATTTGTGACTTTCACTGAGCTTTTGCGTATCTCTTGCGATGGTGGCGAGGCGGTGCACGCGTGCGTGCACTGCAGCCACCCAGAATTGACAGTTTTGAATTGATATTTTTTTTCTTTGTGTCATGATGCATTGATCTTTGATGTTGTATTGGCGAGGCCGTACACGCGTGCGTGTACGGCAGCCAATCGAGTCTTGATGGGTTTAAAGTGACAATTTCAATTGTTTTAAATTGATTTAGTCGATTGATAAATTGTTTATTTATCTCTGTTGATGATTTAAATCTGCTGATTTATTGTTTAACACTGTTTAGTGTTAAAATTTTCGTTATCCGGTTTCTTTGTTTAAAGAGTCGGATAGACGAGAATTATTGTGACTGTCGTCTATTTAAATTATTACTGCCTCTATGCACTAATAAACTGGTTTGAATTAGACTGACCTGTGTATTATTTTCTTTTGAATATAATACTCGGGTCAGACCGAGTATTTTTACAGCTTGAAGATTTTCGAGCAGCGAAGTTAGAGAGAGAGTAAAGAATCACTTTAGTTTTTCAGAAGAAAATTGTATTTTAAGATATTCCGCTGTATCAGTATTAAAATTGTATAAACTCTTATGTATATAAAAAGATTTATAGTAATGAAATAAAGATTCATTTGTTTTAATTGATTGTTATTATCTGTGTTTCTGTGGCTGATTCTGTTTAAACCTTATAAACTAAATAACAATTCGTCTTTTTGAACGTTTCGAGTTGGTTTAATTACCGACTGGAGACGGTCAGAAGGGGGAATGTTACAGAGTGGTATCAGAGCTTTGGTTTACACAAAGCTTAGTTTATGATGTTTAATATGAATAGTTACTAGAAATACTTTAAAAGGAAACGTTTTTCAAATCTAAAGAAGTATAAAATTGTTTTTGAAAATAAAGATTTTTAACTTAAGAAAAGTTAAATTGAAGTGAGTTGGCATTAATAAATATATGATTTGAAATTTAACTAAAGGAAGTTAAATAAATCGTACTTGATTTGATAAATTATTGAGATGGAAATTTAAACTTGAAAGATAAGTGATTATATAATATGAATTGGGAAGATTTAAATTAATAAGTTGTTTAACTTATAAAATGAGAAAATTTGAATCAAACCAATTGTTAAAATGGTTAAACAGTTTTGTTAAGTAAAACAAAATCTGAATTTTGAAATGTGATATGAATTTGACTTTAGTAAAAGTTAAATTAAATAGAATTTCAAATAAATTTGAGATGAACTTAAGTTGTATGGTGAAAATTAATGCAAGTGAAGATAAAATGAAACATGGCTTAAGTAATAGTGAATCAAATTGAATTTGATATCAAAATGAATTAATAAAGTGATGTAATAAATATGAATTTGAGTTATATAAGGAAATTCAACTTTAATTGTAAAAGTGAATTAGTGAATATGGTGAGTATAAAAATTCAATATGATTTAGAATATAAACCAATTGAAATTAAGTGTGTTGAACCAAATTGAATATAAGCAAAGTAAATAAATTTGGTTAAGTTGAATGTGCATTGGTTGCTAGTTGATCGTATGGAAATTCATTAAGTGTTAATGAAATTGTATTAATGGATTGAAAGCTATGTAAATTGAATTCAAATTGAAAGGTAAGTAAATTTAAAGAGAATCAAAATTGATTTGAATTGAAAGCAACTAACTTGAATGTAAATTAGTGAAAGTGAACTAATTGAATATGAATGAATGTTAGTAAAAAAATCCAATGTGAATGAATCAAATGCGATTAAATTGAAAATCAAGTCGATGAATGATTTACTAAAGAACTAGTAGATTATTTTGGAAATGGAAAATTGATAAATTTATATAATAGTTTAAATTGGAATTTTGAATTATTATAAACGGCTTAAATTGAAGATTTGAAAGTGTTGATATTATATTGGAATTTTAAAATAATTTGTATAAGTGTTAAAAGTGAAATATTTAATGGATTTCATAAGTGAATGGAAATTACAGAATTAAGATTGTGAAGTTATAAAATGAATCGAAGTTGCGAAATAAAAGAATTTATAAGTAATTTACTTATAAATTAAATTTCTGATATAAAACTGAGTTATAAAGGAATGATTAATGAAGTAAATTTTTATAAATTGAAGTCCTTAAAAATAGAAATGGGATTTATAAACGTTGTTTATAAATTCGAAACTGACTTATTTTGATAAGTAAATCTTTATAGCTTGTTAAATGAAGTATATTCACGATTTTGGACAGTGAATACATTATTGAATAAAATGGATGTTTTGGGAAAGTGATATTTTAAAACGAAGTTAATTGTTTTAAAAGATGTTTTTAAAGGCATTGAATATCGAAACCATAGATTTCAACATTCATTGTTGAAATAGACGTTTTCGAATATAAGGAAATGGTGGACTATAACACTGTTGTTATAGTAAATGATTTCCGAAAGGAAATGTTTTGTATAGTATTGGGATTTATACATCTATCTAATTTTCGAATCCCTATACTAGCGATTTTGAGTTGTCGTAACGATGTTTTACGTAACATTCGTTTTAACTCAAATAAATATGTGAAAGAGAATGATTTCCTTAAAGATGAAATATATACTTAATTTTGATTAAAGTATATCGAATATTTTCAAATGTTGAAAATAAATGGATTTGTGAATTACTTATTTTTAAATAAGTATGGAAATGTTTTTCCAAATATGAAATGTTGTGAATATATTCCGTAAGGGATAAATGATTTGAAATTCATTTTTGAAGTCGAAGTTGAAAAGTTAAATGAGGATTTGAACAATTTGTTCAATTTGAAATTTTTCAAAAAGATTGAATCGTTAAGTTAAAATTGAGTCTAACTTCGACATCAAAGACAATATAAGTTGAGCTTTGAATTTCAGATGATGATTTGGATTGTATGTCTAACATTGTGAATTGATGACATAGCAATTGATCTCTATTAAATATATATCTGTTGGTGGCGGAGAATTTATTCTCTTAGCTTAACACCCTTCTCTGAGACGTACGAGCTCAGAGGTTATATATCGATAGACATCAATTCTGTGTTGAGAATTGACGATGTGATGTGTAATTCAAATCGAATGTGAAAGTCGATAATAAATGGAATTATGAATATGAATTAGGTTTGAGATAACCTTAAATTTCCAAATCGACTTAGAGGAAATTTTGAAATCCTCTATTTTGTTATGAATATGGATATGTAAGTTTTAGAACTTATATATATGAATGCGGTAAATTTGAAAACCGTTAGTTTAGAAAGACATCGTTATGGAAATCTTATGTATGTTTACATGGATATGACATGTACGAAATGTGAAATGAAAGTACTACATATATGATATTATGTTTTCTAAACTGAGGATATGGAAAAGTACCTTCCATTTATTATTGGAGAAGGTATTGGAACTCGTGATGAGTGTCCATTTGAAATTCGTAGCTACGTAGAATTTACATTTAGTCAGAGTGACTATTTGAATCGGAAATCCTTCGCGATAGATCATCGCGATGAGATTAGATTGATTGATGATTAGCGTAATTTGAGGGGCGAGATGCCCACAGTTACAAGCGATTCCACTGGGATAGTGGCGCAACCGCCGGGTAAACTGCAATCTAATGCCAGGCGAAATTTGAGGGGCGTGATGCCTACAGACACGAGCGATTCTACTGGGATAGTAGCGTAACCGCCATGTGTACTGCAATCTATGGCAACAACCATGGCAAAATTTAAGAGATGAGAAATCTACAGCCACAAGCGACTCTACTGGGATAGTAGCGTAACCGCCGGGTGGAACTGTAATCCATGGGGGAACGTGCTTTCCATATCCATTTTTAAAAGAATTTTTAAAAGTATTTTCACTGGGAATTGAAGCAAGTATGTTTAGTACTTGGAGATTTTTAGACCTGCGCCTGGCCAGCGTATGCCTAATGTCTGTGAGAACGAAGATGAACTTGTTAAATTTCAAGTTAGCAAGTATTTTCAAATTGTAAATAGCAAATCAATAGTTTGAAATTAGAATTACAAAATTCCTATCTAATAAATTAAGGAAGAAGATCTTTTGCAATGTTTTGAAAGTCCACAGCTTTGGAAGAGATATATTATATAAATCTCTAACGTGAAGAATTTTAAGTTTGAATCTGAGTTATAAATTAAAAATGTTAGTAAAAGACTTTTGGGTTTTGATTTTAGAAAATCATTGAACAAAAGAGAAGATAAACAAAGCTAGTGAGATTAAACAAATGAAATGAATCCTATATTCATTTATTTGTAATAAGTTTTAAGTTTAGTAAAAAAAATTGACTAGAGTATAAATATGGATGAAATTTTAACAACCTTTCCTTTTCGTGGACGAAAAGTTTTTAAGGAGGGGAGTTTGTAACGACCCTGAATTTTGAACAATTTAAATTGAAAATATTTAATTAATTTTAAATATTTGAACGATGATTTGACTTGGATTTCAAATTATCAGAATGAATTGGCGATTTAATTTTTGAATTTAATCTATTGAAAGTTGAATAAAATTTGAATCTTCAATTTTAAGCCGGTTAAAAATAATTTAAAGGCTTGGAAAATTCACATTGATAATGCTGAAGTTAATAGAAGCTTCAGAATTGAATTTGAAAGCGATTTGTTCAGTTTTGAAATTGTATCGTTTGAAATCGAATTTAAAAATAACCTTCCGAGGCACAGTCTCGGAATTTGATGAAACCAGTTTCATTGGGTCCGTAATATTGAATTATTACTGGATTTCAAATTTCATATTCATCAGAATTGTTATGAGATCATACGACGTATAAACGCGTATAAAATTAAATTGAATTCAATTTGAATTTCTGTAATAACCGGGATTTTTGCATCGATTAGATATCATCGTTAAACGATTTCTCTGCTAGCTATTTGCTCATAGGAGCTTCGATTCGAATTGGAATTCGTTTAATAAAAATTGTTGTTGAATTTTTGAATCGGTTAAAAATTCTTTTGAAAAGAAAAAAAAATACCAATACCAGCCCATACCCTATACCATGTTCTCCTCTGCAAAACCACGTTCTCCCCCCTTACCTCTGTTAAACCCACGTCGCCCCTCTCTCCTCATTCATTATTCGATCAGAAAGAAAAAAAAAACGAAGGAACGAAAAATGGCGACTAACGCGAATTAGGGCTTCGGCGATCTCGTTCGATCTGGCGAATTTAGGGCTTCGTTTAAATCAAAGGCGGCTGCTTCAATTTTCTTCGATTTCGCTCGCGTCCAATTCAATTTTCAAAGGTGAGTAACTCAACTTACTCACATCTTATTCATGCACCATATGTTATCTTTGCATGTGCTATGCTGTTTATCCTTGATTCAATTTCGTGATTTCCTGGTTATCTTGACTTCGAATGTGTTGTTCGATTTTTTTTTCTGACTGGATAAAATTTGCAATTTTTGCTACTGGAATTTACGATGTCGATGTTGTTCGACTTTTGACTTTTGACGTGTTTGATTTGTTTATATGTTGAGTTGATCGGTTTTTATAAAATGATAATTATAACTGGTTCATTTATATGGCTTGATGATTTTGAAATGTTCGAACTCCTTGGCTGCTACGGCAAGACTTTCTTTGTGACTTCGGTCTTGATGCTTGAATGCATCTGTAAACTTGGGTGTTTTGCTTTAATTTCGTGACAACTTTGGTGTTTGATTTGATTTTATTTTATTTTGTAGTTGTAGCATGTTAAACTTGTCCGAGCTTCTTCACTTGCATTTGATATCACTTGATTTTTATTGTGATAATAGTCGTCATTGGCATGACTGCCACTTCCAGTTTAAAATCGTACACTTGTATATCATTAGTAGCCACTGCCTATTTCAATTTGCACATGGGGTTTGAGTTGTAGCCTTGTCCCTGTCCACAGTTTCATTATGTTGCCCCTGTAGTTGTTGAGGCCTCTATACATTTGCCTGAGTCACTTGTAACTGCTGTTACTTGTTGTTCGATCTATTTGACTTCGGCTTTCACTTTGATTTTTCTAAATGGCTTTGATGTTGCTGTTTTCTCAGATGTGATCAATTTCATACAAAATGATACTTGAAAATTTAGACTGATTCATGAATGTGATCATTGGTTCCATCACTGTATTATCTCGGCCGTATGATTTTATTTGAAAACTGCAAGCATGATTTTGAAAAAAAAAACAGTACATTTTATTTGTTGCACTTAGTCGATCCATTGCAGATAAACTTGAGCATTCTTGTGGTCTTCTGTCCAGTAACATTCATTGTTTTCATGCTGATTAGCTTATCCTTGACCTGTAGACTGATCTGATGCTTCAAGTACACTGATGTTAACTTGATGTGTGTCATTTCTGTAGTCATTGCATTTTAGACATTGTTATTGCAGTTTTACACTTGACTTCCCTGTGTACCTTGTTGACATTGTAACTTCGAGCATTTGAGGTTGTACAGTCATCATCTTGTTCATGTGTTCACTCGAGAATTTGAATTTTTTGTTGTTGTAGCAGTCTGATGACCTGTAGCTTCACTCTAAACTGCTGCACTTGTGTCTCTTGTGCTCTAGTCTCTGAAGTTGTTGTACTTGAATCATCTTCCCTGTTGCTGTTGCATTGTTGCATCCCATTCCATTCAGTTGCACTTGGTTCACGTCAGACTTGAAGTCTAGTTCCTTTTGTATAATGGAGTCACACCGCACTTTAGTCTTGTCTTCATCTGCTAGATGCCTTTTCTGGTCTCACTTGATGGTCTGCAGTCTTTTATGTATCGATGCTATTCTCTCCTGCACTTGCTCATTTAAGTTGCTCTGGTCCTCAAGTATGTAAGGTATGTTAACAAGTCTTTGTGCATTGAGCTGCACATGATATGTTGTGCACTTGACTTGAAGTCTACATTGGGCATTGCTTTGCCTTTGATATTAGTTTGTGGTCTTTACTTTAGTTCACTGTCCTCTGAACTGTTGCCACTGTCTTCTTTGTAGTTGCATTCTGCCCTTGTCTTTGCAACTGTTTGCCACTGTAGTTTCATCGTGGTGGTTGCTTCGTATTCGCTTATGTCTGCAGTTGCATGTGTTTTGCAGTTTTTCCCCTGTTGGGATTTGTTTTTGAATCACTTGAGTTGAACCCGATTTCGGGGTTTGACCTTGTGATCATTTGTGACTTTCACTGAGCTTTTGCGTATCTCTTGCGATGGTGGCGAGGCGGTACACGCGTCCGTGCACTGCAGCCACCCAGAATTGACAGTTTTGAATTGATATTTTTTTCTTTGCGTCGTGATGCATTGATCTTTGATGTTGTATTGGCGAGGCCGTACACGCGTGCGTGTACGGCAGCCAATCGAGTCTTGATGGGTTTAAAGTGACAATTTCAATTGTTTTAAATTGATTTAGTCGATTGATAAATTGTTTATTTATCTCTGTTGATGATTTAAATCTGCTGATTTATTGTTTAACACTGTTTAGTGTTAAAATTTTCGTTATCCGGTTTCTTTGTTTAAAGAGTCGGATAGACGAGAATTATTGTGACTGTCGTCTATTTAAATTATTACTGCCTCTATGCACTAATAAACTGGTTTGAATTAGACTGACCTGTGTATTATTTTCTTTTGAATATAATACTCGGGTCAGACCGAGTATTTTTACAGCTTGAAGATTTTCGAGCAGCGAAGTTAGAGAGAGAGTAAAGAATCACTTTAGTTTTTCAGAAGAAAATTGTATTTTAAGATATTCCGCTGTATCAGTATTAAAATTGTATAAACTCTGATGTATATAAAAAGATTTATAGTAATGAAATAAAGATTCATTTGTTTTAATTGATTGTTATTATCTGTGTTTCTGTGGCTGATTCTGTTTAAACCTTATAAACTAAATAACAATTCGTCTTTTTGAACGTTTCGAGTTGGTTTAATTACCGACTGGAGACGGTCAGAAGGGGGAATGTTACATTGACCCTTCGTTTTATTTATTAAAAAAGACACTTTTCAGCTTATGCTAAAATATGAAAACACGATAATAAATCAATTTAACCCCAAAAACCATACTTTCTTTACCATTAAAATTATGAACTATTTCTTAATCATTATAATAATTTTATACAAGTCTTATATCAATAAATTCACAATAAAAACTCATTTTAACCTTATTTTCTCTAAGTCTCAATATTAAGGAGAAAGCACCATTTTATTATTTTAACATCTTTTCTAACATTACTTATGATTGGTACTTAACAAACTAAAATTTGAAATTCTCTTTATGAAGTGAAACTCGTTTCTTAATTAAATTAATTCAATTATTTACAAAACTTGATTAAATTTCAAAAACCACAATTATAAATTAATTATCCACAATTTAACTTAATTAATTAGGTAATTATTAAAAACAGGGTCGTTACATTTAGAGACCACAAGGGATCTTTTAATTTTGTTCCACCTAACAAGTTAACATGGATATTTGCCTGAGCAAGCAGTAAGTAAAGGGGATCATTCAATCACAATCAATCAATCTATTATACGGGTAAATATCCCAGTATTTATAATAGCAGAATGATGTTTTGTTCTGCCAATAGATGCCATTTAGTTTCCTAGTCATAAAGGGTTACTTAAGGCATGGACAGGAGATCCTTCATTTTAAACAACTCACTTAAATAAGAAAAATTGGTTTAAAATCAATAATTGGTAGAGTTTCTAAGAAATTTTAAAGTGAATAACCCTTAATTAAAACATAAGTTAAAACTTAATTAAACCATAAGAAATCTTAATGTGACGACCCGCAAATCCGTACCCTTTGAATCGATAATAAACCACACATGTCCGACCCAAAAAGCACAGACTGATGGAGAGTCATGAGAAAGAAAAGAAGAGAGAAGAAGTGTGACGCCCCACCTCTATGCTCATAATAACAAAGAGTATTAAAAGAAATACTGTCTATTATTACGAAGAATAAGGCTGGATAGGAGCGACCATCCGTAGTTGGCCTTACACTAATATTGGTTATCTCGATAGGAGTGGTATATACTTTTTATTTTTCATCTATTATTTATTTACTCCCATCGACACACCCAATTCTAGTACAAAACGAACTACGACGGTTCATAATAGTTTAGGACAATGAATATAATAACAACACAGATAATATAAATGCGGAACACAGATTAAAACAAAAGTCTCATATATATATATATATATAACTGATGTCAGTTACAACATAGTTGACACAATACATATGATACAACTACAACTGTCGACTCTTGAAGTTATATATACACGTACATTATCGACTAATATACATGAATACATATCAACCTATACAATTTGACACGACTTCTAAAAATGACGAAGACAACTTCAGAAGATGTGAAAAGTCTTCATATCCTGAACAGCAATTCAAAGAAGGAAATCTACTACCTGAAATAACTCGGGTCTGACCCGAGTATTAAATTCAAAAGAAAATAATACACGGGTCAGTCTAATTCAAACTCAGTTATTAATGCACAGGAGCAATAATAATCAAAGAACGAATAGACGACAGTCACAGAAATCTCGTATATCCGACTCCTCGACAAAAGAATCAGATAACGACAGATATAACTCTAAACAGTGTAAATCAACAAATCAGCCATCTCAAATGATCAAACACATCAAAGCAAAACAAAATATCAAACTATCGAAATGGCAACTCAAAACAATTTCATCTATTGAAATCAATCAATTCAAAACGTCAAATTCTGAATTGGCTGCAGTACACGCACGCGTGCACTGCCTCGCCAATACAGTGATGAAATCCACAAAAACTCAATGAACCTGAAACCAAAGACATCAACTCATCAAAATGAACAGTGACATGTACTGATAATGTACACATCAACGCTACAGTCTGAACAATGAAAATCAGAAGCAACTAGCCACACGAATGCACAAAGGCAAAACATGCACATACATGAACCAGAGCAATCAGGCTCAGCATGGTAAAGATGCAACAAAAAATGAAACTGCAGAGGTCAAGTCACTAACATCATGACTCAACTCAACTGCAAAACGACTCAAATCGAATGGCCACGTGCACAAGGCAGTGGTACAGCATGAAGACAGCAAAATGATGGTGAAGGCACCAAAGATATGACAAACAGTAAGTACAAGTGCAATTAGAAACAAATCCAAATGCATATCTGACAATGCTGCGAAATTCAAACTTCATTCAGGTATACCCATGTCTGAAAGCAAAGGCAACACAACTCAAAAATCAGTTTCACTAAATTAGGTAGTTCGATCAAAGCCACAAGACAGTGTCGAACCCAAATACACATGGCAGAAGGGATTCATTCAGGTATACCCAAGTCTGAAAGCAAAGGTAACACAACTCTAATGGAAGTTGCCAAATTCCAAGAAAAAGAAACACATCATATGCATAACATGTAATGACCAGTGAAACAGAAGCTCAAATGTGCAACCACAACAGACTCAATACAAACTACAGCTCAAATATCGAGCTAAATGCAACCTGACCAAAGTGAAGTCAAAGCAAAACTCAAACGATGCCAACATGATCAAGTTCAAAGCAATCAGGCCTCAACATAACAAATGATCAACAATCAACCAGACTATACGCAAGTAAGATGAAGATCAATGTGCAGTACACTGACATAATATGACTCAAGCAAAAATGTAACATGATCAAAGTAAGCACATGAAAAGCAATCTGGTAGCTCATACTACACATCAGGTCAGAGAGCGATAATCAAAGAAAAACATCAAAGCAGGTCAGGGATAAAAGATGGTCAGAGACAAAACTCATAGGGGTCAGAAAAATTTACAACTGCAGTTTTCAAATCGAAGTCAACGATGTGTCAACCAAGAATTACAAAGAATACGAGTATATATGAAATATAAAATCGAAGTCAGAAACGTGGTAATCAAGGTGTCAAACAAGATCAAATCAATGCTCAAAGACACTGTACACAAGTCTGAAAGCAAGAAATTCACGGAGCAATAAAAGCAAAGCCGTGCCAACCAAGCTACCAGAATTTAAACGCATTTGAACAAGTCACGATCATCTAAATCGTTTAAGCATTATCAAGCGGCCAGAATAAATCGACTGACGAATTCAAATAATAATATACGAATGAATATACAGGGGTTTGAACCCTATAAAAGATCTTAACATCATCGGCAAAGGAGTAAGAATTTCGAGTACGAGCAAAACAGATAACAAAAATCCAATATCTCGAAATCAATCGAGTTCCAGTAAGCAAATCACAAGAACCAAGAGGGAAAGCTTACATACTAACGAAAATCACATAAAACAATTCTCTACAATTTGATGCTAAATTAGATGTGAGAAATTACTCACCTTTGGTCGGAGAGTATGAAGCCAATTTGCAGCAGAATCGAAGCAAAAGCGAACTCTAATAGAGCGGCCAAACGATTTAAAGAGACGATCAAACCCTCGAGCAAGGAAATCCCATTCAAGCGAATGTTTGAAGTCGGCGACCACTGTTTACTCGAAAATCCTAATTGTCGAAGAAAGAGGAACAAACGAACGAAAATCGGAGCCGCCATATATTTTTTTTTCTTTATTTTTGATTAGGTTTGAAAATGAACGAGAAAGATGAATAAAGGGGATCGGGTCTTCGAATCAATAAAAGAGAATGATACCAAAGCAACGTAGACGTGGGCTAGATTCGAAATGCAAAGCCCACTTCACTCATTTAACAATTTATAAAAGAATCTCAACTTGATTTAAATTCTTCAATTAGCAATTAGCAATAATATTAATCGTCTAATGACGATAATTAAATAATCGCGAAATCCCGGGTTGCTACAGACTCCCCTCCTTATAAAAATTGCGTCCTCGCAATTTTCATAATTAAGGTCGTCCCCAATTATTATTCTTCTAACATAAACTGGTTAAGCTAGAAAATAAAGTCGGAAATACAAACGACAAAGAAATCTTTTAATTTCAATAAAAGAAATTCACAATTTTTCAACAAAATCTAACTATCAATAGATAATCAGAAAGCAGCAAAACTAAATAAATGCAATTATCAGCACATTCAATTACCATTTAGATAACTGAAATTCAGAAGTCACAAAACAGCAATATCTAATTATCGATACGCTAATTAGAAAACAACAAATCTAATTATCAACAAAGATAATTATAAAACACAAATCGCAATTCGCAAAACTACCAATATCTAGTTATCCAACAATTAACTAGAAAACACAAATTTCATAATCAGCAAACTCTAACTATCAACAAAGATAGATGGAAAATAGCAATTCAATAAAATCAACATAATCTAGACTAAATTAGAGACTAGAAAATCTCTTATCAACAAAATCAGCAAACATCAATTATCTAATTATCTCAAACGATAATCAGAAAACAAATCAAATATCTAATTACCACAAACGGTAATTAAAATTTCAAATCAACAAATATTTAATTACCATAAACGGTAATCAAATTTCAAATCAACAAATATTTAATTACCACAAACGGTAATCAAATTTCAAATCAACCAATATTCAATTATCAAAAGTGATAATCAAATTTAAATCAACAAGTATTCAATTATCAAAAACGATAATCGAATTTCTCAAATCAACAAATATTCGATTATCAAAAACGATAATCAAATTTCAAATCAACAAATAATTTATTATCTCAAGCGATAATCAAATTCCAAATTCAATAATTATTTTATTATCTCAAGCGATAATCAAACTTCAAATTCAACAAATATTTAATTACTTCAGGCGATAATTAAATCTCAAATCAGCAAATATTTAATTATCTCAAGCGATAATTAAATCTAAAATCACCAAATATTTAATTATCTCAGGCGATAATTAAATCCCAAATCAACAAATATTTAATTATCTGAAGCGATAATTAAATCTAAAATCAACAAATATTTAATTATCTCAGGCAATAATTAAATCCAAAATCAACAAATATTTAATTATCTGAAGCGATAATTAATCTCAAATCAATAAATATTTAATTATCTCAAGCGATAATTAGAAACAACAAATATCTGATTATCAAAAACGATAATCAGAACTCATATCAACAAATATCTAATTATCACAAGCGATAATTAGAAACAACAAATATCTGATTATCAAAAACGATAATCAGAACTCATATCAACAAATATCTAATTATCACAAGCGATAATTAGAAACAACAAATATCTGATTATCAAAAACGATAATCAGAACTCATATCAACAAATATCTAATTATCACAAGCGATAATTAGAAACAACAAATATCTGATTATCAAAAACGATAATCAGAACTCATATCAACAAATATCTAATTATCACAAGCGATAATTAGAAACAACAAATATCTGATTATCAAAAACGATAATCAGAACTCATATCAACAAATATCTAATTATCACAAGCGATAATTAGAAACAACAAATATCTAATTATCAAAAACGATAATCAGAACTCATATCAACAAATATCTAATTATCACAAGCGATAATTAGAAACAACAAATATCTGATTATCAAAAACGATAATCAGAACTCATATCAACAAATATCTAATTATCACAAGCGATAATTAGAAACAACAAATATCTGATTATCAAAAATGATAATCAGAACTCATATCAACAAATATCTAATTATCACAAGCGATAATTAGAAACAACAAATATCTGATTATCAAAAACGATAATCAGAACTCATATCAACAAATATCCAATTACCTGCAGATAATTGGAAGCAACAAATATCTAGAAATCAATTAAGAAGACTAGAAAATCAACATAAAAGCTTGGATCGATCCCATCAGATGGCGAGTTTTTAATTCGCCGCATGTGCATCTCAGAGTGGCCGAAGCCTACCAAGTACTCAACATAATTTTGGCGCCCATCAGATTGACCCGAAGGTCCGCAGAGTGACTCGAAGGTCTAGTACTGGTATTTGACCCGAAGGTCAGCAGAGTGGCCCAAAAGCCCAACAAATGACCCGAAGGTCCAACAAATGACCCGAAGGTCCTCATAGTGGCTCGAAAGCACACGAAAGCATCAAAATGTTTCAATTAACGAGTCCGGAATTAACCAAAATAGCAAACGCACATGTCCCATAACCATGAGTTTTACTAAATTGTTTAATTCTCTTCATCGTTTCCTTGAAAGTGTAGAATCATCAAAATCATCAAAACAACAGATATTCAATTAACGAGTCCGGAATTAACCGAAATAGTAAAAGTGTGGTTCCATACTCCGCACTTTTGCTAAATCGTTTAAATCTCTTCATCGTTTCCTTGAAAGTGCAAAATTGTGTATTTTGTAAAAATACACTTTACATTCTCAAACGGACAAGTCCGGAATTAAGCGAATCAGTAAAAGAAAGGGGTCATAGTCCTCGATTTTGCTGAAACGTTTAAATCGCTTCCTCATTCTTTTGAAAACGCAAACTGTAAAAATTCCTGAAAACAATTTTATTTATTTTGTAAAAATAACAATTCACATTCTCAACTGGACAAGTCCGGAGTTAAGCGAAACAGTAGAAGAAAGGGGTCATAATCCTCGATTTTGCTGAATCGTTTAAGTCGCTTTCTCATTCTTTTGAAAACGCAAACTGTTAAAAATTTATAAAACAATTTTCATTTTTAAAACGATTTTCCAATCACGTGATTAAAACAGCAAATCAGTAACAATTTCGATAAGGAAATTGTACTTCTCAAAATACCGTAAAAACGGTTACACATCAGTATTGCGGAATAACCGCTTGAAAATCCACTTTTAAAAATTTGACTGTTACTGAAGTCAAAGCGACAGAAATTTTAAAACATCAAATATCTCATCAAAAGAATTCACATCAAAATGTGACATCAGTGAATTTTCATCCATTAAAATTGTCAACAAAACACCGTGCCTCAAAAATTCAGCATTGGTGTAAAAATCCCGTTATAAAAATAATGGCAACAAAATACGTATCATAACCAAGCATCGGTTCAACGTAAAATAAATGCAATGACGTGCAATTCAAATTTTGCACGTTCATTACAATATAAACAAAGAAATCATTCAAATCATCAGAACACAATTTCACTTTTATTTTTAAATAAAGATATTTAAAAATTTACATCTAAATTTCAAAACTTTAGTTTTGACTCAAAGCACAAATAAAACATCGTCCAATAGTTGTAACATATGTTCCATCTAAGTTATGTTTTATATTATGTCCATAAACCCCAAGCTCTGATACCAACTGTGACGCCCCACCTCTATGCTCATAATAACAAAGAGTATTAAAAGAAATACTGTCTATTATTACGAAGAATAAGGCTGGATAGGAGCGACCATCCGTAGTTGGCCTTACACTAATATTGGTTATCTCGATAGGAGTGGTATATACTTTTTATTTTTCATCTATTATTTATTTACTCCCATCGACACACCCAATTCTAGTACAAAACGAACTACGACGGTTCATAATAGTTTAGGACAATGAATATAATAACAACACAGATAATATAAATGCGGAACACAGATTAAAACAAAAGTCTCATATATATATATATAACTGATGTCAGTTACAACATAGTTGACACAATACATATGATACAACTACAACTGTCGACTCTGGAAGTTATATATACACGTACATTATCGACTAATATACATGAATACATATCAACCTATACAATTTGACACGACTTCTAAAAATGACGAAGACAACTTCAGAAGATGTGAAAAGTCTTCATATCCTGAACAGCAACTCAAAGAAGGAAATCTACTACCTGAAATAACTCGGGTCTGACCCGAGTATTAAATTCAAAAGAAAATAATACACGGGTCAGTCTAATTCAAACTCAGTTATTAATGCACAGGAGCAATAATAATCAAATAACGAATAGACGACAGTCACAGAAATCTCGTATATCCGACTCCTCGACAAAAGAATCGGATAACGACAGATATAACTCTAAACAGTGTAAATCAACAAATCAGCCATCTCAAATGATCAAACACATCAAAGCAAAACAAAATATCAAACTATCAAAATGGCAACTCAAAACAATTTCATCTATTGAAATCAATCAATTCAAAACGTCAAATTCTGAATTGGCTGCAGTACACGCACGCGTGCACTGCCTCGCCAATACAGTGATGAAATCCACAAAAACTCAATGAACCTGAAACCAAAGACATCAACTCATCAAAATGAACAGTGACATGTACTGATAATGTACACATCAACGCTACAGTCTGAACAATGAAAATCAGAAGCAACTAGCCACACGAATGCACAAAGGCAAAACATGCACATACATGAACCAGAGCAATCAGGCTCAGCATGGTAAAGATGCAACAAAAAATGAAACTGCAGAGGTCAAGTCACTAACATCATGACTCAACTCAACTGCAAAACGACTCAACTCGAATGGCCACGTGCACAAGGCAGTGGTACAGCATGAAGACAGCAAAATGATGGTGAAGGCACCAAAGATATGACAAACAGTAAGTACAAGTGCAATTAGAAACAAATCCAAATGCATATCTGACAATGCTATGAAATTCAAACTTCATTCAGGTATACCCATGTCTGAAAGCAAAGGCAACACAACTCAAAAATCAGTTTCACTAAATTAGGTAGTTCGATCAAAGCCACAAGACAGTGTCGAACCCAAATACACATGGCAGAAGGGATTCATTCAGGTATACCCAAGTCTGAAAGCAAAGGTAACACAACTCTAATGGAAGTTGCCAAATTCCAAGAAAAGGAAACACATCATATGTATAACATGTAATGACCAGTGAAACAGAAGCTCAAATGTGCAACCACAACAGACTCAATACAAACTACAGCTCAAATATCGAGCTAAATGCAACCTGACCAAAGTGAAGTCAAAGCAAAACTCAAACGATGCCAACATGATCAAGTTCAAAGCAATCAGGCCTCAACATAACAAATGATCAACAATCAACCAGACTATACGCAAGTAAGATGAAGATCAATGTGCAGTACACTGACATAATATGACTCAAGCAAAAATGTAACATGATCAAAGTAAGCACATGAAAAGCAATCTGGTAGCTCATACTACACATCAGGTCAGAGAGCGATAATCAAAGAAAAACATCAAAGCAGGTCAGGGATAAAAGATGGTCAGAGACAAAACTCATAGGGGTCAGAAAAATTTACAACTGCAGTTTTCAAATCGAAGTCAACAATGTGTCAACCAAGAATTACAAAGAATACGAGTATATATGAAATATAAAATCGAAGTCAGAAACGTGGTAATCAAGGTGTCAAACAAGATCAAATCAATGCTCAAAGACACTGTACACAAGTCTGAAAGCAAGAAATTCACGGAGCAATAAAAGCAAAGCCGTGCCAACCAAGCTACCAGAATTTAAACGCATTTGAACAAGTCACGATCATCTAAATCGTTTAAGCATTATCAAGCGGCCAGAATAAATCGACTGACGAATTCAAATAATAATATACAAATGAATATACAGGGGTTTGAACCCTATAAAAGATCTTAACATCATCGGCAAAGGAGTAAGAATTTCGAGTACGAGCAAAACAGATAACAAAAATCCAATATCTCGAAATCAATCGAGTTCCAGTAAGCAAATCACAAGAACCAAGAGGGAAAGCTTACATACTAACGAAAATCACATAAAACAATTCTCTACAATTTGAGGCTAAATTAGATGTGAGAAATTACTCACCTTTGGTCGGAGAGTATGAAGCCAATTTGCAGCAGAATTGAAGCAAAAGTGAACTCTAATCGAGCGGCCAAACGATTTAAAGAGACGATCAACCCCTCGAGCAAGGAAATCCCATTCAAGCGAATGTTTGAAGTCGGCGACCACTGTTTACTCGAAAATCCTAATTGTCGAAGAAAGAAGAACAAACGAACGAAAATTGGAGCCGCCATATATTTTTTTTTCTTTATTTTTGATTAGGTTTGAAAATGAACGAGAAAGATGAATAAAGGGGATCGGGTCTTCGAATCAATAAAAGAGAATGATACCAAAGCAACGTAGACGTAGGCTAGATTCGAAATGCAAAGCCCACTTCACTCATTTAACAATTTATAAAAGAATCTCAACTTGATTTAAATTCTTCAATTAGCAATTAGCAATAATATTAATCGTCTAATGACGATAATTAAATAATCGCGAAATCTCGGGTTGCTACAAGAAGAGAAGAGAAGAAAGAGAGAAGAGAGAACCAAAAAGAACAATACAGAATCTCACATCGTAGCGGAAAACATATAATATCATATCAATGATCTTTACAAAACAGAAATTGTATAGACATACATCAATCAGAGTTCAACAATCAATCAAGGTCATCAGCCTGGATAGTTATAATAACCTGTCCTTACAATTGCTGATAATATAAATAACAAAGCATCGGAAAATAAACAGATACGTGTATACGAAAATGAAGATCTCCAGCTCTCCTGCTGAAGCTCCAAAAGCACCAAATCTGAACCTGTAAATATACTCGGTCTGACCCGAGCATTGAAAGGGAAGAACGCCCGGATCAGTCTGGTAAACTAGCGTGAGAAAACACACTCAACTGAATTTATTAGATTACCAAAACTTTTCCTTTTCAAAACAAAAGTATATCGTAAGACACGCCCACACATAAACACAGACATGTTTTTACCTTACGGTAACTAAAACCTTTTATATCAAATTCTCTTATATTATACTAGTGTCTAGTATACAAATAATATTAATCATAGCCGAAATAGTAACCCATATAGCATTTCGTGGCTATTCATTACCCCAATACAAATAAAACCGCAAGCTCGTAGTGGAGTATGGATTTCCATACAAATGACTAGGTGAAGGGACTACCTTCCGGCAGTACATCTCTAGAGGAATGTACCAAGGAACATCACAAAGGAACCTCTACCAACACAAGATCGACCTACCTCTATAACTAAGTAGTACTGAATATATCATCCCCCGGTCGTTACCGACCTTTTCCGAGGGCCCTCATAGCATACATCCATAATAATTTACATCCCGAACGTCATAGCGGAAAGAAATATATCTAGGAGGCGATAATCATATCCTAATTGGGAATGACCCACTTAGCCTTACTGCATCTAACCCTGTTTCGGTAATTTTCGGTTGATGAGGCCTGAGGTAACGATTACCTTTCACATATCACATATCACGTCACTTTTGAATGCCACATTTACCATTTCCGTTGACTACTAATTGCCTTTCACAAAAAATACAACCCTTGAGCTCGTACGTCTCAAGGAAGGGTGTTAAGCTAAGAGAAGTTGCCTTCTCCGCCACCAAACAGATGTACGTTTGTAAAAACCAATGTACGCAATCATTAGAAATGCAATGTCAGACATTCCTCCATACAAGTTGTCCAGGAACAGGACAAACCGAAGGTACTCTCCTACCACATCCTGTTGGGAAATCCCTAGGATTAGTAGTGAATAGTCCTTGCATTGGATATTTAATAACGAAGAAACTACTGCTACTATATGTATATTAGGATTTTAACCCCAAATGATCAACAAGCAGTCCTTCACTATGAAAATCCTAAATATCAATAATCATCGACCAACCTGCACAATCGTCGCATAAATGTTGGTCCGAAGTGGTTTTTGGATAAACCGATCCCGGTCTCTTTGCACCAACAACGCAAAAGCGTTTCTCAACCTCACACAGAAACTAGGTCTCATAGACTTATCACGTCTCCAACTTTTAACTTGCTATCTTTCGGCCGAGAAGGAAGCTCGATAGATTGGAGTAATACTCCGAACTACACGAATCAACATCCTCAACACAAACGATAATCAAGCCTACACAGTTGGCTATGTACTAAGTGCACGACTAAATAGTTCCCACATCAAGTCGAGGAACTAAAAATGGCCAAATTTGATAGTCGGTTATTTAACTATCAAAGCAACAAACAAATATTTAGCACCATAAGCAATCACTGGGCCCTTTTAATTAATCTTTTATTAATTAAATCACTTTCCAAATATTCACTTCAAAATATATTTAAAAAGATATATTTTCAAAACCATTTCACTATTTGGAAAACATTTCCATATACTTACTTTAGTAATAAGTGAAGTCAAAATTTACCTTATTTTCAAACCATTCAAACTCAATTTTATAATATCACTTTCCAAAACATTCATTTTATTAAAAGGATTATTCACTGTCCAAAATTATGAATAAAATTCTCTAACCAAATTCATCATTTCTACACATTTATTAAAGGATTATCCACTATCCAAAATCGTGAATATATTCCTTTATAAGCTTTCATATTTAACTTATCAAAATAAGTTGATTTCACATTTATAAAACAATGTTTATAATTCACATTTCTATTTTATAAAAACTACAATTTATTAAATTCCTTTATTAACAAATTACGTTTATATCTCATTTATATGCCAAAATCCGATTATAAGTAAATTTACTTATAAATCTCTTATCTACAAATTCATTCTTTTTATAACTTCATAATTTATAAATCTTATTCACTTATAAGATCTCTTTACAACTTCATTTTAACGCTTATAAAACTCCTACTTCCATTATTTTTATTTATAAAATATCAATTTTATAAATCTTATATATATAACCCATTTATTGTAGGATCGATTTCACCCTAGAGGGGGGGTGATTAGGGCGATACTAATAGTAATAAAAAATTAATGTGGAAATATATAAAATAATTGCAGCACAGATAATAGCAGAATAATAAAAGCTAAAATAGAACAACACAGATTTACCCAGCTTCGGCAAAACCCTGCCTACGTGCTGCTCCCAAGGTTTCTACTAGAAATTAAGTAGTCAGACTCTTACACACATAAACTTGCGACATCTGCTATTGACTAACCTAACTCTACGCTCAAAACCCTGCCACAACTCAGCCACTGAGTTGCGAATTCTCAAACTACGCCCTGTAGTTTGTACCCCAGTCACACGACTAGAAAATTACCAAATTTTAAAAAGAAATTAGAAATAAAATAAATGACTTAACAAAACCCTATTTTTAACCCTTAAGCCCAAATTGTAATTAACTATAACTGGCCAACTTAGTTTAATAAACTAGAGACTTCTCTTTTATTTTGTTCAGAATCTCTATCCGATCTTTCTTCGTTCCTCTTCTAGACATTAGGGTTCTAGAAAATTGAGGTCGCCAATTCAAAAACGTTTGATTGAGTGATGATCTTTCTTCAGTTTGCTTCGTCAATCAACTCGCTTGCTTTGATTAATATGCGGCTGCTCCAAATAGTCGAGATTGAAAGATGTGTGAATTGGTACGTGAATGCCTTTTATTGATTATTGGTTATTCTCGACTTTGATTCGAGTTTAATGATTTATTTCTCTCTGTTTTTTCTTGAACTCGAATGCTCTAATTGTCGATGATGTTAATGGTGTAGATAGGGATTGAAACCCTTAGTTTATGTTCATATAATTCAATTTGAATTCTTCAAATTGCTATGGTTGGCCATCCGATTTTCGATTGAACGATGTGATTAATCCTGACTGGTTCAATTCGTATATTTTTCTGTTATGCTTGCTTGGTCACCACGGCTTGCGTTTGCTTTGGATTTGGTTCCATTCTTTTCTGGGATTTGAATTTGTTTCTCATGACATTATTCAAAATACATGTAACTACATGAGTTTGAATTTCTTTGAGTTGGTTCCTTTCTTTGGTATTTGAATTTGGCATTTAAAATTCTGAGATGAACTGGACTTTGACTTGATCAATTCATGTTCTTTCATCTTGCATCTGATAATTTTCGATGGCTTAATTTCTCAAATGTGCTTACTACTGTTGCATATGAATATCACTGTGCAAGTAGCTTCGAGTTTAATTTATATTCCGTGTTACATCACTATGCTTGTGTGGGTCTGGTGCATTTTAGTTTTCTATCCTTGTGCACTTGTATATGCTAAACTGCTTGTGCTCAAACTGCTACTGATAGTTTCTTTGATCATGTCCTGTTTACTTGTATGTGTGTCACCATGTATATACATACCATATGTATGTGTGTGTATATGTGTTGTGATGCCTCTGGTATCAATTCTAGTAGTATGCTTTCGTGTTGAAGTCTTGTTTGTGCATGTTAAACTGCTTGCATGCTCCAATATGCATTGTTCTGGTCTTTGTATGGTTGAGTTCATTTGTAAGTCTGCACTTGAGTTTTGTTCATTTTGGATCTTTGATTGGTTGTAGTTGTCTTTGCATATATACCTTGTTGTACTAGTGCACTTGATATCTTTACGTATGTATACTTGTTTGCCTCCATGCCTTCACTTGTTCCTCTTGGAGTCTTCACTTGGTTGTTGTATACCTGCACCTGTTTGCTTGAGTTACATTGATGTTATGTTTGGTTTTTTTGTAGCTTGCTTGTGCACACTTGAGTTTGATACACTCCACTGGTTTCATGTGCAGTTTGTATATTTCTGGTTTCACTTGAATTTTCATATTGCTTTGAGTCGAAACCCAGTTGCTTGCCTCTAAACTGTTGTGTTACTGCCTTGACTTGTGACTGTATGTATGTTAAATGCATATGTATACATCCACTAACTCCATCTTCATGTTGCATTACTGTATGCCTCTGTTCATTGCATTCATGTTGCCAGGTCTGGTTATGTTCATTTGTGTTCTGGTCTTCATGTATATGATGCACTTGAAACTGGACTTGTTATGCTTGGACATTCTGTTGGGTCTTGTGAAAATAGTTGAGCTGGTGTGGTCAGTTGTGGTCAGTTCCATGTTGCATTTGAAGTGTGCATTCAGTTGTGGTCGTGATGGTCTATTGGTTCATGTGTACATGTGTTGTTTATAGTCTGAAGTTTTGTGTACACTTTCATCTGGATTTGTTTTTCGTATTGCACTTGAGTTGAATCCAGCTTATAGCTCGGGTTTGACCTTGTGCTCACCTGTCCCTTCAATTTTATCAAGTGTATATCGGTGTGCAAGACCTTGTGGCATGTACAGTGATACATTGTGCATGTCATAGGTTGTTCGTGTTTGATGAATTCAAAACGAAAATGATGACGAACAACCCAAAGAACTGAGGCGAATAATATTTTCAAAAAACACACATTTTATTTTACACTACAAAAATATTTCTTTTTCAATTTTACTGCGTCAGTGTTTATTTTGCAGATAATTCAGATGCTGGATACAAGCTCGGAACAAATTAGAATATAGTTGAAGAATAAATATGAGTGAACGAGTGATATGTAGTGAGGTGCAAATGTAAATGATAATTGTATAGTGAAAATTGTGTTGTAATTTGAAATTGTATTGTAATTGAAATTTTGTATATATAGTGAGAGCTCAAATTTTGTACTATTCAAAAATTGTTATAAAATATTTGTTTGAATAAAATATCCATTTGAATTTAAATTCTGTGTTATTTATTTTATTCAACAAATATTTATTTAATTATGTGAAAAATAAAATAGTACAATAACAAATACATTTAAATGAATATATATATATATATATATATATGTTTATTATCATCAAACAAAAATCATATACTTGCATATTCAACAATCTCCTCCTTTTGATGATAACAAACATGTAACGGTCCTGACTCGGCCTTCGAAAATCGGCACCCGTACTTCACCTCTACTTGAATGCCGCAGATTCAAACGCCGAATCTGGCTCGCCGGAACTTATAACACGTTAAGTATAACAACACAGCGGAAGAAAGAAATGGACAATATCCAAAATATGATATACAACAATGATATCTATATGATACAAGAATATCAGAGACAAATAATAATGTTATAGCGGAAACAACAGAACTGATAACTCCAAATGATCTGAAAAAAGAGAATGAATCCAACAACTCCAACGTCAAGCTTGAACCACCATCCCGTTGCACAAAGATAAGCAAGGTCAGTCGTCCGTGAATTCCTAAAACTGAACTAGCTCCCGATAATCTACTAAACCTGATTATCTAAAAACCCCAACTCTAGACTGCCCGTGTGGAAAATTGTGGGCACCTAGAGTTTAGGAAGGGAACAATAAACTCCGGATCAGTCATAGGACTGGTATGAGTAACAAAAATATTTTATCTTTAAAACAAACAACAAAAGAATTTTAAACATTGAAATCCACAATGTTTTTTTGGAAAATGAAACTACCATAAGGCCTCCCGGCACACACACAATGCAATCGCACACATGGGGGAGATTTCTCCTTATGATAGTCAAACATGCTTACTACGCAAAAAAAAACTCTTTTGATATTATTACTAGTGCATAGTGTGAAAATCCTTTCGAAAATATAATATTAATCTTATCCAGCATAGGTACAATTATACTATGCCTACTATAGCTGCCACCTGAGGTGACAGGTTATACAAATTGCAATCGTAAAGGGCTCGTATTGTTTCTTTGGATTTCCAACGAATGGTCAGGCTAAGGAACTTTCTATGCCACATGGGAACGCCTCTGGAGGGACGCCCCGAGAACCTACCTGGCTCTCTGCCAACACAAGGCCGGTTACCCCCTTCCCGGGAAGTAAACCTAAGATATGCCACCCCCGGTCGTTTGCGACCTTTATCCGAGGCGCCTCAATCATAAAACAACAATCACACAGTAAATGAGATTAGAGAAACCACACAGGTAAAATATCTGGGCTCCATACCATGATACCACCTTTTTCCAAAAGGAATGGACATACCCTAGGGGAGCTACCCCTGAAACCTTGCCGCATCTTTCCTGTTTCGACCATTACCGGTTTGTGAGGCTCGATGAGTTCTCGTCCATAAAGCTACGCTTTACACGAAAGCCATGCTTTGATCAACAAATGATCAGCAACACACAACAACACTTAGCATGCCACACTACCAAATTGGGAGTATATCACTGATAACCTTCAACTACATAACCTCTGAGCTCGTACGTCTCAGAGAAGGGTGTTAAGCTAAGAGAATAAATTTTCCGCCACCAAACAGAAATGTATTTGAAAGAAATCTGCTTTATATCTCAAAGTGTAATGTCAGACATACAACCATACAAGTCTGTTCTGGGTTCAAACAGAACCGAAGGCACTTCCAAAGAAGCCCTTGCAAATCCGGGTATTCACAATCCCGATCGGACTTCCCATCACATATGGAGGTCTCTATACCGGTGCCACTCAGTGCAGAGACAATCGATAGGTTATCCTATCGTTCTCGCAAACACCCGGTCTTCAACACCGGTCTTCAAATGCTATCCATTTACGTCGTATCACTATTCAGAATGGGTTATATGACACAAAGTCCTCTCCCGGCTAAACCAAATAATGAGCGTAATATTTAAAAACATATGGATATTGGGATTTCAATTAAGTCACAACTTATTACGCAAAACTTCTCTTTCAAATGGTTTAAACAAATTACCATTTTAATCTTTTACACAAAAAGATTCAACTCACAAAGTTCACCCAGTTTCACAAAGATTCATTCACATTTTCAAAACGATTTCCATTTCAATTGGATTAACTCATTAAATCTTTAAATCAAAGATTTATCTTATAGCTTTCAAAACAACTCCATTTCGACCTTTTATACAACAGGTACACCTTTTCAATTTCAAAACAAAATTCAACAATCTTTCACAAAGATTTATTCATAACTCGGAAAACCATTTTCATTTCAAACTTGAAATTCTTTTGACACAAATTGGAAATTCATTCCTTATATGAAAGCTTCTATTATTTGAAAACAAATAGTTTTCATTTTGGAAAATCTGATTCATTTATACGAGTTAAAGTCCTTGGTTTAAATTCAAATTCTCAAAACCATACTTTTAAAAATGGTTTAAATTCATATAAACACATTTCCAACATCTTAACCATAATTTCCAAACATGGAATTCAATTCCAAATTTTGAATTCGAATTCAAATTCAAATTAAATTATTTAAATTGAAAAACTTTACCAAGTTATTCCAAATAACTTTTATCTTAAAAACTCCTTTTCAAAGCTTTAACATTTAACCCAAATCCATTTCCAAAATCAATTGAAATTAAAATTTCAATTTCAAAAACATTAAATTTACATCATCTGTGACTTAACCAATTTCTTCATGAAATCCATATTTGTGTGTGTAAAAGTGTGGTCCAGGGGTTTTACACAGTAGTGCAACATTACAAATCATCACATCATCACATATTTAAGCATATCAATATCGATAAGCGGTATATTCCTATAACGCTTATCTTCCATTTACCAATTCACAAATAAATAATATACATTCATCACAGATAAAATAAATTACATTCATCACAGCTTGAATTAAAACAAATTTACATCACAAAGCATCACACAGTAGAGAATATCAAACAATTCACAGCATTCAATAGAATACAGTCATCCATAAGTGAAACCAATTAAGATATCTGATTAATCTAAACTAGATCATTTGCCTATGGATAATTCCTAGTCGGGGTTAATTAATAATTAATTAATTACAATTTAATTAATTATCCTTTAATCATTCATAAATTAACCTTTAATAATCAATTAATCAACCTTTTATTATTAATTATTCAACCTTAATTAATAAAGCAATCAACCTTTAATCATTAAAATAGTTAACCTTAAATTATTTAATTATCCTTTAATTAATTATCTTTAATTGATTACATTTATTAATTAACACTTAATTAATAAATCAACCCTTATCATAAATTAATTATCCTTAATTACTTCCATTAAGAATTTATCTTTAAGTAATTAGTTACCGTTTAATTAATTACATCCAGTAATTATACATTAATTACTTCACTAAGTAATTCCACTATTCAATCTCATTAAATAATTTTACTTAATCAACCATTAAATGATTATCTTTAATTAATTAACAAATTAATTAACTAAAATTTATCACATCCACTTCCTTGATTACAATTGGTAATTCATCCCTTAGTTACCCTTAAAACAAATTAATTAATCTTTAATTGTAGATTAATTATCCTTTAATTATTAATTAATAAATCTTAATTATCAATTAATAAAACTTAATTACAAATTAATTAATTAAATCTTAATTAAATCTTTTTATTTTATTGCCTTAATTGATTAACCTTTAATTAATCACATAAATAAATTAATCACCTTGATTAATACAAATTAGCCCTTAATTAATCACCTTCCTTAAGTGATTAATCAATAACCAATTAACTTACACCTTTAAGTTAATTTACTTTTAAAACATTTTAACTTCTTAATTAACTTTTCTAATTACATTATTAATTTTATTCAAAATAAACTCTTTAAAATAAAAGTGATATATATATATATATATTAAACTTAGTTAATATAAAACAATTTTGTTTAAAAACCTTTAACTAGTTCCAACCTAGATAACCATTTATTATTTTCAAAAGAAATGATTTTTAGAATTGGTTTTTAAGTAAAACTTAAATTTTTGTTTAAAATTTTAAAAACTGTTTTATACTAAAATCCACAGACCCGAGACACATTCAAAATTACCCGAGCCAAATTCTAATTTACTCGAGCCCTACTTCAAGTTTCCCCTCACCTTCTTTTCCCTGAGTATTTTTGCAATTTCCTTCGAGACAAACCCGATGAAACTCGTCTTCCCCAAACACCACAGCAACCCAGACCAAAATATTGACACGCGTGCACGTGTACACTGATTCCGATCGCCTCCGATCACTGCCCTGACCTTCAACACGTCGTCGACGATCGACTCGAGTTCCTAGACCACTCAAAAACCCAAAACGCTGACGAACTCGAGATTTGGCCATCCAACCCAAACTGGAACAAACTTCGATTAACTACATTGATTCGCCCCGCCGCCTCAGCCCACCAGAGATCACGAAACTCCGGTCAACCACTCGCCAACGTCCCTGCTATCATCCCCCAGAATCCTATCATGCTCGATCGAGCATTGACGGCGAACGAATCGAAAACCCATACCTCGATAAAACTAGGTTAAAAAATTTCAAATGTTCGCCGCCGCTTCCACAATGATCGAGTACACCTCCGACCATTTTTCCCACCATTGCTGTAGGCTCCTCCACCTCCACGTAGAACCCCGGCCTCCAGAACGTCGCCCATCGCCGGAATTTGGCAAAATTCCATTTTACGTTCGACGTCGAACTGCTCTTCCACCTTAGCTCTAAAAAATATGATTTTAACTTTACAAATCATATTAAAGTATACGAATTCAGTTTATATACCTGAAATCGTAAATTAAGATGTTTGAGTTTTCACTTATCTTCAACTTGCTCTGTCCTTTTAAGTCTCCAGTGAGATTTCAATTTTAATTTAACTTAATTAAAATTTTAAAACTTAATCTATAATCAAACAAACAAATCTTGTTTGAAGCCTAAGTCCTAACAGTAAGTAGATCAAGAGATAATGGTTTTTAAATCAAAAATTTGTGCCTGGAAAAAAAATACAGTAGACACAGAGACAATAGCATGCACACAATCATTCACCCATTCATATATATACAAAACTCACTTATATATATATTCACACAAACATATTCATTCCAGAAATTAGCATGTAATCCAGATTTATACTTAAGCTTTTAAAAATTTGTTACTCACCTGATTCCAGAAGAAAGAACAGAGCTTTTCTTGATGAAACAGGCTTTTGAAAATTTGCAAGTTGAAATCTTTCTTCTTTGATCTCTGGTTAATATAAATTTGTATTGTTGTTTTAAGTTGAAGTTTGTTTAAATTTTAGGGCGGTACTACTTCAGGTTTGCACAGCTTAGAATGAATGAAACTGAATTGAAGAGTTTGATATGTAGGAGATGAGTTTACTGGTGATAAAATTTGTACAGGTGATATTTTTTTCCTTTCCAGTACAAATATAGGCAGAGATTTTTTTCTTTGCTTTGGTGGCTGATGAGATTTTGTGGTGTACTAAAGATATTTACATTAATTAGGCTTGTATTCCTTTGCAAGCTAATAGATATTCATTTTTTTTCTTTTGTATATACTTTGAAATATGAATGAAGTTCTATAGTTGTAAAGACCCGTAAATTTCAACTGTTTTAATAACGTAATTAGTTGAAATTTTATGAAATTTCAAACGATAAAATTTTGAAATAAAAATTTAATATTTGGAATACGTCTAGTTAAACATAGCAACTGGTAAATTTTCGTCCGAAAATATGAAAGTTTATTTCGCGCGTAAATTTACTTCAATTTAATCAGTTAAAAAGCGATGAAAATAAAATGTTTCCAAAACCTAAATATTTTTACATAGAAAAATTCTAAACCATCTTCTGAGCAAGATGTCAATTTGTCATTTTTCCAAATTCGGACATCTTTGGCTCCGTCGATCTTATTTTTCAGTGTTTTTCTTGCATTTTTTCCGCTATTAGAAAATTTGAATTTTTATAATTAAATCGTACCACTGATATCCGCATACCGTTTTGATCGCCTCATCGTGTTGATCACTATGATATATTTATTTCTGTGTTTTAAAAAAAATCCGTACACAGCGGAATCCACGAAACCGGTGACAGTATCGGTACCAGATTCGTGACCATTAGATTTCTTTTGCGTTTCAAATTTGAACCGGCAGACACGCAAATCAATTGCTTTAAATATCTTATATTGAATCTAGGGAACCGCTGTCATTTACTATCCAGTGTTACTTTTCTCTGCTTTACATTCTTTCCGTTGATATTATTTTTTTAAAGGTGCCGCTTCACTTTGCATTTGAAGTAAATATATACCAAATCAAACGTCACTTGCCTATGTCTTTCCAAGCCTTAGCCATCCTCATCTTCTCCTTTCATTAAAAATTCAAATTTCAACTTCATTTCAAAACCATATTGTTTATTCAAATAAAATCTTCATTTTAAATTTTAAATCAAATTATTTGACCAATCGGGTTTTATTTAATTCTCTATATCCAAGGTCAAAGTTCAATTTGGGTATTTATCATTTCAACCCGATTCCAATTCAATTCAAAAATCAAAGCATAACAAAGGGAACTTGCAGTGTGATAACTGGGATGATGTCAAAGTAAATAAACAAGCAATAACAACAGTCAATAACAACAAACAAATAATCAATTCAAATAATCCCGAAATAACCGTATTAATTCGCATTGTTATTTGTACGAATTAATATAATTATTTCTAGAATCTACACTATCATTTCATGTAGATTAAAGATTATTACATTACGGTTTTTACTTGTCATTCATTTACAATTTCATACATCATCACTTTAACAACATACATTCAGTAGTTCAAGATGTGATTAAACAAATCCTACGTGTCGATAAATTTTGACAGTTAAATGGGTCATATTATACAAATGTCATTTAATCAAATTTAACATTTAACTATCCTATATCAATTTCAATTGCATACTATTTATCATCTTAACATTAACAATTTAACGTCCAATATAAACATCAACAATTCAATCAATTATTAACCAAACTAGATTATCATTACATATATAACAGATAATGGTGTCAGATGTCACAGGTGAACTGATACAGGTAATAACAGTGTAAATATCAAACAGCAGCATATTTCAATTGTCGTTTCAATTGAAATTAAATTTAATAAATAAAAGAACGTTAATCGTGAGTGATTGCTCACCTTTCGTGGCTGGGTGGGTTTTGATGAAGAAATTGAGTTACGAAGTCCAGGTACGAATCCCCAAACAAAGCAAGACTTGGCACGAATCGACGATCAAGCTGATAGATGGGATTAACGAAATCAAATTAGAACCGATCGATGATGACAAGTGATATAAGTGAACGAATATATAACCATATATAATTAATTACATATAAAAGAAATGATATTCTAAATTCAAATACATTTTAAATCTAAACCATATAAATGTATTTTCAAACATATATATAAGAAATCAAAACATACATATACCATATATCCTTCAAAATAGATACATATATATATATACTTATTAAACAACAAATTACTTACATAAATAATGTATGTTCACTGCAACATCTCAAATACCACATATATAGACTTTATACTTTGTAAACTTTATGCGTTGTAAAATGTATGAACTGTCATAACTATATACAATGCTGCAGGTAGCTATCTCGAAAAACAAAGCTTACATATTATATTTACAACCCATACCTATACATACCGCATCATATATAGATATATACCCTTATATTAACTAATACTTAAACTGCTATAGTTATAAATAATACTGTTAAAAGATATCCCATTACTTATACTATAACATAAATAATATAATATAATATATATAAACCTCAACAGATATACAACCGAAAGCATCATGCTCACAGTTGCCAGGACCTCACATATATACGAAGTTTACTGCTGTGAAAACAAGTTGCATTATTTATAGAACAACACCCTATATATATATTCTACTTTCAGGGAAGGCTACAGGCAAAACAAACTTCATGTAAAAATGAATATAAATAAAATCTTTGTTCAAATGGCAAGGCTTGGAATTCAACTTAACATATAAAGAAAGCTCATATATGCAAACAATATGTACGTAGATAAACTTATACTTTTGCACTGAGGCAAACTTTAAAATATAACATATAAAATACTTATTGAAATATAATATACTTATAAATCTATATTGCACAGCAGCTTGTAAGTAAGAGAACTATTATAACTTTATACCAAACGTAACAGCCACACTTTCAAACTATGTATATTAAATACAATACCAATATAAACTTTAAATTTACGCGTATACTAGCTACACAACAGATTATCTAAATAAAGCTTATATATAAACTAATGTATATATACAAATATATATACGCATACATATACTAGCAAATATAATAAACAACATGATATAAACAAATACATATGTGTACAAAACTTACGGCAGCTGGAAGGTGTGGTTGAAGAGGAAGATGAACGTGGGCTGCTGCATGGATGTCGAGGTGGCTCAGCAAAGGGTTCAGTTGCACTTGTATGTTGACAGGGTAGCGATTGAAAATGAGGCCGGCTGATGATGGAGAGTAGACGAGGTCAGAGGGAGAAATGGAAGAGCAGGCGGACTGGGTTTTGGCGAAGAGGAAAGGCGTGAGAAGGAGGAGGATGCTTGTGGCTTCGGTCGGCCACTACTGACAAAAGGGAAGATCGACTGATGGACAACGATGGTGTGGTTGCCCGATCACTGTGGGGTGGCAGGCAGAATGACGAGGTGATGAGTTCGGCAATGATGCTCGACGAGTGACAGAGGTGATGGACGCGAGTGAGGTGGTGGATGGGCTGCTCGGTCGAGAGGGAGGGGAGGTTCTGACCGTTGGTTTGTTTGAGGCGAGAGACAAATTTGTTGCCTTTCTTCCTACAGATTTTAGAATGGAGCAGACTGGAGATTGCTCGGAGTGAGTGCCGCTGTGGTGGAGACGTAGTGTCGTGGTTGATGGTAATTGCGACGTGGTGCAGCTGCTGCGAACTTCCGAAGTTGAAGGTCGGGAGAGGAATGAAGTTGAAATTTGAATTTTTGATGAAAGGAAAATGTTAATATTTAATAATCTGAAACAAAAGATTAACAATGTAATCAATGAAAGATTGTTGTTTAATTTGAGAAATGATTGAATTAAGTTTGAAATTATTAAACATTGAAATGATTTAATAATTAAGTTGGAAATTATAATTAAGTTTGAAATTATTAAACTTTGAAATGATTTAATAATTAAGTTGGAAATTATAATTAAGTTGAAATTATTAAACTTTGAAAATATTTAATAATTAAGTTTTGAATTATTTAATAATTAAATAAGATTGAATGATTTAATGATCAAACTGAATTGAATTCTTTAATAAGTGAAATTGAACTTTTGAATAAGTGAAATTTACTTCGAAGAAAAATTGAAATTGAGATTTCTTTATTAATTAAGTTTTTGGAAAATTATTTAAAGTAAGTAAATAAATAATTGAAATTGAATTTTTGTTTAACAAGAAATGAAAATGTGATATGTTTGGAATTAATGTAAGACTTGTAATTGAAAGAATTGATTTGACGAATTTAATTTAATTCAAAATTGTAAGTTTTGATTTAATGAAGTTGAACTTAAGAAATTGATTTAATGATTTGGAAATTTAATAGAATTTTTTTTGAATGATAAAGTAACTTAACGAATTTTGAATGAAATCGATAAATGAGTTTAAATTGATTTGAATGTTAAATAAAATTTATTTAAATGATTTCGGAATGAAACTTATATACGAACTTGAATTAATATTTGAATTGTTTTAAAGAAAATTGAAATTGAATTATAAGATCTTGAAATGGTAATTTGGATGTTTTGAAACGTAAATTATTGGAAATTGGTTTTGGAAAGACAAATGAAATGTTGGTTTATAAATCCTAATTGGAATTGAATTTGATTTGGTTTTGAAATAAATAACGACCAATCGGTGAATAATTTCGAAGGTTATTGAAGAGACCGGAATCGATTATGGATATACTCTCTATCTAAACCGAAAACCACTTTAATAACTATACGCGGAGTGATGATCCAGAATGAAGTGGTTGGAATGATGTACGTTGATGACTGAAGAAAGAGAACGATAATGGATAGCCTTGACACTTGTGTCAAATTGGAAATGACTAAAACAGGAGCCGTGCCGGGCCAATGGAGGTCAGCTACCTCAAGTGAACACACTTCTTCGAACTACTCATTACTTGTTGTCGATTGGTGTACCCTTGATTTTTGGAGTGTTGTTTCACGGTGTTGCGGGCGCTGCGGCGTTGCGTTCTCACCAGTCCGGATCAGGCAAACGGTAGTATCACTACCTTGGGTATTGCCTCATGTGCCTTGTCATACTTGTATTCCCTATTCGTGACCACCACGAATTTGTTTTGTACCTTTAGTATATGGATTGCCCTCTGGTGACTTCCGGTTTTAGGGAAACTACGGTCTTGTATATGCTTTTGGGAATAAAAATGTGTTAAGGGTGGAATGGGCCATGACTTAACACTATTTTGATATCTTTATATTACTGATAGACATTATCTACTTATCGTACACTACTACCTAGTAGATAATTTAACGGATCCTTAAAGGATGGTTATTCCAAACATCCTTTGAGTTACTTGTACTTCAATTGCTATTTCACTTGAGTTGGATTTATTAATATAAGAATGTTAATCCTGACTCGAGTGTTTTGTATTTTTCTTTACGCTCGGGTCAGACTGAGTGTACCAGTATTCGAGACTCACCTTTGGAGTTGGAGCTTTGCTTGAAGATCCAGCCATCTATTCTGCTTTCAGTATTCGATGATCCCAGTGATGTAGTCTGATTTGTATCTGATGTATCGTATTACTCTTCCGTTGTACCTGGTTTAACTCTGATGTATCGTATTACTCTTCTGTTGTAAACTCTGATGTATCTTATACATTTATATAGTAGCTTCATGAACTACTATCTCTTTTATTTCCGCTGCATTTATTACTCTGTGTCTGTGATCTGTGATTATTTATTTACTGTATATGTTCAGTTTTGCCAAATTTAAATTAACAACGCGGTATTTTGAGAAATTCAATTCCGGCATGAGTGTTGTAACGACCCGGTATTTTGGACCATTCGCGTCCATTATAAGTGTATAGGTAGACACTCATGCCGGAGTTGAATTGCTCAAAATACCGCGTTGTTAATTTAAATTTGGCAAACTGAACATATACAGTAAATAGATATAATCACAGATCACAGACACGGAGTAATAAATGCAGCGGAAATAAAAGAGATAGTAGTTCATGAAGCTACTATATGAATATATAAAAATACATCATAGTTTACAACAGAAGAGTAATACGATACATCAGATACAAATCAGAATACATCACTGGAATCATCGAATACTGAAAGCAGAATAGATGCTGGATCTTCAAGCAAAGCTCCAACTCCAATGGTGAGTCTCGAATACTGGTACACTCAGTCTGACCCGAGCGTAAAGCAAAATCACAAGACACTCGAGTCAGGATTAACATTCTTATATTAATAAATCCAACTCAAGTGAAATAGCAATTGAAATACAAGTAACTCAAAGGATGTTTGGAATAACCATCCTTTAAGGATCCGTTATACTATCTACTAGGTAGTAATGTACGCTAAGTAGATAATGTCTATCAGTAATATAAAGATATCAAAGTAGGGTTAAGCAGGGCCCATACACCTCTTAACCTGTTTATTCCCAAAAGCATATACAAGACCGTAGTTTCCCCAAAACCGGAAGTCACCAGAGGGCAATCCATATACTAAAGGTACAAATCAAAATCGTAGTGGTCGCGAATAAATGGAATACAAGTATGACAAGGTACATGAGGCGATACCAACTAGGATACTAGTAGTTGCCTGATCCGGACTGATGTTGGGCATAGCAGCTACTACCCCAACACCGCGAAACAACACTCCCAAATCGAGGGGTGCACCCAAATCGAATCACAAAAGTAATAGATATGGTATCGAAGAAGTGTGTCCGCTAGAGATGGCGATCCTCAATGGCCCGTCGCGGCTCCTGTTTTAGTCATGTCAAGGGTCATCCAAAATCGTTCTCTTTCTTCAGTCAACGCGTTCATCAAAACCATCCACTTCGTTCTGGATCAACACTCCGCGTATAGTTATTAAAGTGGTTTCGATTCAGATAGAGAGTATATTCATTACCGATCCCGGTCTCTTTAATAACTTTCGTAATTATTACACCGATTGGTCGTTTATATATTTCAAAAACCAAATCAATTTCAATTTCAAATAGAATTCGTAAATCAACATTTCATTTGTCTTTCTAAAACAATTTCCAAATTTTCGTTTCAAAACTTCAAATTTTCCGTTTCAAAATCTTATAATTCAATTTCAATTTCTATTTAAAACAATTCAAATATTGATTCAAGTTCGTATATAAGTTTCATTCCAAAATCATTTAAATAAATTCTATTTAATATTCAAATCAATTTAAACTCATTTATCGATTTCATTCAATATTCGTTAAGTTACTTTATCATTCAAAACAATTTCTATTAAATTTCCAATTCATTTAATCAATTCTTAAGTTCAACTTCATTAAAACAAAACTTACAATTTCGAATTAAACTAAATTCGTCAAATCAATTCTCCAATTACAAGTCTTACATTAATTCCAAAATATCACATTTCATTTTTTGTTAAAGAAATCCAATTTCACTTATTTACTTCCTTAAATAATTTTCCAAAACTTAATTAATAAAGAAACTCAATTTCAATTCTTTACGAAGTAAAATTCACTTATTCAAAAGTTCAATTTTTCTTATTAAAGAATTTCAATTCAATTTAATCATTTAATAATTCATTATTAAATAGTTCAAAACTTAATTATTAAATAATTTCAAAGTTTAATAATTTCAAACTTAATTATTAAATCATTTCAAACTTAATTCAATCATTTCTCAAATTAAACAACATTCTTTCATTGATTACATTGTTAATCTTTTGTTTCAGATTATTAAATATTACCATTCTCCTTTCATCAAAAATTCAAATTTCAACTTCATTTCAAAACCATATTCTTTATTCAAATAAAATCTTCGTTTATTTTCAAATCAAATTATCGACCAATCGGGTTTTATTTAATTTCCTATCCTAGGTCAAAGTTCAATTTGGGTATTTATCATTTCAACCCGATTCCAATTCAATTCAAAATCAAAACATAACAAAGGGAACTTGCAGTGTGATAACTGGGATGGTGTCAAAGTGAATAAACAAGCAATAACAACAATCAATAACAATTCAATAATCAATTCAAATAATCCCGAAATAATCGTATTAATTCGCATTGTTATTTGTACGAATTAATATAATTATTTCTAGAATCTACACTATCATTTCATGCAGATTAAAGATTATTACATTACGGTTTTTCACTTGTCATTTATTACGATTACATACATCATCAGTTTAAACAACATACAATTCAATGGTTCAAGGTATAGTTAACACTATTCTACGTGTCAATTTATTTAACATTTAAAGGGGTCATACTATACAAATGTCAGTTAATCAAATTTAACATTCAATTATCCTATATCAAGTTCAATTTCATACTGTTTATCATTTTAACATCAACAATTTAACGTCCAATATAAACATCAACAATCAATCAATTATCAGCCAAACTGTATTATCATCGCATAAATAATTAACAGATAATGGTGCCAGATGTCACAGGTGAACTGATACAGGTAATAGCATATATAACAGTGTAATTAACTAACAGCAGCATATTTCAATTGTCGTTTCAATTGAAATCAAATTTAATAAATAAAAGAACGTTAATCGTGAGTGAGTGCTCACCTTTCGAGGCTATAGAAGAACGAGACTCAGATAAGTTACGAATCCAAACGTGAATTCCAAATCAAAGCTAGATTGGCACGAATTCGACGAACGAGTCTGATAAATAGAAATCGATGAGAACAAATCAGTTTAGTTTTGATATAAGCTGAACAAAATATACGATGTATAAAATAATAATTCTCTCTCTAAAACCAATTTCATTTTTTTTTTCATTTTTTTTTAGAAAACAACATATATATAAAGTAAAGCTTTACATATTTGAACAGAGCATATGTATGTCTTTATAACATAAAACAATATACACTTATATACCATATCGATTCATTAAAACAATATTTAATAACAAATATATATTATTATTATAGACTCGCCTACTTTAAACACATACAGTACTCCCTTTAAATCTAGTATACTGTAACCTACACCTATGTACTACTAATTTATACAGTATATATGTAACCTTATTAGTAACCTATTTATATAAATACTATAATAAGAATGAATAACCTTAAAACCTTTTTGACAAAACCTTAGATACATACGTATAAAACAAGTGTGAACTCAAATGAATTACTATGCATGTAATATATATGCGTACAACATATAGACAAAACCGTATAACTGTATAACAACAAATACTATTATATTATAACATTCATAAACTGTTATATCTGTAAACTTTATATAGAAAATATTGTAACTAATATATATATAGTTCTATAACTCCTACAAACTAGTAACTGTCAAATGATAACATCTACATACAGTAAGCTAAAAGGTAGGCTAATATTTTATAAGTAAATACAAACATCAAAACGCAAAACAAAGAGGACAAAGGAAACCATATATATGTATATATTCAACAGCAGCCTACCTATTTACTTTCAACAGAGAGCATGAGCTGGTTAAACAAGGAGAAGGTTCGCTAGGTGATGTTGAGGAGATGCAGGCTCGGCTCGGTGGAGGTGCGTTTTCAAAGAGGGCGAAGGGAAGGAACGGCAGGCTATGGGCCAACTAAGGTGGTGGAAGGCGTGGTGAGTGACTAGGGACGATCAGCTTGCGTATTGAAGGCGGAGAGAGGATCATGGGTTGCGGTGGGCTGCTGGGTGAACTGGAGTTGTTGATGTTCGAAGGGCGGAGGCACAGGGTGGCTTCGAGTGGAGCTCGGCGTTGGGCTGTGTGCACAGATCTGAGTAGAGCGGAGGTTAGTGGTTGCGTGAGTCTTCGGCGATGAGGAGATGGGAGCAAACGGTTGCTGCTTAGGTGATAGGGAAGACACTGCGTGATATTGGGATGGAATGGAGTCGTGTAGGGGTTAAGGCGGCCATGGCAGTTGCTGCTAGGTGGTGATTGCGTTGGGGAGTGAGTGGAGTATGGGATCCAGAAGAAAGAGGCTGATAGTTTTCATCAAATAAAACTTTAATAATCTGTAATAAGTATCACTATTCCCAAATATTTTCACATGGTCACGAGGAGGCAGAGAGCCAACGAATGAATGTGAACGAACCAGAATTTTAAAAGTCAATTCTGGAAATAAATAAATCCTAGTGTCCGTTGATTCAAAAATAATAAATGGTAGATGAGACTTTCAACGTTCAAATTATTAAAGAAATTAATGTTTGATTTAGTCACCAAGCTTCAAATTTGAAAACCGAAAGAAAGTGAAACCGACAAATAAATACAGAAATAAAGTATCGTTACAATGGACTGTTATCAACATTTCCGTCGCGCATCGGACCAAAAATTCAGAAATAATATACCGTAGAGATCAGCATGACGAGACGATCAAAACGGTATACAGATATCAGTGGTACGATCATCCGATAAAAATCGATATCGGTACTAGAATACTGCTATTTTGCAGAAAATAAGAACGACGGAGCAATAGATGTCCGAATTTGGAAAAACGACACACTGACATCTTGCTCAGAAGATGGTTTAGAATTTTTCTATGTAAAAATATTTAGGTTTCGGAAACATTTTATTTTCATCGCTTTTTTAACTGATTAAATTGAAGTGAATTTACGTGCGAAATAAACTTTCATATTTTCGGACGAAAATTTACCAGTCGCTATGTTTAACTAGACGTATTACAAATATTAAATTTTTATTTCAAAATTTTCGTTTAAAATTTTATAAAATTTCAACTAATTACGTTATTAAAACAGTTAAAATTTACGGGTCGTTACACTCTCCCCCACTCAAAACTTTTCGTCCCCGAAAAGGAACGAGGTAGGAGAATAGAACAACCAGAAAGAAAAACAGAGTTGAAATATAAAATAACCATTAATTTAAACCATATAAATTCAAATTTAAATTAATTGATATTCAATAATTGATTTAATCCATTTGATTTCACTAAAATCAATCTCAACTATTTCTAAATTCATTATCTTATTATCCAATTATCCCTAATTTACAATTTCTAAAACCATAAATTTGAATAGTCTTTTATTATAATCATTTTTATTTTCAATAGATTTAATCCTTTAATTCCAAATTATTATTAAATTTTATTTCACTTAATATATCTTATCCCATACATTTAACCCATATAAATTAATTTAAAACATAAAAGTTTCGATTTAAATAAATTTATATTCACTAATTTGCCTTTAAATTCAAAGTATTTTCATACGTTGATCTAATTTCAAATTTATTAATTAACCTTCAAAACAAAATTTATTTTCCAATTATCTTATTATTCTATTTCTCTATTCACATTTTATAATTAAAATTTAAGTGTATAACATTTATTTATAAATTCAATTTATATTATATATTATCCAATTACATATTCAACTTCTGAACGATTTAGGTAAGTTGTATTAGAATGCAGTTGAACAATATACAAATAAAATTTTTCCCAATTCAATTATTCAAGTTTAAATTTTTATTCCAAATCTTGGTTTTATTTATAATTAAAATCATCCTTTAACAAAATTTAAGAATTAGATTTCCGATTAACTTTAAACAATTTAGAGATATATATATATTTATATCAAATCAAAAATTTTAAAATAAGGTACTTATACATATATATAAATCAAATTATACTGAAGAAATTCAAATCGAAATATTTTTCAAAACAGAACCGTAGCAAAGCTACAGAATGGTTTCTCCACTTCAAAACTCGAAAATGAATGTCGATGATGCGGCCGCCATCACCGAAATTATTTTCCAGCGACAAAGAGAAGAGCACTGATTTCAACATTTTAAAATTCTTTGAAAATGATTTCTATTTGAAAATATTTTAAATACAATACACTTAAAACTAAAAACCAAATTGAAATCACCCAAAAATTTAAATTCTCAAATTCTTACTTTAAATTCATTTAAATTTCTAATAAATCTATAAATCAACTTTTATAATTCTATTTATTTTTATGTTGGAATAATCAATGATTTACAAAACAAAAAGTGAAAGTCAAATATTACCTTTTTGACAACCAATTCAGTTAACAATTCAATTTCAGAAAATTTATACTTATATAATATAATTTACAAGATTATTTTATTTACCAAATTTTGAAAATAATATTGTGTCGGTTTGTTCTGCTCAAGTGTTTTGGAAATCCTATCGATAACGTTGATCAGACGAATCGATCGGAAACCCGAATCAACATCAACAACTCAAACAACACAATATATTTTAAACATTTTAAATATAAATTTACAAATACACTTCCTCGCTCGACTATATAAGAATAGATTTCAAAGCAAAGATAGAGATTCAAATTTTTTTGTTGACTCAAATCAAAGAAAATTTTGATTCGAAAATAAGTTTGAAACAGAAGATAAGATAATTCAATCACCACAATCGGGAGATGGATGAGTTTATTTAATTCACGGGCAACCTTAACCGGGTCGTCCGTAACTTCAAGAATAAGATCGATGCTGAATTCCGAGGTAAATCAACATCCAATCTCGAGAAATAGAATTCAGGAATAGTAGGAGATAGATAGCATCGTAAATCGAGGATACAGAAATCTCCGGTAAATCAATGCCTATTATAAAGGAGTTTGCTCCTTTACGAATCATTCGAAGATTGGCGAGACCGCCGATCTATATAGATATCATTCAAAATGGAGTTATGGGGTGCTCCAGAATTTGAAAGAAGACGAATAGTGAGGGACACGAATGAATTTCGGAACCGAGGGGAACGTTCCAAAATTCAAGGAATTGAGTCAAAGGAAGAGATTGAAACTCGAATGAGAGTGATTCTGTAAATACATTTACCCTATATGTTGAGTTTTGCCTAGAGCTACCAAAGCTCTGATACCAACTGTAACGACCCGGTATTTTGGACCATTCGCGTCCATTATAAGTGTATAGGTAGACACTCATGCCGGAGTTGAATTGCTCAAAATACCGCGTTGTTAATTTAAATTTGGCAAACTGAACATATACAGTAAATAGATATAATCACAGATCACAGACACGGAGTAATAAATGCAGCGGAAATAAAAGAGATAGTAGTTCATGAAGCTACTATATGAATATATAAAAATACATCAGAGTTTACAACAGAAGAGTAATACGATACATCAGATACAAATCAGAATACATCACTGGAATCATCGAATACTGAAAGCAGAATAGATGCTGGATCTTCAAGCAAAGCTCCAACTCCAAAGGTGAGTCTCGAATACTGGTACACTCAGTCTGACCCGAGCGTAAAGCAAAATCACAAGACACTCGAGTCAGGATTAACATTCTTATATTAATAAATCCAACTCAAGTGAAATAGCAATTGAAATACAAGTAACTCAAAGGATGTTTGGAATAACCATCCTTTAAGGATCCGTTAAACTATCTACTAGGTAGTAATGTACGCTAAGTAGATAATGTCTATCAGTAATATAAAGATATCAAAGTAGGGTTAAGCAGGGCCCATACACCTCTTAACCTGTTTATTCCCAAAAGCATATACAAGACCGTAGTTTCCCCAAAACCGGAAGTCACCAGAGGGCAATCCATATACTAAAGGTACAAATCAAAATCGTAGTGGTCGCGAATAAATGGAATACAAGTATGACAAGGTACATGAGGCGATACCAACTAGGATACTAGTAGTTGCCTGATCCGGACTGATGTTGGGCATAGCAGCTACTACCCCAACACCGCGAAACAACACTCCCAAATCGAGGGGTGCACCCAAATCGAATCACAAAAGTAATAGATATGGTATCGAAGAAGTGTGTCCGCTAGAGATGGCGATCCTCAATGGCCCGGCGCGGCTCCTGTTTTAGTCATGTCAAGGGTCATCCAAAATCGTTCTCTTTCTTCAGTCAACGCGTTCATCAAAACCATCCACTTCGTTCTGGATCAACACTCCGCGTATAGTTATTAAAGTGGTTTCGATTCAGATAGAGAGTATATCCATTACCGATCCCGGTCTCTTTAATAACTTTCGTAATTATTACACCGATTGGTCGTTTATATATTTCAAAAACCAAATCAATTTCAATTTCAAATAGAATTCGTAAATCAACATTTCATTTGTCTTTCTAAAACAATTTCCAAATTTTCGTTTCAAAACTTCAAATTTTCCGTTTCAAAATCTTATAATTCAATTTCAATTTCTATTTAAAACAATTCAAATATTGATTCAAGTTCGTATATAAGTTTCATTCCAAAATCATTTAAATAAATTCTATTTAATATTCAAATCAATTTAAACTCATTTATCGATTTCATTCAATATTCGTTAAGTTACTTTATCATTCAAAACAATTTCTATTAAATTTCCAATTCATTTAATCAATTCTTAAGTTCAACTTCATTAAAACAAAACTTACAATTTCGAATTAAACTAAATTCGTCAAATCAATTCTCCAATTACAAGTCTTACATTAATTCCAAAATATCACATTTCATTTTTTGTTAAAGAAATCCAATTTCACTTATTTACTTCCTTAAATAATTTTCCAAAACTTAATTAATAAAGAAACTCAATTTCAATTCTTTACGAAGTAAAATTCACTTATTCAAAAGTTCAATTTTTCTTATTAAAGAATTTCAATTCAATTTAATCATTTAATAATTCATTATTAAATAGTTCAAAACTTAATTATTAAATAATTTCAAAGTTTAATAATTTCAAACTTAATTATTAAATCATTTCAAACTTAATTCAATCATTTCTCAAATTAAACAACATTCTTTCATTGATTACATTGTTAATCTTTTGTTTCAGATTATTAAATATTACCATTCTCCTTTCATCAAAAATTCAAATTTCAACTTCATTTCAAAACCATATTCTTTATTCAAATAAAATCTTCGTTTATTTTCAAATCAAATTATCGACCAATCGGGTTTTATTTAATTTCCTATCCTAGGTCAAAGTTCAATTTGGGTATTTATCATTTCAACCCGATTCCAATTCAATTCAAAATCAAAACATAACAAAGGGAACTTGCAGTGTGATAACTGGGATGGTGTCAAAGTGAATAAACAAGCAATAACAACAATCAATAACAATTCAATAATCAATTCAAATAATCCCGAAATAATCGTATTAATTCGCATTGTTATTTGTACGAATTAATATAATTATTTCTAGAATCTACACTATCATTTCATGCAGATTAAAGATTATTACATTACGGTTTTTCACTTGTCATTTATTACGATTACATACATCATCAGTTTAAACAACATACAATTCAATGGTTCAAGGTATAGTTAACACTATTCTACGTGTCAATTTATTTAACATTTAAAGGGGTCATACTATACAAATGTCAGTTAATCAAATTTAACATTCAATTATCCTATATCAAGTTCAATTTCATACTGTTTATCATTTTAACATCAACAATTTAACGTCCAATATAAACATCAACAATCAATCAATTATCAGCCAAACTGTATTATCATCGCATAAATAATTAACAGATAATGGTGCCAGATGTCACAGGTGAACTGATACAGGTAATAGCATATATAACAGTGTAATTAACTAACAGCAACATATTTCAATTGTCGTTTCAATTGAAATCAAATTTAATAAATAAAAGAATGTTAATCGTGAGTGAGTGCTCACCTTTCGAGGCTATAGAAGAACGAGACTCATATAAGTTACGAATCCAAACGTGAATTCCAAATCAAAGCTAGATTGGCACGAATTCGACGAACGAGTCTGATAAATAGAAATCGATGAGAACAAATCAGTTTAGTTTTGATATAAGCTGAACAAAATATACGATGTATAAAATAATAATTCTCTCTCTAAAACCAATTTCATTTTTTTTTTTCATTTTTTTTTTTAGAAAACAACATATATATAAAGTAAAGCTTTACATATTTGAACAGAGCATATGTATGTCTTTATAACATAAAACAATATACACTTATATACCATATCGATTCATTAAAACAATATTTTAATAACAAATATATATTATTATTATAGACTCGCCTACTTTAAACACATACAGTACTCCCTTTAAATCTAGTATACTGTAACCTACACCTATGTACTACTAATTTATACAGTATATATGTAACCTTATTAGTAACCTATTTATATAAATACTGTAATAAGAATGAATAACCTTAAAACCTTTTTGACAAAACCTTAGATACATACGTATAAAACAAGTCTGAACCCAAATGAATTACTATGCATGTAATATATATGCGTACAACATATAGACAAAACCGTATAACTGTATAACAACAAATACTATTATATTATAACATTCATAAACTGTTATATCTGTAAACTTTATATAGAAAATATTGTAACTAATATATATATATAGTTCTATAACTCCTACAAACTAGTAACTGTCAAATGATAACATCTACATACAGTAAGCTAAAAGGTAGGCTAATATTTTATAAGTAAATACAAACATCAAAACGCAAAACAAAGAGGACAAAGGAAACCATATATATGTATATATTCAACAGCAGCCTACCTATTTACTTTCAACAGAGATCATGAGCTGGTTAAACAAGGAGAAGGTTCGCTAGGTGATGTTGAGGAGATGCAGGCTCGGCTCGGTGGAGGTGCGTTTTCAAAGAGGGCGAAGGGAAGGAACGGCAGGCTATGGGCCAACTAAGGTGGTGGAAGGCGTGGTGAGTGACTAGGGACGATCAGCTTGCGTATTGAAGGCGGAGAGAGGATCATGGGTTGCGGTGGGCTGCTGGGTGAACTGGAGTTGTTGATGTTCGAAGGGCGGAGGCACAGGGTGGCTTCGAGTGGAGCTCGGCGTTGGGCTGTGTGCACAGATTTGAGTAGAGCGGAGGTTAGTGGTTGCGTGAGTCTTCGGCGATGAGGAGATGGGAGCAAACGGTTGCTGCTTAGGTGATAGGGAAGACACTACGTGATATTGGGATGGAATGGAGTCATGTAGGGGTTAAGGCGGCCATGGCAGTTGCTGCTAGGTGGTGATTGCGTTGGGGAGTGAGTGGAGTATGGGATCCAGAAGAAAGAGGCTGATAGTTTTCATCAAATAAAACTTTAATAATCTGTAATAAGTATCACTATTCCCAAATATTTTCACATGGTCACGAGGAGGCAGAGAGCCAACGAATGAATGTGAACGAACCAGAATTTTAAAAGTCAATTCTGGAAATAAATAAATCCTAGTGTCCGTTGATTCAAAAATAATAAATGGTAGATGAGACTTTCAACGTTCAAATTATTAAAGAAATTAATGTTTGATTTAGTCACCAAGCTTCAAATTTGAAAACCGAAAGAAAGTGAAACCGATAAATAAATACAGAAATAAAGTATCGTTACAATGGACTGTTATCAACATTTCCGTCGCGCATCGGACCAAAAATTCAGAAATAATATACCGTAGAGATCAGCACGACGAGACGATCAAAACGGTATACAGATATCAGTGGTACGATCATCCGATAAAAATCGATATCGGTACCAGAATACTGCTATTTTGCAGAAAATAAGAACGACGGAGCAATAGATGTCCGAATTTGGAAAAACGACACACTGACATCTTGCTCAGAAGATGGTTTAGAATTTTTCTATGTAAAAATATTTAGGTTTCGGAAACATTTTATTTTCATCGCTTTTTTAACTGATTAAATTGAAGTGAATTTACGTGCGAAATAAACTTTCATATTTTCGGACGAAAATTTACCAGTCGCTATGTTTAACTAGACGTATTACAAATATTAAATTTTTATTTCAAAATTTTCGTTTAAAATTTTATAAAATACAGTTAAAATTTACGGGTCGTTACAAGTGTCTACCTATACACTTATAATGGATGCGAATGGTCCAAAATATCGGGTCGTTACAATAGTTAAGATAGTGTTAGATTTTTATTTTCAGCTAATGTATTGACTTTATATTTTACATACATGAGTGTATTTCTAACTTAAATATTTATTATCTTGTATGTTTATATATATATATTTATTTTTATTTGTACGTATATTACTTATTTCATATTTGAGTGTATTTTATTTTCTTTAGTCTTATTATTTTATAATACAAATAATTTCTATTTTTAATATGTTGTTATAATTTATCTAATGTGTTACTTTATATTTTTATAATTTATCTTATATATTTCTATTTTTATTTTTGTAGTCTATTTTGTTTGTATTAATACATATTATTTAAAAGAGAATGTTTTGAAATTAAATGCATACTAAATGAATTACATAGATATATTTTATAAATTCAAATTATTTTTAAACCATTTACTTAAACTTTAAATTCAAATCCAATGTGTATATATATATATATATATAAATTCAAATCCCAATTTCAAATTCTATTCTTGATCTATTTTATATACATATTTATCCCAAATATCCAAATTGATTCTCAATTAATTCATAGTTTAACTAAAATTTGATATTAATTACCAATTATTTCACAATTTTTATTCAAAAAATTAAATTAATTATCAATTCAAACTTATTTAAAATCTAGGATCGTTACAGAAACATATATTTAAGATTTTGAATTTATTAAATGTATTTGATCATTCTATTTGCTTCCGCTATTTGAATGCTCCCTCTCTATAACAAGGCTACCCTTCATATATGCATGAAAATAAATAAAAATATGCAAATGAACCTAGATGAGAATATGCAAATAAAAAATAAGATATTTGAACTTTATTTGCCAAAATCTTAACTTTTCTCTCCCCCTTTTGTTATCAGCAAAAGAGTAATAGTGTTAAAAAAATAGAGATAAAGTGATAGACATTAATACAACATTAATACCCAATCGAGTATAAATATTAAATTTCAATAAAAAATCAAACAAAAATCATAAATACTCTGTTAGGCGCATATTCCATTTTAGAGTGATAAGGATACCAGTGATGTCGGCACATAAAACCATATAGTTGTGTCTATTTATGGTATATTTATATCAGGAATTTGAATACCTACTAACCATGCATAACCTTTAGGACTTTTAAATGAGATTAGTAGTATTCCCAATTTTTATATATAAAAAATGAATTTCAAGCATCTTCTAACCACGCATAACCGTGAGGACGTTTAAATGGAATTAGAATCAACTTGTCTATTTAATAACCAATTTTGATATGTGTTCCATACATGCATAACCGTGAGGACTTTTTAAATGAGCATGAAAGCACATACACAAATATTCCAAGTAATTCACCCATGCATAACCGTGAGGACTTTTAAATGAGAGTGAATACTTTGGATGTTTTTTTAAAATAAAATATATAAAAACGAATAATTTCCTATTTAAAATACCATATATTAACATACTATATTGGATTTTGATGAGTGATGCTCGTTAGAAATATGATAGAAATAGAGATGGTCATGGAATTTTTACCGACAAAAGTTATTATAAATCTTGTTTAAATTTGTAAAGAAATTTACTAAATATACCGTCTCAAGTTATAATATATGATTAATATCGACACTCATCACTATTTCAATTACTATTTATCTTTTCGATAATCAGTAGGGAGTCAAATTAGTTAATGTAGTCATTTAAGATCAAATCCCAAAACAATTATAAAATTAAATTTTCTAAAATGACTAACCTGAAACAAAGTCGACAAAAAACTATTTTCTGGAAGGGGTTTTGAAAAAAAATGTTTGCTAATAGAAAATCATTTGAAATGAAAAATATGCAGATATTTTCTTTGAAAATGTGATGCAACTAATGAATGCCTCTACATAAAACACGTTCCACTAGTAATTTTTCTATCAACTAGATTACCAGTGTAATCTGCATCTGAAATTCTCTTTGACTCAAGATTATCATTAATTGGATATCATAGACCAGATGGTGAAGTTGCAACAAATACCTTAAAATCCTTTTTACAGCTTTTAAATGAATTTCTTTTGGATTTTGAATTGAGACCATGCACATAAACAACCAGTGAACATAGTGTCAGATCCAGAAGCAGTAAGATGAACAAATATATCTACGTGTACCTAGAGTATCATCAGTTAATACAAAACAACACCTAACCTTGCAATATAGTTAGTCCAAACAAATCTGTATGAGATAGTTCAAGGATGAAAAGTTGATTGGTCAACATTTTTGAATCAAAATTAACATTTATTTCATTATCATATAACTGGCTGAATTAAATTAGATTATGGTGCAGATTTTCACATTTAATATATCGTTCAAGATAAATGTACCGTTACCTATTATACCTTTGTGATAATTTTTCGTTGCAACCCATTGTGACTCTGCCACCTTTGTACTAGGCTAAGGAACTTTGATTTGTCGCCCGTCGTGTGCCTGGAACAGCCAGAATCCAGGTAACACTGTTGTTGTTCCTTAGCCTGCCACCATACCTACATGAGAAAAGATTTTTGTGATCTATTTTTTTTATAGGTCCATGGTTGTTAGTGACAACAGATTTTGAAAAATAAGTTTGTGGAGACCCAAGACAATTTATATTTGTTCCTTTTGGCACCCAGATTTGTCTGACTTTAAGGGATTTTATATTCGTGCCTTTTGGAACCCAAATTGGTATGGTTTTGTGTTTGTATATATTTCAACAATTATTCTTGCCATGTCCAATATTTCCACACTTTACATATTTGGGTATCACACTTTTCCCCTTAATAGTGTTATTTGTCGTTTGTTCATATTTTGACACTTTTGCAAATCCAAATCCTTTCCTTTTATTCTTGAAGAGTTGATTTTCTAAGAGCATATTAAATGATTTATCTCTATTGTAAAATTTTCGAGTAACCAACTCATGTTTATTAACTTTGGATTTTAAAAGTTTATTTTCATTTATTAGCTTCGAACAACAACTAATGGTACTATCTCTCTTTTCAAAATTCTTCATTTTCAAGTCCATATTTTCATTTTTAAGCTCTCTAATTTTAGTCTCAATTCTAGCATCTCAGTTTCAAAGAGTTGGAGTTTTTTAAATTCTTTCAAAATCCTTGATTTTTTCAATCTCCTTTTCAAACTCGTGATTTAATCGAATAATTTCAGATTTGCTCAAAATCACGTTTTCTTTTTCAAGGGTTTTGAAATTTTCGTTGACTTCATTTAATTCCTTTTCGAAAATCGCACATTTAGAACTTTTTGACTTCTTAAAACTATCCAACTCTTTTTGCAAAATGCTATTTTTACAAATCAACTCTGCTTTATTTTTCTCCTGAATTAAAATTTCGTTTTCTAACTTTTGAATGTTTTCTTGAAAACAGGAAAATTCTTTTTCATAGTCCAAACACCTTTCACAATTAGAATTTTTATTTTTCTTAATATTTTTAAGCTCATTTTCCAAATCATTATTTTCTGACGCAGTTTAGATTGTTCCCTTTTCAACTTATTATTTTTCATCTCAAGGGCTTTATTATTTTCAATTAATTTTCGGCACAAGAGAACTAAATCATTGAATGAAATATCACTTATCTCATTGGCTATTGAATCTTCATCACTGCTGTATTTTGCAAATCCTGTCAAGCACGTTTCTTCAACTTGGTCGATTGTGAAGAATTTCTCACCGTTGTTGACTTTTGCACCATATATTGCATTAAAAGTATTCCAGATTTCCTGTGCACTTTCACAATGGGAGATATAGTTAAAATTATCTCGATTAATATGAGAATATAGTATATGCACAGCAAGAGCATTAATCGAAGTATTTTTCTCGTCTACTATATCACACCCATTTTCAATAATATCCCAACATTTAAAATTAACAGACTTTAAATAAAATTCCATTCTTAATTTCCAATTTAAAAAATCTGTTCCATCAAAAATAAGGGGAATAATATTGGACTGACTCTTGCTAGATTTGCAACTAGGGTTAGACATCCTTGCTATTAACCTTGCTCTGATACCACTTGTAGGATCGATTTCACCCTAGAGGGGGGGTGAATTGGGTGATACTAATAATAATAAAAATTTAATGCAGAAATATATAAAATAATTGCAGCACAGATAATAGCAGAATAATAAAAGCTGAAATAGAACAACAAAGATTTACCCAACTTCGGCAAAACCCTGTGTAATGACCCATATTTTAATTGTTTGGATATATTAAATAAGAAAGTTTGAATAAAATTGTTAGGAATTTAATTTTTAAGTTTTTTTTGATACAAATTAAACTATAATATAAATTGTGATCTTAAATTAAATTTCTATTAATGACATAGGTTGGAATCTAGAACGTATATAAATGTGTATTTTAATGACACTGTTTCAAATGTAATTAATGGATAGGAATACCAAAGGCTAATTGTAATAAGGAATATAATTTAGGAATATAAGTGGTAGGAAAAAAAATTATGATTTTATTTGTGTTAACGTATGTTAAGAGATATGTTTATGATATTAATTTGAATTTCTACTAATAACATGTATTACAGTAAGAAAAGAAAAAAATGATAACATACGTTAGGTGTATTTAATGACATTGTTTGAATGTAATAAATAACGATGATTATAATAATAAATGTTAATGAACAATAAAATGAATAAATTTTAAATGAGAAAACATATGATTATTTATTTGAAAGTGTTTTAGCATAGAGTAAGAAATTAATTATTTGTAAGTAAATTTCTAACTCATGTTTGTAACCAATAATGTTAATAGATATGTTTGAAATACAATTCAAAGGAAAACAATTGGATTAACTATCTTCTCTGTAATCATCGTATGTTTTGAAATTTAATTATTGGAATTAATAACAATTAAAATCTTTCCATTAATAGAAAATAGAAGTGAATTGTAATTTATTAGTGATATGTGCAACTTACGTTTTTGTGTTAAAAATACAATAATTATTTTAATGAGAAATATTAAGTTAATTGGTGTGTTCAATATTATTTATTGTGTGTAAAAAAAATATTGGTTAAATTAACATATATTTATGTGTATATTTGGAGTTAATGAAATGTATTGAAGGAAATATACGTTTTAAAATTGAATTTCAAAAGTTGTTGCAGTATACTAATTCTTCCATCCTCATTAATTTATTACCTTACTTTATTCTGCTGCCATCTCAAGTTTCGTTGACCTCTCTCTTTTGCATATTTCATTCCATTTGTTCTCTCACTTCTTGCCATAAATTGAATTATTAATGAGGCGCTACTTTGCATTTGAAATGAAATGTGTATGTGCATTAATTCATGAATTCATTTGCATGCACTATTCACTTATGCATGCATTCATTTCCCTTCAGAAACAAAAAAAAAACTTTTCACCTAGCACGTCAGTCTAAATTTAATTAAATGCTCTGTTCTTTCTTTGTGTAATGAATAGTCTTAAATATGTTAGAATTTCATATTCCACTATTCACGGTCATTAATCTTTTCATTTATTTATCTTCTCGAATTTCAACCGCTCCTTTCATTTATTTATTTCCATTATTATTTTCTTTTACTAAATACTAGCCTCTTTTGGTTTTCCTGTAAGTTTCATTTATTTATACGTGAGCCATGCCCTGAAACGTTTCCTATTAATGAAATTAATTGAGGTAGCGCACATTTTGAAATTTTATACCAAAAGTATTGCTTGCTTTGTAAACATATCTTTTAAAATTCAAACGTGTATTTTTCATTCTTTATTTAATACCTGCCTCATTTCTTTCCTCATTTTTGTTTGTTTCTTCATTTTGGTTGTTCCTTCTTCTTTTTCCTGAAGCTGCATCTTTTCAAACGTGAGTTTCATTTTATATGTATACATATTTTTTTTTATTTAACCTTTCTTCACCTCTTTCCACCATGTCCTACCTCCAAAAAAATATGTGAGTTCATTGTTTTCTCCATCTCATTTCATATTTCTACAGCCACTTCAATTATTTTCATTTTGTTTTCCTGTAGCCTTCTTCCACAACCTCATATTTTTGTTTTTATTTTTGGTAGCCTATATTTCCTAAAGCCTTCATTTTAGAAACGTGACTTTCATTTTTGTCCCTCTACCTTCATTTCTTTATTATTAAATAACCTGCCACTTTATTTATTCTTTTATGTTTTGTTTCTCTTGACACCTCATATTCATTTAGTTCAAATTATTCTTTGCTGAAGCTATAATCTCATCAGCAAATTGTTCATGTTTTTTAATTGTTTCTTCATTTTTTTTGTCACCGCTTCATTATCTATGTTTAGATCTCCATTTCAAATCTTCCTTCCCCTGAACCATTTTAATATGAACTTGCAAATTCAAAAGCTCTCATTTTTGCAAATTCAAAAGCTTTCTTTTATGAAACATGAGTTTCATTTTTTTTTCATTTTTCCTACATGTCCTGCCTATATCTTAGTTTGTTCTTCAATCTTTGCCTGAAGCCTTATCTTGAGAAAAATGTAAGTATTAAACTTTGTTTTTTTAAAACGTGCACCAATTATTATTTTAATAATATTTCTTATAACATGAATATCCTTTGCATATAAACTTCGATTCACGTGCGATTTCTTCTATTGGAATTTTGGGCTTTTATTTGGATTTCAAACCAATTTGAAATCAAAGGTGAGTATTTTAGCCCACTCACAACTACTAAATTATCTTATGTTAGTTAAATTAAATTTATGATGTGTTTAGAAATTGATTGGTTGATGTTTAGTATATTTAAATTGTCATTCTAGTTAAATTTGACTTTTATTGCATTTAATCAGCGTTTAATTGAATATTTAATTTAATTGTCAATTAAATTCCTGCTATTGATTTTTAGTTATCTGTAACGACCCTGAAGTTTGAACAAATTTAATTGAGAATATTTAATTAATTTTAAATATTTGAACGATGATTTAATTTGAAACCCCGATATAATTTTGAAATCTGCGATTAAACTTTAAAATTTAATCGATTGAAAGTTGAATAAGAATTTAAATCTTCAATTTACAGTTGAAGAAAAATATTTCAAAAGCTTTTAAAATTTATATTGATAACACTGAAGATAATAGAAGCTTCAGAATTGAGTTGGAAAATGATTTGTTCAGTTTTGAAATTAAATCATTCGAATTGATATTGGAAAATAGCCGTCCGAGGCACAGTCTCGGAATTCGACGAAACCAGTTCCATTGGGTCTGTAATATCGAATTATTATTGGATTCCAAATTTCGTATTTTTCGATGTTGATACGTGAGCACACGATACATAAACGCGTTAAAGTTTTATCGATATTCAATTTAAATTTGAAATTTAAAATAAGTCAAATATCTGCACGTTCGCTCCTTCAATCACGCCTAAAACACGCCGAGCATCACGGGAAGAAATCGTGGAGAACATGCCGTCTTCAGTTTTAAAATTCCCCTCTCCCTCTTCATAAAATCAAACGAAACAAATCTTCGTTTCAAATCAAAGGACAAAATTAATGGCCGTTCTATTCTTTTTCCCCTCTCTCGTTCACAAGACAATGGCCGAAGCCCTCTCAGATACTTGAATTTCTCTCCCTCCTCTCGGCATTCGAACGAAGATAAGGGGGACGAACGAAATCAATTCATTCGAAACAGCTTCGCAATCAAAGGGAGGGGATGGCGGCAGCTCCTCTGTGGGTCGCGACTAGGGTTCGCGTATGAGTTGGTTGTGGGGATCGCGACGTCGTTAGATTCGACTCGAACTTAGGCACAGTGACGTCGAAGGGAATCGGAGCGCGACGTCGTTCTTTTAGGGGATGGGTGGTCGATAATCTGGGCGCTCAAACTCGAGCTAGGAGGTACGGCGATCGGTGCCGTGACTTCATCATTGTGGTTCTAGAGCTATTGCAAGCCGTGGAGCGAAACTAGGGTTCGTCGTGGAATGAGGGAGGCTCGATCGCGTGGCAGTAGCCAAAAGGGGATCTCGGTGAGTCGAGTTGCTTGCGCGAGGTGATCGTCTCGATTGCAGTAAGGAGGTGTTGTTGAGGAAGGGTCGGTAGTCTTTGAGATGATGAAGATCGAATTCATTCTACTAGCAATTTTGGGGTCGAGCCTGGAGTTCGATGGGCAGTAAGGTGATTCCTTTTTTTTCTAAGTTTAAACATATAGGAGTTTGCACAGAGGAGATATATAAAAATAAATATATTTGTTAGAAATGAAATTTTTACCGTAAGATGTTATGCAGTTTTGTTTTTGAATTTAATCTGATATATATATATATATATATCCATATATTAAGAATATTTACAAGGAAAATATGTATATGTATATATATAGATTTACAAATAAAATTGATGATAAACAGTTTGAAGATATAAAAACAAAGCAATATCTTTGTTTAGTAACTTATTTAAAATTTAATTACTAAAGGATTTTTCAAAAGGAAGTTAGTTTGAAATTAAATTTTTCATTAGATTTAAATCATCAGTTAGATTAAAGAAGAAAAAATTAGTTAAAATTTAAAGCTATCAAATGAAAATTTATTATTCGATTTAAATCGAATATTAATAGATTGTGTAAATTATTTATACAAGGTTATAAATCAAGAAAATTGAGTCAAGATGGAAATTGGATGGCAAATTAAAAAGCTAAGGTGAGATTTTTCTCACTCAATTGAAAAGTGGAATTTTCAGTTATTGATTTGATTGCTATTGGATGTGATATTAGATATAGTAGGATATATATCTATATATATAGCAATATATACATATTGGCATATGTATATATTGGATTGATGATTTCCCGCCTCGTATAGCGGATGAGACCCTATTGCGCCGTTAGTAAGCGGATTTTTATAAAAACCTATATACCGCGATATTCCACCTCGAAGTGGAATTGGTATTGTGCTAACGTCTTTGGATGCAGGGAAACAGGTTGGAGGGATCCAACTGGACCCCTCACATTGATTGAATTTATTTCTACTGCGATATGAATCTGTGAATGATTATATTGATGTTATTGTTCATATTGATGTTTGGAAATTGTTTGAAAGCTATAGATTTAGCTGAATGGATGTTTGATATCATTGGATTCCAAAATAAACTAAATTTAATTTTTGTAATTCAAGTAGAAATTTTTAAGTAAATTGATTTTTTAGAAATGGAATAAATTTTGAAGAAAAGAATTTAAAACTATAAAAGTTGATTTTTATAATATTATCGAATTTATTCCAGAATCAAGTGAAAATGATTAAATAAATGAATTTCATATAATAGTGATTTTAAATTGAGGAATTTAATTTAAAATTTGGATTTTTAAATAGATTGAAAGAAACAATTGAAATTTGTTTTCTTTAAAAGGAATTTATTTAAAAAGAGATAAGTTGGAAATCCAATTAGAAATTTAATCGGGAAATTGAAATAATTTGGGAAATCAATGTAAAATGATTTCAATTTGAAGAATCCAGTTAAAACAGGATATTGAATAATTTGAAAAGAATAAGGAATTTATTTTAGTAGTGAAAATAAATTTAGAAATCAATTCGTAATTGATTTGGAATTGAAGTAAGATTAGAAATTAATTTGAAATCCGATTTTAGATTTAAAAGTGAATTAGTTAATAAAGAAGATTTATAAATTGTAGTTTTTATAAATAGAAATAGAATTTATAAACGTTGTTTTATAAATTCGAAATCGATTGAATTTGATAAATTAAATATAGAAGATTATTAAAGAAGATATATTCGCGATTTTGGATATCGAATTTTTATTGAGATAAAAATGTGTAGAAATGATTGAAATTGGGTTAAGTGAATTATATTCACGATTTTGGACAGTGAATATATTATTAAATAAAATGGATTTTTTTTTTGAAGAAGGGATATTAAAAATGAAGTTAAACATTTTAAAGATGTTTTAAAATGTATTATGAATCGAAAGGATAGATTTAAACATTCATTGTTGAAATAGACGTTTTCGAGAAATTTAAGGAAATGGTGGACTATAACACTGTTGTTATAGTAAATGATTTCCGAAAGGAAATGTGTTTATATAGTATTGGGATTTACATATCTATCTTAAATCCGAATCCCTATACTAGTGATTTTGAGTCGTCGTAACGATGTTTTACGTAACATTCGTTTTGACTCAAATGTTTTCCTTAAAGAATGAATGTATACTTAATATTGATTTAAGTATATTGAATATTTTCAAATGTTGAAAATAAAAGATTTTTGAAATACTTATTATTAAATAAGTATGGAAATGCTTTTCCAATATGAAATGAAACGTTTTGAGAATTTATCTTCTTAAAGATAGATTGAAAGTGAATATTTGAAAACGATTGAAAATCATATATCAGTAGATATTTTGAAATATAAATTCACTATGGAATTTATAAAGGAAAGGGAAACTGTTTAGAAAAATAAACGTTGATTTATTTTTAAAGTGTGGAAATTTTATATCTGGTAAAGATATTTTGAAAATTAAATAATCTGGGAAAATTATTTGGAATCTGATGATGTTGCGCATCTTTATTGATAGTTAAATAACCGACTATCAATAATTACCTTTAGATAGGTATTTGTTGTGAATTGGATGAATTTGAATGCCACACTTATTTTTGAATAAGCGCTCACTATTCGGGTTAGCCGGGAAAGGACCATGGGGTCGTATAACCCATTCCGAATATGTGATACGTCGTTATGAATTGCATTCGAAGACCGGTGTTGAAGACCGGATATTTTTGAAAACGGAAGGATTACCGTCGAGTTACTCTACATCGGCTGATCTCCGGTTTAGAGGTTTTATCGCCGTTAGTGACGGGAAGTCCCGACGTGATTGAAAATTATCCGAATATGCAAGGGCTTCGTGAGAAGTGCCTTCGGTTCTGTTCGATCCCGGAACAGACTTGTATGGATTGTGTGTCTGACGTTACAATTTGAGATATAAAGCTGATTTCTTTCAAATACATTTCTGTTGGTGGCGGAGAATTTATTCTCTTAGCTTAACACCCTTCTCTGAGACGTACGAGCTCAGAGGTTATGTAGTTGAAATTTATCAGCGATATACTCCCAATTTGGTAACGTGGCATACTGAGTGTTGCTGTGAAATGATCAGTGTTTGATCATTTGCGATATGATCATTTGTTTGATCTTATATCTTTGTGATCATAGGTTGATCATTTTTGTTTGACCCGAAGCAGGGCTTTGTAGAAAGCGTAGCTTTGTGGACGAGACTTCGTCGAGCCTCACACCCCGGAAATGGTCAAAACAGGAAGGATGCAGCAAGGTTCTAGGGAGTAGCGCCCCTTAGTGTATGTCATTCCTTCTGGATAAAGGTGGTATCATGGTATGGAGCCCAGATACTTAACCTATGTGGTTGCTGCAAATTTATTTCTTTGTGGTTGTTGCGAATCGGGGATCCTCGGGAAGATCGGTGACGATCGGGGGATGGCATACGCGTGTCAGTAGTTACCTATTTTTGCAGAGGTAACCCGGCCTTGTGTTGGCAGAGATCCGGTTAGGTTCTCGGGTCGTCTATTCCAGGGACGTACCCATCGTGGATAGGAAGTTCCTTAGCCTGACCATTTGTTGGAAATCCAAAGAAACAATACGAGCCTTGTACGGTTTTAGTTGTAGAAGCTGCCATTTAATATGGTAGCTATAGCAAGCATACTATAATGGTACCTATGCTGGCTAAGATTTATATTCTACTTTCGAAATGTTTTCTACACTATGCACTAATAATAATATCAAAAATGATTTGATTTTGCGTAGTAAGCATCTTTGACTATCATAAGAAGAAATCTCCTCCAATTCTGCGTTTGCATTGTGTGTGTGGCGGGAGGTCTTATGGTAGTTTCATTTTCCAAAAGCATTTCGAATTGACTTTAAAATTATCCTGTTGTTTATTTTAAAGAATAACTGTTTTGCGATCTCACACCAGTCACCATGACTGACTCGGAGTTTATTGTTTCCCTTCTAAACTCTGGGTGCCCACAAATTTTCCACACGGGCAGCCTAAAGTTATGTTATCAGGATATTCTGGATATTCTGGAGCTTTGGAGATAAGCTGGATGACGAGACATAGTATTTGTATCTGATAGTATTTATTCCGCTGTGTATTCTGTATGAGGACAAGTTATATAACTGTCCATTGTTGTATATTGACTCTGATGATTGATGTATATATAAAATGATATAGTTCTTTGTTTTAAAGATTATTCATTTATCTATTATATGTTGTTCCGCTGCGATGTGTAAGATTCTGATATTGTTCTGTTTCTGTTCTCTGTTGTTGTTCTGTTATTCTTCTTTCTTTTCTTCTTCTTCTTCTCTTTTTCTTCTATCTTTTCTTCTATTTCTTTTTCTTAAAACCCTCACTATTGGAGTTTCCGGCACTCGATTGCTTGACAGTCGATAAAGTGAGTATCGATGTCGAATTTTCGAAAGTCGAAAATTCCGTACGTGACAGCGTGGTATCAGAGCATATGGTTAAGCGACAACCCTGCTCTGTTGGGTGTTACTCATTAGAGATAGAGTCAGTAGTACTCTAGAATGAGTTGAGTGTAATAATAGATATGAGCGCGTATTTGTTAGTGAATATAAAAATGTTTTATATTGTGTTTGCTTATCCGTTGAGATGTTTGTGAATTTTGGTCGGTATGTGGGACGCCATATTATCGATAGAGATTTCTAAACACTTAAACGAGGCAAGACGACACAGTATTGTTTTAAATAGGGTGAATGAAATAATTTTACCCAAAACTATTTTTGTATAGAAAAGAAATAATTTTTTATGAATTATCATAGTATATGGATGTTTGGATGTTAGGAAGTAATAATAGTGAATTATCATCACTGGAATTGAATAAGAAAATTGAAATCGTAACTCCAAAGTTAAGAAATAAAATTCATATACAAATGAAATTTGAGAATATAAATTGTTAATGTGATTTGTAATTTGAAACGCAATTCCAGAGAAGTTTTTTTTGAATGTTTTGAAAGGAACTTGAAAATTTTGGAGATTTGGAAAGTTTAAATCTTTTTGATTTGGAAATGAATTTCAAAGGTTTTGAAAAGTATTTTGAAGGAATGAAAAACTCTAAACTCTTTTCGGTCGCTGGAAAATAACTTCGATGATGACCGCGACATCGTTGGTGTTCATTTCGGGTTTCCAAAAGAGGAATTGCTGCCAAATTGTTTTAAATGGAAGTTGTTTTGAAAAATTTGGGTTTTTGTTTTGGAAATTCAAAGGATAATTTGAATTGTTTTCAAAATGACTTTGAAATGTTGGTAAACTCTGGAATGCTATATTAAAATATTTATGAAATATTACTAAGTTGATAACTTGTACCAATTGAATTTTGGTAGAATAAATTTAACTTAAAAGAATGAAGTTAAATCAAAGCAAGTATAAGTGAATCAATTAAATGAAAATGAAATTGAAGTTGAAATTCATTTCGAATTCGTAAGCAAATGAATTGAATTGAATAATTGTAAATGAAAGATGAATTAAAATTCGTATGGAAATTGGAAATCCAGTTTAAATGTAAGTAGATTTAATCGAAGTAGAATTAAAATAAATTGAATTGATATCAATTTGAATTAGTAATTGGAACTAATTTAAGATAGTGCAGTTGTAAATGATAGATAATTGATAAAATTCAATATTCAGAAGTTGAGTTGAATCCAAATTTGATTTAAATTGTGAATTAAATTCAAATGAATATGAAATGTAAAATTGAACGAAAATAGATATGTAACTTCAATAGTGAAGTAAAAATGTATAAGCAGTTTATATTGAAAATTTTGTAATAGAATTTGCAAAATGATAAATTGAATGTTGTAACTAGATATTATAGCTAGTAGATATACAGGTATAAAAGAATTGGAATTGAATTGCAAAGATAAATTTGAATTGCTCAACAAAAGGTATGTATTTTAAATTTCAATATGAGATTTGCTGATTTCTTCTCTAGCCGCTTGGCTTTTTCTTTTTCTTTTTGAAATCTGAGAGTCCGTAGGGACGTTTTGTAGTCGTGCCGTATTAGCCGCGCAAAGGAGACGCTGGCGAAATTTTTTGGAAATTTAGGGCGTTAGAAATTTTTGAGAAAATTTTGAAAGTTAAAATTTGAATTTAAATTTAAATTTGAATTTTGAAGTAAACAATGTTGTTTGAAAAACTATGAAAGTGTTTGGAAAGCTAATTGATTGATAACGAATCTTTGTAGAAGATTTGTTTTGAAAATTTGATAAAACCATTGGATTGTGAAAAAATAGTAGACGAGTTAAGGACCATTTTTCCTAACTTGTAATTTCGAGGACGAAATTCTTTTATGGAGGAAAGTCTGTAACGACCCTGAATTTTGAACAAATTTAATTGAGAATATTTAATTAATTTTAAATATTTGAACGATGATTTAATTTGAATCCCCGATATAATTTTGAAATCTGCGATTAAACTTTAAAATTTAATCGATTGAAAGTTGAATAAGAATTTAAATCTTCAATTTACAGTTGAAGAAAAATATTTCAAAAGCTTTTAAAATTTATATTGATAACACTGAAGATAATAGAAGCTTCAGAATTGAGTTGGAAAATGATTTGTTCAGTTTTGAAATTAAATCATTCGAATTGATATTGGAAAATAGCCGTCCGAGGCACAATCTCGGAATTCGACGAAACCAGTTCCATTGGGTCTGTAATATCGAATTATTATTGGATTCCAAATTTCGTATTTTTCGGTGTTGATACGTGAGCACACGATACATAAACGCGTTAAAGTTTTATCGATATTCAATTTAAATTTGAAATTTAAAATAAGTCAAATATCTGCACGTTCGCTCCTTCAATCACGCCTAAAACACGCCGAGCATCACGGGAAGAAATCGTGGAGAACATGCCGTCTTCAGTTTTAAAATTCCCCTCTCCCTCTTCATAAAATCAAACGAAACAAATTTTCGTATCAAATCAAAGGACAAAATTAATGGCCGTTCTATTCTTTTTCCCCTCTCTCGTTCACAAGACAATGGCCGAAGCCCTCTCAGATACTTGAATTTCTCTCCCTCCTCTCGGCATTCGAACGAAGATAAGGGGGACGAACGAAATCAATTCATTCGAAACAGCTTCGCAATCAAAGGGAGGGGATGGCGGCAGCTCCTCTGTGGGTCGCGACTAGGGTTCGCGTATGAGTTGGTTGTGGGGATCGCGACGTCGTCAGATTCGACTCGAACTTAGGCACAGTGACGTCGAAGGGAATCGGAGCGCGACGTCGTTCTTTTAGGGGATGGGTGGTCGATAATCTGGGCGCTCAAACTCGAGCTAGGAGGTACGGCGATCGGTGCCGTGACTTCGTCATTGTGGTTCTAGAGCTATTGCAAGCCGTGGAGCGAAACTAGGGTTCGTCGTGGAATGAGGGAGGCTCGATCGCGTGGCAGTAGCCAAAAGGGGATCTCGGTGAGTCGAGTTGCTTGCACGAGGTGATCGTCTCGATTGCAGTAAGGAGGTGCTGTAGAGGAAGGGTCGGTAGTCTTTGAGATGATGAAGATCGAGTTCATTCTACTAGCAATTTTGGGGTCGAGCCTGGAGTTCGATGGGCAGTAAGGTGATTCCTTTTTTTTCTAAGTTTAAACATATAGGAGTTTGCACAGAGGAGATATATAAAAATAAATATATTTGTTAGAAAAGAAATTTTTACCGTAAGATGTTAGGCAGTTTTGTTTTTGAATTTAATCTGATATATATATATATATATCCATAGATTAAGAATATTTACAAGGAAAATATGTATATGTATATATATAGATTTACAAATAAAATTGATGATAAACAGTTTGAAGATATAAAAACAAAGCAATATCTTTGTTTAGTAACTTATTTAAAATTTAATTACTAAAGGATTTTTCAAAAGGAAGTTAGTTTGAAATTAAATTTTTTGTTAGATTTAAATCATCAGTTAGATTAAAGAAGAAAAAATTAGTTAAAATTTAAAGCTATCATGTTTGTACCAAAAATGGGCACAACACTCTTCGGAAGTTTTTGAAGAGATAAAAATGAAGAATGAAAATTAAAACAGTGGATTATCTAACAAAAACTCCAAATAACAGAAAGTAAATTGCAAAGACAAGCGATTTAGAGTGGTTCGGCGTTTTGCCTACGTCCACTATGAAGTTTGATGATTTTATTGCTCGATTACTTGAAGATTACAGTAGTTTATAAGGCAATACAACTGAATTTAATTGCTAAGTATCAATCTAAAGCAGCGGCGGTGTTCTGGAGTAGATCTGGCAGAATCTGGGCGCTCTTCAGTACTTAGAATTCTCCGACCCCTTTTCTGAATGACCAGGGGCTCTATTTATAGGTGTAGGAGGCTGATATTTCGCCTAAAATGAGGGGAGACCAGTTCTGGTACGTCAGGGGGCCCACATGGCCGAAATCTGGAGATCCGGGCCCACTTTGGGATCGATTCGACCCTTGGTTCGAATCGATCAAGAAATCGTCCAATCGAGCTGAAATTTGGTGTGAACATTCTTCATCATGTGTTTAAGCTTCTGTGAAAATTTCATGGCATTTGGACTTGTAGAACTCAAGTTATGATCGATTCAAAATCACGTTTCTGGTTGACCAGCCTAGTTCGAATCGACCTTAGTTCGAATCGATTCGTTCGAATCGATCTCCCTGCGCACGAAGGCAATGGTGTGGCGCGCATGCTTCGGGTCATCCCTCTTTTATCTCCGAGTTCTACCAAGTCGTACCCGGGTTTCTAGCTGCGTAGACCATGTGGATTCGAGACAATCGATTCGAAGACGTGCTTTCCTCGAATCGATTGAATTGCGTTCCCTCGTATCGATTGTGGATGGTCATGACTGATCGATACGAAGCGTCTTCTGTCTTTGGGATTCGAAGACAATAGTGGCATGGAATCGAAGCAGAGGTACATCTCCTGGATTCGAAGCTCCTTCTCTTTATGGATTCGAGGTGTAGGGAGTTCCAATGGATTCGAACTTGGGGTACGTTCGAATCGACTCGAAGCACAGCAACTACGATCGATTCGAACCAATACTATCTCGATGTTTTTGAACCAATGCTTGGTCCTGATGGATTCGAACGAGGGCCTCTGTGTTGATGGAGTCGAAGCAAGGCAATGACTCTGTGGATTCGATGCAATGCTAAGGGGGATGGATCCGACCCTAGGTCCTTCTTCTTTCTAACTGCGATAACTTGGGCATACGAACTCGGATTGCTCCCAAACTTGGAACGTTGGCTTACACGGCTTTGCTTGACGTGCCTTATCAATTGTAGCACGATCCGAACTTGAACAAATTTCATCGATATCCGTAGCGATCCTTACGCTTAACCGACTTTCGAGACGACCTGTCACCGATATCTAGTCAAGTCCTTGGTGTCACGGCCTTGCCAAAAGGCGGGATAACATTTGCCCCCCAAAGTACGTCTTGTGTAAACATGACGTGCTTTGAAAAGCTGCAGTCTCTCATTGGATTGCTACAACATGCTTTATCGAAAGCTGCATTCTGTATTGCAGTAATCGACGGTCGTATAATCGTGACTGGCTATTGGGCTTGTGAGTCATGACAAGATGAACATTTGATTCCTGTTGATGATAAAGACCAAAACATTAGTCAAAAATACGTGCATACGTGTATCATCTTGACCTTAGTTAACGTTGCGTGATCGCAAGTTGTTATCAGTTCGGTTTGCTATCGAAATCTGCATCGGTCCTCTCCCGAACCGATTTGAGATTTGAGTTAAAACATTGCTTTTATGATTGTCTACGATCATCCTCTCGTATCGATCCTCTCCTGAATCGGTATAAAGAGTAGACAAGCAATTTTTCACATTGGAATGGTTCGTCCATTTGACCGGTGGTATTTGATGGATGCGAAGCTATGTTTTTTGATCCGCTTCGAGTTGAAGGTTTCGAAGTGGGTACTTCGAATCGATGGTTCTCCGAATCGATACTGCGTGGATTTGAATTTCTCTGAGTTGGTGGAGTCGAAGCCACGAGTGCTCGAATCGATGTTGCTTCATTTCGATGCTGCTGAAATGGATTCGATGTTGTAAAGGTTTCGAAACCGGATGGATTCGAACTAAGGGATGGATGCGTAGCAGTTGAACGACTCCGTATCGTGAGTGATTCGAAGTAGCGGTTTACAATGGATTCGAACTCGCTGTGACGAATCGATCAGTTTCGATTTTCTTACCTGTAGAAGCCGGTCGAGCGTACCGGGAGGCGAATCGTCCTACTTCCCCTATATATACCGGGGTCCTGTTCATTTTTAACTTTTCACCATTGCTTCAGTTTCTCTGCGTCTTCGAATCGATCTAGCACTCGCGTGAATCGAAGCCATCTGCCCTTCTTTGAATCGCAACAATCCTTTCTAGTTTCATCTCGTATTTAGGTAGGCGATCCGACTAAATACTTTTAAGCTTCGGGCTTCGATGTAATTCCCTTTGCTTACGTTCGTATTGATCTGGATGGAATCGAGTCCAGGGATGAAAAAAGAAACGACTTCCTCGCATCGATCTTGGATGGTGGTTTTCGAATCGATCTTAGATAACCAAATTTTTTTGTGGCGTTCGCATCGATCTGTGGAGGTATGTTGATCGAATCGATCGTTGGTGGTGAATCGATCGTATCGATTTCGAAGCGACTGATACGAGGAGTTGTGGTATATTTACCCACGATCGATTCAAAGATTATACTACCATGATCGATACGAAGCTTCGTCCATTCGACACACGATTTTTCCAGAGATCGATTCGAAGGATAAACCACCTCAGCCTGAACTGCATCGATTCAGATTGTATCGGTTCGAATCGCCTTGACTTGAGTTCGTATCGATTCGAACCTGTACCGATTCGAAGGCCCACCTTTAAGATCGATTCGAAGTTGTATGGACTCGAAACTTGATCTTTACAAACGAGCTTCCATGGATACGAGAACTTCACATGATTATTGGCACGACTCCGACGAGCTTCATCTTTGCATATTCGGACTAAATTTTTGTTGTGCATATTTGACTTCCCCTCAAAGCTCGTCGATGGAACTGTAACTTTGAAAAAATTAACCTGAACTAATCAATCATGGATTCTGAATAACATGTTTTAATACGGTCAGCAATGACGGTCGCTCTAATTAGCTTCATAATTTCTGAAGCTTGCCTCTTGTTCTCAGTTTTGTTAAATCTGTTAAGTAACGCACAGCACTTGCACTGCACGACACGTCCATACACACTACACCGGGGCATGCACGGGCTGTTTATGAACTTAACGTTGCTTTCTGATGAGTTAGCTAATTATGGAATCTTCGAGCTCCCAACAACAAGAGGTACAGAGCTCGACTCCTCCGGTGCTTGAGATTCCTGACATTCCTGCCGATGTAATCGATCCGGCTCCAGATGAATTGCCAGAGGCTATATTTATTGAGGACCCTGTTGATTCGGTTCAGTCTAACATCTCTGAATCCTTATTGGGACGAATATGCTTAAAGCATAACATATCTCTAGGTGACGTATTATTGCCCAGCGCCACTGATAGACCGCACAACCCGCCTGAAGGATATACAGCATTCTACCGTCATGCTTGTGCGGCCGGAACTCTTCCTCCTTTCAATCAATATATCAGAGGGATGCTGTCATATTTAGGAATCGCTCCTTCACAACTTCATCCCAACGGGCACGCGTTGCTGAACAGTGCCTTCGTAATCTTTATGGACTGTCTCTTTCGCCCGCCGAGGCCCTCCGAGATCAGACACATATTTAACTTCAAGAGTAGGGGTGATAGCCCATCCTTTACATTTTTGGAGGCAGTCAGGAATTGCCAAGTTGTAGTTGGAGCTTGGACTCGACTAAGCTATTTCAAGAACGAGTGGTTCTACGTTCGGTGCCCCCCGGGTTTCGCTAGGCGATGGTTGTCTAGACGTAAGCGCCTTAACCTGTTTCCTTGACCAATAGCTCTTCGGTGTTAAAATTAACATTTCATTCCTTTTATAGCTATTATCTCTAGGCCCGATGGAGGGCGTTTCAAGGGTACCGTCCGGAGTCTTCAAGAAGTCCCAAGCGAGCTGAGGCATATTGACTCGGTGCTGAACGATTACAACTTAAGAGTTCTTGGTTTGATCGACATCAATCAAAGCATAGTCGTTGAGGGATTTTCAAAGTCTGCCTCCAAAAAGGAAAGTAAGAAGAAACCCAAGAAGAGAAAAGCGAAGAAGTCACTCGGAATCAAAATAATCGAGGCGAGTGACGAAGAAAGAACCCATACGGATTCAGAGCCAATGGCTGACCTTTCGGGAAACTTGGAGGAATCGGGAGAAAAACGGAAAGGCAAGGCCGCCGTTTCCAAAAAACTTAAGTCAAAGGGGGGAAAATCTGTAGATGTGTTTCTTCCCGCTTCCGGAGTTATGATTTCTGAGGCCGCCCCTTCTCATTCGAGAGATTCTCTCAAAGGGCTTGACGACATTCCTATCCCAGATTATATATCGATTTCTCATAATCCTGGGTTGGAGGAATTGCAAGATGTCCTAAACATGAACGAGCCCTTTCCTTTAAGTGCGGTCAACACTTCCGGTCGGTTTGGGGGTTTACACATTTACACACACTTCCACGGCACTTCATGACTTCTGCATAGTGAACATTGCTTTATGGGATTTTAATCCGTAATTTTTTCTTATCGCAAGTGAGATGTCAGGACGTGGCTCTACTCTAGATAGGCTTCAGAATGTGCGCCAATCCTCTCCATTTTATGATTCCCGCAGGAGAGAAACGGACAGGGATCATGGGCGAAGCTATTCAAGTCAGGAACGTTATGATAGAGACAGAGATTACTCGCGTAGCCGTTCTGGCTATGATTACTCCGACAGAGACCGGGGATACCAGTATCGACCCCGATCTCGTTCTCCTCCGCCTTCCAGGGCTCCAGTAGACCTCCCAGGGCCATCTCATCAGCAACAGTTGCCTTCTCAATCTTCTCGGCCTGATGCTCAACGGCCAAGAATGGAACTGACGGCAGCCGCTATAATTGAACAAGCTCCGGCTGAGTTGACAAGCGAAGGAGCTGCTAAGCTTGCCCAAATGAAAAATGACTACCCGGAAATATGCATGGATGGCTACATCTTCCCTCCTAACTTTAAAAGAATCCCTCCGGAAGCTGAGACCACTGCTCATAGTTACATCCACGACTTCTATGCTCAGTACAAGGAGTGGTATAAGGCAGCCGTGAAGGCTTCTAGAGTAGCTTTCGACAGGGCGAAGGTCATTGCTGAACGTGATGCTGACATTTCCAAGCAGAAACGCATCATTCAGGTTCTTCAATTCGAGGTGGAGACGTCCCGGAAGTCAGAGCTTGAAACACTTCAAAAACATGAGGGTGTCGTGGCCAAACTAGCGAGGATGCAGCAAGAACATTGCGCCACAGTGGAAGAGATGGCCCACCGCAACACCACCATTGCAGCTGAGCGAGACTTAGCCGTTAAAGAGCTGAATGAGCTCAAGGCCAAATTCGCTGAAATGGTGAAGGAGAAGGATGATGCGAACGCCACTGCTCAAGAGGCTTGCGACCAAGCAGTATCTCTCAGGACCGAACTTGCTGCGGCGGCGGTCAAGGCTAAGTCTGCGAAAGCAGAGATTCAGGAAAAGATCTTGGAGGAGAGGTCTAGGCTAGATGCTGAGTTTGACGACCTCTTAGTCACGTATAACGCTAATGTGCTGGAACACAGAAATTTAGCGTGGCTGGGAGATGACTCCATGATCTTGTACAATGCCTGGACCCGGCTGGTGAATGAGAAAAGAGCAGCACATCCAGATGGAACACTTGACAACTTTGAACTGGAGATGCGTTTGCTTACCGAGGATGAGAGGAAGACCCTTCATGAGGTGGTGATCTCTATGGCGAAAGAAAAGCTCGGCGTCCAATCTCTAGAGACAGGCGAAGGCTCGGGGATCGTGCATCACGGGACAGGTGTTGGAGCTGTAATTCCAACATTGCCCGAAACCACTGGTGCGGTAGATCCCTAGTCTGTTCCTGCCTATAATCCTGACCAACCATCACTATCTTCTGCCGAGGATTCTGCCCACGTTTCGGTCCAGACCAAGGAAGGTATTTGAACGCTTCTCATAGTTTAGTCGTGAAGAACCTTAAGCAACACACTTGGCTAACAATCTTCGTTTTGTCGCATTTCAGTGACTGAAGTTATTGCTTCTGCGCCCCTTGCTCTATCAGTTCCTCATCAAACACAAGGGGTTGTTTTTTCTGAAGCCACCACGACTTCTACTTTGATTGGCGAGGAGGGAGATGCAAATATGTTTTCTTTCAGCGCTCAAATGATTGAGGAGCTTCTCAATGAACCCATCGATCCCTCTGTCAACCCGTCCGATGCTGTGAGTGGGGCTGCTCCGGCCGTTAGTTCATCCATGCCAGCTATTGGCACATCCGATGCGGCCCAAGTATCCCGTGAGGATGACGTTATGGCTGAGATTGATGCCGAGATGGCAGCAGGGAATGCTGGTATGAATCCGCCCGGGCCTGCCCCGTTAATGGTGATTTCGCCGGGCGGTACCGTAGTGATTGAAACTGCTCCTGTCCCTCCTCCTGCTACTACTCCCATGCCTCCAGCTCGACCTCCCAGGAGAACTTCCGTCGCCTCTAGTTCTGAGGAAGACGTTGACATCATATCGCTGCCGGAGGGCATGCCTGAAAAGAGTAAGCGGTTGAGGAGAAAATCGGGCAGCGGATCGGGTGGAGCTACCCCGAAGAAGAAGATAAGGAAGAAGAAAGATTGAACTCTTTATTTAAATCTCTGTTGTGTAGGGTAGCATTTTGTTGATTTTTCTATAGCCGTGTATAGATGTGGATTCGGCTCCCACTAGTAGCAATTTATTGAACCATTTTGTAATCAGATTCTTTTTGTTGATAGTGGAAATGAGAATGTATTCCCTTTTGTCTCCAACTTGTTATGTGTTATGGTTCTGCCCCCAGTATTGGGGATTAGTGTGGAGTTGATGTATGTTTATACTCCGCCTTGCGTACTAGGAGTACGGAGTTGAATGAATGTTTATACTCCGCCTCGCACTCTGGGAGTACGGAGTTAGATGAATGTTTATACTCCTCCTCGCACTCTGGGAGTACGGAGTTAGTTAATGTTTATACTCCAGTTCGCGCTCTCGGAAGCTGGAGTTTGTTGGTATTTATACCCAGCTCGCGCTCTCGGAGTACTCTGGGGTTTTAGGAAAATGTTTATACTCCGCCTCGCACTCTGGGAGTACAGAGTTAGTTAAAAAGTTTGTACCCAGCTCGCGCTCTCGGAGTACTCTGGGATTTAGGAAAATGTTTATACTCCGCCTCGCACTTTGGGAGTACGGAGTTGATTAAAAAGTTTGTACCCAGCTCGCGCTCTCGGAGTACTCTGGGATTTAGGAAAATGTTTATACTCCGCCTCGCACTCTGGGAGTACGGAGTTGATTAAAAAGCTTGTACCCAGCTCGCGCTCTCGGAGTACTCTGGGATTTAGGAAAATGTTTATACTCCGCCTCGCACTCTGGGAGTACGGAGTTGATTAAAAAGTTTGTACCCAGCTCGCGCTCTCGGAGTACTCTGGGATTTAGGAAAATGTTTATACTCCGCCTCGCACTCTGGGAGTACGGAGTTGATTAAAAAGTTTGTACCCAGCTCGCGCTCTCGGAGTACTCTGGGATTTAGGAAAATGTTTATACTCCGCCTCGCACTCTGGGAGTACGTAGTTGATTAAAAAGTTTGTACCCAGCTCGCGCTCTCGGAGTACTCTGGGATTTAGGAAAATGTTTATACTCCGCCTCGCACTCTGGGAGTACGGAGTTGATTAAAAAGTTTGTACCCAGCTCGCGCTCTCGGAGTACTCTGGGATTTATGAAAATGTTTATACTCCGCCTCGCACTCGGGGAGTACGGAGTTGAGTGAAAGGTTGTCGTGTATCAACTCATTTCTGGCCTGATGTGATGGCTTGCCCCCGAGCTCGGGTTTCATTTGGTGAGTGGTTGATTGCTTCATAGCCACTCCCTACTTGAATAAATCCCATTGTGTGATGGAATTTAGCTCTTCGTGCATCGTGATGTTGTACATTGTATTTAATGAATCACAGCTCTGGCTCAAAGAGATGGCATTTTACTGCTGAAATAAGAGAACATGGCAAAGTCAGTTACCTTATTACAAATTCTAATTTCGAAATGCAGAAACAAATTCTAAAACAGAATTTAAACTAAATAGATAAACATAGCCTGTTATGTGCAATAGTGACGAGGACTTTCGCCATCCAAGGCCTTTAGTGAAGCTGGACCATCAGCGGTCGTTAACTCATATATACCATCCCCGAGCTCCTGCTTAATCTCATGTGACTCCTTCCATGTTGGTTTCATGTGTGGTAGTGTTGGGTATTCTTTTTTAAGGACAATCTCACTGCGTTCAAAAGTTTTAAGTCGGTCCTTGGCATTGCGTAATCGGGCGACTCGATTTCGGCGTATGACTGTTCTCAGGTCAACCTGGTCGCCCTGGACGACTCCAACTCCACTGACGGTAGGGAACTTTAAGGTTAAGCACCACGGGGCAATTACGGCTCTGAATTCAGTAAGGGCAGGTCGTCCTAAGAAAGCGTTGTATGGCGAGACTATGTTCAACACAGTGAACTGTAATGTTCGAACTCTCCTATGTTCCTTAGATCCCAACCTAACTGGTAACTTCACCACCCCAATAGGTACGGTAGAGCTACCATTGAATCCATGGAGGTGAGTTTGGCAAGGTTCCAAATCCCTGGGATTCATCCTCATTTGATTATAAGCATGTATAAAAAGGATATTCACAGAGCTCCCGCAGTCAATTAGTATCCTCTTCATCCAAGCTGGACCTACTTGTGCCGATATCACGAGTGGGTCAGTAGTCGGGCTTCCAACATAATCAGTATCGTTGTCTCGGAAAGTGATGTCGTTAATTGTCGCTCTCTTTCGTTTGTTCGAAGGTTTATTGTCCAAGTTATCATCGTACTCAAAGTCTGTTCGTCTAGCCAAGTTGTTATATGATTTCATTTCTCCCCAGCTTCGCTTCGCTGTACGAGGACTATCACTTACAACATTAATTACCAGTCTTCCTCCGACACGACCTGGTTCTTCCTGTCTTTCTGGAATCTGTACATGATTTTGATTTGAGGGGCCCGCCCCTTCAGACTGCGGTGCCCGCACAAACTGATCTAACTTCCTCTCTCTGATCAACTTCTCAATGAGGTCCTGCAAGTGCCGACATTCATTGGTGTTGTGGCCATAACTTTCGTGGAATCTACAGAACTTCCCTGTTTGAATCTGCCTCTCCGACGATTGCTTCGGAGCCGGCTTCTTGTATTGCATAGTATTGCAAGTCTGTAGGTACACATTTTCCAACGATGTATTCAATGGTGTGTAATTATCGAACATCGGAGCTTCACGCCGTGGACCTCGATTTGGATCTCTTTTCTTATTCTGATCATTGTTACCTCTTGGCTGAGTTTGCTTGTTCTGTATGTTCAACTGAACTTTTCCGGAATTGTCACCGGACTGTTTTACTGCTACATTGCTCTGTATCCCTTCACTCTTGGGTCCCGCATCGTCCTGCTTCCTAGACTGTTTCGCGTCCTCTTGTCGTAAGAATTGTGCGGCTTTGGAGTAGAAACAGTCCAACGATGCGGGCGGTTTTCCAGCTAACCAGTTTCCAAATTCAAAATCAGGGTCAATCCCCTTTGTCAATGCCATTAAGATTGAGTTATTGTTGGGGTTACTAATCTCCACACATGCCGCATGGAATCTCTCTAAGTAACGCCTTAGCGTTTCCCCACGAGCTTGGGTAACACTGGATAAGGTGTTGACATCTTTGGGTCTAGCGACATGCATGCGAAATTGTTCAACAAATTTCTTAGCCAGTTGATCAAATGAAGAGATAGACCTAGGTGGCAATCTTGTGAACCACATCGTTGCGATCCCACCTAGAGAGATGGGGAAACTTCGACATTTTACTGCATCATCGGCCTCGCGGCGCTCATCGACCATTCATATTTCAAGATGTGTTGATTGGGATCAGAATTTCCTTCGTACATAGGAAGGGTTGGCATTCTGAATCGCCGGGGAGGTTCAGCATTCAGTATCTCGTTTGTGAAGGGAGTATGACTACGGGAAAGTCCCCAGTCATCGTTGGTAAGGCCTTGGCTTTCGCGGATCATCTGACGTATCATAGTCGAGATGTCTGGCATTGCAACATTTTGAGCTTGCCGAGCTAAGGTGTGGTCGGGTTCCACAGCGCGAGTTCGGACCGGGCGCTGTCGACGGTCCAAATTTTGCCTCCTTGGCTCAGCGTCCTCTAGGACGTACGGTTCAGGAGTACGACCACGTTGCCGATTATTTGGCTCTGAAAGATTTCCGGTATCAACCCTTGTTTCTATTGTGGCAGCTGCGGCATGATTGTCCGCGGTATGCTGTGTAGTAGGGCCTCCTTGTATGGAGGGCCCGGCCTGAAAGCTGGTCGACGGTCCTGCCCTCAACTGTCCAACAGTCAAAGCGGGTTGATAGCCGGTCATTTGTGCATGACTCCCGTCTAATCGAGGACGGGTAGATCTGTGATAGTAGTCTGATGAAGCGGAACTTTCAGTGGATGAGCGGGAAACATCATCCCTTCTGGACCTCCTACGGCCCTGGCGGTTCAGTTGGTTTGTCAATTCGATATTGGCACGCAACTGTTCGGCTAATTGCTGCCGACTCTGAGTCAGCTCTTGTAGCAATACTTGGAATTCTTGTCTAGTGACTGCCCCAGACGGATCTGAGTGGGCAGTGTTGTCTTGGTTGGATGGCTGCTGTTGAGCAGGATTCTGTCCATCCCTACCTTCTTGTCCAGCAGCTGTAGAAGTGGTTCTCGTGCTAACCATTTTGAATGACGAATCCTTTTCCTAGATTTTATGCAAATCTGAGTAGAATGGAAGGACTGTGAATCGAAGATCTGGATCTTCCTCTTGGATTTGTACAATCCGATATCGATGGTAGACCCAAGGAGCAGGAGAAAAAAGCTATTTTTTCTTCTCAGTGAAAGCACCAAAGTGTTTGTACCAAAAATGGGCACAACACTCTTCGGAAGTTTTTAAAGAGATAAAAATGAAGAATGAAAATTAAAACAGTGGATTATCTAACAAAACTCCAAATAACAGAAAGTAAATTGCAAAGACAAGCGATTTAGAGTGGTTCGGCGTTTTGCCTACGTCCACTATGAAGTTTGATGATTTTATTGCTCGATTACTTGAAGATTACAGTAGTTTATAAGGCAATACAACTGAATTTAATTGCTAAGTATCAATCTAAAGCAGCGGCGGTGTTCTGGAGTAGATCTGGCAGAATCTGGGCGCTCTTCAGTACTTAGAATTCTCCGACCCCTTTTCTGAATGACCAGGGGCTCTATTTATAGGTGTAGGAGGCTGATATTTCGCCTAAAATGAGGGGAGACCAGTTCTGGTACGTCAGGGGGCCCACATGGCCGAAATCTGGAGATCCGGGCCCACTTTGGGATCGATTCGACCCTTGGTTCGAATCGATCAAGAAATCGTCCAATCGAGCTGAAATTCGGTGTGAACATTCTTCATCATGTGTTTAAGCTTCTGTGAAAATTTCATGGCATTTGGACTTGTAGAACTCGAGTTATGATCGATTCAAAATCACGTTTCTGGTTGACCAGCCTAGTTCGAATCGACCTTAGTTCGAATCGATTCGTTCGAATCGATCTCCCTGCGCACGAAGGCAATGGTGTGGCGCGCATGCTTCGGGTCATCCCTCTTTTATCTCCGAGTTCTACCAAGTCGTACCCGGGTTTCTAGCTGCGTAGACCATGTGGATTCGAGACAATCGATTCGAAGACGTGCTTTCCTCGAATCGATTGAATTGTGTTCCCTCGTATCGATTGTGGATGGTCATGACTGATCGATACGAAGCGTCTTCTGTCTTTGGGATTCGAAGACAATAGTGGCATGGAATCGAAGCAGAGGTACATCTCCTGGATTCGAAGCTCCTTCTCTTTATGGATTCGAGGTGTAGGGAGTTCCAATGGATTCGAACTTGGGGTACGTTCGAATCGACTCGAAGCACAGCAACTACGATCGATTCGAACCAATACTATCTCGATGTTTTTGAACCAATGCTTGGTCCTGATGGATTCGAACCAGGGCCTCTGTGTTGATGGAGTCGAAGCAAGGCAACGACTCTGTGGATTCGATGCAATGCTAAGGGGGATGGATCCGACCCTAGGTCCTTCTTCTTTCTAACTGCGATAACTTGGGCATACGAACTCGGATTGCTCCGAAACTTGGAACGTTGGGTTACACGGCTTTGCTTGACGTGCCTTATCAATTGTAGCACGATCCGGACTTGAACAAATTTCATCGATATCCGTAGCGATCCTTACGCGTAACCGACTTCCGAGACGACCTGTCACCGGTATCTAGTCAAGTCCTTGGTGTCACGGCCTTGCCAAAAGGCGGGATAACATATCAAATGAAAATTTATTATTCGATTTAAATCGAATATTAATAGATTGTGTAAATTATTTATACAAGGTTATAAATCAAGAAAATCGAGTCAAGATGGAAATTGGATGGCAAATTAAAAAGCTAAGGTGAGATTTTTCTCACTCGATTGAAAAGTGGAATTTTCAGTTATTGATTTGATTGCTATTGGATGTGATATTAGATATAGTAGGATATATATCTATATATATAGCAATATATACATATTGGCATATGTATATATTGGATTGATGATTTCCCGCCTCGTATAGCGGATGAGACCCTATTGCGCCGTTAGTAAGCGGATTTTTATAAAAACCTATATACCGCGATATTCCACCTCGAAGTGGAATTGGTATTGTGCTAACGTCTTTGGATGCAGGGAAACAGGTTGGAGGGATCCAACTGGACCCCTCACATTGATTGAATTTATTTCTACTGCGATATGAATCTGTGAATGATTATATTGATGTTATTGTTCATATTGATGTTTGGAAATTGTTTGAAAGCTATAGATTTAGCTGAATGGATGTTTGATATCATTGGATTCCAAAATAAACTAAATTTAATTTTTGTAATTCAAGTAGAAATTTTTAAGTAAATTGATTTTTTAGAAATGGAATAAATTTTGAAGAAAAGAATTTAAAACTATAAAAGTTGATTTTTATAATATTATCGAATTTATTCCAGAATCAAGTGAAAATGATTAAATAAATGAATTTCATATAATAGTGATTTTAAATTGAGGAATTTAATTTAAAATTTGGATTTTTAAATAGATTGAAAGAAACAATTGAAATTTGTTTTCTTTAAAAGGAATTTATTTAAAAAGAGATAAGTTGGAAATCCAATTAGAAATTTAATCGGGAAATTGAAATAATTTGGGAAATCAATGTAAAATGATTTCAATTTGAAGAATCCAGTTAAAACAGGATATTGAATAATTTGAAAAGAATAAGGAATTTATTTTAGTAGTGAAAATAAATTTAGAAATCAATTCGTAATTGATTTGGAATTGAAGTAAGATTAGAAATTAATTTGAAATCCGATTTTAGATTTAAAACTGAATTAGTTAATAAAGAAGATTTATAAATTGTAGTTTTTATAAATAGAAATAGAATTTATAAACGTTGTTTTATAAATTCGAAATCGATTGAATTTGATAAATTAAATATAGAAGATTATTAAAGAAGATATATTCGCGATTTTGGATATCGAATTTTTATTGAGATAAAAATGTGTAGAAATGATTGAAATTGGGTTAAGTGAATTATATTCACGATTTTGGACAGTGAATATATTATTAAATAAAATGGATTTTTTTTTGAAGAAGGGATATTAAAAATGAAGTTAAACATTTTAAAGATGTTTTAAAATGTATTATGAATCGAAAGGATAGATTTAAACATTCATTGTTGAAATAGACGTTTTCGAGAAATTTAAGGAAATGGTGGACTATAACACTGTTGTTATAGTAAATGATTTCCGAAAGGAAATGTGTTTATATAGTATTGGGATTTACATATCTATCTTAAATCCGAATCCCTATACTAGTGATTTTGAGTCGTCGTAACGATGTTTTACGTAACATTCGTTTTGACTCAAATGTTTTCCTTAAAGAATGAATGTATACTTAATATTGATTTAAGTATATTGAATATTTTCAAATGTTGAAAATAAAAGATTTTTGAAATACTTATTATTAAATAAGTATGGAAATGCTTTTCCAATATGAAATGAAACGTTTTGAGAATTTATCTTCTTAAAGATAGATTGAAAGTGAATATTTGAAAACGATTGAAAATCATATATCAGTAGATATTTTGAAATATAAATTCACTATGGAATTTATAAAGGAAAGGGAAACTGTTTAGAAAAATAAACGTTGATTTATTTTTAAAGTGTGGAAAATTTATATCTGGTAAAGATATTTTGAAAATTAAATAATCTGGGAAAATTATTTGGAATCTGATGATGTTGCGCATCTTTATTGATAGTTAAATAACCGACTATCAATAATTACCTTTAGATAGGTATTTGTTGTGAATTGGATGAATTTGAATGCCACACTTATTTTTGAATAAGCGCTCACTATTCGGGTTAGCCGGGAAAGGACCATGGGGTCGTATAACCCATTCCGAATATGTGATACGTCGTTATGAATTGCATTCGAAGACCGGTGTTGAAGACCGGATATTTTTGAAAACGGAAGGATTACCATCGAGTTACTCTACATCGGCTGATCTCCGGTTTAGAGGTTTTATCACCGTTAGTGACGGGAAGTCCCGACGTGATTGAAAATTATCTGGATATGCAAGGGCTTCGTGAGAAGTGCCTTCGGTTCTGTTCGATCCCGGAATAGACTTGTATGGATTGTGTGTCTGACGTTACAATTTGAGATATAAAGCTGATTTCTTTCAAATACATTTCTGTTGGTGGCGGAGAATTTATTCTCTTAGCTTAACACCCTTCTCTGAGACGTACGAGCTCAGAGGTTATGTAGTTGAAATTTATCTGCGATATACTCCCAATTTGGTAACGTGGCATACTGAGTGTTGCTGTGAAATGATCAGTGTTTGATCATTTGCGATATGATCATTTGTTTGATCTTATATCTTTGTGATCATAGGTTGATCATTTTTGTTTGACCCGAAGCAGGGCTTTGTAGAAAGCGTAGCTTTGTGGACGAGACTTCGTCGAGCCTCACACCCCGGAAATGGTCAAAACAGGAAGGATGCAGCAAGGTTCTAGGGAGTAGCGCCCCTTAGTGTATGTCATTCCTTCTGGATAAAGGTGGTATCATGGTATGGAGCCCAGATACTTAACCTCTGTGGTTGCTGCAAATTTATTTCTTTGTGGTTGTTGCGAATCGGGGATCCTCGGGAAGATCGGTGACGATCGGGGGATGGCATACGCGTGTCAGTAGTTACCTATTTTTGCAGAGGTAACCCGGCCTTGTGTTGGCAGAGATCCGGTTAGGTTCTCGGGTCGTCTATTCAAGGGACGTACCCATCGTGGATAGGAAGTTCCTTAGCTTGACCATTTGTTGGAAATCCAAAGAAACAATACGAGCCTTGTACGGTTTTAGTTGTAGAACCTGCCATTTAATATGGTAGCTATAGCAAGCATACTATAATGGTACCTATGCTGGCTAAGATTTATATTCTACTTTCGAAATGTTTTCTACACTATGCACTAATAATAATATCAAAAATGATTTGATTTTGCGTAGTAAGCATCTTTGACTATCATAAGAAGAAATCTCCTCCAATTCTGCGTTTGCATTGTGTGTGTGGTGGGAGGTCTTATGGTAGTTTCATTTTCCAAAAGCATTTCGAATTGACTTTGAAATTATCCTGTTGTTTATTTTAAAGAATAACTGTTTTGCGATCTCACACCAGTCACCATGACTGACTCGGAGTTTATTGTTTCCCTTCTAAACTCTGGGTGCCCACAAATTTTCCACACGGGCAGCCTAGAGTTATGTTATCAGGATATTCTGGATATTCTGGAGCTTTGGAGATAAGCTAGATGACGAGACGTAGTATTTGTATCTGATAGTATTTATTCCGCTGTGTATTCTGTATGAGGACAAGTTATATAACTGTCCATTGTTGTATATTGACTCTGATGATTGATGTATATATAAAATGATATAGTTCTTTGTTTTAAAGATTATTCATTTATCTATTATATGTTGTTCCGCTGCGATGTGTAAGATTCTGATATTGTTCTGTTTCTGTTCTCTGTTGTTGTTCTGTTATTCTTCTTTCTTTTCTTCTTCTTCTTCTCTTTTTCTTCTATCTTTTCTTCTATTTCTTTTTCTTAAAACCCTCACTATTGGAGTTTCCGGCACTCGATTGCTCGACAGTCGATAAAGTGAGTATCGATGTCGAATTTTCGAAAGTCGAAAATTCCGTACGTGACATTATCTATTGATGTTTATTGGTTGGTTTGGATGATGATTGTGATGGATGTTTGATTGTTGATATTGGATGACTGGATGTTGTATTTTACATTGTTATAACACTACAAACTCCCTATGGGTTGAAATGATACATACCTGAACGATCTATAGATTAGTGAAAAATAGTTATGGGTTGAAATGATAGACTTGAGAGATTTTATGGATTTTTATTTAATTCATGATTGCGGTTTGAAATGATATATAACCGTAAAATTTTAAATTGCGGATTGAAATGATAAATATCCGTATCACTTGACACTAAGGTAGAAGATTATATACGGACAGCGGATTGGTTAAATTAAATGATTTTGAATCTTTGAAATTTTGAATTTAGTTAACTGGTATTTTGAAAATAGAAATTGATTTATATAAACTGAATTATTTTCGATAATCCAAACGTAAAGGCTGAATTTGGAATTGATTAATGATTTGTTCAAAGGATTTAAATTGGAATTTCAAAGTTGAAGTGGCATAAATAAATGAATCTATCGGAATTGAGTTATTGAAATGTTTGGATATAACTTTGAAATCTATTTTAAACTAATTTAAACAATTTCATTAAATTAACTATTTTAATCAATTTAAACTATTTTAATTTATATTAAGCTATTATAACCTATTTAATCCAAGTTAATCTATTTTACAAATTTTAAACTAATTAAATATATTTAATCTATTTTAAATCTATATAGATCATTTAAAAAATCTAATTAAATCAAATTTAAATCTATTTAAACTATTTTACAAATTAAACTATTTAAATCTATTTAAACTATTTTAAGCTATTTTAAAACTATATAAACTATTTATAATTACCTAAACTATTTTCTAAAATTTCAAACTACGTAAAATTGAAGTATTTTTAAATCCTTAGTGATGATACAACCTAAGTTTGAATTTGGAATTGATACCTTTTTGTGAAATGACACATTTGAGTAAATATGATGATTTTGAAATGAGAATTTAATTAGCCTATCTTATCGATAATTTCAAAAGAGAATATGATTTTTGAAGTGTATATGGTTTGAAAGTGAATATGATTTCGAAAGAGATATGATTTGAAATTGAATATGATATTTTGATACAAATTATGAATTAACCTTTTGAAATGTAAAAGAACCATCCGGTGTGAAATACTCTCTGCTAATACCGAAAACCACTTTAACAAATGTGTACGTAGTGGAGATTCTAGAAATGAAGTAGGATGGTTTAGCGAACGATTTCTGTATGAGGTATGACGTGACCCTGACTCCCGTGAGTCAGCTTAGATGTGACTAAAACAGGAGCCATGTTGGGCCAAGTGAGATCATTCCTCCTATCGGGCACACTTTTTCGATACTATATTATGACTTTGTGATTGATTTGGTGGCCACCCTTGATTTTGATTTGGGAGTGCATTCTGAGGTGGGCGGTAGTAGCTGCTATGCGTTACCACCAGTCCGGATCCGCAATTGGTATATCTACCCTGGCATTGCCTTGAGTGCCATGCTCACATTCCCTAGAGCATCTTCTAAGAGTTTGGTTTGTACCATACCTATGGAGTGCCCTCTGATAGCCTCCATTTTATGGAGGGGTTACGGTACTGTATAGACTATGGAAATATATAAAAATGTGTTAAGGGGGATATGGGTAACGCCTTAACGCTATTTTAATACTTTTACTTTACTGTAGACATATTATAATAGTGTGTTGTACTACATAGTAGATAGTTTAACGAATCCTTAGGAGATGGGAATCCTGAACATCTCTTAAGTTAGTGCACCCACGTTAGACACTGGATAAGAGATGTCAAACCCCATAAACATCTCTGACGTCGTTACACTCATATTTACCGTTGATTTAACTTACATAAGATCTTTTAGTTCTGACTCGAGTGTTTTGTCCTTTTCAATTCGCTCGGGTCAACCTGAGCATTTCAAGGTTGAAGACCTTATTTCTGGAGGACAAAGACGAAGATTTGTACTATTATTATTTATAAAATATGTATTCCATTCCATCATGTTGTTCCGCTACATTTATTTATTTATTCTTGTTGTCTGTAACTCTGATTCTGTATTGTATAAGTATAATCAAATTTATTTGTAAACAGCTTCATGAACTGTTATTTGATTATTATATTTTGTCATTCCGCTGCGAGATTATGTATTTGTTTTATTTCTTTCTCTTTTTCTTATTTACCCCATAACAATTTATCCTTTTGAATGGTTTGAGTCTGACGTGTGTGTCTACTTAAAACGTCCAAAAGGGTAGGTCGTTACTCCTTGCCTACGTGTTGCCCCCAAGGTTTCTACTAGAAATTAAGTAGTCAGACGCTTACACACGTAAACTTGAAACACCTGTTATTGACTAACCTAACTCTATGCTCAAAACCCTGCCACAACTCAGCCACTGAGTTGCAAATTCTCAAACTACGCCCCGTAGTTTGTACCCTAGTCACACGCTTAGAAACTTACCAAATTTTAAAAAGAAATTACAAATAAAATAAATGACTTAACAAAACCCTATTTTTAACCCTTAAGCCTAAATTGTAATTAACTATAACCGGCCCACTTAGTTTAATAAACTAAAGACTTCTCTTTTATTTTGTTCAGTATCTCTGGCCGATCTTTCTTCGTTACTTTTCAAGACATTAGGGTTCTAGAAATTTGATGTAACGACCCGTAAATTTTAACGGTTTTAATAATGTAATTAAACTGAAATTTTGTGAAATTTTAAATAATTGAATTTGGAAATAAAAATTTGATATTTGGAATACGTCTATTTAAACATAGCAAATGGTAAAATTTTATTGGAAATATGAATGTTAGTTTTGTTGTGTAATTTCAAATTTCAATTCAAATCAGTTAAAATAGACGTAAATAAAATATTTTTCAAACCTAGATATTTTATATAATAAATTTGCAAATCATCTTCTGAGTGAGACGTCTTATTTCGTTTCGCCAAATTTGGGCTGCTATTGCTCCGTTTATCTTATTTTCGGCGTTTTAGCAGCATTTTCGGTACCGAATATCGACTTTTGATAGGATGGTTGTATCATTGATATCCGTGTACCGTTTTGAACGTCTCGTCGTGCTGATCTTCGCAGTATATTCGTTTGTTTGTTTTGGAGTCTGGAAGACGGTGAAATCTAAGGAATGATTTCCGTATCGGTTCCGCAATTGTGGCTTTTGAATTTCCCATGACCATTCATTGCTCACCGTATAATACCAACAACCATTATCTTTTATTATTCTCGAAAATTCATGCTTGACTTTTGTAATTCCTAGTCGATCTATATATATATATCTCTGTTCGTTTCTTATCCTTTCGGTTCCTTTCTTCCTCCCCTCTGTGCTCGTTTCTTATGCCAACAGTCTTTCCCCTTCAAATCTCAAAGCTCATGGCCGAAACCCAGCCTTCACGCTTGTACCCCTCGAGCTCCTCTCCTCTCCTTTCCCCTCCAAGCTTTCCTTTCACTCTCCCTCCTTGCATGCTCAGCCCCTCCTCTGTCTACCTACCCCTCCTCCTTATGCCGCTTCCATCCTCCTTCCTTCACCTTGCAGCCTCGCAAGCAAGCCTCGGCCTTGCTTTATGGTAGCCGACCTCCCACTGCTCAGGCACAGCACACCATTCCTCCACTCCTCCACCAGTTCGACATCCACCCAGAACCATTCTCTTCCAGTCGAGCTTCTTTGTTGAAATACATATTAAGGTATATATATATATATATTTTATTTTATTTGTTTGTATATATATATTTATGTTTTTGCTGATTCTATATAAATGGTGATATGTTTATATATATAGTATATAAGTTATAATCTATTATAGATAAATATATATATATATATAAAAACTACGGAATAGTTTTTATGTAAAGGTTTGTACAAGTTTATAAAATGAGGGTTTATAAATATAAAGCTGTTTATAATATATATATAAAGCTGTTTATAATATATTTATAAACAATGTGTATAATTAGTTGTGACTTGCCATAGCCGAGACCAAGCCGAGCAATATTTTTACAAAAGCGGAAATGTTTGCGCCAAAATTGGTCACAAACACCCAATTATCGATGAAAGCACCAATTCACAATCACAGATTACATATAACAAGTATGTAGAGAATTAAAAATGAAGAACACTCAGAAAATTAAAAGGAAAGCAGTAAAGAACACAGAGTTTATAGTGGTCCGGCAATCCGGCCTACATCCACTTTGAAGTTGATAATTTTATTGATGTTTGCTTGCTGACTACAACGAGTTACAACTGATTACAACAGCAAATTTCGAGTACAAAGATGGTTCCTGTAGAGTCTCGACGTTGAAGAATCAAAAGTCCCTTTTCTGTAGACTTTAGGATGCTATTTATAGGCGTAGGCTGCAAATATCTCGCTCAGATCTCGGGAGACATCTTCTGGCACGTGCACGGGCCCACGCGATCGATACCATGCGATTTTGACTCGATCCGTGATCGATACGAATGAATTTCGTATCGATCAAGATCTTTCCTGATCGAGTCGAGATTGATCATGAACATTCTTTAGGTTGTACGCAAGCTCCTGTGAAAATTTGGTGGCATTTGGACTTGTAGATTGTCAGTTGTGATCGATGCAAATTTGGACTTTTTGATGGCTGCGCAGTTCGCATCGATGCTGTTTGCATCGATCTCGCTCGTAATGATCAGATGATGGCAATGTGGAGCGATAAGCTAGGGTAGATCCAGTTTCATGCTGCGTTGACTGCCTCCTCCTTCGTATCCATCGGGTGCTATGCTCTTTGTATCGATCACAATTGGTCACTGCGTATCGATTACAATTGGTCTCTTCATATCGATCATAGTTGGTCTCTTCGTATCGATCACATATGATTCGTATCCATATGTTCCCTAGTGCTTCACATCGATGGAAGAGTGTCAGTTTCATATCGACCATCTGGTTGATCGATACGAAGTACACATGTACGTGACCGATACGAAGTAGACAACTGTGACTACTTCGCATCGATAGGAAGGGATGGGTTTCGTATCGATCATCTGGGTGATTGATACGAAACATGTATTAACATGGATCGATACGAAATGTATATCGATACGAAGTAAATAACCTTGGTCGATTTGAAAGGTGCATGTATCTGATGGATAGGAAACAAACAAGTGCAGTCTAGTCTGGATGCGAGTAGCATGGATACAAAATTGGTGAGGACCTAGGTTGCCGATTGATTCATGGCCATGACTCGAAGTAATCTTCTTCTCAGCCTGAAGTAGACCTCCTAACGGCTCGAAGCAGATAGACACGAAACTCGAAATAAACAGGGAAATGACTCGAAGCGAACACATTGCCAACCCGAAGTAGGTTGTTTGATGCCTCGAAGAGGGTGGGTGTCAATGGATACGAAGTGGGCCTGTTCTCCGATGGAAATGAAATGAGGCTGCCTTCTTGGCTTGTACTGATCATATCTTGAGCATATGAGCTCGAATTGACTTGACATTTGAAATGTTGGATTCCGTAGCTTTGCTTGTCGTGTTGCATCAATTGTAGCTTGATCCGAACTCGGTCAAAATTTACCGACATCCATAGCTGACTTGTACATAACTGACAATCGAGGAGAACTGTCTTTGGTTTCTAGTTAATCTTTTGGTATCACGGCCTTGCTAAAAGGTGGGATAACACTTGCCCCCCAAAAGATTCCTTGCGATAGGAAGGTGTGTTTTGTAATGTCATAAGTTAGACGTTCATATCTTGTTAATGACCTGTAAAGAGATTGATAATCCTACCAGGCCACGAATGGCGATCGTTCGAGATCGTATGTCGTTCGGGGTGGTATGTGATCGTTTGCGGTCGGGTTCCGTTCGAGGCGAATTTTGACCGTTCGCAGTCGGATGCCGTTCGAGGCGAATTGTGACCGTTCGCGGTCGAGTGCCATTCGAGGCGTATTGTGACCGTTCGCGGTCGGGTACCGTTCAAGGCGAATTATGACCGTTCGCGGTCGGGTGCCGTTCGAGGCGAATTGTGACCGTTCGCGGTCGGGTGCCGTTCGAGGCGTATTGTGTGTGCCCGAGGGGGACTTAGTATCATTAGCGTCAGATTTCACGTTCGAGTGAGTTTCTGAATTGTTTGTGGTGGTGGTTTATCGCCATCCCAGAGCATGTCTGAGGACCGTTCACAATCTCGTACATGTGTAAGTGACTTGGCCGTTATAGAATTATTAAAACCAAATTTACATTCAAATGAGTCTTTCAACAGAAATGTCCAATAAAATCAAGTCCAAACATGAGAAATAGAAAACAAAGGCAAAACAAAGACGTTAAAGTGCAAACACCTACACTGATGCGATTGATATTCGTATCAGAGCATGCCTGAGGATCGTTTGCGATCCTGTACATGTGTAAATGACTTAATCATGTTGGTGTGGAGTTTGCCACTTATTCGTCATTATTTCAATCAGTTGATGACAAGCTGATGCCTCGATCCTGAGCCATTCCCAGTTGGTGCAGGTGGTGGTCGTTCTTGCTCCACCGTTGTGGCTCGCCTTCTTACATATTGCGATAGTAGGCCATTCCGGATATGTCCTTCTATCTCATCCCTCAAGTGTCGGCAATCATTCGTGCTATAACCATTTAGCTCGTGGAATAAGCAATACTAGTCTGATCTTCTTTCACTGTTGGTTGGATCCCTCCTCATTGGCTTTTGATAAGGAACCTGCCCCCTGGTGTCCTGGTAGATCCGTTCCAAAGTTTCATTCAACTCTGTATAAGAGGTGAACCTCGGTTCCTTTCGCGGTCATTTTGGTTTATCACCGTTATCCTCGGTTTTTCGTTTTCTTTTATCCTTGCCTGAATCTTTTTGGGAGGATTTCCTCCTTTGACTGCATAAACTTCTACTCCCTCTCCTTCCTCTCTTTCAACATTTGCATCCTCTAATTGCAGGAATCCTTCGGCCTTATGATAAAATTCTCCTAGATCCATAGGTGGATCCCTTGTCAGTGAATTTTTGAACTCCGTTCCATCAACTTTGTCAGCTACGGCTGCCATTAAGACCATGGATGGATCTGGACGATCCACCGATGCTCCTGCTGCATTAAAACGTGTTAGAAAATTCCTCAAAGATTCCCCAGTTTTCTGTTTTAGCATCGCCAGACTCATCACATTCTTGGGCCTCGAAATGTGAACTACCTCATAAACTTTTCGGTCAACTCGGTCCACGTTCCAATGGAACCGCTCTCCAATTGTCTAAACCATAGAGCTGCTATGTCCGTCAAATACAATGGGAAGCACCGGGCCATGACCTCCTCTAATGCCCCCAGTACTTCCATGTGCCTCATATACCTTGTCAGATGAACCGCAGGATCCGTCCTCCCATCATACGTCTCCAGCGTTGGTAGCTTGAATTCAGGTGGGTTCCTGGCCTGCCTAATTGCGGGAGAGAAGGGGCTCCTGTTCACATCTTCCAGATCTCTATTCACTAATCCGCCTCTCATGGATCGTTTGACCACCTCTGCCAATCTGTCATTGTCGTCAAGTTGTAGTCCTTGTCTGTTGCCTCCAAACTGTCCCCCCTCCCTCGAGTTCACGAGGGAATTTTGGAATCTACCGTTCAGGATGAGCATCCGTTCCTCTATCAATGCTGCGTTGAACAGCTCCACCTAGTATCCTGCCTGAGGTTGGATCAACATGTTCCTGGTGGGTGCCCTCCAGATCTGGTGCTGCTCCTGATGGTCCTGCTCTATTCTGAATTCTGGTTGCTCTATGCTCTTGATCCCTATCTCCAGCATCCGCTGCAGTTGCGTTAACTTGATTCTGCACTCCGGTTTGTCCAGCTTGTCGAAGCAGATTCTGCATCATCTCTTCTTGTCTTTTTAGAAGCTCTTCATGCATAGCTCCCATCATCATCTCCATCTCGTCTCTGGTGATGAAAACTGAAGCATGATTTGCTCCTGAGGAAGCCTCCTAACTCCCATTGTGCTGACACCTTTTAGCTCTTTGTCTCCTTGTTGTTTGCTTTGTCATGGTTCCCTTTAGATCTGATCCTCTAGCTTCCCAAATCCGAACTTCAAGCTTTAGAATCCCTGAGTGCTAGCCTTCTCAGTGAAAGCACCAAAATGTTTGCGCCAAAATTGGTCAAAAACACCCAATTGTCAATGAAAGCACCAGTTTACAATCACAGATTACAGATAAAAAGTACGTAGAGAATTAAAAATGTAGAACACTCAGAAAATTAAAAGGAAAGCAGTAAATAACACAAAGTTTATAGTGGTTCGACAATCCGGCCTCCATCCACTTTGAAGTTGATAATTTTATTGATGTTTGCTTGCTCACTGCAACGAGTTACAACTGATTACAACAGCAAATTTCGAGTACAAAGATGGTTCCTGCAGAGTCTCGACTTTGAAGAATCAAAAGTCCCTTTTCTGTAGACTTTGGTATGCTATTTATAAGCGTAGGCTGCAAATATCTCGCTCAGATCTCGGGAGACCTCTTCTGGCACGTGCACGGGCCTACGCGATCGATCCCATGCGATTTTGACTCGATCCGTGATCGATACGAATGAATTTCGTATCATTCAAGATCTTGCCTGGTCGAGTCAAGATCGATCATGAACATTCTTTAGGTTGTACGCAAGCTCCTATGAAAATTTGGTGGCATTTGGACTTGTAGATTGTCAGTTGTGATCGATGCAAATTTGGACTTTTCGATGGCTGCGCAGTTCGCATCGATGTTGTTCGCATCGATCTCGCTCGTAATGATCAGATGATGGTGACATGGAGCGATAAGCTAGGGTAGATCCACTTTTCATGCCGCGTTGACTGCCTCCTCCTTCGTATCCATCGGGTGCTATGCTCTTCGTATCGATCACAATTGGTCTCTTCGTATCGATCATAATTGGTCTCTTCGTATCGATCACATATGATTTGTATCCATATGTTCCCTAGTGCTTCGCATCGATGGAAGAGTGTCAATTTCGTATCGACCATCTGGTTGATCGATATGAAGTTCACATCTACGTGACCGATACGAAGTAGACAACTGTGACTACTTCGCATCGATAGGAAGGGATGGGTTTCGTATCGATCATCTGGGTGATTGATACGAAACATGTATTAACATGGATCGATACGAAATGTATATCGATACGAAGTAAATAACCTTGGTCGATTTGAAAGGTGCATGTATCTGATGGATAGGAAACAAACAAGTGCAGTCTGGTCTGGATGCGAGTAGCATGGATATGAAATTGGTGAGGACCTAGGTTGCCGATTGATTCATGGCCACGACTCGAAGTAATCTTCTTCTCGGCCCGAAGTAGACCTCCCAACGGCTCGAAGCAGACTGACACTAAACTCGAAATAAACAGGGAAATGACTCAGAGCAAACACGTTGCCAACCCGAAGTAGGTTGTTTGATGGCTCGAAGTGGTTGGGTGTCAATGGATACGAAGTGGGCCTGTTCTTCGATGGATATGAAATGAGGCTGCCTTCTTGGCTTGTACCGATCATATCTTGAGCATATGAGCTCGGATTGACTTGACATTTGGAATGTTGGATTCCGTAGCTTTGCTTGTCGTGTTGCATCGATTGTAGCTTGATCCAGAATTGGTCAAAATTTACCGACATCCATAGCTGACCTGTACGTAACTGACAATCGAGGAGAACTGTCTTTGGTTTCCAGTTAATCTTTTAGTATCATGGCCTTGCTAAAAGGTGGGATAACACTTACCCCCCAAAACATGCCTTGCGATAGGAAGGTGTGTTTTGTAATGTCATAAGTTAGACGTTCATATCTTGTTAATGACCTGTAAAGAGATTGATAATCCTACCAGGCCACGAATGGCGATCGTTCGAGATCGTATGCCGTTCGGGGTGGTATGTGATCGTTCGCGGTCGGGTGCCGTTCGAGGCGGATTTTGACCATTCGCGGTCGGATGCCGTTCGAGGCGAATTGTGACCGTTCGCGGTCGGGTGCCGTTCGAGGCGAATTGTGCCCATTCGTGGTCGGGTGCCGTTCGAGGCGAAGTGTGATCGTTCGCGGTCGGGTGCCGTTCGATGTGAATTGTGACCGTTCGCGGTCGGGTGCCGTTCGAGGCAAATTGTGACCGTTTGCGGTCGGGTGTCGTTCGAGGCGAATTGTGTGTGCCCTTAGGGGACTTAGTATCATTAACGTCAGATTTTACATTCAAGTGAGTTTCTGAATTGTTTGTGGTGGTGGTTTATCGCCATCTCAGAGCATGTCTGAGGACCGTTCGCGATCTCGTACATGTGTAAGTGACTTGGCCGTTATAGAATTATTAAAACCAAATTTACATTCAAATGAGTCTTTCAACAGAAATGTCCAATAAAATCAAGTCCAAACATGAGAAATAGAAAAAAAGGCAAAACAGAGACGTCAAAGTGCAAACACCTACACTGATGCAATTGATAGTCGTATCAGAGCACGCCTGAGGATCGTTCGCGATCCTGTACATGTGAAAATGACTTAATTGTGTTGGTGTGGAGTTTGCCACTTATTCGTAATTATTTCAATCAGTTGATGACAAGCTGATGCCTCGATCCTGAGTCGTTCCTAGTTGGTGCAGGTGGTGGTCGTTCTTGCTCCACCGTTGTGGCTCGCCTTCTTACATATTGCGATAGCAGGTCATTCCGGATATGTCCTTCTATCTCATCCCTCAAGTGTCGGCAATCATTCGTGTTATGACCATTTAGCTCGTGGAATAAGCAATACTTGTCTGATCTTCTTTCACTGTTGGTCGGATCCCTTCTCATTGGCTTTTGATAAGGAACCTGCCCCATGGTGTCTTGGTAGATCCGTTCCAAAGTTTCATTCAATTCCGTATAAGAGGTGAACCTCGGTTCCTTTCGCGGTCATTTTGGTTCATCACCATTCTCCTCGGTTTTTCATTTTCTTTTATCCTTGCCTAAATCTTTTTCGGGAGGATTTCTGCCTTTGATTGCATAAACTTCTACTCCCTCTCCTTCCTCTCTTTCAATATTTGCATCCTCTAATCGCAGGAATCCTTCGGCCTTATGATAAAATTCTTCTAGATCCATAGGTGGATGCCTTGTCAGTGAATTTTTGAACTCCGTTCCATCAGTTATGCCAGCTACGGCTGCCATTAAGACCATGGATGGATCTGGATGATCCACCGATGCTGCTGCTGCATTAAATCGTGTTATAAAATTCCTCAAAGATTCCCCAGTTTTCTGTTTTAGCGTCGCCAGACTCATCACATTCTTGGGCCTCGAAATGTGAACTCTGAACTGCCTCATAAACTTTTCGGCCAACTCGGTCCACGTTCCAATGGAACCGCTCTTCAATTGTCTAAACAATAGAGCTGCTATGTCCGTCAAATACAATGGGAAGCACCGAGCCATGACCTCCTTTGATGCCCCCAGTACTTCCATGTGCCTCATATACCTTGTCAGATGAACCGCAGGATCCGTCCTCCCATCATACGTCTCCAGCGTTGGTAGCTTGAATTCAGGTGGGTTCCTGGCCTGCCTAATTGCGGGAGCGAAGGGGCGCCTGTTCACATCTTCCAGATCTCTATTCACTAATCCACCTCTCATGGCTCGTCTGACCACCTCTGCCAATCTGTCATTGTCGTCAAGTTGCAGTCCTTGTCTGTTGCCTCCAAACTGCCTCCCCCCCCTTCCGAGTTCACGAGGGAATTCTGGAATCTACCGTTCAGGACGAGCATCCGTTCCTCTATCAATGCTGCGTTGAACAGCTCCACTTGGTACCTGGTATCCTGCTTGAGGTTGGATCAACATGTTCCTAGTGGGTGCCCCTAAGATCTGGTGCTGCTCTTGATGGTCCTGCTCTATTCTGAATTCTGGTTGCTCTATGCTCTTGATCCGTATCACCAGCATCCCCTACAGTTGGGTTAACTTCATTCTGCACTCCGGTTTGTCCAGCTTGTCGAAGCAGATTATGCATCATCTCTTCTTGTCTTTTTAGAAGCTCTTCATGCATAGATCCTATCATCATCTCCATCTCGTCTCTGGTAATGAAAACTAAAGCCTGATTTGCTCCTGAGGATGCCTCCTGACTCCCATCATGCTGACTCCTTTCAGCTCTTTGTCTCCTTGTTGATTGCTTTTTCATGGTTTCCTTTAGATCTGATCCTCTAGCTTCCCAAATCCGAACTCCAAGCTTTAGAATCCCTGAGTGCTAGCCTTCTCAGTGAAACCACCAAAATGTTTACGCCAAAATTGGTCACAAACACCCAATTGTCGATGAAAGCACCATTTCACAATCACAGATTACAGATAACAAGTATGTAGAGAATTAAAAATGAAGAACACTTAGAAAATTAAAATGAAAGCAGTAAAGAACACATAGTTATAGTGGTTCGGCAATCTGACCTACATCCACTTTGAAGTTGATAATTTTATTGATGTTTGCTTGCTGACTACAACTGATTACAACAGCAAATTTCGAGTACAAAGATGGTTCCTGCAGAGTCTCGACATTGAAGAATCAAAAGTCCCTTTTCTGTAGACTTTGGGATGCTATTTATAGGCGTAGGCTGCAAATATCTCGCTCAGATCTCGAGAGACCTCTTCTGGCACGTGCACGGGCCCACGCGATCGATCCCATGCGATTTTGACTCGATCCGTGATCGATACGAATGAATTTCGTATCGATCATGATCTTGCCTGATCGAGTCGGGATCGATCATGAACATTCTTTAGGTTGTATGCAAGCTCCTATGAAAATTTGGTGGCATTTGGACTTGTAGATTGTCAGTTGTGATCGATGCAAATTTGGACTTTTCGATGGCTGCACAGTTCGCATCGATGCTGTTCGCATCGATCTCGCTCGTAATGATCAGATGATGGTGATGTGGAGCGATAAGCTAGGGTAGATCCACTTTTCATGCCGCATTAACTGCCTCCTCTTTCGTATCCATCAGGTGCTATGCTCTTCGTATCGATCACAATTGGTCTCTTCGTATCGATTACAATTGGTCTCTTCGTATCAATTATAATTGGTCTCTTCGTATCGATCACATATGACTCATATCCATATGTTCCCTAGTGCTTCGCATCGATGGAAGAGTGTCAGTTTCGTATCGACCATCTAGTTGATCGATACGAAGTACACATCTACGTGACCGATACGAAGTAGACAACTGTGACTACTTCGCATCGATAGGAAGGGATGGGTTTCGTATCAATCATCTGGGTGATTGATACGAAACATGAACATGGATCGATACGAAATGTATATCGATACGAAGTAAATAACCTTGGTCGATTTGTAAGGTGCATGTGTCTGGTGGATATGAAACGAACGAGTGCAGTCTGGTCTGGATGCGAGCAGCATGGATATGATATTGGTGAGGACCTAGGTTGCCGATTGATTCATGGCCACGACTCGAAGTAATCTTCTTCTCGGCCCGAAGTAGACCTCCCAACGGCTCGAAGCAGACTGCCACGAAACTCGAAATAAACAATGAAATGACTCGGAGCGAACACGTTGCCGACCCGATTTAGGTTGTTTGATGGCTCGAAGTAGGTGGGTGTCAATGGATACGAAGTGGGCCTGTTCTCCGATGGATATGCAATGAGGCTACCTTCTTGGCTTGTACCATTCATATCTTGAGCATATGAGCTCGGATTGACTTGACATTTGGAATGTTGGATTCCGTAGCTTTGCTTGTCGTGTTGCATTAATTGTAGCTTGATCCGGACTCGGTCAAAATTTACCGACATCCATAGCTGACCTGTACATAACTGACAATCGAGGAGAACTTTCTTTGGTTTCCAGTTAATCTTTTGGTATCACGGCCTTGCTAAAAGGTGGGATAACAGGCATATACCATATTATAAGAGATATTATATATAATTATATTCATCTACTCTGTTTATAAAATGATATTTTTACATATATAAATATATATGTTATAAAGTTGCATGTCTGTATTTGTGACAGCCTGTGCATCATTTTGCTAGTCCTATTCATTATATATATAAAAGTATATAAACCTTATGATCTGGTTATATATGAAAGTTATATAAGTTGTATATATAAAGTTATATAGTTTTTATATAATCCGTCATTATGTAAATAAGTTATATAAGTCACATATAACCTATTTGTTTGTTTATAAACTTATATATATTTGTACTTATATTTTTATAGTTTATATATATGTAGTATATATATGGGTCGGTTGAAGGTTATTGATATTAGTTGAAAAGGTAAATTATATATATGTTTTGGTTTCTAGATATATGTGTAAGTTATATATATTCTGTTTGTTTGTATATATGAGTTATAATATGACAGCATATATATGTTTAAAAGTATGTAAATTATATATTAGTTTTTATATAAGATCCGTTTGCTTTATATATATGAACTTTGTTATCCCGCCTTTTGGCAAGGCCGTGACACCAAAAGATTAACTGGAAATTAAAGACAGTTATCCTCAACTGCAAGTTATACACAGGTTCACCATGGATGTTGATAAATTTTGATCGAGTCCGGATCAAGCTACAATTGACATGGCATGACATGCAAAGCTATGGAAGATAACATTTCAAATTTCAAGTCAATCGGAGTCTGTATGCTCAAGATATGATCGATGCAAATCATGTAGAAAATCTCCTTTGTATCCATTGAATATGTTGCTTCGTATCAATCGACTCGTAGGCCTTGTTCGTATCCACCAGGCATACACTGTTCGTATCCACCAAACATACATTGTTCATATCCATCAAGCATGCCCCACTTCATATCGGTCCAAGCTCATCCCACTTCGCATCCATCATCACCGGCTTGTTCGTATCCATGGGAAATTGTCGCTTCGTGTCGATCATTCCATGTACTTCGTATCGATCCACCCATCCACGTACTTCGTATCGATCAGCCATTGATCGATATAAAGAGCACGTAATGGATCGATACAAATGTCATCACTTTTCAATCGATACGAGAAGGCTATTGAATCATCGGTACGAAATAAGCATCCTAGGATCGATACGAAGAATGGAGTCCATTAGGTCGATACGAACGAGGCGTAAACATTGGAAGGACTCGGTTGATTCAGCATCAAGAGTGGATCGATCCTAAAAACAAGTGCCACGTTAACTCATAGACACATGCCCTGATCGATACGAATAGAGCGATGCGAAGGGGATCGATACGAATGGCATAGCCTACAGAAAACCTTAAATTGCATCGATCATAACTCGTAATCTACAAGTCCAAATGCTACGAAATTTTTCACGGGAGCTTACGTACAACCTAAAGAATGAACCTACTCAATTTCGCCTCGATTGGGCAAGATTTGGATCGATACGAATCTCGTTCGTATCGATCACGGATCAAGTCGAAATCGTTCGGGATCGGTCGCGTGGGCCCACACACGTGCCAGAAGAGGTCTCCCAAGATCTGAGCGAGATATTTGCAACCTACGCCTATAAATAGCAGCCCAGGACCTACAAAAAAGGGATCTCTTGGCTCTTTGACGTTCAAATTGCCAAATTCACATTGTATTCAAATTCCACTGTTGTACTCGAGATTTACTGCTGTAATTCGCTGTAACTAGCAACCAAAGGTCAATAAAATTATCAACTTCAAAGTGGATGTAGGCCGGATTGCCGAACCACTATAAACTCTGTGTTCTTTACCGCTTTCCTTTGAATTTTCTGAGTGTTCTTCATTTTTAATTCTCTACATACTTGTTATCTATAATCCGTGATTGTGAATTAGTGCTTTCATCGACAATTGGGTGTTTATGACCAATTTGGTGCAAACAAACTTATATAAGTTCTATATCATTTTGTTGTTATGTATAGGTTTATATAGGTTGTACATAATCTGATTAGTTGTATATATAGATTTATATAAGTGTATCTATGATCTGTTTGGGTATAAATATATTTTTTATTTTATAGGTGTTAAAGTTAAAATATTGATTTGAAATTATATATATTATTTTAAATATATGTTTCAAAAATTGGTTTTAAAGAAAAATTATAACGTATATTTTGTTCAGCTTATAGCAAGCTAATTTGATTTGTTCTCATCGATTCCTACTTATCAGCTTTGTCCGTCAAATCCGTGTTTAGCTTACTTCGCTTTGAGATTGTTGTTTGGATTGGTCGATTGTCTAGATCGTGATCTAATTTGTAGCTTGTTGTGTATCAAATTCCTCCATCCTCGGAAGGTGAGCGATCACTCACGATTTAACATTCTTATTTAGTAAATTTGATTTCACTTGAAACGACAATTGAAATATGCTGTAAAATTTAAATTGTTAGTTATTTAATTATTAAATATGATATGCCATTATCTGCAATTGTTCACCTATGATATATGACACCATATCCTGTTGTATATATTTTATTTTATTTATCACCGATGATATATGCATGTTATTGATATGTTATATTTTATCATATTTGTTCTCACTCTACAAGTTCCCTGTTAATTTAGAATTCCCTATGGGTTGAAGTGATACATACCCGAACGATTTTGTAGAATAGGGGAAAATCATTATGGGTTGAAATGATAAACCCAAGCGATTTTTATTGATTTTGAAATTTTGGGATTGCGGGTTGAAATGATATATACCTGGAGATAGTTAAATTGCGGATTGAAATGATAAACATCCGTATCACTTGGCCATAGGATAGAAAATTTTATACGGACATCGTTGGTCTATATTTTGAAATGATTTCCAAAGATTTGAAAGGAAATATATGGGTTTTAATAAATATTGATTTAAAAAAAATATAATATGTATAAATGTTATTTTTATATATGTCTAAATTTAAAATTTTAAAATTAATATGTTTTGGAAATTTTAATTTATAAGTTGATTTTGAAAAATATGAATTTTAGGTTTTTCTTATAAATTTATTATTTAAAAAATATATAAAATAAGATTTAATACAAATTACATTTAATAATAAGATTTAATTAAATAAAATTTAATGTAATTAGTATATAATATGTTTAAGTATTTACTTAAATTTATATTAATATTTTAAAATATATTTTATAACTTTAATAATAAAGGTTGTGAAGATAAATTAATATTGACTTGGAATTTAAATTGGTTAATAATTGAATTTAAATAAGAATTTATTTGAACATATTGATTTTGAGAATTTGAAAATTATGATTTATAACTTGATTTGATAAAAAGGTGATTAAATGAATATTCTCAACTTTAATTAAAATTGAGGCTGAATATTTAATATTGATTTAAATTTATAAATTGAGATTTTATTTGATTGTTATTAAAATGATTAAGTGAATATTTTCAATTTGAATAAATTTAAAGTTAACTGTTGAAATCTAAATGAAACTTATATTGAAATTGTTTGAATATTTAAACTTTGAATCTTATTGGAATTGAAGAAATAGTTCAACCCCGGATTTGAAATCGAGATAATTGAAATGGTTTATTGAGAATTTGAATTGAACCTTTGACCTTTAAATTAAAATGGTTAAACTGGAATTGGATTAAATTGAATTTGGAATTTAAGATGATTTGAATCAATTTGTGAAACTGGAGGAAACTAAGTTTATTATATAAAGTATTTTAATATATATAAACTATTTTAATATATAAAGTATTTTTAATATATATAAACTATTTTAATTTATAACTATTTTAATATATATACTATTTTCAATATCTAAACTATTTAAGTCAAAAGTGTTATGATTTCCAAAGTGTTATGATTTCAAAGGTGCTATGATTTCCAAAGTGCTATGATTTCCAAAGTGTTATAATTTCAAAAGTGTTATGGTTTCGAAAGTGTTATAATTTTGAAGTGTTACGATTCTGGAAATGAATATTATTTAAAGTGAATAATGATATCAAATTAATATTGTTTTGAAATAAATATGATTTTTGATATGAAGTATGAACTATTTGAAAAGAACTAACCACGGTGTGAAATAAGCGTTTGGTTATTAAAGAGACCGGGACCAGATATTGTTATACTCTCTGCCAATACCGAAAACCACTTTAACAACTGTGTATGTGGTGGAGATTCCAGAATGAAGTAGGATGGTTTGGTGATGGTTCTATTTTGTATTTACGTAGCCCTGACTCCCATGAGTCAGCTTGATGCGGCTAAAATAGGAGCCATGCCGGGCTAAGTGAGGTCATTCCTCCTATCGGACACATTTCTTCGATACCATTCTATTTCTTTTGTGATTTAATTGGGTGCACCTTTGATTTGGGAGTGTGTCACGAGGTGGACATTAGTAGCTGCTATGCGTTACCACCAGTCCAGATCCGCAAACGGTATATCTACCCCGGCATTGCTTCGAGTGCCTTGTCGCATGCCCTATCGCGCCTTCTACGAGTTTGTTTTGTACCATACCTATGTGGTGTCCTCTGGGTAAACCACCGGTTTGGTGGAGCATACGGCATTGTATAGACTACGGGAATATATAAAATGTGTTAAGGGGATATGGGTAACGCCTTAACGCTATTTTAATACTTTTACTTTACTATAGACATATTATAATAGCGTATATTACTACATAGTAGATAGTTCCACGGATCCTTAGAGGATGGAAATCCAAATCATCCTTTAAGTTACTTGATTTCAGTTGACATTTCACTTGAGTTGAATTTATTAATATAAGAATGTTAATCTTGACTCGAGTGTTTTGTGTTTTGCTTTATGCTCGGGTCAGACTGAGTGACACAGCATTCGAGACTCACCTTTGAAGATGGGAGCTTTGTTTGAAGATCCATCTATATCTATTCATCTTTTAGCTATCCATTTGTTTGTTCAGACTTGTCATCTGTTTGTATTCAAGACTACATTGTATTGGAGATATTCTGATGTATTTTATTTCAAACTCTGTTTTTTTATAGTAGCTTCATGTAACAACCCGCATATCTATCGATTTTATATTTAAATATTTTATCGTTAGTCGGATGTTAGTCCGAAAAGCTACTTTTTGCATACGGTCAAATTAGGACTCGAGACCACCCCCATTGAGTTCAAAATGACATTTGCGATCTTTTTGAGTGTAAACTTCGATATATTTGGAGATAGTGAAATTTTCGTCACTTTTCCCACTTGTGACTTTGGTTGGGACTGCACCTTCTTAACTCAGCCCAACCCCCTCTTCTCTTCATCACTTCATCAAATACTTCAAGCTTCTTCAAAAATGGTGGAGGGAAAGGGAAATTAAAATTCCAAGCTCGAGATCTTTAGTGAATTCAGCATCAAACTCCGACTTCAAGGTGAAGAACATAGATTCAAGCTAGGGGTTGATTCTTGCTTTGTTCTTAAGCTCTCCAACATCAATTTCGTGGAAAAGGTGAGATTTTTAATCTCACATCTCTCCTATAACTGTCATTGGGTTGTTGGAAATGACTTCCTATCACTTTAGCATTAATGTTTGCAACTGGTTTGGATTGAATTGGTGAGAAACTCAAGTTTCAGTGTTGTTTGCAAAATTCTGGCCCTAGGTCGTTCTGCCCTCCTTAGGTCGTCCAGGCTGCTAGCTCGCGTGTTGAAAAGTCTTCACTTTCTTAGGTCGTTCACGAGTTAGGACTTAGGTCGCTTGCGTGCTTAGGTCGTTCTGGCTTAGGTCGCAGGGAAATAAGTCGTAGGTCGAAACAGCTTTAAGTCTTAGGTCGTTGCCGACCTAAAATTCCAAGGCAAACCACTAAGTCGCTCGAATTTTGTTAAGTCTTAGGTCGTTGCCGACCTAAAATCCCCAGGCAAAACGTTAGGTCGTTGCCGACCTATAATCTCCAAGCAAAACGTTAGGTCGTTGCCGACCTATAATCTCCAAGGCAAACGTTAGGTCGCTCGCACTGGCTTATCTCGTAGGTCGTCTCCGACCTAAGCTTCTTTTCCATAAGTCGTTCGCGAGTCAAATGTTAGGTCGTCTCCGACCTAACGCCCTCGTCACCTTAGGTCGTAGCTCGTAAGTCGCTCGACCCTGCTAAGTCTTTAAGTCGCTCGAGTTAGGTCGGCCAGTATATCTCGTAGGTCGTCTCCGACTTATCCTCCAGTTAAGTCGTTCGACCCTCTAGGTCGTTCGAGTTAGGTCGTTCGAGTTAGGTCGTTGGACCATTTACCTTAGGTCGCTTGACCTTAAGTCGTAGGTCGTCTCCGACCTATGCCCCACTACGTCGCATCCCACTTAGGTCGCAGGACTCTGTAAGTCGTAGGTCGTCGCCGACCTTACACTTGGTCTTTTTAGTTCGCGATTTCCTTAGGTCGTATGACCTATTTTTCCTTAGGTCGCTGGACCGCTTGCCATCACTAGGTCGTACCGTGACGGGGCGCTGGACCCCGTATTACTCTGCGTAGGCAATCTCTTCTGAAAAACATTTATCAGAATTTCTACTTTGATGGTTTTGGGATTGACTTCTTTGGACTTTACTCACGTCTTCGAACGTGAATTGATTTGTTTCTACAATCGTTTTATGACTTGTCACTTTAAAGATATATGAAGGTTTCAATACTAATAGTAAATATCAAAACTCTTTCATCAAAGCGATTTCAACACTATTTTAAATATCAAAAGTTCGTTTTCTCAAACCAATTTTAAATCTACTAGTATATACAAGCCTTTACTTCACTCGAATGAGAAATCGACTTAAACGACTTAGTAAAACGAGTGGTATGAAACGCTTGCGTTCACTTCGTCGGTTAGCTCTTGGACTTGTTCGATTGAACCCTTTTGTGACAATTTCCTAGTGAAGATCTACAGTTTGTTCGTAAATATTTAAGTTAAGCAAGTGGTTATGGGACATGAAGCTAAACTCATATATTTACTAGCTTAGTGTGATTGACACTTCCTTATGATCATGACGATCATTCTTGTGATTTAGACTAGCGATTGAGCGATGTCTCTTCGTCCGTGTGTTCGGACTTGCCTTCGGGCCATCCGTGTGTTCGGAAAAAAATTAAATGGATAGCTTCCATGAGATAGCTTCTCGTCCGTGTGTTCGGACTTCCCCCTTTTAGTGATTTCTGGATTTCGTGTGTTGATTTCTGGGATTTGTTCTGGATTTCGTGTGTTGATTTCTGGATTTAGTGCTTCACCAACTTTTGTGGTTTTCACTGATATGATATCAGTTTTTGTGTATTGGTGAATTTGTGTGTCATTACCTTTTTATGTGTTTGGATCTTTGAGAAGATTCTTGTGACATTGATTAATCCCTTGTTGATTATCATTTACATACTTATAGTAGTATGCCATCATGGTTATTATATGTTTATGCCATACCCCTTATCCTATATCATGTCATCTGATATTTATAGTTAGACTGATCCGTTTATTATTTTCTTATAAATAATACTCGGGTCAGACCGAGATGTTACAGGTGCTTCTGCTTGACTTCTCTTCTGGATTACTCTGACTTTTGGCTAACTACTTAGATTAGTAGTTTTTGGTTGTAAACATTTGAGATATAGACTCTATGTTGTGTATCTATTCTTTTGTATAGCACGTGATGCTATTCTTTTGTATTATCGTGGATCTTTCTGACCACTACTCTGATGTACACTTTCATGTGTTATATATTTATTCATATCTTATTCCGCCTTTGTGATATGGATGTCTGTGACTGATTTATGTTCTGATTATTTCTATGTTTGTTTCCGAAGATTATATATAGCCACCGTGTGATAGCTTTGTGTTTGTATCGGTACGTCGGATTTCCTCCTTAAAAGATATGCATTCTATTCTATCTGACGTATCGGTGATCGCAAAAAGAAGTTACATGGATGGTCGCTCCTCCACAGCCTTATTCTCCGTGCTAATTGACAGCACTACATCGTAGTGTTCTTGGTTAGCGTGGGTATAGAGGTGGGGCGTCACACTTCATGAACTACTATTTATCTATTCCGCTACTTATTGTTGTAATACTTTGTGTCTGTGATTCTGTGATTGATTTATTTACTGTATATGCTGAGTTGTGCCAAATATAAAATTAACAATCTGTTGTTTTGAGCAATTCAAGTCCGACATGTGCGGATGCGAATGGTTCAAAATACCAAGTTGTTACATTTGAGGCCGCCAATTCAAAAATGTTTGATTGAGTGATGATCTTTCTTCAGTTTGCTTCATCAATCAACTCGATTGCTTTGATTAATATGCGGCTACTCCAAATAGTCGAGTTCGGAAGATGCGTGAATTGGTATGTGAATGCCTTTTATTGATTATTGGTTATTCTCAACTTTGATTCGAGTTTAATGATTTATTGCTCTTTGTTTTTGCTTGAACTTGAATGCTCTAATTGCCGATGATGTTAATGGTATTTATAGGGATTGAAACCGTTAGTGTACGTTCGTATAATTCAATTTGAATTCTTCAAATTGCTATGCTCGGCCATTCGATTTTCGATTGAACGATGTGATTAATCCTGACTGGTTCAATTCGTATATATTTCTGTTACGCTTGCTTGGTCACAACGGCTTGCATTTGATTTGGATTTGGTTCCGTTCTTTTTTGGGATTTGAATTTGTTTCTTGTGACATTATTCAAAATACGTGTAACTGCATGAATTTGAATTTCTTTGAGTCGGTTCCTTTCTTTGGTATTTGAATTTAGCATTTAATATTCTGAGATGAACTGGACTTTGACTTGATCAATTCGTGTTCTTTCATCTTGCATCTGATAATTTTCGATCTCTTAATTTCTCAACTGTGCTTACTGCTGTTGCATATGAATATCACTGTGCAAGTAGCTTCGAGTTCAATTTATATTCTCTGTTACATCATTGTGCTTGTGTGGGTCTGGTGCATTTTAGTATTCTATCCTTGTGCAGTTGTATATGCTGAACTGCTTGTGCTCGAACTACTACTGATAGTTTCTTTGACTATGTCATGTTTACTTGTATGTGTGTCGCCATGTATATACATACCATATGTATGTGTGTGTATGTGTTGTGATGCCTCTGGTATCAATTCTGGTAGTATGGTTTCATGTTGAAGTCTTGTTTATGCACGTTAAACTGCTTGCATGCTCTAATATGCATTGTTCTGGTCTTTTTATGGTTGAGTTCATTTGTAAGTCTGCACTTGAGTTTTGTTCATTACAATAATATAAATTACGGATCCAATAAAACTGGTTTCATCGAAATTCGAGACCATGTCAAAAATGACTATTTTTACACGTTAATTAAATATTAAAATTTCAAATTTCTATAAATTAACTTTTAATTCAATTTCAAAAGTTACCTTACTCCATTCTAATTCAAATAGAATTTAATTCAACTTTATAAACCATTTCATTCACATTAAAATTCAAAATTCAATTATTTCTATAATTTCAAATATTAAATTAACAATTTAATTATCCAAATAAATTATTATATTTGAAATGTAAGTTATTCAACTTATAAAATTAACTTGTGAATATTTAAAATCAATTAAATATTCCTATTTCGAATGATCGAAATTCTGGATCGTTACTTTCTCCCCTACTTAAAAGAATTTTGTCCTCGAAATTACCAAGTACGAAAAAGCCACAAAATCCATTAACTTTTCAAAAACACTTCGTTCAAATTAGATTTACCAAATCCATTTAAACCTTTTAACTTCTTCCAAAATCCATTAGTTAAACTTCTTATAAAACTTTTCTAAGTTTACAAATCCATTCTTAGTTATCTTTTCAAAACTAACTAATATCGTTTAACCTTTAACTTAATATCAAAATTTTAGTTATAAAAAAATTTCCAAAAATTTTCTAACGCCCTAAATTTTCAAAAAAAATTTCCATAATCTCCTTTGCGTGGTTCAATCCAGAAAAAAAATCACAATATATATATCTCAAATATACATCTCATCTTCGAGGATGAGGCATCCCGCAGGGAAAAAATATAAATGTACGATATGTAATCCAAGATATGTACCTTATATATTATTAGCGAGCATATATGGCTAATATAGCGCGAAAGCGAGCTCCAAATATGAAGCAAATGCCATCCGCATCTACTAAACACTCAACAAATAAATGAGAAACATGTATATAGGAAGTAATATCAATATACAACATATGCCAATACAACAACTATACATGCCAATATACCAAATGCAATCTAAAGCAACAAATTCAACCATCAAACAACTATCATCCAACCAACATCCAACAAACCAATATCTATCCAACCAATCATAACCAAATCAATATTCATTCATTTCTCTTTAATTATTCATTGGATTGATTTTCAATTTATCCACATTTGATTCATTAACAATGGATTTTACTAACATTCATTTATTCATATTCAATTAGTTTACTTTCACTAATTTACATTCATTCTAGTTCACTTCCAATTCAAATCAAATTCAATTCTATTTAAATTCACTTACTTCCAATTTGAATTCAATTATTTAGCTTTCAATTTTATTAATTCAATGTCATATGAATTTCTATACAATCAACTAACATCCATCTAACAACCAATGCATATTCAACATAACCAAATTTATTTACTTTACATTACACTCAAACATTTATATTTACTTCATTTACATTCAATTTGGTTTAACACATTTAATTCTAATTGGTTAATATCTAATTGATTTTCATTCAATTATTCAATTCACAATTTCATTAGCTTTTAATGAATTAACACTTACATTCATTATTCCCTATAAATTCATTTACATTCTATTGACTAACATTCAATCCATATTTTTATTTACTAATTTATTTCATTAGTTCAATTCAATTCATTCATTAATTCAATTGCTAATTCATTTAACAACTAAAGTTGAATTTCATTATATAACTCAAGTACATAATCATTTAACTACTTTATTTCATTAATCCATTTTGATATCAAATCCAATTTCATTCCACATCACTTAAGTTATGTTTCATTTCATTCTCACTTGCATTTATTCACTATACAACTTAAGTTCACTTGTAATTTAATTCGAATTCTATTTTATTTAACTCATTTCATTAGCTCATTTCTTTTTCTTTACTTGAGTTACATTTCATTTTCAAAAATCGTTTCCCTTTTAACTTAACATATATTTCATTTCTAAAGTCATTTTATTTAACTTTTACTTAAGTCAAATTTCATATCACTATTCAAATTCAGATTTTGTTTTGCTTAACAAAATTGTTTGACCATTTTAACTATTGGTTTTACTTACATTTTCTCATTTTATAAGTTATACAACTTATTTATTCAAACTTCCAAATTCATATTATATAATCACTTACCACTTAAGTTTAATTTTCTTTAAGTTAAATTTCAAATAATATATTCTATTAGGCTAACTCAAATTTATTTAACATTACTAAGTTACATTTTTTATTTATTTCATATTATAAGTCCAAAACTCATTTTACTTATATTTATCAATTTAAACTTGGATTTTAAATACAAATTTGTTTATTACAACAAAACTTCAACTTTCAATTTATTAATGGTAGCAAATCCATCACACAGAAACTCGAAAATGATACTAATGATGCTGCAGTCATCACCCTTATTATTTTCCAACAACAGTAGTGAATTCGGTGCTTTATATTCTTTTAAAATCACCTTTTTTTAAATATTTATAAATCACATTTATACATCTTTGACTTGTATAACTTTACTTATTCACTTCACTTATACAAGATTCATTCCCAATTTATTTATCTTATTTAGATTTATAATAATGTAACCTATTTAAATTTTGAAAAACAACTTTCAAAATCAATGGGATTTAGATTCTCAAATTCATAGTTTTAAATCCATTTTTATTTACAACTCATGTTTATAAATATACTCATGTAGTTTCATTTCTTATATATAAGATTATTTTACAATTGTAAATCATATTAATTATAATTCCATACTATATAATTCATTTACTTATATAATATATTCTTTTAATATTCTTGCTTTTATTTAGATTATTTAACCAGCTTTTATTAGCTTATATATATATTTACATTTTCAAACAACCAAACAATTAATTTATATACACTTTCATAATTTCTGAAAAATTATCCTTTATATATAAAATAAAATCGAGGTAAAATATTTCATTTACCCAATTTAAAAATAATACTATGTCGACTTGCCTCGTTTAAGTGTTTAGAAATTCCTATCGATAACATGGCATCCTACGCACCGACCAGAATTCACAAACAACTCAACGGATAAGTAAACACAATATAAAACATTTTATATCACTAACAAATGCGCGCTCATATATATAATACACTCAAACTCAATCTAGGGTGCTACTGACCCTATCTATACTGAGTACACATCAAAGCCTGGGAATATACTAAATCTAAGCTCTGTACCACGTGTGATGACCCGCAAATCCGTACCCTTTGAATCGACAATAAACCACACATGTCCTACTCAAAAATCACAGACTGGCGGAAGGTCATGAGAAAGAAAAGAAGAGAGAAGAAGAGAAGAGAAGAAAGAGAGAAGAGAGAACCAAACATAACAATACAGAATCTCACATCGTAGCGGAAAACATATAATATCATATCAATGATCTTTACAAAACAGAAACTGTATATACATACATCAATCAGAGTTCAACAATCAATCAAGATCATCAGCCTGGATAGTTATAATAACTTGTCCTTACAATTGCTGATAATATAAATAACAAAGCAGCGGAAAATAAACAGATACGCGTATACGAAAATGAAGATCTCCAGCTCTCCTGTTGAAGCTCCAAAAGCACCAAATATGAACCTGTAAATATACTTGGTCTGACCCGAGCATTGAAAAGGAAGAACGTCCGGATCAGTCTGGTAAACCAGCGTGAGAAAACACACTCAACTGAATTTATAAGATTACCAAAACTTTTCCTTTTCAAAAAAAAAGTATCTCGTAAGACACACCCACACATAAACACGGACATGTTTTTACCTTACGATAACTAAAATCTTTCATATCAAATTCTCTTATATTATACTAGTGTCTAGTATACAAATAATATTAATCATAGCCGAAATTGTTAGTCCCTGAGGAGTTGGTTTTGATGACAACAACCTTAGAATAGATTATAAAATATAAATACTAACATTACAAGTTTAGATATATATGTATACGCAGGATCTAACCATGCAGGTATCAAGAATGAAGACTGTACAGTATAGAGATTCAAGATATAGAGATAGAAGACTCATGAGTATCAAGATTTCAGGAGTTCAAGTTTCTAAGATAAGTTATATAGTTAGGAATATTGTTAAAACTCATAGAAAGGCACTGACATCTTAAAATCTATTTTATTCATGGAATGGAATCCACTTCGAGCCCGTTAAAGGGATGGAACCCTAAGTAAGATGGAACCTACGAAAATCTAGTGGGACATTGTTTTGTATCCACTAATTTTAATTCAAATGATTTTACAAAATTATCTTGTTTTCAAAATGATTTCAAAACTTTCCTTTTAAAAGATTCAAAACTCTCTATCCTGATTTTAAATAATTTTAGCCTCAAAAACATCTTTAATTTCAAAAGTCAAAATTACTCCTGATTTTAAACTATCTTTTCAAATAATATATTTAACTTTTAATTTATTTATACTTTGATTTAAATTATAGTTAAATAATATGTATATATTGGTCTTTATATTTACTTATGTATTTTAACTATAGTTAAGTATATTTATAAAGTTTAAAATAATTTTAATATAAGATAGAGGTTATTTTCAAAGAAAATCAAAACACCAAAAATCCCTTTGGGATGTCGACATGCCCAAGTACCCCATGTCGACATAGTGTCAGTTGGATTCAAAATTCAAATTTCAAAAGAAGTGTCTATTCGCCATAACTCTTCATGAATGGTCATGGTTGTTGCTCTTCTATAAATAGGGGTCAGTTTCAACGAATTTTTAATCACTTTTTTCTGGTTTTCACTCCTCTTCTTCTTCCATATTTCTTAATACAAAATCATACCATTACTCTGCCGAAATCAACATCGAATCATACTCGATTACTTCTAGTTTGATTCTCCATCACTATCTCTACAAGATCCAAGTGCTAATCTGAGTTATAGACTTTTTGTAATCAATCGAGCGAGAGAAGGTGTGATTGTAGCCCTGGAAATCAATTGGTGAACTTGTTGCCCTGGAAATCAAGTATCTCTACCCAGAGGATTGTTATTCCGGAGGGTGTATCTCGTAGCCTTGAAATCGAGGGTTGTAATTGTTGAATTGGTTTTGAAAGGAAATCCGTACTTGTGTTGCGGGACTGGATGTAGGGTAACTCCGAACCAGTATAAAATCCGGTGTGTTCTTTCCTATACTGCTTTTACTTTATATTTGCATCTGTGTTTGATTCTGTGTTCATATCTGTGTCTGATTAGTGTATACATTGTTAACAAATTAAGATAAACTCAAAAAGATTAACAAATTTCTTAAAACACTATTCACCCCCCCCCCCTCTAGTGTTAATTCTAGCCTTAAGATCCTTAATCCTCATTTCTCACATTTGGTATCAGAGATTTGTTTTCAAAAGTTTCATAATCTGAATTTTGAAAAGTTTTAAAATGGCTATTCTTGAAAAATCTGTTAAAACTAGTTTAGAATTTTTTAAATCATCATTGTTTCATGAGTCTGCATATGAATGTTATTCAAATTCTAGTTGTCTACCCAAGTTTTATAATGTGCAGGAAAGATGCTTTATGGGCATTAAGGAATCAATCCACAATGGACAATCTGTGCAGATCAAAAGGAATAAGTGGATACTTGATAGTGGATGCTCTAGACACATGACTGGTAATCCGGATATGCTGAATAATATTATATACAAAGACGGAGGACTGGTTAACTTTGGAGACAACTCGAAAGGATACGTGATTGGCAACGGCAATGTCGGTAACTCTGAAACTCCTATTATTTCTAATGTTTTGCTAGTTAAGAATTTGAAACACAATCTGCTAAGTATAAGTCAACTATGTGATAAAGGATATAAAATTAAATTTGAAAAAGATAAATGTCATATTGAAGATAACTCAACCATAATATTTGAGGGAACTAGGAAAAAGAATATTTATATTTTTAGTATGAAAGTTTCAAATGATAACCTATGTCTTTTGGAAAATACAAGTGACCCTTGGATTTGACATAAGAGATTTGGACATTTGAATTTCAAACTCTTATCTAGACTTTCAAAACATGATCTAGTAAGAGGTCTCCCTAAAATGAATTTTAAAGTAGTTAGTTTATGGGATGCATGTCAATTAGGAAAGCTTAGAAAAAGTTCCTTTAAATTAAAAGATATGATCTCAACTTCAAAACCCCTTGAGTTACTTCATCTTGATTTATTTGGTCCATCTCAAATTCAGTCAATAAATCATAGTAAATATGTTTTTGTAATTGTAGATGATTATTCTAGATTTACGTGGACAATATTTTTGAAACATAAAAGTGATACTTTTGAATGTTTTAAGACCTTTATAAAAAGGATTCAAAATCAATTATCTTTAAAAATTATAACTATTCGTAGTCATCACGGTGGTGAATTTGAAAATGAAAAGTTTGAGGAATTCTGCAATAAGAAGGGAATAACTCACAATTTCTCATTTCCAAGAACTCCATAACAAAACGGAGTAGTTGAACGTAAAAATAGAACGATACAAGAGTGTGCGAGAACTATGCTTTCAGATAGTAATTTACCAAAACACTTTTGGGCAGAAGCTGTTACTACTGCCTGTTATATTTTGAATAGAATTTTAATTAGACCTTTAACTAATAAGACACCTTATGAACTTCTTCATGGAAAGAAACCTAAGGTATCATACTTCAGAAATTTTGGAAGTAAATGCTTCATTTTAAATACGAAAGATAATTTGGATAAATTTGATCCTAAATCTGACAAAGGAATCTTTATCGGATATTCTAATAGAAGTAAAGCTTATAGAGTTTTTAATTTAAGATCTAACACCATCGAAGAAACAATGCATGTTTCGTTTGATGAAAATTTAAAAGATTTTGAAATTACAAATGATGAAGAAGATTTAGTTACTCAAAATCAGGAATTAACCGAAATTAATAATGAAATTGACCATCCTAATAAAAGAATTAAACTTTTAAAAGATCATCCTATTGAAAAAATAATAGGAGATATGCAATCTATTGTTACAACTAGAAATCAACTTAGTAAAATGAGTAATGTAGCATTTATATCATCTATTGAACCCAAAAATCCTAAAGAAGCATCAACTGATGATTCATGGATTTTGGCTATGCAAGAAGAATTAAATCAATTCACTAGAAATGAAGTTTGGGAACTTGTTCCTAGACCTGAAGATAAAACTATAATTGGAACTAAATGGGTCTATAAAAATAAAATGAATGAACAAGGTGAGTTCGTTAGAAATAAAGCACAATTAGTCGCCCAAGGTTATTGTCAAGAAGAAGGTATAGATTGTGACGAAACCTTTGCTCCTGTAGCAAGATTAGAAGCCATTAGGATTCTACTTGCTTTCGCAAATCATAATAATTTCAAATTATTTCAAATGGATGTTAAAAGTGCATTTTTAAATGGTTTTGTAAAAGAAGAAGTATATGTTGAACAACCACCACTTTTTGAAGATGAAAATTTACCAAACCATGTGTACAAACTTAAGAAAGCTTTATATGGTCTAAAACAAGCTCCTAGAGCCTGGTATGATAGACTAAGATCTTATTTATTACAATCAAATTTTGAAATTGGTAAAATAGATAATACTCTTTTTATTAAAAGAAATAAAAATGATATTCAACTAGTACAAGTTTACATAGATGATATCATTTTTGGATCAACTAATTTTGAAATGAATAAAGAATTTTCTAAAATAATGACAAAAGAGTTTGAGATGAGTCATATGGGTGAATTAAACTTCTTTTTAGGATTGCAAATAAAACAGTTAGATAATGGTATTTTTATTAGTCAAGAAAAATATGCTAAAGAACTAGTTAATAAATTTGGTTTGACTACTGCGAGTGGAAAACCTACTCCCATGGCAACCAATGAATATCTAAGTAAAGAAGATTTCTCAAAAGATGTAGATCAAAAGTTGTATAGAGGAATGATTGGATCATTGCTCTATATCACTGCTAGTAGACCTGATATCATGCATAGTGTATGTCTCTGTGCAATATATCAATCTCATCCTAAAGAAACTCACTTAAAAGCTGTAAAACGTATCATAAGATATATTAAATACACCTCTGATTATGGCTTATTTTATCCTAAAAATGTTTCATTTGATTTAATATCATACTGTGATGCTGACTATGCTGGATGTAAATCAGACCGAAAAAGTACAAGTGGAACTTGTCACTTTTTGGGACATTCTCTGGTTTCCTGGTTTAGTAAAAAGCAAAATACAGTTTCTCTATCAACAACTGAAGCAGAGTATATTTCTGCTACTTTGGCTTGTTCTCAAGTAATATATATGCAACAAACCTTAAGAGATTTTGGATTAAATATCTCAAAATCGCCAATTTATTGTGATAATACTAGTGCAATAAATTTATCTAAAAATCCTACTCATCATGCTCGAACTAAACACATTGATATTCGACATCATTTTCTTAGAGATAATATAACCAAAGAAGTAATTACACTCGAATATATAAACTCTGAGAATCAAATCGCTGATATCTTAACAAAACCATTAAATGAATCTATATTTACTAAATTAAGAGGAGAATTAGGTATTTGTTCTATAACTCAAATATATAATATAAATAACAAGTACAATTAATAATTAATATTAAAATAAATCATAGAGTTAAAATATAAGGACCATGTCGAAATCCCCTAGGAAGACATGTCGACATATAACGTTTTTTTTAATTTTCCCACCAAATTTCAAAAATTTAGTTATATATTCTTCTCTATTTCGAATTCTTATTCATTCTCTCTGTTTTCTCTTCACTTTCTATTCTAAAATATATATAATAATGGCATCTTCCTCTAAATCAAACATAAAATCAACTTTCTCATTCCCCTCTCCTCCTTCTGGTCCATTCCAATGCACTACTCTCGCACGTGTAACTAAATTGGAGGAGTCTATGAAGGATACTCTTCAGAAGTTGACTGAAATTCAAGTGACTCAACTTCGTATGGCGAAAGAGCAAGAGAGACAAGGCAAGATTCTTAGGAATTTACAAAAATTCCTAATGGATAACCATGCCAACCCTATCTTGATCGATGAAGACTCTTCACTCAATCAAGAACATGAGGTCAGCGATGAAGAAGAAGAAGAACCAATGGAAGAAGCACACGAGGAGGATCATGACCAAGTAGTATGCGCTGGAGAAGTGTGTTTCGACAAAAATGGGAATCTTGTTGAACAACGTGGAAATTTCTGTTTCCACTATCCAAACTGTCCAGTTCATAAATCTCCTATGTTCAGAAACACACATTAGTTTCTTCTCTTTCTTTCCGTTGTTATTTATGTTTATATGTTTTTCAAACGCAAATGTAAATACAATCATACTCGTAATAAATAAACTCGTGTTCTTATATATGTTAGTATTGTTGTGAATTCTTAGTTAGGATAGTTAATAGTTTAGGATTATATTTTAGTTAAGTATTGATTATGTATGATAACACTATCATTATAATCACAAGTAATGTAGTCTTAGTTTCAGGGGGAGTTATATAGTTTAGAGTAAGTTTTTGTTGATGACAAAGGGGGAGAAGTATAAAATAGGATAGTTAGGCATAGATTAAGGGGGAGTTATTAGAGTTATTAGGATAGAAGGAATATTTTATAAACAAAGGTTGTCATCATCAAAAAGGGGGAGATTGTTAGTCCCTGAGGAGTTGGTTTTGATGACAACAACCTTAGAATAGATTATAAAATATAAATACTAACATTACAAGTTTAGATATATATGTATATGCAGGATCTAACCATGCAGGTATCAAGAATGAAGACTGTACAGTATAGAGATTCAAGATATAGAGATAGAAGACTCATGAGTATCAAGATTTCAAGAGTTCAAGTTTCCAAGATAAGTTATATAGTTAGGAATAATGTTAAAACTCATAGAAAGGCACTGACATCTTAAAATCTATTTTATTCATGGAATGGAATCCACTTCGAGCCCGTTAAAGGGATGGAACCCTAAGTAGGATGGAACCTACGAAAATCTAGTGGGACATTGTTTCGTATCCACTAATTTTAATTCAAATGATTTTACAAAATTATCTTGTTTTCAAAATGATTTCAAAACTTTCCTTTTAAAAGATTCAAAACTCTCTATCCTAATTTTAAATAATTTTAGCCTCAAAAACATCTTTAATTTCAAAAGTCAAAATTACTCCTGATTTTAAACTATCTTTTCAAATAATATATTTAACTTTTAATTTATTTATACTTTGATTTAAATTATAGTTAAATAATATGTATATATTGGTCTTTATGTTTACTTATGTATTTTAACTATAGTTAAGTATATTTATAAAGTTTAAAATAATTTTAATATAAGATAGAGGTTATTTTTTAAAGAAAATCAAAAAACAAAAAATCCCTTTGGGATGTTGACATGCCCAAGTACCCTATGTCGACATAGTGTCAGTTGGATTCAAAATTCAAATTTCAAAAGAAGTGTCTATTCGCCATAACTCTTCATGAATGGTCATGGCTGTTGCTCTTCTATAAATAGGGGTCAGTTTCAACGAATTTTTGATCACTTTTTTTTTGGTTTTCACTCCTCTTCTTCTTCCACATTTCTTATACAAAATCATACCATTACTCTGCCGAAATCAACATCGAATCATACTCGATTACTTCTAGTTTGATTCTCCATCACTATCTCTACAAGATCCAAGTGCTAATCTGAGTTATAGACTTTTTGTAATCAATCGAGCGAGAGAAGGTGTGATTGTAGCCCTGGAAATCAATTGGGTGAACTTGTTGCCCCGGAAATCAAGTATCTCTACCCAGAGGATTTTTATTCCGGAGGGTGTATCTCGTAGCCTTGAAATCGAGGGTTGTAATTGTTGAATTGGTTTTGAAGGAAATCCGTACTTGTGTTGCGGGACTGGATGTACGGTAACTCCGAACTAGTATAAAATCCGGTGTGGTCTTTCCTTTACTGCTTTTACTTTATATTTGCATCTGTGTTTGATTCTGTGTTCATATCTGTGTCTGATTAGTGTATACATTGTTAACAAATTAAGATAAACTCAAAAAGATTAACAAATTTCTTAAAACACTATTCACCCCCCCTCTAGTGTTAATTCTAGCCTTAAGATCCTTAATCCGCATTTCTCACATAAATGGTTACCCATATAGCATTTCGAGGCTATTCATTACGCCAATACAAACAAAACCGCAAGCTCGTAGTGGAGTTTGGATTTCCATACAAATTATCAGGTGAAGGGATTACCTTTCGACAGTACATCTCTAGAGGAATGTACCGAGGAACATCACAAAGGAACCTCTACCAACACAAGACCGGCCTACCTCTATAACTAGGTAGTACTGAATATATCGTCTCCCGGTCGTTACCGACCTTTTCTGAGGGTACTCATAGCATACATCCACAATAATTTACATCTTGAATGTCATAGAGGAAAGAAATATATCTAGAAGGGGATGATCATATCCCAATTGGGAATGACCCACTTAGCCTTGCTGCATGTAACCCTATTTCGGTCATTTCCGGTTGATGAGGCCTGAGGTAACGATTACCTTCACATATCACATATCACGTCACTTTTGAATGCCACATTTGCCATTTCCATTGACTACTAATTGCCTTTCACAAAAATACAACCCTTGAGCTCTTACGTCTTAAGGAAGGGTGTTAAGCTAGGAGAAGTTGCCTTCTCCGCCACCAAACAGATGTACATTTTTAAAAACCAATGTACGTAATCATTAGAAATGCAATGTTAGACATTCGTCCATACAAGTTGTCCAGGAATAGGACAAACTGAAGGTACTCTCCTACCACATCCTATCAGGAAATCCCTATGATTAGTAGCGAATGGTCCTTGCATTGGATATTTCATAACGAAGAGACTACTGCTACTATATGTATATTGGGATTTTAACCCAAAATGATCAACAAGAAGTCCTTCACTATGAAAATCCTAAATATCAATAATCATCGACCAACCTGCACAATCGTCGCATAAATGTTGGTTCGAAGTGGTTTTCGGATAAACCGATCCCGGTCTCTTCGCACCAACAATGCAAAAGCGTTTCTCAAACTCACACAGAAACTAAGTCTCATAGACTTATCACGTCTCCAACTTTCAACTTGCTATCCTTCGGCCAAGAAGGAATCTCGAAAGATTGGAGTAATACTCCGCACTACACGAATCAACATCCTCAACAAAAACGATAATCAAGCCTATACAGATGGTTACGTACTAAGTTTATGACTAAATAGTTCCAACATTAAGTCGAGGAACTAAAAATGGCCAAATTTGATAGTCGGTTATCTAACTATTAAAGCAACAAACAAATATTTAGCACCATAAGCAATCACTAGGCCCTTTTAATTAATCCTTTATTAATTAAATCACTTTCCAAATATTCACTTCAAATTATCTTTAAAAAGATATATTCTCAAAACCATTTCAATATTTCACTATTTGGAAAACATTTCCATATACTTACTTTAGTAATAAGTGAATTCACAATTGACTTATTTTCAAACCATTCAAACTCCATTTTATAATATCACTTTCCAAAACATTCATTTTATTAAAAGGATTATTCACTGTCCAAAATCATGAATAAAATTCTCTAACCAAATTCATCATTTCTATACATTTATTAAAGGATTATCCACTATCCAAAATCGAGAATATATTCCTTTAATAAGCTTTCATATTTAACTTATCAAAATAAGTTGATTTCACATTTATAAAACAGTGTTTATAATTCACATTTCTATTTTATAAAAACTTCAATTTATAAAATTCCTTTATTAACTAATTCCATTTATATCTCATTTATATGCCAAAATCCGATTATAAGTAAATTTACTTATAAATCTCTTATCTACAAATTCAATCTTTTTATAACTTCATAATTTATAAATCTTATTCACTTATAAGATCCATTTACAACTTCATTTTAACGCTTATAAAACTCCATTATACTTCCATTATTTTTATTTATAAAATATCAATTTTATAAATCTTATATATATAACCCATTTATAATAAATCAAAATTCTCAATTAACTTATTTTACCAAATAGTTAACTCCATATTTCAAAAATCATATTTCGTTTCCATTTAAATAAACTTCTTCTTTTAATAATTTACAAATCATTATTAAAACTCATATAACTCCAAAAATCACTTAACAGCCTTTTAAATTTGAAATCATCATTTTAATATTTTACATTTCCAAAATATGGTCCAATGCTACAATAGCACTAAATAAGGTGATTCACATCAATCATATCCATCATGGCATCCAAATCATCATATATCATATGATAACAACATATATCACCATATCTGTAAATAAAAATCACATTAGTGAGGAATCCAGTTGGATCCCTCTAACCTACACCTACAACAAATATACATATTAGAAAATATGTACAATGTCCGCTTCGAGGCAGACGTGCGTACCAAAGGTCATCCGCTCATACATGGGAACGTATAGGGTCTCATCTCCTCCAATAGGTAGGAATATATCCAAACCAATCAATATATATATAATATATCATATATCATCCAAACAATCATCAATCAGCATAAAATAAATTTATTCTCACTTATATAAAAATATAAGTGAGTCCGAAAGAGTGAGTTGCACTCACTTTGATTCCAATAGCCGTTGCAGCATTTTATTCCGAATAAAATTAAACAAGCGTTTAATTTTACCCAAAATTTTCACTAGCTCCAATCAACTCCAATCTAGCTCCATCGCCTAGTGTTCGTCAATATGAACCCAATGCAACTTGTTTCGTGCGATTTTGACCTCGTATGACAAAGTTACAGCGTTTTAAAGTTTACACGAATTTATATAATATAATTTACAATTTCTTTTTTATATTTTAAACCTACTTTTAATCTCGACCGTTTATTTCAAATAAAGCAGATCTAGCCGTTCTTGTTTTTCTTCCTCGCGTGTATTCACTCCAGGTTTCGTTCGTTCAAAACCCATCGGTCGCCGTTCTATCCTTGATTTATACTCTTCCACCGATTGCCTACTCGACGATCAGGGGCTACCACTCGACTGCCCACCACGTGCGCTACCCATGGCTAAAGGCTTGATGAACTCGGCTACTTCCTCCTCTCGAAAAATGTGTGCGAATGCACCACGTTCAAGCTAAGATTGTCATCGATCCACCTTGCCGATTTCGATCTTGACCGTTGGATAGAGAGATCTCGATGCTCTCTACAATTTTCATTTAGGAAGTTTCTCGTATAGGTGCGTGGATTTGGAGATAATTGAGGAGGAAATTCGGCAATTATTGGCCATTGAAAATAGGGGTGGCGGCAGCTCCAATTAGGGTTAGGGTCAGAGAGAGGGGGTTTGCAAATGAACGTCTTTATATAGGCAATTACAAAACACTATTCACCCGAAAAAAATTTAAACTCCAAATGAAGAGTGTCGCCTGGCTATAATGTTTTACTCCTATTCCGAACACAATGGTATATATATCGGAGGCCAATTCGATCGTATTTGGAATAGGTTTTCGTATCGACTTATTTTAATTAAAATTCACTTAAATAAATTTCTACGTGTTTTAGCTTCACACGACCAAACCGTAAGTCCGATCGACACGAAATTTGAAATCCTACAATAATATAACATTACAGATCCAATGAAACTGGTTTCGTCGAAATCCGAGACAATGTCAAAAATGACAATTTTTACACGTTAATTAAATATTAAAATTTCTAATTTCTATAAATTAACTTTTAATTCAATTTCAAAAGTTACCTAACTCCATTCTAATTCAAATAGAATTTAATTCAACTTTATAAATCATTTTCATTCATATTAAAATTCAAAATTCAATTATTTCTACAATTTCAAATATTAAATTAACAATTTAATTATCCAAATAAATTATTATATTTGAAATATAAGTTATTCAACATATAATATTAACTTGTGAATATTTAAAATCAATTAGATATTCCTATTTCGAATGGCCGAAATTCTGGGTCGTAACACTTAATTAAACTAAATCATAATCTGTTATCCCACCTTTTGGTGAAGACCGGAATATCAACAAATTGGCTGGAAAGGATGGATATTGCGATTGGAAACTAGGTTATGATGGATGTCGACCAAATTTGACCAAGCTTTGATCGAGGTGAAATTGCTAGAAAATGAAAAGCAAGGCTAGAAAAGGCTATGTTTCAAATTTCAAGTCAGACGAAGTTCGTTTGTTCGAGATATTGATGGATGCATGCTCAAGGAAACCTTGTTCGTATTGATACCCATGGATACGAACAAGATGTTCGTATCGATCAGGGAGAAAGATTAAGTGGATTTCGGCTCAATGGCTGTGGACTTGGATTGAACAGATAGGCGCCTGATGTTTCATTCTACTCGAGGTAGTTGGACTCAATGTGACTTCATATCGATCAAGCCTTGTGATCGATGTGAATTAAGGACACGAAGAAGATTGCTAGGACCGATATGAACACGTCATTCATATCGATCAAGGTGAAGGGATGGAACGTAGCAGTATACTTCGAATCGGTAGACTTCGTATTGATGTAGTGTGAATCGGTTGGATGGATACATAGGTGTACTTCGTATCGATCGTTGCTAGATCGATACGAAGGGGAAGCAATGGTTTTAGGACTCTGATTGGACATTTCGTATCGATCGCTTGTTGATCGATATGAAAAGGATGCTTGGGAACGATATGAAGGAGGGTTGGTCGATGGATAAGAACTGTGAGTGATAATGGATACGAAGACATGCGCTTTCGGAGTGCTCAAGGATCGATACGAAGAGGACAGTGTCCGATCGATGCGAAGAGAGGAACAAGTTGATGGACACGAAGGTGATGGATACGAACTCACGGATACGAACGCTTCTGCCTTCACGAAAGCTACAACTTGCATCGATCGTAACTCACAATCTACAAGTCCAAATGCCACCAAATTTTCATAGGAGCTTGTGTACAACCTAAAGAATGTTCATGATCGATCTCGACTCGATTGGGAAAGATCTTGATCGATACGAATTTCGTTTGTATCGATTACGGATCGAGTCGAAATCACCTGGGATCGATTGCGTGGGCCCACTCATGCATCAGAAGAGGTCTCCCGAGATCTGAGCGATATATTTTCAACCTACGCCTATAAATAGCATCCCAAATTCTACAGAAAGGGGACTTTTGATTCTTCTACGTCCAGACTCTGCAGGAACCACCATTGTACTCAAACTTCACTGTTGTACTCGAAAATTACTGCTGTAATCTGCTGTAACCAACGAGCGAAGTCAATAAAAGATTATTTTTTGTAGTGGACGTAGGCCGGAGATAGCCGAACCACTATAAATCTTGTGTCTTTGTCTACTTCTTTCTGTTTTTTAAGTTTGTTATTCTTCATTTTTATCCACTACATTACTTAGATCTGTGATCTATGATTATTTACTGCTGATCTGTGTTCATACACTGGTGCTTTCACGATATTTGGGGTTTGTGACCAATTTTGGCGCAAACACTTTGGTGCTTTCACTGAGAAGACTAGCACCCACTATACCGGATTTGGAGTTCAGATTTGAAAAGCTAAAGGATCAGATCTAAAAGGAACCATGACAAGGCAATCGACAAGAAGACAAAGGACTGAAAGGAGTTAGCATGAAGGAAGTTAGGAGGCTTCCTCGGGAGCGAATCAGGCCTCGATCTTCTTCACCAGAGACGAGATGGAAATGATGCTGAAGAGACAATGGGAGATGATGCAGAACCTACTTCGACAAATTGGACAAGTTGGAGTACAGAATCAAGGAAACGCAACTACAGGAGATGCTGGAGATAGGGATCGGGAGAACGGAACAACCAGAATCCAGAATAGAGCATGACCATCAGGAGCAGCACCAGAACTATGGGGCACTCACCCGAAGCATGTTGATCCAATTTCGGGCAGAGCGTCAGGTGAAGCTATACAATATGGGGTTGATAGAAGAATGGACGCTCATGTAGGAGAGCAGATTCCAGGAATCCCTCGTGACCTCGGGGGGCAGATTGGAAGCAACGGACAAGGACTGCAGCTTGGCGATAATGATAGATTGGCAGAGATGGTTAAGCGAGCCATGAGAGGTGGATTGGTGAATAGAGACTTGGAAGATGTGAATCGGAGTCCCTTTGCTCCTATGATCAGGCAAGCTAGGAACCCACCGGATTTTAAACTACCAACACTGGAGATGTATGATGGGAGAATGGATCCTGCCGTTCACTTGACAAGGTATATGAGGCATATGGAGGTATTGGGGGCATCAGAGGAAGTCATGGCTCAGTGCTTCCCTTTGTATTTGACAAATGTAGAAGCACTATGGTTCAGACAACAGGAAAGTTGTTCAATTGGCACTTGGACGGACCTGATTGAGAAGTTTATGAAGCAATTTCGGGTCCACATCATGAGACCCAAGAATGTGATGACTTTGACATCGATGAAGCAGTGGAAAGGAGAGTCGCTCAGGGATTTCTTGACCAGATTCAATGCGGCAGTGGCTTCGGTGGATTGACCTGATCCGTCGATGGTTTTGATGGCAGCAGTCTTAGGCATTGCGGATAATTCGAATTTCAAGATATCATTGGAACAGGACCCACCGATGGATCTCGAGGAGTTCTACCATGAAGCAGAAAGGTTTCTAAGGCAGGAAGATGCGCAGGCTGAGAGAGAAGGGAGAGAGGCTGAAGCTTATGCAGTAACGGGTGGAGGTCCACCCAGGGAGGATCCAAATAAAGATGATAAAGGGAAAAGGAAAATGGATGACAACGGTAACGCTTCAAAAAGGCGAAGGAATTCAAAGTTTACTTCCTACACGGACTTGATCGAGACTCTGGAAAGGATTTACTTGGATACTCGAGGGCACCTTCAGTATCGAAGGCCGACAAGAAGGGAACCTTCTGAATACGAGCGAGCATCGGGAAAGCATTGTCTCTTCCATGAGCTGGATGGACACAACACAAAAAACCGTAGGCATTTGAAGGATATCATTGAGGAGCATGTAAGGAGTGGTCATTTACAACAATATGTAAGGAATCGAGCTATGGCAATGGAGCAGGAGCGGCCACCGTCCATCTCAAGCGAAGATGGCACTGGGTCTAGGAAATGTCAACTTGTTATTAACTAAATAGATTTATGGCTTGGAATAAGTAATAGAACTCGAAGTAATGCGACTAAATCACTTGTACATGTACGGGATCGAGGACGGTCCCTAGGCATGCTCTGAGACGATGATAAACCATGTTGCTCGAGTTTGTGAAATACAGTTTTTCGTTTACCTGAAAACTTTTGTTTTTTCCTTGGATATATAGACATTTATTTGGTTTTCCCTGGCTGTAAAAACTCTTATTTTGAATGGTTGGATTTGGATCAATGTAATGAATAATACAGGTCTCGCGATTAAGGTCCCGACCGGAGAGACGGGGCGGTAATCGCGAATTATAAGTCCCTTCGCCGGAGAGTGATGGAATGGACTCAAACACAATATAAAAGTCCTTGGCTGGAGAGCCGAGGCAGGTGAATATAAAAGTCCTTGGCCGGAGAGCCGAGGTCGGTGAATATAAAAGTCCTGGCCGGAGAATATAAAAGTCCTTGGCCGGAGAGCCGAGGCCGGTGAATATAAAAGTCCTTGGCCGGAGAGCCGAGGCTGGATAATATAAAAGTCCTTGGCCGGAGAGCCGAGGCCGGTGAATATAAAAGTCCTTGGCCGGAGAGCCAAGGCCGGAGAATATAAGTCCTTGGCCGGAGAGCCGAGGCCGGAGAATATAAAAGTCCAGTGAATATAAAAGTCCTTGGCCGGAGAATATAAAAGTCCTTGGCCGGAGAGCCGAGGCCAACGAATATAAAAAGTCCTTGACCGGAGGGCCAAGGCCGAAGAGCATAGAAGCCCTCGACCGGAGAGTCGGGATCAGAGCAGAACAACGCGACCCGACGAGGTCTATGGTTTTGAAGTCAAACCCGGAGAGATCATGGATTCAGATTTTGGCTTTGGATAAATGGACCCAGAGGGGTCTTGGATTTGGCAAAGGACTCGGAGCGGTCCCGAATTTAGATATCAACTCAGAAATGTTATGGATTTGGCTATTGGAAATTGGATATAGATGGATTAAAGCTCGGTTGATGGATTTGGATAGCTATGGAATTGGCTAAGGATTTTGTTACTGAATTCGAAATCGGACATCGACTCAGAGCAGTCGCGAATTTGGATCAGGTTATGGCTGTGGCACTCGGATAGGATGGCTATGGATGAACTTCGGATATCATATTCGGAACTATTCAAAACACACCTTCTTACCACAAGGCATGTTTTAGGGGGAAAATGTTATCCCACCTTTTGGTCAAGGCCGGAATATCAACAAATTGGCTGGAAAGGATGGATATCGGGATTGGAGATCGATTGGAAACTAGGTTATGATGGATGTCGACCAAGTTTGACCAAGCTCCGATCTAGGTGAAATTGCTAGAAAATGAAAAGCAAGGCTAGAAAAGGCTATGTTTCAAATTTCAAGTCAGACGGAGTTCGTTTGTTCGAGATATTGATGGATGCATGCTCAAGGAAACCTTGTTTGTATCGATACCCATGGGTACAAACAAGACGTTCGTATCGATCAGGGAGAAATATTAAGTGGATTTCGACTCGATGGCTGCGGACTTGGATTGAACAGATAGGCGCTTGATGTTTCATTCTACTCGAGGTAGTTGGACTCAATGTGACTTCATATCGATCAAGCCTTGTGATCGATGCGAATTAAGGACACGAAGAAGATTGCCAAGACCGATATGAACACGTCGTTCGTATCGATCAAGGAGAAGGGATGGAACGTAGCAGTATACTTCGAATCGGTAGACTTCGTATTGATACAGTGCGAATCGGTTGGATGGATACATAGGTGTACTTCGTATCGATCGTTTCTAGATCGATACGAAGGGGAAGCAATGGTTTTAGGACTCCGATTGGACATTTCGTATCGATCGCTTGTTGATCGATATGAAAAATACACTTGGGAACGATACGAAGGAGGGTTGGTCGATGGATACGAACTGCGAGTGATAATGGATACGAAGGCATGCGCTTTCGGAGTGCTCAAGGATCGATACGAAGAGGACAGTGTCCAATCGATGTGAAGAGAGGAACAAGTTGATGGACACGAAGGTGATGGATACGTACTCACGGATACAAATGCTTCAGCCTTCACGAAAGCTACAACTTGCATCGATCGTAACTCACAATCTACAAGTCCAAATGCCACCAAATTTTCACCGGAGCTTGCGTACAACCTAAAGAATGTTACGATCGATCTCGACTTGATTGCGCAAGATCTTGATCGATACGAATTTCGTTCGTATCGATCACGGATCGAGTCAAAATAACCTGGGATCGATCGCGTGGGCCCACTGACGCATCAGAAGAGGTCTCCCGAGATCTGAGCGATATATTTGCAACCTACGCCTATAAATAGCATCCCAAAGTCTACAGAAAGGGGACTTTTGATTCTTCTACGTCCAGACTCTGCAGGAACCACCATTGTACTCAAACTTCACTGTTGTACTCGAAAATTACTGCTATAATCTGCTGTAACCAGCGAGCGAAGTCAATAAAAGATTATCTTTTGAAGTGGACGTAGGTTGGAGATAGCCGAACCACTATAAATCTTGTGTCTCTGTCTACTTCTTTCTATTTTTTAAGTTTGTTATTCTTCATTTTCATCCACCACATTACTTAGATCTGTGATCTGTGATTATTTACTGTTGATTTGTGTTCATACGCTGGTGCTTTCACGATATTTGGGGTTTATGACCAATTTTGGCGCAAACATAATCAAACCCTAAATTAGCTTATTTAACTCTTAATTTATTTAACTAAAAATTTAAATCTCAATTTAGCTTGGTTAAGTCTTAATTAATCAATAACTAAACACTAATAAATTAAAAATAATTAATAACTGAATATTGATTAAACTTTTAATTAAATAAACATTCATTTATAATTAAACCCTAATTAAATAATAATTAAGTGAAAAATTAACCTTTATGAAAATAATAATTAATTAAAGAACTAACTCTAATTTAATAATTAATTAAAATAATTAAACTTGGTTAAGTAAAAAATTAATTACTTTTTTATCTTAATTAATCCTTACTTAAAACTTCCTTAATTAAAAATAATTAACTTTGTCACTGAATTCTTAAAACTCGAACTACTTAACTTAATTACTTAATAAATTAATAATTATCCATAATTAATAAATTAAATAAATAAATTATTTAATAACGAAAGTTACCCGTTTTACTTACTTAATGAGTTTGAAAAGAGATTTCAAAAACAATTTAAAGAAAATACTTTAAAAGTTAAAATCGTAAAAAAAATTCTGAACTGCGACCATCGCTATGAACGCAGTTCGCTAGAATTGGTTTTGTTTGGTGAAAATCTCACTTTAACTCTTTCTACTACATATTTGAAAACACAAATGGAAGAGTTTTGAGAACTTAAACAAAAGGTGAAAACTTGAAAAACATTTACTAAATCCAAAACCTAGAAACAAGCTTTTGCTTTCAAATCGGATCTCAAGTCCTTTGCGACTTTTCAAGGTGCTAACTTCACAAATTCACATCACATATACCTGGTTTTGTTTTATAAACTCATTACCATCATATCATAACCAACCTTTCACATATCCACATCCAAACTTATCATTTAACATCCAAATCACAAATCCAAGCTCAACCACAAACTTGTAATCATATGCCATCAAAACAACATGGAATTTCAACATAACAAGCGCTATATTTTTACAACATATAGTCAATATAATCAAGTTAATATCTTTTCCAAAAATGAGAGTTTTACTCACCGAAGCCTACTAATTCAAACCAAACTTTTGTTAAAACCTTGAAACAACCTAGGATCTTACAAAATCAAAGACTTTGGATGCCTACACACCAAAAATAGGCTCGGCCTTTGGCAATTTGGGCTCAGTCATGCACTATTGGGGCTTGGCCATGTAGGGTTAGGTGGATGATGGTGCTTGTAATTGAATATGAAGTGAAGAAATGGATGAAGAAGGGTTTTAAACAAGTTATGGAAGGAATTTAAAGTGGAAAATGTGAGATTTTTATAACATAGAAAATATGTAGGAAGCCATGAAAACTTTCCAAGCTTTAGGAAATTTGAAATGAAGAAGAGAAGTTGTAAAGTGAAAATTATGAAATGGAAGAGGTATTTATGGGCTTAGGAAAATATGTAAAAATATATAAGTACTTGAATTAAATATGTATGCATATGTATGCACTCCCTCTCCATCCCATGATTTCCGTCCATCTTATACCCCCTACTTTGCAACTATTCAAGCCATAATCCTATGTACTTTGTGTTGAAAGAGGTATTTTATATATTAAAATATATACCTTTTTATAGTAAAAATCTCACTTATTTATATATATACATATGCCTAAGTGAAAATATATGTACATGTAAATGTATTCATGAAAAAATAGTTTGTAGTGTATATGTATGTGTTTACAATAGTGTGATAACATTTTCGATAACTTTAACCAATGAAAAATCAAGATTTCGGAAAATAACTTCTGGTCACAGTTTCTATTTTTTCTAAACTATATAAATTGGTAAACATAGTTTGAAAATGATTTTATCATCATTAGTTATTACTAAAAATAAGTTTATTTGTTAATAAAAATACATTTACTAATTATTTAAAAATATAATTAAATATTCATTTAAATAGTGACTAAATTCTGGGTCGTTACAAAGCTCATCCAGAAAATCAACACAGTAACAAAATAGGAACATTTCTCATAACATATTGTACTCTTTTTATACAAACAGAGACAGCTAATGCTTAAAGAGAAATGATTGTTGGAAACTGCCTTTCAACATCAACTGATGTTAATGATGTTGTGGGACTATTACTTCTTACTCATATAAAATGGAAATTTTTAGTATGTCATTCTTCACTGACCCGCATGTCTTAACTTACCAATATTGGCTTCTAACAAATAAGGTACATCCATTACTTCAATTTTCACAACTAATTATTTTACTATCTACATTTAATCCAAATCCTATTATTCTCAAATTTCGGTATATACTTTCTTTATCTTTGATCTTTCATGTGAGTATACTCTAAGACTCGCAAAAGTGTACTTTGATATCATTCCCCATTCCTTTATGGGTTCTTCTTATGGCTTTCACATATGTCTATTAAAACATTCCTTGGTTCATACCAACATTCCTTATATTATACGGGGATTCCTTACTACTACTCTATGTGCTTTGTAGCTATTTTGTTCATAGGCTTAACTTTTACTTCGTCTTACCTAGGCAGTCATCCTTATCTATTCTATGTTAAAGTCAATTTGATTTTCACTACCCTTTATAAATTAATAAAATTTACAGTCATGAAGTACTGAACCCAAAACTTTTATCTTTAAAAGTATAAACTTATAAACTTTTTATTAAATTCAACAATTACTTGGTTTCCAAAATGAGTCATGAAAAACTCCTTATTTTAACTGAATTTAAATATGGCATCATAACTTTTTATACCATAATTTAGGATTTAGGAATTAAATTTAGTTATTAGGTTAAAAGTTAATGTTAGCAATTTAATTTGAAAAGATCCTTTCCTTTAAACAACACATTATTTTCTTCTTTTCAGACAGTAAGAGTCAAGTTTTTATTGAATGAATAATCATTAAAATCAATTTTTTCCTTTAAAGATTTTTCACAACAAAGATTTTACTTCTTAAAAAGTTGGATTTTTAACACTAACCAATTATTGAGTTTTCCATTTAAAAACTTAACTGTTATACCAAACTATTTTTCAAAAATGCACTATTGCAGTGTTTCTAAAACATCTTTTATAACTTTAAACAATAAAAACTAGTGTAAACAATGACAACTTTCATTCTATTATTCTCCAATTACTCATGGTACTTCCACTTTCAAACTTAGTGGAGACTCTAATAGCATATGACCGGGACTTTTAAACGATTTGTGCAATTACTGCATATATTTATGGAACTATCCCTTTTTTCTTGTAATTCCCTATACTGTTCTAATTAAATTACTAACATTATTTTAATACAAATTCATAATGTTGCATCTATTTAAATTTCCTAAGATTGCTATTATTTAAGTTCCTTCTACCTAAATTTCTTTTATGTAAATTGCTCCTCTTTATATAGCTCTTTTTATGTATAAATCTATTTGGGTGATTTTTTTTCCGTATTTTCCTTATATGGAAATATTCTCCTATCTTCATTATGGGGCATTTTTACCCTTCCATTCTCTTTACCCCATTTAAATCGGGTACCATTTCCATTTATTCACCCCTAAAAAAATAATTTTAAAACTTAAAATTTACAAAATTAGAGAATTCATCGAGCTACACACGCTCCATTTCAATTTATTTCTAAAAGTAAATGCCTCTTTATTTAAAACCCTTTAATTGAAATTTTCATTCCAAACAGTTTTTAATTTCAACTAGAAATTTCTAAATGGCTCATTAAATTAAAATATAAAAAAAATATTTTATATGGTGAAATTTTTTATATTTACTAACCATTCAAAAATAGGGTTTATCTATTTTTAAATAAATCTTTTGAAAACCATTTCAAATACTTAAAAAAAATTAAAACCCTTTATTAAATTCTTCCATATGGGATCATACTCATAAATGGATTTTATTTGTCTTTTCTTTTGGACTTTTCTTCTTTTCCCCTTATTCATGACTTATCTTCATTATGAGCATATTAAAAAAATCCAGCTATCATCCTTTAGTGGTTGATGCACACCTTCTTGTGGGAACTTGCTTAACTCTATCTTTTGGATATCTGCAACATATAGATTCTTACTCCCCCATGTATGGATCAAATGTATGTCATCAATCAGCAATCCAGCGGTATCCACAACCATATGGCAGTCCAAGCCCAACAATGGAGTCAAATACCATCTAGCTTCAGGAACCCTTCTATATGTAGTGCTCATGCTCTTCTTAAATCAACGTCTTACGATATGACCTACATCTCATGGGGCAATCGGAACAGGCATATATTTTAGCTCTATTTATTGTTCCAACTCATAGTTGCCTTATCCATCTTTTTATATGGTCGCAACTACTTCTATAGTCGGAATTTATAGAGTTTAGTGTGTAATATATATATATATATATATATAGCCAAAAATATAAATATGTTCACTTAGCATATCCTAATTCCTATGATTGATTAAGCTAATCTCTGATACCGAACGTGACAACCCATACCTTAATGAGCCTTATTTTTTCTAAATCGAGAAACCCAAGTCCATTTGGGTACAGATCATTGATTTTTTGGTAACCCAAACAGACATAAGTATGTTAGAGAGCTATCTACATAAACTCACAAAAGAATAATAAAGTATAATCAAACATATATACTGATTAGGGCTAATACCTTGGAACCAATAACATTCCTTGGAAATCTAGTGCCCCTTATCAGTGCAGAGCATGAATGGGATAGCCTGACCACTCGTTGTTTCCATCTTGTACTGGTATCATATCCCTCTAAATATATCATGTGGGCTAAATGCGGAAAGGGTCAGATCAATATTTTGGTGACTGGTAAATTAAATACTTTACCCATAACACTATTTCATGCTAATTAGTTTCTGTTACGTGTTATGTCTATTAGTTATTGATTAGTCATTCGATTCTATATATGTGTACGATACATTCAACCTATCTCGAGGTATAGAATAGACATATACGTATATATATAAGCCTCGTTGTCACCAATGGATAAGGATACATCCCTACTAGTATCTGTAACTATACACCGCATCCCGTTTTCTCCAAGGAACCTTCCATTTGGTGCCTAATAACGGCATTACACCTAATGAGCCATATTACTAACTCATCTCAAATACTTACCTAGGGGCTAACTAGCCCTCCTCCTAATAAACAATAACAAACAAACTTTGAGGCAATTGCATATACCATATGAAAACAACATCGGTAGGAAGTGTAATCCGTCTCTAGACGTAACCCAAGTCTTTTTAATGACTGCTCAGGAATGATGACGCTCTTGACCTAATGTTTAAAGCCCTGCTCCTCAAATATATGGTGCTAATAGTGCTACATAGCCCCGAGCTTTCACCTACCATCCAATTTAGATTGCGTAATGCAAATCAAGGAAATGCCCACCTGGTTACTTAGTACCTTATGTAGGAATTCAAACAAACCCTAATTGGCCATTTAAGACTTCAAATCCGAGGCGAATCCACTTTGGTATATTCCCTAAGCCTATACGCAAATGCATATTTCCACGAGTACTACAGTTAGTGATGTCCCGCATCAGTACAATGTGTACACAACTGCTGGTAGCCTCTTGTGGAGGATAGTCTTCCGTTGTGTGACATTATTGACCTCGCATCCCAACCATAAAAATGATTTTGTCATTTATAATTAATCCAAATACTGGGCTAGATTCAATAATCCACACCCATCATAAATGTTTCCTTGAGGCCATATAATTCCAACTGGAAAATTATTACGCCTCATAAGTTCAATTATTAGTATTCATTTACAGGCGATGAACTTACTTCATATTTCACAAATGCCATTATGTATCCTTTACTACTTCTTTTCAATTAATACAATTAAGCCATTTACTACTTTCCAATTAATACAATTATGTATAATTTATGCTTCTTTTCAATTAATACAATTAGGTATGATTTACTACTTCTTTCTAACTAATACAATTAAGTACCATTTGCTGCTTCTTTTTAATTAATACCCATTTTAACTTGATTACTATAACTTCTCTAATTCTACAATCCATTGTCTTATTCATGTTTGATGCTTATTATTTATTTTCTAACTTATATTTAATCATATAATTAATTCATATGGGATTTTAATTATTTCCATTTATAACATTTTAGTACTTCATTTAGGGATTTCTACAATTTTATTGCATTGGAACTATATCCTCCTCAAGAAGGAAATGTTATCACTGTAATTTCCCATGAATTATCTAAAAAGAGGAATCGCGTTGTTCGGAATTACCATGAATTATCTAAAAAGAGGAATTGCGTTGTTCAGAATTACCATGAATTATCTTTTTAGTTCTTTATTTATTGAAACAGACAAAACAAAATATGGTAAACATCCCTATTTTGCACATCTCTTTCCTTTGGGCATATTCCTTATTATTTCAAATGACACACTTTCATATATAATTGAAAAGTTGGATAATTTATAGCAATTCGCATAAAACCATTCCTTATCCCAATGAATTAAAATATAAACTTAAATCCTAATCAACTTAGAAACATCTTTAATTTAAGTTTAACAACAACTTATAACATTCAAATAACTAAATTTGGAATTAATACATAACCTTATATATATATATAACTTATTTCATAACTTTTAGGGACTATTTCACCCTTAAATTCCAGATCTAGGTTATAAAACATTTAATCAAAATTAACAATCTACTGAATATGTAGGCAAGAATTGGTGGCGAAGAGAAAATGGAAATGTTTCGCTTCTTGATTAAGAAAATATGAGAAAAAAAGTGAGGGGTTAGGCCTATATTTATAGGAACTCGAATCTATTCTATTCATTAGATTATAATTTATTAAATTCGGGTCATTGGACCAAGGTTCAAACTACGCCCCCACAACACTGACCAGTCAAGAGGTTGTTTATAGGCAATCAAAAGCTAGCAGTCGACCGACCTCAATAAGAGGTTGATCAATAGCGGCTCAACGTTTATTTATTTACGTCAATGTTTTTTCTAATATAACCTATTACCGTTAACCATATTTAACGTTTTCTTCAACATTAAGCTATTCACAACATTAACAATATTTATCCACATTTATAGGTAGACGTTAATTAATTAAGGTTTATACATTAACATTAATTTATTACGTTAACTTATTACATTTATAGGTTAATGTTAATTTATTTGCATTTATTATTCATGTTTACTTAAATATTGAGCCAATTTATTAATATTTATTTCCCTATTATGCAGATTCAATTAGATTATATTTACTTTCCTGTTAAGTTATTAATATTTCCATAGTTCTAATTTATTTCCGACCCGAAAACTTCAAACATCGATAACTTCTTCTTTTGAACTCCGATCGCAAAACTTTAAATATGAAAGTTCATCACAAGAACATCATGAACACAATGATGCAAGTTTCATAGCCAAATACTAATGATTGTTCGAATTCCTTTTTTGAGCTTTAGTAATTAATCATTCTTCTTAGTTAACTACTTTTTTTATAGGGTGTTACAAGATTTCTAGGATTCATCTAAATTCTGGCTCCAACTAGACTTTTGGTTTATTTTACAACCACTCAAAGGTTCTAATTCAACGAGCTATTGCTTCCTTTAAAAGCGAGATAACAATTAAAAAGGATGAAATGAAATTAGCCAAGCTAAAACGAACTATACTAATTAGGATGTCTAATAAGAACTCTCGCATACTAAAGAGAAACTATGATTTCTTATTTATATCCAGCAAAAAAAATTCCTCAATTGTCAATAAGCAATTAAGAGTATTAACTCTACCATACGGCATAATGGGCAAACCTAAAATGGATTCCAAGTACATTATCAAATATGATTTTGATTGTTGTACCCGAAGACCATCGACCGTAAAAGAGTCTCTAAAAGGAAGACCAGTACAATTGGAATATGGTAAGCCACGTTGATAGAATAACATTATAAATTTCAATTGTGGAAATTAAAATAACAATTCATCATTCGATGCACTTAAATTAATTCAGATTTTACTCACAAAATTATAGCTTGATATGATTTTGAGTTTTGGTATATGTATGTTAAAATAGAAATTATAAATAATGAATTAGAATATGATGTTTGCGCTTAAAAACCAAAGTGACTTGAAGTCAATGGACAGATTTTGAGTTTGTGGGTTATTAGATATGATTCATGAAATGATACGAAAGTAGTATTCTATAAGCATCGGTGTTAAGCAAGTATTTTTATAGTGAGACCTAATAGTTTGATTTTTCAGTCAAAATGCGAAGGAAGTATGTGTTTGTAACAAAGAATTTTAATAGATGCTGAAATATTTCTAAAACCGTAAATAAACAGAAAAAAATTATGATTATTAACAGTGCATTCATGTTAATATCATTTCAGTTTGGTTGTTAAATTCTTGGTATAGGATTTGAAAAGAAATCTTTTATAATCGGTATAAAAGGATATTGGGAATGTCTCAAAATGATGTACAAAGACACTATATTAAATTGTTTAATATAGAGCACATAAGATGCCGGCAAGATGAATTATCATATATGTTATATTGTCTACAATATCACATTTTGCTTATGTACTTGATACAAAAAGCAATCATTAAATTCGAATTTAGATTACTATATGATGGTTTAGAGCGTTCTCAAGTATTTACGAAATACTGGAATATTGCTTACATAAATGACAAACTCCTTACGAAGGAGTGCCCGGACTCGAACTTCATAAGTGATATCGAGTGTATTGTGTCAGTCCTAAGTTCATGTTCAATTATAAGTTAATAACTTTAATTTGGAAATGTCTCAAAGAATAAGTAGTGGCAGATTTAACCAAAGATTAAGTACATTGCCTTGAATATAACTTCAGTACTGTAAGTATAAATAAATGCACAAATTTATAAGCGAGCTAATGGCGATTCTAATTGTTGAGAATCTCATGTTATTGTTATACGATCACAATGTCGTGATATAGATCACGAAAGGACCTAGAACTCATTGGAAGTCGAGAAACATACTTTGAAATGTTCCACCTGATAAAGGCAGTTTATCAGCGTCAAAAAGAGTTGACTGACAATTGGATCTAGGAGTTTTTCTTCATTCAAGGTGTAACGACCCGTAAATTTCAACTGTTTTAATAACGTAATTAATTGAAATTTTGCGAAATTTTAAACGATAAAATTTTGAAATATAAATTTGATATTTGGAATGCGTCTAGTTAAACATAGCAACTGGTAAATTTTCCTCCGAAAATATGAAAGTTTATTTCGCGCGTAAATTTACTTCAATTTAATCAGTTAAAAAGCGATGAAAATAAAATGTTTTCGGAACCTAAATATTTTTACATAGAAAAATTCTAAACCATCTTCTGAGCAAACGTCATTTTTCGTTTTTCCAAATTCGGACTTCTTTGGCTCCGTCGATCTTATTTTTCTACGTTTTTCTTGCATTTTTCGCTAGTAGAAAAATTCAAATTTTTATAATTAAATCATACCATTGATATTTATATACCGTTTTGATCGTCTTGTCGTGCTGATCTCCACAGTATATTCGTTTGCGTGTTTCGGAGTCCGGAAAAACAACAAAATCCGCGAAACGATTATCAGTATCGGTTTCAACTTGAAGCTTTTATATTCAGCGTCCATTCACTTGTCAAACTGGTGAATTTATATAGCCAGTTCCCAGTTGTAATAAGTGACATTTGGTTTCTCTAAAAAACCGTACATAGTGCATTTATGATAATAGCTCATCATGTCCATTCCAAACTACTAGTTCCTATCCCATGCCTTGTCAACTTCTCCCACACCTTCATCTTCCTTTTTTTTCCCTGTTTCTTTTGCTCGAACTAAACCAGTGCTCACAAGGCCATTTCCACCACTCCTCACAAAGCGTACAACCTTCTTCACCATATAGCAGCGGCCTCCTCTCCACCATGTCTTCCCTTTTCTTCCCTTGCATGGCTATCGCCCTCTTCTTTTAAAGGGTAAGATATGTTATTTTATTTAATATTTAAATTCTATATATAGGCATGCGTGGGTTATATGAATTATGTTAATGATAGTGTATTTGTGCTAATACATAACTACATCTAGATATAAAGTTATAAAAGTTTTTTTTTGAAAGAAGAGTTATAAAAGTTATATATATTTATTTATATTTTTGAAATCTAGCATAGTGTTATACTTGATTTAATACAATATGTACCTGGGTTTATACATTTGTTATTTGCGATCTTGCTGGAAGTTTTATGTACATACTGATATATATCATATATATATTACACGTTTTCTCTATATACTACTAGATAGGTTATATATCTTTTGAGTAACATGTTAGTATGTAGATTTGTTAGATGTATATAGACATATATTATAAACATAGGTTTATACAGTCACTTGCATTCAATTATATGTGTCAGATATGAACATATTTTATTCTGTAAGTTTATATACCTAGAAGCTGTAAGTCATATAACTTTATATATTACGGAGTGAATATATCAATATATTTATAATATGTTGTAAGGTATTGTAGAATATAAAATCTATATATAGCAATGCATAAGTTTTAACTGCAGATACATATATTAGAGTTTCGATTTCTTATGAATATATATATATATATATATAAGAAATGATTGAAGATTTTATCAAGCATATTGATTATTATGTGTTTAAAATTATTTTTCTGTGAATGTTAATGTATTTTCATATTAGTTAATATAGTGTACAGGTCTGTTTATATGTTTTAAGTTTACATACTGGTATGAAGGAAATATAAACTTATATGAATATACTAGTATACATTTATACCATCTGTTAAACTAACACTAATGTTAATAGTTGGAGAGCACATATATGTATTTATTTCAAAATTTTATTATGAACATATGTTTATTTATTTATTTATTATTATTTTTTTCCTTTTTCTGAACAGCAGTTAGACTTCATGTTCACGATATCATATCTCACTCATGTTTTATCGGAATGGGTTGATTCTATTTTTTAAAAAAGAGTCGAAGTTACCTAGTTTATGCCTGTCAAATTTCAGCAAAATCTGACATCGTTTGATTAGTGGTCGAGTATCTGGAAGTTAGACCCAGGCAGCTGTTCTTTTGTACTTGAATTTTTTTTTACACTGCTGCAAACACAACCTGAGTTCATGTTTGACGCACCGTATCTCTTCCGCCTTACGTCGGAATACAGTGATTCTCTTTTTGTTTAAAAGATAAAGTTTTCTACTTTCTGTATATAAAATTTTAGCTTCATACGATGTGGTTCAATCCTCTGTTTCTTACCTGAAAGTCAGACCCAAAGGGGTTTTCAGACCTAAACATTTGACAGTCGCAACATGGCCTGAGTCTATGTTCGTGACATCGTAACTTTTCTCGTCTCTTGTCAAAATCAAGTGATTCTTTTGCAGTTTGAAATACAAGTTTTGATCTTTATTCATACTAAATTTCAGACCATTTCGATCTCGGTAACACATAGAATTATATTGTTAAACTTTGACGCAGGACATGTTTTATTTGTTGCTATGTTGAATGTTTTGATTTGATTTCATCGATTTCTATTATCAGCTTTGATCGTTGAATTCGTGCCGATTTGTTTTGCTTAGATTCGTAACTCAATCTCTATGTCCGTATCAGTGTGCGTATCTGTGTCATCTTCTCGTGCATCTCTAGCCTCGAAAGGTGAGCAATCACTCACGATTTACATTCTTTTATTTATTAAATTTGATTTCAATTGAAACGACAATTGAAATATATTGCTGTTAGTTAATTACACTGTTATATATGTTATTACCTGTAACGACCCGTAAATTTCAACTGTTTTAATAACGTAATTAGTTGAAATTTTGTGAAATTTTAAACGATAAAATTTTGAAATATAAAATTGATATTTGGAATGCGTCTAGTTAAACATAGCCACTGGTAAATTTTCGTCCGAAAATATAAAAGTTTATTTCGCGCGTAAATTCACTTCAATTTAATCAGTTAAAAAGAGATGAAAATAAAATGTTTCCGAAACCTAAATATTTTTACATAGAAAAATTCTAAACCATCTTCTGAGCAAGATGTCAGTTTGTCGTTTTTTCAAATTCGGACATCTTTGGCTCCGTCGATCTTATTTTCTTACGTTTTTCTCGCATTTTCCGCTATTAGAAAATTCGAATTTTTATAATTCAATCATACCACTGAGATCCGTATACTGTTTTGATCGTCTCGTCGTGCCGATCTTAACAGTGTATTCATTGGTGTATTTCAGAAACTGGTACGCATTGAAATCGTTGGAACGGTTAATCGTACCGGTATACATTTTAAAATTTTGGGTTTCTTTGACCCTTCATCTATCCATTGGAAGAACAAACAGCTGTTGAAATTGATAATTTCTCAATCCGTTCAATTTTTCCTATTCCCAACATATTCAATGTATTTTGGTTCGTTGGTTTTCTTCGTTCATTTACTCTATTCGTTGGTTTAAACAAAAATTTATATTGAGAAGATTTGGAAAGCTACCTTCTGCCTTTCTGTCTTTCCACGTCTCTTTGCTACTCACCTCTTTCTTTCAGATCTTCTCGACTCCACATCGCCTTAGCCTTCCTCTCCGCCTTTGGCCTCAGCCACATCACACCCCTGCCGAACAAAACCCACTCATCTTCCTCCATTTTTTTCCTTCTGGCTGCCATACAAAAACTTTGCCTCTCCTATGCCGAGCGCCACCTGGCTCCGACCATTCCACTCCTATCACCGGCCAACTTCCGAGCAGAGCTTCCCAACCTGCGTTCATCCATCTCACCGAACCCATCATCACCCACCACTTCAGTCAAGCTCGTCATCCTTGCCCTCCTCCGCCACGTCTTGATGCCTCAGACCCGCCTCCATTGTCTATCTCGGGCATGCTGCCTTGCCTCCCACCCACAAGCCTCCACTTCCATGTGACAACGCCCCGCACCTCCACCTTGCCAACCGCCTATCTCCACCTCACCATCATTCTCCTACCCACACCCCATCTCGGCCGGGCTTTCTTTTCCCTCTCCCACTATTGTACTACTGTAAGTTCTATATAATGATTATTATATTTATTTATATTATTTTCTTCTTTTCGTTCCCAGATCTAGGCTGTTTAATATGTTCTTGTATATATATATATAAAGTTATACTGTGGTTTATAATAAGTTGTGATACTGTAAGTATATTCATAAATAACGGTTTAGCTTATATAAAGTTTATACATATATATTAGTTTATAAAAATCTATTTGCTAATTTATAAGCTCTGTTATATAAAAGTCTACAGATATATGATCTGCATATATAAGGTGTTGTATTGGTTTACATAAGTCTGTTATAGGATACATATCTATATCTAGTTATATATGTTGGTTTACATATATAGTTATAGCAGTTTACAATTAGTTTATGTATAACTCTATATACCTATATATACGTCCATATATATATATATATATTAGTATATATGGCAACTGTTAAATATATATAAGTGTTTCGTTATTTTTTTTTATGTATTGAGTTATATATATGGATAGAATAGCAGTTACATCTTTGTATATACAGGTACAGTATCGTATATGTAAGTTTAATAGGATTTCAAAATCTGTTGATACATATATAAAGGCATATATAATGTAAAATCTGTTTCTATATCTAAGTATGAAGGTTATATATCCTGTCTGTTAGTAAATGTATAAAAATTTACTCAAGTTCCTATTGGATTTGTGAATTTTATGTATATTATAATAAGGAAGTTGATAAGTATATATGGATAAGTTTTACAAATTATCCTGGATATGGGTAGAAATCTTGTTTACAGTATTATTTTAGTTTAACTGGAGTATATATATGCTATAGTATATATGGGGATTACAGTTATTATATGTGATTAAGTTTCATTTATGGTTTATGTACCGCTTTAAAAATATAATATATATATTGTTGCTTATACTCGTGTGCGGTGACTTTGTAGTGTATCTGTATTATGGTCTGTTAGTATTTAAAAGTGTCTTAAATTAAAGAATGATTTTGTAATATAATATATGGACTTTATGCTATATGTTTTAAATATTGATTTCAAATATATTCGGATATTGATTTTTGATTATAGGTAAATATATATAAATTTTTATTGTGTACATATTTTGCATTTTATAAGTATATATATAAGTATTCGTTTAATATAAAACGTGTTTGTATTTAGAATATAATTTACATATGTAAATAGTTATATATAGTTATATCTAAATTCACTTTTACCAATTGTCTTCATCAATCTGGTCTGATTTGATTTCGTCTATTCAAACTATCAGCTTTGATCATCGAATCATGTCCATCTTGCTTTGCCTTGGAATTCGTAGCTTGGTCTGTTGTCAAACTCCTCTAACCTCGAAAGGTGAGCCATCACTCACGATTAACGTTCTTTTATTTATTAAATTTGATTTCAATTGAAACGACAATTGAAATATGCTGCTGTTAGTTAATTACACTGTTATATATGCTATTACCTGTATCAGTTCACCTATGACATCTAACACCATTATCTGTTAATTATTTATGCGATGATAATACAGTTTGGCTGATAATTGATTGATTGTTGATGTTTATATTGGACGTTAAATTGTTAATGTTAAAATGATAAATAGTATGCAATTGAAATTGATATAGGATAGTTAAATGTTAAATTTGATTAAATGACATTTGTATAATATGACCCATTTAACTGTCAAAATTTATCGACACGTAGGATTTGTTTAATTACATCTTGAACCACTGGATGTATGTTGTTAAATTGAGGATGGATGAAATTGTAATAGATGACAAGTGAAAACCATAATGTAACGATCTTTAATCTACATGAAATGATAGTGTAGATTCTAGAAATAATTATATTAATTCGTACAAATAACAATGCAAATTAATACGGTTATTTCGGGATTATTTGAATTGATTATTGGATTGTTATTGTTGTTGTTATTGCTTGTTTATTTACTTTGACACCATCCCAGTTATCACACTGCAAGTTCCCTTTGTTATGCTTTGATTTTGAATTGAATTGGAATCGGATTGAAATGATAAATACCCAAATTTAACTTTGACCTAGGATAGGAAATTTAATAAAACCCGATTGGTCAATAATTTGATTTAAAAATAAAAACGAAGATTTTATTTGAATAAATAATATGGTTTTGAAATGAAGTTGGAATTTGAATTTTATGAAAGGAAATGTAAATATTTAAAAATATGAAATAAAATAATTACAATGTAATTGATGAGAGAATGTTGTTTAATTTGAGAAATGATTGAATTAAGTTTGAAAGGATTTAATAATTAAGTTTGAAATTAAAATTAAGTTTGAAATTATTAAACTTTGAAATTATATAATAATTAAGTTTTGAATTATTTAATAATTAAATAAGATTGAATTATTTAATGATTAAATTAAATTGAATTTGTGAATAAGTGAATTTTTCTTCTTAAATAATTGAAATTGAGTTTCTTTATTTATTAAGTTTTGGAAAATCATTTAAGAAGTAAATAAGTGAAATTGAGTTTCTTTAACAAGAAATAAAATGCAATTTATTGAAATTAATGTAAGACTTGTAATTGAAAGAATTGATTCGATGAATTTAATTTAATTCAAAATTATGAGTTTTGATTTAATGAAGTTGAACTTAAGAAATTGATTTAATGAATTGGAAATTTAATAGAAATTGTTTTGAATGATAAAGTAACTTAACGAATATTGAATAAAATCGTTCAATGAATTCAAATTGATTTGAATTAAATTAATTTAAATGATTTCGGAATGAAACTTATATACGAACTTGAATCAAAATTTGAATTGTTCAAAATAGAAATTGAAATTGAATTATAAGATTTTGAAATGGTAATTTGGAAGTTTTGAAACGTAAATTTTGGAAATGGGTTTAGAAAGATAAATGAAATGTTGGTTTACAAATTCTAATTGAAATTGGTTTGGTTTTGAAATAAATAAACGACCAATCGGTGTAATAATCACGAAAGTTATTAAAGAGACCGGAATCGGTTATGGATATACTCTCTATCTAAACTGAAAACCACTTTAATAACTATACGCGGAGTGATGATCCAGAATGAAGTGGTTGGATTGATGTACGTGATGACTGAAGAAAGAGAACGATAATGGATAGCCTTGACACTTGTGTCAAATTGGAAATGACTAAAACAGGAGCCGTGCCGGGCTAATGGAGGATTAGCTACCTCAAGTGAACACACTTCTTCGAACTACTCATTACTTGTTGTCGATTGGTGCACCCTTGATTTTAGGAGTGTTGTTTCACGGTGTTGCGGGCGCTGCGGCGTTGCGTTCTCACCAGTTCGGATCAGGCAAACGGTAGTATCACTACCTTGGGTATTGCGTCATGTGCCTTGTCATACTTGTATCCCTTTATTCGCGACCACTACGATTTTGGTTTGTACCTTTAGTATATGGATTGCCCTCTGGTGACTTCCGGTTTTGGAGAAACTACGGTCTTGTATATGCTTTTGGGAATAAAAATGTGTTAAGGGTGGAATGGGCCATGACTTAACACTATTTTGATATCTTTATATTACTGATAGACATTATCTACTTAGCGTACATTACTACCTAGTAGATAGTTTAACGGATCCTTAAAGGATGGTTATTCCAAACATCCTTTGAGTTACTTGTATTTCAATTGCTATTTCACTTGAGTTGGATTTATTGATATAAGAATGTTAATCCTGACTCGAGTGTCTTGTGTTTTTTCTTTACGCTCGGGTCAGACTGAGTGTACCAGTATTCGAGACTCACCTTTGAAGTTGGAGCTTTGCTTGAAGATCCAGCCATCTATTCCGCTTTCAGTATTCGATGATTCCAGTGATGTATTATGATTGTATCTGATGTATCGTGTTACTCATCCGTTGTATCTGGTTTAACTCTGATGTATCGTATTACTCTTCTGTTGTAAAACTCTGATGTATCTTATACATTTATATAGTAGCTTCATGAACTACTATCTCTTTTATTTCCGCTGCACTTATTACTCTGTGTCTGTGATCTGTGATTATTTATTTACTGTATATGTTCAGTTTTGCCAAATTTAAATTAACAACGCGGTATTTTGAGCAATTCAATTCCGGCATGAGTGTCTACCTATACACTTATAATGGATGCGAATGGTCCAAAATATCGGGTCGTTACATTACCTGTATCAGTTCACCTGTAACATCTGACACCATTATCTGTTAATTATTTATGCGATGATAATACAGTTTGGTTGATAATTGATTGATTGTTGATGTTTATATTGGACGTTAAATTGTTAATGTTAAAGTGATAAATAATATGCAATTGAATTGATATATGATAGTTAACGATTTAAATTGGATCTATATGTTGAATTTGATTAGTTAAAAATTCATATAATATGACCCCTTTAATGTTAAATTAATTGACATGTAGGATTTGGTTAATTACACCTTGAACCGTTGAATGTAGGTTGTTTAAATTGATGATGGATGAAATTGTAATAGATGACAAACGAAAAACCGTAATGTAATAATCTTTAATCTACATGAAATGATAGTGTAGATTCTAGAAATAATTATATTAATTCGCACAAATAACAATGCGAATTAATACGATTATTTCAGGATTATTTGAATTAATTATTTGATTGTTTTTATTGATTGCTGTTATTGCTTGTTTATTTACTTTGACACCATCCCAGTTATCACACTGCAAGTTCCCTTTGCTATGCTTTGATTTGGAATTGAATTGGAATCGGGTTGAAATGATAAATACCCAAAATTTAACTTTTACTTAGGGTAGAGAATTAAATAAAACCCGATTGGTCAATAATTTGATTTTAAAATAAAGTTAAGATTTTATTTGAATAAATGATAAGGTTTTGAAATGAAGTTGGAATTTGAATTTTATGAAAGGAAATGTTAATATTTAATAATATGAAACAAAATATTAACAATGTAATTGATGAAAGAACGTTGTTCAATTTGAGAAACGATTGAATTAAGTTTTCAAATTATTTAATAATTAAGTGTGAAATTATTTAATAATTAAATAAGATTGAATTATTTAATAACTAGAAAATTGAACTTCTTGAATAAGTGAAATTAAGTTTCTTTATTAATTGAGTTTTGAAATTGTAACTAAGTAAATTAATAAGTGAAATTGAATTTCTCTAATAAGAAATGAAAATGTGATATTTTTGTAATTAATATAAGACTTGAAATGTAAAGAATTTGATTTGATGAATGTAATTTAATTTAATTTGTAAGTTTTGATATAATGAAGTTGAACTTAAGTAATTGATTTAACGAATTGGAAATTTAATTGAAATTGTTTTGAATGACAAATTAACTTAACAAATATTGAATGAAATAGATAAATGAATTTAAATTGATTTGAATGTTAAATTAAATTAATTTAAATGATTTCGGGATGAAACTTATATACGAACTTGAATCCATATTTGATTTGTTTTAGAAGAAATTGAAATTGAATTATAAGATTTTGAAATGGTAATTTGGAAGTTTTGAAACGTAAATTATGGAAATGGTTTTGGAAAGACAATTGAAGTGTTGATTTACAAATTCTAATTGGAATTGAATTTGATTTGGTTTGAAATATATTAAACGACCAATCGGTGTAATAATTACGAAAGTTATTAAAGAGACCAGAATCGGTTAGGGACATACTCACTGTCTAAACCGAAACCACTTTAATAACTATACGCGGAGTGTGATCCATAATGAAGTGGTTGGATTGACGAACGCGATGACTGAAGAAAGTGAACGATAATGGATAGCCTTGAAACTTGTGTCAAATTGGAAATGACTAAAACAGGAGCCGTGCCGGGCCAAATGGAGGTCAGCTACCTCAAGCGAACACACTTCTTCGAAAACTACTCATTACTTGTTGTCGATTGGTGCACCCTTGATTTTGGGAGTGTTGTTTCGCGGTGTTGCGATCGCTGCAGCGATGCGTTCTCACCAGTCCGGATCAGGCAAACGGTAGTTTCACTACCTTGGGTATTGCCTCATGTGCCTTGTCATACTTGTATCCCTATACGCGACCACTACGATTTGTTTTGTACCTTTAGTATATGGATTGCCCTCTGGTGACTTCCAGTTTTGGGGAAACTACGGTCTTGTATATGCTCTTGGGAATAAAAAAGTGTTAAGGGTGGAATGGGCCATGACTTAACACTATTTTGATATTTTATATTACTGATAGGCATTATCTACTTATCGTACACTACTACATAGTAGATAGTTTAACGGATCCTTAAAGGATGGTTATTCCAACATCCTTTGAGTTACTTGTATTTCAATTGCTATTTCACTTGAGTTGGATTTATTAATATAAGAATGTTAATCCTGACTCGAGTGTCTTGTGTTTTGCTTTACGCTCGGGTCAGACTGAGTGTACCAGTATTCGAGACTCACCTTTGAAGTTGGAGCTTTGCTTGAAGATCCAGCAATCTATTCTGCTTTCAGTATTCGATGATTCCAGTGATGTATTCTGATTTGTATCTGATGTATCGTATTACTCTTCCGTTGTATCTGGTTTAACTCTGATGTAACTTATACATTTATATAGTAGCTTCATGAACTACTATCTCTTTTATTTCCGCTGCATTTATTACTCTGTGTCTGTGATATGTGATTATATTTATTTACTGTATATGTACAGTTTTGCAAAATTTAAATTAACAACGCGGTATTTTGAGCAATTCAATTCCGGCATGTGTGTCTACCTATACACTTATAATGGATGCGAATGGTCCAAAATATCGGGTTGTTACAGTTGGTATCAGAGCTTTGGTAGCTCTAGGCAAAACTCAACATATAGGGTAAATGTATTTACAGAATCACTCTCATTCGAGTTTCAATCTCTTCCTTTTGACTCGATTCCTTTGAATTTTGGAACGTTCCCTACGGTTCCAAATTTCATTCGTGTCCCTCACTATTCGTCTTCTTCCAATTCTGGAGAATCCCATAACTCTACTTCGAATGATTTTTATAATGAGTCGGCGATCTTGCCAATCTCTAATTGACTTATAAAGGGGTGAAACTCCTTTACAATAGACATCGACTTACTGGAGATTTCTATATCCTCGGTTTACGATGCTATCTATTCCTTGCTATACCTGAATTCCATAATTGAGATCGAGTGTTGATTTACCTCGGAATTCAGCATCGATTATTCTTGAAGTTACGGACGACCCGGTTAAGATTGCCCGTGAATTAAATAAACTCATCCATCTCCCGATTGTGGTAATTGAATTATCTTATCTTCTGTTTCAAACTTATTTTCGAATCAAAATTCTCTTTGATTTGAGTCAACAAAAAATTTGAATCCCTATCCTTATTTTGAAAATTCATTCCTGTATCGTCGAGCAAAGAAATGTATTTGTAAACTAATATATAAATGTTTTAATATATACTGTGTTGTTTGAGTTGTTGATGTTGATTTGGGTTTCCGATCGATTCGTCTGATCAATGCTATCGATAGGATTTCCAAAACACTTGAACAGAGCAAACTGACACATAGTATTTTCAAAATTTGGTAAATAAAATAATCTTGTATGATTATATTTTTTTTATAAGTACACATTTTCTGAAATTGAATTGTTAACTGAATTGGTTGTCAGAAAGGTAATATTTGATTTTCACTATTTGTTTTGTAAATCATTGATTGTTCCAACATAAAAATAAATGAAATTATAAAAGTTGGTTTATAGATTTATTTATAAATTTAAATGAAATTAAAGTAAGAATTTGAGAATTTAAATTCCTAAAATTTCAAGCTTTGGTTTTAAAATTTTTAAAATGTATATTATTGAACGTATTTTCAAATAGAAATCGTTTTCAAAGAATTTTAAAATATTGAAATCAGTGCTTTTCTCTTTGTCGCTGGAAAATAATTTCGGTAATTGCGGCCGCATCATCGACATTCATTTTCGAGTTTCGAAGCGGAGATACTATTCTGTAGCTTTGCTACGGTTTTGTTTTGAGAAAATATACTTTGATTTGAATTTTTCAGTATATTATGATTTACATATATATAGGTATCTTATTTTAAAATTTAATTTGATTTGATATAAATATATTATATATATCTCTAAATTGTTTAAAGTTAATCGGAAATCTAATTCTTAAATTTTGTTAAAGGATGATTTTAATTACAAATAAAACCAAAATTTGGAATAAATATTTAAACTTGAATAATTGAATTGGGAAAACTTTATTTGTATATTGTTCAACTGCATTCCAATACAACTTACCTAAATCATTCAGAAGTTGAATATGAAATTGGATAATATATAAGATAAATTGAATTTATAAATAAAATTTGAGTGTTTATAATAAATGTTATACAGTAAATTTTGATTATAAAGATGTTAATAGAGTTAGATAGGATAATAAGTAAACTCAGTTAATAATGAAATAAATTTGTTTTGAAAGAATTAATAAATTTGTTTTGAAAGAATTAATAAATTTGTTTTGAAAGAATTAATAAATTGAAATTTGATCAACTTATGAAAATACCTTGAATTTAAAAGCAATTAGTGAATATAAATTTATTTAAATCGAAACTTTTATGGTTTAAATTAATTTATATAGGTTAAATATATGTGATTATATATATTAAGTAGAATAAATTTAACAATAATTTGGAATAAAGAAGAATTTAAATTGCTGAAAAAAATATGATTATAATAAAAGACTATTCAAATTTATGGTTTTAGAAATTGTAAATTGAAGATAATTGGATAATAGGATAATGAATTTAGAAATAGTTGAGATTGATGTTAGTGAAATCAAATGGATTAAATCAATTATTGAATATCAATTAATTTAAATTTGAATTTATAGGGTTTAAATTAATTGTTATTTTGTATTAAAAATCTGTTTTTCTTTCTGTTTGTTTCTATTCTCCTACCTAGTTCCTTTTCGGGGACGAAAAGTTTTGAGTGGGGGAGAGTGTAACGACCCGTAAATTTTAACTGTTTTAATAACGTAATTAATTGAAATTTTGCGAAATTTTAAACGATAAAATTTTGAAATATAAATTTGATATTTGGAATGCATCTAGTTAAACATAGCAACTGGTAAATTTTCGTCCGAAAATATGAAAGTTTATTTCGCGCGTAAATTTACTTCAATTTAATCAGTTAAAAAGCGATGAAAATAAAATGTTTTCGGAACCTAAATATTTTTACATAGAAAAATTCTAAACCATCTTCTGAGCAAACGTCATTTTTCGTTTTTCCAAATTCGGACTTCTTTGGCTCCGTCGATCTTATTTTTCTACGTTTTTCTTGCATTTTTCGCTAGTAGAAAAATTCAAATTTTTATAATTAAATCATACCACTGATATTTATATACCGTTTTGATCGTCTTGTCGTGCTGATCTCCACAGTATATTCGTTTGCGTGTTCCGGAGTCCGGAAAAACAACAAAATCCGCGAAACGATTATCAGTATCGGTTTCAACTTGAAGCTTTTATATTCAGCGTCCATTCACTTGTCAAACTGGTGAATTTATATAGCCAGTTCCCAGTTGTAATAAGTGACATTTGGTTTCTCTAAAAAACCGTACATAGTGCATTTATGATAATAGCTCATCATGTCCATTCCAAACTACTAGTTCCTATCCCATGCCTTGTCAACTTCTCCCACACCTTCATCTTCCTTTTTTTTCCCTGTTTCTTTTGCTCGAACTAAACCAGTGCTCACAAGGCCATTTCCACCACTCCTCACAAAGCGTACAACCTTCTTCACCATATAGCAGCGGCCTCCTCTCCACCATGTCTTCCCTTTTCTTCCCTTGCATGGCTATCGCCCTCTTCTTTTAAAGGGTAAGATATGTTATTTTATTTAATATTTAAATTCTATATATAGGCATGCGTGGGTTATATGAATTATGTTAATGATAGTGTATTTGTGCTAATACATAACTACATCTAGATATAAAGTTATAAAAGTTTTTTTTTGAAAGAAGAGTTATAAAAGTTATATATATTTATTTATATTTTTGAAATCTAGCATAGTGTTATACTTGATTTAATACAATATGTACCTGGGTTTATACATTTGTTATTTGCGATCTTGCTGGAAGTTTTATGTACATACTGATATATATCATATATATATTACACGTTTTCTCTATATACTACTAGATAGGTTATATATCTTTTGAGTAACATGTTAGTATGTAGATTTGTTAGATGTATATAGACATATATTATAAACATAGGTTTATACAGTCACTTGCATTCAATTATATGTGTCAGATATGAACATATTTTATTCTGTAAGTTTATATACCTAGAAGCTGTAAGTCATATAACTTTATATATTACGGAGTGAATATATCAATATATTTATAATATGTTGTAAGGTATTGTAGAATATAAAATCTATATATAGCAATGCATAAGTTTTAACTGCAGATACATATATTAGAGTTTCGATTTCTTATGAATATATATATAAGAAATGATTGAAGATTTTATCAAACATATTGATTATTATGCGTTTAAAATTAGTTTTCTGTGAATGTTAATGTATTTGCATATTAGTTAATATAGTGTACAGGTTTGTTTATATGTTTTAAGTTTACATACTGGTATGAAGGAAATATAAACTGATATGAATATACTAGTATACATTTATACCATATGTTAAACTAACACTAATGTTAATAGTTGGAGAGCACATATATGAATTTATTTCAAAATTTTATTATGAACATATGTTTATTTATTTATTTATTTATTTTATTTTTTTTCCTTTTTCTGAACAGTAGTTAGACTTCATGTTCACGATATCATATCTCACTCATGTTTTATCGGAATGGGTTGATTCTATTTTTTTAAAAAGAGTCGAAGTTACCTAGTTTATGCCTGTCAAATTTCAGCAAAATCCGACATCGTTTGATTAGTGGTCGAGGATCTATGTAACATCCCGGAATTTTCGACTTTCGAAAATTCAACATCGATACTCACTTTATCGACTGCTGAGTCATCGAATGCCGGAAACCCGAAAAGTTATGGTTTTAAGAAAAAGAAAAAGTAGAAGAAGAAGAAGATAGAAGAAAAAGAGAAGAAGAACAACAAAACAACAACAGATACAGAACAGAGACAATATCAGAATCTTACACATCGCAGCGGAACAATATACAATAGATAATTACTAGTCTTTTAAAACAAAGAACTATATCAGTTTTTACATACATCAATCATCAGAGTCAATATGCAACAATGGACAGTTATATAACTTGTCCTCATACAAAATACACAGCGGAATAAATAATTTCAGATACAAATACTACGTCTCGTCATCCAGCTTATCTCCAAAGCTCCAGAATATCCAGAATATCCTGATAATCTAACTCTAGACTGCCCGTGTGGAAATTTGTGGGCACCCAGAGTTTAGAAGGGAAAACAATAAACTCCGAGTCAGTCATGGTGACTGGTGTGAGATCGTAAAACAGTTATTCTTTAAAACAACAACAGTAAATTTTAAAGTCAATTCGAAATGCTTTTGGAAAATGAAACTACCATAAGACCTCCCACCACACACACAATGCAAACGCAGAATTGGAGGAGATTTCTTCTTATGATAGTCAAAGATGCTTACTACGCAAAATCAAATCATTTTTGATATTATTATTAGTGCATAGTGTAGAAAACATTTCGAAAGTATAATATTAATCTTAGCCAACATACGACCAGTATCGTATGCCTACTATAGCTACCATCTAAACAGTGGTGACCACCGTACGTAAATGGCAGGTTCTACAACTAATACCGTACAAGGTGCGTATTGGAGTTTGGATTTCCAACAAATGGTCAGGCTAAGGAACTTCCTCTTCCACGATGGGTACGTCCCTGGAATAGACGACCCGAGAACCTAACCGGATCTCTGCCAACACAAGGCCGGGTTACCTCTGCAAAAATAGGTAACTACTGACACGCGTATGCCATCCCCCGATCGTCACCGATCTTCCCGAGGATCCCCGATTTCCAACAAACCACAAAGTAATAATAACTGTGTAGCAACCACAGAGGTTAAGTATCTGGGCTCCATACCATGATACCACCTTTATCCAGAAGGAATGACATACACTAAGGGGCGCTACTCCCTAGAACCTTGCTGCATTCTTCCTGTTTCGACCATTTCCGGGGTGTGAGGCTCGACGAAGTCTCGTCCACAAAGCTACGCTTTCTACAAAAAGCCCTGCTTCGGGTCAAACAAAATGATCAACCTATGATCACAAGAATATAAGATCAAACAAATGATCATATCACAAATGATCAAACACTGATCATTTCACAGCAACACTCAGTATGCCACGTTACCAAATTGGGATATATCGCTGATAAATTTCAACTACATAACCTCTGAGCTCGTACGTCTCAAAGAAGGGTGTTAAGCTAAGAGAATAAATTCTCCGCCACCAACAGAAATGTATTTGAAAGAAATCAGCTTTATATCTCAAATTGTAACGTCAGACACACAATCCATACAAGTCTGTTCCGGGATCGAACAGAACCGAAGGCACTTCTCACGAAGCCCTTGCATTTCCGGATAATTTTCAATCACGTCAGGACTTCCCGTCACTAAGGGTGATAAAACCTCTAAACCGAGGATCAGTCGGTGTAGAGTAACTCGACGGTAATCCTTCCGTTTTCAAAAATATCCGGTCTTCAACACCGGTCTTCAAATGCGATTCATAACGACGTATCACATATTCGGAATGGGTTATACGACCCCATGGTCCTTTCCCGGTTAACCCGAATAGTGGGCGTTTATTCAAAAATAAGTGTGGCATTTAAATTCATCCAATTTACAACAAATACCTATCTAAAGGTAATTATTGATAGTCGGTTATTTAACTATCAATAAAGATGCGCAACATCATCAGATTTCAAATAATTTCCAAATTATTTCATCTTCAAAATATCTTTACTAGATATAAAATTTCCACACTTTAAAAATAAATCAACGTTTATTTTTAAAACAAATTCCCATTCCATTTATAAATTCCATAGTGAATTTATATCTTCAAAATATCTACTGATATACGATTCTCAAATCGATTTCAAATATTCAATTTCATTTTTATCTTTAAGAAGATAAAATCTCAAAACGTTTCATTTCATTTTGGAAATGCATTTCCCTACTTATTTAATAAGTATTTCACAAACCCTTTATTTTCAACACTTGGAAAATATTCGATATACTTAAATCAAATTTAGTATATGTTTCATTCTTTAAGGAAATCTATTTTCTATAACAACATCAATTTGAGTCAAAACGAATGTTACGTAAAACATCGTTACGACGACTCGAAAATCACTAGTATAGGGATTCGAAGTTAAAAATAGATATGTAAATCCCAATACTAGATAAAAACATTTCCTTTCGGAAATCATTTACTATAACAACAGTGTTATAGTCCACCATTTCCTTAAATTTCTCGAAAACGTCTATTTCAACAAGAACTGCGGAAATCTCTGCTTTCGATTTAAAATACATTTTAAAACATCTTTAAAATGTTTAACTTCATTTTTAATATCACTTCTTCAAAAATGAATCCATTTTATTCAATAATATATTCACGGTCCAGAGTTGTGAATATATCTTTTCTTTAAAAATCTTTTATAAATAAATTTATCCAATTTAATCTATTTCGAATTTATAAACACGGTTATAAATTCTATTTCTATTTATAAAAACTTCAGTTTATAAATCTTCTTTATTTACCAATTCAATTCACAATTCAATTTATATACCACAATCCATATTATAAGTTAAATACTTATAATTTCATTTATTTACAAAGATCATTCTTTTAAAACTTTACAACTGTAAAATTTACCCTTTTATAAACCCATTTTAACGTCATTTCCAAATACTACATCAATTACCGATTGATTTCCAAAATTTTATCATTTCTAAATAATTTTCCTTATTCTTTCCAATTTATTCAATATTCTATTTTTTTAAAAGAATTCTTCAATTTGAAATCATTTTTTACATTGATTTCCCAAGTTATTTCAATTTACCAATTTAAATTTCTAATTGGATTTCCAACTTTTCTCTTTTTAAATAATTTCCTTTTTAAGAAAATAATTTCAATTGTTTCTTTCAATCTATTTAAAAATCCAAATTACTCAATTTAAAATCACTATTATACGAAACTCATTTATTTAACATTTTCACTCGATTCTGGAATTAATTCAATGAGATTTTACAAATTAACTTTTTATACTTTAAAAATTCCTTTCTTCAAAATTTCCTCAATTTCTAAAATTAATTCACTTAAAAATTTCTATCTTGATTTCAAAAATTCAACTTCGTTTATCTTTGGAATCCAATGATGTCAAAACATCCATTCAGCTAAATTTTAGCTTTCAAACAATTTCCAGATATCAATATGATTAATAGCATCACTATAATCATTCACAGATTTATATCACAATAGAAATAAATTCAATCAATGTGAGGGGTCCAGTTGGATCCCTCCAACCTGTTTCCCTGCATCCAAAGACGTTAGCACAATACCAATTCCGCTCCAGTACGGAATTATCGCGGTATATAGGTTTTTATAAATCCGCTTACTAACGGCGCAATAGGGTCTCATCCGCTATACGAGGCGGGAAATCATCAATCCAGTATATACATATGCCAATATGTATATACTGCTATATATAATAGATATATCCTAAAATATCTAATATCACATCCAAACATCAATCAATTCAGTCAAATCAATAACTGTAATACCAAATATATTTTGAGTGAGAAAAATCTCACCTGAGCTATTTTATTTGCAATCCCATTTTTCCATCCAGTTTGTTTTCTCGATTTCAGACCTTGTATAAATATTTTATACAATTTATTAATATTTGGAATAATCGAACAATTTATTTCGTTTTAACAATTAAATCAATTATTGATTTTATTCCAACTAATACCATTGACTTTAAACCAATTTCTTTTTAATAAAATTTATTTTAACTAAATATTTTACTTTAAATCAGTATCTTTAAATCAATTTCTGTTTAATAAATTTATCTAACTATAAAAAATCTTTTTATCTACGTATATATGAATTTAAACTTTGCGAATTTAAACTAAACAGTAAATATATTTCCGTAAATCAAATATTTTATAACTTACTGTATTTTAAATACTGGGACATCTATATATATTTTTTTTTCCTTTACTGTTTAACTCATATGTATATAAAATTATACAAATCTTAAATCTGAAAAATAAATAAATGTATATACCTCACTGACTTTATTCATCACAGCCTCGACCTTGCCTGCTGCCAATCTTCAAATCGATAACCCTAGTCGAGTTCGAGTCCTTGCTCATTTCCAGATTTCACTGTTCGAACTCGAGCCAATTCGCCATCGCCCTCAAATTGAACTCGCCTGCATTGCCTATCGCGAACGCTGCCCCCCACCGTGCTCGCTTTGGTGATGCTCGAGAATCGCCTCCGCCTCCGGTTGCCACGAGCTCGCCAGAATCATTGCGAGCCATTCGCGATTGCTCCAGAGAAATACATCACCCCCCTCTGCCTCGCGAGCTTCCAGGTGTTGCCGCCTCGTCGATGTCGAACCCTAGTCGACTTGAAGCCCATCGCGAGCTCCTACGCCTGCTCGCCTCTGCCACAACGTCACTGCCTGCTTCACGCGAGCACTCATCTCATCAACGATTTCCAGGCCTCGCGAACTGAACGCGAGCTCGAGCTGCTCCTCGAAGCTTTAATTGCCACGATTTCAATGGAAAGGAGACTCGGTCTCTTCGATTTATTTGAATGATAGGGTCTGCAATTTCCGATTTTTGAATTGAGAAAGGATTCGAAATTTACTTCGCCTTGTTTTCTTTTCACGAAATCGATTTTTAAATGAAGAAGGGGCAGCCATCAGTTTGTTTTAAACGAGAATGGCTCGGCATTGATTTCTAAATGAGGGAGAACGAAATTTTTAGAAGAGGAACGAAATGATTTTTGCAGGCCATTTTTCCTTTCAACGAAATGATGAAGTGTTCTGCTGTGAACGAAATAAAAGGGACAAAACGCGTACGTGCTTGGAAAAGGCAGGAGACAAAGTAGGCAGTAGGGTGGCTGAGTTGACCAAAAATTTAAATTAAAAATAAATTTGAATTTGATTTTATTCGGATGCGTTTGCATTTCGTACGGTCACGTATTAACTCTGACAAATACGAAAATTGAAATCCGGTAATAACAAACTATTACGGACCCAATGAAACTGGTTTCGTCGAATTCCGAGACTGCGCCTCGGACGGCTATTTTTAAATATCGACTGAACGATATAAATTTCAAAACTGAACGAAAAAAGTTTGAAATTAGATTCTGAAGCTTCTGTTATCTTCAGTATCATCAATACGAATTTTACAAGCGTTTGAAATATTTTTCTTCGGCTTAAAATTAAAGATTCAAATTTTTATCCAGTTTCAATCGATTAAATTTTATCATTTAATTGCGGATTTCAAAATTATATCGGGGACACAAATTAAATCATCGTTTAAATATTTAAAATTAATTAAATATTCTCAAATTTAATTTGGTCAAAATTCTGGGTCGTTACAATCTAGAAGTTGGACCCAGGCAGCTGTTCTTTTGTACTTGAATTTTTTTTACACTGCTGCAAACACGACTTGAGTTCATGTTTGACGCACCGTATCTCTTCCGCCTTACGTCAGAATACAGTGATTCTCTTTTTGTTTAAAAGATAAAGTTTTCTACTTTCTGTATATAAAATTTTAGCTTCATATGAGGTGGTTCAATCCTCTGTTTCTTACCTGAAAGTCAGACCCAGAGGGGTTTTCAGACCTAAACATTTGACAGTCGCAACATGGCCTAAGTCTATGTTCGTGACATCGTAACTTTTCTCGTCTCTTGTCAAAATCAAGTGATTCTTTTGCAGTTTGAAATACAAGTTTTGATCTTTATTCATACCAAATTTCAGACCATTTCGATCTCGGTAGCACATAGAATTATATTGTTAAACTTTGACGCAGGACATGTTTTATTTGTTGCTATATTGAATGTTTTGATTTGATTTCATCGATTTCTGTTATCAGCTTTGATCGTTGAATTCATGCCGATTTGTTTTGCTTGGATTCGTAACTCAATCTCTATGTCTGTATCAGTGTGCGTATCCGTGTCATCTTCTCGTGCATCTCTAGCCTCGAAAGGTGAGCAATCACTCACGATTTACATTCTTTTATTTATTAAATTTGATTTCAATTGAAACGACAATTGAAATATATTGCTGTTAGTTAATTACACTGTTATATATGTTATTACCTGTATCAGTTCACCTGTAACATCTGACACCATTATCTGTTAATTATTTATGCGATGATAATACAGTTTGGTTGATAATTGATTGATTGTTGATGTTTATATTGGACGTTAAATTGTTAATGTTAAAGTGATAAATAATATGCAATTGAATTGATATATGATAGTTAACCTTTTAAATTGGATCTATATGTTGAATTTGATTAGTTAAAAATTCGTATAATATGACCCCTTTAATGTTAAATTAATTGACACGTAGGATTTGGTTAATTACACCTTGAACCGTTGAATGTAGGTTGTTTAAATTGATGATGGATGAAATTGTAATAGATGAAAAACGAAAAACCGTAATGTAATAATCTTTAATCTACATGAAATGATAGTGTAGATTCTAGAAATAATTATATTAATTCGCACAAATAACAATGCGAATTAATACGATTATTTCGGGATTATTTGAATTAATTATTTGATTGTTGTTATTGATTGCTGTTATTGCTTGTTTATTTACTTTGACACCATCCCAGTTATCACACTGCAAGTTCCCTTTGCTATGCTTTGATTTGGAATTGAATTGGAATCGGGTTGAAATGATAAATACCCAAAATTTAACTTTTACTTAGGGTAGAGAATTAAATAAAACCCGATTGGTCAATAATTTGATTTTAAAATAAAGTTAAGATTTTATTTGAATAAATGATAAGGTTTTGAAATGAAGTTGGAATTTGAATTTTATGAAAGGAAATGTTAATATTTAATAATATGAAACAAAATATTAACAATGTAATTGATGAAAGAACGTTGTTTAATTTGAGAAACGATTGAATTAAGTTTTCAAATTATTTAATAATTAAGTGTGAAATTATTTAATAATTAAATAAGATTGAATTATTTAATAACTAGAAAATTGAACTTCTTGAATAAGTGAAATTAAGTTTCTTTATTAATTGAGTTTTGAAATTGTAACTAAGTAAATTAATAAGTGAAATTGAATTTCTCTAATAAGAAATGAAAATGTGATATTTTTGTAATTAATGTAAGACTTGAAATGTAAAGAATTTGATTTGATGAATGTAATTTTATTTAATTTGTAAGTTTTGTTATAATGAAGTTGAACTTAAGAAATTGATTTAACGAATTGGAAATTTAATTGAAATTGTTTTGAATGACAAATTAACTTAACAAATATTGAATGAAATAGATAAATGAATTTAAATTGATTTGAATGTTAAATTAAATTAATTTAAATGATTTCGGGATGAAACTTATATACGAACTTGAATCCATATTTGATTTGTTTTAGAAGAAATTGAAATTGAATTATAAGATTTTGAAATGGTAATTTGGAAGTTTTGAAACGTAAATTATGGAAATGGTTTTGGAAAGACAATTGAAGTGTTGATTTACAAATTCTAATTGGAATTGAATTTGATTTGGTTTGAAATATATTAAACGACCAATCGGTGTAATAATTACGAAAGTTATTAAAGAGACCAGAATCGGTTAGGGACATACTCACTGTCTAAACCAAAACCACTTTAATAACTATACGCGGAGTGTGATCCATAATGAAGTGGTTGGATTGACGAACACGATGACTGAAGAAAGTGAACGATAATGGATAGCCTTGACACTTGTGTCAAATTGGAAATGACTAAAACAGGAGCCGTGCCGGGCCAAATGGAGGTCAGCTACCTCAAGCGAACACACTTCTTCGAAAACTACTCATTACTTGTTGTCGATTGGTGCACCCTTGATTTTGGGAGTGTTATTTCACGGTGTTGCGATCGCTGCGGCGATGCGTTCTCACCAGTCCGGATCAGGCAAACGGTAGTTTCACTACCTTAGGTATTGCCTCATGTGCCTTGTCATACTTGTATCCCTATACGCGACCACTACGATTTGTTTTGTACCTTTAGTATATGGATTGCCCTCTGGTGACTTCTGGTTTTGGGGAAACTACGGTCTTGTATATGCTCTTGGGAATAAAAATGTGTTAAGGGTGGAATGGGCCATGACTTAACACTATTTTGATATTTTATATTACTGATAGGCATTATCTACTTATTGTACACTACTACATAGTAGATAGTTTAACGGATCCTTAAAGGATGGTTATTCCAACATCCTTTGAGTTACTTGTATTTAAATTGGTATTTCACTTGAGTTGGATTTATTAATATAAGAATGTTAATCCTGACTCGAGTGTCTTGTGTTTTGCTTTACGCTCGGGTCAGACTGAATGTACCAGTATTCGAGACTCACCTTTGAAGTTGGAGCTTTGCTTGAAGATCCAGCCATCTATTCTGCTTTCAGTATTCGATGATTCCAATGATGTATTCTGATTTGTATCTGATGTATCGTATTACTCTTCCGTTGTATCTGGTTTAACTCTGATGTAACTTATACATTTATATAGTAGCTTCATTAACTACTATCTCTTTTATTTCCGCTACATTTATTACTCTGTGTCTGTGATCTGTGATTATATTTATTTACTGTATATGTTCAGTTTTGCCAAATTTAAATTAACAACGCGGTATTTTGAGCAATTCAATTCCGGCATGTGTGTCTACCTATACATTTATAATGGATGCGAATGGTCCAAAGTATCGGGTTGTTACACAAGGTGTGATCTTTTGGATATATCTTAAGGTAACCATTCAATCTCCTTTTAATATATGTTATATCTTGTTAGAATAATTTAGGTCCCTAGTGTTTACATCTCATTGTGACAATTTATTATATCTTGTCAATATAGTTTTGATTTTATTATTTATACAATTAATTTATATGTGCATATGTTGTTCAATCTATTACTTGCTACTATTTAGAAATTAATGTATGATGAAAAGAGAAAACGGGAAAGGTTTTTTGGTTTGAAACTGGTTGTTGTATATATTTTAAATTGAATATCTTGTTTTAGATCTAAATTATACTTGAAATTAAATAGTATGACAGTTTTATATATAATTTAGTTATTTTGATTATCCATTACATTGGTTGTTATTTGCATTGTTTCATTTCAAAATTAAAAAAGGACCACAGTTTAAAATCACACATTTAAAGTTGAATTACTTTCTATATCAAAACTAGATTTCAAGTTGTTGATTTTAAATTGTAAACATATGAAATTGCAAACTTTTCATATGCGTATTATTTTGAATCTAATATTTTTTATTAGTATTTTCATATAAAGTTTCAATTCAAATTTTATAATAGGACTTTTATGTAAAATTACAAAACTAATGTTGAACCCCTTCCCAAGTTAAAATTTGATTTAAAATTATTAGTTTTAGATTTCGAAACATGCAAACAGTGAAAAAAAAAAATTAATGTGTGCGTATGTGTTCAATTGTTATGTTATATAATTTAAAATAAAAACATACATGTATATATTTGCATACAAGTTTGAAATGTTTGAAAACAAGCTAAAGAAAAATTAAAAGAATGCCAAAAACTTCTTTACCTTCCATTAGTTTCCACTTAAATGTCTTTAGCTCTTTATTTTAATGTCACTTAAATGCACCACTACCCATTCAAATTTGAATCCTTTTTGTCAAATCTATTTAAGTTGTAACGTCCCAACTTTTCGACCCTTGAATGTCAACATTAATACATCCACGGTATTCACGTGCCGAGCGTCCAAGTGCTGGAAAGACGAATTGTTAGGGTAAAATAAAACGAACAAAAAATAGAAAAAGAAAGAAGAGAAAACAACATCAGAGCAGAATGGTAATATATAATATCAAAAGAACAGTACAAAGGGTTACTCCGATATAGAAATTTCAGAGTTACAATACCTTAGTACTATCATCAACCCAGACAGTTATAACAACATGTCCTCACAAATGCTGATACGAACAATATAGTAATGTAGCGGAAATAAGAATACAACTGTATGTGAAACATCCAGCTCATCTTCTTGAGCTCCAAAGAACATCAATGAAAACTTGCATTTCTCAAATTACTCGAAAGAGTATGCGAGGAATCTAGGGAAAACAAAAACCAAGTGTCAGACATAAATTATGAGAAACTTAAGAAATATGTAGCTAGCTTTGGATATTGCATGGAATGCCATAACGATTATCCCCTCAAAAGAACCACCATCTAATAAGTACATAAGGTGATATAATAGATAATGTCTAGGGTGAAGAATATAAATATATAACATAGTCGGAATGGTTACATTCAACAACATATTAAAGGGTACAATCAAACCCGGTAAGGAACGTTCATATAATGGATTTTCCATTAAGATCTCTTCGGAGAAGCCGAATTTGAAATCCATGCACAAGGATCAAAAACTACCCTCCGAGTGTTGTATATCTCTAGATAAAATATACCTTAAGGTAAATACAAAGGCTGAAGCTCGAACATAAACTTGAACCACATGTAACCAAATACCATCAACTCCCATGCACAACATCAATAACCATACTCTAGATATGGAGTTGACAATACCCTGTTGCGGGATTGCAAAACCCCAATTTATGCATCCTACTCCTCTTTAGCCATTTTCGATGTCGAGGTCACGTTCGCTATCTTTCACACGAGTCTTTATTGCTCGAAATGGACATGAATCCTTAAATGGATTTCCATATCTCAAACAGATCTCGAAACCACATATAGATTCCAGCATCTCGAACAGATCCACTTCCAAGAGATAGAACACGTATCTTAGCCTTGAAGTGGTTTCCGATAAGTAAAACACTTAACGATCTCGGTATCTTCAACAATGAATCGATGAATTTGGTCATATTCAACAATAATGAGGACGATAACATATGAAAACCAAGTATTGTATACTTATCACGTTTTCGATATTTTCATCTCACTTTATCCTTGATCAAGAGTGAAGCCAATAGGTTATAGCTCTATTGCTCATAGCCCTAGACAAACATCAGTCTTAATTTCTGTAGATAGACAAGCCTACTTCATCGGCTTTTAGTGCTAAGTATACGACTAAATGTTTTCCATAAACGAGTAAACATACAAAGCACGGTCAATTCATATAAAGCACGATTAAGTCACATAAGCGACTTCTAATTCCCTTTTTGTTCAATTAATCTTTTATTAATTAAAATCTATTTTATTAGTAAAATTTATTTTTCTAATAAAATATCTTTTATCAATTTCTACTGTTCATTTGTACTCTTTCAATACTTCAAGAAGTATTCATATACTTACCTCAAATGGTAAAAGTATATTCACAAATAATTAACAAGATTTCTTACTTTTAAGCCTTTTCTCTTTCTATCTTTTCCCAAAAGATTCCTTACTTATAATTTCTTTTAAAATATCCATTTTAAGGATCTAAGCAATTTGACAAATCCATTCCAAAAGGTTTATGGCTACTGTTACTTACACATTGTTACTACAAACCAAAAACCATTTCACTTATACTTATCTTTAAAACATTCTTTTAAAGATCTATTTACATTCATAAGTTGCCACGACCCACTTTTCCGTACAGTTCGAACTGACACTTTACCACACTTGTCCAGTCCAAATTGAACAGAAAGGTGGATAGTAAGAAAAAGAAAGTAGAAAGAAGATAGAAAGAAAATAGATCAACACATAATTTCACAACGGAAACGAATAATCTATAATATAGGACAAATCTTTACATAAAAAAAACTATAATGATATATATACAGACATCAATCAGAGTATATTGACCTATTCAGCACGGACAGTTATAACACATGTCCTTACAATTCCTGACAAACACAACTAAATGCAACGGAATATAATCATCTACGTGAATACGTCTTTGGGCCTTCAGCTCCTCTCCTGAAGCTCCACTCCTTCCAGCTAAACCTGGAAATATGCTTGGTCTGACTTGAGCATATAGGAAATACCGCGCCCAGGTCAGTCTGGTAAAACCAGCACGAGAATTTAAATCACAAGGAATTTTATTCGTTATAACTTTCAAATCCCTTTGAAATCAAAAGTATCCCGTAAGACCATGCCACACATGAACACGACAAGTTTTTCCCGTACTGTAACCAAAACACTTTTTATAGAAATCCAGTGATATTATAATAGTATCTAAGTACAAATACTTATTCAAATAGCTGAAATTGTTACATTAATTAAATTCCAGCATACTAGGCTCTACAACCAAAACCGTAAAGGCACGTATTGGAGAATGGATTCCATACGAATGACTAGGCACTGGGGCACCACCTACCACAGTACACATCTAGAAAAATGTACCGAGGACCATGCCGAGATCCCCTGCAACACAAGACCGGACTACCCCTAACCTGGATAGACCGAATATGCTATCACCCCGGGTGTTCCCACCCTTTCCGAGCTCCTTCCATGTATCGTGGTAATAATATCCGAGGGTATCTAGAAAGGTGATAAACATACCCTTATTAGGTGCGACCCACTTAGCCTTGCGGCATCTCCCCTACTTTTCAGTCATTCTCGGTTGATGAGGCTTGAGGCTACGATTACCTTTTAAAGGAATTTTCACTTAGAATGCTCATCGTCCTCCAATGACAACGTACTGATAACATTCATCCTGAACGAAACCGAAGGCACTATTCCTACTACATCCGTTTGGAATCATCCTCGGGATTAGTAGTGATTAGCTCTTGCACTTCAATACTCCATCTTCGATTCCCTACTATTGTCTTCATTTCGAAAACGTATTCGTTGGATCGAAGTGGTTTTCGGATAACTTATCTGATGCCGGTCTCTTCGAAACAACATTCGATATTTCCGGTAAACTCAACCCCGGTTCTTTAGGAAATAAATATACTAAAATAAGATTGGAGATCACCTCCTAGCTGTTAGTGGACGGATTCCTTATCATCTTCCTAGAAGAAAGAAATGAGCTTATATGTACAGTATAGCACCTCGAACGGTAACTGTACCATATAATTCCCATGTTTCTTCTAGATATTCTCAAAGTTATGTTTTTAGGTCCAGATTTGATAGTCGGTTATTTAACTATAAAATATACAATCATCCAATCAAAGGTTTCATTTCCCACTGAAAAACACCAAGTCTCATTCAATTTAATTTTAACAAATTAAATCTCTTTATAAAAAGGTATGTACTTATTCCATCGGAGTAAGTATGTTCTCTAACCATTCTTTAAAAAATATTTGAAAACCCTTTTAAAATAAATATGGAAAGCACCACTACGGTATCAACCATGGATTCACTACTCAATGGTAACGTCTTTATCCATAGAAATCCAAAACTTAACTGCAGGCACTCTCTGCCTCCGATTTCGCCATGAAAGTATACCATTACTTTCCAAAAACTTTATTTAAAAATTTTCAAAATAATACTTATGAAGTGTCAATATAAATTTTCCAAGTTCTAATTAAGTAAAATTCTCTTTTATAAAAGTTTACTATATAATATATTATTTTTAAAACATTATTAACATTTAAATAAATTATCTTTGGAATGTTAAATATATCTTAATATTAATTAATCTTTAAGTAATAATTAACTTTAAATAAATCACTATAAAATAACTTTAATTAGTAAATTAAATATACTTTAAACAATTCAAATAATTAATTAGCTTTGAAACAATAATTAATACTTTTTAAATAAATTTTAAGAATAATAAAATAATTACTTTAAATCATTATCAAAATATTTACCAATTTACTTTAAAATATCATTTATAAATAATAATCATCCTTAAACAATTTTGGTTCAAAAGTCAACCTCCAAATCGGAAAAAGACTTACAAATTTCAATGATACTAAATCAAATTACCATCCGTTCCACAACAGTCCAGAATAACAAATACAGATATTCACATCAATCTGTTTTTAACAATCAATTCAACATCATATTGCCCAATATAATTATCAGGAAAATAAATAGATGTCCGTACAAATATAATAGCAGAACAGGGTTTTATTTCTGCTAGTAAATGTCCACAAACAGATATATTCGGTAATAATGGCAGAACGGTGATTTATTCTGCCAACAGGGGTCCACTTCAAACAATTAACGGAACGGTGTTTTATTCCGCTAAACAGATGTCAAAACATCGTAGTTAACATAATTTAACTTGTCATTATTTTTATCTAGGCAAAACACTTCAACAGACGAGTCATATAAATTTAAAATGATGATATATGCTTAAATCGGTAATTAAAATCTGTTCGTTTTAATTTTCACGTTAGACACTGAATAGGAGATGTCAAAACCCGTAAACATCTCTAACGCCGTCACACTCATATTTGCCGTTGATTTAACTTACATATGATCTTTTAGTTCTGAATCGAGTGTTTTGTCTTTTCAATTCGCTCGGGTCAGCCTGAGCATTTCAGGATTTGAAGACTTTAATTATGGAGGATGAAGATGAAGATTTGTACTATTATTTATTATATTTATCCCACTGCATCATGTTGTTCCGCTGCATTTATTTATTTATTTATTTATTTACTCTTTTTGATTGTAACTCTGATTCTGTACTATACTAGTATAATCAAATTTATTTGTAAACAGCTTCATGAACTATTATTTGATTATTATATTTTATCATTCCGCTGCGAGATTTTGTTTTGTTTTTTTTCTTTCTCTATTTTTCATTTTACCCCAATAACAATCTGCCCTTTTGAACGGTTTGAGTTCGACATGCGTGTCTGCTTAAAACGTCCAAAAAGGTAGGTCGTTACATCATGGTCGTTCAATCATGGATCTGCAATCTTGGTCGTTCTCTGCTTCACCTTCATTCCATCGCGTTTCCATTCGCATCGGCTCGAACAAACCCACGTCGCCGTTAAACCTTTCCCTGCCCCAGCCTCCACACGCGACTAGGACATGATCCAAAACTCCATGACAGCGCCACGAACGCCGTGCACCACCAGCCTAGCTCCGACCCTCCATCTCATCACCAGAAATAAGGAATCACCATTCGAACCAAAGATGAACGCGGCCTCCTTGATCCTCCTATGGTCGACGATAGCTGAAAACTACCGTTGGATCTGTAGTACTCGATGAACTTTATGACATTCTAATTGGAAGTTTTCGAAAAAAAGTCGATGGATTGATCAGAAATTGATGGAGAAGGAGATGAAGTTTCAGCCATTAAAAATAAAGAAGGCGGCAGTTTAAAGTTAGGGCTAGGGTTAGACAAATTTAGGGTGTGTGTGTGTGTGTGCATATATATATATATATATATATATAAATATATATATATATATATATATATATATAATTCACTATTTAAAAACCCCGTTCACACTTGATTTTTTCAGATCTCCAAACGAAGCATGCCGCCAAGCATTTATAATTGTTTACCCCTACTCTGAACTCAATGAAACATGTTTCGAGGCCTAATTCGATCGTATGTGGAAGATGGCTTGCTTTTTGAACCCAATTATAATATTAAATTTCCAACATTAATTTCAACGCGTTTCTATCCCGTACGACCAAACAGTAACTCCAAACGCTACAAATTTGAAATTCGATAATAATACACTATTACGGATCCAATGGAACTAGTTTCACTGAATTCCAAGACTATGACCCGGAAGGCTATTTTATCGTGTCGATTAAATCGAGCGATTTTCAAAATCGACGAAATTACTTGAAATCCAAATTTTAAAAACTTACTAACTCAATTATAATCCAAATAGAATTTATATCGATATTAGAAACCATTTCGATTCATATTGCATCACAAATTCAATTATTTACACTATCCCAATATTAAATTTCACCATTAAATTAATATATATAATTTCAAAATTTTAATTTACCGATTTTTAATTCCATTCAAAAACCACTATCATCACTCTAATTCAAATAGAGTTTAAATCAACTTAAGAAATCATTTCCATTCACTTTTTGTAACGACCCGTAATTTTCGATAATTAAAAATAGTTAATTTAATAAGGTTTGGTGATTTAATGTTGGTAGAAATAAAAATTTGTAATTTAATAATAAGAATATAATTGGAACGAAATGTAATAGTATTAATTTAAGGAAAGTGATGGCTGCTTTAAATGAAATTCCAATTAATTGAAATGATTAAAAGTTATAATTTGTTATAGATTGTAAATTAATTGTAATAATGTGTGTATTAATTGAAAATTAGATTAAAATAGTAACCGATAATTTAAATGTTGAGTTATTAATGAAATAATGTGTACTAAATTGTAATTGAATAAAATTAGTGTAATGTGAGTTGTTATAACATTTGTTTGTAAATAATAAACTTACAAATGTTATAAAATATTGAAATGGTGACAATTGTTATTTGTTACCAATTTATTTAAATAAATTGCAATTTAATGTCATTAAATGTTACGTAATGTGAATAAGGCGATAACTGTAAAAGGTGAATGCAATAATATGTACATAAATGTCAATTTTATTCATAAGGCAATGGTTGATGTAATAAAAGAGTGAAACCAAGATAGATAAATAAACTGGGATTTAAAATTTTAATTAATGAGAAAATTGACAAAAATTAAATGTAATTGAAATACTGCAATTAATATGGTACAAGATGAAAATTTGGGAATATTAATTTAATAAAATATAAACCAATGTTAATTATGCACATAGAGTAATAATTGATTGAATAGAAAGAATCGAAATCAAGTTTGATCAATTTATTGGAATTTAAGCTATAATAAATAGATTTATTGAAATTAAATGTAATTAAATACTACGTTAATGAAAACTATGATGAAAATGGTAAAATATTAGTGTAATAAGATAAACAAATGTTAATTACAGCCATGAGATGCCATTTAATTGAATAATAAGATGGAAAGGAGAATAAATGAATTTATTGGAATTAAATTATAATTAATTGGATTGTATTACAGTTGAATTTGAACACTGTAATTTGTGTAATATCTAACACTGAATTGACATGTAAATTTGTTTTAAATTATTGTAAATGGCCAAGTAATCAAAACTTATGAAATTCGTTGGTTATCTATAACGACCCGCTATTTTGGACCATTCGCATCTGCACTTGTCGAACTTGAATGATTCAAAATACCGAATTGTTAATTATATTTGGCAAAACTGAACATATACAGTAAATAAAATAATCACAGATCACAGACACAGAGTAATAATTACAGCGGAAATAAAAGAGATAGTAGTTCATGAAGCTACTATATAAATATATAAGTTACATCAGAGTTAAACCAGATACAACGGAAGAGTAACACGATACATCAGATACAAATCAGAATACATCACTGGAATCATCGAATACTGAAAGCAGAATAGATGGCTGGATCTTCAAGCAAAGCTCCAACTCCAAAGGTGAGTCTCGAATACTGGTACACTCAGTCTGACCCGAGCGTAAAACAAAACACAAAACACTCGAGTCAGGATTAACATTCTTATATCAATAAATCCAACTCAAGTAAAATAGCAACTGAAATACAAGTAACTCAAAGGATGTTTGGAGTAACCATCCTTTAAGGATTCGTTAAACTATCTACTAGGTAGTAATGTACGCTAAGTAGATAATGTCTATCAGTAATACAAGGTATCAAAATAGTGTTAAGGCGTTACCATTATCCCCCTTAACACATTTTATATAAGCGTTATAGTCTATACAGCACTGTAAACTCCACCGTAAACTAGTGGGATATCAGGGAGTACTCCATAGGTATAACACAAAACAAATCGTAGTGGTCGCGTATATAGGGATACAAGTATGACAAGGCACATGAGGCAATACCCAAGGTAGTGAAACTATCGTTTGCCTGATCCGGACTGGTGAGAACGCATCGCCGCAGCGATCGTGTCACGTACCGAAATTTTCGACTTTCGAAAATTCGACATCGATACTCACTTTATCGACTGCCGAGAAATCGAGTGCCGGAAACTCCAATAGTGAGGGTTTTAAGAAAAAGAAAAAGTAGAAGAAGAAGAAAGCAGAAGAAGAAAGACAGAAGAGAAGAGATAGGAGGACAACGAAAAAGAGAAGAACAACAGAACAACATCAGAACAGAAACAATATTAGAATCTCACATATCGTAGCGGAACAATATATAATAAATAAACACTAGTCTTTTAAAACAAAGAACTATATCAGTTTATACATACATCAATCATCAGAGTCAATATACAACAATGGACAGTTATATAACTTGTCCTCATACAAAATACACAGCAGAATAGATACTATCAGATACAAATACTACGTCTCGTCATCCAGCTTATCTCCAAAGCTCCAGAATATCCTGATAACCTAACTCTAGACTGCCCGTGTGGAAATTGGTGGGCACCCAGAGTTTAGAAGGGAAACAATAAACTCCGAGTCAGTCATGGTGACTGGTGTGAGATCGTAAAACAGTTTATCTTTAAAATAAACAACAGGAAAACTTTAATGTCAAATTCGCAATGCTTTTGGAAAATGAAACTACCATAAGACCTCCCGCCACACACACAATGCAAACACAGACTTGGAGGAGATTTCTTCTTATGATAGTCAAAGATGCTTACTACGAAAAAATCAAATTCTTTTTGATATTATTATTAGTGCATAGTGTAGAAAACATTTCGAAAGTAGAATATTAATCTTAGCCGACATAGGTACCATTATAGTATGCCTACTATAGCTACCATATTAAATGGCAGGTTCTACAACTAAAACCGTACAAGGCTCGTATTGTTTCTTTGGATTTCCAACAAATGGTCAGGCTAAGGAACTTCCTTTTCCACGATGGGTACGTCCCTGGAATAGACGACCCGAGAAATAACCTAACATTACGGTTAGATCTCTGCCAACACAAGGCCAGGTTACCTCTGCAAAAATAGGTAACTACTGACACGCGTATGCCATCCCCCGATCGTCACCGATCTTCCCGAGGATCCCCGATTTCCAACAAACCACAAAGTAATAAATTTGCAGCAACCACAGAGGTTAAGTATCTGGGCTCCATACCATGATACCACCTTTATCCAGAAGGAATGACATACACTAAGGGACGCTACTCCCTAGAACCTTGCTGCATCCTTCCTGTTTTGACCATTTCCGGGGTGTGAGGCTCGACGAAGTCTCGTCCACAAAGCTACGCTTTCTACAAAGCCCTGCTTCGGGTCAAACAAAATGATCAACCTATGATCACAAAGATATAAGATCAAACAAATGATCATATCACAAATGATCATATCACAAATGATCAAACACTGATCATTTCACAGCAACACTCAGTATGCCACGTTACCAAATTGGGAATATATCACTGATAAATTTCAACTACATAACCTCTGAGCTCGTACGTCTCAGAGAAGGGTGTTAAGCTAAGAGAATAAATTCTCCGCCACCAACAGAAATGTATTTGAAAGAAATCAGCTCTATATCTCAAATTGTAACGTCAGACACACAATCCATACAAGTCCGTTCCGGGATCGAACAGAACCGAAGGCACTTCTCACGAAGCCCTTGCATATCCGGATAAATTTCTAATCACGTCCGGACTTACCGTCACTAAGGGTGATAAAAACCTCTAAACCGGAGATCAGCCGATGTAGAGTAACTCGACGGTAATCCTTCCGTTTTCAAAAATATCCGGTCTTCAACACCGGTCTTCGAATGCAATTCATAACGACGTATCACATATTCGGAATGGGTTATACGACCCCATGGTCCTTTCCCGGTTAACCCGAATAGTGAGCGATTATTCAAAAATAAGTGTGGCATTCAAATTCATCCAATCACAACAAATACCATATCCAAGGTAATTACTGATAGTCGGTTATTTAACTATCAATAAAGATGCGCAACATCATCAGATCCCAAATAATTTTCCAAATTATTTATTTTCCAAAAATATCTTTACTAGATATATAAACTTTTCCACACTTAATCATTTGAAAACAATTTCAAATCAATTCCCACATTTCATTTTATCTTTGAAGATAAAATCTCAAAACAGTTCATTTCATATTGGAAAAGCATTTCCATACTTATTTAATAATAAGTATTTCACAAATCATTTATTTTCAACATTTGAAAATATTCAATATACTTAAATCAAATTTAAGTATAAATTCATTCTTTAAGGAAATCATAAATTTTAACATCTATTTGAGTCAAAACGAATGTTACGTAAAACATCGTTACGACGACTCAAAAATCACTAGTATAGGGATTCGAAATTAAGATAGATATGTAAATCCCAATACTACATAAAACATTTTCTTTTGAAAATCATTTACTATAACAACAGTGTTATAGTCCACCATTTCCTTCTTCCTCGAAAACGTCTATTTCAACAATGAACGTTGAAATCTATGCTTTCAATTCATAATACATTTTAAAACATCTTTAAAATGTTTAACTTTATTTTTAATATCCCTTCTTCGAAAATAAGTCCATTTTCCTTAACAATATATTCACTGTCCCAAAATCGTGAATATACTTCACTAACCAAATTTCAGTCTTTTCTACACATTCAATTTAAGGATAATTCGCTATCCAAAATCGCGAATATATCTTCTTTGATAATCTCCTATATTTACTTTATCAAATCCAATTGATTTCGAATTTATAAAACAACGTTTATGAATCCTATTTCTATTTTCTAACAACTTTGATTTATAAATCTTCTTTATAATTCAATTCATTTTATAACTCAACTTTATATACCAAAAGTCCATATTAGAGGTTAAGTACTTATACTTCATGGATTTATAACATTTGTTCCTTTAAGGCTTCACAAATTTTAAATCTTATTCCTTATAAGATTTCATTTAAAATCTTATTTTTAACAACAACCGAACTACGTTTAAAATTCCATTGTTTGGATTTATAAAATATATATTTTTATAAATCTCGTCTATAAACCATTCATACTTATTCACAACTCTTAATTAAAATGTCGAAACCCGATCTATAAGTAAATCACTCATAAGTCTTTTGTTTTACAAAAATCTATTTATTTTGTAACTTCATAATTTATAAATATAAAATTTCGTTCACTTATACCATCCCTTTATTCTTCATTTTAACACTTATTAAAACTCGTTTTATAATCCCAATATTTTATATTTATAAAAATCAAATTTTATACATCTTTTATATACATCGTTTTAATAATTCAAAAATCTCAATTCAAATCTTTTTATTTATGACTTAACCATTTATTTCAAAAGAAATTTTATCTTTCGGTTTACAAACATTATAATTCCCATAACTTTAAATTTATAACATTTATTTATTTAAAGTAAATCAATTCAAAAATTCAAATAAAACGTATACTTTCAAATAATCACTTTTAAAAATCTCTTTTAAAGTTAAAATCGTTATTTTAAAACTTCAAAAAAATTGAATCCAATGATGCAACGCATCAATTAGTCCATCACAACATCAAACATCATATATCATCATATGATAACAGAATCTATATCAACATCTGTAAATAAATAAATACAGTTGAGGAATCCAGTTGGATCCCTCCAACCTGTTTCCCTGCATCCAAAGATGTTAGCACAATACCAATTCCACTTCGAGGTGGAATATCACGGTATATGGGTTTTTATAAAAATCCGCTTACTAACGGCGCAATAGGGTCTCATCCGCTATACGAGGCGGGAAATCATCAATCCAATATATACATATGCCAATATGTATATATTGCTATATATATATAGATATATCCTACTATATCTAATATCAACAATCCAAACAGACAATCAAACAATAACTGAAAATTCCACTTTTCAATTGAGTGAGAAAAATCTCACCTTAGCTTTTATTTTGCAATCCATTTCCATTTCGACCATTTCTTCTTGATTTTTAACCTTGTATAAATAATTATACAATTTATTAATATTCGAATTAGTCAACAAATTAATCTCCCATTTTAAATAGATTGAATTAATTATTAAATTTCCTTTTAATAATCATTTTTCAGCAACTGAAACAACTAGATGAATTTTATTAACAAATCTATCCTTATCATATATATATATATATATTTCTCTATATAATTTTTCCTTTTAAAACCTTATCTAAATATATATTTTTTTCTTTCCAAACCAGAAAAAGAAAGAGCTTTCTGTTTTTAAACTCCTTTAACATTTTAAAAATTCCCATATATTCTCCAAAATCTGTTGTGTATATATATTTCTATTTTACTGTAAAAAATTGAAAAAAAAAATTAAATGCAGTTTATACCTTACTGCAAAATCCTTCACAGCCCACAGCCCGACAAGAACGTGACCAACACTCGCCGTCTAGAGATGCTCGAACACTGATCGAACTTGAAGATGCCAACGACGAACCCCACCTTCGAACGCGCCCACGTAACGCAGATACCCACTCGAGCTCGAACAAGAACTACCCACCCCAAATCGGCGACTCGACTCCATACACGCCGAACTCCTTCCACTTTGATTTCACGCGATGAGCCCTCCTCTTTTTGAGCTCGGTCCACCCTACACAGCAGTCGCCAATCCCAAATCTGCCATAGCCTCGCGCCTCCTACGCTCGCGCGCCTGACCACCGATGCGGCTATACTTCCACCACCACGCGAAACCCTAAATCGCGACATCCTGCTTGATACCCTCCCAAAAACTTCCTAGCTTCGCGAGCTTCCCGGCTCCGCCTTCACGCGATTCGATTTTTTTTTATTCCGTTTGTGAAGAATGAAAGGAGCGACAGGAAAATGGCATCTCGTTTTGACTGGAGGGAAAGAGGAACGGAGATAAACGGTTTCGAGTTTTGAAAAGAGACTCGACATTTAATTTCGAAGAATTTGATTTCATTTTGAACGCGGCCATTTTTCTTTGCGTTGAAGCTGCAGTTCATTTTGTTTTGAACGAGAGAAGACGGTAATTTAAAATTGAAAGAACATGGGTTGCACGACTTCTTTTCGTGATTTTAGGCGTGATTAACGGAAATAACGTGGTGGTGTTGACCAATTTAAATTTAAATTTTAAATTGAATTCGTTTTAAATTTCAACGCGTTTACTCACCGTGTGCTCACATATCAACTCCAAAAAATACGAAAATTGAAATCCGACAATAATTCAACGTTACGGACCCAATGGAACTGGTTTCGTCGAATTCCGAGACTGTGCGAAAAATGACTATTTTTAAATATCGATTCGAATAATAAAATTCAAAACTGAACAGAACAGTTTCAAATTCAATTCTGAAAGTTCTATTACCTTCAGAATTATCAATATGAATTTTACAAGCTTTCGAAATATTTTTCTTCAATTTTAAATTGAAGATTTAAATTTTTATCCAGTTTCAATAGATTAAATTTTATAATTAAATCGGCAAATTCAAAGTTATATTCGGGATTCAAATTAAATCATCATTCAAATATTTAAAATTAATTACATATTCTCAATTTAATTCGTTCAAAATTCTGGGTCGTTACAAACTTCCCCCCTTAAAAGAATTTCGTCCCGAAATTACAAGTTAGGAAAAAAAATGGTCCTTAACTCGTCTACTATTTTTCAACATCTAATAGTTTTATCAATTCACTAACCTAAATCTATTTACTAGAGATTCATTATCAATTCATCTAGCTTTTCCAACTTCAATTTTTAAGTTTGAAACAACAATGTTTCCTTAACAATTCAAATTTAAATTTCAAAATTCAAATTTAAACTTTTAAAATTTTCTCAAAAATTTTCTAACACTCGAAATTTTCGAAAAATTTTGCCAGCGTCTCCTTTGCGCGGCTAATACGGCACGACTACAAAACATCCCTACGGACTCTCAGATTTCAAAAAGAAAAAGAAAAAGCCAAGCGGCTAGAGAAGAAATCATCAAAAACTCATATTATAATTCAAATACTTACCTTTTTGTCGAGCAATTCAAATTCATCTTTGAAATCAAAATTCCAATTCCTTTATAACCTGTATATCCTACTAGCCATAATATCTAGTTACTACATTCAAATCATTTTGCAAATTCTATTACAAAATTTTCAATATAACTACTTATATCATTTTTAGCTTACTATTGAAGTTACACCTATTCAATTTTGTTCAATCTTTACATTTCAATTTCATTTGAATTCAATTTTATCTTCTATTCTGAATATTGAATTTTTATCAACTATCTTTCATTCAACTGCACTATTAGTTTCAATTACTAATTCAAATTGATATCAATTCAATTTATTTTAATTCTACTTATCTTTAAACTGGATTTCCATTTTCCATACGAATTTTAATTCATCTTTCATTTACAATTATTCAATTCAATTCATTTGCTTACAAATTCGAAATGAGTTTCAACATTTAATTTCACTTTCATTAAATTGATTCGCTTGTATTTACATTCATTTAACTTCATTCTTTAAGCTTTACTTACTAATTTTAGTTTAACTTCACAAATCAAATTCAATTCCAGTTATATTCACTTATACTTACTTTGATTTAACTTCATTCTTTAGGTTAAAATTATTCTATCAAAAATCAAATTGTATAAGTTATCAACTTGATAATATTTCATAAATATGGTATTCCAGAGTCTTACCAACATTTCAAAAATCTTTTTTTTTTGAAAACAATTCAAATTATCCTTTGAATTTCAAAAACCAAACTCAAGTTTTCCAACAACTTTTATTTAAAACAATTTGGCAGCAATTCCTCTTTTGGAAACCCGAAAATGAACACCGGTGATGTCACGATCATCATCGGAATTATTTTCCAACGACCGAAAAGAGTTTAGAGCTTTTCATCCTTTCAGAACATTTTTCAAAACCTTTGAAATTCATTTTCAAATCAAAAAGATTTAAACTTTCCAAATCTCCAAAATTTTCAAATTCTTTTCAAAACCTTTCCAAATACTTCTCTGGAATCCTGTTTTAAATTACAATTCACATTTATAATTTACATTCTCAAATTTCATTTGCATGTGAATTTATTTCTTAACTTTGGAGTTACGATTTCAATTTCTTATTCAATTTCATATAATAATGATAATAATTCAATGTTATCACTTCCCTAACAACCAAACATCCATTTATTATAATATCTCATAGAAAATCATTTCTTTATCATACAAAAATAGTTTTGGGCAAAATTATTTCATTCACCCTATTTTAAAATAATACTATGTCGTCTTGCCTCGTTTAAGTGTTTAGAAATCCCTATCGATAATATGGCGTCCCACATACCGACCAAAATTCACAAACATCTCAACGGATAAGCAAACACAATATAAAACATTTTTATATTCACTAACAAATACGCGCTCGTATCTATTATTACACTCAACTCATTCTAGAGTACTACTGACTCTATCTCTAATGAGTAACACCCAACAGAGCAGGGTTGTCGCTTAACCATATGCTCTGATACCACGCTGTCACGTACCGAAATTTTCGACTTTCGAATATTCGACATCGATACTCACTTTATCGACTGCCGAGAAATCGAGTGCCGGAAACTCCAATAGTGAGGGTTTTAAGAAAAAGAAAAAGTAGAAGAAGAAGAAAGCAGAAGAAGAAAGACAGAAGAGAAGAGATAGGAGGACAACGAAAAAGAGAAGAACAACAGAACAACATCAGAACAGAAACAATATTAGAATCTCACATATCGCAGCGGAACAATATATAATAAATAAACACTAGTCTTTTAAAACAAAGAACTATATCAGTTTATACATACATCAATCATCAGAGTCAATATACAACAATGGACAGTTATATAACTTGTCCTCATACAGAATACACAGCGGAATAGATACTATCAGATACAAATACTACGTCTCGTCATCCAGCTTATCTCCAAAGCTCCAGAATATCCTGATAACCTAACTCTAGACTGCCCGTGTGGAAATTGGTGGGCACCCAGAGTTTAGAAGGGAAACAATAAACTCCGAGTCAGTCATGGTGACTGGTGTGAGATCGTAAAACAGTTTATCTTTAAAATAAACAACAGGAAAACTTTAATGTCAAATTCGCAATGCTTTTGGAAAATGAAACTACCATAAGACCTCCCGCCACACACACAATGCAAACGCAGACTTGGAGGAGATTTCTTCTTATGATAGTCAAAGATGCTTACTACGAAAAAATCAAATTCTTTTTGATATTATTATTAGTGCATAGTGTAGAAAACATTTCGAAAGTAGAATATTAATCTTAGCCGACATAGGTACCATTATAGTATGCCTACTATAGCTACCATATTAAATGGCAGGTTCTACAACTAAAACCGTACAAGGCTCGTATTGTTTCTTTGGATTTCCAACAAATGGTCAGGCTAAGGAACTTCCTTTTCCACGATGGGTACGTCCCTGGAATAGACGACCCGAGAAATAACCTAACATTACGGTTAGATCTCTGCCAACACAAGGCCGGGTTACCTCTGCAAAAATAGGTAACTACTGACACGCGTATGCCATCCCCCGATCGTCACCGATCTTCCCGAGGATCCCCGATTTCCAACAAACCACAAAGTAATAAATTTGCAGCAACCACAGAGGTTAAGTATCTGGGCTCCATACCATGATACCACCTTTATCCAGAAGGAATGACATACACTAAGGGGCGCTACTCCCTAGAACCTTGCTGCATCCTTCCTGTTTTGACCATTTCCGGGATGTGAGGATCGACGAAGTCTCGTCCACAAAGCTACGCTTTCTACAAAACCCTGCTTCGGGTCAAACAAAATGATCAACCTATGATCACAAAGATATAAGATCAAACAAATGATCATATCACAAATGATCAAACACTGATCATTTCACAGCAACACTCAGTATGCCACGTTACCAAATTGGGAATATATCGCTGATAAATTTCAACTACATAACCTCTGAGCTCGTACGTCTCAGAGAAGGGTGTTAAGCTAAGAGAATAAATTCTCCGCCACCAACAGAAATGTATTTGAAAGAAATCAGCTCTATATCTCAAATTGTAACGTCAGACACACAATCCATACAAGTCCGTTCCGGGATCGAACAGAACCGAAGGCACTTCTCACGAAGCCCTTGCATATCCGGATAAATTTCTAATCACGTCCGGACTTCCCGTCACTAAGGGTGATAAAAACCTCTAAACCGGAGATCAGCCGATGTAGAGTAACTCGACGGTAATCCTTCCATTTTCAAAAATATCCGGTCTTCAACACCGGTCTTCGAATGCAATTCATAACGACGTATCACATATTCGGAATGGGTTATACGACCCCATGGTCCTTTCCCGGTTAACCCGAATAGTGAGCGATTATTCAAAAATAAGTGTGGCATTCAAATTCATCCAATCACAACAAATACCATATCCAAGGTAATTACTGATAGTCGGTTATTTAACTATCAATAAAGATGCGCAACATCATCAGATCCCAAATAATTTTCCAAATTATTTATTTTCCAAAAATATCTTTACTAGATATATAAACTTTTCCACACTTAATCATTTGAAAACAATTTCAAATCAATTCCCACATTTCATTTTATCTTTGAAGATAAAATCTCAAAACAGTTCATTTCATATTGGAAAAGCATTTCCATACTTATTTAATAATAAGTATTTCACAAATCATTTATTTTCAACATTTGAAAATATTCAATATACTTAAATCAAATTTAAGTATAAATTCATTCTTTAAGGAAATCATAAATTTTAACATCTATTTGAGTCAAAACGAATGTTACGTAAAACATCGTTACGACGACTCAAAAATCACTAGTATAGGGATTCAAAATTAAGATAGATATGTAAATCCCAATACTACATAAAACATTTTCTTTTGAAAATCATTTACTATAACAACAGTGTTATAGTCCACCATTTCCTTCTTCCTCGAAAACGTCTATTTTAACAATGAACGTTGAAATCTATGCTTTCGATTCATAATACATTTTAAAACATCTTTAAAATGTTTAACTTTATTTTTAATATCCCTTCTTCGAAAATAAGTCCATTTTCCTTAACAATATATTCACTGTCCCAAAATCGTGAATATACTTCACTAACCAAATTTCAGTCTTTTCTACACATTCAATTTAAGGATAATTCGCTATCCAAAATCGCGAATATATCTTCTTTGATAATCTCCTATATTTACTTTATCAAATCCAATTGATTTCGAATTTATAAAACAACGTTTATAAATCCTATTTCTATTTTCTAACAACTTTGATTTATAAATCTTCTTTATAATTCAATTCATTTTATAACTCAACTTTATATACCAAAAGTCCATATTAGAGGTTAAGTACTTATACTTCATGGATTTATAACATTCGTTCCTTTAAGGCTTCACAAATTTTAAATCTTATTCCTTATAAGATTTCATTTAAAATCTTATTTTTAACAACAACCGAACTACGTTTAAAATTCCATTGTTTGGATTTATAAAATATATATTTTTATAAATCTCGTCTATAAACCATTCATACTTATTCACAACTCTTAATTAAAATGTCGAAACCCGATCTATAAGTAAATCACTCATAAGTCTTTTGTTTTACAAAAATCTATTTATTTTGTAACTTCATAATTTATAAATATAAAATTTCGTTCACTTATACCATCCCTTTATTTTTCATTTTAACACTTATTAAAACTCGTTTTATAATCCCAATATTTTATATTTATAAAAATCAAATTTTATACATCTTTTATATACATCGTTTTAATAATTCAAAAATCTCAATTCAAATCTTTTTATTTATGACTTAACCATTTATTTCAAAAGAAATTTTATCTTTCGGTTTACAAACATTATAATTCCCATAACTTTAAATTTATAACATTTATTTATTTAAAGTAAATCAATTCAAAAATTCAAATAAAACGTATACTTTCAAATAATCACTTTTAAAAATCTCTTTTAAAGTTAAAATCGTTATTTTAAAACTTCAAAAAAATTGAATCCAATGATGCAACGCATCAATTAGTCCATCACAACATCAAACATCATATATCATCATATGATAACAGAATCTATATCAACATCTGTAAATAAATAAATACAGTAGAGGAATCCAGTTGGATCCCTCCAACCTGTTTCCCTGCATCCAAAGACGTTAGCACAATACCAATTCCACTTCGAGGTGGAATATCGCGGTATATGGGTTTTTATAAAAATCCGCTTACTAACGGCGCAATAGGGTCTCATCCGCTATACGAGGCGGGAAATCATCAATCCAATATATACATATGCCAATATGTATATATTGCTATATATATATATAGATATATCCTACTATATCTAATATCAACAATCCAAACAGACAATCAAACAATAACTGAAAATTCCACTTTTCAATTGAGTGAGAAAAATCTCACCTTAGCTTTTATTTTGCAATCCATTTCCATTTCGACCATTTCTTCTTGATTTTTAACCTTGTATAAATAATTATACAATTTATTAATATTCGAATTAGTCAACAAATTAATCTCCCATTTTAAATAGATTGAATTAATTATTAAATTTCCTTTTAATAATCATTTTTCAGCAACTGAAACAACTAGATGAATTTTATTAACAAATCTATCCTTATCATATATATATATATATTTCTCTATATAATTTTTCCTTTTAAAACCTTATCTAAATATATATTTTTTTCTTTCCAAACCAGAAAAAGAAAGAGCTTTCTGTTTTTAAACTCCTTTAACATTTTAAAAATTCCCATATATTCTCCAAAATCTGTTGTGTATATATATTTCTATTTTACTGTAAAAAATTGAAAAAAAAAATTAAATGCAGTTTATACCTTACTGCAAAATCCTTCACAGCCCACAGCCCGACAAGAACGTGACCAACACTCGCCGTCTAGAGATGCTCGAACACTGATCGAACTTGAAGATGCCAACGACGAACCCCACCTTCGAACGCGCCCACGTAACGCAGATACCCACTCGAGCTCGAACAAGAACTACCCACCCCAAATCGGCGACTCGACTCCATACACGCCGAACTCCTTCCACTTTGATTTCACGCGATGAGCCCTCCTCTTTTTGAGCTCGGTCCACCCTACACAGCAGTCGCCAATCCCAAATCTGCCATAGCCTCGCGCCTCCTACGCTCGCGCGCCTGACCACCGATGCGGCTATACTTCCACCACCACGCGAAACCCTAAATCGCGACATCCTGCTTGATACCCTCCCAAAAACTTCCTAGCTTCGCGAGCTTTCCGGCTCCGCCTTCACGCGATTCGATTTTTTTTTATTCCGTTTGTGAAGAATGAAAGGAGCGACAGGAAAATGGCATCTCGTTTTGACTGGAGGGAAAGAGGAACGGAGATAAACGGTTTCGAGTTTGAAAAGAGACTCGACATTTAATTTCTAAGAATTTGATTTCATTTTGAACGCGGCCATTTTTCTTTGCGTTGAAGCTGCAGTTCATTTTGTTTTGAACGAGAGAAGACGGTAATTTAAAATTGAAAGAACATGGGTTGCACGACTTCTTTTCGTGATTTTAGGCGTGATTAACGGAAATAACGTGGTGGTGTTGACCAATTTAAATTTAAATTTTAAATTGAATTCGTTTTAAATTTCAACGCGTTTACTCACCGTGTGCTCACATATCAACTCCAAAAAATACGAAAATTGAAATCCGACAATAATTCAACGTTACGGACCCAATGGAACTGGTTTCGTCGAATTCCGAGACTGTGCGAAAAATGACTATTTTTAAATATCGATTCGAATAATAAAATTCAAAACTGAACAGAACAGTTTCAAATTCAATTCTGAAAGTTCTATTACCTTCAGAATTATCAATATGAATTTTACAAGCTTTCGAAATATTTTTCTTCAATTTTAAATTGAAGATTTAAATTTTTATCCAGTTTCAATAGATTAAATTTTATAATTAAATCGGCAAATTCAAAGTTATATTCGGGATTCAAATTAAATCATCATTCAAATATTTAAAATTAATTACATATTCTCAATTTAATTCATTCAAAATTCTGGGTCGTTACAGATTGCAACACCGCGAAACAACACTCCCAAAATCAAGGGTGCACCAATCGACAACAAGTAATGAATAGTTTCGAAGAAGTGTGTTCGCTCGAGGTAGCTAGCCCCCATTTGGCCCGGCACGGCTCCTGTTTTAGTCATTTCCAATTTGACACAAGTGTCAAGGCTATCCATCATCGTTCTCTTTCTTCAGTCATCACGTACATCATTCCAACCACTTCATTCTGGATCACACTCCGAGTATGGTTATTAAAGTGGTTTTCGGTTTAGACAGTGAGTATGTCCCTAACCGATTCCGGTCTCTTTAATAACTTTCGTAATTATTACACCGATTGGTCGTTTAATATATTTCAAAACCAAATCAAATTCAATTTCAAATAGAATTTGTAAACCAACATTTCATTTGTCTTTCTAAATCAATTTCCATAATTTACGTTTCAAAACTTCCAAATTACTATTTCAAAATCTTAAAATTCAATTTCAATTTCTATTTAAAACCATTCAAATATTGTGTAACAACCTGCATATCTATCGATTCTATATTTAAATATTTTATTTAAATATTTTATCGTTAGTCGGATGTTAGTCCGAAAAGCTACTTTTTGCATACGGTCAAATTAGGACTCGAGACCACCCCCATTGAGTTCAAAATGACGTTTGCGATCTTTTTGAGTGTAAACTTCGATATGTTTGGAGATAGTGAAATTTTCAACACTTTTTCCCGCCTTTGACTTTGGTTTGGACTGCACCCCTTTAGTTCAGCCCAACCATCTTCCTCACTCTATCAAAACACTTCAAGCTTTGTCAAAAATGGTGGTGGGAAGTGGAAATTAAAACTCCAAACACAAATTCTATTGCAAATCCTAGATTCAACATCAAATTCACGTGAAGACCATTGATTCAAGCTTGTTGGTGTTCTTGCTTTGCTCTCAAATCTCCATCTTCATCAAATTCCGTGAAAAGGTGAGATTTTTGATCTCACATCTTACCTATATCTATCTTGAACTGTTGGGAATGATCCTCTATTGCATTTGTATGAATATCTGCCTTTGGATTGCATTGGATTGGAGAAAAACTATAAATTTTGGCGTTTTGGTGAGTTTCTGGCCTTAAGTCGTTTCTGGCCATCGTTGAGTCGTTCGCGAGTTAAGTGCTAAGTCGTTCGCGAGTTAAGTGATAAGTCGTGCGCGAGTTAAGAGTTAGGTCGTTGCCTTCTGCTACCTCGTCCTGGCTTAGGTCGTACTGGGATAAGTCGTTAGGTCGTATAGACCTTAGCTCGTAGCTCGTATTTGAGCTTAAGTCGTAGCCCGTATGGCTCTTAAGTCCTAGGTCGTTGGCTTTTAAATCGTTAAGTCGTAGCCCGTATGGCTCTTAAGTCCTAGGTCGTTGGCTTTTAAATCGTTAAGTCGTAGCTCGTATGGCTCTTAAGTCGCTAGGCCATGCCAACTCCGCTAGCTCGCAACTGTTAAGTCGTATGACCTTAAGTCGTAGGTCGTCCCCGACCTAACTCCACTAGGTCGTTCCAGCCTTAGCTCGTAGCTCGAATTGAAGCTTAAGTCGTTAAGTCGTTCGTTCCACTAAGTCGTTCAAGGCTTAGGTCGTTAAGTCGTTCATTCCACTAAGTCGTTCAAGGCTTAAGTCGTAAGTCGTTCGCGAGTTAGTACTTGGTCGTTTGACCTGTTTTCCCTTAGGTCGTTCGACCTGTTCTTCTGCTAAGTCGCATGGCATTCTTCCCTTAGGTCGTTTGGCTTCTCGAGACCGCTTGCCTTCACTAGGTATTACTCTGCGTAGGCAATCTCTTCTGAAAAACATTTATCAGAATTTCTACTTTGATGGTTTTGGGATTGACTTCTTTGGACTTTACTCACGTCTTCGAACGTGAATTGATTTGTTCTACAATCGTTTTATGACTTGTCACTTTAAAGATATATGAAGGTTTCAATACTAATAGTAAATATCAAAACTCTTTCATCAAAGCGATTTTAACACTATTTTAAATATCTAAAGTTCGTTTTCTCAAACCAATTTTCAATCTACTAGTATATACAAGCCTTTACTTCACTCGAATGAGAAATCGACTTAAACGACTTAGTAAAACGAGTGGTATGAAACGCTTGCGTTCACTTCGTCGGTTAGCTCTTGGACTTGTTCGATTGAACCCTTTTCGTGACAATTTCCTAGTGAAGATTTACAGCTTGTTCGTAAATATTTAAGTTAAGCAAGTGGTTATGGGACATGAAGCTAAACTCATATATTTACTAGCTTGGTGTGATTGACACTTCTCGCTGATCATGATGATCATTTTATGATTTAGACTAGCAATTGGGCGATGTCTCTTTGTTTGCAAGGTAAGACTAGACCGCAGTAGTGTGATTCCGACTCACACACATCTCTTTGTCCGCAAGGTTAGTCTAGGCCGCAGTAGTGTGATTCCGACTCACACATATCTTTTTGTTTGCGAGGTTAGGCTAGACACCACTTGTGTGATTCCATTCACACATACCTTTTTGCTTTTTGGTTAGCCTAGGCCTCAATCAGTGTGATTCCGACTCACACATATGGGGTAGCTCCCCATGGTCTTCGGACCATCATGTGATAGGCCTCTTTCTCTTTTTATGATTTCTGGATTTCTTGTTTGATTTCTGGATTTTTATGTCATTGACTTGTTATGAGTACAAGTTTAGGGTATGATGCCCTCTTTGGATCTTTGAGAAGATTCTCGTGATATTGATCATTTCTCATCGGTTGATCTCCTGTTGATCATCATTTTCATACTTATAGTAGTATGTCTGTATGGATATTCTATGTTTATGCCATATCTTTTATTCTATATCATGTCATCTGATATTTATAGTTAGACTGATCCGTTTATTATTTTCTTAAATAATACTCGGGTCAGACCGAGATGTTACAGGTGCTTCTGCTTGACTTCCTTCCGGGATTTGCTACTCTGACTTTTGGCTGACTATTTAGTTTAGCAGTTTTTGTTGTATACACTTGAGATATGGACTCATAGTTGTATTCTTTTTGTATAGCACATGTTGCTATTCTTTTGTATTATTGTGGAACTTTTTGACCACTACTCTGATGTACACTTTCATGTGTTAGTTATATATTCATATCTTCTTCCGCCTTTGTGATATGGATGTCTGTGACTGCTTTATGTTATGTTTATCTCTATGTTTGTTTCCGAAGATTATTTTATAGCCACCGTGTGATAATCAATTACATGGATGGTCGCTCCTCAACAGCCTTATTCTCCGTGCTAGTTGACAGCACTACATCGTAGTATCCTTGGCTAGCGTGGGTATTGAGGTGGGGCGTCACATATTGATTTAGGTTCGTATATAAGTTTCATTCCAAATCATTTAAATCAGTTTAATTTAACATTCAAATCAATTTAAATTTATTAATCGATTTCATTCAATATTCATTAAGTAAATTTGTCATTCAAAACAATTTCTATTTAATTTCCAATTCATTAAATCAATTACTTAAGTTCAACCTCATTATATCAAAACTTCAAATTGAATTAAATTAGCTTCGCCAAATCAACCCTTTAAATTACAAGTCTTACATTAATTTCAAAAATCACATTTGCATTACTTGATAAAGAAATTCAATTTCACATATTCATTTACTTAGTTACAATTTCAAAGCTCAATTAATAAAGAACTAAATTTCACTAATTAAAAAGTTCAATTTTAATTATCAAAGGATTCAATTTTATTTAATTATTAAATAATTTAATCTCATTAAATTATTAAATAATTTCAAAACTTAATTCAATCATTTCTTAAATTAAACAACATTCTTTCATCAATCTCTTTGTTAATATTTTGTTTCAGATATTTAAATATTCACATTTAAATTTCATTAAAATTCAATTTCCAACTTCTTTTCAAAACCATATTATTTATTCAAATAAAATCTTCATTTTATTTTTAAATCAAATTATTGACCAATCGATATTTATTTAATTCTCTATCCTAGGTCAAAGTTCAATTTGGGTATTTATCATTTCAACCCGATTCCAATTCAATTCAAAATCAAAGCATAGCGAAGGGAACTTGCAGTGTGATAACTGGGATGGTGTCAAAGTAAATAAACAAGCAATAACAACAATCAATATCAATCCAATAATCAATTCAAATAATCCCGAAATAATCGTATTAATTCACATTGTTGTTTGTGCGAATTAATATAATTATTTCTAGAATCTACACTATCATTTCATGTAGACTAAAGATTATTACACTAATAATTATACGGTTCTTCACTTGATATCTATTGTTCAATTTCAAACTACATCAATTTATACACATACATTTAAATGGTTCAAAGTGTGGTTAACACTATTTCTACGTGTCAATTTATTTAAAATTGAAAGGGGTCATATTATGCAAATGTCATCAATCAAATTAACACATATATCAAATCTAACTATCCTACGTCAATTTCAATTTCAAATTATTTATCACTTACAACATTAACAAATTTAAAGTCCAATTGTAAACATCAAACAATCAATCATTTAACAACCAAACTGGATTATCATGCATATATAACAGATAATGGTGTTAGATGTCACAGGTGAACTGATACAGGTAAAAACAGTGTAAATATCTAACAGCAACATATTTCAATTGTCGTTTCAATTGAAATCAAATTTAATAAATAAAAGAACATTAATCGTGAGTGATTGCTCACCTTTCGAGGCTAGAGAGAAGAACGGAAGTGGAGGAAGATGAGGATCCAAGCAAAATTTCAAAGCAAAGCAAGGCGGGCACGAATTCGACGATCAAGGCTAATAAATAAGAAATCCATGAAATGAATAAAAATTTGCTCGAAAAAAAATCGACACGAAAAGTATATGATATTATTACTTCTTAAAACCAATGTTCGGTTGCAGTTTTATTTCCAACCATATTACATATCCAAGATCATTTATATGCGATAATTTAGAAATTTAAAAGAGACCGGAACACTTGTATAATATATATAAACTTTTTCTTCATAGACAGCATGCATGAAATAACTTATAGTATTACTTAAAATACACACAATAGCTTTTAACATATTTGCTTTATACCCAAAAGAAGGAAGGGACTTACGTATAGCGGCTTGTAAATATAAGATAAGAACATATATTTTTAGATCTATACTTGCTAGAACTGTTACAAAACTAATTTGTATAATAACAAAACTTAAATGTATACTTTAAATATATTATTATTATTGTTATAACATATACATCAAAATATTAGCATAACTGCTTACATATAAATCTTTTTTTCAAAAGATATCAGGTTCAAGTATGTTTAGCAACTAAAAGAAAAACAAATATAAAGCACGGCTGACATGTATACATTATAAACATTATTTATACATTTATATATATGTATGTATGTACCGTAAACACTACGTAGATTAATATACATAAAATATGACCAACTTTCACTGTTAATATGTATATATATATATATATATCTGCCTGTTATCTTCAAATCCAAACTTATTATAAAATCAAGTAGACTTACATATATTATATATATACTTCAGGTTATAATATAAAATATATAGCTAGCTTGAGTATGCCCTTTTCGAAAATATCATATATATGATACTACATCAAAACGAAAAAATGAAACTATATTTTTTCACAATATCTATAAAATACTACTTTGACAAAATAATGTACCGTAACATATATATATCTACATACATAGAGAACGACATACATATATATACAATAGATAATAATTATTTTTATAAACTGGATCGTACATTTCTATAGCTACAATATGATACTTCAACCTCTTTTATAATATAAAGTATGCATCTTATATAAATGAATAACTGTAACTATATGCTTAGACTAACATAACTCGAACCAAGCTTCCATTATAAAATTTAAAACACATAAAATTTTACTTTACAAAAATCTTTTTGAACACATTTAATTTAAAACCGATACCCTTGTTTATATATATCACATCTTAAACAAATTATATATATAACCAGTATACTTATACATAAGCTGTTTCAAAAAAATGCTGTCATAACTTTATTTATAAACAGTATTATATATAGTAGTATAAAAATTTTTTATTAAAATAGGAAATAATTTACCTTAAAGTTCATACATATACATGCGGCAGATTCAAGTTCTCTGGCTCGTGCACATTCAAACTACTATATAGTATAACTTTATACTTTATACTTTATACGCTTTACATTCCTTTAAACAAATACTGTTATACATAAAAACAACACAAATAAAGTACTATAATATTATACCAGTCCAACTACGTCTTGATATATTATACACATTAAAGTAAACAAATTTTTTTTTGTTGCTTGAAATAATGCATAGGAAATATATGCAAACTAAAAGAATCGGGCTGAGGTGAAGGGAACCTGAGTTGCAGCTTCACGGTGGAGATCGAGATCTCGGCAAGGGAAGGCTGAGGCCGAGCGGGGTCGGACGCGGATGCTAGTCAACGGCGAAGATGGTGGTGGCGGTTTGGAATGGTGGCAGGGCGGCGGTAGTGAGCGAGGCATGTAGAGGAGGCGGATGGATGCATTGGTGACGGGTCGGTGAAGGGAAACGCCACAGTTGAAGGCGGCAGTCGGCGCAGGCGGAGGTGAACGGAGGGATGAGATTGGTGGAGATATGGATACGCGGGCTGTTTCGCATGGATGCCGCTCACGGTTAGCATCTGCGGTGGCATCGGGTTGCGGGTAATACTTGGCGAGAGGGAGGAGGAGTTGTGAGAGGCCAAGCATGAGAAGCGGGTCGGAGAGGTGTTGTTGGCCGAAGCTGGATGCTTACGTGGTAGTGGCCATGCGGTGGAGAAGGGATAAGGTCCTTGAAAGGAAAAATGTTGGGCGGCCATCAAATAATGTAAAACTTTTCTTTCACAAAGGCAGTAAACAAAATATGAGCAAGAGGAGTAGTGAAGTCAAGCTAAAAGAGAACGCGAAAGAAAAGAACGTGTAAACATTGAAAGTTGGGATAATAAAAGCCATGCATTTCCCTTTCCAAAATATTCTCAGAGTAGTGGCTATTCATTTTATACGGCGGGAAATTTTTGAACGGTCATAGGAAATAAATGGACTCAGACGACGATTACCGAGCTGGCTGACCGTTTCACAATTTCCGTCGCATGTCGGACGTCAAAACACAGGATCGAATATATCGTAGAGATCAGTACGACGATACGATTTCAACGGTATACAGATATCTATGTACGATTGAATTATAAAAATTTCAAATTTTCTACTACGGAAAATGCAAGAAAAACGCGAAAGAATAAGATCGATGGAGCTAAAGAAGTCCGAATTTTGAAAAATGAAAAATGGCGTCTTGCTCAGAAGACGGTTTAGAATTTTTCTATGTAAAAATATTTAGGTTCCGAAAACATTTTATTTTCATTGCTTTTTAACTGATTAAATTGAAGTAAACTAACGCACGAAATAAACTTCCATATTTTTGGACGAAAATTTACCAGTTGTTTAACTAGACGCATTCCAAATATCAAATTTATATTTCAAAATTTTATCGTTTAAAATTTCGCAAAATTTCAGTTAATAACGTTATTAAAACCAGTTAAATTTACGGGTCGTCACACTCTCCCCCACTCAAAACTTTTCGTCCCCGAAAAGGAACGAGGTAGGAGAATAGAAACAACCAGAAAGAAAAACAGATTTGAAATACAAAATAACAATTAATTTAAACCATATAAATTTAAATTCAAATTAATTGATATTCAATAATTGATTTAATCCATTTGATTTCACTAAAATCAATCTCAACTATTTCTAAATTCATTATCTTATTATCCAATTATGTTTAATTAACAATTTCTAAAATCATAAATTAGAATAGTCTTTTAAAAAAATCATATTTATTCAACAAATTAAATTCTTCTTTATTCCAAATTATTGTTAAATTTATTCTACTTAATATATCTTATCCCATATATTTAACCCATATAGATTAATTTAAACCATAAAAGTTTCGATTTAAATTAATTTATATTCAATAATTGGTTTAAATTTAAAGTATTTCCATAAGTTGATTTAATTTCAATTTTGTTAATTCTTTCAGAACAAAATTTATTATATTCATCTCATTCAATTAACTTATTATTCTATCAACTTATTAGCATTTTTTTATTAAAATCTAAGTGTAAAACATTTATTATAAACACTCAAATTTTATTTATAAAAGCATTTTATATTGTATATTAGTCAATTACATTTTAACTTCAGCATAGTTTAGGTAAGTTATATTGAAATGCAATTTAGTACTATGCAAATAAAACTTTCAAATTCAATTACTTCAAGTTTAAATATTTATCCAAAGTTTAGCTTTATTTATAATTGAAAACATCCTTTAACATAATTTTAAGAATTTAATTTTCGTTTAATTTCAAACCCTTTAGAAATAATTATGTATATATTATATATATTAGATCAAATTAAATTTAAAATAATATACCCATATATATATAAATCGAGTCATACTTAAGAAATTCTAATTTAAAATATTTTTCCAAACAAAACTGTAGCAAAGCTACAGAATGGTTTCTCCACTTCGAAACTCGAAAATGAACGTCGATGATGCGGCCGCCATCACCGAAATTATTTTCCAGCGACAAAGAGAAGAGCACTGATTTCAACATTTTAAAATTCTTTGAAAACGGTTTCTATTTGAAAATACTTTAAATAATATACATTAAAATTCTTTGGAAACAATTTATAGTCAAAATACCTTTAAATAATGTGCATTTTAAACCTTTAAAACCATAGTTCGAAATCATTGGAAATTAAATTCTCAAATTCTAAATCAGTTTATAAACCAAGTTTATAAATTCATTTATCGAACAATAGATGAAAATCAAATATTATCATTTCAAACAACGAATTAATTTACCTCTTTTTTTTCAGAAATTTTTACTTATATATTTATAATATAATCATACAAAATTATTTCATCTACCAAATTTGAAAACAATATTGTGTCAGTTTGCTCTGCTCAAGCGTTTTGGAAATCATATCGATAGCGTTGATCAGACGAATCGATCGGAAACCCAAATCAACATCAACAACTCAAACAACACAGCATATATTAAAACATTTATACATATTAGTTTACAAATACATTTCTTTGCTCGACGATACAAGAATGAATTTTCAAAATAAGGATAGGGTTTCAAATTTGATGGACTCAAATCAAAGAGAAATTTGATTCGAAGATAAGTTCGAAACAAAGATATGATGATTAATAACAAAGTAGGAAGATTGATAAATTTATATAAATCGCAGGCAACCTTAACCGGGTCAACCGTGACTTTAAGAATAAGATCGATGTGGGATTCCGAGGTAAATCGACATTCGATCTCAAGAAATAGAATTCAGGTATAGCAGGAGATAGATAGCATCGTAAACCGAGGATACAGAAATCTTGCAATGACCCTAATTCTTAACCAAATTTTTTTTTTTTTATCATACTTAGCTAAGACTACCTAGGGTCATCCTTCCCTATTCTCATATTATCCAGGATCTTTCACAATATAAAAATATTGTTTTAAATCTAAATCATTCCTAACATACATATATGAAGATATCTATGTTATATTCTACTAGAATCAGAGCATGATAATATGTAAGTAGAAATCCTTTTAAATCTATTAAAATGTGATAATTCCCTGATAAAAGATTAATTATTGTATCCTGATTTTTGACCATAGAATCCACTAGAAACATGTACTTTAGTCTGTTATTCTAATTAAGAAATGATCAAGTAATAATCAGGTGGAAGAAAGCTTTTAATATGGATGATTGTGTTAAAGTCTGTATAGTATCAAACTCAGGCTAAAAGAAAGTGGATCATAAGTGAACACAAGCAACATCTAGGCGTAATGGAAACGCGCCTAACTTACACATGAGAGGTCACGAGTTCGAGTGCTATGCTGGTCGGTTCAAACCCAATTTTTGTTTTTCTTTTTATTTTTCTCCTGTATGGTTTAAAATCTGATATCTACCTATATCTACACATATATACTTAATTTTTGCCTATAATCTAACATACAAAACAATATTTCTTGCTTTATTATTTTTGAAACCCATTCCTACAACTGTTCTAGGAATTTATGTTTATATTTTTGCCCAAATATCAACATGTACACAGATATACATGTACATGTCAATGTCTTTGCTCATTTTCCAGAAAACTGGGTTCAAATGGTTCCTTGCTTCATTGATTTGAAGCGAACATTTGGCCTGACCTATGGTCTAACCATGTGGTTAATTTGACCATTCTTTTATTTGCATTTTACAAACCAGAATCTACCCAAAACATTGATACTCCTTCTTTTCAAAAGCATGTTTATATATGTATGAATCAGACACCTTGTGATCAGATTTATATCATCCTTCCTAACCATAATTCTCTTTTAAAAATGCATATTCAGGGTATATACACTTTTACTTGCATTTGGACATATATCAATATCATGACTTGAAAATATAACAGTTATAATTCTTTCTGGATTTCCCAATATAATTTCCTATATATCTATCTTTTGAAAGGACTTAGGATGAACTATAATCATCATAAAATGATTATGCTTATAAAATCCAGGTTTTTCCTCTAAATCAAAAACAACTTTAGCAAATAGATTTTCAAATCAGTTTAACATCAATATCCTTAATACATACCAGACCAGAAATAACCAGAAACAACATAACACGTATTTCTTACAAGTTCTTCCTACTTAATACATTTAGATAGCCATATCAATCAGAAAATACATGCATGAATTAACACATTCTAGCTCTTATTTCTAATTATCTTAGCATTCTCTATTCCATATCTTTTTAATCTTGCTTACTTAGCTCCATCACAACCTGCAAAAGCATTAGTGGCTGCCCCATTATGAATGAGACACCCCCATGTGCCATGAGCAATAAGGGTCAGATCTATGATCTGGTGTGAGCATTTCTAACATATCCATGATATTAAGCTAAGGATACAACATAAATGTACCTTGCGTAACTTGACAGGTATTATCATGAATGATTAATGTATAAATTGATCAGGTATTCCCATATACATACATAAGAGCAAACATATGCATTAAAACAATTTTTATCTAGAACTACTAAGGTTCCTCATACCAACCCTAATCCCGGAAAGACCCAAGTTTCCTATATCATCATTTAAGGTTGCCTTTTCTTCTTATAAATTCCTGGCCTCATCTGCTATAAGGAATCAAAGGGACACATTGCCATGAACTAATTAACATCATGGCACAAAGATCTCAGGACTTAAACAAGCCATGTGTCAACTTGTCTACTTCAAATAGGACAAGCATTCCAGCAGCCTTCTTGGCACAAGATCCTTAGTTATATTACTAAGTGTATTCATGTTCATTTTATCAATGATAGCTAGGTGTACAGGCCACTTATATACATGAAACATACTAGTTACCTTGCAGACATAATATTGCAAGCAAGTTAAAGGTTACTTTCTAGAGGTATAACACCCGGTCATTCCATCTCACATTATTTAGCATATAAACACCCTATTCAAACATATACCAGAATGTTTGCAACTGAGAATAAATGCATGGCTCTATTGGGTTTATTTTGATTTTGCAAGCAACTATGTTTAGCCAGATTTTTAACCTTGTTTAAACATAATTTTTAGGCTTGTAAATTTTCTGTTTGGTTTAGGGCTCAGCACTTATAGAGAAAGACTCCATTGCACCCTTAACCAATTATTTCAAGCCTCAGCACTATACCATTGTATATGCAGCTCATAGTTTTTTTCTTCATTCTTTGTCTTAAGCCATGATTCAGACTAGTTACAAATACTCTCTTACATGTTTTTTAAGGTTTTGGTATAACATACAGGGATGAAAATAGAACAACAAAGTTATACATCCATCATAGCAGATCATATCTCATCAAGCATTCATGAAACCATCAGTAGTCAACATGGTTTGTAAATCAAAACATGCAAAATATAACATATAAAAGCTTGGCTGCCTAATCTCAGGTCTTAATGCCATGTATATGAGTGAGGATACTCACCTAAATGCTTACACAAGCTTAATCCAGAAAACCCCTCAAATCTTTATCCTTTTCTTCCTCTTCTTCCTTAGGTTAATTAATTCAGTGAGAGAGTAGTTTTCTGGTTAGGCTCTTGATTTATATAAGGGTTCTACCTAGGGTTTTGGGTGATGCAAAATCCCTATTTTAGCCCAAACCAGAATCATGCATTTGGCATTGCATATTCTCTCCCTCCTAACCCTTAATGTCCTGGCCAATATTTTAAAACAAGGCTAAGTTGTGCCCATTTTCTTTCCTTTTCAGAAAGTGATTACTTTAAGTATTTTTATTATACTTACCTCAAACATGATAATGGTGTGACTTTCTATTTTCTGCCTTTATACATTTGCTTTCTTGCACTTTGGTTCTTACTATTTTAGTGCTTCTTTTACTTATTTTTCCTTTATTAATTTTCTGCTCAAATAATATCTGTATATATACATTTATACAACTATGGGTGTTAGTTCAACTTTAACCTTCTTTTATTTGCAGAAAACATGTGAATTCTTATATGCATTTCTACACTCCTATTATTCAAATAAAATTTCACTTATTCATTATAAATCAATTTTCTCTTCTGTCTTAATTTCCAGACAAGTCATACATATGCATATATATATAGATATATATATATATATACATATCCTCAGGAATTTTAATATTCATGTCTAGGCCTATATTTCCTTTATTTAAAACATTTTATCTAAATGTTTTCCTTCTTTGTTTTATTATTCAGGAATTCTGGATTTTCTCTTAGTGCCATAACTAGTGTGCACGTGCACACATGCACACAACCTTGCACCACTGAAAATCCCACCTATATAATAATTCTGATTTTTCCCCCAGAATTTTAATCATTTATTTAAAAGAATTTTCCTCAAAATCTTGGGGTATTACAAATCTCCGGTAAATCAATGCCTATTTTAAAGGAATTTCATTCCCTTTAAAAAATCAATCGAAGTTTGGCGAGACCGCCGATTCATTATAAGGGTCATTCGAAGTGGAGTTATGGGATACTCCAGAATTGAAAGAAGATGAATAGTGAGGGACACGAATGAATTTTGGAACCGCAGGGAACGTTCCAAAATTCAAAGGAATCGAGTCAAAAGGAAGAGATTGAAACTCGAATGAGAGTGATTCCGTAAATACATTTACCCAATATGTTAAGTTTTGCCTAGAGCTACCAAAGCTCTGATACCAACTATAACGACCCGCTATTTTGGACCATTCGCATCCGCACATGTCGAACTTGAATGATTCAAAATACCGAATTGTTAATTATATTTGGCAAAACTGAACATATACAGTAAATAAAATAATCACAGATCACAGACACAGAGTAATAATTGCAGCAGAAATAAAAGAGATAGTAGTTCATGAAGCTACTATATAAATATATAAGTTACATCAGAGTTAAACCAGATACAATGGAAGAGTAACACGATACATCAGATACAAATCAGAATACATCACTGGAATCATCGAATACTGAAAGCAGAATAGATGGCTGGATCTTCAAGCAAAGCTCCAACTCCAAAGGTGAGTCTCAAATACTGGTACACTCAGTCTGACCCGAGCGTAAAGCAAAACACAAAACACTCGAGTCAGGATTAACATTCTTATATCAATAAATCCAACTCAAGTGAAATAGCAACTGAAATACAAGTAACTCAAAGGATGTTTGGAGTAACCATCCTTTAAGGATCCGTTAAACTATCTACTAGGTAGTAATGTACGCTAAGTAGATAATGTCTACCAGTAATACAAGGTATCAAAATAGTGTTAAGGCGTTACCATTATCCCCCTTAACACATTTTATATAAGCGTTATAGTCTATACAGCACTATAAACTCCATCGTAAACTAGTGGGATATCAGGGAGTACTCCATAGGTATAACACAAAACAAATCGTAGTGGTCGCGTATATAGGGATACAAGTATGACAAGGCACATGAGGCAATACCCAAGGTAGTGAAACTACCGTTTGCCTGATCCGGACTGGTGAGAACGCATCGTCGCAGCGATCGCAACACCGCGAAACAACACTCCCAAAATCAAGGGTGCACCAATCGACAACAAGTAATGAATAGTTTCGAAGAAGTGTGTTCGCTCGAGGTAGCTAGCCCCCATTTGGCCCGGCACGATTCCTGTTTTAGTCATTTCCAATTTGACACAAGTGTCAAGGCTATCCATCATCGTTCTCTTTCTTCAGTCATCACGTACATCATTCCAACCACTTCATTCTGGATCACACTCCGCGTATGGTTATTAAAGTGGTTTTCGGTTTAGACAGTGAGTATGTCCCTAACCGATTCCGGTCTCTTTAATAACTTTCGTAATTATTACACCGATTGGTCGTTTAATATATTTCAAAACCAAATCAAATTCAATTTCAAATAGAATTTGTAAACCAACATTTCATTTGTCTTTCTAAATCAATTTCCATAATTTACGTTTCAAAACTTCCAAATTACTATTTCAAAATCTTAAAATTCAATTTCAATTTCTATTTAAAACCATTCAAATATTGATTTAGGTTCGTATATAAGTTTCATTCCAAATCATTTAAATCAGTTTAATTTAACATTCAAATCAATTTAAATTTATTAATCGATTTCATTCAATATTCATTAAGTAAATTTGTCATTCAAAACAATTTCTATTTAATTTCCAATTCATTAAATCAATTACTTAAGTTCAACCTCATTATATCAAAACTTCAAATTGAATTAAATTAGCTTCGCCAAATCAACCCTTTAAATTACAAGTCTTACATTAATTTCAAAAATCACATTTGCATTTCTTGATAAAGAAATTCAATTTCACATATTCATTTACTTAGTTACAATTTCAATGCTCAATTAATAAAGAACTAAATTTCACTAATTAAAAAGTTCAATTTTAATTATCAAAGGATTCAATTTTATTTAATTATTAAATAATTTAATCTCATTAAATTATTAAATAATTTCAAAACTTAATTCAATCATTTCTTAAATTAAACAACATTCTTTCATCAATCTCTTTGTTAATATTTTGTTTCAGATATTTAAATATTCACATTTAAATTTCATTAAAATTCAATTTCCAACTTCGTTTCAAAACCATATTATTTATTCAAATAAAATCTTCATTTTATTTTTAAATCAAATTATTGACCAATCGATTTTTATTTAATTCTCTATCCTAGGTCAAAGTTCAATTTGGGTATTTATCATTTCAACCCGATTCCAATTCAATTCAAAATCAAAGCATAGCAAAGGGAACTTACAGTGTGATAACTGGGATGGTGTCAAAGTAAATAAACAAGCAATAACAACAATCAATATCAATCCAATAATCAATTCAAATAATCCCGAAATAATCGTATTAATTCACATTGTTGTTTGTGCGAATTAATATAATTATTTCTAGAATCTACACTATCATTTTATGTAGACTAAAGATTATTACACTAATAATTATACGGTTCTTCACTTGATATCTATTGTTCAATTTCAAACTACATCAATTTATACACATACATTTAAATGGTTCAAAGTGTGGTTAACACTATTTCTACGTGTCAATTTATTTAAAATTGAAAGGGGTCATATTATGCAAATGTCATCAATCAAATTAACACATATATCAAATTTAACTATCCTACGTTAATTTCAATTTCAAATTATTTATCACTTACAACATTAACAAATTTAACGTCCAATTGTAAACATCAAACAATCAATCATTTAACAACCAAACTGGATTATCATGCATATATAACAGATAATGGTGTCAGATGTCACAGGTGAACTGATACAGGTAATAACAGTGTAAATATCTAACAGCAGCATATTTCAATTGTCGTTTCAATTGAAATCAAATTTAATAAATAAAAGAACATTAATCGTGAGTGATTGCTCACCTTTCGAGGCTAGAGAGAAGAACGGAAGTGGAGGAAGATGAGGATCCAAGCAAAATTTCAAAGTAAAGCAAGGTGGGCACGAATTCGACGATCAAGGCTAATAAATAAGAAATCCATGAAATGAATCAAAATTTGCTCGAAAAAAAATCGACACGAAAAGTATATGATATTATTACTTCTTAAAACCAATGTTCGGTTGCAGTTTTATTTCCAACCATATTACATATCCAAGATCATTTATATGCGATAATTTAGAAATTTAAAAGAGACCGGAACACTTGTATAATATATATATAAACTTTTTCTTCATAGACAGCATGCATGAAATAACTTATAGTATTACTTAAAATACACACAATAGCTTTTAACATATTTGCTTTATACCCAAAAGAAGGAAGGGACTTACGTATAGCGGCTTGTAAATATAAGATAAGAACATATATTTTTAGATCTATACTTGCTAGAACTGTTACAAAACTAATTTGTATAATAACAAAACTTAAATGTATACTTTAAATATATTATTATTTTTGTTATAACATATACATCAAAATATTAGCATAACTGCTTACATATAAATCTTTTTTTCAAAAGATATCAGGTTCAAGTATGTTTAGCAACTAAAAAAAACAAATATAAAGCACGGCTGACATGTATACATTATAAACATTATTTATACATTTATATATATATGTATCTATGTACCGTAAACACTACGTAGATTAATATACATAAAATATGACCAACTTTCACTGTTACTATGTATATATATATATCTGCCTGTTATCTTCAAATCCAAACTTATTATAAAATCAAGTAGACTTACATATATTATATATATACTTCAGGTTATAATATAAAATATATAGCTAGCTTGAGTACGCCCTTTTCGAAAATATCATATATATGATACTACATCAAAACGAAAAAATGAAACTATATTTTTTCACAATATCTATAAAATACTACTTTGACAAAATAATGTACCGTAACATATATATATCTACATACATAGAGAACGACATACGTATATATACAATAGATAATAATTATTTTTATAAACTGGATCGTACGTTTCTATAGCTACAATATGATACTTCAACCTCTTTTATAATATAAAGTACGCATCTTATATAAATGAATAACTGTAACTATATGCTTAGACTAACATAACTCAAACCAAGCTTCCATTATAAAATTTAAAACACATAAAATTTTACTTTACAAAAATCTTTTTGAACACATTTAATTTAAAACTGATACCCTTGTTTATATATATCACATCTTAAACAAATTATATATATAACCAGTATACTTATACATAAACTGTTTCAAAAAAATGCTGTCACAACTTTATTTATAAATGGTATTATATATAGCAGTATAAAAAAAATTATTAAAATAGGAAATAATTTACCTTAAAGTTCATACATATACATGCGGCAGATTCAAGTTCTCAGGCTCGTGCACATTCAAACTACTATATAGTATTACTTTTATACTTTATATGCTTTACATTCCTTTAAACAAATACTGTTATACATAAAAACAACACAAATAAAGTACTATAATATTATACCAGTCCAACTACGTCTTGATATATTATACACATTAAAGTAAACAAATTTTTTTTTTGTTGCTTGAAATAATGCATAGGAAATATATGCAAACTAAAAGAATCGGGCTGAGGTGAAGGGAACCTGAGTTGCAGCTTCACGGTGGAGATCGAGATCTCGGCAAGGGAAGGCTAAGGCCGAGCGGGGTCTGACGCGGCTGCTAGTCAACGGTGAAGATGGTTGTGGCGGTTTGGAATGGTGGCAGGGCGGCGGCAGTGAGTGAGGCATGTAGAGGATGCGGATGGATGCATTGGTGATGGGTCGGTGAAGGGAAACGCCACAGTTGAAGGCGGCAGTCGGCGCAGGCGGAGGTGAACGGAGGGATGAGATTGGTGGAGATATGGATACGCGGGCTGTTTCGCATGGATGCCGCTCACGGTTAGCATCTGCGGTGGCATCGTGTTGCGGGTAATACTTGGCGAGAGGGAGGAGGAGTTGTGAGAGGCCAAGCATGAGAAGCGGGTCGGAGAGGTGTTGTTGGCCGAAGATGGATGCTTACGTGGTAGTGGCCATGCGGTGGAGAAGGGATAAGGTCCTGGAAGGGAAAAATGTTGGGCGGCCATCAAATAATGTAAAACTTTTCTTTCACAAAGGCAGTAAACAAAATATGAGCAAGAGGAGTAGTGAAGTCAAGCTAAAAGAGAACGCGAAAGAAAAGAACGTGTAAACCTTGAAAGTTGGGATAATAAAAGCCATGCATTTCCCTTTCCAAAATATTCTTAGAGTAGTGGCTATTCATTTTATACAGCGGGAAATTTTTGAACGGTCATAGGAAATAAATGGACTCAGACGACGATTACCGAGCTGGCTGACCGTTTCACAATTTCCGTCGCATGTCGGACGTCAAAACACAGGATCGAATATATCGTGGAGATCGGTACGACGATACGATTTCAACGGTATACAGATATTTGTGTACGATTGAATTATAAAAATTTCAAATTTTCTACTACGGAAAATGCAAGAAAAACGCGGAAGAATAAGATCGATGGAGCTAAAGAAGTCCGAATTTTGAAAAATGAAAAATGGCGTCCTGCTCAGAAGACGGTTTAGAATTTTTCTATGTAAAAATATTTAGGTTCTGAAAACATTTTATTTTCATTGCTTTTTAACTGATTAAATTGAAGTAAATTTACGCGCGAAATAAACTTCCATATTTTCGGACGAAAATTTACCAGTTGCTATGTTTAACTAGACGCATTCCAAATATCAAATTTATATTTCAAAATTTTATCGTTTAAAATTTCGCAAAATTTCAGTTAATAACGTTATTAAAACCAGTTAAATTTACGTGTCGTTACATTATCAAATTTGAAATTAAAAAGTGACTTAATTAATTTAATATTAATTTATTTAATTAACGTAAAATAGCTATTTTAACCACTGTCGTAGATTTCGACGAAACCAGTTTCATCGGATCTGTAACGGTGAATTATTGTAAGGTTTCAAGTTTCGTAGCGATCAGACTTGTCGTTTGATCGTACGGACTCGAAATGCGTAGAAATCAATTTAATTAAATTCAATTGAAATCAATTTGAAATAAGCTGATTTTAAAGCTAACTTACTTATATGATGGAATTAGGACTTGAAACCTGTTCTGTTGAATTTAGAATCATCGAAAACATCTATTTTGATATATGGGATGACCCAATTTCGTTTCGGAAGCGAAACGGGCTTTTCGGGTCATTATTGTCGATTTGAACCAGTTCGATATGTTATTCATTCTTATCGGGCTTCGTTAGTATATATTGTTTTGTTCAAAACCCTAGCAACCTTTCATTTCTCATTTCCGTTCGTACAGTTCTATCTGACTGTTCCTTCTCTCTTCCCCAATGGCAGAAACCCAATTTGCATTCAAACCCTAAGATTCAATCTCCAAATCAATTTTAAAATTTAAACTCCTCCAAACCTTGACAAATTATATATCAATTCGAAGCTCTCGACAAGCGTAATTCACTGGCGTGATTTGTTTTTCAATTGGATTCACCATTTTTCCAAAAATCGATGAATTAATCTCGGTCGCTCATCGTGTCGAGAATCGAGATCAACTTCGTCGGACCGTCAAATCGAGGGTATCATCGTGGGGAGAGGGTCGCGCATAGTTCATCAGAGCCAGCCGTTCGTCGAATTAAAGGTTGGATCGCTTGCAAAAATTCAATTAGGTCAATATGTACATGGCGGCAGCTGTCGTCTCTTGGGGCGCGAGCGTGACGATGGATGGTCGATAAAGTGGGTCGAGGCCTAGGGCGGTCGACGGCAAGGTCAGGTAGGACGGCAATCGTTCTGGTGGCCTGAGAGGCGCCGTAACTGGGGGCTTCAAAGTGTATGGTCATGTTTGAGGTACAAGTGCTAGGGTTAGAGCAAGCTGTAGACGGTGACGTGTTGGCTGGTAATTGGGTTGTTTTTTTTTATTTGTTTTAATTTAATCTTATAACAGTTCTAATCTGCATAACTTTTGCATACGAGGTCCGATTCACGCGCGGTTTGTCCCGCTAAGATCGTATTGAAATTCTGGACATTATGAAACTAGTTTGGTTAAATTTTGAGACAGTTGAATTTTGGGCCTTTATTTAGATTTCAAATCATTTTAAAATCAAAGGTGAGTGTTTTGACCCACTCACAACTACTAGATTATCTTATGTTAGTTAAATAAAATTTATGATGTGATTAAAAATTAATTGATTGATGTTTGGTATGTTTAAATTGACATTCTAGTTAAATTTGACTTTTATCGCATTTAATCATCGTTTAATTTAATATTGAATTTAATTGTCAATTTAATACCTATTAATGATAATCAGTTATCTATTGATGTTTATTGGTTGATTTGGATGATGAATATGATGGATGATTGATTGTTGATATTGGATGACTGGATGTTGTATTTTTATATTGTTATAACACTACAAGTTTCCTATGGGTTAAAATGATATATACCCGAACGATCTATAGATTAGGGAAAAATTGTTATGGGTTGAAATGATAGACTCGAACGATTTTATGGATTTTATTGAATTCGGGATTGTGGTTTGAAATGATATATAACCGTAAAAATTTAAATTGTGGATTGAAATGATAACCATATCACTTGACCATAGGGAGAAAATTATATACGGACACCGGATCGGTTAAATTAAATGATTTTTAATTCCTTAAATTTTGAATTCAGTTAATTGGCATTTTGAAATAGAAATTGATTTATATAAAATGAAGTATTTTTGATAATCCAAGCGTTATGTTGAAATTGGAATTGATTTAATGAATTGTTCAAAGGATTTAAATTGGAATTTCAAAGTTGAAGTGTCAAAAATAAATGAATTTATCGGATTGAGTTATTGAAAATGTTTGGATATAACTTTGAAATCTATTTTAAACTAACTTAAACTATTTTAATTAAATTAATTATTTTAATCAATTTAAAACTATTTTATTTTAATCTATTATAACCCATTTAATCTAATTTAAGCTAATTTACCTATTTTAAACTAATTAAATCTATTTAACCTATTTTAAATCTATTTAATATAATTTAAATCTATTTAATCTATTTTAAATCTATTTAATATAATTTAAAGCTATTTAATCTATTTTAAATTTATTTAATCTATTTAAAATCTATTTAATATAATTTAAATCTATTTAATCTATTTTAAATTTATTTAATCTATTTTAAATCTATATAAATCATTTTAAATCTAATTAAATCAAATTTAAATCTATTTAAACTATTTTAATCTATTTTAAACTATTAAAACTATTTATGACTATCTAAACTATTTTCAAAATTTTCAGACTGTGTAAAGTTGAAGTATTTATATTTAAATCCTTGATGATGATACGACTTAAGTTGAAATTTGGAACTGATACCTTTTTGTGAAATGACATATTTGAGTAAATATGATTTTGAAAGTGAATATGATTTTGGAAGTGAATGTGATTTGAAAATGATATGGTTTTGAGAGTGTGATATTTTGATATCAATTGTGAATTGACTTTTTAAAATGTAAAAGAACCATCCGGTGTGAAATAAGTGTTTGGTTGTTAAAGAGAACGGGATCGGATATTGTCATACTCTCTGCCAATACCGAAAACCACTTTAACAACTGTGTACGTGGTGGAGATTCCAGAAATGAAGTAGGATGGTTTGGAGAACGATTCTGTATGAGGTATTTACATGATCCTGACTCCCGTGAGTCAGCTTAGATGTGACTAAAACAGGAGCCACGCCGGGCCAAGTGAGGTCGCACCTCCAATCGGACACATTTCTTCGATACCATACTATGACTTTGTGATGATTTGGTGTCCACCCCTCGATTTTGATTATGGGATTGTGTTCCGATGTAGGCGGCAGTAGCTGTTATGCGTTACCACCAGTCCGGATCCGCAATTTGTATATCTACAATTGCATTGCCTCGAGTGCCGTGTTCACATGCCCTATCGCGCCTTCTACGAGTTTGTTTTGTGTCATACCTATGGAGTGCTCCCTGATAGCCCACCTGCGGGTGGAGTTTACAGTATCTATATAGACTACAGCATTATATAAAATGTGTTAAGGGGGATATGGGTAAAGCCTTAACACTATTTTAATACTTTACTTTACTATAGACACTAATATAATAGCGTATTGTACTATGTATGTAGATAGTTTAACGGATCCTTAGGAGATGTAAATCCCGAACATCTCTTAAGTTATTGCACTCACGTTGACAATGGATAAGAGATGTCAAACCCCGTAAACATCTCCGACGCCGTTACACTCATATTTATTTACCATTGATTTAACTTACATAAGATCTTTTAGTTCTGACTCGAGTGTTTTGTCTTTTCAATTCGCTTGGGTCAGTCTGAGCTTTTCAATTTACCGAAGACTGCTTTCTGGAGGATGAAGACGAAGATTTTATACTAGTATTATGTATCATATTTATTCCACTGCATCATGTTGTTCTGCTGCATTTATCAATCATTTATTCCTGTTGTATGTAACTCTGATCTGTATTATAAAATTTTAATCAATGTTATTTGTAAACAGCTTCATGAACTGTTTATTTGATTATTATATTTTGTCATTCCGCTGCTAGATTCTGTATTTGTTTTCTTTCTTTCCCTATTTTTTTCTTATTTATTCCATGACAATATGCCATTTTGAATGGTTTGAGTCTGACATGTGTGTCAGCTTAAGCACTTGGCGGGTGCAACATGATAGGGGGTTCTCGCTTCTAGGTTTGGTAGCGAACGGATGGCTCTTACTCCTACATGTCCCACGGGGTTGGTGCAGTCGAGAGGCTGGCCGTAAAAGCAGAACACAGGTATGGCTGTATGCTACGGTGGGCGTTTCCCCACTAGCGACGTCCCGTTACAGTTGGCATCAGAGCTTTGGTTTAGCGATAACCTTAGCTTTGTGGAGTCTGACTCACATAAATTAGGGTAGTAATACCCTAGAATGAGTCGCTGAGTGTATATATATGAGAGAGCGTATTTGTTAGTGTTATAGAAGGTTTTTGTATTGTGTTAATTTGTTCTGTTTTGTATTTATAAATTCCGGTCGGTACATGGGACGCTGTGGCACTGTTAGGGATTTCTAAACACTTAATAGGAAAGACCGACACAATATTATTTTGAAATATAGGTAAATGAAATAACTTTGCCTATTATATATTTTGTATAAAAAATAATGAATTTTATAAATGATATAGTCGGATGTAATTTGTTGTTTGTTAGGTGGAGAAATTTTATAAATATTGATTATAAAATAGGATTTACAAGTAAAGTAAATATAAATTTGAAGTTTAGAACTGAAGTTCTGGGATTTTTGAAATTTCTTTCAAAAGATTTTGGAATATAATATTTGTATTATTTAGAAGTATTTTCTAATATAATATTTCAAGATGATTTAAGAAAAATGTTTCAAAAGAAAAGTTTTAAAGGAAATAAGTTCTGTACTCCTCTCTCAATCGCTGGAAAATAATTTCGGTGATGAGTGCACACATCATCGACGTTCATTTTCGAGTTTCAAAGTGGGGAGACTGTTGTAGTACTTTTACCACATATCTATTTTGATGAATAAAACCTTAATTTTGAATTTCTAAATATGATTTTATCTATAAAGGATAAATATATACATTATTTTCTAAGTGACTAAAATGAACCCGAAGTTTAGTTCTTAAATTTTCTGATAATTAGTAGTTTTCAATTATTGAAATGAATAAAATCTTAATTATTTTAATAATTTGAAGTTTCTAGAATGAAGAAAAATACAAGTAATTAGATGCTAAGTGATTTATAGTATATATGAGAAATTGAAAACTTGTAAACTTAAGAATAATGAAAATTTAGAAGATGAATTATTGAACTTTGAAAAAAAATGAATGAACAAGATGAACTTGTGTAACTTTCAATTGCATTCTTAAAACATATTGTTTGCGCCAAAAATGGTCACAAACACCCAATTGCATATGAAAGCACCAAATTACAGTCACATATCACAGGTAGATTGTATGTAATAGAATTAAATATGAAGAACACTCAAAAAATTAAAAGGAAAGCAGTAGAAAGACAAGATTTATAGTGGTTCAGCATTGTAGCCTACATCCACTTTGAAGGATTTTCCGTTTATTGATGATTCTCGCTGGTTACAATTGATTACAATAGTACACTTCAGATACAATGAAGATTTTGGCAGAGTATAGGTGTAGAAGGGCCAAACGATCCCTTTTCTAAAGCTCTTGGACTGCTATTTATAGGTGTAGGCTACAAATATCTCGCCTAGATCTTGGAAGACTCCTTCTCCCACGCGGGTGGGCCCATGTGATCGATCCCCTGACATTTCGACTCGATCCGTGATCGATACGTACCAAATTCGTATCGATCCAAAATTGCTCTTTTTAGTTTGGGATCGATCATGGACACTCTTGAGGTTGTACGCAAGCTCCTGTGAAAATTTGGTGGCATTTGGACTTGTAGATTTTGAGTTATGATCGATGCAAGTTTGAATTTGTTGAAGGCTATCAAATTCGCATCGCTTCTGTTCGCATCGCTTCTGTTCGCATCGCTTCTGCATCACTTTTATTCGCATCGCTTCTGTTCGCATCGCTTCTGTTCGCATCGCTTATGTTCGCATCGCTTCTGCATCACTTTTGTTCGCATTGCTTCTGCATCGCTTTTGTTTGCATCGCTTCTGTTCGCATCGATGGATATGAATTGTAGCTATTTTCCTTGACTTGCATCGATCATATCTTGAGCATACGAACTCCGATTGACTTGAAATTTGAAACATTGGCTTTCATAGCTTTTCTTGTTGTGCCATATCAATTATAGCTCGATCCGAGCTTGGACAAAATTTGTTAGTATCCATAGTAGTTTTGCGTATAACTTATTTTCGGTGACTTGCATCAATCATATCTCGAGCATACGAACTCCGATTGACTTGAAATTTGGAACGTTGGTTTTTATAGCTTTGCTTGTTGCGTCATATCAATTTTAGCTCGATCCAGACTCGAACAAAAAATTTTAGTATCCATAGTAGACCTGCATATAACTGATTTTCAGGATGAACGATCTTTGGTTTCCAGCCAATTCCTTGGTGTCACGGCCTTTCCAAAAGGCGGGATAACACATACATATAACTTACCAAGATATTAAAAGTTGAAAATGTTAATAAGGATATGTAATAGAATATTATACAAGTAAAACATAGAAAATGAAAGTGTTCAATGGTATTACTTCTATAAATAAGAATTCTAATGTTATAAATTGTTATAAGCTTAGGTTAATAGTGTGAAATGCTACAAATCAATGGTGATAGAAAAGTGAATAATGTAAGAAAATGATTATAAACTTAAGTTAACATCTTAAGCTATCTATAATCAGATTGAATAGTAAAAGGGTGAACACTGTAAGTAAATAATTATAAACTTAAGTTAATGTTGAAGCCATTTATAATTGAGTGAGTAACATATTAACTGAATGATTATACTTCAGAAGCGTTGAAATAATTTAGAAATGGATTTAATATTCAATAATACTATATATGGAAGAATGAATGTGAAATAGAAGTAATCCATTAATGGTGAATTAAGTTGTAAAGAATTTACATAATAATGGATAATCAAATAGTTAAATGGAAAGAACATATGTAAGCAATGAATGTAAAGTAACGAAAAGAAAAATGGTAATGTATAAATGAATGGAAAATGAATTTTGTAAGTGATAAATGTAAAGTAATTAAACAAGCATTGTATGAACAAATGAAAAATGAACAGTAAATATTGTGGGAAAAAAAGGAGAAATAAGGATAAAACTTAAATATTATTTGAAATTATTGTTTGTTTGGCTTATGGATTGGTTTGGAAAGGATACTTCTAACTGTATAAAAATGTGTAAATAATCTATTGAGTTTTATCTAAGACTGTTGAGTGTATGGTATACTTAGTAGTTTATTTATCATTTATACGATTGAAAGTTTCCAAACCCGAACAAACCTCTGTTTTGATTGCTATGGATGAATAAATGATTTCTTTGACTATATGTGATGATTGTATGATTTTTTTGAAAGTAATTGTTGTTATGTTGTGATGTTTTGTTTGTTATTAATTGAGACAACTTGAATATTTCTTTTTCATATAATTATTAACTCTTTTGGATTATATAAGTGAAATACATGTTATGGAAGCAATTATTACTGCTTTTGGTTTCATAAAATAAGTGTTGTTTGCCCAACAAATAGGTACGTTCTCGGATTACGGTTTTCTAGAGATATTATATTGTTTTTCCATGGTTTGGGATATATTATTTTGGAAAATATGCTAAATATTATTATTATTGGTATTATTATTTCTCCCATATCTCTCCGTACAAAGGAGACTCTGCCGAAATTTTTCATGAATTTTGGACATAGAAAATTTTGTGAAAGTAAAAATGTTTTCCAAACTTTTGTTAACTTGAGTATAAAGGATTTGATTGTTATAAATTGATATATTTTATTTTGTAAATTAATTTTTTATAAGTTTAATATTTTGAATAAGATATATTGATTAATTAATTCCTTCTTTTCCTTTCTTTTCCCTTTTCGATGATGAAAAGTTTTGAATGGGGGAGAGTGTAACGACCCATAATTTTCGATAATTAAAAATAGTTAATTTAATAAGGTTTGGTGATTTAATGTTGGTAGAAATAAAAATTTGTAATTTAATAATAAGAATATAATTGGAACGAAATGTAATAGTATTAATTTAAGGTAAGTGATGGCTGCTTTAAATGAAATTCGAATTAATTGAAATGATTAAAAGTTAGAATTAGTTATAGATTGTAAATTAATTGTAATAATGTGTGTATTAATTGAAAATTAGATTATAAGAGTAATCGATAATTTAAATGTTGAGTTATTAATGAAATAATGTGTACTAAATTGTAATTGAATAAAATTAGTGTTATGTGAGTTGTTATAACATTTGTTTGTAAATAATAAACTTACAAATGTTATAAAATATTGAAATGGTGACAATTGTTATTTGTTACCAAATTATTTAAATAAATTGCAATTTAATGTCATTAAATGTTACGTAATGTGAGTAAGGCGATAACTGTAAAAGGTGAATGCAATAAAATGTACAGAAATGTCAATTTTATTCATAAGGCAATGATTGATGTAATAAAAGAGTGAAACCAAGATAAATAAATAAATTGGGATTTAAAATTTTAATTAATGGGAAAATTGACAAAAATTCAATGTAATTGAAATACTGGATAAATATGGTAAAAGATGAAAATTTAGGAATATTAATTTAATAAAATATAAACCAATGTTAATTATGCACATAGAGTAATAATTGATTGAATAAGAAGAATCAAAATCAAGTTTGATCAATTTATTGGAAGTTAAGCTATAATAAATAGATTTATTGAAATTAAATGTAATTAAATACTACGTTAGTGAAAACTATGATGATAATGGAAAATATTAGTGTAATAAGATAAATAAATGTTAAGTACAGCCATGAGACGCCATTTGATTGAATAATAAGATGGAAAGGCGAATAAATGAATTTATTGGAATTAAATTATAATTAATTGGATTGTATTACAGTTGAATTTGAACACTGTAATTTGTGTAATATCTAACACTGAAGTGGCATGTAAATTTGTTTTAAATTATTGTAAATGGCCAAGTAATCAAAATTTATGAAATTTGTTGATTATTAAATTTGAAATTAAAAAGTGATTTAATTAATTTAATATTAATTTATTTAATTAACGTAAAATAGCTATTTTAGCCACTGTTGCGGATTTCGATGAAACTAGTTTCATCGGATCTGTAATGGTGAATTATTGTAAGGTTTCAAGTTTCGTAGCGATCGGACTCGTCGTTTGATCGTACGGACTCGAAACGCGTAGAAATCAATTTAATTAAATTGAATTGAAATCAATTTGAAATAAGATGATTTTAAAGCTAACTTCTTTATATGATGGAATTAGGACTTGAAACCTGTTCCGTTAAATTTAGAATCATCGAAAACATCTATTTTGATATATGGGATGACCCAATTTCGTTTCGGAAGCGAAACGGGCTTTTCGGGTCATTATTGTCAATTTGAACCAGTTCGATATGTTATTCATTCTTATCGGGCTTCGTTAGTATATATTGTTTTGTTCAAAACCCTAGCAACCTTTCATTTCTCATTTCCGTATGTACAGTTCTGTCTAACTATTCCTTCTCTCTTCCCCAATGGCAGAAACCCAATTTGCATTCAAACCCTAAGATTCAATCTGCAAATCAATTTTAAAATTTAAACTCCTCCAAACCTTGACAAATTATATATCAATTCGAAGCTCTCGACAATCTTAATTTACTGGTGTGATTCATATTTCAATCGGATTCACCATATGTCCAGAAATCGATGAATTAATCTCGGCTGTTCATCATGTCGAGATCAACTTCGTCGGATCGTCGAATCGAGGGTACCCTCGTGTGGAGAGGGTCACGCGTAGTTCATCAGAGCCAGTCGTTCGTTGAATCAATGTTCGGATCGCTTGCAAAAATTCAATTAGGTCAATATGTACATGGCGGCGGCTGTCGTCTCTTGGGGCGCGAGCGCGATGATGGATGGTCGATAAAGTGGGTCGAGGCCTAGGGCGGTCGGCGGCGAGGTCAGGTGGGACGGCGATCGTTTTAGCGGTCTGAGAGGCGCCGTGACTGGAGGCTTTAAAGTGCATGGTCATGTGTGAGGTACAGGCACTATGGTTAGAGCAAGCTGTAGACGGTGACGTGTTGGCTGGTAATTTGGTTGTTTTTTTATTATTTGTTTGAATTTAATCTTATAACAGTTCTAATCTGCATAGCTTTTGCGTACGAGGTTCGATTCACGCGCAGTTTGTCCCGCTGGGATCGTATTGAAATTCTGGATATTATGAAACCGGTTTGGTTAAATTCTAAGACTGTTGAATTTTGGGTCTTTATTTGGATTTCAAATCAATTTGAAATCAAAAGTGAGTGTTTTGACCCACTCACAACTACTAGATTATCTTATGTTAGTTAAATAAAATTTAGGATGTGATTAGAAATTGATTGATTGTTGTTTGTTATGTTTAAATTGACATTCTAGTTAAATTTGACTTTTATCGCATTTAATCATCGTTTAATTTAATATTGAATTTAATTGTCAATTTAATACCTGTTAATGATAATCAGTTATCTATTGATGTTTATTGGTTGATTTGGATGATGATTGTGTTGGATGTTTGATTGTTGATATTAGATGACTGGATGTTTAATTTTTATATTGTTATAACACTACAAGTTCCCTATGGGTTGAAATGATACATACCCGAACGATCTATAGATTAGGGAAAAATCGTTATGGGTTGAAATGATAGACTTGAATGATTTTATGGATTTTATTGAATTCGGGATTGCGGTTTGAAATGATATATAACCGTAAAAATTTAAATTGCAGATTGAAATGATAAATATCCGTATCACTTGACTATAGGATAGAAAATTATATACGGACACCGGATCGGTTAAATTAAATGATTTTTAATTCCTTAAATTTTGAATTTAGTTAACTGGCATTTTGAAATAGAAATTGGTTTATATAAACTAAAGTATTTTCGATAATCCAAGCGTTATGTTGAAATTGGAATTGATTTAATGAACTTCTCAAAGGATTTTAATTGGAATTTCAAAGTTGAAGTATAAAAAATAAATGAATTTATCGAAATTGAGTTATTGAAAATGTTTGGATATAACTTTGAAATCTGTTTTAAACTAACTTAAACTATTTTAATTAAATTAACTATTTAATCGATTTAAAACTATTTTATTTTATTTTAATCTATATAACCCATTTAATCCAATTTAATCTAATTTACCTATTTTAAACTTATTAAATGTATTAAATCTATTTTAAATCTATTTAATATAATTTAAATCTATTTAATCGATTTTAAATCTATTTAATATAATTTAAAGCTGTTTAATCTATTTTAAATTTATTTAATCTATTTTAAATCTATTTAATATAATTTAAATCTATTTAATATAATTTAAATCTATTTAATCTATTTTAAATTTATTTAATCTATTTTAAATTTATTTAATCTATTTTAAATCTATATAAATCATTTTAAATCTAATTAAATCAAATTTAAACCTATTTGAACTATTTTTACTATTTCAATCTATTTTAAACTATTTTAAAACTATTTTTGACTTTCTAAACTATTTTCAAAATTTTCAGACTGTGTAAACTTGAAGTATTTATATTTAAATCCTTGATGATGATACGACTTAAGTTAAAATTTGGAATTGATACCTTTTTGTGAAATGACATATTTGAGTAAATATGATTTTGAAGGTGGATATGATTTTGGAAGCGAATGTGATTTGAAAATGATATGGTTTTCAGAGTGTGATATTTTGATATCAATTGTGAATTGACTTTTTGAAATGTAAAAGAACCATCCGGTGTGAAATAAGCGTTTGGTTGTTAAAGAGACCAGGATCAGATATTATCATACTCTCTACCAATACCGAAAACTACTTTAACAACTGTGTACGTGGTGGAGATTCCAGAAATGAAGTAGGATGGTTTGGTGAACGATTCTGTATGAGGTATTTACATGACCCTGACTCCCGTGAGTCAGCTTAGATGTGACTAAAACAGGAGCCACGTCGGGCCAAGTGAGGTCGCACCTCCGATCGGACACATTTCTTCGATACCATATTATGACTTTGTGAGGATTTGGTGGCCACCCCTCGATTATGATTATGGGAGTGTGTTCCGACGTGGGCGGTACTAGCTGCTATGCGTTACCACCAGTCCAGATCCGCAATTGGTATATCTACCCTGGCATTGCCTCGAGTGTCGTGTTCACATGCCCTATCGCGCCTTCTACGAGTATTTGTTTTGTGTTATACCTATGGAGTGCTCCCTGATGGCCCGCCTACGGGTGGAGTTTACAGTATTTGTATAGACTACGACATTATATAAAATGTCTTAAGGGGGATATGGGTAATGCCTTAACGCTATTTTAATACTTTACTTTACAGTAGACACTATTATAATAGAGTATCGTACTATGTATGTAGATAGTTTAACGGATCCTTAGGAGATGTAAATCCCGAACATCTCTTAAGTTATTGCACTCACGTTGACACTGGATAAGAGATGTCAAACCCCGTAAACGTCTCCGATGCCGTTACACTCATATTTATTTACCATTGATTTAACTTATATAAGATCTTTTAGTTCTTACTCGAGTGTTTTGTCTTTTCAATTCGCTCGGGTCAGTCTGAGCTTTTCAGTTTATCGAAGACTGCTTTCTGGAGGATGAAGACGAAGATTTTGTACTATTATTATGTATTATATTTATTCCACTGCATCATGTTGTTCCGTTGCATTTATCTATCATTTATTCCCGTTGTATATAACTCTGATATGTATTATAAAAGTTTAATCAATGTTATTTGTAAACAGCTTCATGAATTGTTTATTTGATTATTATATTTTGTCATTCCGCTGTGAGATTCTGTATTTGTTTTCTTTCATTCCCTGTTTTTTTCTTATTTATACCATAACAATCTGCCATTTTGAATGGTTTGAGTCTGACGTGTGTGGTTTATCGTCGACTTAAATCATCCAACAAGGCAGGTCGTTACAAATTTAACTCCAGATTCACATATGTACCCAATTTCAAATATTATATTTACTATTTATCAAATTCAATTAATCGCTATATTTGAAATTTTAACTCATTTCACTAAGTCAACCAAAATCCCATATTCAAAATAAATTAATATTTAAAATTCAACATTTAAAAATAAAATAAACATTCAAAACCAAACGACCAAAATTCCGGGTCGTTACATTCCTCCTCCCTTAAAAGAATTTCGTCCCCGAAATTGCCAAGGTAGGAAAAATGTTCCAAACCCATTTCTTTTCAAAACCATTTGGTTAAAATTCTGCTATTACCATTTCCTAAGTCCTTTAGATTCACCCAAAACCACAAATTTCTATTTATTCATCAAATTCCATTATTTCAAACTACAATTTCAAATCAAATTTAGTTAACAAAAATTTTCTAACACCTAAATTTTCGAAATTTTTTGACAGAGTCTCCCCTGTACTGAGAGCCTTTTACAATATCACAAATATGATAAATATAATATACATCGACCCATACAGTTGGAAACACAATATATATATATATCAGTATTTATCTCATTTTCGCTTTTAATGCGTAAACGTACCTTATATTAGCGTTATTAAGCGAGTTCGCCTAATTTATATGCAATTATGCAACTAAAATCTATCCAAATAGCTCCATGTACCTGTACTTACTCAAATGAAGCACATAAGTTCCATAACCATGAAATTTTATAACATTCCTTTCCTTTAACAAACTTAAACACATGTTTTTATAAAACAAACATATTATAACATGTATATTTTGGATGCATAAACAAGTACAAGGTTCAAACATTCAATTATCCATTTCCAATCAATGTATATTCAATTTTATTCAATTTCAAATTGATTCACAATAAATTCATTTCAATTCCATTCATATCCACATTCATTATATTCATGTTATCCAAAAAACTTTGTTTGCTTTATTTTATATTAAACAACATTCCAATCCACGCTAATTTATTTATAAACCATTTCATAAAATTATTTCTAAGGTTTATTATAAACATTCCATATCGCTACTTAAGTTCATATTCAACTTTATAACTTAAGTTCATACCCAATCTTATCTAATCCATACTCCAAAATCATATTCAATTCATTTACTCTTGAATTCATTTCTTGTTATCAAATACTTAACCATTTTAACTTGGTCATACTTTCCACTTTCTCAGTTTAATAAGTTACACAAACTTATTTATTCACAATTCCCTGGATTTCCACTTAAGTTCACTCACATTCTAATATTTATAACATATAGTTATATAATCACTTCACACTTCATATTTATATTCAATTTACTCAACTTTAATTCACCCTCCATTTAAAATTCAAAATTTTGAATTTCCATTCCTTTACCATAATATCAAACCATTTTTCATTTTTGGTTTTACCATTTGCATTTCTCAATTCATAAGTTCAAGAACTTATTTTCTTAAAATCTCATAAATCTTATTTGAGTCCATTCACATCTTACAATCATATCTCTGGATTATATATATCACTTTATAGCTTAAGTGTATCCATTCCATTCAATAATCATAACTTATAGTTATATAATCATTTTACATTTCAAACTTTATATTCAATTCAATTCAAACCCAATTCAACTTTATTTAACTTATCTTAGGTTAAATTTTCAATCCATATTATTCATTGTTACTTACTCCAGTTGAACTTTAATTTCAGGATTAAAATTCACACTTTCCTTTCTTATTTATATCAACTCCAATGTATAAGTTCAATAACTAATTTTCTCTTGACTTCACAAATCATTTAAATGGAAATCCAAGAATTCAATCACCCTGTTTTATTTCAAATCATCTTGAAATCATAAATATACATATATCTACTTTTGTATATCAAATCATTCTTTTGGAATTTTAAAACAACTTGGTTTTGCCCAAAATAGTACCCCTTTGGAATTTCTAAAACAAAACTTGTTTACCAAACAAGTCCAAAGCAAATAATCATAGCCAAGCAATCTATAACTTATCTTGATTTGTTTCCATCGATTCCAGCAGTAATTCGCTTTGCCTTGCTCGTGTCTGAATCCATGTGCATGTCCGTGCCACTATCTCGGTTATCGTTGTCTCTAGCCTCGAAAGGTGAGCAATCACTCACGATTAACGTTCTTATATTTATTAAATTTGATTTCAATTGAAACGACAATTGAAATATGCTGCTTTTAGATATTTACATTGCTATATATATGCCATTATCTGTATCTGTTCACCTATGACATCTAACACCATTATCTGTTATTTATCACTGATGATATATGCCTGTTACGGATTGTTATATTATTATCATATCTGTTATCACTCTGCAAGTTCCCTGTTAGTATAGAATTCACTATGGGTTGAAATGATACATACCCGAACGATCTGTAGAATAGGAGAAAATCGTTATGGGTTGAAATGATAAACCCAAGCGATTTTATTTGAATTGAATTTGGGATTGCGGGTTGAAAAGATATATACCCGTATATATTTAAATTACGGATTGAAATGATAAATATCTGTATCACTTGACCATAGGATAGAAAATTATATACAGACACCGTTGGTCTATATATATAAATATTTTGAAAATGATTTCTATGGTTTTTGAAAAGAAATGTATGGTTTTAATAAATATTGATTTTTAAAGATTTATTAAAGTTGATTTAATAAAGTTGATATATAACATGTTTAAGTATTTATTTAATATCTATATTTTCAAATATAGAGTTTATAATGATTCAGGTTGGAAAGATAAATTTGAAATTGATTTGAAATCATATTTATTTAAGAATTATACTTAAATAAGTTAAATTTTAAATTTATTAAATTTGAAATTTTAAAGATATGTTTTATAACTTGGATTTGATTAAATTTGACTTAAATGAGTATTTCAAATTTATATAAATTTAAATGGGATATTTTGTTTATTTAAATTTGTAAATTGAAGTTGTATTTAGATGATTATTTAAATGGTTAAGTAAATATTTCAAAACTAAATAATTGTGAAGTAAATTTGATATATATGAAATTATCGAATTTAGTTTTGAAAATGTTGAATATATTGACTTTGAAATATATTGAAATTTGAATGGTTTATTTTGTGGTTCAAATCTGTATTTGAAATCGATATAATTTGAAATAGTTTATTTAGAACTGAATTGAATTGAAATCGATGAATTGAGATTGAATAAAATGTGAATTTTTGGAGTTTGAGTTGATTTGACTTGATTTATGAAAATGTGGAAACTATTTTATTATATAAAGTATTTTAAATTTTATTTAAAATTATTTTATATTATTTTTTATAAACTATTTTTAATATAAACTAATTTAAGATAAACTATTTTAAATATACTAATTATTTTAATATAAATTTTTTTAACTTATAACTATTTTATATAAACTATTTTAACTTATAATATTTTTATATAAACTATTTTATTTTATAAACTATTTATTATATACTATTATTAATATCTAAACTGTTTAAGGGTGGAAGTTATGATTTTCAAAATGTTATGGTTTTCAAACTATTATGATTCCAAGTGTTTGGTTTCAAAACTGTTATAACTTTGAAAGTACTATGATTTTGGAAGTGAATATATTTGAAATAGAAATGATATCGTATTGATATGGTTTTTGAAATGGAAATGATATTTTGGTTTCAAAGTATAAACTATTTTGAAATGACCGTCGTGTTATAATAACGATTGGTTGTTAAAGAGACCGGGATCAGATATGGGCATACTCTCTATCGATACCGAAAACCACTTTAACAACTGTGTACACGGTGGAGATTCCAAAACGAAGTAGGATGGTGGCGACGATCCTATATGAGGTATATACGTGGACCCAACTCCCGTGAGTTGGCATAAGGTGGCTAAAACAAGAGCAATCGATGGGCTAATGAGGTAGCTCCTCTTATCGGACACACTCCATCGTATACCATTCTATTACTTTGTGATTGATTTAGTGCGCACCTTCGGATTTTCGGGAGTGTGGCTCGAGGTGGGCGATTGCTGCGGCTCTGCGTTACCACCGATCCGGAAGTGTAATTGGTATATCTACCCTGGCATTGCCTAGTTGTTCCGTGTCACCTACCCTAGCGTGCTTTACTACGAGTTTGATTTGTGTCGTACCTATGGAGTATCCTCTGGTAGCTCCAGTTTACGGGGTATTACGGTACTGTATAGACTACTGGCACTATAAAATGTGTTAAGGGGGATATGGGTAATGCCTTAATGCTATTTTAATAGTTTACTTTACTATAGACATATTATAATAGCGTATAATACTACATAGTAGATAGTTCCACGGATCCTTAGAGGATGGTTATCCCAAACATCCTTTGAGTTACTTGTATTTTAGTTGATATTTCACTTGAGTTGGATTTATTGATATAAGAATGTTAATCCTGACTCGAGTGTTTTGTGTTTTTGCTTTACGCTCGGGTCAGACTGAGTGGCTCAGTGTTCGAGACTCACCTTTGGAGTTGGAGCTTCGCTTGGAGATCCAGCCATATCAATTCTGCTTTCAGTTATTCAGTTGATTCCAGTGATGTATTCAGATCTTGTATTTGACTATTTTATTAAGACAACTATGTATTCGTGACTTCTGTTGTATCTTGTTTAACTCTGTTATATATATAGTAGCTTCATGAACTATTATTCTTTTGTTTCCGCTGCATTATTGTTATATTACTCTGTGTCTGTGATTTTGTGATTATTTATTTACTGTATATGCTGAGTTTTGCCAAATTTAAATTAACAATCTGATATTTTGAGCAATTCAAATCCGACATGTATGGATGCGAATGGTTGAAAATTTCAGGATGTTACAGTTGGTATCAAAGCTCTGGTTTTAGGCAAAACTTAGCATATGTAGTAAATTTAATTACGGAATCACTTTCGTTCGAGCTTGAATCTCTTCCTCTTTGATTCGGTTTCCTTTGAATTTTGGAACTCTCCCACTTGTTCCGAAATCCATCCTTGTCTTTCCTATTCGGTTTCCTATTCGTGTTCTCTTGATTCTGGAGTATCCCATAGCTCTACTGAATGATTGTAAAGGGGTGAAAACTCCTTTACAACAGCATTGATTCACCAAAGATTTCCGTATCCTCGATTTAGATGCTGCTATCTCTTGCTTTACCCGAATTCTATTCTCTTGTGATCGGATGTCGATTTTCCTCAGGATTCTGCATCGATCTTATTTTGAAGTCACGGTTGACCTGGTTAAGTTTGCCCGCGATTAATATTAGTATATCCATCTTCCTACTCTGATATTTAATCGTCTTATCTTCATTTCGAGTCTATCTCCTAGTTGAATTCTTTTGGCTAGGATCCCTCTAGTTGGATCTCTATCCTTGTTTTGAAATCCATTCTGGAATCATCGAGTGAGGGAGTGTATTTATATTAATATTAAAATGTTTTATAGTGTGTTGTTTGAGTTGTTGATGTTGATTTGGGTTTTCGATCGATTCGTCTGATCAACGCTATCGATAGGATTTCCAAAACACTTGAACAGAGCAAACTGACACAATATTATTTTCAAATTTGGTAAATGAAATAAAATTTGTATGATTATATTATATATATATGAATAAAATTTTCTGAAATTTAATAAGTTAATTAAATTAGTTGTTTGAAATGATAATATTTGATTATCATTTATTGTTCTATAAATGAATTTTATAAACTTGGTTTATAAACTGATTTAGAATTTGAAATGAATTTAAATTAAGAATTTGAGAATTTAACTTCCGATGATTTCGAACTATGGTTTTAAAGTTTTAAAATGCACATTATTTAAAGGTATTTTGACTATAATTTGTTTTCAAAGAATTTTAATGTATATTATTTAAAGTATTTTCAAATAGAAATCGTTTCAAAGAATTTTAAAATGTTGAAATTAGTGCTCTCCTCTTTTGTCGCTGGAAAATAATTTCAGTGATGGCGGCAGCATCATCGACATTCATTTTTGAGTTTCGAAGTGGAGAGACCATTCAGTAGCTTTGCTACACTTTTGTTTTAAAAATTATTTTGATTTGAATTTCTTAAGTATGATTTGAGTTATATATATATATAAGTATATTATTTTAAATTTAATTTGATTTGATATATGTAGTATATACATAATTATCTCTAAATGGTTTGAAGTGAATCGGAAATTTAATTCTTAAATTTATGTTAAAGGATGATTTTAAATAAAGCCAAAATTTTGAATAAATATTTAAACTTGAAATAATTGAATTAGGAAAGTTTTATTTGTATAATAATCTATTGCATTCCAATATAACTTACCTTAATTATTCAGAAGTTAACTATGTAACCGAACATTATACAATATAAAATGATGTTAAAGGAATTTTAAGTAAATTGAGTAGTTATAATAAGTACAAATATACTTAATATATGTGATAGGAAATATTAAGTGGAATAAATTTATTAATAATTTGGAATAAGGAGGAATTAAATTTGTTGAATAAAATATGAGTATAATAAATGACTATACAAATTTATGATTTTAGAAATTGTTGATTTAGAATAAATTTGATAATAAGATAATAAATAAATATAAGTTTAGAAATAGTTAAGATTGAATTATAAGCTGAATTTAACTTAAGTGAAATCAAATGGATTAAACCAAATTGTTGAATATAAATTAATTGAAATTTATATGGTTTTAATTTCATTGTCTTATTTGTATCTCAATCTAATTTCTTTTTGGTTGTTTCTATTCTCCTACCTCCTTCCTTTTCGGGGATGAAAAGTTTTGAGTGGGGGAGAGTGTAGCGACCCGTAAATTTTAATAATTTTATAACGTAATTAACTGAATTTTTGTGAAATTTTAAATAATAAAAATTTGAAATAAAAATTTGATATTTGAAATACGTCTAATTAAACATAGCAAATGGTAAATTTTCATCATATAATATGGAAGTTTATTTTATTGTGTAATTCTATTTCAATATAGATCAGTTAAAATTTGATGATAATAAAATGTTTTCCAAATCTGAATATTTTTCTATAGAAAATTTGTAAATCATCTTCTGAGTGATACGTCATTTTCTATTTCATCAAATTTGAAATGTTGTTGCTCCGTTTATCTTATTTTCGACAGATTTACAGCATTTTCGGTACCGATTATCGACTTTTGATAGGATGATCGTACCATTGATATCTGTATACCGTTTTGATCGACTCGTCGGGTTGATCTCCGCGGTTTATTCATTTGTGCATTTCGGACTCCGGAACGCGGTGGAATCTGTGAAACGGTTAGCCGTATCGATACTCGTTTCCAAACCTTTTGTTTTTCTTTGTCCTTTCATTGCCTTCTGTGAGGAAGCTGTCAGCCACTAGAAATTAATATTTCTTGAATTCAATATTTTGCCTTTCACTATTCTACCGTGTAATCAAATAGCAACTAGCTGTTAATATTCCTAGAAATTTAGGGTTTGACTGTCAACATTCCTCCTGTAATCTATTTATGTTCGTTCACATTTTTCCGGGTCTCCTTCTTCTTTTCTTTGATTTCGTTCTGAAAAAAAAATTAATGATAATAAAATTGTATAAAAGAGAATCGAGGTCTGCATTTCATCTTTTGATTGCCTGGCCTTCTTCTTCGAACGGCAGAAATAGCCCACCACCCTGGCCGAGCATCATCTCTCCTCTCACCGCACCATGGCCTCTCCTTCCATCGACCAACCACCCTCATCTCCACCCACGCCTGGACCACCGCCACGCCCCGCCACACACTCGAAGTCGGCCATCACCACTCCTTTCCTTTCCACCACCGTACAGCAAACGACAAACCAAAGCGCCGGCTCCCCTCTCCTCCACTTTCACCCTATGGCCTCCCTCTTCCTGTAAACTCCTATTTTCCCATGGCCGGAGCCATCGCCACCCATCCACTAGCCGGCTAAGCACCTCCACTTCCTCGTACACCATCGCAGTAGCCGCAAGCAACCGGCCTGCCTTCTTCTTCCCTCTTTCTCTTTGTTGTATGAAGGTATATTGCTCAGCACATATTATATTATAGTAGAGGTAGTATATATGTTTTACAGTTTACAGTTTATATAGATTATAATAGCTGTGATTATAAATTTTTGGTTTATATAAATATATAGAGAGGTTTGGTTAAATATATAGCAAGGTTTTTTTTGATATCTTCATATAAGTTGGCTAATTTTAATAAGTATATGGGTATTTTATGCTTTATATTCAATCTAAATTCTTGTTTATATTCTTTTAACGGTTTTATATCTATATATATATTTTAGACAATAGTGTAGGTCTATATTAGTACTATATATAATATGGTTTATGGTATAAGTATATATGTTTAAATATTAGTTATAACATATAAGTTTTCTGATATGCAAATGGAGAGCGTATATAATGTGATTTGGAATTTTATACTATAGGTTGAAGAAGTATTTACAAGTTGCAGTAAATTTTAATTAATATATGTTGAAAAGGTATATACTATATGTTGCAAAGGATTTTGTATTAGAATATAGTATATGCGTTTACTGTATATAGATTTACAACATATTATGAAAGAATTATATATATATATTATTGTAAAAATAATACCTATCGATTTGCAAGTAATTACCTAATTTCTATATCTCTTATACATCCCCTGTATATGCATATTTTATAAGTTGGTCGTGGCATTATAAATATAATTGGTTTTTATATACATAAATGGTTAGGTAGATATATTTAAATCTATGTTAATATTTTAAAGTAATTATGTTTAAATAACCCTTTGGCAACTTTTGAAAGGAAATATGTGGTCTATAAGTTTTGATATGGAATAAATATATTTATTCCATATGTATATTCTTGTTTTCTCTTATATCAAGAAATTTGATTTGTTCCGTCAATACCAAGTTATCAGTGTCGTTTCACTCTATAGCTTATCTTGATTTGTTTCCATCGATTCCAGCAGTAATTCGATTTGCCTTGCTCGTGTCTGAATCCATGTGCATGTCCGTGCCACTATCTCAGTTATCGTTGTCTCTAGCCTCGAAAGGTGAACAATCACTCACGATTAACGTTCTTATATTTATTAAATTTGATTTCAATTGAAACGACAATTGAAATATGCTTCTGTTAGACATTTACATTGCTATATATATGCCATTATCTGTATCTATTCACCTATGACATCTAACACCATTATTTGTTATTTATCACTGATGATATATGCATGTTACTGATTGTTATATTATTATCATATCTGTTATCACTCTGCAAGTTCCCTGTTAGTATAGAATTCACTATGGGTTGAAATGATACATACCCGAACGATCTGTAGAATAGGAGAAAATCGTTATGGGTTGAAATGATAAACCCAAGCGATTTTATTTGAATTGAATTTGGGATTGCGGGTTGAAAAGATATATACCCGTATATATTTAAATTACGGATTGAAATGATAAATATCCGTATCACTTGACCATAGGATAGAAAATTATATACAGACACCGTTGGTCTATATATATAAATATTTTGAAAATGATTTCTATGGTTTTTGAAAAGAAATATATGGTTTTAATAAATATTGATTTTTAAAGATTTAATAAAGTTGATTTAATAAAATTGATATATAACATGTTTAAGTATTTATTTAATATCTATAGTTTCAAATATACAGTTTTAATGATTCAGGTTGGAAAGATAAATTTGAAATTGATTTGAAATCGTATTTATTTAAGAATTATACTTAAATAAGTTAAATTTGAAATTTTAAAGATATGTTTTATAACTTGGATTTGATTAAATTTGACATAAATGAGTATTTCAAATTTATATAAATTTAAATGGGATATTTTATTTATTTAAATTTGTAAATTGAAGTTGTATTTAGATGATTATTTAAATGATTAAGTAAATATTTCAAAACTAAATAATAGTGAAGTAAATTTGATATATATGAAATTATCGAATTTAGTTTTGAAAATGTTGAATATATTGACTTTGAAATATATTGAAATTTGAATGGTTTATTTTGTGGTTCAAATCTGTATTTGAAATCGATATAATTTGAAATAGTTTATTTAGAACTGAATTGAATTGAGATCGATGAATTGAGATTGAATTAAATGTGAATTTTTGGAATTTGAGTTGATTTGAATTGATTTATGAAATTGTGGAAACTATTTTATTATATAAAGTATTTTTAATTTTATTTAAAATTATTTTATATTATTTTTTTATAAACTATTTTTAATATAAACTAATTTAATATAAACTATTTTAAATATACTAATTATTTTAATATAAATTGTTTTAACTTATAACTATTTTATATAAACTAGTTTAACTTATAATTATTTTTATATAAACTATTTTATTTTATAAACTATTTATTATATACTATTATTAATATCTAAACTGTTTAAGGGTGGAAGTTATGATTTTCAAAATGTTATGGTTTTCAAAGTATTATGATTCCAAGTGTTTGGGTTCGAAAGTGTTATGACTTTGAAAGTACTATGATTTTAGAAGTGAATATATTTGAAATAGAAATGATATCGTATTGATATGGTTTTTGAAATGGAAATGATATTTTGGTTTCAAAGTATAAACTATTTTGAAATGACCGCGGTGTTATAATAACGATTGGTTGTTAAAGAGACCGGGATCGGATATGGGCATACTCTCTGTCGATACCGAAAACCACTTTAACAACTATGTACACGGTGGAGATTCCAGAATGAAGTAGGATGATGGCGATGATTCTATATGAGGTATATACGTGGACCCAACTCCCGTGAGTTGGCATAAGGTGGCTAAAACAGGAGCAATCGATGGGCTAATGAGGTAGCTCCTCTTATCGGACACACTCCATCGTATACCATTCTATTACTTTATGATTGATTTGTTGCGCACCTTCGGATTTTCAGGAGTGTGGCTCGAGGTGGGCGATTGCTGCGGCTCTGCGTTACCACCGACCCAGAAGTGTAATTGGTATATCTACCCTGGCATTGCCTAGTTGTGTCGTGTCACCTACCCTAAGCGTGCTTTACTACGAGTTTGATTTGTGTCGTACCTATGGAGTATCCTTTGGTTGCTCCAGTTTACGGGGTATTACGGTACTGTATAGACTATTGGCACTATAAAATGTGTTAAGGGGGATATGGGTATCGCCTTACCGCTATTTTAATAGTTTACTTTACTATAGACATATTATAATAGCGTATAATACTACATAGTAGATAGTTCCACGGATCCTTAGAGGATGGTTATCCCAAACATCCTTTGAGTTACTTGTATTTCAGTTGATATTTCACTTGAGTTGGATTTATTGATATAAGAATGTTAATCCTGACTCGAGTGTTTTGTGTTTTTTCTTTACGCTCGGGTCAGACTGAGTGGCTCAGTGTTCAAGACTCACCTTTGGAGTTGGAGCTTCGCTTGGAGATCCAGCCATATCGATTCTGCTTTCAGTTATTCAGTTGATTCCAGTAATGTATTCAGATCTTGTATTTGACTATTGTATTGAGACAACTATGTATTCGTGACTTCTGTTGTATCTTGTTTAACTCTGTTATATATATATAGTAGCTTCATGAACTACTATTCTTTTGTTTCCGCTGCATTATTGTTATATTACTCTGTGTCTGTGATTCTGTGATTATTTATTTCCTTTATATGCTGAGTTTTGCCAAATTTAAATTAACAATCTGATATTTTGAGCAATTCAAATCTGACATGTACGGATGCGAATGGTTGAAAATTTCAGGATGTTACACACTTCCTAAGGTCAAAAATCAAGTTTATACAAAGGAAATTCCAAGATCTAGGATCAATACAAGTTGAGTGGTAGTTCTAGTTGATTTGGTTAAGTTATGGAGAGTAAATCTCACAGCTTTATACAAGATTTAAACTTTATAAGTTAGTAATAATTCATGTTATTTGTTCGGTTGAAAATAATGTTGTTGTGCTTTATTTGTATGTGAGACTTGAAAATAAAGTAGAAAGTTAAGTATGGTTGGCAAGCTGTGATTTTTATAACATGTATATAAATGTTTGAGGTTATATTATAGATATGCATGCTAAAGAAAGTTAGCACTTGAACTTGTAGATGTGTGACATCGAGATCCCTTGGTTTAAACTTGGTTACATATTTTATTTTTATAGATAAGTTTTACAAGTTTTTCAAACTTTAATTTTTAGCTTTCAAAAATTTTATACTAGTTAATAAAGAAATATTAAAGTAAAAAAGGTAAGGGTTTTTTAAGGGCTATTGTATATATAAACTAGTTTAATGTTATGGTATCCATAACGATAGTCGTTATGGATGCAGTTCGTAAAAATGAACACTTTTTGAAAACTAAAAATGTTTTCACTCTTATTATTTTTAATAAGTATTTTCAAACATATTTTAAGTCTTAAAGGGTAATTATTAATTATTAATTAAGTAAGAGTTTTAATTATTATTTAATTAATTTATTTATTTAGAAATTAATGATTATTTAATTAATTAACTAATTAAGTAAAGGTAATTAGATATTAATTATCAACTAAGAAAGGTATTTTTAATCAATTAATTAAGTAAGGGTTAATTAGTTATTAATTAAGTAAAGGTTAATTATTTGATTAATTATTATTTAAGTAAGGTTTAATTATTAATTAACTGCTAATTAATCAAGGTTTAATTATTAATTAATTATTAATTAGGCAGGATTAATTATTAATTAATTATTAATTAAGTTAAGATTCAATTATTATTAAATAAAGGTTATTTTTAATTGTTTTATTTTCAAGGATCGGTTTGTTTAAAAAGCTGTCTTCTTTTTCAAAGAATGGTTTAAATACAATGGATATTCTTTGTCTGTGCCTTTAAGTAGCTAAACATATATTTAATAGATCATTGATGACATCTGTTTATCAAATCAATTCCCGTTTTGCTATAATTACATGGAATAGATTATAGATGACATAGGTTTAGTAGAATAAATCCTTGTTCTGCTATTAAATTAATTTGGACACTTAATTTTATGTCAGTTGATTTATATGAGATAAATGACACATTAATTTTGTGTGGTTAATTATGGATTTGATTTATATACATGTTGCTTATGTAAATACCAGTTTTGTGACTTGAAAAGTCAAATTAAATTAAATGTTAACTTGATTTAGTAACATTGTGGTCGCTAAGCCTCTTTCTGAATTTGTAAAGTTATGGATTTAAATAACTTCAACTGTATAATAATTTAATGTTAAGTGTTTATAAATGATGTTTTAAAGAAAGTTCTTTAATTATGTTATTAAAGATGTTTAAGGTTATTTAGTTATTTTAATAAAGACGTTTAAGGTTATTTAATTGTATTATTAATGATATTTTAAGTTATTTAATTGTATTATTAATGTTGTTAGTTAATTAGTTGAGTTTTGCGTTAAAGTTAATTAATTATTTAACTAATGACGTGTTTAAAGTTAATTACATATCTTATTAGTATTGTTTTAAAGTTAATTAATTATTTAATTATGATGTTTAAAAAGTAATTAATTAATTGAATAAAGATGTTTATATATGATAAATTGTTTTATAAAAAGGACTGTACTTAGTAAAAAGGATTTATTTAAGGAGATTTACAAATGATATTTTGTAAAAGAGATTATAAATGATATTTGGTAAAGGAATTTATAAGGAGTTTATAAATCATTTTAAGGGATTTATAAAAGAAGTTTTATAACTTAATTTGGAGATTTATAAAAGTATTTGTAAAAATGAATTGGACTTACAAAAAAGGAATTTATAAAAGTATTTGTAAAAAGGGATTTGTTTTGACAATTAATTCCTTCTTAATTATGGTCGTATGGAAACATTCTTTCTGTACTTAACACCGAAGGATAAATGGTTTGGTTTATAGTAAGAAACGTTTTTAAATGATATTTGATTTGGCCCATTTAACTATGAATTTGGAAAAGATGAAATCTTCCTTAAGTTTTGATAGTATACTTATACGTTGAGATAAGTATATGGATATTTTTTAAGTATTGAAAATATAATGGTTTTAAATATACTTATACTGCTGAGATAAGTATATGAATGTTTTCCCAAGTATTGAAATGAGTATAAGAGGTCTGTGAATATATCATTTGTGAAAATATTTTGAATCAAATAATTGAAAGAGATTTTAATAACTGAAAGATTTATTTATAGAGGCTTAGTGGATTCCATATGGAATTAAATGTATGATTGATTGCTTGTTATTTGATAGTAAATAATCGACTATCAAATCTTGGTCAAAATCTAACTCTGGAAATATCTAGGAGAATCATGGTGGTTATATGGCACAATCATCTTTGATGATGTTGTATCATGCGTATAAATCTCATTTTGTTCTCCTAGGACAAATGATAAGGTAATATGTCCACTTAAATGGTTAGGGGGTGATCTCCGCTCTTATGTATTGTCTGATTATTTCTGAAAGAACCGGTGTTGAGTTTACCGGAAACTATCAAATGTTTGTTCGAAGAAACCGATATCGGATAACTATGAATAATCTAAAAACCAATTCGAACCAACTAAAGCGTCATATTGAAGACAACTTGAAGATGATGGGATCGAAGACGGAGCTCTTTGAAGTGCAATGGCTACTTGCTACTAATCCTAAGGGTGATTCCAAAATGGTTGTAGTAGAAGTAGAGCCTTCGGTTTGTTGTTATCCTAAACAGCTTATACGGAAAAATGCTGGCATTAGATTGTGCTTGGAAGGCAGTGTTAGCATTCCAAGTGGGATTTGCTAGGAGAGGAAAAAGGTAATCGTGACCTCACAAGCCATACAACCCAGTAATGACTAAAATATGGGATATGCTTCAGAGCTATGTACTTCGCTACCATTAGGAACAGTCATTCCTTGATCTAGAATCGATATTTATGAATTTGGTATTCGTGCGAAAGTGGGGCCATGGCTGGTGCCATTGTTTTTGGAGCCTTGGTCCCGGGGCATGATGTAACCCTTCCCATCATGTTAAAGGGGCAGCCGGCTCTAATTCGCAAGGGGTCCATGTGAGGCCCTCGGTATATTTTCTAAAGGAGTACTATGGTTGGCGGTACCCCGATAGCCTTATCATTGATGGAAATCCAATCTCCAATACGTGTCCTTAGGATGTAGTTGTAAACCGATGATGCTAGGATCTAATTATTGTATCAATTTCGACTATGATTAATATTTATTTTACCCTATAAATTATTATAATATCAAAAGATTTCCTATGAAATGGTTTGGTTATCGTAAGGTAAAAACCCGTCCATGTTTATGTGTGGCACGGTCTTACAATGTACCTTTATTTTTAAAGGTTTTATAACATCAAAATTCATATGATGCATGTTTTCCCACGTTGGTTTTACCAGACTGATCCAGGCGTTATTTTCTTATAATGTAACAACCCACTATTTTATGCCATTCGCATCCGCACATGTTGGACTTGAATTGCTCAAAATATCAGATTGTTAATTTATATTTGGTAAAACTTAGCATATACAGTAAATAAATTAATCGCAGAATCGCAGACACAGAGTTATATAACAATAAGCAGCGGAAACAGAAGAATAGTAGTTCATGAAGCTACTATATATATGTAACAGAGTTAAAACAAGATACAACAGAAGTCTTGTATACATAGAAATCTCAATACAGTAGTCAAATACAAGATCAGAATATATCATAGGAGTCAACTGAATAACTGCAATCCGAATAGATAGATGGATCTCCAAACGAAGATCCAACTCCAAAGATGAGTTTCTAATGCTATGGCACTCAGTCTGACCCGAGCGTAAAGCAAACACAAAACACTCGAGTCAGGATTAACATTCTTATATCAATAAATCCAACTCAAGTGAAATATCAACTAAAATACAAGTAACTCAAAGGATGTTTGGGATAACCATCCTCTAAGGATCCGTGGAACTATCTACTATGTAGTAATATACGCTATTATAATATGTATATAGTAAAGTAAAAGTATCAAAACAGTGTTAAGGCGTTACCCATATCCCCCTTAACACATTTTATATATTTCTGTAGTCTATACAATGTCGTACGCTCCTCCGTAAACTGGAGGTTTACCCAGAGGACATCACATAGGTACGGTACAAAACAAACTCGTAGAAGGTGCGATAAGGCATGTGACATGACACTCGAGGCAATGCCAGGGTAGATATACCATTTGCGGATCCGGACTGGTGGTAATGTGTGACGCCCCACCTCTATACTCACACTAGCCAAGGACACTACTGGGTAATGCCGTCGACTAGCACGAAGAATAAGGCTGTTGAGGAGCGACCATCTGTGTAATTGCTTTGTGCGAGTACCGATATGTCAGATAGTATGACATGCATTTCGTTTCAAGAGGAAATCTGACAAATCAAATACAAACTCAAAGCTGCCACATAGTGGCTTTATGGACTTCGGAAACAAATATAGAAATAAACATAACACAAATCAGTCACAAATATTCATATCACAAAGGCGGAAACATATATGAATATAACACATAGAAGTGTACATCAAAGTAGTGGTCAAACTAGATCCACTACATCACAAAAGAATAGATACAAGTGCTAGACAAAAGAATAAGTATACATCAAGGAGTCTCTATCTCGAATGTATCACAACAAAAACTACTAAGCTAAAGTAGTTAGCCAAAAGTCAGGTGACGAACCCTGATACGAAGTCAAGCAGAAGCACCTGAAATAACTCGGTCTGACCCGAGTATTATTTAAGAAGAAAATAATAAACGGATCAGTCTAGCTATAAATATCATATAAAATGAGATAGGATAAGAGATATGACAAAAACGTATGATAACAAAAATTCCATATTGTGACAAGTATACATAAGGTAACAACAAAATCATACAATATCCCAAATATTCTCAAACACCAAAAAGAACGTCATATTCTTTAAATTATTCACCAAAACACAAATATTGACAAAACATATCAATGCCAATCGCAAAAATCGGTGAAACACAAATTCTAGAAATTATCAACTAGAAATCCAGAAATCACAAAAAGGGGAAGGCCTATCACAAACGGAAGGATGAAAACTCACCAACACGTGTATCACAAATGGGTCGCTATCCCATGGTCGCTAACCATAGAGCCGGCGCCACGACGTAGTACAGCGAAACGCCCGAGGAATCTTAAACTCAAATAATCCGGAACATCAACGTAGTACAGCGTTACGCCCGATGAACCAAACTCCAATAAGCCGGAACAACGACGTAGTACAGCGAACGCCCGATGAACCAAACTATAATAATCCGGAACAACGACGTAGTACAGCGAACGCCCGATAAACCTGAAACTCAAATAATCCAGAACATCGACGTAGTACAGCGTTACGCCCGATGAACCAAACTCAAATAATCCGGAATAATGACGTAGTACAGCGAATGCCCGATGAACCTGAAACTCAAATAATCCAGAACAACGACGTAGTACAACGAACGCCCGATGAACCAAACTCCATAAAAACCATAGGTTGCTAGCCTATAAAAAATGAGACGAAGCTCAACAGAATGGAGTATAGTCCCCCACGCGGACAAAGAGACATCGCACATCGCTAGTCTAAATCACCAAAGGATCATCATTGATCGATAAGTGTAAATTACACTAAGCTAGTAAATAGATGAGTTTAGCTTCATGTCCCATAACCATTGGCTTAACTTAAATATTGACGAACAGATTGTAGATTTCCATTCGAAAATTGTCACGAGAGTTCAATCGAACAAGTCCAAGAATTAACCGACGAAGTAAACGCAAGCATTTCATACCACTTGTTTTGCTAAGCCGTTTAATTAGATTTCTCATACGAATGAGGTAAAGGTTTGTATATACTAATAGACTGGAAAACGGTTTTATAAACGAGATTTGTATTAAAAATAGAGTTGGAATCATCTTTGTGAAAGAGTTTGAATATTTACTACTAGTATAGAAACCTTTGTATTTTAAAGTGGCAAATCACAAAAATGATTGTAAAAACAATCAATCACCAATTCACATATGACGCTGTGAATTAAATCCATAAAAATCGATATCAAATCCGTCAAACGGATATTCCCACAAATCCAAAGAAAGAAGTCATCAAATTCGATAATAAGTGATAACAACTATCCGGATCAACAAAAACCGATTAAAATTAGAAATCCACACAAAACAGCCTAAAATAGGAAAAATGCACGGTTCCAGACGTCTGGTTTAGAATCCAGACGTCTGGATTTATTCTTTGGAATTAATCCAAAAAGATTCTAGACGTCTGAAATTACAAGGCAGACGTCTGAACCCTAACCAAACGTCTGTCCCAGTAAATAGACGTCTGAACTGAGGTACTGGAAGTTCTATTCCAGAACACCCAGACATTTGGGAAGTAAGCTCAGACGTTTGGATCTCCCAGACGTCTGGAATGCAAGGTCAGACGTCTGAGCTGAACTTCTGGAATATTTATTCCTCAGCCTCAGACGTCTGATCCTTATACCAGACGTCTGAGCTGTTGCTCAAGCAAAGGTTGAACCTAGGCCAATGATGGCCAAAACGTTTCGGGAGCGATCGGACGAGCAATAACGACTAAGGATTTATGCCAAGCGACAACCCAGCCTTAAAGGCTCTTCGATACACTCGGATATCAATGTCCAAACATCCATAGAAGGATTTTCATATAATTGGACCAAAACACCAAAATTTGGAAAATTCACCAAATCAATTCAAAGCAAAAGCAAATGAACACGAATAATTGTTAGGAGTTCATACCCAACAACAATGATAGTTATAGACGTAGATGTGAGTTAAAGAACTCACATTTAAACCTCAAAGACTACGAATGAGAAGCTTTTAAAACAAAGGAAAGGCCAATTCCTCTTCAACTTCAACTCAAGAAGCTCCAATCTAAGCTAATAAGCAAATATCTCCTAAGTTAGGGTTAGGAATTTCTGAAAATTAAAGAGAGATAGAGATGGAGAAGATGAAGAGGATGCTTACCTAAGCTTCTCCTTGATTTTGGACTTGAATTTTATTTTCTAATCAAACTAGGGTTTTGGAATTCTAATTTCCAATCTTTTCCCCCATTTTTCTCTAGAGCTTGAATGTTAGGAAATAGAATGAGTGAATGGATGAAGAGTAGAGGAGTTAGGGTATTATGTTGGGTTAGTGGGTTGAAACCCAAACCCAAAGCCCAAATAGAAAAATAAAAAAATTCTACTCAACTCCAAACATATCGATGTTTATACTCAAAAAAGTTGTAAACGCCATTTTGGACTCAATGGAAGTGGCCTCGAGTCCCAATTCGACTATTTACAAAAAGTAACATTTCGGACCTTTATTCGATTAACGATGCTATATTTAAATAAAACATTTAAATATATAATCGTGAAATATGCAGGTTGTTACATAACGCATAGCAGCTACTACCGCCTACCTCGTGACACACTCCCAAATCAAAGGGTTCACCCAATCAATCACAAAAGCAATAGAATGGTATCGAAGAAATGTGTCCGATCGGAGGAATGACCTCACTTGGCCTGGCATGGCTCCTGTTTTAGCCACATCAAGCTGACTCACGGGAGTCAGAGCTACGTAAATACCATATGGAATCGTCACCAAACCATCCTACTTCATTCTGGAATCTCCACGACATACAGAGTTGTTAAAGTGGTTTTCGGTATTGGCAGAGAGTATGACAATATCCGATCCCGGTCTCTTTAACAACCAACCGTTATTATAACACCGTGGTCATTTCATTTCAAATCATATTTCAAAACCAAAATATCATATCTATTTCAAAACCATATCAATACGATATCATTATTCACTTAAAATAATATTCGTTTCCAAAATCATAACACTTCCCAAAGATTTACACTTCCACTCAAACAGTTTAGAAATAGAAACTAATATATGTGATAAAATAGATTTTAAAAATATATAAATAGTTTATAAGATAAAATAGTTTATATAATAAAATAGTTGTATAATAAAATAGTTTTATATTAAAAATAGTTTATATTAAAAATAATTCATAAAGTAAAATATTGTATATATTAAAATACTTTATATAAAATAAAAATAGTTTCCTCAAATTCACAAATCGATTCAGATCAACTCGAATTCCAAAATTCAATTTAATTTGGTCTCAATTCGCTAATTTCAATTCAGTTCAAAACCATTTAAAATTTATATCGATTTCAAATACATATATAAACTACAATTTAAACCATTTTAATTTCAATAGATTTCAAAGCTTAAATTCATTTATATTTCAAATTCAACTTTACCATTTTTTTTAATACTGAAATTTCACTTAGTCAATCCAATATCATTTAAATAAAACCCTAAATTACAATTTATATAAACTATATATTCTCTTCAATTTATTTACTTTAAATATTCCTTTTCTCACTTTAAATCAAAAATCAAGTTATAAATCATATCTTTTAAAATCTCAAGTAAAATTCAAATTAATTTCTATTTCTCTTTCCAACTTAATTTATTATAGTTATTATAAAATCTATATTAAAAATATAATATCTTAAAATCAATATTTATTAAAACCACAAATATTTCTTTTCAAAACCTTGGAAATCATTTTCAAAATATATATAAATAGACCAACGGTGTCTGTATATAATTTTCTATCCTATGGTCAAATGATACAGATATTTATCATTTCAATCCGCAAATATCTACGGGTATATATCTTTTCAACCCGCAATCCCAAATTCAATTCGATGAAAATCGCTTGGGTTTATCATTTCAACCCATAACGATTTTCTCCTATTCTACAAGATCGTTCGGGTATGTATCATTTCAACCCGTAGGGAATTCTAAATTAACAAGGTACTTGCGGAGTGAGACAGATATGATAATAATAATATATCAACAATAGGCATATATCATCATATATAAATTAAATAAAATATAAACAATAGGATATGGTGTCATATCCCACAGGTGAACAGATACAGATAATGGCCTATCATATACAGCAATTATATAATTAAAAGTTAAATTTAGCAGCATATTTCAATTGTCGTTTCAAGTGAAATCAAATTTAATAAATATAAGAACGTTAATCGTGAGTGATTCCTCACCTTTCGAGGTTAGAGCCGAACAAGAATGAGATGAGTTACGAATCCAAGCACGAATTCCAAACCAAGGCAAGATTGAATGCGAATTGGACGAACAAAGCTGATAACAAGGAATCGATGAATCAATTTAGAATCAGTTTGATATGAATTGAACTAAATAATATATTATATCCTTTCCTTGAAATCAATATGTTAATTTAAGACAAAAATTAAAAATAAAGTAAATATATATGTACATAAAATCATTGTTTTAAATTAAAACACATATAATAAAATCAACATATATACATCATATACTTTACATAACATATATTATAAATATCATATATGAACAAATATTTCATATGACTAACGTATATAAACAACATATTATACTGTAGGCTTTTAAACCTATATAAGCTGGCATATGTTAAATTTTCTTTTTATAAACTAACATAATACTGTAACAAACAAGTAAGACTAAAATATATATATATATATATACACTAACATTATATACAGTAGCCAATATAACTTGTACAACTTAATATATAAAATATATATACATATCAACCAAAACCTGTACATATCTTCATTCAAACTAACATATATCTCTATACCGAGGCAAACATATATACTGCAAATATATGTATTTAAACTTTATATATTTATAACATGCATATCAATAGATTTGTAAACTATATATATATATTGTATATAAACTGAAATATAACATTGACATTTTATAACTAAATATGCAAATATATATATGAAACTGTTATATAGGTATATACTTGAACTATAACAACTGTTGTATAATATACTTATATATATAAACTATACAATATATATCGAAACACTATTTAAAAATATTAACAAAATACATCATACAGTAACTTATACTGCCATATATATTATATTATAGACACACTATATATATACCAAATATATGTATATATATCTTATATAAACTAATAGATAATATATATAACTCTAACTGCTATCATATGCTATCAACAGAAAATGGTGAGCAAAACAATTGCATGCACTTTAACTGCTAAATCAAGATATACATATATGAAACTTTATGTATATAATAATATATTATGCTACAATTAAAATGAAACATACCTGATATACCTATGATGCTAGAAAAAAAATGAAAACGTATATATATATATAAGCTGCTACAGAAAACACACAATATACTATTAAAATATAAACTTGTACTGTTATAAACTTACACATAATTTTTTTTTAAACAAAACCCATATAATACTTATATATTTTAGAACCCGGAGTATAACATATGTATAACAACGTGTTATATAAATCCTATACAAACTTTACATATAAACCGATTATATATATAAAGCACAAATCTGGATATACAAACTCATATTGTGAAAATACGGTAAACATAAAATATAGGTCTATATATATATGTATAAACCATAAATATAGACACTATATATATATATAAATCTATATAAACTGTATAGAAGGAAAAAGAAATATACAAACCAAATCATAACTCTTATATATATATATACTGTAAACACAAACTACAAATAAACCAGGCTATATAAACAACTTTATAATATGATAAATAATACAACTTACATAGAAATATATATACCTTATCATATATATATATATATATTGTTGTGACACAAGTTATGAAACTATGGTACCTTGTATAAAAGAATTGAAAAGGCTGCTGAGGGGAGGAGAAAATAGTGCTCGGCCGATGCTTGCCTAGGAAGAGATTGTGGCCGTCGCTTGGAAGGGGAGCATAAAGGGGAGGTGGTGAGGCCGAGGAGACGTGGAGGCGGTTTCTGGCCAGTAGTTGTAGGGTTCATGCTCGGCAAAAGGCGGGGAAAGGAGAGGCCGACGTGAGAGGGAAAGGAAGAGTAGGTGGGGATCGAGAGAGAGAAGGTGAGCAAGGGGAGGGAAGGCAAACGTGGAGGCCTGGAGATGTTGAGGAGTATCAGGCTTTGTTTCAAAGTTTTTTTTATAAGAAGACGGAGGTGAGCAGTTTCGAAGAAAAAAATAATGTAAAAGTGGAAGGGAAATGAACCGGAGAACAATGAATAGATATGCAAAATATTATGCCAACGTATAGGGAATGGTTAAAGTAAAAAAAACTGAATTCTATGAATAATTAATGCAAACGGCTGTTTGTGTTTTTTTTCAACGGATGGAAATTTGAGTGGACACACAAATTTAAAGAGGTTTGAAACTGTACTGATACTACAAATTGTTTTATCGAACCTGCAGCGAACCGGACTTCGAAACACTGGAGTGAACATACCGCAGAGATCAGCACAATGAGACGATCAAAATGGTATATAGCTATTAGTGGTATAATCATCCTATCAAAAGTCGATAATTAGTACCGAATATGCTGCTAATTTGCCAAAAATAAGATAGACGGAGCAATAATAGTCCAAATTTGAAGAAATGAAATATGACGTCTCACTCAGAAGATGATAAACAAATTTATTATATAAAAATATTCAGGTTTGGAAAACATTTTATTATCATCAAATATTAACTGATTTAAATTTAAATAAAATTATACAAGAAAATAAATTTCCATATTATCTGATGAAACTTTACTAGTTGCTATGTTTAAATAGACGTATTACAAATATTAAATTTTTATTTCTAATTTCAATTATAAAATTTTAAGCAAATTTTAGTTAATTACGTTATAAAAACTATTAAAATTCCCGGGTTGTTACATATAATGCTCGGGTCAGCCCGAGCATGTTTTTCAGATTTAGCTGGACATTTTGGAGCTTTAGGAGACGAGCTGGATCTGCCAAGGCGTATTCTCGTATTTTATCTTCCACTGTTTGTTCTTGTTGTATTTATTAGAAATTGTAAGGACAAGTTGTTATAACTTTCTACGTCTGTTGATAGGATAATTATACTCTAATTGATGTATGTATATAAAAGGTTTCTTTTGTGTAAAGATTTATTGATATATTATAGATTACTTGTCACCTTGTGAGATTCTGTTATGTCCTTTATTTTCTTTCACCCCAATGATCTGTCTTTTCGACACTTGGATGTTTGGCATGTGAATACCGTGGATGTATTAGTGTCGACTTTTGAGGATCAAAAAGCGGGTTGTTATATTTGGTATCAGAGCTGAAGGTTAAGCAAGAACCTTGGTTTTAGTGGGGTAACGCATTAGAGATATGGTTAGTAACACCCTAGAATGAGCTTGAGCGTGTGTGTATAAGAGCATGTATTTATTAGTGCTATAAAAATGTTTTATATTATGTTGTTTGATCGGTTAAGTGATTTATGAATTCTGATCAATGTGCCTGGCCAACATTATCGATAGGGATTCTTAAACATTTGAATAAGGTCAACTAACATAGTATTGTTTTAAATTAGTAAATGAAATAATTTTACCTAGGATTATATTTTATATAAAGGAATAATTTTCAAAAAAATTAATATAGTTATTTTTGATGTGTTTGTGATAATATTCAATTATTATCATTTAAGGTTTAATTAGTCGTGCTCATCCAGTTTTTGGGCATTGGCCATTATTTGTTGATTTATAAATAATTTCCCTTTTTATAACATGGGTTGGGTAGACATAAATTGGGGAAACATTGAAACGAACACCTTGTGAATTAAGTTTTACAATTTGACTTAAGGTGTTCGATGTTAATGTTGGGTTAAAATTGGATTTGAATTAGGGATGTTTATCAAAAGAAAGCTAGAATATTTTAGGAATAATATTTGAAAAATGACTTTGTATAAATAATGATTTTAGATAAATTCGGTTTATAAAAAGAAGCTTTATAAATAAAAGAATTTATGGACTTAAATCTCGGTGCTTTTTGAAAATGGTTTTCAAAGTTTTAGGAAAAATAATGATACTAATTCTTGAAAGTATTTTTATTTAAGTATAAAAAATTTTAAGAATGAAAATTTTATAAAGATACATTTTCTTTGGATGGGTTCAGGGAACGAGTCTCGATTTATTTTGTGATAATAGGAATAATCTTTTAAGTAACGATTAGATGTTTGCCTAGGTGAACACTATAGTGCGCTTAGTAAATTATTCTTATTATCATTGTACGATCGAAACAAGTTCAAATTAAAATGAACCCAAAGTATATACATTATGTTTCTAAAAGGATATTGTGAAATTGAAGAAGTATTTTTTTGTTAACTAGTTTGAGTGGCCCAAAAAATAAATAAATAGGAAAGAGATGCGTTCGGATGGTAAGCACTTCGCTTGAGTATTACCGCTCTTGATAAGGGAATATAAGATACTATTCGGTAGTACCTAGTTTCTTAGTATCATTATGGGGTTACTTGGGTTATATGTATGTATTTCTATGGTTAAATATATAATTTTATTTCAAAATGGTTTTTGGAATAAAAACCGGGTATTTGGGTTTTGAGTTTACTTACTAAATTCAAATTGGGAAAAGTTTGAACCAAATAGTGGTATATACTCTCAGGATGTAGTAGAGTATTATGCAAGTTAAACTTATGTTTAGTTTTATGAAATGTTCTTTTAAATAATTTTAGAGGTAAAAAAATTTGTATAACTAAGAACCAACAAGAATAAGTACGTAAGTTGTACGTAGATCACTCCTTTGCACGATTCTTGATCCAAGATACAAGTATACGACTTTGAGGTAATTACACCGATCTGAATAAGGATTTATCACTCGATTCTTGATGGCGCGAACACTTGGTGAGGGTGCTTGATATGGAACCAAAGTTTTCTATCATAGTATATGGCTATGTAACGAGAACTGAGGTTCCTAACCAAGATGCCTGATCGAAGTCCGCACTGGGAAATCGGGTGAGTGATAGTAGTTCGAAAGTGAAGTTATGTATTCGAGTAGAGGTCGAACCAAATTTTGCATAAGGATGATCTATGAACATCATGCGGGCTTATGAATAATATTGGGTATTCATGAGATGAAATTTAGGGGTCGAAATTCTTTAAAAGGGGAGAATGTAACGACCCGGAATTTTATTGCTTTGGTTTGAGAATAGTTAATTTATTTTAAATATTCAATCAATGGTTCTAATAATTAAAATACCCTCTTTTAATTAATAATAATGATGGTGAAATGGATTTCAAAATATGTACAAAAATATTTAGTTCGAAGAAAAATCGAAAATGTGACCGAAAATTGTTTTCCAAATTTTCGACTTTTCGTTGTCTGAAAGTTGTCAGAAATGTTGTATACATTTTAGTAAATATAAAAACATATATATAATAATAACATAAGTATGGCTAGAAGAAATATATGGTAAAATATATTTACTTAAGTAAATATAAAGAGAGATGAGACTTTTTTCAAAATTTTAAAAATAAAATTAAAAGAATGTAATGTCATATTACCACAGAACATCAAAGTGCAAGGTAATGATTTATATGTTGGATAAAAGAGGGGGGCGTAGGTTTGCATGTGGGATGAGGATGGAGGAAGATGGTGATGATGTGGCACATGTTGAATGAAGGGTATGTACTAAAGGGGTATTTTTGTAATTTGTTTATTTCATTTTATATAAAAACAATTTCCACTTTTTCTCTCTCATTTTTCATTCCATTTTTTTTAAGCTCCATCATCTTCTTCCTAAAACTCTTTAGTGGCATCTTATGGTTTTCAAACCAAAAGGTTATAATTTTTTTCCACTTTAAAACATTTTAAAACTTCATTAAACCACTCTTTTCTACCCTACACCACCTCCTCCTTCAAAAAACAAGCCCTAACCACCCTCTACACCCCTAGGTCGAGACTACCCTCCTCAAAGTCGAACCTAAAAGTCACTTCCCAAGGTCAAAAATCAAGTTTTTACAAAGGAAATTCCAAGATCTAGGATCAATACAAGTTGTAGTGGTAGTTCTAGTTGATTTGGTTAAGTTATGGAGAGTAAAGCTCACTCCTTTATACAAGATTTAAAGTTTATAAGTTAGTAATAATTCATGTTATTTGTTTGGTTGAAAATAATGTTGTAATGATTTATTTGTATATGAGACTTGAAAATGAAGTAGAAAGTTAAGTACGGTTGGCAAGTTGTGATTTTTATAGCATGTATATAAATGTTTGAGCTTATATTATAGATTTATATTCTAAAGAAAGTTAGCACTTGAACTTGTAGATGTGTGACATCAAGATCCCTTAGTTTAAACTTGGTTAATTATTTTATTTTTGTAGAAAAGTTTTACAAGTTTTGCAAACTTTACTTTTTAGTTTTCAAAAACTTTATACTAGTTAATAAAGAAATTTAAAAGTAAAAAAGGTAAGGTTTTTTAAAGGCTATTGTATATATAAACTAGTTTAATGTTATGGTATCCACAGCGATAGTCGTTATGTACATAAACACGCACGATGTTTTTACCTTACGATAACCAAACAGTTCATATAAAATTATGTGATATTATACTAGTGTCTAGTATACAAATAATATTAATCATAGCCAAAATTATTACATTGATTAAATTCCAGCATGGCTACAAAGTAGGTTCTACAAACAATATGGCAGGCACATATTGGAGAATGGATTCCATACAATGACAAGGTAAGGGACTACCTTCCGACAGTACATCTCTAGAAGAATGCACCGAGACTCCAACCTCTACCAACACAGAACCGACCTACCTTTACCATAGATAGTACTGAATATCCCATCACCTTGGTCGTTCCCCACCAATCCGTGACCACAAGCATACACAACATACCCGATATATAGAGGGTAATCTAGAAAGGTGATGATCATATCCTAATGGGAGAGCCCACATAGCCCTGCCGCATCTACCCTGTTTTTGTCATTCCCGATGTGTGAGGCCTAAGATAACGTATCACCTTTCGCAGAATAAAACCCCATTTGAATGCCACATTGTCATTTCCAACTTCACACCAATTGATTTCCAAAAAAGTACAACCTTCAAGTTCATACACCTCAGAGAAGGGTGTTAGTGCAAGAGGGGTTACTTCCTACACCACCAAAAAGATGTACGTTTGTAAAAACCAATGTATGTAGTTCTTAGAAATACAATGTCAGACATTCATCCATACAAGTTGTCCAGGAACAAAACAAACCGAAGGTGCTCTTCTACTACATCCTCGGGAATCAACCGTAGGATTAGTAGCAAGCAGTCCTTGCATTGAAGATTATCAGAATGAAGCACTACTGCCACCATATTTATGATATGCATCGCTGGTCTAGTGGCAAGTAGTCTTGCGTTGTGAAGATCTCCATCTTCGAAAATCATTATCATAACCCTGCACTTTCGAATGCATACATTGGTCCGAAGTGGTTTTGATCAGATAAATCCAATCCCGGTCTCTCCGGACCAACAACGATAAGAGGCCCTCAACCTCATACGGAAACCAAGTCTCGTAGACTTATCACGTTTCCAACTCTCAACTTGTTGTCCTTCGGCCAAGAAGAAAGCCCGGTAGATTGGAGTACCATAGTCACTCCGCACAACTCGAATCATCATTCTTAACCTAAACGATAATCAAGCCTATACAGTTGGCTTCGTGCTAAGTGCACGACTAATCAGTTCCCACATCAAGTCAAGGAACCAAAAATGGAAAAATTTGATAGTCGGTTATTTAACCATCAAAGCAACAATTAAAATCTAGCACATAAGCTATCACTAGGCCCATTTAATTAATCTCTTATTAATTAAATCACTTTATTCCAAACTATCTTTAAAAATATATATTCTCAAAACCACTTTTAATCTTCCGGTGTTTTGAAAACATTCCATATACTTATCTCAACGGAATATGTATATTTAATAATGCTACCATTTCGGAGACCCTCTAAATTAATTTCTATAACCGTTCAACTCCCGAGTTCATACGTCTCAGGAAAGGTGTTAAGTATAAGAAGCAATGCTTCTTATACCACCAAGCCTTTATTAAGATCATAAGAACCAATTCGTGCATTTCACAATGGAAGGTCAAAACACATTTTATTGGGTCAAAATGAATGTTGCGTAAAACATCGTTACGAAAACCCAAAAACACTAGTATAGGGATTTGACTAATTATACTTAACATTAATCTTCGATGTCTAACTTCAACAATTTTTTTAGTTAACAATGAAGCCATTCAAGTTGGGGTATCATTACCTCTCAGACCTTGATTGAACAACATTCTTAACTTCTAATTAGATAGAAATTACACACCTTGAATGTTAACATCAAATAAAGGATATATATATAAACCCCATATAATATATAAAACATTTCCTTTTGGAAATCATTTACTATAACAACAGTGTTATAGTCCATGCCTTCCTTACTTTCCTTGAAAACGTTTACTACAACAATAAATGTTGAAATCCATGTTTTTGTCACTTGACAAATTTTAAATCACTTTTAAATACCATTTAAACTCCATTTGGAAATATCACTTTCAAAACATTCTTTTAAATGATAAACCTCTTTTAAAACTATTAACTCCATATTTAAATCTCGACATAAATCATTTCTATATTATAAAACTATGTCTATAAATCTCCTTTTTATTTTATAAAACTTCTTTTTTTATAAAATTTCTTTATTTATAAATTTAAATTTATAAATTCATTTCTTTATAAATCTCTTTTATAAATCCATTTACAAAATATCGATTACAATTCCATTTTATACATATTAATAAATTCCGTTTATAAATCTATTTCTTTATCTACAAAATATCACTTCTATATATTCTTTTCATAAAGCGTTCAAAAATCTCTATTTAAAGTATCTCTCAAAACTATAATTTTATACATCAAAAATCATATATTTTTATTTGTTTAAAATAAATTCATTCCTTTTAATAATTGGTTAATAATTATTAAAAACGTATATCATTTCAAAATCACTTTAAAATCCTTTTAAATCAAAATCTTCACTTTATTATTCCGAAATATCAAAAATAAGGCCAAATGTTACAACAACACTAAATAAGCAAAATCATATCCATGTCATCAAATATGGCATCCAACAAATCATATATCACAATATATATGAAAAGTAAAATCAACAATGTGAGGAATCTAGTTGGATCCCTCTAATCTATCCCCCTACGTCACATATAGTATATAATCATAAAATATAAATTGACCGCTTCTAGGCGGGATCATATACAAATGGTCATCCGCTCATACACGGGAACGTAATAGGGTCTCATCCGCTTAAGGGGTGGGAATATATTCAAAACAACTAATAAAATAGTAAATCATCCTAATAGTCAACAACAATCAACAATTAAATTATCCACTCTTATATAGAAATATAAGTAGGCAAAGAGGTGAGTTTAACTCACTTTGATTCCAATTATCGCTAAAGTGTTTCGGTTTGAATTAAAATCGAACGGACGTTCGATTTTAACACAAATTCCCATAAGCTCCAAACTAATCCAATCCAACTTTATAACGTAGTATTTGTTGTAACGAGCACAACCCGACTGACCACATCCATGTAACGACCCGATATTTTGGACCATTCGCATCCATTATAAGTGTATAAGTAGACACTCATGCCGGAGTTGAATTGCTCAAAATACCGCGTTGTTAATTTAAATTTGGCAAAACTGAACATATACAGTAAATAAATAATCACAGATCACAGACACAGAGTAATAATTTGCAGCGGAAATAAAAGAGATAGTAGTTCATGAAGCTACTATATGAATATATAAAATACATCGGAGTTTACAACAGAAGAGTAATACGATACATCAGATACAAATCAGAATACATCACTGGAATCATCGAATACTGGAAGCAGAATAGATGGCTGGATCTTCAAGCAAAGCTCCAACTCCAAAGGTGAGTCTCGAAAGCTGAACCACTCAGTCTGACCCGAGCGTAAAGCAAAAACACAAGACACTCGAGTCAGGATTAACATTCTTATATTAATAAATCCAACTCAAGTGAAATAGCAATTGAAATACAAGTAACTCAAAGGATGTTTGGAATAACTATCCTTTAAGGATCCGTTAAACTATCTACTAGGTAGTAATGTACGCTAAGTAGATAATGTCTATCAGTAATATAAAGATATCAAAGTAGGGTTAAGCAGGGCCCATACACCTCTTAACCTGTTTATTCCCAAAAGCATATACAAGACCGTAGTTTCCCCAAAACCGGAAGTCACCAGAGGGCAATCCATATACTAAAGGTACAAATCAAAATCGTAGTGGTCGCGAATAGGATAATCAGTATGACAAGGTACATGAGGCGATACCAACTAGGATACTAGTAGTTGCGTGATCCGGACTGATGTTGGGCATAGCAGCTACTACCCCAACACCGCGAACAACACTCCCAAATCAAGGGGTGCACCCAAATCGAATCACAAAAGTAATAGATATGGTATCGAAGAAGTGTGTCCGCTAGAGATGGCGATCCTCAATGGTCCGGCGCGGCTCCTGTTTTAGTCATGTCAAGGGTCATCCAAAATCGTTCTCTTTCTTCAGTCAACGCGTTCATCAAAACCATCCACTTCGTTCTGGATCAACACTCCGCGTATAGTTATTAAAGTGGTTTCGGTTCAGACAGAGAGTATATCCATTACCGATCTCGGTCTCTTTAATAACTTTCGTGATTATTACACCGATTGGTCGTTTATATATTTCAAAAACCAAATCAATTTCAATTTCAAATAGAATTCGTAAATCAACATTTCATTTGTCTTTCTAAAACGATTTCCAAATTTTCGTTTCAAAACTTCCAATTTTCCGTTTCAAAATCTTATAATTCAATTTCAATTTCTTTTTAAAACAATTCAAATATTGATTCAAGTTCGTATATAAGTTTCATTCCGAAATCATTTAAATAAATTCTATTTAACATTCAAATCAATTTAAACTCATTTATCGATTTCATTCAATATTCGTTAAGTTACTTTATCCTTCAAAACAATTTCTATTAAATTTCCAATTCATTTAATCAATTCTTAAGTTCAACTTCATTAAAACAAAACTTACAATTTTGAATTAAACTAAATTCGTCAAATCAATTCTCCAATTACAAGTCTTACATTAATTCCAAAAATATCACATTTCATTTTTGTTAAAGAAATCCAATTTCACTTATTTACTTCCTTAAATAATTTTCCAAAACTTAATTAATAAAGAAACTCAATTTCAATTCTTTACGAAGTAAAATTCACTTATTCAAAGGTTCAATTTTTCTTATTAAAGAATTTCAATTCAATTTAATCATTTAATAATTCATTATTAAATAGTTCAAAACTTAATTATTAAATAATTTCAAAGTTAAATAATTTCAAACTTAATTATAATTTCAAACTTAATTATTAAATCATTTCAAACTTAATTCAATCATTTCTCAAATTAAACAACATTCTTTCATTGATTACATTGTTAATCTTTTGTTTCAGATTATTAAATATTACCATTTTCCTTTCATCAAAAATTCAAATGTCAACTTCATTTCAAAACCATATTCTATATTCAAATAAAATCTTCGTTTATTTTCAAATCAAATTATTGACCAATCGGGTTTTTATTTAATTTTCTATCCTAAGTCAAAGTTCAATTTGGGTATTTATCATTTCAACCCGATTCCAATTCAATTCAAAATCAAAACATATCAAAGGGAACTTGCAGTGTGATAACTGGGATGGTGTCAAAGTAAATAAACAAGCAATAACAACAACAATAACAATCAAATAATCAATTCAAATAATCCCGAAATAACCGTATTAATTCGCATTGTTATTTGTACGAATTAATATAATTATTTCTAGAATCTACTCTATCATTTCAAGTAGATTAAAGATTATTACATTACGGTTTTTCACTTGTCATCTATTTACAATTTCATACATCATCAATTTAACAACATACATTCAGTGGTTCAAAATGTAATTAAACAAATCCTACGTGTCAATAAATTCAACAGTTAAAGGGGTCATATTATACAATGTCAGTTAATCAAATTTAACATTTAATTATCCTATATCAAGTTCAATTTCATACTGTTTATCATTTTAACATTAACAATTTAACATCCAATATAAACATCAACAATCAATCAATTATCAGCCAAACTGTATTATCATCGCATAAATAATTAACAGATAAGGGTGTCAAATGTCACAGGTGAACTGATACAGGCAATAACATATATAACAGTTTATTAAACTAACAGCAGCATATTTCAATTGTCGTTTCAATTGAAATCAAATTTAATAAATAAAAGAACGTTAATCGTGAGTGAGTGCTCACCTTTCGAGGCTAGAGATGAACGAGAAATGGGATGAGTTACGAATCCAACACGAGTTCCAAAGCAAGTGAGATGGGCATGAATTCGACGATCAAAGCTGATAAATGGAATCGATGAAAAACAAACCAAATCAGAATCAACTTGATATATTCAGAATATATATATATTTGTTTCAAAATCAATTTCGATACATATATTTCAAATCAATATTTATTTCAAACGCAAAAATAAATTTCCATATATATATTTGGAATCAACTCATAAATACTTATGTATATATACTAATACATAACGTATGTATAAATTTACATTCTTATTCAAATCAAAATTACAAAATAAAATATAATAACTCCTTATAATATATTGGAACTCACAGATCACAAATAAAATTATATTTTATATAAACAGCAAGTTGGTTCCAAATAACCTATATAAACTATTATATTATAAAAAAAAAGTTAAATTATAAAACAAGATAGAAATGAAAATAAAGACTTGTTGTAGAACATAACTATATTACTGTCTTCTTTCTTCTTCACAGCAAAACAAGGCAACTATGCTATACTATATACATAATGTAAAATTTGAAGTACAGCTATATATATCTATATATAAAATTTTATAGCTTTACATACTTTATAACATGTAAACTGTAAACTTTATAACCATATAAATGCAACAAATCATATAGCTTAAGTACACTATATATACTTCATATATAAACAAAACAGAACTCATGTATATTCGCGTATAACCAACATATAAGTATATATACTTTTAAATATCAATAACAGAATATATCCCATTTTATAAAACAAAACATATATGTAAACTAATATAAAGATATTGTATATATAAACTCACCTATGAATGCAACAGAGGAGGAGGAGAGGGGAGGAACTGCTTGAAGAGATGGAAGAAAACGGGAAGGTGGTGAGGATGGTCTCGGCTGTCATGGAGGGCTTTGTGCATGGAGTTGGCTGCACGCGAGCCAGGGAGTGGTCGACGCATCTGAAAATGGTGACATGCTGGGTTGCTCTGCCGTGTTGGGAAGTGGGCGAGTGGATCTACACTTCTGTTGCTCGACCACTAGGATTCAGGTGAGCTAGATGAGGGCAAAGCTATAAACAATATTGGAGATGAGGCCTGACTTGCGCGGATCTAGAGGCTAAGGTGGGTCGGAGGGAGGGGATGTGGACCAGCTTGCGGCGTTTGTCAGAGAGTGGGATGGCATGGCTTTGGCATGGGATCGGTTGTTGTGACGTTGGGCTGATGGTAAATGGCGAGCTCGGCTGCCGACGTGGGTGCTGGAGGAAGTGAGGCTGTGCTCTCGGCCATGCTTGGCTCGGGTTGATGGTTGATGGGAGAAGGCCGGAGTTTGATGGTGGAGAATGGCGTCAGGTGGTTGGTGAGATGATGGAGGGTTGCAAGTGAATTGCAAATGGAAAGAAGGTGAATGGAATGAGCATTATACTCTAGTGGCAGAGAAGAAATGTGAACCAACGGTATGATATTGGGAATGGAAAAATGAAAGTGAAAATGAAAGTTGATTTCTGAAACGTTTAGAAATTTGAAGAGTTGGAAATAGTAAAGGCCATAATTAACTTTGAATTTATTAAGTGGCTATTGGTTTCAAGTTGAATATCTAATAGTCACCAGAAATCCAAAAGGCTCGGTTGCGGAACCGATACGCTGAGCATGTCGCAGATTTCACCGCACACCGGACTTCGAAATACCGAAGCGAATATACCGTAGAGATCTGTACACCGAGACGATCAAAACGGTATACAAATATCATCGATACGATTTAATTATAAAAATTCGAATTTCTACTGGTGGAAAATGCAAGAAAAACACTGAAAAATAAGATCGACGGAGCCAAAGATGTCCGAATTTGGAAAAACGACAAACTGATATCTTGCTCAGAAGATGGTTTAGAATTTTTCAATGTAAAAATATTTAGGTTTTGAAAAAGTTTTAATTTCAACGCTTTTTAACCGATTAAATTGAAGTAAATTTACGTGCGAAATAAACTTTCATATTTTCGGATGAGAATTTACCAGTTGCTATGTTTAACTAGACGTATTCCAAATATTAAATTTTTATTTCAAAATTTTATCGTTTAAAATTTCACAAAATTTCAACTAATTACGTTATTAAAACCGTTGAAATTTACGGGTCGTTACACTCTCCCCCACTCAAAACTTTTCGTCCCCGAAAAGGAACGAGGTAGGAGAATAGAAACAACCAGAAAGAAAACAGATTTGAAATACAAAATAACAATTAATTTAAACCATATAAATTCAAATTTAAATTGATTGTTATTCAATAATTGATTTAATCCATTTGATTTCACTAAAATCAATCTCAACTATTTCTAAATTCATTATCTTATTCCCATTTTCTTCAATTTAAAATTTCTAAAACAATAAATTTGAATAGTCTTTTATTATAATCATATTTTCTTCAACAATTTTAAATTCTTCTTTATTCCAAATTACTGTTAAATTTATTCTACTAAATATATCTACTCACATATATTTAACCCATATAAATTAATTTAAAACATAAAAGTTCGATTTAAATTAATTTACATCTAATAATTTATTTTAAATTCAAGGTATTTTCTTAAGTTGATCAAATTTCAAATTTTTTTTTTCTTTCAAAACAAATTTATTTCGTTATTAACTGAGTTCTACTTATTATCCTATCTAACTTATTTAACATCTTAAAAATCAAATTTTTAGTGTTTAACATTTTTATAAACACTCAAATTTTATTTATAAATTTAATTTATCTTATATATTATCCAATTACATATTCAACTTATGAATGATTTAGGTAAGTTGTATTAGAATGCAGTTGAACAATATACAAATAAATTTTCCCAATTCAATTATCCAAGTTTAAATATTTATTCCAAATTTTGGTTTTGTTTATAATTAAAATCATCCTTTAACAAAATTTAAGAATTAGATTTCCGATTAACTTTAAACAATTTAGAGTTATATATAATATATTTATCACATCAAATTAAATTTTAAAATAAGATACCTATATATATATATATAAATCAAATTATACTGAAGAAATTCAAATCAAAATATTTTTCAAAACAAAACCGTAGCAAAGCTACAGAATGGTTTCTCCACTTCGAAACTCGAAAATGAAAGTCGATGATGCGGCCGCCATCACCGAAATTATTTTCCAGCGACAAAGAGAAGAGCACTGATTTCAACATTTTAAAATTCTTTGGAAACGATTTCTATTCGGAAATACTTTCAATAATATACTTTAAAATTTTAAAACCAAAGTTTGAAATCACCAGAATATAAATTCTCAAATTTCTGAATTAAATTCATTTCAAATTCCAAATCAATTTATAAACCATATTTATAAATTCATTTAGAACAATAAATGATAATCAAATATTATCATTTCAAACAAACAATTTAATTAACCTATTAAATTTCAGAAAATTTTACTTATATTTCACAATATAATCAAACAAATTTATTTCATTTACCAAATTTGAAAATAATATTGTGTCAGTTTGCTCTGTTCAAGTGTTTTGGAAATCCTATCGATTGCGTTGATCAGACGTATCGATCGGAAACCCAAATCAACATCAACAACTCAAACAACACAAATAAAAACATTTTTAGATTTATTTACAAATACACTTCCTCGCTCGACGATACAAGAATGGCTTTTTTTTTTTAAAGCAAGGATATAGATTCAAATTTTGATGGACTCAAATCAAATAGAATTTTGATTCGAAGATAGGTTCAAAATAAAGATAAGATGATTAATAACAAAGTAGGAAGATTGATAAGTTTATATAAATCGCGAGAAACCTTAACCGGGTCTGTAACGACCCGGAAATTTCGATCCCGAAAATTCCAGATAGTTAGAAAAGAAAAGAAAGAGAGAGAAGAAGAAACAGGAACAAGACATAGAAACCTCATATTCGCAGCGGATCAAAATATAATATCACATAAACAACAGTTTTACAAAAAGAACTGTATCAATACACTTATACATTATACATCAGAGTTATACATTTACAAATGACTGGACAGTTATACAACTTGTTCCAGACTACAATCTATACAGACTACACAGTCTCATATATACAGCGGAATACACTCCATACGTTCCTGCCATCCAGCTCGCCTCCTGAGCTCCAGAACGTCCTTACCTGAAATCTGTAATACTCGGTCTGACCCGAGCATTACATCAAAGTAACACCCGGGTCAGGCTGGAAACCAGCGTGAGTAAACCCATATTATTTGAAATACTAAGTTCAAACCATAAAGAAAACCCGGGTAACTCGTACTTCACTACGAGTTCATTACTTGTTATGCTCAACACTTATTTCACAACCAAAATTTAAGTATTCTTACTTAGTTCCAAAGTCCATATTATCCCATGTCAGTCTATTGATTACTCTCATCAAATTCATATAGAATCAAGTAGATTATAAATCGAAGTGGTTTCGGGTATTACTGATACCCGACTCCGGTCTCTTCGGATTCAATGTTATTTCTAATCCAAGTTGTTAAGTTTTAAAGTATACAATTCAAATTCAGGATATCATACAACAATTCAACTCAGATAGGTAACCCATAAGATCACAGTTCAACCAAAGTATCTCATATCACAAAACATCACAAATCATATATCAGAGATATCAAATAAATCTAAGTCATACAATATCTTAATCATCTATATGCAAGATAAATAAATTGTACCATTTCTAATTAATTTAATTTCTTTAAATCTTGCTTACAAAACATTAATTAATTACAACCATTAATTACTCATCCTTTAATTATCTATCTAAATTAATTATTCATAATTACCTTCATTTAAGTAATTATTCCATTGGTTAATTATCCTTAATTAATTAGTCTTTAATTATCCTATAATTATTAATTAACCTTTAATTATTAATTAATTAATTATTAACAAACTAATCCTTAATTACTTACATTAAGTAATTATCATTTAAGTAATTAATATCTAACTACCTACATTAATTAATCCCACTAATTAATGATCATTTAATTACATTAATTAATGAGTTATCCCTTAATTGATTTCATTAAGCAATTACCCTTTCCAATTATTTAAGATCTTAATTAATCTAAAAGTTTAACCATTTATCTTATTCATTATCTATTACATTATTAACTTTACTTAATATCATTTGTAATTAACTAAATAATTAACATAAATATAGTTATCTCACCTAATTAAATTTGCATCGTTAGTGACCTAAGTTAAGGGTTAAGTTAAACCTTGAAATTTCTATATTTCCATTCTAAATAAAACATTAACTTTAAACTTGATAAAATTCTTGAAACTTGATTTACATTTTATTTTATTTAATTAAAAAGGGAAACATGGCCCAAAGGAATTAACCGGCCCAAACCTAAATCTCCCTCCTCCCCTTTTCTCATCGTTCCAGATCCAAAAATAATTCATATCCTCCCATCACCCAAACTGATGCCGCAAAACACAACTCGACGCCGATCAATTGAACGATATTCCATCGCAAACTTCTCGTAACCACAGCCATCACAGCCTGGATCGAACAGCTCTTCCACTTTCTTCTTCAATTTCCCTGCCACGGTCGAACATTCATGCACACAGTGCACGTGCACCATCGCTCCGGTGTTCATTCCGACCATGCGACCTCTTGAATCAGTCCCCTTTTCTTCACTGGTCACCCTCGATACGTCGACGAAGACTTAAATTCACTCCAAACAAAAATCGATTCTCAGATGAACCATCGAAGAAACCGAACCCCAGAACTTGACGAACTGCTCACGCCGTACCCCTCTGATCCCATCGCCTCCTTCACCAATCGAAAGCCCTTCCACTACACTACCTTTCTGCCAAAAATCACGAGTTCCGGTTGCGCCTCTTCCTCCTAATTGACTCGCGTTCGCCGGCCTCTCAACACCTTCCCAAACCCTACAACGCCCCTGTATCGCCGCCGCGATGATCGTTGGACACTCCAACCATTTTTCCCGTGACCTCCTCCCTTCCAGCCACCTTCAGGCACAACCTCGAACACCCCAGGTTCACCAATCGCCAGAAATTGGTGAAATCTCAGTTCCCGTTCAACCCCAAATTACACAATCAATACATGTTTAAAAATCTAGATTTTACTCTTAAAAATCATCGTTTCCAAAATCGATTCAAATCATATAAGTTAAACTTGAGATTTATCTACTTTGATTTTTGATTCAAATCGATTTACCACTGTACACTTTAATTTTTGACATAATTACTTCATGTGTATACTTGAAACTATTTAAAAAAAACAAATCTGACAATTACTAACAAATTTCCTTCAATGATCATAACATAAAAGTATTTATATAGGGAGATATTGATTTTCTTTGATTTAGTTTTTGTCTGTAACTAAGAACAGAGATATTAACTATATTCAGAGACATGCAGATCCATATTCACATTCATATATACAATCACATCTATAACATTACTTCACCAATACATTTAAGTATATACCAGAATTTAGTTTTGAAAAGAGTGTTTACTCACCTGCTTAACTTAAGAACAGAGAATAGAAACTTGTTTCCAGGCTGATGTTCCAGACTGCTATTTGTTTTGAACTTGCATTTCTATTTGCTTGTTGGATTTGAACTTGCTGTTTGATTTCCATTTAGCTATTGATCTTGTATTACTGTTTTGAGGAGATTTTGAAACTACTGTTTGAATTTTGCCTTGAGTTGAGGTACTGTTTTTAGCTTACAATTTCTTCTTCAAGTTTGCATTTCCAGATTTTCATTTCTGTGATTTCCATTTCCAGTTTTTATCTTTTCTTTGAATTTTAGCTTTGAATTTATTTTAGTAGAGAAAGAAGAAGTGAAGATAGTTAGAGCTGAAGAAAGAAATGCCAGATCTCTTTTCTATATTTTTTCTTTTAAAAAAAAAAATTTTAAACTTAAATTATCAAAGAGAAAATAAAGCCACTTGTCTTCTTATGTGTTTATTAGCTTACACATATACATTTATTTTTACAAATGTCTTCAACCCATTTAATATACTTACAAGTGTTAATTCTTGTTTTACTAATTTATTTAAGTCATATATGTGTATTAATGAAATATTTATATGTAAAATGTATTTATATATATATTTATCATATTTCTATTTAATTTATATTTATATATGTATGTTTTTAAATCTATACATATTTTAAATTATTCTTATTCATGTATAATTATAAAAGAAAGAGTATTTATTCTTTATTTAAATCTTTTCTAATGTTTTATACAAAGTTATGTATCATTTCTTTTAAACTTTCCTATGTATATTTACAAACCATTATAGTTTAAGAAATTTTAAAAGAGAGCATAATAAATCCTTATTAAATCTTATTTTATTTATCATGCCTTTAAATGAATAAATATTTATCTTTAGAGTTTTTAAAATACATAGTTAACTTTAAATAACTTTTGAAAATTTATTATATTGGATTCAAACCCATTCTTCAAATGACAATATATATATATATATATACACACACACACTCATATACTTGAAAACTTATAAATTCCAACTTTATAGAGTTTTGCATATATCTATTTATAATATTCATCCAGATATCGGTATTTCTCCCTAATTTAAAATCAGTTGATCATCCAATTAACAGTTGTTCAAAATCTGGGTTATCACATTCCTCCCCCCTTAAAAATCTTTTCGTCCTCGAAAAGGAACGAAGCAAGAATTTTATTATAATGTTGATTATTAGTTAAATTATTCCCTAGACATCTTAACTCTTAACTCTTTTTATTTAAATTTTTCAAAACATTTTAAAAATCTACATAATATTATCTATAAAAATACTTTTTATAACTCGATGTTTCAACAAGTCCATCCTTGTTCTCACAGAAATTCGGTCATACGTTGATCAGACGTAGGACTGAAAATCTATAAGGACTTAGCAAACCTGTTTTCAACACCCAGTGAAAATATTGGAAAATAATTTATGAAAATATAGAAAACATTTTTGAAAATAGAGGAAATATCTTTGGTGAGAATGCTCTGGAAATCATCACCCCCATCCATGGTCACAGTTACATCACGGGTTACGTTGCCATCGCAGCAAAAGTCCATGTAACTGATGACAGCATGGAACCCACAACAGATCGCAGTTACATTCCAGGGTTACGTTGCCATCGCAGCAAAAGTCCATGTAACTGTTGGCTCTCAGCGGCACACACGATTTCGCTGTCAAAATGAAACTTCTCCCACATAGGTCGCAGTCTACCGATATAAAATCAAACGCAGACTGTTGGCTCTCAGCGGCACAAACGACTTTCGCTATGTTACCATAGTGTCACAGTCTACCGATATAAAATCAAACGTAGACAGTTGGCTCTCAGCGGCACACATGACTTTCGCTATGGTCTGCAGTAGATCGCAGTGACATTGAGTCAAATTGTTGTCACAGCATAACTCAAATGCCTCTGTGGGCACCAGCCCCTCGACTTTCGCTACACAAATAATCCTCAGGAACTAGTTTTGTCCGGACTCCTCACAGGATCAACTTTAGAATCCCCCCTTGGGGTTCAAGGCAGTACCACCCAGTGGCACTCCTGAGAAGTTCATTTCAAGGAAGCGCCTTTTTCCCCAGAGCTATACTCAAAACATTTTATACTATACATTTATAGTATCTTCAAATCATATCCTTTATGATTTATATCAAAATCTCCTTTACACAAATCGATATCCAAAATCGATAATTCTCAAACTAGGCTTTCCAAATTCGCAAAATTGATTTTCCCAAAAATCAAAAGCCCTCTCCAAAATCCATAGGTTCCTAAAACCTTTTCCAAAATCATTCTCATAAGATCCTTTATATATATATAGATATAGATATATATAACTTTGAAAATCTTTGGATCATTTCAAACTTTGTATAAAACCTCTTTTATACTTCAAATATTTCAAAACCCTTTTTATTCTGGCTAGATTCAATAAGGGAAGTTTATCATATTATAAAATATAACTTTATTTATTGCCAAATCAAATATTCAAGTTTGATTTCTTTATAAAGTTATTTACCATATTACTTACCTCCATAAAGTAAATTTCAACCAAAGAAATATCCAATTCCATTATATTTCACATAATATACCTTTCATTTCAAAAACCATTTCAAATTTCTTATCCACAAATTTTCAATGCCAATTTCATTTAAACTCGTATGATGTACTCATATCATTCGTACGCAATACCAATCTGATCGCTCACTCGATCACACAATTTCATTTTCGAACTAGTATCGTCCTCCCGACTTCCTAGTGCGGACTCAGATCTGGTTTCCTGATCAGAAACCGTCATTCTCCTTGCATAGTCACAACTATGATAGAGAATATCCAGAACCAATCAACAATCCATATCCAGGTTCGCCGTCGAAAATCGAGCGAAAAATCCCAACTCGGATCGATAATATTATCTCGAAATTCTGTGTTCGAATCTGGATCAAATCACTATGCGAATAGAATAATATACGCACATCCTACGTATTTAACTTTATTGATTATTAGCCAAATCAATTCTCTTTTCTATTCACATTTCCTTTAATTTTATTCACTTATTCTCAATTGCTTCCATTTCCAATTGAGTTATTACTTTAATTACAAACAGTTTGAACTCTGACCTATTTAAATTTAAAAATAGCTTGGAAAAGTTTAAAGTAGATAAGTAGTTGAAAAATAGTTATTAGTTTGTAAAATAGCTGTAATATAGTTAAGTAGGTATAAAATAGTTAGATAATTGCAAAATAGTTATTAAAACAGTGATTAGATATAAGTAACTGAAAAATAGTAATTAGTTTATAAGATAGTTTCAAAATAGTTAAATAGCTCCAAAATAATTGTAAAATAAGTATAAGATAGTTTGGGGTTTAAGAAGAAAGATTGTATAGTAAATAGTTTGAAAAAAATAGGTTTATATTAAAACAATTTACTTTGAAAATAGTCCAGAGTCAAACCGTTCAATTCCCCATCAATTCAATTTAAATTTCTACTTTCATTTTAAATTAACTCAATTCCAATTTAAACAACTTCAATTTCCATTAAAATTGATTTAACCTCAATTCAAGTTGAATAAATCCTCAATTTCTTTCCTAATTCAAATCAAATTTCATTTGATTTTAAACATATTCATTTTAATTACAATTTCAAATTATTCAAACTAATTTCAAATTGAATCCACTTCAATTTCAAATTATTTCAATTTCTATCCCAATTCCCATTTGAATTTGAACTCATTCAATCTTCAAAATTTTTTTTTTCAAATTAATTCAATTCAAATTTTCCATTTGAATTTTTAAACTTATACATCTTCAATCACAATTCTAATTAATTCAAATCAATTTCAATTTGAACTAATTCTATTTAAATATCAATTTTAAACTATCTCGAATTATATAAATTTGAGTTAAAATTTTTAAATATTGATTTAATTCCTTAAATCACAATTCCTTTACCTTTAAATTAATTCAACCTTTATTTTTAATTTTAACAAATTAAATCTTTAAACCTTTTAATTCAAAATTCAAATTTCAAAATTCTATTTTAAAATTATCTTTACTTAACTTATTACAAAGTTCAAATAAGAAAAAAACAATTTAATCTTCAGATTCTAATTTATTATCCATTTCAATTTCCAGATCTCAAACCCATTTTGAGATCACTCATAACTCCCATTTAAATTAACCATTTAACTACCCAAGTTAAATTTAAATTTCATCTTGAAATTTCCAATTCAAGTTATTCATTCAAACTTATTTAACTTCCTCCAAGTTAAATTAAATTTACTTAATCCGGTCAACTTTACACAATTTGAATTCCCATTCAAATTTTAAACTTCAGATTAATAATCTTTCCCCTTTAAGTTTAAAAACTTACTTCACTTTGGGTTTCACATCACAACCCAAGGAAAATTTAAAATTCAATACTTAGAGTTTATTTCAAACATCTTTAATATAATGTATATTCTCATCTATACATATTATTTCCTTTACACTTCAAGTCATACTTAAAATTTTAAACCATTTTTGGTTTTTAATTTCAAAACAAACTTCTTTAAAACAATTTCAAGTTTTCTGGATTTAGATTTAAAATTTAATTTATCTTTAATTCTAATTTATAAGTCATACTTACCTAAAAGTTTATTTCCCTAAAACATTTCATTTTGCTTAATTATTAACAACATTCATTATTAAACACAACTACCATTTATGATAATAACCAAGATTATCATATCTGGAAACCAATTTATTATTATCTTTATTCTGATAACACTTCTACAATTTAAGATTTTAATTTCAGTTTGGATCCATTTCAAAATTATCTTCATTTAATTTCAATTTGGTTGTATTACTATTACCACTTAATTCTCATTATTTTATTTAATTTTAATGATTCAACAACCAATTTCTTTAATATTTATTAAAAATATTGCTTTATATATCAAATATAATCTTATATAAAAATCATTTGAAATCTTTATATATGAAAATAACAAATACGCTCTCATATATATATATATATACACTCATCTCATCTTAGGGTACCATTGACCCTATCCTTAATGAGTAATCCCAACAGAGCCAAGGTTCTCGCTTAACCTCCGCTCTGATACCAAGTGTAACGACCCGGAAATTTCGATCCCGAAAATTCCAGATAGTTAGAAAAGAAAAGAAAGAGAGAGAAGAAGAAACAGGAACAAGACATAGAAACCTCATATTCGCAGCGGATCAAAATATAATATCACATAAACAACAGTTTTACAAAAAGAACTGTATCAATACACTTATACATTATACATCAGAGTTATACATTTACAAATGACTGGACAGTTATACAACTTGTTCCAGACTACAATCTATACAGACTACACAGTCTCATATATACAGCGGAATACACTCCATACGTTCCTGCCATCCAGCTCGCCTCCTGAGCTCCAGAACGTCCTTACCTGAAATCTGTAATACTCGGTCTGACCCGAGCATTACATCAAAGTAACACCCGGGTCAGGCTGGAAACCAGCGTGAGTAAACCCATATTATTTGAAATACTAAGTTCAAACCATAAAGAAAACCCGGGTAACTCGTACTTCACTACGAGTTCATTACTTGTTATGCTCAACACTTATTTCACAACCAAAATTTAAGTATTCTTACTTAGTTCCAAAGTCCATATTATCCCATGTCAGTCTATTGATTACTCTCATCAAATTCATATAGAATCAAGTAGATTATAAATCGAAGTGGTTTCGGGTATTACTGATACCCGACTCCGGTCTCTTCGGATTCAATGTTATTTCTAATCCAAGTTGTTAAGTTTTAAAGTATACAATTCAAATTCAGGATATCATACAACAATTCAACTCAGATAGGTAACCCATAAGATCACAGTTCAACCAAAGTATCTCATATCACAAAACATCACAAATCATATATCAGAGATATCAAATAAATCTAAGTCATACAATATCTTAATCATCTATATGCAAGATAAATAAATTGTACCATTTCTAATTAATTTAATTTCTTTAAATCTTGCTTACAAAACATTAATTAATTACAACCATTAATTACTCATCCTTTAATTATCTATCTAAATTAATTATTCATAATTACCTTCATTTAAGTAATTATTCCATTGGTTAATTATCCTTAATTAATTAGTCTTTAATTATCCTATAATTATTAATTAACCTTTAATTATTAATTAATTAATTATTAACAAACTAATCCTTAATTACTTACATTAAGTAATTATCATTTAAGTAATTAATATCTAACTACCTACATTAATTAATCCCACTAATTAATGATCATTTAATTACATTAATTAATGAGTTATCCCTTAATTGATTTCATTAAGCAATTACCCTTTCCAATTATTTAAGATCTTAATTAATCTAAAAGTTTAACCATTTATCTTATTCATTATCTATTACATTATTAACTTTACTTAATATCATTTGTAATTAACTAAATAATTAACATAAATATAGTTATCTCACCTAATTAAATTTGCATCGTTAGTGACCTAAGTTAAGGGTTAAGTTAAACCTTGAAATTTCTATATTTCCATTCTAAATAAAACATTAACTTTAAACTTGATAAAATTCTTGAAACTTGATTTACATTTTATTTTATTTAATTAAAAAGGGAAACATGGCCCAAAGGAATTAACCGGCCCAAACCTAAATCTCCCTCCTCCCCTTTTCTCATCGTTCCAGATCCAAAAATAATTCATATCCTCCCATCACCCAAACTGATGCCGCAAAACACAACTCGACGCCGATCAATTGAACGATATTCCATCGCAAACTTCTCGTAACCACAGCCATCACAGCCTGGATCGAACAGCTCTTCCACTTTCTTCTTCAATTTCCCTGCCACGGTCGAACATTCATGCACACAGTGCACGTGCACCATCGCTCCGGTGTTCATTCCGACCATGCGACCTCTTGAATCAGTCCCCTTTTCTTCACTGGTCACCCTCGATACGTCGACGAAGACTTAAATTCACTCCAAACAAAAATCGATTCTCAGATGAACCATCGAAGAAACCGAACCCCAGAACTTGACGAACTGCTCACGCCGTACCCCTCTGATCCCATCGCCTCCTTCACCAATCGAAAGCCCTTCCACTACACTACCTTTCTGCCAAAAATCACGAGTTCCGGTTGCGCCTCTTCCTCCTAATTGACTCGCGTTCGCCGGCCTCTCAACACCTTCCCAAACCCTACAACGCCCCTGTATCGCCGCCGCGATGATCGTTGGACACTCCAACCATTTTTCCCGTGACCTCCTCCCTTCCAGCCACCTTCAGGCACAACCTCGAACACCCCAGGTTCACCAATCGCCAGAAATTGGTGAAATCTCAGTTCCCGTTCAACCCCAAATTACACAATCAATACATGTTTAAAAATCTAGATTTTACTCTTAAAAATCATCGTTTCCAAAATCGATTCAAATCATATAAGTTAAACTTGAGATTTATCTACTTTGATTTTTGATTCAAATCGATTTACCACTGTACACTTTAATTTTTGACATAATTACTTCATGTGTATACTTGAAACTATTTAAAAAAAACAAATCTGACAATTACTAACAAATTTCCTTCAATGATCATAACATAAAAGTATTTATATAGGGAGATATTGATTTTCTTTGATTTAGTTTTTGTCTGTAACTAAGAACAGAGATATTAACTATATTCAGAGACATGCAGATCCATATTCACATTCATATATACAATCACATCTATAACATTACTTCACCAATACATTTAAGTATATACCAGAATTTAGTTTTGAAAAGAGTGTTTACTCACCTGCTTAACTTAAGAACAGAGAATAGAAACTTGTTTCCAGGCTGATGTTCCAGACTGCTATTTGTTTTGAACTTGCATTTCTATTTGCTTGTTGGATTTGAACTTGCTGTTTGATTTCCATTTAGCTATTGATCTTGTATTACTGTTTTGAGGAGATTTTGAAACTACTGTTTGAATTTTGCCTTGAGTTGAGGTACTGTTTTTAGCTTACAATTTCTTCTTCAAGTTTGCATTTCCAGATTTTCATTTCTGTGATTTCCATTTCCAGTTTTTATCTTTTCTTTGAATTTTAGCTTTGAATTTATTTTAGTAGAGAAAGAAGAAGTGAAGATAGTTAGAGCTGAAGAAAGAAATGCCAGATCTCTTTTCTATATTTTTTCTTTTAAAAAAAAAAATTTTAAACTTAAATTATCAAAGAGAAAATAAAGCCACTTGTCTTCTTATGTGTTTATTAGCTTACACATATACATTTATTTTTACAAATGTCTTCAACCCATTTAATATACTTACAAGTGTTAATTCTTGTTTTACTAATTTATTTAAGTCATATATGTGTATTAATGAAATATTTATATGTAAAATGTATTTATATATATATTTATCATATTTCTATTTAATTTATATTTATATATGTATGTTTTTAAATCTATACATATTTTAAATTATTCTTATTCATGTATAATTATAAAAGAAAGAGTATTTATTCTTTATTTAAATCTTTTCTAATGTTTTATACAAAGTTATGTATCATTTCTTTTAAACTTTCCTATGTATATTTACAAACCATTATAGTTTAAGAAATTTTAAAAGAGAGCATAATAAATCCTTATTAAATCTTATTTTATTTATCATGCCTTTAAATGAATAAATATTTATCTTTAGAGTTTTTAAAATACATAGTTAACTTTAAATAACTTTTGAAAATTTATTATATTGGATTCAAACCCATTCTTCAAATGACAATATATATATATATATATACACACACACACTCATATACTTGAAAACTTATAAATTCCAACTTTATAGAGTTTTGCATATATCTATTTATAATATTCATCCAGATATCGGTATTTCTCCCTAATTTAAAATCAGTTGATCATCCAATTAACAGTTGTTCAAAATCTGGGTTATCACAGGGTCGACTGTGACTTCAAGAATAAGATCGTTGTAGAATTCCGAGGTAAATCGACATTCGATCTCAAGAAATAGAATTCAGGTATAGCAGGAGATAGATAGCATCGTAAACCGAGGATACAGAAATCTCCGGTAAATCAATGCCTATTTTAAAGGAGTTTACTTCTTTACGAATCATTCTAAGATTGGCGAGACCGCCGATCTATTATAGATAACATTCAGAATGGATTTATGGGGTGCTCCATGATTGAAAGAAGAAGAATAGTGAGGGACACGAATGAATTTCGAAACCGAGGGAACATTCCAAAATTCAAAGAAATCGAGTCGTAAGGAAGAGATTGAAACTCGAATGAGAGTGATTCTGTAAATACATTTACCATATATGTTGAGTTTTGCCTAGAGCTACCAAAGCTCTGATACCAACTGTAACGACCCGATATTTTGGACCATTCGCATCCATTATAAGTGTATAGGTAGACACTCATGCCGGAGTTGAATTGCTCAAAATACCGCGTTGTTAATTTAAATTTGGCAAAACTGAACATATACAGTAAATAAATAATCACAGATCACAGACACAGAGTAATAATTTGCAGCGGAAATAAAAGAGATAGTAGTTCATGAAGCTACTATATGAATATATAAAATACATCGGAGTTTACAACAGAAGAGTAATACGATACATCAGATACAAATCAGAATACATCACTGGAATCATCGAATACTGGAAGCAGAATAGATGGCTGGATCTTCAAGCAAAGCTCCAACTCCAAAGGTGAGTCTCGAAAGCTGAACCACTCAGTCTGACCCGAGCGTAAAGCAAAAACACAAGACACTCGAGTCAGGATTAACATTCTTATATTAATAAATCCAACTCAAGTGAAATAGCAATTGAAATACAAGTAACTCAAAGGATGTTTGGAATAACTATCCTTTAAGGATCCGTTAAACTATCTACTAGGTAGTAATGTACGCTAAGTAGATAATGTCTATCAGTAATATAAAGATATCAAAGTAGGGTTAAGCAGGGCCCATACACCTCTTAACCTGTTTATTCCCAAAAGCATATACAAGACCGTAGTTTCCCCAAAACCGGAAGTCACCAGAGGGCAATCCATATACTAAAGGTACAAATCAAAATCGTAGTGGTCGCGAATAGGATAATCAGTATGACAAGGTACATGAGGCGATACCAACTAGGATACTAGTAGTTGCGTGATCCGGACTGATGTTGGGCATAGCAGCTACTACCCCAACACCACGAACAACACTCCCAAATCAAGGGGTGCACCCAAATCGAATCACAAAAGTAAAAGATATGGTATCGAAGAAGTGTGTCCGCTAGAGATGGCGATCCTCAATGGTCCGGCGCGGCTCCTGTTTTAGTCATGTCAAGGGTCATCCAAAATCGTTCTCTTTCTTCAGTCAACGCGTTCATCAAAACCATCCACTTCGTTCTGGATCAACACTCCGCGTATAGTTATTAAAGTGGTTTCGGTTCAGATAGAGAGTATATCCATTACCGATCCCGGTCTCTTTAATAACTTTCGTGATTATTACACCGATTGGTCGTTTATATATTTCAAAAACCAAATCAATTTCAATTTCAAATAGAATTCGTAAATCAACATTTCATTTGTCTTTCTAAAACGATTTCCAAATTTTCGTTTCAAAACTTCCAATTTTCTGTTTCAAAATCTTATAATTCAATTTCAATTTCTTTTTAAAACAATTCAAATATTGATTCAAGTTCGTATATAAGTTTCATTCCGAAATCATTTAAATAAATTCTATTTAACATTCAAATCAATTTAAACTCATTTATCGATTTCATTCAATATTCGTTAAGTTACTTTATCCTTCAAAACAATTTCTATTAAATTTCCAATTCATTTAATCAATTCTTAAGTTCAACTTCATTAAAACAAAACTTACAATTTTGAATTAAACTAAATTCGTCAAATCAATTCTCCAATTACAAGTCTTACATTAATTCCAAAAATATCACATTTCATTTTTGTTAAAGAAATCCAATTTCACTTATTTACTTCCTTAAATAATTTTCCAAAACTTAATTAATAAAGAAACTCAATTTCAATTCTTTACGAAGTAAAATTCACTTATTCAAAGGTTCAATTTTTCTTATTAAAGAATTTCAATTCAATTTAATCATTTAATAATTCATTATTAAATAGTTCAAAACTTAATTATTAAATAATTTCAAAGTTAAATAATTTCAAACTTAATTATAATTTCAAACTTAATTATTAAATCATTTCAAACTTAATTCAATCATTTCTCAAATTAAACAACATTCTTTCATTGATTACATTGTTAATCTTTTGTTTCAGATTATTAAATATTACCATTTTCCTTTCATCAAAAATTCAAATGTCAACTTCATTTCAAAACCATATTCTATATTCAAATAAAATCTTCGTTTATTTTCAAATCAAATTATTGACCAATCGGGTTTTTATTTAATTTTCTATCCTAAGTCAAAGTTCAATTTGGGTATTTATCATTTCAACCCGATTCCAATTCAATTCAAAATCAAAACATATCAAAGGGAACTTGCAGTGTGATAACTGGGATGGTGTCAAAGTAAATAAACAAGCAATAACAACAACAATAACAATCAAATAATCAATTCAAATAATCCCGAAATAACCGTATTAATTCGCATTGTTATTTGTACGAATTAATATAATTATTTCTAGAATCTACTCTATCATTTCAAGTAGATTAAAGATTATTACATTACGGTTTTTCACTTGTCATCTATTTACAATTTCATACATCATCAATTTAACAACATACATTCAATGGTTCAAAATGTAATTAAACAAATCCTACGTGTCAATAAATTCAACAGTTAAAGGGGTCATATTATACAATGTCAGTTAATCAAATTTAACATTTAATTATCCTATATCAAGTTCAATTTCATACTGTTTATCATTTTAACATTAACAATTTAACATCCAATATAAACATCAACAATCAATCAATTATCAGCCAAACTGTATTATCATCGCATAAATAATTAACAGATAAGGGTGTCAAATGTCACAGGTGAACTGATACAGGCAATAACATATATAACAGTTTATTAAACTAACAGCAGCATATTTCAATTGTCGTTTCAATTGAAATCAAATTTAATAAATAAAAGAACGTTAATCGTGAGTGAGTGCTCACCTTTCGAGGCTAGAGATGAACGAGAAATGGGATGAGTTACGAATCCAACACGAGTTCCAAAGCAAGTGAGATGGGCACGAATTCGACGATCAAAGCTGATAAATGGAATCGATGAAAAACAAACCAAATCAGAATCAACTTGATATATTCAGAATATATATATATTTGTTTCAAAATCAATTTCGATACATATATTTCAAATCAATATTTATTTCAAACGCAAAAATAAATTTCCATATATATATTTGGAATCAACTCATAAATACTTATGTATATATACTAATACATAACGTATGTATAAATTTACATTCTTATTCAAATCAAAATTACAAAATAAAATATAATAACTCCTTATAATATATTGGAACTCACAGATCACAAATAAAATTATATTTTATATAAACAGCAAGTTGGTTCCAAATAACCTATATAAACTATTATATTATAAAAAAAAAGTTAAATTATAAAACAAGATAGAAATGAAAATAAAGACTTGTTGTAGAACATAACTATATTACTGTCTTCTTTCTTCTTCACAGCAAAACAAGGCAACTATGCTATACTATATACATAATGTAAAATTTGAAGTACAGCTATATATATCTATATATAAAATTTTATAACTTTACATACTTTATAACATGTAAACTGTAAACTTTATAACCATATAAATGCAACAAATCATATAGCTTAAGTACACTATATATACTTCATATGTAACAACCCGCAAATTCGTAGCAATTAATTATCGACACTAGGTGATTAAATCGTTCGCCAATTCTTATTGGAATTTTATCGAGTTGAAATTCTTTTGAAAAATGGTTGAGAAATTGTTAGTGGGCTTTAAACTTTAGGCCCATACCTTTTTCTTTGATACCGTGATAAGGGTATTACCCAATTCCCCTTTTTATATTTGCCTTCCGTTCTAATTCGAACCCTAAAAGCATACGAGAGAAATAAAAATGGCGGTCGCGATTGCTCTTCCTTCGATCTGGAAAATTAGGGCTTCGTTCCCTTTTAGCTCGGCTTTGCTCGAGGAGGTGATTCTTGCTTGCTTTGGCTTTGGGCGCTCCTTCTATTCGTCGATGACTTGATTGCTCGAATTCAACCAATTTCTGGGCTTCGCGATCTCGTTTTCAAATCATCGTCACGCGAGATGATTTCAGCTGGATTGAAGCTTCAAAACTTCAACTCGACCGAACTGAGGTGAGTAATTTGCTCACATCTAATTCAACCTTATATACGTGATTTTGTGGCTCCGGTATATATGCTGGAGGCCCTAATTTTATTTGTTGCCTTGACTTGTTCGATTTCCTGGGTCGAACTTGTTGCACACCCCCGAGTTTGTTTTACTGATACATTGAGCTCGTGTAGTCTTCATTTAGGGTAGTCTGTACTGCTCATGTTGTATTCATCTCCTGATTGCTCTGTACTTTCGTGGCTAATCATTTGTATACATACATTCATGTATGTATATAGTTGTATGATCATTGGCTGCACTCTGAAATCTTGAGTTGCATTGTTGACCCATTACTCTGGTTGACATTTTGTTATTCTGCTTCATGTTGTAATTGTATATCACTATGTTGCATTTAGCTTGACTTTGTCTGATTAGGTCGTATTGCCTCTGACTTTTGACATATAGTCTTCATTCATTTCGAGTTAGTCGCTTTCAGCTGCATTGGTTAGTCCTTTGCAGTCTTCACTATACCATATTGTCACTGCATATCTCTTTTGCATTTCTTTCCTTGTGGTTTAATTTCACACTGCTGTCACTTGTAGTTGCTGCAGTGTTATAGTTCACGGTCTTCATTCGAGACAGGGTTCATATACTCTTGAGTCATGTTTCATTTGCTTGAATTGGTTCAGGGCTTTTGTTGTTGGTCTTGTTTGTCTTGTATATAGTTGCATTTTCTTCCGGCTTGTTTCACTTGAGTTGTGAACTGATGTTGAATTCATTCGTTGTCTGTTGTTTGCATTGTTGTTCAGCCTCCATACATGAATTCCCTGTTGCTTGTTGACTTGCAAGTTGACACTCTGGTCTGGTGTACATTCATGTGTCAGCACCCAGTCTCTGCCTGGTTGAGCATTTCTTTGATTGCTGAACAGAAGTTTTACTCTGTGCTTTGACACTTCTGCCTTGTTGAACATTGGTCTGACTATAGTTCCATCACTGTTTCACTTGTACTTTGCGAAGCAGTGTTGTATTTCATGAAGTCTTCATTGCATATTGATCTGATCTAATGCCATTTGCATATGACTCTTGTACCTGTGCATATTTGTGGCAGTTTCACTCAACTTCATACATGACCTGTTTCACTTGTTACCTGTAGTGTTGACATTTTGCATTGCCTTCAGTTCCCTGTCTTGATTCATGTTTATTTGATATTTGTCTGCTGAAGCAGTAGCATTGATATTGAGACTTGTATTATGATGTTCATATGTACTGCCCTTGTACATGCTTCACTGCATCATCTTCTACATGTTGCACTTGCAATGATGTTCTCCATTTCATGTTCGAATTCATACTTGTCTGCACTGTATACATTTCTGGCCATTGTTTTATCACTGTTACTTCCCTGACCTGTTGCATTTGTTGTCATGGCACATCTCTGGTTCATGCCTGATTCACTGTTGTAGCTGCTGTATATAAGTTCTGACAAACTTTGGTCTTGACTTCATTTGTTCGTGTAGCCTGTATGATTCCAGTTTTACTTGAACTGTCGTTGTTGCAGTATAATTTGACAGGCTCGATCACTTGAGATTGCCTGCTTGGTAGCTTTTGTTCTTGTCCAGTTTGTACTTGCCTCGTTGAACTTGTAACCGCATGTGCCTTGTTGTTGTGACATTCTAGATTGCATTATTGCTGCTACTTGAATTTGTAGTTGTTCAATTGCCTTCTGATTCACTTGACCATTTGTATACATACTTTCAAGTATGTATTCAGATGTATGTTCACTTTTGCATATCCATGTGTCATTTTCACTTGCATCTGTTCATCCTTGAGCACTTGCTGACCTGCTGCATTTTCGTAGCAGTTTTACCCTTGTCCCGTGTGGTGACTTTATATTCCGTTGTGGCGAGGCAGTGCACGCGTGCGTGCACTGCAGTCACACCGAATTGACAGTTTTTAATCGATATCTCTTTTGTTCTTAATTCATCGACCTGTTGCGTAATTCGTAGGCTGTATTGGTGAGGCAGTACACGTTAGCGTGTACTGCAGCCAATTAGCATTGATATTTTTAAATTGACATTTCAATTGCTTAAACTGCTTTGGGTTTCTGTTTTGTGGATTAACACTGTTTAGTGTTATATCTGCCGTTATCCAATTCTCGTATCGAGAGTTGGATATACGAGATTTCTGTGACTGTCATCTATATTGAGATTGATTATTATTGCTTCTATGCTCTAATAACTGATTTTGAATTAGACTGACCCGAGTATTATTTTCTTTTGAATGTAATACTCGGGTCAGACCGAGTATTTACAGGTTGTAGATTTTTAACTTTGGGTTGCTGCTAGAGCTATGAAGACTTTTTATATCATTTGAAGAGGTCTTCGTCTTGTTGTAGTAGTCAGTGTGTCTGTTTTAAGATGATAATGTATTCGTGTATATTAGTCGATAATGTACGTGTATATATAACTTTTTGAGTCGACAGTTGTAGTTGTATCATTTGTATTGTGTCAAATGTATTGTAACTGATATAAGTTATCATATATATGAGACTTTTCATTCCATCTGTATTCCGCATTTATGTTATCTGTGTTATTTTTATATCCATTGTCCTAAACTATTATAGCCACTGTGTAATAGCTTTGAGTTTGTATCAGTATGTCGGGTTTCCTCTAAAGATGAAATGCAATGTTTTATTATCTGACATATCGGTACTCGCACAAGGCAATTACATAGATGGTCGCTCCTCAACAGCCTTATTCTCCGTGCTAGTTGACAGCACTACACCGTAGTGTTCTTGGCTAGCGTGGGTATAGAGGTGGGGCGTCACAGCTTGGTATCAGAGCCTGGGGTTTAGGACAATTATAAAACATAACTTAGATGGAACATGTGTTACAACTATTTGTCGATGTTTTATCTTTCATCTTTACATATGACTATTTTTGACTGTTAGGTATGAATTCCTAACGCTTATGCTTGTGTTTTCGGCTTTGAATTGATTTAGCCGATGTTGATTTTGTTTTAATTTGGCAAATTAAAGCCATTTTGACTTTTGGACTTTGTTCCACTTTTGTTCTATGCTATGAGTGTCATTGTGTACCTGTTACACTGTGATGAAAAATAGCTGGACCAGTTGCAAATTGAGTGATTTTGATTTCTCATTCACATCTAGTTTGAATCTCAGCGATTTTGAACTTGATATTTTGTGTTTTCCTCATCTGGATTCCCCTTCGACTTCGGTCACTTTGTTTTTGAGAAATTGCTAATTTCTTGATTTTCAAGACTTTGATTTTGTTTGCCGTTGGTTTCTTCGATAATGATGATTGATTCATTTTGTACTCGACTGCGGCTATTAATTGTTGGCTTCGACATTAACTTGATTCTTACTTTTGTTGAAGTCATTTATGCATTTCCGCTCGATTTGCTTTGTTTTTCCAGTGATGATCGATTCTTCTTTTCTAATTAGTTGTTATCACCTTTGTCGTTTTTGATAACTTCTATTTCTGGAATTTTTGGTATTCCTACTTTGATGAATTTGGAATCGAATTCTTTGGATTCTATTCACATCTTCGTATGTGAATTCTTGTGATTGATTGTTTCTACAATCATTTTTGTGATTTGTCACTTTAAAAATATAAAGGTTTTCTATACTAGTAGTAAATATTAAAATCCTTTTTCTCCAAACGATTTCAAAACTATTTTACTACAAGGCTCTTTTTCTTAAACCGTTTTCCAATCTATTAGTATATACAAGCCTTTATTTCACTCGTATGAGAAATTGAATTAAACGGCCTAGTAAAACAAGTGGTATGAAACGCTTGCGTTTACTTCGTCGGTTAACTCCTGGACTTGTTCGATTGAACCTTTTGTGACAATTTTCTAGTATAGATTTACAGTTTGTTCGTAAATATTTAAGTTAAGCAAGTGGTTATGGGACATGAAGCTAAACTCATATATTTACTAGCTTGGTGTGATTGACACTTCCTTATGATCATGACGATCATTTTTGTGATTTAGACTAGCGATTGTGCGATGTCTCTTCGTCCGTGTGTCGGACTTGCCTTCGGGCCATCCGTGTGTTCGGAAAATTAAATGGATAGCTTTCCATCCGTGTGTTCGGAAAATTAAATGGATAGCTTTCCATCCGTGTGTTCGGAAAATTAAATAAATAGCTTTCCATCCGTGTGTTCGGAAAATTAAATGGATAGCTTCCCATCCGTGTGTTCGGAAAATTAAATAAATAGCTTCCCATCCGTGTGTTCGGAAAATTAAATGGATAGCTTCCCATCCGTGTGTCCGGAAAATTAAATAAATAGCTTTCCATCCGTGTGTTCGGAAAATTAAATGGATAGCTTCCCATCCGTGTGTTCGGAAAATTAAATAAATAGCTTCCCATCCGTGTGTTCGTAAAATTAAATGGATAGCTTCCATGAGATAGTTTCTCGTCCGTGTGCTCGGACTTCCTCCTTCTTTGTGTTTTCTGGATTTCGTGTGTAGATTTCTAGAATCTGTGTTTTCTGGATTTCGTGTGTAGATTTCTAGAATATGTGTTTTCTGGATTTCTTGTGATGATTTCTGGAATTTTGTGCTTCACCAATTTTCGTGATTTCTATTGATATGTTTATCAATTTTTGTGCATTGGTGAATTCATGTGTTATTGACTTGTTATGAATACAAGTTTAGGGTATGACATCCCTTTTTATCTTTGAGAAGATTCTTGTGACATTTTTGATGAATGAAAATTCATTTGGTATTATATTTTGATGCCAGTTATTTTGATGAGACTTTGACGTGTTAACATCGGTAACCGTCAATTTTGAAATGGATTTACAAGCGGTTCTCCCGCAATACTGATATTGCTAATTTAATCACGTGTTTTCAAAATTCTTTATTTTTAAAAGTTGTTTCAAAAATATAAATTAAAATTGTTTTCAAAAATTTTTACAGTTTACATTTTCAAAAGAACGAGGAAGCGATTTAAACGTTTCAGAAAAAGCGAGGACTATGACCCCTTTCTTTTACTGATTCGCTTAATTCCGGACTTGTCCGTTTGAGAATGTGAAATGTTATTTTTAAAACACACAATTCTGCACTTTCAAGAAAACGATAAAGAGATTTAAACGATTTAGCAAAAGTAAGGAGTATGAAACCATACTTTTACTACTTCGGTTAATTCCGGACTCGTTAATTGAATATTTGTGATTTCTGATTATCGTTTTTGATAATCAGATGTTTGTGTTTCTGATTATCGTTTTTGATAATCAGATATTTGTGAAATTTGATTATCATTTGTGATAATTAAATATTTTCCAATTTAATTATCGTCTGAGATAATTAAATATTTTTCGATTTGATTAATCGAATATTTGTGTTTCTGATTATCGTTTTTGATAATCAGATAATTGTGAAATTTGATTATCGTTTGAGATAATTAAATATTTTTCGATTTGATAATCGAATCTTTGTGATTTCTGATTATCGTTTTTGATAATCAGGTATTTGTGAAATTTGATTATCGTTTGAGATAATTAAATATTTTTTCGATTTGATAATCGAATCTTTGTGATTTCTGATTATCGTTTTTGATAATCAGGTATTTGTGAAATTTGATTATCGTTTGAGATAATTAAATATTTTTCGATATTGATAATCGAATCTTTGTGATTTCTGATTATCGTTTTTGATAATCAGATATTTGTGAAAATTCGATTATCGTTTTAGATGATTGAATATTTGCGATTTTGAGATTCGAGCTTCGTCTTTTTCTCTGACGATTCAGGTGAGTAATTTGATTTACTCACATTCAATTCGTGCAGTACGTGATTTCTGCTCTGATTCCTTTTCTTTCAATTGCTAGAACTCGATTGATTCTTGCTTCTGATAGTCGTCTGATTTTGATTCCTTGATCCCCCCAATGTTGATTCTTTTAATTTTAAGCAATCGAACCTTTTGATTTTTATCTGATACTTCCATAATTCTGATACTTCCCTGTTGACCTTTGCTTTGCTTATGCATTCGACATTGCCTTGTTCTTATGGTTGTTACCTTTTGTCCATTTATTCCTTATGATTGCGAGGACGCAATTTCTTTAAGGAGGGGAGTCTGTAACAACCCGCAAATTCGTAGCAATTAATTATCGACACTAGGTGATTAAATCGTTCGCCAATTCTTATTGGAATTTTATCGAGTTGAAATTCTTTTGAAAAATGGTTGAGAAATTGTTGGTGGGCTTTAAACTTTAGGCCCATACCTTTTTCTTTGATACCGTGATAAGGGTATTACCCAATTCCCCTTTTTATATTTGCCTTCCGTTCTCATTCGAACCCTAAAAGCATACGAGAGAAATAAAAATGGCGGTCGCGATTGCTCTTCCTTCGATCTGGAAAATTAGGGCTTCGTTCCCTTTTAGCTCGGCTTTGCTCGAGGAGGTGATTCTTGCTTGCTTTGGCTTTGGGCGCTCCTTCTATTCGTCGATGACTTGATTGCTCGAATTCAACCAATTTCTGGGCTTCGCGATCTCGTTTTCAAATCATCGTCACGCGAGATGATTTCAGCTGGATTGAAGCTTCAAAACTTCAACTCGACCGAACTGAGGTGAGTAATTTGCTCACATCTAATTCAACCTTATATACGTGATTTTGTGGCTCCGGTATATATGCTGGAGGCCCTAATTTTATTTGTTGCCTTGACTTGTTCGATTTCCTGGGTCGAACTTGTTGCACACCCCCGAGTTTGTTTTACTGATACATTGAGCTCGTGTAGTCTTCATTTAGGGTAGTCTGTACTGCTCATGTTGTATTCATCTCCTGATTGCTCTGTACTTTCGTGGCTAATCATTTGTATACATACATTCATGTATGTATATAGTTGTATGATCATTGGCTGCACTCTGAAATCTTGAGTTGCATTGTTGACCCATTACTCTGGTTGACATTTTGTTATTCTGCTTCATGTTGTAATTGTATATCACTATGTTGCATTTAGCTTGACTTTGTCTGATTAGGTCGTATTGCCTCTGACTTTTGACATATAGTCTTCATTCATTTCGAGTTAGTCGCTTTCAGCTGCATTGGTTAGTCCTTTGCAGTCTTCACTATACCATATTGTCACTGCATATCTCTTTTGCATTTCTTTCCTTGTGGTTTAATTTCACACTGCTGTCACTTGTAGTTGCTGCAGTGTTATAGTTCACGGTCTTCATTCGAGACAGGGTTCATATACTCTTGAGTCATGTTTCATTTGCTTGAATTGGTTCAGGGCTTTTGTTGTTGGTCTTGTTTGTCTTGTATATAGTTGCATTTTCTTCCGGCTTGTTTCACTTGAGTTGTGAACTGATGTTGAATTCATTCGTTGTCTGTTGTTTGCATTGTTGTTCAGCCTCCATACATGAATTCCCTGTTGCTTGTTGACTTGCAAGTTGACACTCTGGTCTGGTGTACATTCATGTGTCAGCACCCAGTCTCTGCCTGGTTGAGCATTTCTTTGATTGCTGAACAGAAGTTTTACTCTGTGCTTTGACACTTCTGCCTTGTTGAACATTGGTCTGACTATAGTTCCATCACTGTTTCACTTGTACTTTGCGAAGCAGTGTTGTATTTCATGAAGTCTTCATTGCATATTGATCTGATCTAATGCCATTTGCATATGACTCTTGTACCTGTGCATATTTGTGGCAGTTTCACTCAACTTCATACATGACCTGTTTCACTTGTTACCTGTAGTGTTGACATTTTGCATTGCCTTCAGTTCCCTGTCTTGATTCATGTTTATTTGATATTTGTCTGCTGAAGCAGTAGCATTGATATTGAGACTTGTATTATGATGTTCATATGTACTGCCCTTGTACATGCTTCACTGCATCATCTTCTACATGTTGCACTTGCAATGATGTTCTCCATTTCATGTTCGAATTCATACTTGTCTGCACTGTATACATTTCTGGCCATTGTTTTATCACTGTTACTTCCCTGACCTGTTGCATTTGTTGTCATGGCACATCTCTGGTTCATGCCTGATTCACTGTTGTAGCTGCTGTATATAAGTTCTGACAAACTTTGGTCTTGACTTCATTTGTTCGTGTAGCCTGTATGATTCCAGTTTTACTTGAACTGTCGTTGTTGCAGTATAATTTGACAGGCTCGATCACTTGAGATTGCCTGCTTGGTAGCTTTTGTTCTTGTCCAGTTTGTACTTGCCTCGTTGAACTTGTAACCGCATGTGCCTTGTTGCTGTGACATTCTAGATTGCATTATTGCTGCTACTTGAATTTGTAGTTGTTCAATTGCCTTCTGATTCACTTGACCATTTGTATACATACTTTCAAGTATGTATTCAGATGTATGTTCACTTTTGCATATCCATGTGTCATTTTCACTTGCATCTGTTCATCCTTGAGCACTTGCTGACCTACTGCATTTTCGTAGCAGTTTTACCCTTGTCCCGTGTGGTGACTTTATATTCCGTTGTGGCGAGGCAGTGCACGCGTGCGTGCACTGCAGTCACACCGAATTGACAGTTTTTAATCGATATCTCTTTTGTTCTTAATTCATCGACCTGTTGCGTAATTCGTAGGCTGTATTGGCGAGGCAGTACACGTTAGCGTGTACTGCAGCCAATTAGCATTGATATTTTTAAATTGACATTTCAATTGCTTAAACTGCTTTGGGTTTCTGTTTTGTGGATTAACACTGTTTAGTGTTATATCTGCCGTTATCCAATTCTCGTATCGAGAGTTGGATATACGAGATTTCTGTGACTGTCATCTATATTGAGATTGATTATTATTGCTTCTATGCTCTAATAACTGATTTTGAATTAGACTGACCCGAGTATTATTTTCTTTTGAATGTAATACTCGGGTCAGACCGAGTATTTACAGGTTGTAGATTTTTAACTTTGGGTTGCTGCTAGAGCTATGAAGACTTTTTATATCATTTGAAGAGGTCTTCGTCTTGTTGTAGTAGTCAGTGTGTCTGTTTTAAGATGATAATGTATTCGTGTATATTAGTCGATAATGTACGTGTATATATAACTTTTTGAGTCGACAGTTGTAGTTGTATCATTTGTATTGTGTCAAATGTATTGTAACTGATATAAGTTATCATATATATGAGACTTTTCGTTCCATCTGTATTCCGCATTTATGTTATCTGTGTTATTTTTATATCCATTGTCCTAAACTATTATAGCCACTGTGTAATAGCTTTGAGTTTGTATCGGTATGTCGGGTTTCCTCTAAAGATGAAATGCAATGTTTTATTATCTGACATATCGGTACTCGCACAAGGCACTTACATAGATGGTCGCTCCTCAACAGCCTTATTCTCCGTGCTAGTTGACAGCACTACACCGTAGTGTTCTTGGCTAGCGTGGGTATAATTTCAAACTTAATTATAATTTCAAACTTAATTATTAAATCATTTCAAACTTAATTCAATCATTTCTCAAATTAAACAACATTCTTTCATTGATTACATTGTTAATCTTTTGTTTCAGATTATTAAATATTACCATTTTCCTTTCATCAAAAATTCAAATGTCAACTTCATTTCAAAACCATATTCTATATTCAAATAAAATCTTCGTTTATTTTCAAATCAAATTATTGACCAATCGGGTTTTTATTTAATTTTCTATCCTAAGTCAAAGTTCAATTTGGGTATTTATCATTTCAACCCGATTCCAATTCAATTCAAAATCAAAACATATCAAAGGGAACTTGCAGTGTGATAACTGGGATGGTGTTAAAGTAAATAAACAAGCAATAACAACAACAATAACAATCAAATAATCAATTCAAATAATCCCGAAATAACCGTATTAATTCGCATTGTTATTTGTACGAATTAATATAATTATTTCTAGAATCTACTCTATCATTTCAAGTAGATTAAAGATTATTACATTATGGTTTTTCACTTGTCATCTATTTACAATTTCATACATCATCAATTTAACAACATACATTCAGTGGTTCAAAATGTAATTAAACAAATCCTACGTGTCAATAAATTCAACAGTTAAAGGGGTCATATTATACAATGTCAGTTAATCAAATTTAACATTTAATTATCCTATATCAAGTTCAATTTCATACTGTTTATCATTTTAACATTAACAATTTAACATCCAATATAAACATCAACAATCAATCAATTATCAGCCAAACTGTATTATCATCGCATAAATAATTAACAGATAAGGGTGTCAAATGTCACAGGTGAACTGATACAGGCAATAACATATATAACAGTTTATTAAACTAACAGCAGCATATTTCAATTGTCGTTTCAATTGAAATCAAATTTAATAAATAAAAGAACGTTAATCGTGAGTGAGTGCTCACCTTTCGAGGCTAGAGATGAACGAGAAATGGGATGAGTTACGAATCCAACATGAGTTCCAAAGCAAGTGAGATGGGCACGAATTCGACGATCAAAGCTGATAAATGGAATCGATGAAAAACAAACCAAATCAGAATCAACTTGATATATTCAGAATATATATATATTTGTTTCAAAATCAATTTCGATACATATATTTCAAATCAATATTTATTTCAAACGCAAAAATAAATTTCCATATATATATTTGGAATCAACTCATAAATACTTATGTATATATACTAATACATAACGTATGTATAAATTTACATTCTTATTCAAATCAAAATTACAAAATAAAATATAATAACTCCTTATAATATATTGGAACTCACAGATCACAAATAAAATTATATTTTATATAAACAGCAAGTTGGTTCCAAATAACCTATATAAACTATTATATTATAAAAAAAAGTTAAATTATAAAACAAGATAGAAATGAAAATAAAGACTTGTTGTAGAACATAACTATATTACTGTCTTCTTTCTTCTTCACAGCAAAACAAGGCAACTATGCTATACTATATACATAATGTAAAATTTGAAGTACAGCTATATATATCTATATATAAAATTTTATAACTTTACATACTTTATAACATGTAAACTGTAAACTTTATAACCATATAAATGCAACAAATCATATAGCTTAAGTACACTATATATACTTCATATATAAACAAAACAGAACTCATGTATATTCGCGTATAACCAACATATAAGTATATATACTTTTAAATATCAATAACAGAATATATCCCATTTTATAAAACAAAACATATACGTAAACTAATATAAAGATATTGTATATATAAACTCACCTATGAATGCAACAGAGGAGGAGGAGAGGGGAGGAACTGCTTGAAGAGATGGAAGAAAACGGGAAGGTGGTGAGGATGGTCTCGGCTGTCATGGAGGTCTTTGTGCATGGAGTTGGCTGCACGCGAGCCAGGGAGTGGTCGATGCGTCTGAAAATGGTGACATGCTGGGTTGCTCTGCCGTGTTGGGAAGTGGGCGAGTGGATCTACACTTCTGTTGCTCGACCACTAGGATTCAGGTGAGCTAGATGAGGGCAAAGCTATAAACAATATTGGAGATGAGGCCTGACTTGTGCGGATCTAGAGGCTAAGGTGGGTCGGAGGGAGGGGATGTGGACCAGCTTGCGGCGTTTGTCAGAGAGTGGGATGGCATGGCTTTGGCATGGGATCGGTTGTTGTGACGTTGGGCTGATGGTAAATGGCGAGCTCGGCTGCCGACGTGGGTGCTGGAGGAAGTGAGGCTGTGCTCTCGGCCATGCTTGGCTCGGGTTGATGGTTGATGGGAGAAGGCCGGAGTTTGATGGTGGAGAATGGCGTCAGGTGGTTGGTGAGATGATGGAGGGTTGCAAGTGAATTGCAAATGGAAAGAAGGTGAATGGAATGAGCATTATACTCTAGTGGCAGAGAAGAAATGTGAACCAACGGTATGATATTGGGAATGGAAAAATGAAAGTGAAAATGAAAGTTGATTTCTGAAACGTTTAGAAATTTGAAGAGTTGGAAATAGTAAAGGCCATAATTAACTTTGAATTTATTAAGTGGCTATTGGTTTCAAGTTGAATATCTAATAGTCACCAGAAATCCAAAAGGCTCGGTTGCGGAACCGATACGCTGAGCATGTCGCAGATTTCACCGCACACCGGACTTCGAAATACCGAAGCGAATATACCGTAGAGATCTGTACACCGAGACGATCAAAACGGTATACAAATATCATCGATACGATTTAATTATAAAAATTCGAATTTCTACTGGTGGAAAATGCAAGAAAAACACTGAAAAATAAGATCGACGGAGCCAAAGATGTCCGAATTTGGAAAAACGACAAACTGATATCTTGCTCAGAAGATGGTTTAGAATTTTTCTATGTAAAAATATTTAGGTTTTGAAAAAGTTTTAATTTCAACGCTTTTTAACCGATTAAATTGAAGTAAATTTACGTGCGAAATAAACTTTCATATTTTCGGATGAGAATTTACCAGTTGCTATGTTTAACTAGACGTATTCCAAATATTAAATTTTTATTTCAAAATTTTATCGTTTAAAATTTCACAAAATTTCAACTAATTACGTTATTAAAACCGTTGAAATTTACGGGTCGTTACAATCCAAATCCGACCTTATATGGATAAGATATGAGCGTTAGAACTTAGAGAAAATTAAATTATAATTTAACTTTAATTAATTATGTTTTGAACTCAATTGTAACGAACTGGATTTTTGACCCTAAAAAATCGACATTAATACGTCCACTGTATTACATGCCAAACTTTTAAGTGCTGAAAATACCGATCTATTAGGGTGAAAGGAGAAGGTAGAAGATAGAGAAAACTAAAACACCACAGAATCTCACAACGCAGTGAATAATATATAATACAAGCATGATCTTTATAGAAAGGAAACATCTTTATTCATATATACAACATCAGAGTACATTAGACTAATCCTAAATTTTTAGACAGCTATAGAAACATGTCCTCACATTGACAAACATACAGACTCTATAATACAGTGAAAGTAAAAATACGTGAATACGTCTTGCCCATTCAGCTCCTCTCCAGCTCCAAAATATCTAGCCAAACCTAGGAAAAACATGCTCGGTCTGACTCGAGCGTTACATGGAATAACGCCCGGGTTAGTCTGGTAAACCAGCGTGAGTAAAACTCGATAATAAGCAACAACCAAACTGGTTTCTACATTTAAAAACTTTACAAACAAAGGGTATCTCGTAAGACCACAACGCACATAAAAATGGATGGGTTTTTACCTTACGATAACCAAAATATTTCATATCAAAATCCAATGATATTATCATAGTGTCTACATTTATAGTAAATAGATAAAATAGCTGAAATGCATGAATCTCACATTCCAACATACTAGTCTTTACAATTGAAAACGTAAGGCATGTATTGGAGATTTGATTCCAACTAATGATTGGGCTACTGGGTACCACCCGCCACAGTACACCTTTAGAAAAATGCACTGAGGTCATACCTAATGACCCCTACCAACACAGAACCGGCCTACCCCTTGCTGGATAATACCGAATATATCATCACCCTGATTACTTTGAAACCTTTAATTGAGAGCTCCCACGTACACGAATTCATTTATGATTGTGTATATATCTAGAAGGGGATAATATATCCTAATGGGTGCGACCCACATAGCCCTGCTGCATATCCCATGTTTCAGTCATTCTCGACTTATGACGCTTGAGGCTACATTTTACCTTTCCGAATAGCAATCCATCTTGGAATGCTAACACTGCCCTCCAAGCATCAATGCAATGCCCGCATTCATCCATACAAGTTCGTTCTGGGTCTGAACGAAACCGAAGGCACTAACTCTACTTCATCCATTTTGGAATCACTCTTTGGATTAGTAGTAGTTGCCCTTGCACTTCAAAGAGCAAAGTCTTCAATCATCATCAAGATGTCTTCCACTCAAATGTACATGTTGGTTCGGAGTGATTTTCGGATATATAAATCTGATCTCGATCACCCTGTACCAACAACCGATAATTTCCATTTGACTCATTCCTGGTTCTTTTTGGAAGTAAGTATTCGAGTCCTTGTCGGAAACTTGAATTTTACATTCATACTTCCTAAGTCAAATTAGGCCAAATTTGATGGTTGGTTATTTAACTATCAAATAACAACAACAAAATCTAGAGATTTAATTAGCCAAAGCAATCACTAAGCCTCAAAACCATTTTATTTATAAATCTCCTTTCCCAAACATTTATTAACATTCATGTACTTATCTCCTTTACATAAGTATATTACAAAACATTTATAAGATTTCCCATTTCCAAATCTCTTAAACGGATTTAACTACATTATTTAAATTGGAGAAAAGGATAACCCTAAGCACTATTCCTTTGGTGTTAAGTGCAGAACGGATGTTCCATACCACCCTTTTTTAAAAGGTCAACCTTGAGTAACCTAAACCTCGAATTCCTGTTGTAATTATCTTCAATAAACCTTTTTATAAATTTCCCTTACCCATGAAATCCTTTTTTCTTTAACTAAAACCCATTTACAAAACATGTATCAACCTCTATACTCATTTATGAGACTCTTTATAAATATTCAAACCCGGTTATATAAACTTCTTTATAAACTTTCAAACGTTGTGTAAAACTTCCCTTTATAGACATCTAGACCCATTTATAAAATCTTTTTATAAACATTCAAAACTATTTCTAAAACTCCTTTTATGAATACCCTAAAATTATTCATAAACTTCTTTATATAATATTCAAAACAATTGTCAAATTGTTCTTCAAATATCTTGTTCAAAATAGAATAACCTTGAAGACCATTTTAAAAGAAAATGAAATATTAACTTTCCAAAACAAAACGGAGGCTTAACGACTACAATGGATCGTTAAATTTGGGTTTACTTTTCCAAGTTATATCATGGGTATTGCCTAACATCATATATGTAAGGGATTCACACATAACATACAATCATTCATAGGTAGATGTCCAAGTTACAAATATAGATACATTCATTATCCATGAAAAATGTACATATAGAAGTATATTCTATATGCTTCAGTTACCATGGCCCACTTATTGAAATTAACTTCCTTGTGTTTATCATGTTACCGATATTCAACATTTGTGCTAAACACAAGTCAACTTAATTTCCATAAAACGTGTCAATGTTTTATAATCACTACCTTAATTCATTTGGCTACTGTGATATCCCGGGTTTTTGGGCAGTATAAATTTAATAATCTGTATTGATAATTCAATTGAATTGATAATTTTCCTTTATAATTTTAGTTTAAATTGGTAATTTAATCTTTAAAGGTTAATAAATATTTAATCTGGAAAATATTGATAAGATTTATTTTCAAAGATAATAAAGTTTTAAATCTATTTAAAATATATATATATATATTTGATATTGGGAATGGAAATATCTTTTGTTTTAAATTAAAGATGAATTTTTAAATTGTAATATATATAGTATGTATATGTTATAATTTGATATTGTTTGAAATTTATTTTAATCTATTGATAATATATATATGTATGAATTGTAATTTAAAGCTTTGTTTTAAAATTTATATTTTTCAAAGGTTAGTTTAGATTAATTCAATTTTTTTCTCAAAATATAAGATAATTGTTTATTTTAAATGAAATTGTTTACAAAAGATTTAAACAAGCTTTGTTTTGTCTTCTTTTAAAATACTCAAATCAAAATGGTTATAAATGTATAAAGTTAAATGTTTAAATTTTTAAAATACATGTATAAGATATATTTGAATTATAATTAGTTTTAGAATAATTTCTTTTAAAAAATAATTTATATATACACATATGTAAATTAAGAAAATTTAAGTATGTAAGTTATATTAACATTTGAATCAAATAAAAATTTAAATTACTTAGGACATGTGTTAACACATGGTAATAACATTTGTAATTCATAGAAACACATATTAACATTTGATATTCATGCAATTTAACAAGTGGCAACACTATTTTTATTTAAAAATTTAATTTATAAATTATGTAGTTTAGAGAGAAATCTGGTTTTCATTTTTAGTTCAAAATCGTTTCCTGCCTAAACTCTTTCTTCTCTTTTCTTAACTAAAACCTAAAAACAAATCAAATCTGAAACCAAAAATCTGGAAAGCAAAATTTAAAGCAAAGCAAAAATCTGGAAACCTGGAATCAAAGAAGAAATGGAATCTGGAATTCAAATATAACTTAAAGAAGATGGAGGCAAATTTAATTAGCAATTTCAAATTCTTCAATCAAACTGAAGACATGCAATTAGAGGAAATAAATCAAACAACAAAGTTTAAATTCAACCAAACAAAAGAAGTTCAAAAATCTGAACATGCAAGCCTGGAAACAGCTTCTATTCTCTGTCCTCTGTCTCAACTAAACTGGTGAGTAAACTCTTATTTAAAAACAGTTTTTAGATGATTGCATGTGATGATTTTGTGTGATAAAGTTATGATATGATTTGCATGCTCATTTATCTGGATATATGTATAAAAACTTGCTTGTTTTTTTTAAGTATGTGACTGTATGTGTTTATATGGTGCTCTGTATTTGTAACAGACTCAATCATCATCATCAAAACTTTCCTATCTTCTCGAACAATCAATATTTGACTTTGGTTGCTGAAACAAATTGTTAATAACAATGAGTTCTTGTTTATAAAAATAATTTCAGGTTATTTTATTGGTTAAATATACTGTAAATTTAAAATTTACAGTAAAAATCAGAAAAAGGGTAAATATCAAATATGGAAATTTATATATCTGATTTTATAATCTGGTTAGTGAATCCATATCATGATTTTTAATATATGTTTCATGATTTTTAATTTGATGGATTGTGGGAATTTGGGGTTTATTCGAGTTGGGGTTTTTGACGATTTTCCGTTGATCGACGTGTTGATCGGAGCTGTAACTTTGGTCGAAGCTTGCTAGTAGATAGGGGGAGATAGGAAAAATACAATCGAATTTTTCCAATGTCTAAATTGTTTGAATTCAAACAAACTAGGGTTTTAAGTGGTGTTGTAATCGTCTGGGTTGTCGAAGCAGTTTCAACGTGGATAAGGGACCGGAATCGATCGCGATGGGGGAAAACGAAGCATGGTTTCGTGATGAAGGTCTGGACGTGGCGGCGAGGTTCCTCGTTGTCGTAGGCGGCGGCGCGAGAGGAATTTGATGATTCGGTTGGTTCCAGAGAAGAGCTCGTTTTGCTCGATTTTAATTTGGGAAAGATACGTACGATCTGGGTGGGGAGTAGTGATCACGTGGGTTCGTGGAGTCGGAGAGGAGTATCGCGACGATCATCTGTGGTCAGAGGCGCTGGTGCAAGTGCACCACGTGCACGTGTACAAGTTTGAATGTCTGGTGTTTCGATGTTTTTGAGAAGATGATGATTTGCTCGGGAAGGTCTCGTGGAATTTGTGGTTCGACTCGAAGTAAGGGACGTGCGTGAGTTCCTCGCGAGTGACCCGGGAAGGAAGCGAGTTTGACTCGGGAATTTTGGTGTTGCAACTGTTTTAAACTTAAAGTAGTAATGTCAGTTTTTTTTAAGTAATTAACTATAGATTTTGATTAATTAAGTATAATTAATTTGCGAAGTTTCAAAGTTTAAAGATATCTTTGTTTCAAAGGTAATGTTCCTAAGTTTTAAAAACAAAGTAAAACCAAGTTTTAAGTATAATTAAAGTAGGCAAGTTATTAATTAGTATTGATATGAATTTAAGAATACTTAATTTAAATATGATTTGTTAATAAGTAGAGATTAATTAAAATAAATGGTTTTCTTATTTAATTAAGGATTTTAAAATATAAGATGTTAATTAATTAATTGTTTAATTAATTTTAAATAATTAGTTAATTATTTATTAAATTTTTAAATCACTTAATTATGGATTAATTAAGTATAATACCTAATGAAGTAATAAATGGTTAAAAATTGAATGTAATTGAGAAGGTAAATTACTTATGGAAGTAATTAGTGGAAATTACTCATGGGAGTAATTAGATGGAAGTAATTAATGGATAATAATTGATTAATATAATTGTTTTAAAGTTAATTAATTATAAAGTAATTAATTTATTAAAGAATTAAGAATTATTAATGATAGAATTAATTACTTGTTAAGGTAATTAGTTAAGAGAGATCATTTAATGAAGTAATTAAAAGATAATTACTTATGTAAGTAATTAAGAGTTAATTACTTAATTATTTTAGTTAATTAATTAATGTGATTAATTAAATGTGTTTAATTTAAGATTAATTACTAAGTGTAATTAATCAAAAAGTAATTAATTAATAAAGTAATTAATTAAGAATTATTTGTTAATTTAAATTGATTAATAATTACTTAATGAAGTAATTAAAGATTAATTAATTAGATTAATTAATCAAGGTTAATATAATTAATTAAGAAGAAATTAATTAAGGTTAAGTAATTACAAGATGGTTAATTACTGTTTATAATTAATTAAGGAATATAGTTAATTAAAGATTAATTATTTAATTTACTAGAAGGTAATTAATTAATGAAATAATTAGAGGGTTATTAATTAATCAAGGTTGATTAATAAAAGTGATTAATTAAAGTATGATTAATTAATTATAATTAATTGAGGATTAATGCAAAAAATTAATTAATTAATTATGGAAGTAAATGAAGAATCATTAAGTATTGTAATTTAATAATAGTAATTAAAGGTTAATTACTGTATATGGTTTAAGGATAATTACTTGAATGTAATTAAAATAATTAATCAAGGAGATTAATTAAAAGAAGATCATTAGGAGATGATTAGTTAATTAATTTGTAATTAATTAATGATAGTAAGTAGGATTTCGATAATCCAAGTAATTAAATTGATATGGAGTTAATCAATTCTGTTTATGGATGATTGATTGATATTGGATGATTGATATTGGGTGATTGGTTGATACTGGATGATTTGGATATGATATCTATAAGCTGCTTTGTGAGATGAATGTTGATATGAATTATCTATTGTGATAATGTTATTTATCTATCTGTTTATATCATCCTAAATATAAGTTTTAAATGTTTAAACCTTTAAACAACTTGGCCTTAAAAGATACGTTTTGGATTTCGATGAGACCGGGATCGGGTTTCCGTATACCGGAATTCCAGGTCTGGAGACCCGAATACCACATCGATCCAAATTAACGATAGGTCGTGAATCTCAAGTGAAGATGAAGATTCAGAGTGCAAGGGTTATTGTCGTTAACTCTGAGGGTGATTCCAAAACGAGTGTAACGAGATAATGCCTTCGGTTTCGTTCGAACCCGGAACGAACTTGTATGGATTGAATGCTTTCAGCACATCGTCAGGCGGACGATGAGCATTCTAAGTGATATGTTCTGATTAAAGGTAATCGTAACCTCAAGCCTCATCAACCGGGAATGGCTAAAACAGGGGAGGTGCAGCAAGGCTTCGTGGGTAGCACCCACTGAGAGCAAGATAGATCCCTGTCTAGAGGTCCCTTTTCTTTTATTCGGCTTAGTGTGTGGTTGGTCGCGCCAACTACGGGATTATCTTGTTCGGGATTATCCAGTAAGGGATGGTTCCGGCTTTGTGTTGCAGGGGAGCGGGCGTACTCCTCGGTACGGTGATCTAGGCCACGTACTGTGACGGGCGGTACCCCAATAGCCCTGCCATTGTATGGAATCCAAACTCCAATAAGTGCCGTACGTATTAGTTGTGCCCAACTATGTTGGAATGTGAGATGTAAGCATTTCAGCTATTTCTGTATTTTACTTGAAAACCCTAGACACTATTATAATACAATCGGATTTCCTATCAAATGTTTTAGTTAGCGTAAGGTAAAAACTTACCCATGTTTATTTGTGGGAAGTCTTACGTGATACTTTTGTTTTCAAAGGTTTTCAAAGTTAAGCAATCTAACCGTTTACTCACACCAGACCCATGTCTGACCCAAGTGTTTATTTTCTGTTTTATTAAACTCTTGGGTACTCAAATTTGTATGAGTAGTCAAGGGGATTCAGGTTAGTCTTGACGAATTCTGGAGGAGCTGTGGAGCAGAAGGCTTCAGCGTGTAGATATATAGAGTTTCCGCTGTGTATGATGTATCGTATTTATGTAGTTGTGTTGTATAATAGACAGAAGTTTATAACTGTCTATATTGTGATGTATAAATCGTGTACTCTGATGTATATGATACTATGTAATATCTTATGTGATAATATATTTCTCGTTCCGCTGTGAGATTTCTGACGTGTTGTTGTTCTCTCTTCTTTTCTTTTCTTCTTCTATCCCTTTCTTTCTTCATAACGATGCGTCTTTCTGGGCAAAGAAAGCCGGGTCGTTACATATGGTATCAGAGCATAGGTTGAGAGAATGCCTAAGCTTTTGGTTAAGTGAATATCAGAACACTAGGTTGAGTGAATACCTAGGTTCGGAAGGATTGTTCATTAGAGACAGGATCTGTAGCAACCTGTTTGAGTCCGAGTGTATATATATATACGAGAGCGCGTATTTGTTAGTTATATAAAATGGTTTTATATTGTGTTAATTGATCGGTTGAGTGGTATATGGATTCTGGTCAATACGAGTAGCTAACGTTATTGATAGGGATCTCTAAACACTTGACCAGGCCAACGGACACAATATTGTTTTAAAAAGGTAGATGAAATAATTTTACCCAGATATAATTTCTATATAAAAAAAATATCATTTTAAAGGTATATGGTATTTGTAATGATTGGTTGAGATGATAATAATTTATCATCTAGGATTAGGAGTCTGAGTGTTGAGGTTGGAAGTGTATCTGTCGAGACTGTAGACCTAATACTGTCTCGAGTAAGCTTTGCAGTTGTGTAAGGATTTCACAATCTCTGAAGGAAACCTGTTAAGGTTCGGAGTTTATCTTAGGAGTTGGATGAGTAGAGTTGGATCTGTCAGTGAGGCAGAAGTGTGTGATGATATCTTGATACCTCAGGTAATAGTAGCTGTATGATGAGATACAGTGACGATGGATGTTCCCGAAGGAGATTTTCTTTTTGGAACAAGATTTAGAAAGTATTGGAGGAACAGTTGATGTCTACCATAGGAAAGACTGGGCTGTATAGGAATTCTTTGATATCGAGTAAGAGAGTTTTATCTGTTTGGAAGTATGGGACTAAGGTCGATTAGTTGTTCTTCGGACATGGTCTCATTGTTCCCTTAAGAAAAGTAAGATATTGGCGTTTGGTTGGGAGCCCGAGTTTCTTTTGGGATGTCTGCCATCTCAAAGGTTCGTTGTGAGGTTTGTTGATGGTTTTAGTTTTGAGGAGCCTTTGGATTAGAAGCTTTTGGTTAACTGTGGTAGCAGTACAGTTCGAAGTGTTTGGTGTGTTGACGAGGAGGTCTTTGGCTTAGCAGTGTCCCAGAGATAGAGTTTGGAAGCAGCAGTGGGGTTCGTTTCTTCGATGATTCTGGAATCTTTGTGGTTCTTCTATCAACAGTCCGGGAAGATGGTGAAGGCTTTCTTGAAGGGTTAACCTTGTTTGGAAAAGCTTAAGACTCTTTTTAATTAGTAAAGAGAGAACAGTTTCTTTGGAATCCGAACTAGGTAGATCGCAAAAGTGACTTGCGATTAGTTTGGGAATTTATCTTGGGTAATCTTTTGTTTGAGACTGAGATTTCTCATGTGGAAGTAGGAGCTACTGGAATAGTCAGAGATTTTCCGGATGTATTCGAGGAAGTGGAAGTTTGTCTGCATCTGGATTTGAGTTCCGTATCGACTTGATTCCAAAAGCAATGCCGATGGTTAGTCTGGTAGTAGGATGGTTCCTAGAGAGTTGGTGTAGCAGCTCAGAAATTTTTGGAAATGGATTGGTCAGTTCTAGTTTTCAAGTTTGGATTTTAGCTGATTTTGGAAGGATCATCTTGTTGATAGGATCTAGAGATCATTTTTATTCTTGGTTCAGATTTGTTTCAGGAACATCAGCGAGAGTTAAGCTAATCAGAAAGAGTTGAGATAGCTCAGGATCGTCTGGTGAGTTATGCAGATATGAGTCAGAGATTGGAATTCGGAGTTGGAAATTGGAAATTGTTTAAGTTTTCTTCGATTAATAGAACTGTAAGATTTGGTAAGTCTGGAAGCTAGCTCCGAAATATTTTGGATTTTCTTGTGTTCTCGAGAGGAGTAGTTCTTTGTCTATAGGATTGAATGGCCAGTTTGGATAGCTGGAATTCATTGTATTTCACGTATCTCTGAGGGAGTACGTGTATTATTCATCATTGGTGGTGGAATCTGCAGTTCAGATGGATTTGGAAGTTGAGCTGGACTTGAGTGTGATCTGATATTTTGTTCAGAATTGGTGAATCTAGAGATGAGAGGAGCTCTGGATTATGGTGTGTAGATTGTTTAGCTTCTGGAGAGCGAGTCTCCCAGTGATTTATACTCGGGGAAACTCGAGATAGTATTATGAAGTCTATTCTGATTTATATCAGAATAGTTAGTTAGATTAGATTGTTTGATTGGTTGCTTTGATTGTTGGAATTGGATGATAGGTATGTGGTTGCTAAATTAAAAATCTTTGCTGGATTATTAAATTAACTTTGCTTTTAATTTCGGGGACGAAATTATTTTAAGGGGGGAGGAATGTGATATCCCGGGTTTTTGGGCAGTATAAATTTAATAATCTGTATTGATAATTCAATTGAATTGATAATTTTCCTTTATAATTTTAGTTTAAATTGGTAATTTAATCTTTAAAGGTTAATAAATATTTAATCTGGAAAATATTGATAAGATTTATTTTCAAAGATAATAAAGTTTTAAATCTATTTAAAATATATATATATATTTGATATTGGGAATGGAAATATCTTTTGTTTTAAATTAAAGATGAATTTTTAAATTGTAATATATATAGTATGTATATGTTATAATTTGATATTGTTTGAAATTTATTTTAATCTATTGATAATATATATATGTATGAATTGTAATTTAAAGCTTTGTTTTAAAATTTATATTTTTCAAAGGTTAGTTTAGATTAATTCAATTTTTTTTCAAAATATAAGATAATTGTTTATTTTAAATGAAATTGTTTACAAAAGATTTAAACAAGCTTTGTTTTGTCTTCTTTTAAAATACTCAAATCAAAATGGTTATAAATGTATAAAGTTAAATGTTTAAATTTTTAAAATACATGTATAAGATATATTTGAATTATAATTAGTTTTAGAATAATTTCTTTTAAAAAATAATTTATATATACACATATGTAAATTAAGAAAATTTAAGTATGTAAGTTATATTAACATTTGAATCAAATAAAAATTTAAATTACTTAGGACATGTGTTAACACATGGTAATAACATTTGTAATTCATAGAAACACATATTAACATTTGTATATTCATGCAATTTAACAAGTGGCAACACTATTTTTATTTAAAAATTTAATTTATAAATTATGTAGTTTAGAGAGAAATCTGGTTTTCATTTTTAGTTCAAAATCGTTTCCTGCCTAAACTCTTTCTTCTCTTTTCTTAACTAAAACCTAAAAACAAATCAAATCTGAAACCAAAAATCTGGAAAGCAAAATTTAAAGCAAAGCAAAAATCTGGAAACCTGGAATCAAAGAAGAAATGGAATTTGGAATTCAAATATAACTTAAAGAAGATGGAGGCAAATTTAATTAGCAATTTCAAATTCTTCAATCAAACTGAAGACATGCAATTAGAGGAAATAAATCAAACAACAAAGTTTAAATTCAACCAAACAAAAGAAGTTCAAAAATCTGAACATGCAAGCCTGGAAACAGCTTCTATTCTCTGTCCTCTGTCTCAACTAAACTGGTGAGTAAACTCTTATTTAAAAACAGTTTTTAGATGATTGCATGTGATGATTTTGTGTGATAAAGTTATGATATGATTTTCATGCTCATTTATCTGGATATATGTATAAAAACTTGCTTGTTTTTTTTAAGTATGTGACTGTATGTGTTTATATGGTGCTCTGTATTTGTAACAGACTCAATCATCATCATCAAAACTTTCCTATCTTCTCGAACAATCAATATTTGACTTTGGTTGCTGAAACAAATTGTTAATAACAATGAGTTCTTGTTTATAAAAATAATTTCAGGTTATTTTATTGGTTAAATATACTGTAAATTTAAAATTTACAGTAAAAATCAGAAAAAGGGTAAATATCAAATATGGAAATTTATATATCTGATTTTATAATCTGGTTAGTGAATCCATATCATGATTTTTAATATATGTTTCATGATTTTTAATTTGATGGATTGTGGGAATTTGGGGTTTATTCGAGTTGGGGTTTTTGACGATTTTCCGTTGATCGACGTGTTGATCGGAGCTGTAACTTTGGTCGAAGCTTGCTAGTAGATAGGGGGAGATAGGAAAAATACAATCGAATTTTTCCAATGTCTAAATTGTTTGAATTCAAACAAACTAGGGTTTTAAGTGGTGTTGTAATCGTCTGGGTTGTCGAAGCAGTTTCAACGTGGATAAGGGACCGGAATCGATCGCGATGGGGGAAAACGAAGCATGGTTTCGTGATGAAGGTCTGGACGTGGCGGCGAGGTTCCTCGTTGTCGTAGGCGGCGGCGCGAGAGGAATTTGATGATTCGGTTGGTTCCAGAGAAGAGCTCGTTTTGCTCGATTTTAATTTGGGAAAGATACGTACGATCTGGGTGGGGAGTAGTGATCGCGTGGGTTCGTGGAGTCGGAGAGGAGTATCGCGACGATCATCTGTGGTCGGAGGCGCTGGTGCAAGTGCACCACGTGCACGTGTACAAGTTTGAATGTCTGGTGTTTCGATGTTTTTGAGAAGATGATGATTTGCTCGGGAAGGTCTCGTGGAATTTGTGGTTCGACTCGAAGTAAGGGACGTGCGTGAGTTCCTCGCGAGTGACCCGGGAAGGAAGCGAGTTTGACTCGGGAATTTTGGTGTTGCAACTGTTTTAAACTTAAAGTAGTAATGTCAGTTTTTTTTTAAGTAATTAACTATAGATTTTGATTAATTAAGTATAATTAATTTGCGAAGTTTCAAAGTTTAAAGATATCTTTGTTTCAAAGGTAATGTTCCTAAGTTTTAAAAACAAAGTAAAACCAAGTTTTAAGTATAATTAAAGTAGGCAAGTTATTAATTAGTATTGATATGAATTTAAGAATACTTAATTTAAATATGATTTGTTAATAAGTAGAGATTAATTAAAATAAATGGTTTTCTTATTTAATTAAGGATTTTAAAATATAAGATGTTAATTAATTAATTGTTTAATTAATTTTAAATAATTAGTTAATTATTTATTAAATTTTTAAATCACTTAATTATGGATTAATTAAGTATAATACCTAATGAAGTAATAAATGGTTAAAAATTGAATGTAATTGAGAAGGTAAATTACTTATGGAAGTAATTAGTGGAAATTACTCATGGGAGTAATTAGATGGAAGTAATTAATGGATAATAATTGATTAATATAATTGTTTTAAAGTTAATTAATTATAAAGTAATTAATTTATTAAAGAATTAAGAATTATTAATGATAGAATTAATTACTTGTTAAGGTAATTAGTTAAGAGAGATCATTTAATGAAGTAATTAAAAGATAATTACTTATGTAAGTAATTAAGAGTTAATTACTTAATTATTTTAGTTAATTAATTAATGTGATTAATTAAATGTGTTTAATTTAAGATTAATTACTAAGTGTAATTAATCAAAAAGTAATTAATTAATAAAGTAATTAATTAAGAATTATTTGTTAATTTAAATTGATTAATAATTACTTAATGAAGTAATTAAAGATTAATTAATTAGATTAATTAATCAAGGTTAATATAATTAATTAAGAAGAAATTAATTAAGGTTAAGTAATTACAAGATGGTTAATTACTGTTTATAATTAATTAAGGAATATAGTTAATTAAAGATTAATTATTTAATTTACTAGAAGGTAATTAATTAATGAAATAATTAGAGGGTTATTAATTAATCAAGGTTGATTAATAAAAGTGATTAATTAAAGTATGATTAATTAATTATAATTAATTGAGGATTAATGCAAAAAATTAATTAATTAATTATGGAAGTAAATGAAGAATCATTAAGTATTGTAATTTAATAATAGTAATTAAAGGTTAATTACTGTATATGGTTTAAGGATAATTACTTGAATGTAATTAAAATAATTAATCAAGGAGATTAATTAAAAGAAGATCATTAGGAGATGATTAGTTAATTAATTTGTAATTAATTAATGATAGTAAGTAGGATTTCGATAATCCAAGTAATTAAATTGATATGGAGTTAATCAATTCTGTTTATGGATGATTGATTGATATTGGATGATTGATATTGGGTGATTGGTTGATACTGGATGATTTGGATATGATATCTATAAGCTGCTTTGTGAGATGAATGTTGATATGAATTATCTATTGTGATAATGTTATTTATCTATCTGTTTATATCATCCTAAATATAAGTTTTAAATGTTTAAACCTTTAAACAACTTGGCCTTAAAAGATACGTTTTGGATTTCGATGAGACCGGGATCGGGTTTCCGTATACCGGAATTCCAGGTCTGGAGACCCGAATACCACATCGATCCAAATTAACGATAGGTCGTGAATCTCAAGTGAAGATGAAGATTCAGAGTGCAAGGGTTATTGTCGTTAACTCTGAGGGTGATTCCAAAACGAGTGTAACGAGATAATGCCTTCGGTTTCGTTCGAACCCGGAACGAACTTGTATGGATTGAATGCTTTCAGCACATCGTCAGGCGGACGATGAGCATTCTAAGTGATATGTTCTGATTAAAGGTAATCGTAACCTCAAGCCTCATCAACCGGGAATGGCTAAAACAGGGGAGGTGCAGCAAGGCTTCGTGGGTAGCACCCACTGAGAGAAAGATAGATCCCTGTCTAGAGGTCCCTTTTCTTTTATTCGGCTTAGTGTGTGGTTGGTCGCGCCAACTACGGGATTATCTTGTTCGGGATTATCCAGTAAGGGATGGTTCCGGCTTTGTGTTGCAGGGGAGCGGGCGTACTCCTCGGTACGGTGATCTAGGCCACGTACTGTGACGGGCGGTACCCCAGTAGCCCTGCCATTGTATGGAATCCAAACTCCAATAAGTGCCGTACGTATTAGTTGTGCCCAACTATGTTGGAATGTGAGATGTAAGCATTTCAGCTATTTCTGTATTTTACTTGAAAACCCTAGACACTATTATAATACAATCGGATTTCCTATCAAATGTTTTAGTTAGCGTAAGGTAAAAACTTACCCATGTTTATTTGTGGGAAGTCTTACGTGATACTTTTGTTTTCAAAGGTTTTCAAAGTTAAGCAATCTAACCGTTTACTCACACCAGACCCATGTCTGACCCAAGTGTTTATTTTCTGTTTTATTAAACTCTTGGGTACTCAAATTTGTATGAGTAGTCAAGGGGATTCAGGTTAGTCTTGACGAATTCTGGAGGAGCTGTGGAGCAGGAGGCTTCAGCGTGTAGATATATAGAGTTTCCGCTGTGTATGATGTATCGTATTTATGTAGTTGTGTTGTATAATAGACAGAAGTTTATAACTGTCTATATTGTGATGTATAAATCGTGTACTCTGATGTATATGATACTATGTAATATCTTATGTGATAATATATTTCTCGTTCCGCTGTGAGATTTCTGACGTGTTGTTGTTCTCTCTTCTTTTCTTTTCTTCTTCTATCCCTTTCTTTCTTCATAACGATGCGTCTTTCTGGGCAAAGAAAGCCGGGTCGTTACAGCTACTTAATGGTTCAGAAGAGAGATCCTTTGATTTGAAATCAATTAACCATAAAAAGAAAATTGATTTAAAATGTGACTGATTAAGTTTAAAAATAGCTTTGAAAAGATTAAAGTGTATTCGGTTAGCTTTAAGCCTAATTATATCTTAATTAAATCAAGATTAATTCATAATTAAACTTTAATTAACTTGGTTAAGTCCTAATTAACTTCCTAATGTATCTTAGTTAAAGTTTAAACAGTTCATTATTAGTTAAACCCTAATTAACTAAAAATTAATTAAATAATCACATAATTAAATAATATTTAACCAACTAATTAACGTAATTAAATAATAATTAACCATTTAATTACTTCTTAACTTCATAAATCACTAATTAAAAACTTTATTAATCACTAATTAATCATTAACCTTTCTTAAGTGTTACTTAAACCTTAATCACTTACTTAATTACTAATTAAGTACTAATTATCTTTAATTAACTTATTAAATATATAAATTATTAAATTATCTAAACTTAACACTTTTTATGTTACTAATCAAGTTCAAAAAACTTTAGCAAAACATTCCAAAAGAAAATATTTTAAAACGAAAATCGACAATTTTGTCAAACTACGTCCATAACGACTATCGCTATGAGCGTAGTTCGCTTAAACTTACTTTATGTGAAATACTTTGCTTATTCCTTGCTATTACAAGTTTAGAAACCTAATTTCGAAAGTTTTTGAAATTTATAAAAAGATAAAAACTTTGAAACCATTTCTAAAATTTAAAACTATAAAACTTAGTTTTGATTCCAAATCGGATCTCACGTCCGTCGCAACATACAAAGATGTAAACTTCGTAATTCTTACACAACATACAACTAGTTTTGATCACAACCATACCATCAACATACCATACACCAACATCACATTCTTACAATCAAAAATACAACTTTAAACATCCAAACATTATGCTCAACATCCAAACACAATATTTAACATCCAAACTATGCTGACCACTAATCGCAAATGTTTATCATTATCACAGCATGATATTTTAACAACATGAAGTATGGATTTCCACAACTTGTAATCTATGGAAATAAAGTTAGTTCTTTCTAAAAATGAGATAGTTTTACTGAAGGAAAATCTTGAAGCCTGAAATGCCTTAGATGCACAAAAATAATCCAAAAAATATGTCATCTTTCACGTGATTTTTGGACATATTACTCTCGGATTTTGAAAAGGTGACCAAAAGAAAATTTCAGAAAATTCTTTTCTCTACAAATTAAAAATAATAATCAATCAACTCAGATTTCGTTTGTGGTAGATATGGTCAAAAGAAGGAGAGTTATTTTCAGACCTAAATTTCTGAGTTTAAAAGTACATTGCAAAGAAATGAGATTTTGACGTACCTAAGCTTAAAATTAGAAAAAGTGTTAAAAGAAAAGGTTGTAGCTACTAAAATTTTATACGATTTGAAAAAAAGAAAATTACATAAATAGAGGAAATTGTGGCCGAATAAAGTGGAGGAAAAATGGAGAAGAAAGAGTTTTAAAACAAGTTTGCATCTTCAAAACAATTTAAATCTTTCGATTTTTAAAAAAAAAACTTAAAACTAACATAAGAAGCCTTGAAATTATGAAGAAAGCTTAAGGGAAATGAAAATGGAGAAGTAAATAAAAATATGGTGGATGTATATTTATAGACAAAAGAAAGTAAGAAAATTACTAAACTATCCTTTGAATTAATTAACATAACATGTCATGATTTTGTAAGGTCACATCACCACCTACTCCCCCTCTCTAGTCACATCCATCATTCCCTCTCTTGTTCCATCCCTTAGGCTATGATTGCAAACTTAATAATGATGATAATGTTAAAGAAATGACAAGAGATAAAGTGTATTTTATATATATATAAAGTGCATGTGTATATATATGTTATAATTTAAACCATGACTTGTCACATCACTTGAAACACCCCACACCCCTTAGTATTCCCACAAATGGCACGCCAAAGGATGTGGTGCATTATAGGTATAGCTAAAGCATCATAGAGACTAAGATTCACAAGAAAAATAAGTAAAAGCAGCGAAAAACATTTATATAATAACTTATCATTCAGAATTAACCTTCACCTCAAAATAGTCATAAAAACATAACATGTCTCAAAAACTTAAAATCTATCATGTCTTATGAAAATACATCTCAGTCTCACATAATCAGAGTAAAAGTAACAACAACAATAATAATCCCTCTCACAAGTGCCAATCCATCATAAGCCAAATGAAAAAGATGAAAAGCAGAAGAATATATCTGAAATGAGAAAACTCCGAAAATGAAACTCCAAGCAACCTGAATCAACTATACTCAACTCTGCTGGCCTATTGGGGAGAAAAAGGGAAAGATAGAGGAGTGGGTCAGACAATAAGTCTGGTGAGTGAAAGTAATTACTAGCATTTCTAAGCAAGATAAAGATATTAGACTAAGCAATAGTTCTAGCATGAAAGGAAAATACAGGAAAGAGAAAACTCGCATAAAATACTGTTTCTGATTCTGTTTGACTGTTTGCTTTGATTGTTTGCTTTGATCATTTGCACTTGTATTAAACTGTTGTGATTAGGCTGAAATCCTAATCCTATCTCAACTGCTAACTTGATTAGGCTGAAATCATAATCCTACCCATTGATCGGCCTTTCCTATATCTGTTGTGCCACTGCGAACCAATCCTGTTGGTCACAGCAAAAAAACACCTCTTTAGCGCTTAGAACGAAGTAGTGAATTATTTACCCTAATCGATGTCACATGTTTGGTCATCGCCGGTACACACTGATTGCCGCCCCCTATTTGACCCTTTATTTACCCTAATCAGCATAAGCGTGCCTAGCCTCACCCACGTGTGAGACCATCATTGCTCAACCTGAAAGGGAATGCTGCTGGTACTGGTCCTAACAAACAAATCTTCTAGCTTTGCGCCCCTTGCCCAAATCCCCAGATTTGAGCCTCTATCTATTGGCCACTTATTTACCCTAATCAGCATAAGCATGTCCCAGCCTCACCTATGTGTAAGACCATCAGTCCTAGACCTGAAAGGGAATGCTGCTGGTACGGGCCACTACTGCTATATTTGCTTATTAACTTAATCCAAGATCTAGGTTTTAAAATAAACCCCTTCTGTTATTTATGCGATATTTGCTTATTAACTAAATCCAAGATCTAAGTTTTAAAATAAGCCCCTTCTGTTATTTCTGCTATATTTATTTATTAACTTAATCCAAGATCTAAGTTTTAAAATAAGCCCCTTCTGTTATTTCTTTCTTTCTAATTATAACATACGTGTTATAATTGTTCTTGTAACTGTTACTCTTCTATTTTCTCTTTTTAGTTATAACCACTTGTTATAATCATCCTTGCAAATATCTTAAATTTGCATATCTCAGTCCATCTCTATTTTATTTCATTTTTTCTCATTTTACATCTGATTTCTGTAAATTTAGTGTTTTTCTATTTTAATCCATATTGGCGAATTCTTCTCTTTTTAATATTTTATTCGCGTAAAAAAGGATTAAATCTCTATAAAAAGAAACTAACATTTACAAGATAAATTCCAACTTTAAACAGATGTAAATAACTATAAATAACTGTAAATAACTGCAAATAACTGAATAAAATAGCTGAAATAGACCGAAAAGAACTTTTGAAATTTACTAAAAAACTGACTGTAAATAAACTTACATAAAAACTGTCTCCAAATTGTAGAAAAACTAAAACTATTGAGAACCCTATTATTTTAAATTGCTTACAAATCTAAAATAATTACAAAACACTCACCTGTGGTCCTTAGCTCTATTCCTGGGCCTTCCTGGATCCGCTTCTAGGGTATAGAATATTTTTATTTAAAAGATTTCCTCCCCAGAATTTTTTTCTATTTAGGGTTCAGCCTTAGGCAATGAACCCAATTGGGAGAAAATCCGAATGACAAAAATAGCTAGGCTTAGGGTTCTATTTATAGTGTGGCTTAGGGATCTCAGGCCATCAGATTTGAAGGTTAAATTTGGTGCAACCACGTCATAGGCTCACTAGGAACCGTCGGATGCAAGTACGAACGCACAGGATTTCACGAAAATCGGATTTTATGGTCTTCGGCTCGTACCTGGATGAAATATCGTCCAGGTAGAAGTGCAGGTCGACCTAAGCACCTTGGGGGTCAACCTATAGGTCGACCTGAGCAAAATAAGGGTCGACCTATGCTTTTGTATATTATTTTTTTTTCTTTTCGTTTTTTGTTTATATGATTCTGATTTATTATTTCTCTCGTAACTTCTTCATACTAGCTCGGATTTCGACAAGTTATATATGAAAATTGCTCATAAAATTACCACAGACCCAATGGTGCAACTCCCGTGCCTCAATTTTGACAATTTCCCAACCTTATTTTATTATTCGATTAAATTGTTAATTAATTATTACTCTAATTTTTCGGGTTGTTATATTCTCCCCTCCTTAAAGGATTTCGTCCCCGAAATCTCCAAGCATGGAAGAATGAAATAAATATTTTCATCAAAATTCCACAACCACATATTCAACCATCATCCATTACATCCATTGTCCTTTAGCTTTTTAATGCAATTTATGATATATGCAATAGTGTAGTGTCTATGTCCCTAAATAATGCAAAAGATTAGGCGGTCTACTAATTTAGTCGACCTCTTTTTTATGCGCTCATGTCCGTGTCATGTATCCAAATGAATGCAAATTCCCTAATGACAACTGATAGTTCTATATGCGTGCTACAATCATCATTCAAATGCAACAATCATATGATAATCACCCATTCATAGCAACCATGAAATAAAAATGCAAGTGCACACACATCCATATGCATATGCTTTAGTGACCTAGTTAGGCCGATCCTTAAGAGATAATAATGCCTAGTGTGTGTATATGCGTCCATTAGCATCCACTAGCAAACATTTGCAACCACTTGCGTCCATCATACATAACATGTTCTAGTAACATTTTTACATTCAATCATACCATCTATAGGTTAAATCCTAAGATCTACCCTCTCAAAGGGTACTAAATGAAAGAATCTATTCAAAACTAAAGATGCAAATAGGAAATTCAAGATGTACTATCGAAGAGATGTGGATAAGAGGTATGTATTTTCTCCTCAGCCTCCCACATAGTGTCCTCAATACTATCTCCCCACTGCACCTTAACCAAAGGGACTTCCTTATTCCTAAGCTTCTTAATATCATGCCCAACAATCTTAGTAGGAATGCGACGAACCGATGCTTCTCTCTCCACTACAACTTCTTCGAGTAGGCTAGGTTCCACTACCTCTGCTGAATCATGTAAGCACTTTTTCAAGTGTGAAACATGAAAAACATCATGAACTCTCGCGAGCCTCTCCGGTAGCTTTATCTGATTGCCATCTTCCCTACCCTTTCCACAATGGGGAATGGTCATACGTATTTGGGAGCAAGTGTCCCATTTGAACCAAACCTCACTACCTTTCTTAGCGGAGACACCTTAATGAAAACCAAATCTCCTACCTCGAACTCAATATCCCTTCTCCGCTTATCTACATAGGATTTCTGTCTACCTTGGGCCTTCTTCATTCTTCTTCTAATCAATTCAATCTTCTCCAAAGTCTCTATAACCATGTCGGGACCAAGTAGCAATCTTTCTGTAGACTCCAAGCAACATGAAGGCGACTTGCAAGGTCTTCCAAAATGGGCTTCAAAAGGAGCCATCCCAATGCTAGCCTGAAAACTATTGTTATAAGCAAATTCCACTAAAGGAAGGTGCTCCTCCCAAGTCCCTCCAAAATCAAGAATGCACATCCTCAACAAATTCTCAAGAACTCTATTAACTCTCTCCGTTTGGCCATCCGTTTGAGGGTGATAGGCTGTACTCAATCTTAGCTGTGTCCCTAAAGCCTCTTGCAAGCTCCTCCAAAACTTGCTAGTAAAGATAGGGTCTATGTCGCTCACTATGTTATAGGGAACTCCATGAAGTCGGACTATCTCACAAACGTATATAGATGCCAAATAAGGTGTTGTCCTCTTACTCTTGACCGGAATGAAGTAGGCGCTCTTAGTCAAACGATCTACAATCACCCAAATACTGGTATTCCCCTTCCTAGATCGGGGTAAACCATCTATGAAGTCCATCAAAACACTATCCCACTTCCATTCAGGTACATCCAACGGTTGAAGCAATCCGTCAGGCCTCTGCTGCTCCGCCTTAATCCTTTGGCGCACAAGACACTTCGCTACAAACTCTGCTACATCCTTCTTCATGCCACTACAATAAAACACTCTCTTCATGTCCCTATACATCTTATCACCACCTGGATGAATAGTCACCTGAGAATGGTGTGCTTCTTCTAGAACTGCACTCATCAAATCACTAGCGCGGGGTACACAAAGTCTTCCATCTCTCCTTAGCCACCCTTTACTATCGGTGGAATAGTGTTGGAGATGTCTAGAGACCTCTCCTCTGCTAACCCTATCCAGAATATCCATAAGCTCTGAATCCTCTCGCTTCCTTGAGCCAATCTGATCTATGATGGTAGACTTAACCTCAAGTGCTGAAATCTTAGCAAAATCTCTGATAAACTTCCTATAATAACCAGCCAAACCTAGGAGGCTTCTAACTTCGGTAGCGTTATTGGGGGTCTTACAATCTTGTACTGCTACTAACTTAGTAGGACCCACGGCTAAATCCTCTCTTGAGACTACATGGCCCAAGAAACGAACCTCCTCACGCCAAAAGTGACACTTTGAGAATTTTTCTTTCAACTGATGAACATGAAGTGTATAAAGGACCTCCTCAAGATAAATAGCATGCTTTTCCATACTCTTGGAAAACACCAGAATGCCGTCCACTAACACTACAACGAACTTATTTTGGACATCTCGAAAAACACGGCTCATCGGATCTACAAAATAGGTTGGGGTATTGGTCAGCCCAAACAGCATAACCAACCACTCAAAGATTCCATCGGGTGTCCTAAATGATGTCTTATCGATGCTATTGTCAACGACCCTAAGCTGATGAAATCCAGTGGCTAAGTCAAGTTGAGAAAATATTGAAGAGCCTACCAACTGATCGAAAAATTGTCTATCCTAGGAAGTGGGTAACGGTTCTTCTTCGTGAGCTTATTCAACTCTCTATAGTCTATGCAAAGTTGAAGGTAACCATCTGCCTTTGTAGCGAAGACGACTGGCGCCCCCTACTCGGATATGCTCCGTCTGATGAAGCCTTTCTCCAATAGCTCACCAATCTGCTTACTTAACTCCTTCCTCTCCCTAGGAGTCATATGTCCCATGGGAAATGCCATTGACTTAGCATTGTCGTTCAGATAGATCCTAAAGTCGATCTCTCTCTTAGGTGGTAGCCCATGACCTCCTCAAAAACGTCTGGAAAATTTCTAACAATTGGAACTGAGTCTATCTCTCCTAGTTATGAATCAAGGGAATAAAGGAATCTCAACATGACTGACCCCTGCGGGTCGAAAGAAACCTCAAGAGTCCGTCATCTACATGTCCCTAGCCTAACGACTCTCCTCTCGCAGTCCAATATCACACCATAAGTGGATAACCAGTCCATCCCCAAAATCATCCCATATCCCAAAAATCCCAGTACATAAGCATCATAATCAAACTCTATGCCTAGTATAAAAATTTTCAAACCCCCTACAAATCATGGATGAATGTGCTGATCCTCCTATGAGGTTTGAAACAACTATAGGATCTACAACTAGAGAAATATCTAAGTGCAAACAATCAACCAAAGAACTTGAAATGAAGGAATGCAATGCTCCGGAGTAAAAAAGAGTCCGAATAGGAAAATCCGAAACAGAGATCAAACCTTCTATAGAGACTTTCCTACCTCGATCTGATCCACTACCAGAAGGTGCTGCATCAAATCCTGTACTTGCGTCGTAGGTGCACCTGCTCTTTGCCCCGTCCTCTGAGGACAAGCTCTACTAAGGTGTCCAGGTTGCCCACAACTGTAACACCTCCCCTTCATCGTGTCCTTCCCACAATCCTTTGAGTAATGCCCTACCAATCCACAATTTTGACATTTCTCGCCCTTCTTAATCTGTCCCTTTTGAGGTCCTCCTCCTTTCTTCTTCTCCTTATCCTTCTTATTCTTCCACCACTGCTTCTTAGAGTTTTCTGATTTAGGAACCTCCTTAACCTCTTCTTTCTTAGCAACATCTAATATGAGAGCCATTTCCACAAGTGACTCATACGTCGCTCCCATAGGTACATGTGTCAAAGCCAACCGTTAGAGGGTCTGGTTCAAACCCTTAGCAAACTTGGTGGCCTTCTTATGCGGTGTATTAACAAGCTCCATCCCGAACCGCGATAACTCATTAAACTGATTTATATACTCTTTCATCGAAAGACTCCCCTGCTTCATACTAATGAACTTCTCCAACTGCATACTTTCCTCGGCTTGTGACAAGAGCTTTCTCTCAAACCTTTCCCAAAATCCAACCCAACAAATGCCTCTACCCTCCATTTCTATAATCTCCCTCCAGTAAGAAACCTCTCCCTTCAGCTACCAAGATGCAAGCTGAACTCTCTACTGGTTCTCCAATCCTAACAGCCCAAATATCCACTATGTATTCCTCAACCAAGTTCATGCCTCTACGAAATCCTCCGTACCAGAAAACGTCTTGCCTCCTAGATTAGCGAAGTCCTTACATAGCTTAGAAAAATTGGCCAGTGCAGGTGGATTAATGGGATCTCCACCCGCCGTTGCTGCATTGGGCGCTTGCCCTTGCACCTCTGGTGCCGAGCTTGGAGGTATCTACGGAACCAGCCAGGGACTTGGACACCCTCTAGAAGATTTGGGTGTCCGCCATTCTATGCAAAGAAAGGAAAATTTAGGCTCGAAAGAATCGAAAAAAGGTTGAACTAGACTTTTGATGGGATTTTTATAAAAACTCTCTTATACTTGAAAACTATTTTATAATAAGAGTTTCTTTTTGAAGAAAACTTTTTGTTTGAAGATATGTTACTTTTGAAAAATACTTTACTTTTAAAACAAGTTTTTAGGAATCCTGTAACCTTAGGCTCTAATACTAAATGAAACAACCCACACCCCTTAGTATTTCCAAAAAGGGCACACCAAAGAATGTGGTGCGTTATGGGTATATCCAAAGAATCACAGAGACTATGATTCACAAGACAAATAAGTAAAAGCAGCGAAAAAAATTTAAATAATAACTTATCATTCAGTATTAATCTTCACCTCAAAATAAGTCATAAAAACATAACATGTCTCAAAAACTTAAAATCGCTCATGTCTTATGAAAATACATCTCAGTCTTACATAATCAGAGTAAAAGTAATAATAATAATAATAATAATAATCCCTCTCACAAGTGCCAATCCATCATAAACCAAATGAAAAAGATAAAAAGCAGAAGAATACATCTGAAATTAGAAAACTTCCGGAAATGAAACTCCAAGCAACCTGAATCAACTATCCTCAACTCTACTGGCCTATTGGGGGGAAAAGGGGAAAGATAGAGGAGTGGGTCAGAGAATAAGTCTGCTGAGTGAAAGTAAAGACTAGCATTTCTAAGCAAGATAATGATAATAGACTAAGCAATAGTTCGAGCTTGAAAGGAAAATACAGGAAAGATAAAACTCGCATAAAATACTGTTTCTGATTCTGTTTGACCGTTTACTTTGATTGTTTGCTTTGATTGTTAGCACTTGTCTTAAACTGCTGTGATTAGGCTGAAAACCTAATCATATCTCAACTGCTTACTTGATTAGGCTGAAATCCTAATCCTACCCATTGGTCGGCCTTTCCTATCTCTGTTGTGCCACTGCGAACCAATCTTGTTGGTCACAACAAAAAGACACATCTTTAGTGCTTAGGACGCAGTAGCAAATTATTTACCCTAATTGATCCCACATGCTCGGTCATCGTTGGTACACACTAACTATCGCCTCCTATTTGACCCTTTATTTACCCTAATCAGCATAAGCATGCCCAGCCTCACCCACGTGTGAGACCATCAGTCCTCGACCTGAAAGGGAATGCTGCCAGTACTGGTCCTAACAAACAAATCTTCTATCTTTGCGCCCCTTGCCCAAATCCCTAGATTTGAGCCTCTATCTATTGGCCACTTATTTATCCTAATCAACATAAGCGTGTCCTAGCCTCACCTATGTGTGAGACCATCAGTCCTAGACCTGAAAGGGAATGATGCCGGTACGGGCCACTACTGCTATATTTGCTTATTAACTTAATCCAAGATCTAAGTTTTAAAATAAGCCCCTTCTGTTATTTCTGCTATATTTGCTTATTAACTAATCCAAGATCTAAGTTTTAAAATAAGTCCCTTATGTTATTTCTGCTATATTTGCTTATTAACTTAATCCAAGATCTAAGTTTTAAAGTAAGCCCCTTTTGTTATTTCTTTCTTTCTAATTATAACCTAAGTGGTATAATTGTTCTTGTAACTGTTACTCTTCTATTTTCTCTTTTTAGTTATAACCACTTGTTATAATCATGCTTGCAAATATCTTAAATTTTCCTATTTCAGTCCATCTCTATTTTATTTCAGTTTTTCTCATTTTACATCCGATTTTTGTAAATTTAGTGTTTTTCTATTTTAATCCATATTGGAGAATTCTTCTCTTTTTAATATTTTATTCGCGTCAAAAAGGATTAAATCTCTATAAAAAGAAAGTAACATTTACAGGCTAAATTCCAACTTAAAACAGATGTAAATAACTATAAATAACTGTAAATAACTGCAAATAACTGAATAAAATAGCTGAATAAAAATAGACTGAAAAGAACTTCTGAAATTTACTTAAAAACTGACTGTAAATAAACTTACATAAAAACTGTCTCAAAATTGTAGAAAAACTACAACTATTAAGAATCCTATTATTTTAAATTGCTTACAAATCTAAAATAATTACAAAACACTCACCTGTGGTCCTTAGCTCTATTCCTGGGCCTTCTTGGATCCGCTTCTAGGCTGTAGAATATTTTTATTTAAAAGATTTCCTCCCTAGAAAATTTTTCTATTTAGGGTTCAGCCTCAGGCAATGAACCCAATTATGAGAAAATATGAATGAGAAAAATAGCTAGGCTTAGGGTTCTATTTATTGTGTGGCTTAGGGATCCCAGGCCGTCGGATTGAAGATTAAATCTGGTGCAACCGCGTCATAGGCTCACTAGGAACCGTCAGATGCAAGCACGAACGCACAAGATTTCACGAAAATCGGATTTTATGGTCTTCGGTTCGTACCTAGATAGTCCAGGTAGAAGTGTGGGTCGACTTAAGCACCTTGGGGGTCGACCTATAGGTCGACCTGACCAAAACAAGGGTCGACCTATGCCCTTGTATATTATTATTTTTTCTTTTCATTTTTTGTTTCTATGTGATTTCTTATTTCTCTCATAACTTCTTCATACTAGCTCGGATTTCGACAAGTTATATACGAAATTGCTCAGAAAATTACCACAAACCCAATGGTGCAACTCCCATGGCTCAATTCTGACAATTTCCCAATCTTATTTTATGATTCGATTAATTTGTTAATTAATTATTACTCTAATTTTTCGGGTTGTTACATCACTATATAAACATATTTAACATAAGAATTAAGTGTATTATTGTATTGTTAATTATCTCTTATTTATGTGTACATACAATGCACAAAGGCGAACAACGTTCCCGACAACTTTTCGGTGCCGAAAAGTCGAAATTCTAGAAAATGTTGTTCGGTCACATTTTATATTTTTCTACGAACTATCTATTTTGGTAAAAAAAATTAATAACTATTTTACTATCGTATTAAATAATTAAAATAGATTTATTTGTAAATAAAAACCCATTTATTTAATATTTAAACTTAACTTGAATTTCTGAAGAAATATATAAAACCGATGATATCAACTATCGATGTCATAAATACATTTTATTTTCAAAAAATAAAATAAATTATTTTATTTCATAATCTTGTTTGAATACATATATTAGTGTATGTATCCAGAGCCGTGCACGATCCTTATTATCTAAAAGCTGTTTTATTGATAAAATAATTTCCGGCTGTTTTATCGATATTTACCTAGGACGATATTTACAAATTATCAATATTTTACCTTGGTAATTTGTCCGAAAATATTTTTCTCAAACAAAAAAACTATTATTATTTACCACTTAAAACATGATTATTTCTTACTTTTAAACCCATATCTAAATATTTTAAAAATAAATATAATTTATCCAAGTGATATATTTGCAGGTCGTTACATTCTCCCTCCTAAAAAGAATTTCGTTCCCGAAATTATACCACAACCCTATTCCCAGAAATACTTAAAACTATTCATCAATCCGTATGATGTACATAGATCATTCCTATGTAAAAATCTGGTTCGATCACTCACTTGGACACATAACTTTCCTTCCGAACTAGTATCGCTCACTCGACTTCCTAGTGCGGACTTCGATCATGCTTCTTAATTAGAAACCACTATTCTCCTTGCATAGCCATAAACTATAATAGACAACCTTTGGTTCCACATAAGAACCCTCATCAACGCTCGCCGTAAAAAATCAGGTGATAAATCTCCATTCGGAATGGTGTGAAACACCTCGATTCATGTACTCGAATATTGGATCGAGAACTATGTGAAAAGGAGAAATGATCTACGTAAAACATATGTACTATTGGTTCCTACTTCCCAAGATTATAATTATCCTTTTTAAAGAATCACCATTTTATTTAAGAAACTTACTTAAGTTTACTAACATTCTATAACCCAAATTTGTTTTAGTATGATACTGTTCTATATTCAAAAGAGTATATACAATTTCAAATCTTAAATTGGTTTTACTTAACCTAGGATGTTCAACAAATTTAAAACTTTATTTATTAACTCACTCTTAATCAAGATATCTTTTTATTTTTAAAACTCTATTCTTTTAAGGGTTTTGAGAACACAATACTCGGGTTTTATTTTAAATACCTTTTGAAATGATACTTTATATTTGACCCCTTTGAAAACATAATATATAGCCCGAGTAACTCTAAAATGATAGCAAGGAACCACGCACTACCAAATAGAATTATATACCCCTTTCACTAAGTAGGAAAATACTCAAGAATAGTGTTTACCATCCGAACACATCTCTTACCTATTTTTAGTTATTTCGAAGACACTCGAACTAGTTAATCATAAAAATATTTCTTTCTTCACAAATTCCCTTTTGAAACAATACCTTTATATATAAATAGTTCTTTAATAAAATCATCCACTAGCTTTGGATTCATTCGAATTCGAACCCATTTCGATTGTACAATGACAAAGAGGATAATTTATTAAGTGCATTATCATATCTGCCTAAGCAAACTTTCGATTGTCACTTAGAAGATTATTCCGGTTACCACAAAACAGATAGAAACTCCTTCCCAAACTGTTCAAAGAAAACTTTACTTTCAAATCCATTTTAAAATATTTATATCTTAAAATCTCTTTAAGTATAATTACTACAACTTTTCCAAAATCATTTAAATCTTTATCAAAGCCACCGGGATTTAATATTCTCACAATCCTTTTCATTTTTGTAAGATCATCTAAAGATTTTCTTTTAAATGAACACATTCTATTCTAAATCCAATTTTAACCCAACATCTCATCGATAACTATATAGACTATTGAAAATCATTCCTTTATATATAAAATATATCCTATGTAAAATTATTTCATTTACCAATTTTAAAACAATATTATATCAATTGGACTTGTTCAAGTGTTTAGGAAATCCCTATTGAGAACGTTGGCCAACGCATCGACCAGAATTCTTAAGCCACTCAACAGATCAAACAACACAATATAAAACATTTTTACTCACTAACAAATATGCACTCATATTTGTAATACACTCAAGCTCATTCTAGGGTCTCACTTACCCAATTCCAAATGAGTTTACCCCACCAGGGCCAAGGTTCTTGGTTAACCTTTAGCTTTGATACCAAATGTAACGAACTAGATTTTTGACCCTCAGAAATCGACAATAATACGTCCACTGTATTACATGCCGAACATTCAAGTGCCGGAAATACCGATCTGTTAGGGTGAAAGAAGAAGGTAGAAGATAGAGAAAACGAAAACAACACAGAATCTCACAACGCAGCGAATAATATATAATATAACCATGATCTTTACAAAAAGGAAACATCTTTATTCATATATACAACATCAGAGTACATTAGACTTATCCTAAATTTTTGGATAGTTATAGAAACCTGTCCTCACATTTATAAACATACAGATTTTAAAATACAACGTAAGTAAAAATATGTGAATACGTCTAGCCCATCCAGCTCCTCTCCAGCTCTAAAGTATCTAGCCAAACCTGGGAAAAACATGCTCGGTCTAACACGAGCGTTACATGGAATAACGCCCAGGTCAGTCTGGTAAACCAACGTGAGTAAAACTCGATAACAAGTAACAACCAAACTATGACGCCCCACCTCTATACTCACACTAGCCAAGAACACTACGGGGTAATACCGTCGACTAGCACGAATAATAAAGCTGTTGAGGAGCGACCATCTGTGTCATTGCTTTGTGCGAGTACCGATGTGTCAGATAGTATGTCATGCATTTCATTTCAAGAGGAAATCTGACACATCAAATACAAACTCAAAGCTTCTACACAGTGGCTATGTGGCCTTCGGAAACAAATATAAAATAAGCATAACATAAATCAGTCACAGATATTCATATCACAAAGGCGGAAACAGATATGAACATAAAACATAGAAGTGTACATCAAAGTAGTGATCATACAAGGTCCACTACATCCCAAAAGAATAGGTACAAGTGCTAGACAAAAGAATATGTATACCTCAAGGAGTCTCTATCTCGAATGTATAAAAACAAAAACTACTAAGCTAAAGTAGTTAGCCAAAAGTCAAAAGCTAGTCCCTGCTAAGAAGTCAAGTGGAAGCACCTAAAACACCTCGATCTGACCCGAGTATTATTTAAGAAGAAAAATAATAAACGGATCAGTCTAGCTATAATTATCATGTAAGATGAGATAGGATAAGAGATATGACAAATATATATGATAACAACAAAAATCAAATAGTATCTCAAATTTTCTCAAACACTAAAAAGAACGTCATATTCTTTATTATATTCACCAAGTCATAAATATTGATAAATCTTATCTAAGAAATTCACAAATATTGGTAAAACACAAATACCAGAAATCATCAATTAGAAATCCATAAATCACAAAAAGGGGGAGGACTATCATAAACGGGATCATGAAAATTCACCTACACGTGTATCACAAAACGGGACCCTATCCCATGAGTCGCTAACCCATAGAGTCGGTGCAACGACGTAGTACAACGGTACGCCCGAGGAACCTGAAACTCAAATAAGCCGGAACAACGACGTAGTACATCGGTATGCCCGATGAACCGAACTCTATAAAGCCCGTAGGTCGCTAGCCTATAAAAATGAGACGAAGCTCAACATAACAGGGTACAGTCCCCCACGCGGACAATGAGACATCGCATATCGCTAGTCTAAACCTCAAAATGATCATCATAGATCAATAAAAGTGTAAAATACACCAAGCTAGTAAATAGATGAGTTTAGCTTCATGTCCCATAACCACTGGCTTAACTTAAATATTTACGAACAAATTGTAGATTTCCACTCGAAAATTGTCACAAGATTTCAATCAAACAAGTCTAAGAATTAATTGACGAAGTAAACGCAAGCATTTCATACCACTTGTTTTGCTAAGTCGTTTAATTGGATTTCTCGTACGGATGAGGTAAAGGTTTGTATATACTAATAGATTGGAAACCAGATTTAAAACAAGCTTTGTACTAAAAGAAATGTTGAAATCATTTATATGAAAGAGTTTGAGTATTTACTACTAGTATAGAAACCTTTGTATTTTAAAGTGACAAATCACAAAAACGATTGTAAAAACAATCTATCACCAAAAATTCACATTCGACGATGTGAATCAAAACCATAGAAAATCGATCAAATCCATCAAATGGATATTCCCAAAAATCCAGAAAAGAAGTCATCAAAGTCGATAATAAATGACAACAACCAACCGGATCAACAAAAATCGATAGAAATGGAAATTCGCATAAAAACAGGCAAAGTGCCAAATTTAACAGCGCCAGATGTCTGGTGGTTTTCTCCAGACGTCTGAGCTGAAGGTCTGGAATTTTTCCAGACCACTCAGATGTTTGAGCTTAAGATCTGGAACGTTTGTTCCTTTGCCTTAGACGTCGGATCATTTTACCAAACGTCTGAGCTGAAGCTCAGGGCAAATTTTGCCTAGGCCATTAATGGCCAATTCGGTTCGGAAGCGATCGGGTAAGCGACGATGACTAGGGGTTTATGCCAAGCGACAACCCAGCCCTATAAGCTCTTCAATACACTCCAAACTACATGTCCAAACATCCATAGTAGGATTTTCATAGATTTTGACTTCAGAATGCCAAAATTGGAAAATTCATCAAACCAATTCAATTCAAAAGCAATTGGACATGAAATAGATGTTAGGAATTCATACCTAACAATAATGAAAGCTATAGACGTAGATGTGAGTTCAAGAACTCACCTTTAAATTCAAAAATAAGGAATGAGAAGCTCTAAAACAAAGCAAGATCAATTCCTCTTCACAACACCTCTAGAATCTTCAATCTATTATCAAATAAAATGAATTTCCTAAGTTAGGTTATAGGAATTTTTAAAAATTGAAGAGAGATTGAGATGGAGAAGATGAAGAGGATGCTTACCTAAGCTTCTATTTGATTTTAGAACTTGAATTTGAATTTGCTAAGAATCTAGGGCTTAGGAATTTTAATTTCCCCTCTTTTCGCCCATTTTTCTCTTTAGCTTGAGTGTTAGGAAATGAGGAGTAGAATGAATGAAGAGTAGAGGAGTTAGGGTATTTGGTAGAGGAGTTGGGTTACCTTGTTGGGTTAGTGGGCTAGTACCAAACCCAATGCCCAAATAAAAATACCAAAATCCTAATCAACTCCAAACATATCAATGTTTATACTCAAAAAAGTTGTAAACATCGTTTTGAACTCAATGGAAGCGGTCTCAAGTCCGGATTCGACTGTTTACAAAAAATAACATTTCAGACTTTAAACTCAACAAACGATGCCATATTTAAATAAAACATTTAAATATGTAATCGTAAAATATGCCAGTTATTACAGGCTCCCTTCCTTAAAGAAATTGCGTCCTCGCAATACTTAAGAAGAAAATAAAAGGTAACAACCACTCTAAGGTATAACAATACAAAAGAAAATTTTGAAGTGAGAAGTTCACCTTAAGAAGCACGAGAGAGTAAGTCTGGATGTGTTCGCTCGATGAATTCTCTAGATTCCCAAGAACAATCCTTAGGATTTGCGGACCATTGAACTTTTACAAGCGTAACATCTTTATTTCGAAGGCGTTTAACCTTCGTAGCAATGATACAAATAGGATGTTGCTCATAAGTCAAATTAGGCAAAACTTCAATTTCTTTAATAACCCCGGGCTCAAGAATAGAATTGGAATCTCTAAGGCATTTCCTTAGTTGAGAAACGTGAAAAACGTTATGAATAGTAGAAAATTGAGCCGGTAATAAAAGGCGATAAGCCACCGAACCAATGCGTTCGGTGATGGGAAATGGGCCAATATATTGAGGTGCTAACTTTCTCGATCGACTGAAACGCACAACACCCTTCATAGGTGAAACACGAATAAATACCAAAACTCCCACAGAAAATTCTAATTTCCTTCTTCGGTTATCGGCATAGGATTTTTGTCTACTTTAAGCTTCTTTCGTCCTATGACGAATAAGGTCAATCTTTTCTATGGAGTCACGAATAAAATCAGGACCTAAAACCAACTTCTCTCCGGTTTCAAGCCAACACGAAGGAGATCGGCATGGCCTTCCGTGGAGTGCCTCGAAAGGTGGCATACCAATACCAGATTGGAAGCTATTATTATAAGAAAATTCAACAAAAGAAATATGAGCTTCCCAACTTCCACCAAAATCAAGAACACATGCACGAAGGAGATCTTCAAGAGTTTGATTTACACGCTCTGTTTGTCCATTGGACTGAGGATGATAAGCGGTGCTAAAATTAAGCTTCGTTCCCAAAGCTTTTTGAAGACCCTTCCAAAATCCACTAGTAAATAATGGATCACGATCGCTAACAATAGAAGTAGGAACTCCATGCAATTTAACAATTTCTTTAACATAGAGTTTGGCCAAAAGAGGTACGCTCTTAGACCGAACGGGAATAAAATGGTGGATTTTGTAAGTCTATCTACAATCACCCATAAACTGTCATGACCCGAACAAGAACGGGGAAGATCGTCAATAAAGTCCATGGAAATTTGATCCCACTTCCAAACGGGAATGTCTAAAGGTTGTAATAACCCACCGGGCCTTTGATGCTCGGCCTTTATGAGTTGGCAAGTCATGCAACACTTAATGAAGTTAGCAATATCAGATTTCATCCCATCCCAATAATAAAGTCGTTTCATTTCCGCATACATTTTGCTACTACCGGGATGAATGGTAAATTTAGAACGATGAGAATCTTCTAAAATGTCTTTACGAAGATCACTAATATTTGGCACAATAAGTCTACCAAATTTTTGAATGCCTACACGAGTATCGATTTCAAAGTCTTTCAAACCATCAATTTTATTTTTATCCCTACAACTTTGGATAAGATGAGCCAACACGGGATCATGCTTTTGAGCTTTAAGAATGCGGTCTAAAAGAGATGGATGAGCCTCAAGGCTACATAAAATAAAAGATGAACATGAATCGGATTCACCATATCGAATCTCACAAGTAGACAGAGTCTCGAGATCATTTTATTCAGATATCATCATGGAAACAACCGCTTGTTGCTTTCGGCTAAGGGCATCGACAACACGATTTCATTTTCCAGGAGTATAAAGAATATCAAGATCATAAGATGCAAGGAATTCGAGCCAATAGTGTTGACGCAAATTAAGTTCCTTTTATGAGAACAAATACTTCAAAGATTTATGAACGGTGTAGAGAACAAATTTCTCTCCCAAAAGATAATAACGCAAAATTCTAAGGGCGAAAACAATAGCCGCGAGCTCTAAATCATGAGTGGCATATCTAGTTTCGACAGGCTTTAATTGCCTAGAAGCATAAGCGATAACACGTTCCCTTTGCATGAGAATGGCTCCCAAACCAACACGACTAGCACCGGTATAAACAATAAAGTCTTGGTTCCCTTCGGGAATCACAAGAATAGAAGCATCAGAAAGGAGTTCTTTTAATTTCTAAAAAGTAGCTTCACATTTGTCTGACCAAATGTACTTAACTCCTTTCTTTGTCAAACTAGTAAGAGGTACGAAAATTTTAGAAATTTTTTTTATGAAACGACGGCAATAGCCCGCCAATCCAAGAAAACTACGGATTTCCGTCACACTCTCCGGTCTCTTCCAATTTTGAATCGCTTCAATCTTTGAAGGATCCATGGAAATTCCGGATTTAGAAATAATATGCCCCAAAAATTTCACACGAGATTGCCAAAAGTGGCACTTAGAAATTTTTTCTTTCAATTGATTGCTCCTAAGAGTTTCCAACACAATACGAAGATGTTTTTCATGCTCTTCCTCGATTTTAGAATAAACAAGAATATCATCAATAAAGATGAGGACAAATCGATCGAGGAAGTCTTTGAAAATTCAGTTCATAAGGTCAACGAAATAAGCTGGAGCATTCGTTAAACCAAATGGCATAACAAGCCATTCATAAGATCCATAACGAGTACGGAACGATGTCAAAGGAATACTATCCTCTGCAATTCGAAGCTGATGAAAACCAGTTGCTAAGTCTAACCGTGAAAAGACTCTAGCACCACTAAGTTGATCGAATAGATCATCAATCCGAGGTAAGGGATATTTATTCTTGATGGTGAGATCATTAAGCCTGCGGTAGTCAACGCAAAGCCTAAGTGTACCATCAAATTTCTTTACAAAGATAGCTGAAGCTCCCCAAGGAGAGGAACTAGATCGAATAAACCGTTTCGCTTCCAATTCGGATAATTGTTTACGCATCTCCTCATTTTCCTTATTAGACATATGATAAGGAGGACGAGTGATAGGTAGAGCTCCAGGGATTAGATTAATTCTGAACTCAATTGCTCGCTTAGGTAGTAATCCTAAAACGGGCTCAAATATATCGGGAAATTCACGAACAACGTGAATGAGGGAAATGACATCTTCCCCATCATCATTATCGTCATAATGTGGATTTAGAGAATATAAGGATGCCACCGAATTGGAATCTGGATCTTTAAGAACAATAGAAATCTGCTTAACATATTGAGGATGTTGAAGATGGATAGTCCTCTCGGGACATAGGATGCGGGCTTCATAACGATTAAGCTAATCCATTCTCAAAATCATTCGGAAACCTAGATAACGCATAACATGCAAATCGGCACGGAAAGCATAAACACATAAAATAATCTCGACATCTTTACAAAATAAACTGAGTGTTGCGGGTCCACCAACCGGGTTCGCAATTCCCAGTGAAGTCATCAAGCCAATAACATTCAAAGAAAAAGTATCAACAAGTTCTTTTGATATAAAAGAGTGAGATGCACCCTTATCAAACAGAACTCTAATAGGATGATCACGAAACATAATAATGCCATCAAGGATAGAATGAGAAATACCTTGACCAAGAGAAGTGTTACTAGGGGCTTCCATAACATTTAGCTTTCCCTCTTTCTTGCTTTGAAGTTTGGGACATGAAGATATAAGATGACCCGAACTTTTGCAATAGCGAAAATAAAGGGGTTTCAGACACCTATTCGCATAATGGTCCTTAGAACCACAATTGTAGCATTCTCCACGATTAGGGGTAGGAGTCTTTGCTACCGAAGTTGCTTGCTTTCCTTTCTTATTGGGATTAGGCTTGAACTTAATAGGCCTCTTCTTGTTGTTTTTGAAGTTCTATTTGGCACCCACAATTTCAACATCACTTTCTTTATCGGCCTCTTCAAGTCGAAGAGCGATATCTACAAGCTGATCGAATGAAACTTCTAGTTTCAGAAGTAAAGGCTTTTTGAGATTCTTATTCTACCCATAGACAAACCTCTGATTTTTCTTTAATGGGGTATTAATATACTTGGAGAGGGATTCAAAAGATGCGACATAATCTGCCATAGAAGATTCACCTTGAACAAGGTCAATAAAGCGTCGGGCTAAAGTTACCTTTTCAGCTTCTGGCACAAACTTTAACTTGAACCTTTCCCGGAATTGCTCCCAAGTAAGATCCACTTCAATGATTTCCGAAATCAAAAGCTCATACCAATCTAATTCTCTCTCCTGGAGCATGCTAGAAGCTACTTGGACTCGATATATATCCACAAGATTCATGCGAGAAAAGATGCAATCGCATGTTCTAAGCCAAGCTTGGACTTCAATAACGCTTTCGAAACCCTTGAATGGCTTTCCACCCAAATTGGTATAATCACTGCATAAGGGTGCAAACCCAGATTTAGGATGAGTAGGCTCTGGAATTTGTCCGGCAGCTTGGGCATTCTTTACAAGATCCAAAAGCTGTTGGGCAGACATGAATACGCCATCCTGAGGAGTAGCACTGGATTGACCGGTGCTGGGACGACCAGGTCTAACCATTTCTCTTCTTTAAGAAAGAAAGAAAGAAGAGGAAAAAGGTTATTCTCAGAATGAATATCAAACAAACTTGATTGATAAAACAAGGCATCATAAAAGAAAATAGGATAAAACGGGTCCTATGACTCGAATTAAATCCTAAGGCATGATTCCTAAGAGAGACTTAGGACAATGTTCCTTGCTATAATATTCTATATTGTTCCAAAGTTTGGCTCTGATACCAAGCTGTGATGCCCCACCTCTATACTCACACTAGCCAAGAACACTACGGGGTAATGCCATCGACTAGCATAAAGAATAAGGCTGTTGAGGAGCGACCATCTGTGTAATTGCTTTGTGCGAGTACTGATATGTCAGATAGTATGTCATGCATTTCATTTCAAGAGGAAATATAACACATCAAATACAAACTCAAAGCTTCTACACAGTGGTTGTGTGGTCTTCAGAAACAAATATAAAATAAGCATAACATAAATCAGTCATAGATATTCATATCACAAAGGCGGAAACAGATATGAACATAACACATAGAGGTGTACATCAAAGTAGTGGTCATACAAGATCCACTACATCCCAAAAGAATAGGTACAAGTGCTAGACAAAAGAATATGTATACCTCAAGGAGTCTCTATCTCGAATGTATAAAAACAAAAACTACTAAGCTAAAGTAGTTAGCCAAAAGTCAGAAGCTAGTCCCTGCTAAGAAGTCAAGTGGAAGCACCTGAAACACCTCGGTCTGACCCGAGTATTATTTAAGAAGAAAAATAATAAACGGATCAGTCTAGCTATAACTATCATGTAAGATGAGATAGGATAAGAGATATGACAAATATATATATGATAACAACAAAAATCAAACAATATCTCAAATTTTCTCAAACACTAAAAAGAACGTCATATTCTTTATTATATTCACCAAGTCATAAATATTGATAAAGCTTATCTAAGCAAATCACAAATATTAGTGAAACACAAATTCCAGAAATCATCAATTAGAAATCCAGAAATCACAAAAAGGGGGAGGCCTATCATAAATGGGACCATGAAAACTCACTTACACGTGTATCACAAAACGGGATGCTATCCCATGAGTCGCTAACCCATAAAGCCAGTGCAGCGACGTAGTACAACGGTACGCCCAAGGAACCTGAAAATGAAATAAGCCGGAACAACGATGTAGTACATCGGTACACCCGATGAACCAAACTCCATAAAGCCCGTAGGTCGCTAGCCTATAAAAATGAGACGAAGCTCAACATAACGGGATACAGTCCCCCACGCGGACAATGAGACATCGCATATTGTTAGTCTAAACCTCAAATTGATCATCATAGATCAATAAAAGTGTAAAATACACCAAGCTAGTAAATAGATGAGTTTAGCTTCATGTCCCATAACCACTGGCTTAACTTAAATATTTACGAACAAATTGTAGATTTCCACTCGAAAATTGTCATAAGATTTTAATCGAACAAGTCTAAGAACTAACCGACGAAGTAAACGCAAGCGTTTCATACCACTTGTTTTGCTAAATCTTTTAATTGGATTTCTCGTACGAATGAGGTAAAGGTTTGTGTATACTAATAGATTGGAAAAATGTTTTAAAACAAGCTTTGTACTAAAAGAAATGTTGAAATCATTTATATGAAAGAGTTTGAGTGTTTATTACTAGTATTGAAACCTTTGTATTTTAAAGTGACAAATCACAGAAACGATTGTAAAAACAATCTATCACCAAAAATTCACATTCGACGACATGAATCAAAACCATAGAAATCGATCAAATCCATCAAATGGATATTCCCAAAAATCTAGAAAAGAAGTCATCAAAGTCGATAATAAATGAAAACAACCAACCGGATCGACAAAAAATCGATAGAAATGGAAATTCGCATAAAAACAGGCAAAGTGCCAAATTTTAACAGCGCCAGACGTCTGGTGGTTTTCCCTAGACGTCTGAGCTGAAGGTCTGGAATTTTTCCAAACCACTCAGATGTCTGAGCTTAAGATCTGGAACGTTTGTTCCTTTGCCTCAGACGTATGATCGTTTTACCAGACGTCTGAGCTGAAGCTCAGGGCAAATTTTGCCTAGGCCATTAATGGCCAATTCGGTTCGGAAGCGCGGGTGAGAGACGATGGCTAGGGGTTTATGCCAAGCGACAACCCAGTCCTATACGCTCTTCAATACACTCCAAACTACATGTCTAAACATCCATAGTAGGATTTTCATAAATTTTTACTTCAAAATACCAAAATTGGAAAATTCATCAAACCAATTCAATTCAAAAGCAATTGGACATGAATAGATGTTAGGAATTCATACCTAATAACAATGAAAGCTATAGACGTAGATGTGAGTTCAAGAACTCACCTTTAAATTCAAAAACAAGGAATGAGAAGCTCTAAAACAAAGCAAGATCAATTCCTCTTCACTACACCTCTAGAATCTTCAATCTATTATCAAATAAAATGAATTTCCTAAGTTAGGTTATAGGAATTTCTAAAAATTGAAGAGAGATTGAGATGGAGAAGATGAAGAGGATGCTTACCTAAGCTTCTATTTGATTTTAGAACTTGAATTTGAATTTGCTAAGAATCTAGGGCTTAGGAATTTTAATTTCCCCTCCTTTCCCCCATTTTTCTCTTTAGCTTGAGTGTTAGGAAATGAGGAGTAGAATGAATGAAGAGTGGAGGAGTTAGGGTATTTGGTAGAGGAGTTGGGTTACCTTGTTGGGTTAGTGGGCTAGTACCAAACCCAATGCCCAAATAAAAATACCAAAATCCTAATCAACTCCAAACATATCAATGTTTATACTCAAAAAAGTTGTAAACATCGTTTTGAACTCAATGGAAGCGGTCTCGAGTCCGGATTCGACTGTTTACAAAAAGTAACATTTCGGACTTTAAATTCAATAAACGATGCCATATTTAAATAAAATATTTAAATATGTAATCTTAAAATATGCGGGTTGTTACACAAACTGATTTCTACATTTGAAAACTTTTCAAACAAAGTTTATCTCCTAAGACCACACCGCACATAAAAACGGACAGGTTTTTTCCTTATGATAACCAAAACATTTTATATCAAAATCCAGTGATTTTATCATAGTGTCTAGGTTTAAAGTAAATAGATAAAATAGCTGAAATGCTTGCATCTCACATTCCAACATACTAGGCACTACAATTGAAAACGTAAGGCACGTATTGGAGATTGGATTCCAACTAATGACTTGGCTACGGGGGTACCGACCGCCACAGTATACCTCTAGAAAAATGTACAGAGGTCGTACATAACAACCCCTGCCAACACAGAACCGGCCAATACCTTGCTAGATAGTACTGAATAATTACCCTAATTGCTTTGCAATCTTTAACTGAGAGCTCCCAGATACACGAATTCATTTATGATTGTGTATATATCTAGAAGGGAATGATATACCCTAATGGGCGCGACCCAAATAGCCATGCTGCATATCTCCCGTTTTAGTCATTCCCGGCCGATGAGGCTTGATGCTACGTTTTACCTTTCTGAATAGCAATCCAGCTTGGAATGCTGACACTGCCTCCAAGCGTCAGTGCAATGCCAGCATTCATCAATACAAGTTCATTCTAGGTCTGAACGAAACCGTAAGCACTAACCCTACTACATTCATTTTGAAATCACCCTAAGGATTAGTAGTAGTAGCGACTAAATTTTGTCGAACTACATCCATAGCGACTGTCGCTATGAGCGCAGTTCGCTTAAACTTACTTTAAGCGAAATACTTTGCTTATTCCTTGCAACTACATGTTTGGAAACCTAATTTTGAAAGTTTTTGAAACTTAAAAACAAAGATAAAAACTTTGAAACCATTTCCAAAATTTAAAACTAGAAAACTTAGTTTTGATTCCAAATCGGATCTTACATCCACCGCAACATATAAAGGTGTAAACTTCATAATTCTTACATAACATACAACTAGTTTTGATCCCAACCATACCTTCAACACACCATACACCAACATCACATTCTTACAATCAAACATACCACTTTAAACATCCAAACATAATGTTTAACATCCGAACACAATATTTAACATCCAAACTATGCTAACCACAAATCGCAAACATATATCATTATCATAGCATGATATTTTAACAACATGAACTACGGATTTCCACAACATATATTCTATGGAAATAAAGTAAGTTCTTTCTAAAAATGAGACAGTTTTACTCAACAAAAATTTTGAAACCTGAAATGCCTTAGATGCACAAAAATATGTCATCTTCCACGTAATTTTTGGACATATTACTCTCGGATTTTGAAAAATGATCAAAAGAAAAGTTTTAGAAAATTCTTCTCTACAAATTAAAAAAAGATTCACTCAAATCAGATTCCGTTTCAGGTAGATATTGTCAAAGGAAGGAGAGCTATTTTCGGACCTGAATTTCTAAGTTTAAAAGTACACAGCAAAGAAATGAGATTTTGACATATCTAAGCTTAAAATTGGAAAAAGTGTTAAAAGATAAAGTTGTAGATATTAAAATTTTACACGATTTGAAAAAAAGGAAATCTTGATTTGGTGTAAAATAGAGGAATTTGTGGCCAAATAATGTGGAGGAAAAATGGAGAAGAAAGAGTTTTAAAACAAGTTCGCATCTTTAAAACAAATTAAATTTTTTGAATTTAAAAAAACTTAAAACTAACATAAGAAGCCATGTAATTATGAAGAAAGCTTTAGGGAGATGGAAGTGGAGAAGTAAATGAAAATATGGTGAAGGGGGTGTGTATTTATAGACATAAGAAAGTATGGAAATTACTAAACTATCCTTTGAATTAATTAACATAACATGTCATGATTTTGTAAGGTCATATCACCACCTACTCCCCTTCTCTAGTCACATCCATCAATCCCCCTCTTGTTACATCCCCTAGGCTATGATTTCATGCTTAATAATGATGATAATGTTAAAGAAATGACAAGAGATAAGGTGTATTTTAGATATATATATAGTGCATGTATATATATATATATATATGTTATAATTTAAACCATGACTTGTCACAACACTATCTAAACATATTTAACATAAGATAATCCATAATTAAGTGTATTATTATATTTTTAATTATCTTATATTTATGTGTACATAGGGTGCACAAAGGCGAACAACGTTCCCGACAACTTTCCGGTGTCGAAATTCCAGAAAACGTTCTCTGGTCACATTTTTTATTTTTCTACGAACTATCTATTTTGGTAAACAAATTTTAAAAACTATTTTACTATAATTATTAAATAATTAAAAAGGTTTATTTGTAAATAAAAAACCAATTATTTAATATTTAAACTTAATTTGAATTTTCGAAGAAATATATAAAACCGATGATATCAACTGTCGATGTCATAAATACATTTTATTTTCAAAAATTAAAATAAATTATTTTATTTCATAATCTTCTTTGAATTCATATATTAATCTATGTATCCAGAGCCGTACATGATCCTTATAGTTCAAAACTAGTTTTATTGGTAAAACGATTTCCGACTGTTTTATCGATATTTTACCTAGGACGATATTTACAAATTATCAATATTTTACATTGGTAATTTGTCCGCAAATATTTTTCCCAAACAAAATAACTATTATTATTTATCACTTAAAACATGATTATTTTTTACTTTTAAACCCATATCTAAATATTTTAAAAATAAAGATAATTTATCCAAGTGATAAATTTGCGGGTCGTTACGTTAATTACCTTTGTTCTATTCACGTTTACAACCCAGGCCGCATTTGTTGTCAACTTCGACATCGTGGCTTTCATCATTTGTCGCCGCCGCTAGAGATGATTGCATGCCGCCACACTCACGCCGTCGACGGGCCCGGCGTTCCTCCACCCATCGCTGGAGGTCGGAACCCCCATAGCCTCATCGATCTTCAGAAAAACGGCAAGGTTTACTGTGACTTTAAGCTGCCCTAGCCACTGCCACCGACCTCTGGTCGACGATCCGTTGGTATGGATGCATTCTTGGAGAGGAGAGCAACAAGTTTCATTTATATTGTTTTAGCTAATTTTTCTTCGATCTCAAATTCGATTCGTAGCCGTTGGATGGAACGTTAATGGTTAGCATTTTGAACAAAAAAGAAAGAAGAGGGTCCTTTTATAGCTAATTTTTAAAGTACTATTCATCCCTAAAAAAATTCGAACTCCAAACGAGGCATGTCGTCTGGCGTTCTATATGTAATACCCATATTCCAAACACAATGGAACTAGTATCTGGACCCAATTCCATCATCCACGGAAGGTAGCTTTCAAAATGAAATTATATTAAATTAAATTTCTTTAATTAATTTCTACGCGTTTCAAGATCGCACAACTAAACGATACATCCGATCGCCATGAAATTCATTACCATATGAGTATTCACTATTACGGTTCCAATGACACTAGTTTCGTCAAAATCCGAGATGGTGCCCCGGAAGGCTATTTTCACACGTTAATTAAAATGAATTATTATTAAAACCATTCTAGTCACTTTTTAATTCAAATTAGAGTTTACATTTACCATTTATTATTTAAAATTTAATTTAAAAAATCTCTTGAAATCCATTTATTCAAATTAAATTCAAGATTATATTATTTAAATAATTCCAATTATTTAAATAACCCTTATATTTGAAATTTAATCTATTTAACTTATAAATTTAACTTTTCAATATTTAAAATCAATTAAATATTTCAAATTCAAATGAATAAAACTCTAGGTTGTTACATATTTCCCCCCCTTAAAAGAATTTTGTCCACGAAATTACTTAGGTAAGAAAAAATGCCATAATCCCAATAACTTTTCAAAACCAATTAGCTGAAATAGATTATAAAATTTTCTAAGTCTTTAAAATTCATTCACAGATTCCAACTAATACCATTCAAAGTTATAACACAAAAATCAAATTTTAGTTATCAAATTTTTTTTCAAAATTTCTCAAAAATTTTCTAACTCCTTAATTTACAGAAAATTTTGACAGCATCTCCTTTGCGTGGTTCGATCGAAAAAATTTACAATATATATATAATCACATAATATACATCTCATCTCAAGAATAAGGCATCCCATAGGGGAAAAAAATACAAAAATACGATATGTATTCCGAGATGTCTACATTCTATTAGTATTAGCAAGCATATACAATCAATATATAATGCGAAAGGGAGCTCCAAATGCGAAGCATACATCATCCGTACCTACTTAAACACTCAACAACTAATGAGAACAAGTATATGGAAGTTAAAATCAGTATGTAACATAGACTAATATAATAACAATATGCATATTAGTAAACAAAGTTAACTAAGCATAGCATATATTCATACCAAATTCTTTTTATTCATATTCATTTTATTCACATTCATTTGATTCTCATTCAATTTATTCACATTCATTTATTCCTCAGTATATTTCTTTTAATACTAATATCACTAATGAACCATTCCATAAATCCATTACTTAAGTTAATAAACATTTTATACAACTCAACTCATTTTTATTATCACTTCATACTTAAGTTCGTATTCAATTATATCAACAACATTCCAAACATATTCAATTCATTTTAAAACTTAAGTTGAATTTCATTTTATAACTCAAGTTCATATCCATTTCATTAATTCACTTCATTAGTTCTTTTTAAATCGCAATAAATTTCATTCCAAAAATCATTTAATTTAACTTAAGTTAAATTTCATTTAGTATCTCCATTTCTGATTTTGTTATGCTAAATCAAAATGTTTGACCATTTTAAAATTTGGTTTTACTTTTCATTTTCTCAAATTCTATAAGTTATACAAACTTATTAACTTACAATTTCATATATCATAATTTAAGTTTATTCACATATTATAATTTCAATTTATGGTTATATAATCACTTTACAACTTAAGTTTATATACATTTCATTAGCTCATCTCATTAGCTCATTTCATTTATTCATTTCATTTAACTTTACTTGAGTTAAATTTTATTTCAAAAATCATTTTGAAATCATATATATACACATAACTCCTTTGTATATCAAATCATAATTTGGAATTTAAAATTAAAACTTGTTTTACCAAAAGAAAATTTCAATATCAAATCACTATGGTAGCAATTCATCAATTAGAAACTCGAAAATGAGTATTGATGATGCTGCAGTCGTCATCCAAATTATTTCCCAACGACTAAAGAGAGTTCAGTGCTTTCTATTTCTTTTAAGTTCCATTTTAATATATGTTCATTCAAAAATATTTTTCAAATATTTTTATTATTTTCCAAAACTTTGAAAACATTTCTAGAATCTCCGGCATTTAAATTCTCCAATTCTTAGTTTAAATCCATTTTTTATTTTTAAGCCATATTTATAAATATACTTATACACTTTCAAATCCATTTTTTATTTATATGCCATATTTATAAATATACTTATACACTTTCATTCTTTTTATTTATATATATAAGATCATTTCATAAATGTTGATCATTTCAATTATAATTAATACTTTATAATTCACATTTATAAATTCACTTTCTATTATAACTCATTTTATAATTACTTATCTTTGTTTAGATTATAATAAACAATTTATTAAACTTAAGTTTTAATAATTGAATATTATCATCCCCTAACAACCAAACACACCATATATAACCATAATAATTTTGAAAAACTATTCTTTTATATATAAATATAAAAAAAGGTAACCCAGTGCACGAGGCGCCCGCATGATAGCGGGCTTTGGGGGTGTTGATAATGTACGTAGCCTTTCCCTCGCATTGCAAAGAGGCTATTTTCGGACTTGAATCTGGGCGCCCAGATCACCATGCGGGTGACCTAACCATTGTGCCAAGGCATATATAAAATATAATCAAGGTAAAATTAATTCATTTACCCAATTTCAAAATAATACTATGTCGGTTTACCTTGTTTAAGAGTTTAGACACACCTGTCGATACAGTTGTACATTCTATACCTACCTGAATTCATAGATCACTCAACCGATAAGTCAACATAATATAAAACATTTTTATATCACTAACAAAGACATGCTCATATCTATAATACACTCAAACTCATTCTAGGGTGTTACTGACCCAATCTATAATGAGTACACCAATAAAGCCTAGGTGTTCGCACAACCTAAGCTCTGATACCAACTGTAACGACCCGCAAATCCGCACAATTCAAGCTAAAAATAAACCACACATGTCTAACCCAAACTGAACGGACAGATAGATAGTTATGGGAAAGAAAGAAGGAAGAAGAAGAGAAGAGAAGAAGAAGAGAAAATGAGACTAAAAAACACAGAATCTCACAATCACAACGGAACAACATATAATATAAACCAATGATCTTTACAAAAGATAAACTATAAAATATATACATCAAATTAGAGTACACAAATAACTAATCATCGGCTTGGATAATTGTTAACCCGCCTTTTGGCAAGGCCGTAGAGAGGCGGATTTAACTAAACCGGTTGCCCGGTTGTCGAGACTGGAATACGATGGGTTTTAGTCAATTGGATGGATAGACAATAAATCATGGATGGTAATCATGACTATGCAGCCGAGATTCAGCATAGTCGATGGGCGAAGGCTATGGAATACTTGCAGCTTAGGTTTCGACGAGTCTAGACTCGCCCTGGACTCGCTTCAAGTCGTATGGAGTTGAGCTTCAAGTCTTTTGGAGGAATACTTCGAGTCGAGGTTGTTCGATAGGCATGGAAGGTGGTTCGGCATAAGTGGCTCGGCCGTGTTGGTGGTTCGACGTAGGAAGTAAATCGGCATAGGTGGCTCGGCCGTGTTGGTGGCTTGTCGTGGAGAGTGGCTCGGCTTAGCTAGATGGTGGTTCGGCTTGGGTTGTCGCTCGGCAACTTTGAGTCTTGAGGAATGCGACTTCGGGTCATCACTCGGGTAGCTTGGTGGAGTATCAGGTGGATCGGCATGGTTGCTCAGGGTGTCGCTCGGTGTCCTCTAGCTCCTTGCTTCGAGTCTTTGTGGTTCGGCTCCTAGGATGTGGGTCGGTATGATGGAAGGTGGATCAGCGATTAAAGGTGGTTCAGCACACTATGGATCGGTCTTGAGGGTATGGGTCGGTCTGGATGATGTGGTTCGGTGTGGTGTTCTGGGTCAGTCATGGAAAAGTGGATCGGTATCAAGGTGGTTCGGTCAATATGGGTCGGCGTAGGTCGTTCGGCATGTGTGGTTCGGCATAGCAGGAGGTCGGTGTTTTAAGGAAGGAGGTTCGGCACTTGGTTGCTCCAAGTCCTAGCCTTGTTTGCTCCGAGTCGTAGGAAGGCCTGCTTCGAGTCATGCTCGGGGGAGATCGGTTCGGCATGTTATGAACTCAGGGTCGGTCGTGGTGTTTGAGGTTTGGTTCGGCTATGGCCTTGATGGGCCTGAATTACTCAGGAAGCCCAACAACTCAGGTTTTGCCTATAAATACAGCATGTAGGGCTTCAGAAAAATGGATCTTCATTCTGTCTCCCTTCATCTTCTACACTAAGGCTGCTCTGCTATTATTGTTTTAAAAACTCTGGATTGTAACTGTAATTGATTCTAACATCAATAAAAAAGGAAATTTCTGGAGTGGACGTAGGCCGGAGTCAGCCAAACCACTATAAATCTTATGTTCTTACTGCTTTCTTTTTAATTTTTATTGTTCTTCACATTATACTCTCTACATACACTCTATTTGTTATCTGTGACTGTTAGTTGGTGCTTTCATCTGGATTTGGGTGTTAGTGACCAATTTTGGCGCCAACAAAAGTTATAATAACCTGTCCTTGCAAATGCTAATAACTTCAACAACAATGCAGCGAAAAATAAACATATACGTGAATACGACCTGAAGGCCTTCAGCTTGTCTGCTGAAGCTCCAAAGCATCCAAACTGAATCTATAAATATACTCGGTCTGACCCAAGCATTGAAAGGGAATAACGCCTGGATCAGTCTGTTAAACTAGTGTGAGAATACACATCTCAATTAAATTTTTAAAGATATTAAAAACTTTTCTTTTTTAAAACAAAAGGTATCTCATAAGACCACGGCGCACATAAACACGCACGGTTTTTACCTTACGATAACCAAAACAGTTCATATCAAATTCTGTTATATTATACTAGTGTCTAGTATACAAATAGTATTAATCATAGTCGAAATTGTTACATTGAGTAAATTCCAGCATACTAGTTACAAAGTAGGTTCTACAAACAAAATGGTAGGCACGTATTGGAGAATGGATTCCATACAATGACAAGGTAAGGGACTAGCTTCCGACGGTACATCTCTAGAAGAATGTACTGAGGTTCCAAACTCTACCAACACAGAACAGGCCTACCTGTACCATAGATAATATTGAATATCCCATCACCCTGGTCATTCCCGAACTATCTATGGCCACAAGCATACACAACATACCCAATATATAAAGGGTAATCTAGAAAGGTGATGACCACATCCTAATGTGAGCGACCCACATAGCCCTGTCGCATCTACCCTGTTTTTATCATTCCCGATGTGTGAGACCTAAGATAACGTATTACATTTCACAGAATAAATCCCACTTTGAATGCCACATTGTTATTTCCAACAACACACAAATTGATTTCCACAAAAGTACAACCTCCAAGTTCATACGCCTCAGAAAAGGCTAGTAAGTGCAAGAGGGGTTACCTCCTACACCACCAAGCAGATGTGCCTTTCTAAAAACCAATGTGTGGTTCTTAGAAATGCAATGTCAGACATCTGTTCATACAAGTTATTCAGGAACATGACAAACCGAAGGCATTCTCCTATTACATCCTGTCGGGAATCAACCCTAGGATTAGTAGCGAGTAGTCCTTGCGTCGAAAATTTTCAGAATGAAGCACTACTACCACCATATATATAATATGCATCGTGGGTCTAGTGGAAAGTAGCCCTGCGTCATGAAGATCTCCGTCTTAAAAAATTATCATCATAACCTTGCACTTTCGAATGCATACATTGGTCCGAACTGGTTTTCGGATAAATCCAATGTCGGTCTCTCCAGACCAACAATGATAAGAGGCCCTCAACCTCGTACGAAAACCAAGTCTCGTAGACTTATCATGTTTCCAACTCTCAACTTGCTATCCTTCGGCCAAGAAGGAAGCCCGGTAGATTTTAGTACCATAGTCACTCAACACTACTCGAATCATTATTCTTGATTCAAACGATAATCAAGCCTAAATAGTTGGCTTCGTGCTAAGTGCACGACTAATAGTTCCTACATCAAGTCAAGGAACCAAAAATGGCCAAATTTGATAGTCGGTTATTTAACTATCAAAGCAACAAATAAAATCTAGCATATAAGCAGTCACTAGGCCCATTTAATTAATCTCTTATAAATTAAATCAATTTTTGAATATTTACTCCAAACTATCTTTAAAAATATATATTCTCAAAGCCCCTTTTAATCTTTCGATATTTGGAAAACATTCCATATACTTATCTCAACGGAATTGGTATATTTTATAATGATACCATTTTGGAGACACTCTAAATTAATTTCTATAACCGTTCAACTCCCGAGTTCATACGTCTGGGGATAGGTGTTAAGTATAAGAAGCAATGCTTCCTATACAACCAAGCCTTTAGTATAATCATAAGAACCAATTCCTGTATTTCACAATGGAATGTCAAAAGACGTTTATTAGGTCATAATGAATGTTAAGTAAAACATCGTTACGACAATCCAAAAACACTAGTATAGGGATTCGACTAATTATACTTAACATTAATCTTCGATGTCAAACTTCAACTATTTATTAGTTAACAATGAAGCCATTCAAGTTGGGGTATCATTGCCTCTCAGACCTTGATTGAACAACATTCTTAACTTCTAATTAGATAGAAATTACACACCTCGAATATTAACATCACATATAGGATATATATAAACCCCATGTACTATATAAAACATTTCCTTTCGAAAATCATTTACTATAACAACAACGTTATAGTCCATGCCTTCCTTACTTTTCTTAAAAACGTTTACTACAAATGTTGAAATCCATGTTTTTGTCGCTTAACAAATTTTAAATCACTTTTAAAAATTATTTAAACTCCATTTGGAAATATCACTTTCAAAACATTCCTTTAAAAGATAAACCACTTTTAAAACGATTAACTCCATATTTAAATCTCAACATAAATCATTTCTATATTTATAAAACTATGTCTATAAATCTCCTTTTTATTTTATAAAACTTCTATAAATCTCTTTATTTATAAAATTCTATTTATAAATTCATTTCTTTATAAATCTCTTTTATAAATCCATTTACAAAATATCAATTACAATTACATTATATATATATATTTATAAATTCTGTTTATAAATCTATTTCTTTATCTACAAAATATCACTTTTGAAAATTCTTTCATAAACCACTCAAAAATCTCTATTTAAAGTATTTCTCAAAACTATACATCAAAAATCATACATTTTTATTTGTTTAAAATAAATTCATTCCTTTTAATAATTCGATAATAATTATTAAAAACATATATTATTTCAAAATCACTTTAAAATACTTTTAAATCAAAATCTTCACTTTATTATTCGAAATATCAAAAATAAGGCCAAGTGGTACTATAGCACTAAATAAGAAAAATAATATCCATGTCATCAAATATGGCATCCAACAAATCATATGTCACAATATATATGAAAAGTAAAATCAACAACGTGACGAATCCTATTGAATCCCTTCAACCAATCTCCCTACATCACATACATTATATAAATATAAAATATAAATCAACCGCTTGGAGGCGGGATCATATACAAATGGTCATCCACTGATAAAATGAAACATAATAGGGTCTCATTTGCTCCATGGGCGGGAATATATCCAAACAATCTTATAAAATAGTAAATTATCCTAACATTTAACAACAATCAACAGTAAAATTATCCACACTTATATAGAAATATAAGTGGACCAAAGAGGTGAGTTTATCTCACTTTGATTTCAGTTATCGCTGAAATGTTCTGGTTTGAATTAAAATCAAACAGTACTAGCTCTAAATTAATCCAATCCAACTCCATACCGTTGTATTCATTATAATGAGTGCAACGTGACTGATCGCGTCCAAATCCAACCTCATATAGATAAGATATGAACATTAAACTTAGAGAAAATTAAAATATATTTTAACTTTAATTAATTATGTTTTAAACTTAATTACCTTTCTTCTAATAATGTTTACAACCAAGGCCGCATTCATTTTCAACTTCAACATCGTGGCTTGTATCGTTCGCCGCCGTCGCCAGAGATGATCGCATGTCGCCATGCACATGTCGCCGATGCGCCTGGCCTTCCTCCACCCATCTCTGGAGGTCCGAACCCCCACAGCATCGCTAATCGTTAAAAAAATGGAAAAGTTTGCCACAACCTTGAGCTGCCCTATCCACTACCATCGACCTCTCGATCGATGATCGGCTGGTATGGATGCTTTCATGGAGAGGAGAGCAACAAGTTTCGTTTATATTGTTTTGGCTAATTTTTCTTTGATCACAACTTTGGTTCGTGGTCGTTGGATGGAACGGCTAGAGTTAGGGTTTAGAACGAAAAAGAAAGAAGTGAGAGTCCTTTTATAGCAAATGTTCAAAGCACTATTCATCCCTAAAAATTTCGAACTCCAAACGAGGCGTCTCACCTAGCATTCTTTATGTAATACCCATATTCCAAACACAATTGAACTAGTATTAGGACCCAGTTCCATAATCTGCAGAAATTAGCTTTCAAAATCAAATTATATTAAATTAAATTCCTTTAATTAATTTCTACGCGTTTCAAGCTCACACGACTAAACCATACGTCTGATCGTCACAAAATTAATTAACATACAATAATTCACTATTACGGATCCAATGACACTAGTTTCATTAAAATCCGAGATAATGCCCCAGAAGGCTATTTTCACACGCTAATTAAAATGAATTATTATTAAAACCATTCTAATCCCTTTTAAATTCAAATTAAAGTTTACACCGACCATTTATTATTTAAAATTGAATTTAAAAAATCTTCTGAAATCCATTTATTCAAACTAAATTCAAGATTCAATTATTTAAACAATTCCAATTAGTGGAAATTACGTTAAAGGACTTCTTATTCCAGGGTAATAAGTTTTAAGGACAACAATTCTGAATAATTAATTTTAAGCACAATTTACGAAAAAATAATAAATTCATTTATCATTTTAAGTTATATAAGAAAAAAAAATTCATTTATCATTATTCTTGTATAACAGAAAATGATAACTTCATTTATCTTTTTTCTGTAATTTGTCCTTAAAACTAATTTTTTCGAATTGCTGTCCTTAAAACTTATTACCCTGCATGAAGAGCCCTTCGAGCGGAAATCCCATTATTCAAATAACCCTTATATTTGAAATCTAATCTATTTAACTTATAAGATTAAATTTTCAATATTTAAAATTAATTAAATATTTCAAATTCAAATGACTGGAATTCTGGATCATTATAGTATCCATAGCGATAGTTGTTATGAATGTACTTCATAAAAACGAACACTTTTTGAAAATTAAAAGTGTTTTCACTCTTATTATTTTTCAAAAGTATTTTCAAACAAATTTGAAATATTAAAAGTTAATTATAAATTATTAATTTAGTAAGGGTTTTAATTATTATTCAATTAATTTATTTAGGAATTAATGATTATTTAAATTAATTAATTAAGTAAAGGTAATTAGACCTTAATTATTAATTAAGTAAGGGTTAATTAATTATTAATTAAGGAAAGGTTAATTATTTAATTAATTATTATTTAAGTAAGGTCTAATTATTAATTAATTGTTAATTAATCAAGGTTTAATTATTACTTAATAATTAATCGGGGAGGATTAATTATTAATTAAGTTAAGATTTAATTTTAATTAAGTTTTAATTAAGATGTAATTATTATTAAATAAAGATTTTCTTTTTAGTTATTTTATTTCCAAGGATCGGTTTGTTTAAAAAGCAGTCTTCTTTTTTAAAGAATTGTCTAAATATAAGGGATTCTCTTTGTATGTACCTTTAAGTAGCCAAACATATATAAAATAGATTATTGATGACATCTATTTAGCAGAATAAATCCTCATTCTGCTATAATTAAATCGAATAGATTATTGATGATATTTGCTTAGCAGAATAAATCTTCATTCTACTATTAAATTAATTTGAACATTTAACTTTATGCCACTTGATTTATATGAGATAAATGACACATTAACTATAGATGGTCAATTATGGATTTAATTTACATACATATTGCTTATGTAAATACTAGTTATGTGACTTGAAAGTTTAATTGAATAAATGGTAACTTGATTTAGTACCATTGTGGTCGCTAAGCCTCTTTCTGAATTGGTAACGTAATGGATTTAAATAACTTCAATTGTATAACAATTTGAGGTTAAGCGTTTATAAATGACGTTTTAAAGTAATTTATTTAATTATTTTATTAAAGATGTTTAAAGTTATTTAACTATATCATTAATGATATTTTAAGTTATTTAATTATATTATTAATGTTGTTAGTTAATTGGTTTTGTTTTGTTTTAAAAATTAATTAGTGATGCGTTTAAAGTTAATTACTTATCTTATTAGTGTGTTTTAAAGTTAATTGACTATTATTTATGATGTTGGAAAGTAATTAATTAATTGAATAAAGTTGTTTATAAATGATAAATTGCTTTATAAAAAGGATTTACTTAAGGTGATTTACAAATGATATTTTGTAAAGGAGATTATAAATGATATTTGGTAGAGTAATTTTATAAGGAGTTTATAAATCACTTTAAGGGATTTATAAAAGATGTTTTATAAATTAATTTGGAGATTTATAAAAGAATTTTTAATATGAATTGGGTTTATAAAAAAGGAATTTATAAAAGGAATGAGATTTGTTTTGACAATTAAATCCTTCTTAAATATGGAAACATTCTTTCCGTACTTAACACCAAAGGATAAGTGGTTTGGTTTATATTAAGAAATGTTTTTAAATGATATTTGATTTGGCCCAATTAAATATGAATTTGGAAAAGAGGAAATATTCCTTAAGTTTTGTTAATATACTTATACCGTTGAGTTATGTATATGGATATTTTCTAAGTATTGAAAATATAATGGTTTGAAATATACTTATACCACGGAGATAATTATATGAATGTTTTCCCAAGTATTGAAAAGAGTATAAGGGGTTTGTGAATATATATTTTATAAAGGTATTTTGCATCAAATAACTGAATGAAATTTTAATAGTTGAAAGATTTATTTATAGAGGCTTAGTGGATCCCATATGGAATTAAATTTATGATTGATTGTTTGTTATTTGATAGTTAAATAATCGACTATCAAATCTTGTCGAAAATCAAACTTCGGAAATATCTAGGAGAAACACAAGGGTTATATGGCACAGTTATCTTCGATGATGCTATACTATGCGTATAAACTTAGTTTTGTTCTCCGAGGACAAATGATAAGGAAATCTGTCCACTGAAATGGTTAGGAGTTGATCTCCGCTCTTATGTATTGTTTGAATATTTCTGAAAGAACCGTAGTTGGCTTTATCGGAAATCGAATGTTGGTTCAAAGAGATCAGGATCGGATAAGTATGAAGTTTCCAAAAACCATTTTGAACCAACTCAAGCGTCGTATTGAAGACATCTTGAAGATGATGCGATCGAAGACAAAGCTCTTGAAGTGAAAGGGCTACTTGCTACTAATCCTAAAAGTGATTCCAAAATGGATGTAGTAGAAGTAGAGCCTTCGGTTTGCTCTTATCCCAAAAAACTTATATGGACGAATACGGGCATTGCATTGTGCCTGGAAGAAAGTGTTAGCATTCTAAATGGGATTTGCTAAGAGAAGAAAAAGGTAATCATGACCTCATAAGCCTCACAACCCGGTAATAACTAAAACCGGGAATATGCTTCGGAGCTATGTGGTTCGCTACCATTAGGAGTAGTCATTCCTTGATTTAGAATCGATATTTACGGATTTGATATGCATACGAAAGTTGGGATATGGCTGGTGCATATTGTATTTGGAGCCTTGGTCCCGAGGAATGATGTAATCCAGCCTGTCATGTTAAATGGCCAACTGGCTCAGATTTGTATGGGGTCCATGTGAGGCCTTCGGTATATTTTTCTAGAGGTAACTGTGGCAGACGTTACCCCAGTATCTTTATCATTGATGGAGGTCTGATCTCCAATACGTGCCCCTACGGATTTAGTTATAAACCTATTATGCTAAAATTTAATTAATGTAACAATTTCGGCTATGATTAATATTTATTTTACCCTAGACATTATTATAATATCAAAAGATTTCCTATGAAATGATTTGGTTATCGTAAACTAAAAACTCATCCATGTTTATGTGCAGCGGGTCTTACGAGATACCTTTATTTTTAAATGTTTAATAACATTAAATCCATATAATGTGTGTTTTCTCACATTAGTTTTACCAGACTAATCCGGGCATTATTTTTCTTGTAATGCTTGGGTCAGCTAAGTATATTTTTTAGATTTAGCTGGACACTTTGGAGCTTCAGGAGATGAGCTAGATCCTCCAAGGTGTATTCTCGTATTTTATCTTCCATTGTTTATTTTTGTTGTATTTATCAAAAATTGTAAGGACATGTTGTTATAATTATCCTAGGTCGGTTGATAAGATAATTGTACTTTGATTAATGTATGTATATAAAAGTTTTCTTTTTGTAAAGATTCATTGATATATTATAGATTACTCATCATGTTGTGAGATTATGTTATGTCCTTTTCTTTTCTTTTACCCCAACGATCTATCTTTTCGACACTTAGATGTTTGGCATGTAAATACCGTGGATGTATTAGTGTCGATTTATGAGGATCGAAAAGGTGGGTTGTTACAAAGAAACTGCATAAGTTTCGATATCCCAGTACTTCAATTCCCAACGAGAGCACCCACATGAGGTCACACAAGTTACAGACTCAAATGAAAGCACCAAGCGAGAGTTAAGCAAAGGTCAGCTTGCCCCAACAAAATAAATTGCATCAGCAAAAGATTGGCACAGCCCGAATAGACAAGGGAAAACTTCGAGATTGAACTATACAGTCAATTAGAAGTCCAGATATCCCATAATGAATGTAAACCATAATTCTTATACGAAGACAAACTGCTATATCAAGCAAACTATGCCTTCACATCAAAAGCAGACTGCGTCGTCACATTGAATTCAACTGCGCTTGCCTATTGAATATAAACTGCTCCACTACCATTGGCCAAACCATGCCCACTTATGTAGATAAACTGCCTCACTGCAATTAGCCAAACTGTGTCAGCGTGATAACATCCAACATTAACTATGATGTCACATACAAACCATGCAGAAGCAGCTAAATAAGCATATGTAGAACAATCCACAAGTCAGCACAACTCGCAAGTCTAACTCTAGCACTCCACATACCAAAACTCAAGTTTCCCACCTAATATCAAATTCAAAATTCCCGTTTATAGCCAAATTTTCCTGCCCAAAGGAATTCCACATACTTGTATTCATGCAAGCGATCCATGCACAAATTGACTGGCTAACGGATGTTTAACATGTGGAAAGATCTAATGATAGAGAAAGAATGCAAGGCCACAACATCAGTAGTCTACGTAATGTCATGATATTATAAATAGAAGGACACTGTAATAGAAGAAAGGACTTTTAACAATTTCTATGAATTTTATACTAAAAATACTTGTACTCACTCAACCATCAAAAGCTTGTACTAAGAAGAATATAAGAAAAAGGCATTGCCATATGGATATAGGATGATTTAACATCCGAACCACGTAAATTTTTGTTTCCTTTATTTTTCTGCATTTAGTTCCAAGTTTTCAGTGCTAGGTTTCATTTAATTGTAGTTAAATTGACTATTAAATTGAACTTGGCATTTTAAAAAACATTTAAAGTGAATCTACCTAATTTTGTAAGCTTAATCAATATAATTACCTCCTTTTATGGAAAATTTAATATTAATTAAGTTTGTTGATTCCTAATCACAGAAGCGTTCTGCACCGTAATTATATCATAATTAAGTTGGCACTGTGAGATGAAAATTCTTATCAACATTTTGGTACTAGAAGGAGGGAAACCCCTTAGCAAAACCTCAAACCCAGAAATGCAACTTGATAATTCTTCTACACCTTCCTTAATAGAAGTGGATCACATAATCTCTAAAACCGGTAATATACATCTCATGACTTCATCAAAGCTTGTAAGCCTGCTATAGAAAATCACAACTGACCCTATACTCAAGGCCCTCAACACGTTTCGACTTAGATTAATGATAGAATGACTAGAATCGGTATCTCGGTAGCCCTACCTAAGACATCCAACTTTCATAGCTCCATAACCTACTGCAAACATTCTCCTTCTACGCAGCAAGCGCAGGAAGTGAACAGACATGACAATCTCATCAATGAGAATGGTGAGATTGGTTTTTAGAGTTTGGGACCCAAAGCCAAAAACAAAGCCAAATTGACCCCAACATAAAAGCTAAGCCAGCCAATATTTATGCCTTGTTGCTTGAAAAGCGCAGTAATCATGTCACAAAAGAAAGAGATGGGGCCACATCAGTCTGCAAAGGAGGCTAATCATGAGTTAGCTAGTGACAAAGATAAAGAGCTATGGGAGCTTAAGCCTATATATAGAGCAGTTAGCAGAGCTTTGTCACCAGAACAATCAAGTAGGAAAAAGAGAGGAAAGTTCTTCTCCATTAGTGAAGCTATCATCGAGTTAGATTTTTTGGATAGTGTAACAACCCGCACCTCACTTAACGTAGATATTATCCCCAACTTAGTCACCTCCGCCTCATGGGCTAAGCTAAGGTATGGGGTTTTATTCCTCAAAAGGCCTCGACATTGTTATGAGGTGAAAGCTTTGGTATATAAGCACCCACTTCATAGTATTATCCACGATGTGGGACTATTATTCTCATTTTGAAGGGGTGTTACAATCTCCTCCCCGTTAGAGCCCAACGCCCTCGTTGGCTCATGAACACAACACCACCCAGGCATCGTGGTTGTAACACGTACAGGCCACAATTCCGGCTGGGTATGGCTTTGATACCAATGTAACAGCCTGCACCTCACTTAACGCTGATATTCTCCCCAACTTAGTCACCTCCGCCTCACGGGCCAAGCCAAGGTGTGGGGTTTTGTTCCTCAAAAGGTCTCGATGTTAAGTGAGGTGAAGGCTTTGGTATATTAGCACTCACTTTATAGTATTATCCACGATGTGGGACTATTATTCCCATTCTGAAAGCCATCATAATACATCTCAACATCGTAAAATCATCATAAAGAAGCTTACCTCATCTCATCGGCAAGTAAAAATAACATCTAGATGGTTATTTATAATCATAATTCCAAATAGGAATTTCTAGCTCTTAATTCGCCTCGTTTCATTGGAGATTAAGAAATACATCTAAAAATGCCCCTTCATCGAATATACTCCTAAATTGGAGTTCTCGGTCCATATAATCTACCCAAAAATTTAATAACATCTTAAATTGTCTCAAACAGTTCATCGAAAGGGTTTCAATTGTATAAGTCTGATATTAAGCGATAAAGTAATTCCATGTGTCTCATACCACATGTTTTACTTTACCACTTAATTATCTTTCTCATACGTCCGAAATTCATAAAAATAAGTAATTTTATTTATTAAATAGTTTTATTAGAGGAAAACAGGAATTTCAAACGATTTTCCGAAAACGATTATTAAAACCAATATTTGAAATTTCTTTTTTAAAGGAAATAAATATATTTTTATTTAGAAAAATAATTTTAAAATACTATGTAATAATAATTTGAAATGTCCATATATTTCAAAAATGGTTTAGTGGAAATTGTTCTCGAAAACAATAAAAACTAAGAAGGATATCTAAAAACAAATAACTTGAATTCAATACAAATTCAATTCAAATTTATCCCAAAATCAATTCAAATTCCATTTAAATTTGAATTTCAAATTCTTCCAATATAGCTAGCCTACTAATAGGAATCATAGCTCTCAAAATATCTCAAAAACAACATCAAAACCGAATGAGAATGAGAGCAAAAACTAATACAATTCTAAGGTCAATGATTGTTATTGCTGTCATTTTGCACTCAGGACAGCATCATACAACCATAATTTCGACTAAGAAAACTTCAAAATTTCAGAAAACTCAAAACATGAAACTTGTAGTACATGATCTAAGCTTTCCAAAACATCTAAAATTATTGAATTTGGTTGAAAAACGAAAGAGTTATGTTTAATTTCGTTTCCGATTCAAACACAGAGCAAATGTTAGTTTTGCTCTCGGGATTGCAATAGAAACACTCAATTTTGACCCATGTAACTTCAAAATTATGGAAAACACTAAACATGAAACTTATATTACATCATCTATTTTTTGCAGAACATCCAAAATTATTGAATTTGGTTAAGAAATGAAAGAGTTAATTTTATTTCCGTTTCAGAATCAAACACAGAGCAAATATTAGTTTTGCTCTCGGGATTGCAATAGAAACACTCAATTTTGACCCAGATCAGTTCAAAATTATGGAAAACACAAAACATGAAACTTGTAATACATCATCTAAGCTTTCCATAACATCTAAAATTATTGAATTTGGTTAGGAAACGAAAGAGTTATGGCTAAAACAAATCTCAGGCCTGTGATTGTTGTTGCTGTCGATTTACTCTCGGGACAGCAACAAATAAGCACGATTTTGATCAAGAAAACATCAAAATTTTAGTAAACTCAAAACATGAAACTTGTAGTACATCATCTAAACTTTTCATAAATTCCAAAATTATTGAATTTGGTTAAAAAACGAAAGAGTTATGGTAAAATTCATTTCAGCTGAAATCTCAAACAAATTATTCACAAGATTATCATTTTCAGCTAGCAATTTTGTGAGCTTGCACTCACCTTAAAGATTTAGCAACGAATTCAAGGGCAAGTTGATAGCTTTGGTACCATGAATTCAACGAATTCAACGAATTGAGGCTCTAAACACCTGTAGAAGCTGAAACAAGAACATGCAGTACAAAACAAATTGGTTATAGACAATTATATCAAGTTCTAAGAATTTTTGATGAAATCTTTTGTAGTATTAATGGAGATTACCTTGTATAATCTTTAGTTTGAAGAATTTTCTCTATTTATTTAACCAATACTCCATTTTGGGATTTTCAGCTAGCAATTTACCACCCAATTGGAAACCATGTTTTATATTTGAGTTTTGGATCATCCTATTTGAGAATGTTTTATGTTCGCCACTTTGGCGAGAGTTTGTATTGATGTTTCTCCTTTTGAGGAGATATGGTTCATGGAAACCATGTAGACATTTTGGGATGTCGCCGATGATATGAGGCGAATGTTTATATTATTTGAGTATTATTATTGAATTTACTTCTTTTGAGGTCTTTGTATACTTAAGTGACATTAGTTCACTTAAGTCATGGGATGTATTCTTTCTGTTGCCTCTTCTCATACGAAAAGAATTATCACCTTGTATCTTATGCTTCATATTATCGTCTATCCTCATTAACTGATTGTTTTAGCTAGACTGACCCGTGTATTTTGTACTCGGGTCAGATTGAGTTGTTTCAGGTTAGCTATCAGTTACGGGACTTAGCTTTGATGCATCTGCTTGGATATCAGCCTAGCACTTTTGTGTAGTTTATATTTCTTTCTGCTTGACACTGATATGTATTTGATTAGATGTATATAGTGTGGTCTCTGTACCACTTTTGTGTATCAGTTTGTATCATACTGGGATGTATCTATGTATATGTATTTATATATATATATGATGATTACTGTTCTATGATGTGATATGCATTCAGTTATCGTATTTTGTTCTGATAGATCCATTAGCCACCTATAGTTTTGTATTAAGCATTTATTGGATATGTCGATCCACTTGAAATAAAAAAATATAGAGCATTTATCAACGTATGCAGTAGATGTTTAAGATAAGATTATAGATGGTCGCTCCTAACCAGCCCTATTCTCCGCATTAGCAGACAGAATTACCCAGTAATTCTCTTTGTTAATGTGGATCTTGAGGTGGGGTGTGATAGCTTGGTAACAGAGCAAAATACAATAACTGAATGCATATCACATTGCTTCGGCATTGCAATCGGGGATTTGGCCAATCCGGGTTTTCTGAGTTTTCTGTTTTATTGTGATTTCACCATTTTAAGATGTTTTATTACATCGATAGTCTAGTGCTATATGATATGTTATATATATGGTGATTTCATTTATGATGTTTTGAACTCTTATCGAGTTCCTTGAGTTATGAGTTTGGATGATTTCATGATTTTATAGGATATTCTAGGTTTTACCATTTAGGCGAGTTGAGATTGAGATTTATATACATTTATACCGATGAGATGAGGTATAATTGAATTTGGAGGTTCTTCTATATTTGAGTTTTGGATCATCCTATTTGAGAATGTTTTATGTTTGCCACTTTGGCTAGAGTTTGTATTGATGTTTCTCCTTTCGAGGAGATATGGTTTAAGGAAACCATGTAGACATTTTGGGATGTCGCCAATGATATGAGGCGAATGTTAGTTCACTTAAGTCATGGGTTGTATTCTTTCTGTTGCCTCTTCTCATATGATAATACAACCCATGACTTAAGTGAACTAATATCACTTAAGTATACAAAGACCTCAAAAGTGGCAAACATTAAACATTCTCAAATAGGATGATCCAAAACCCAAATATAGAAGAACCTCTAAATTCAATTATACCTCATCTCATCGGTATAAATGTATATAAATCTCAATCTCAACTCGCTAAAATGGCAAAACCCAGAATATCCTATAAAATCAAGAAATCATCCAAACTCATAACTCAAGGAACTCGATAAGAGTTCAAAACAACATAAATGAAATCACCGTATATATAACATCTCGTATAGCACTAGACTATCGATGTAATAAAACATGCTAAAATGGTGAAATCACAATAAAACAGAAAACTCAAAAAACCCGGATTGGCCAAATCCCCGATTGCAATGCCGAAGCAATGCTGCACGTGCTAAACTCAGATGGCTGAAGCCTCAAACAAGGTTGCTAACACCTCCCAAAGCAGTTTGTCCTCATGACAACGTCGAGGCCTTTTGAGGAACAAAACCTCACACCTTGGCTTGGCCCATGAGGAGGAGGTGACTAAGTTGGGGACAATATCTGTGTTAAGTGAGGTGCGGGCTGTTACAATGGTATCAGAGCCATACCCAGCCGGAATTGTGGTCTGTACGTGTTACAACCACGACGCCTGGGTGGTGTTGTGTTCATGAGCCAATGAGGACGTTGGGATCTAAAAGGGAGGAGATTGTAACACCTCTTCAAAATGGGAATAATAGTCCCGCATCATGGATAATACTATAAAGTGGGTGCTTATATACCAAAGCCTTCACCTCATAACAACGTCGAGGCCTTTTGAGGAACAAAACCCCACACCATGGCTTGACCCATGAGGCGGAGGTGACTAAGTTGGGGACAATATCTACGTTAAGTGAGGTGCGGGCTGTTACAATCACCTTGGCTTGGCCCTTGAGGCGGAGGTGACTAAGTTGGGGACAATATCTGCATTAAGTGAGGTGCGGGATGTTACATTGGTATCAGAGCCATACCCAGCCGGAATTGTGGCATGTACGTGTTACAGCCACGACGCTCGGGTGGTGTTGTGTTCATGAGCCAACGAGGACGTTGGGCTCTAAAAGGAGGGAGATTGTAACACCCCTTCAAAATGGGAATAATAGTCCCACATCGCAGAAAAACACTATGAAGTGGGTGCTTATATACCAAAGCCTTCACCTCATAACAACGTCGAGGCCTTTTGAGAAACAAAACTCCACACCTTGTCTTGGCCCATGAGGCGGAGGTGACTAAGTTGGGGACAATATCTGAGTTAAGTGAGGTGCGGGCTGATCAAAAGGCCTCAACGTTGGCTTGGCCCATGAGGCGGAGGTGACTAAGTTGGGGACAATATCTGCGTTAAGTGAGGTGCATGCTGTTACATTGATTGTAACACCCCTTCAAAATGGAAAAATTAGTCCCACATCATGGAAAAACACTATAAAGTGGGTACTTATATACCAAAGTCTTCACCTCATAACAACATCGAGGCCTTTTGAGGAACAAAACCCCACACCTTGGCTTGGCCCATGAGGCGAAGGTGACTAAGTTGGGGATAATATCTGCGTTAAGTGAGGTGCGGGCTGTTACATTGGTATCAGAGCCATACCCAGCCGGAATTGTGGTCTGTACGTGTTACAGCCACGACGCTTGGGTGGTGCCAACCAGGACGTTTGGCTCTAAAGGGAGGGAGATTGTAACACCCCTTCATAATGGGAATAATAGTCCCACATCATGGAAAAACACTATGAAGTGGGTGCTTATATACCAAAGCCTTCACCTCATAACAACGTCGAGGCCTTTTGAGGAACAAAACCCCACACCTTGGCTTGGCCCATGCGGCGGAGGTGACTAAGTTGGGGACAATATCTGTGTTAAGTGAGGTGCGGTCTGTTACTTTGGGTGGTTATGCATAACTTCTCTCCTTTCAACAAAGCAAACATTTGGGAGCTTCTATTCCAGAACTTCAGACTTGGACATTGTACCTATTATTTTGTGGGATGGTTGTGTATGTATATTTTGTAGTTCATGCTACTTGTGTATGTTGTATTATGTATGATGTATGGAGGTGTATGTATACTCTGATCTGGGTTTGCTATTCTGTAAATGTTCATATATATTTGTATATTGCATTTATTCTGAAACGGTCCTAAACTACCATGGTATCGTATTAGCTAAGGACTAGGTGTGTCGACCATATATGAGGTAATGGAAAAAAAATATCGACATACTTAGCTCTTAGCTAATGCATTATCATGAGAGTCGCCCTTAATCAGCCCTATTCTCTGCATTAGTAAATAGGATTACTTAGTAATTCTCTTTACTAATGTGGGTCTCGGGGTAGGGCGTCACAGCTTGGTAAACAAAACCCCACACCTTGGCTTGGCCCATGAGGCGGAGGTGACTAAGTTGGGAACAATATCTGCGTTAAGTGAGGTGCGGGCTGTTACAATGAGCTATGACGCCCCACCCCAAGACCCACATTAGTAAAGAGAATTACTAAGTAATCCTGTTTACTAATGCAGAGAATAGGGCTGGTTAAGGGCGACTCTCATGATAATGCATTAGCTAAGAGCTAAGTATGTCGATATATATATTTTTTTCCATTACCTCATATATGGTCGACACACCTAGTCCTTAGCTAATACGATACCATGGTAGTTTAGGACCGTTTCAGAATAAATGCAATATACAAATATATATGAACATTCACAGAACAGCAAATCCAGATCAGAGTATACATACACCTCCATACATCATACATAATACAACATACATAAGTAGCATGAACTATAAAATATACATACACAACCATCCCACAAAATAATAGGTACAATGTCCAAGTCCGAACGAAGTGGTCCAAACAAAAGCGAGCTAACAGATCCAAGAAGAAGTGAGCTAAATCCATACCTAACCTGCAACTCGGTCTGACCCGAGTAATAAATACACGGGTCAGGTAGGCTAGAACTTATCATTAGTAAAAATAACAGTAATAGGGGGAAAGGGTGAACCATTCCGTTGTTGACAACGGAACAATAAAATTATTATGAAATCATCTCTAAGGTGAGACATCTATAGGTTCATCATGATTCCATAAGGAAATTCAATTGGTTATCTAACTATGGTTCACCTTCTATAGTTATATAAGTGAAATAGGCAAGGATTTGAACCATATAAATAATCATCATAAAATTGTCTAAAACCTCATAAATCCATCATAATAGAACTCAATGAGAGTTCAAAACATCATATTAGAAACCACCATAAAACCATCAATACATGTAAGCCTTCTTCTTACTCAAGGCTATAATAAACATCCTCATAAAAAGGTGAAATCAAAACATCTAAAACTTCATAGAAAACTGTACGTGCTTACATCGTGACTAGTACTAATATTTGGTACCATAAACATCGTGTTGACTAGAGTCAAGTAACATCATAACATCGTGAACATCGTGATGACTATATTCTATAATATCATAAAGACTCCCAGTCACAAAGACCCGAGTTAATAGCCTCATGATGATCGGGGTCGCAACTACATCGTGATGACTCCAATTGAGTACTCGTGGTATATAGTACTAGTAAACATCGTGAATGTGTCCCAACTTATTGGATAGGAACCCAATAGGTGTTAATATACGTCCCATACCATACGTTCGCACCTAACTGTTTACTAGTCATTAGTTGGTGCCACACTAGTAAAACATCATAAACATCATGAAAATAAACATTGCCTCATCTCATCTACGAGTAAATACAATACCCTACTCGTCTCATCTCATTGACGAGTACTAGTGGCATCGTGACTTGTCTCATCTCATCGACAAGTAAAAGCCATCATAATACATCTCAACGTCGTAAAATTATCATAATACAAGTATAAACAGGAATTTAAAACGATTTTTCGAAAACGATTATTAAAACCAATATTTGAAATTTCTTTATTATAGGAAATAAATATATTTTTATTTAGAAAAATAATTTTAAAATATTATATAATAATAATTTGAAATATCCATATATTTAAAAAATGGTATAGTGAAAACCATTCTCGAAAATAATGAAAACTAAGAAGGATATTTCAAAACTGATAACTTGAATCCAATACAAATTCAATTCAAATTTATCCCAAAATCAATTCAATTTCCATTTAAATTTGAATTTCAAATTCTCCAAATATAGCTAGCCTACTGATAGGCATCATAGCTCTAAAAAATATCTCAAAAAAAACATCAAAACCGAATGAGAATGAGAGCAAAAACGAGCTAATACAATTCTAAGGTCAATGATTATTATTACTGTCATTTTGCACTCAGGACAGCAACATACAACCATAATTTCGACCAAGCAAACTTCAAAATTTCAGAAAACTCAAAATATTAAATTTGTAGTACATGATTTATGCTTTCTAAAACATCTAAAATAATTGAATTTGGTTAAAAAAACGAAAGAGTTATGGTTAATCTCCTATTGCCATTCCAACAACATACCAGGTGTCCTCCTTAAACTCGACTTCTCCAAAGCTTTTGATTCAGTTAATTGGAACTTCATTCTAGAGCTCCTATCTCACAGAGGCTTCCCAATGAAATGGTGCGAATGGATAAAATGTATCCTGACCTCCAGTCTCTCTTCCATTCAGATCAACGGCTCATCAGGTGGTCTTATCAAATCTGCCCGAGGTCTCAGACAGGGAGACCCTCTCTCGCCGCTTTTATTTGTGTTGGTGGCGGACGTCTTTAATCGCATGACCAAGCTGGCCATCTCGAACAACTGTTTAGCCGGTATTGGCCCTCCCAATTCTAATTTGATGGTTTCCAACCTCCAATTCGCTGATGATACTATTCTCTTTCCCTCACCCACGCCTGATCATATCCACTGTCTCAAGGTCCTTTTATACACCTTTGAACTCATTTCTGGCCTTTCCATCAATTTTCACAAAAGCTCCATCATTATGCTTGGCAATGCTAATAATCTCGCTCCCTCCATCTCATCTATCCTCAACTGCAATATTGCCCACTTCCCTATCTCCTACCTTGGTATCCCCTTGCGTCCCACCAAACTCCATCGTGCCGATTAAGTTCCCCTTGTCTCCAAGATTGAAGCCAGACTTTCGAGCTGGAAAGCTTATGCTCTTTCGGCCGCAGGCAGACTGGTACTTATTAAATCGGTGCTTTCTTCCTTACCCACTTACTGGCTCTCATTCCACAAACTACCTACCTGGGTTTCCAAGAGAATCGATTCCACTAGAAGATCCTTCCTCTGGAACGGGGGAAAAGCTAAATGCCCTATCAACTGGAGGATTGCCTGTTTACACCATGATCATGGTGGCCTTGGTATTGTCAACCTTCGAACTTTCAACCTTGCTCTCTTGGCCAAATGGTTATGGCGTCTTCTTACACCTGGTCACTTCATTTGGAAAGATTGGATCCTCTCTGTTCATTATCAAGATAACCCATTCCGTGTCCTTCATCTTGCTCCTCTCTTCAAGCCCTCCCTATTCTGGTCTGGCGTCCTTGCTTCCCTGACCCGTATCAAGCCGCTCTTTCATGTGATTCTTGGTGATGGTTCTAAATGTCTCTTCTGGAAAGACTCCTGGTTCCACCACTCTTCCCTTTACCGCAATTTCCCTACTCTTTTTTCCTCCGCACCTCTTCAGTTTCTCACGGTAGCTGATGCCGTTTCCATCGGTCCCCCTTCGTTATGTCCTGCTTCCCTTTTTGGTGATAGCCTGCTCCGCGAATTCCTTGCCGCCTCTAATCTGCTTCTTTCCGTTAACCTGTCTCCCTCCACCCCAGATCAATTCTCATGGTCCCTATCCCCCTCCAAAGGCTTCTCAGTGTCCCAATGTTATTCCTTCCTGAACCACCCTGGCAGACTTTTCTCTTTCGCTCGCATTTGGAAATGCCACCTTCCTCCTCGAATCCTTTTCTTTCAATGGTGTCTGATCCATGGTCGCATTAATACCAAAGACCGTCTCTTTCGTCTCAATATCTTATCTGATCAGACCTGTGCCCTCTGCAACATGGAAGCCGAATCCATTAATCACTTGTTCTTCGAATGCGACTTCGCTCATTTCGTTTGGGTCTCTTCTTGTGCTCATCTACTTGGTTACATCCCTTTCATATCAAATTTCTTCGAATATTGGCAGTACAACGCTCCGGATTCTCTTCTTGATTCTTTACTTGCCATTTTCTACTGGGTTATATGGAAGGAAAGAAACGCCCGTGTCTTCAACAAACCCGCTAGTTCGAGAGTGCTTATATGCAATAGGATTATTAATATATTTGCTTTTTGTTCAGGCTCCAGCTTCTCAGCTCCACTCCGGCTCCGTCTTCCGTCTCCCGAATCTTCACCAGCTGAGTCGGTGGGCAGCGCATCTTCCGTCGCGCCGGTTGACCATCATTCTTATGGTCATGATTTCCATCCGTGACAGTATCTCTTCATCTGTATATTTATCCGACTGATTATTATGTATATATTGGTCTAGGGTTGTTATGGTATCTATAACTCTTTTTTGCTGCTGCTGCTGATGTATGTTAAAACACTCTTTCTGGCTAACGATCAGGCATGTTGATCGTATTATTAATATTTAGTATTTATCACTAATCGGCTGTGTATCTCCACGCTACACATCCGTTCTTCTCAAAAAAAAAATTCCGTTTCAGATTCAAACACAGAGCAAATGTTAGTATTGCTCTCGGGATTGCAATAGAAACACTCAATTTTGACCAGATAACTTCAAAATTATGGAAAATACAAAACATGAAACTTATAGCAAATCATCTAGGTTTTCCAGAATATCCAAAATTATTGAATTTGGTTAAGAAACGAAAGAGTTATGGTTAATTCCATTTCAGATTCAAACACAGAGCAAATATTAGTTTTTCTCTCGGGATTGCAATAGAAACACTCAATTTTGACCCAGATACCTTCAAAATAATGGAAAACACAAAACATGAAACTTGTAGTACATTATCTAAGATTCCCAGAACATCCAAAATTATTAAATTTGGTTGAGAAACGAAAGAGTTATGGTCAAAACAATTCTCAGACCAGTGATTGTTGTTGCTGTCGATTTGCTCTCGGGACAGCAACAAACAAGCACAATTTTGATCAAGAAAACATCAAAATTTTAGAAAGCTCAAAACATGAAACTTGTAGCTCTATGTCTAAGCTTTCGAGAAAATCCAAAATTATTGAATTTGGTTAAGAAACGAAAGAGTTATGGCCAAAACAATTCTCAGGCCGGTGATTGTTGTTGCTGTCGATTTGCTCTCGGGACAGCAACAAACAAGCACGATTTTGATCAAGAAAACCTCAAAATTTTAGAAAACTCAAAACATGAATCTTGTAGCTCTATATCTAACACTACACCAAAACAGGCAAATCCTAACATTTATAAGTGTTACAAATAATTTCAGTAACACTTTTTAAGTGTTACTAATGGACTGTGAGGAATGAAACGACCAAATTTGTAACACTTATAAGTGTTACGAACATACGTATTACTAACACTTATAAGTGTTGGTACCTAAATATACGGTAACACTTATAAGTGTTGGTACCTAAATATACGGTAACACTTATAAGTGTTGGTACAGAAATTTACGGTATCGCTTATAAGTGTTGGTACAGAAATATGCGGTAATGCTTATAAGTGTTGGTACAGAAATATACGGTAACGCTTATAAGTGTTGGTATAGAAATATGTGGTAACTCTTATAGGTGTTGGTACAGAAATATACGGTAACACTTATAAGTGTTGGAAAATGATTATTTAGTAACACATATATGTGTTGTTACACATAAAATGCTTTGCTTATCATTTAGGTTTGTAGCGTAGATAAGTGTTGTTATCCAAAATATTGGTAACACTTATATGCGTTACTAATTGAAATTATGTTTTTACATTATTTTATACACAATTAATATTAAATTCTTAAAACAAATGAATATAATATCTCATAAATGATGATGTCCATATCATTTATAATTCATCATATCAATTCAATATGAAGTCTAAAATGCTTTCATATCTCAAATGCAACAATATCATATTTAGATAATACTATAATAGGAGCTACAAACTTTCCAATTTCAAAATACCACAATATCATATCCAAATTACAAAAAAGCAATTTCATATCTAATTTTAAATATCTAATATAATACGAGCTACTAATAAATAGAATTTTAGATACATCCACTCTGACAACAACAGTGAAACTTCCCTCCTCGGCCACATTGCAAACATACCCACTTCTGCCAAAAATAAAATAAAATAAACACAACATACTCCATCAAACACACTGCACCATAACACTGCAAACATACAACAATAACCTCTGCCTGACACAGACTCGAGCATCACCACCTTCAATAACCAGATATATTAAATTGACCAGACAAACATCTCCACTCACAACTGCACACAATTACTACCCATACTTCCTAATCAACTGCACTACAACAACCCCTGACATTTCAGACAAGTGCACACATGTCCAAAACTGCAACTCACCATCACTCCTTTTCACCACTGGCCACAACAACAACAACCAGTGTTCTACCTTCACACAACTAGACAACTTCAACTCTTCATACAACAGCGCACTACACAATCACATTTCCTTGCAAACATAAAATTTCCATATCACAAACCATTTCCACTCTCGAATTCCATACACCCAAACTACTGCATTTACAAACTGCTCTAACACTAAACTGTGCACATTGCAGTGCTACTGCTCCTCCACTCACCAGCCATCTCCATAATCACCTGTGTGCAACACTTTTCTGACGTAGGTTAAGCAACATCGTTTTATAACCAATGGAAATTCAAAATAAAAACAATGTGTATCCACCTAGCTCTAAACAATGTGTATCCATACATTGAAACTTAAAATGTCATTTCAATAATTATAGTAGTAATGATGCGGTACATACCTCTATCATCATTTTCAGCAAAAATATGTATTATTTACAATGCAAGAATACACAACAACAATCTTTACAACAGCAATGGTCTGCCTTAAATGTGCAGATTTAGTGATCAATGCCAAAAACACAACAGTGCATACACACTTTGGAGCATTGATACGATATCAAAGAGGGCAAAAGAAATATATGAAAACACTTGTAATTAGCTAAAAGTAAAGTTCAAAACCACCGGATACATGTATTAAATACAGAGTTATGAATATGAACAGAAAGTTGATCAAATCATGTATAACCTTGTATGATATAACCAACAAAAATGTAAAAATGAAATAAAATGGCATTAAAAATTTCATACCTAACAAATTAAAGCCGTGGTGATTTAATAAGATGAAAATGATAAAGTTGTGACAGTTGGCGCATGTGATAAGCAAATACCAGATGCTAGTGCATTTCCGATCCAGTAATAGATCTTCCACTTGTATCCAAGTGATACCCTTATACCTTGAGCAGCATTAAACTCCCTCGTTGAGCTCAATCAAACAAACCACATATGAAAATTCCTTCCTACATGCAGCAAACATAAAATTTATTAGGAGTACAACAATCATTTTAGCTAGTGAAAATCAAGTGAACCCGAGTTAAAGCTAACTGAAAATTGGTGTATGTATTACTTTTCAGACATCTCCTAATGAGACTTGGTGCTTTTTAATGTAACACTTCTTATTTAATGCTTACATGCATCCACACTAATGAAAACATTATATACACACACATACATGGCACTTTTCCAAACATCATTCTTCAAATAAATGTGCAAGCTGAAAATACAAATTGCACTTTTCCAAACATCATTTGTCAAAAGATACTTACAGAGCATGCAAGAAACAAATTAGATGCAAACATAAGCCTAAATGAAAGCTAGTTAACTAAGTGTCATTGTTTTGACAAAGAAACAGGGTGCAAACATAATTTCATAATGAAAATCACCTTTAGTAAATTGAAATGAGAACATTAGCATGTGTTACATACCAAGCTAATGTAAAAACACTCAAATGGAAAAAAGTGTAATCCACTGTGTCGTTTGGAAAAGATGTAATCTTCCACCTGCTGATTTTATATTGATTTGGACACTCACATCCTGAATGAGATTGGCAATGTTTGTTGGGTTTCCACTGTTGTACATCTGCACATGGAAAAAAGTGTACTCATGCAAATTTGAAGTAGTTTGTTGCATAAAAAAGGAAACATCTAAATATCAGATATTAATCAGTTTGCAAACATAGGATTGAACACAGAAATGTGGATAGCTTTCATCCTTAGGATATGAAGTTTAAAATACTAAACATACTATAAATTAGCTTTGCCTATTTTCACCGTGTTAATACTTTTTATGAGTTATACGGCGCATGCATCTAACTTCTAGAATACAAACAATAATCCTGTCTACTTTCAACGAGTATACAACGATTTTTGGTGTACTTTGGATTTTTTATGCGAAGGGTGTAATTTCATTCTTAATTAACAATTCTGTACTCTTCTATTCTCTTCCTAGTCATATCCATACATTCTCAAATAGTTTTAAAATGATTGCTTTTTACTGATTAATTTACAAAGGGATAATAATTCCAATGGATAGTAATAATAAACAACAACAACAATAACTAAAAAAATAAATAAGCAATACAGCTTAGAAAGCAAGTGAATCATTCATAAAATACAAGTCATGCTTCTTCAAATATGTTCAACATGTATTCACTGGATACACAAACAATGTGAAGTAGAAATAGTAAATGAAACTTACCAACATAGGAGCCCAAATAACGCAAATTTAAACTAAGAACAAGCATATCCCACTGCAGAATTTGGTCATTTTGCTTTGCTTTTGACCTTGTTTATGTCCAGCTCTATTCAAATCAGCATCACATTTCACAAGGAACAAGCTTGCATTGATATCTTCAAACTATACAATAAGTATTAAAACAAGCTAAAAATTACACTTCGTAAAAAAGATATTGCTGCAAATAATACAATTCTAATGTAGCCAAAAGGTCAAACTAGATTTTGAACTCCCACAATTATCAAAATATACAGATCAAATTTTTGTGAATCAATTATACCTGGAAAAATATGATTTGCTTAAATATTACACATGGTAGCCAAAAGAAATTTCATTCTAAATGCTTTGATCTGCCTGTATTACTTCTCTTGTGGATACAATGCCTTTTAGAGGGTTACTGTTGACATATCCAAATTGGATATGGGTAACATTAATATTTCAATTTTATTAATATATTTCCGGAATATAATGCACAAAATTTTAAAAGAAAATATACAAAAATAAAAATTACACTTTGTAAAAAAGAGATCACTGTGAATAATACAATTTTAATGTAGCCAAAAGGTTAAACCAGCCTTCGAACTCCCACAATTCATCAAAATATACAGATCAAATTTTAGTGAATCGATTATACCTGGAAAAAAACATTTGCTTAATTATTACACAGGGTAAGCAAAAGAAATTTTATTCCGAATGACTGATCCGTCTTTATTTCTTACCTTGTAGGTACATGCCTTTTCGAGGGTTACTGTTGACCTATCCAATTTTGATATGAGCAACATTAATACTTCAACTTTTTAAATATATTTTGGGAAAATAATGTCCAAAAGTTCAAAAGAAAATATACCAAAAATACTGAAGATTTGATGTTTGCCCAAACCCCCTTTGGTCATTTCAAATTGGTTGTGTCAATAGTAAATTTCCATTTTCAATATTAAGAAAATATTTAATGAATTTGTCAAATAAGGACTTTAAATATGTAAAAATAAATCTTACTTGACCTCAGGCAAAGTTATGTATACACAAGTTTACTAATTAAACTATCACTGTAATGGGAGAAGTTTTCAAATGAAATCGAAGAACAAAACAAAAGATATATCACTCCAGGCTAGTACCAAATTTTAAATTCTTATTATCAGGACACTTGGTTTACCTATCAACCGGAGCAAGGGTGAGCGTTATCTGATTAAAACCGTTCTGGTTGAATGCCATCTTCTGGCCATTCATCAACTTTCATAGACAATTGCACAAAATAAGGAGGTGCTTCTGATCCTTGAGTTAGGGATTTCCAATACTTGGAAAAACTTCTCAGTATTGCCTTTGTCACATTTGTTAGTGGAGATAAAAACTGGTTTAAACGATCAGCCCAACTATAATTCAATCTTCGCTCTTCATGAAAATGATTTCTTTTGTTCAGGAGATTAAATTCAGTTACCGGAGCCCATTCTCCATCTTTAGCGGTTATGGAGCTTTGTAAAAGGGTTGATACATAAACCATAAAAAGAGAAAGGGTGCTTATGACAAAAGAAGACAATATTTTCTCTTTTGGATTTGGAAATCCCAACCACTGCAGTATTATGTTGTCAATATAAAATCCACAATGTTGGATGAAGATTTGATATAGATACTGAATCAGAATATAGATTTCGGTATATATAAGCATGATGAGCCAAAAGAAATAACTAGGTCCGGAGCTGACACAAAGAGCATATAAGAAAAGAGCTGCTAGGTAGACCATAGACATCAAACTAAAATTCCACAAGAAAACTAGTATAAAGAAACAGTAGCAAACTACATCATTATTGGAACGCATCTGAGACCATATATAGCGGAAAATACGTCCAATCTGAAGGCTAGCTGCAGGTGCATTTATCCCACTTGCAGAATGAACCGAATGAGTCTGCTCCAGTTGACCATAATACCAAGCAGTTTTCTTATTTTTGGTTTCATCGTAAGCTCCATCTTCTACTGAAGAATACCCATTATTAGAGTCAGATTCTTCAGGCTCTATATTTAAGAAGCTCACGATTTTTGTAACCGCCTGATTTCCAAATGATTGTACTTGAGAAACTCCATCGCCTAATAATTGAACAGCAGAGATCAAAGGGTGCTCTTTACTATTTACCTTTTTGTTCTTAGTTTTATCGGCAGTAAAATCAGAAGAACCAAGCAAATCGAAAGTACTTCTACAGCAAAGCGAAGAGATGAAAAAAAAAATAGAGAGGAAGAAGAACCCATGCGAAGCAAATTGAAGTCGGCATCGTTGAAGTGGTTGTAGTCAGCATTCGACAATGGAAAGTGGATGAAGTGCCGTTGATTTTAAGAAGTGGTTGAATCGACATTGATTTTGGGAGGAAGATAAAACCCTAAATTAAATTTTATGCGACCAAAATATGTTTGGAAATGGATGGGTAAGCGAGAGAAGAGAATGCATGTCTAAATGACAGAAGACTCCTCTTATTAATAAACTATTTACATTTTTACCAACTACGGTAACACTTATTTGTGTTGCAAAGTTTATTCAGAAAAGTATTTATTTTCACCAACACTTTTCCGGTATCCTAACACTTTTTAACCGTTAGGAGTTTGCAGCATTTATAAGTGTTAGCAATTAACAAATATAAACTGTTGCAAAATCACTGATTTGGTGTAGTGTAAGCTTTCCAGATTATCTAAAATTATTAAATTTGGTTAAGAAATGCAAAAGTTATGGTAAAATTTGTTTCAGCTTAAATCTCAAACAAATTTTACAGAGATGATTTTCTTTTTTTTTCTTTTTTCTTTTGCCAAGTTCTCACAATATTATCATTTCAGCTAGCAAATTTGTGAGCTTGCACTCACCTTAAAGATTTAGCAGCCAATTCAAGGGCAAGTTGATAGCTTTGGTGATGAATTGAGGCTCTAAACACCTGCAGAAGCTTAAACAAGAACATGCAGTACAAAACAAATTGGTTATAGACAATTATATCAAGTTCTAAGAATTTTTGATGAAATCTTTTGTAGTATTGATGGAGATTACCTTGTATAATCTTTAGTTTGAAGAATTTTCCCTATTTATTTAACCAATACTCCAATTTGGGATTTTCAGCTAGCAATTTACCACCCAATTGGAAACCATGTAGACATTTTGGGATGTCGTCGATGATACCAATGTAACAACTCGCACCTCACTTAACGCAGATATTGTCCCCAACTTAGTCACCTCCGCCTCATGGGCCAAGCCAAGGTGTGGGGTTTTGTTCCTCAAAAGGCCTCGACATTGTTATGAGGTGAAGGCTTTGGTATATAAGCACCCACTTCATAGTGTTTTTCCACGATGTGAGACTATTATTCCCATTTTGAAGGGGTGTTACAATCTCCCTCCCTTTAGAGCCCAACGTCCTCGTTGGCACCACCCAGGCATCGTGGCTGTAACACGTACAAACCACATTTCCCGCTGGGTATGGCTCTGATACCAATGTAACATATCTCCTCAAAAGGGGGAAACATCAATACAAACTCTCGCCAAAATGGCAAACATAAAACATTATCAAATAGGATGATCCAAAACTCAAATATAGAAGAATCTCCAAATTCAATTATACCTCATCTCATCGGTATAAATGTATATAAGTCTCAATCTCAACTCGCCAAAATGGTAAAACCCAGAATATCCTATAAAATCATGAAATCATCCAAACTCATAACTCATGGAACTCGATAAGAGTTCAAAACATCATAAATGAAATCACCATATACCCATCAATACATGTAAGCCTTCATCTTACTCAAGACTATAATAACATCCTCATAATAAGGTGAAATCAAAACATCTAAAACTCAGGGGAAATTGCACGTGTTTTATGATGATTTTACGATGTTGAGATGTATTATGATGGCTTTTACTTGTCGATGAGATGAGACAAGACACGATGCCACTAGTACCCGTCAATGAGATGAGACGAGTAGGGTATTGTATTTACTCGCCGATGAGATGATGCAGAGTATATTTTCATGATGTTTATGATGTTTTACTGGTATGGCACCAACTAACGGCTAGTAAACCGTTAGGTGCGAACGTGTAACGACCCGTATTTTTACGGATCGAAACATAGTAAAACTGTTGCTAGAGCGTCCAGAGTTAGGTCGTTCGGAGCTTAGGTCGTATAGTAGTTAGGTCGGTGGAGCGACTTAAGGGAGTTGGCGACCTAAGGAAGTTGGCGACTTAAGGATTTTGGGATAAGTCGTGTAGAAGTTAGGTCGTGTGGTGGCTTAGGTCGAGTGAATGACTTAAGAGTTAACGACTTAAGTATTGGGGCGACTTAAGGAAAGACAGCGACCTATGGAAGTTAGTATTAGAAGTGAACGACCTAGTAGTTAGCGGCGACTTAAGAATTAGCGAGTTAATGACCTAGGAGATAAGCGGGTTAACGACTTAAGGAGTTGTTGTAGTTAGGTCGTGAGCGACCTATGGGGTGTTGTGCTTAGTTAGGTCGTGAGCGACCTAAGTTTAGCAGTTATGAGTAGTTAGGTCGTCCAGACGACTTAGGAGTTAGGTCGGAAGACCCTACGTGTAGTTAGGTCGTTAGACGACCTAAGGTGTTAAGTCGTTAGGTCGTGTGGTGATCCGTGTGTGTGTTAGGTCAGTACTTCTGTTAAGTCGTAAGTCGTAAGATCCGTTAAGTCGCGTCTCAGTTAAGTCGTAGGTCGCGCATTAGTGTTGAGGCCTAGGTCATTGGGTTATTAGGTCGCGCACGTGAGGATAGTTAGGTCGTAGGTCGCGCAGTAGTGTTGAGTCTTAGGTCGTGACATTTTTAGACCGTGGATGCGCATATGCGGTAGGTCGTTAGGTCGTGGAAGCGCATATGCGTTAGGTCGTAGGTCGTGTGGATGGGTAGGTCGGCAAGAGTTAGGTCGTGGACGACTTAAGGGGGCGGACGACCTAAGGATTTCCAGCCTATAAATATACGTCCATTTCCTCACTTTTTGGGATCCGGATTTTTTGAAGCGACGAAGTGCTGGCATTTTGAGAGCTCGAGTTCTACACTTCTTCACTTCTTTTCTCCACTCTAATCTTGTGATTCTTTCCATCCAAATCGAAGATCAAATCGAAGATCCAAGAGCTAAAGTTGAAGATCTACATTCTTCGAAGAGAGATTTCATCGTTTGAAGCGGGATTGTGATAGATCGAGTTAGATCCTTCGCTGTCCAGATCTGAAGTGTGTTGCTTTTGAAGTGTTTAGGTGATTTGGTGAGTGGTGATTATCTCTCACACGGATCCAAAGGAGTATATCGGATTGTTGGCTTGATTTGGTGTTAAAATAGTGATTTCCATGCATTTTCTTAAACTTAAGTATAGATCTATTGTTCATGATGATTTGACATCCATTTTACTACATGATTAACCTATGCAAGTTCATTCATCAAGTTGTAGAGATATTACCCATGTTTCATGCTTGTTAGATTTAGACTCTTTATTTACAAGATTGCCATTATTGTTATAATTGTTTATTTGATCATGTTTGAATGCTTGATTACTTGGATTAATGTTTGACTTGATTGATTGTTGTAAATTAGTTGATTGATGATTTGATTTGGACAAGTTAGTCGAAGATGATTCAAAAGCTAAGGGAAAGGCTCTTGAATTGGAAAAGCTGCTCGTGGCATATGTGGCGGATGATGAAGCTCATATGGATAGATTTGATGATGTTGATGTTGAGATGAGGCTTTGCTATGATGAGATGAAGCGAGGCATGGTATGAGATAGCCTTGGTTTAATCCAGACGGGATCATTCCAAGCATGTTGATAACTCGGTGAAATGGTTCGGGTTTGAGGATAATGGTTTGCTCGAGAGGCGCTTGAGCTAGTATGAGAATAGTCGTCGAGGAGGATGACTAGAAGGCTGAGATTTCATCGTTGTTGAAGGTTCTAGCAGGCTCAAAGCAAGAGTACGTTGGGCAGATTCGATAGTCCCTAAAGACTATGATTGTAGTCGAGTACTCTGGGCAGATTCGATAGTCCTAGGCACGGGCTGCGACGACGTGCGGAGTTCTGTCTAGAACCGGGGTTGCCATTAACCCTTGAAGGACGGCTGAAAGAATGTGTCGGTCATTCAATTAACGGTGGTATCGAAGCAATGATAACAGTGATAGCCAGAGTCATGGATGTTTGGTTGTATCGTCATTCGGTCTCAAGAGCGATGTTTTCTGGGTGCTTATCTGATCTTGGTTTAGGCCTTGGGGGTTTGTACTTGGAAAACACCGACCTTGACTCGAGTGATAATTGCTTTACTTTAAATGTCTGCATTGCTATGTTTATTTCTGCTTTGTGTGTCTGGGGGCTATCACTGTAGAAAGAGGTGGAGTGGGAGGGTTGGATTCCTATTCCTTTTACCTTTATGCTCTTTTGGTATGTTGTTAGTTAATTTACCGCTCACTAAGACTGTTGTCTGACCCAAGGTTTTATGTTCAACTCTTATTACCTTGGGTTGTTCATCCATTTTGGGATGGGCAGACTAGGTAGCAGGTGACAGGTGTTGTTCTTAGTTTCCGACGATGCTGATGACGAAGACGAGCTGGAGGCTTACGTATTAGTTTCTTACTATATGTACTGGATGTTCCGCTGCTTGTATATTCTCTGAGTGATATGTAGTGAGGCTTGATGTATTGACTATTCAGATGTTTGTATTCAACTATTATGAAGCTTAATTGATGAGATTCTATTTTGTGAAGCTTCACTATATATATATATTATCTATTGTATTTTATACATGCGCTGTGAGTAATACGATAGATTCTGCTGTTTTAATTTAACCTTGGCAATCGTCCATGGCTGCCTGGCACACTTTACAACGCACTATTTCTATGTTCAGTGCAGGGGTCATGGGCGGTCGTCACAGAACGTATGGTATGGGACGTACATTAATGCTTATTGGGTTCCTATCCAAGAAGTTGCGACACATTCACGATGTTTACTAGTACTATAGACCACGAGTACTCAATTGGAGTCATCACGATGTAGTTGCAACTATGATCATCACGATGTTATTAACTCGAGTCTTTGTGACTAGGAGTCATTATGATATTATAGACTATAGTCATCACGATGTTCACGATGTTATGATGTTACTTGACTCCAGTCATCACGATGTTTATGGTAGCAAATATTAGTACTCGTCATGATGTAAGCGCGTGCTGGGTTCGAATCCTACTTCCAGCATTGTAACAGCCCGCACCTCACTTAACGCAGATATTGTCCCCAACTTAGTCACCTCTGCCTCATGGGGCAAGCCAAGGTATGGGGTTTTGTTCCTCAAAAGGCCTCGACGTTGTTATGAGGTGAAGGCTTTGGTATATAAGCACCCACTTTATAGTATTATCCACGATGTGGGACTATTATTCCCATTTTGAAGAGGTGTTACAATCCCCCCCCCTTTAGAGCCCAACGTCCTCGTTGGCTCATGAAAACAACAACACCCAGGCGTCGTGGTTGTAACACGTATAGACCACAATTCCGGCTGGGTATGGCTCTGATACCATTGTTGATTATGTTGCTATGTTCGAAGCTATGATGACTTCGATCATGAGAAGGATGCCAGCTCCGGGACCAGCAGTAGATGTTGGAGTTCAAGTTCAAGCTCCAAGACCAGTGAATTTTGCCAAGCTGTGTAAAGACTATACTGCTCTTGGAGGAAAGGTTTTCTTGGGAACAGAGTCAACCATTGAAGTTAAGAGATGGATAGATGCTTGTAGAAGGATCTTTGGTGACTTGGGAATCGATGATGCAACTAAAAGGAAGCTTGCATCAAGGCAGCTTCAAGGAAGAGCTTCTGATTGGTGGAACTCTATCACCATTGATACTCCGGAGGAAGAAATTACTTGGGTGCAATTCCAAGCCAAATTTGAAGCTAAGTTCATTTCTACAGCTCAGAAGTCTGTTCTGTTCAAGAAGTTTGTGGAGCTCAAGCAAGGTGGAAGACCAGTTCTTGAGTATGTTTCTGAGTTTGAAGCTTTGTCCAAGTATGCTCGGTCGTATATTGAATCTCCTTATCAAAAGAACGAGAAGTTTGTGACAGGCTTGGACAGTTATCTTGGGAGGCAGTTGGTGGATCATTTGGATGATCCATTTGAGAAGCTTGTGGAGAAAGCTCTCAGGCACGAGAATCTGTTTCCTAAAGAAGGATCTGTTGTTGCTGTAACCAAGGAAGAGTCTAAACCACAGCAGGGTGGAAACAAGAAGAGGAAGCAGCAGCAGCAAAAGGGTAAGGATGGCCAGAAGAAGCCGAAGGGCGAAGTGACCTGCTACAATTGTCAGCAGAAGGGCCATTTATCCAGAGATTGCAAGAATCCGAAGGTGCCGGTTAAGTGCCACAACTGTGACAAGCCGGGGCATATCAGGAAGAATTGTCCAGAACCACGGAAGGACAAGCAGATTGTGCAAGCTTATGCTTTGGGGGATGTTCCATCATCTTCGAAAGCTCCTACCGCTGAAGAGAAAGGAAAGAGTGTGGTGGTTCAAGGTACTATTTCCATATGTGGTGTTCCAGTTAGAGTGTTATTCGATACTGGGGCGTCGCATTCTTTTGTTTGTAATGAACTTGTAGGTCGGTTGGGTTTAGAACTGGATATCGTTGATAGACCATTGGTTGTGACTAATCCAGTTGGGGGTTCGTCTTGTCTGTGTATGCTATGCCGTGGTCTGATTGTATCGAGTCATGATCGCTCTTTTGTTTGTGATTGTTTTGTTCTGAACTTTGCGGGGTTCGGAATTATTTTGGGTATGGACTGGCTTAGGAAGTATGCGGCAAAGGTTGATTGTGAAAGGTTGGAGGTGACAGTCGAGAATGTGGAAGGGCGAAAGGTTGTGATACGATGTAAGCATGAGGAAGGCGTCTTCATGAGCTTCATGTATTCGCTGGTTGTTCCACGGGATGGACTGTCATCGGTGCCAATCGCTAATGGATTTGAGGATGTCTTTGATGAGGTCAAAGGGGTTACCGCCGCATAGAGTGATCGAGTTTCGTATCGATTTAGTTGAAGGAGCCAGACCTGTTGTGATGCCTCTTAGGCGGATGGCGCCTAGGGAACAACAAGAGTTAAGGGTGCAAGTTGATGATCTTTTACAGAAAGGATTCATTCGGCGTAGTGTGTCCGAATGGGGTGCACCAGTTGTGTTTGTAACCAAAGCGGATGGATCGTTGAGGTTGTGTGTGGATTATCGTGAGATGAATAAAGTGACTAAGAAGAACAAGTATCCATTGCCGAGAATAGATGACTTGTTTGATCAGCTTCACGAAGCTAAGGTGTTTTCTTAGATGGATTTGGCAACGGGATTTCACCAGTTAAGAGTGGCTAAGGATAGTGTGCCGAAGACTGCTTTCAGGACACCATCCGGTTTCTTTGAGTGGCTGGTAATGCCGTTTGGATTGACCAATGCGCCAGCATATTTTGTGGATCTTATGAATAGAGTGTTCAGGGATCAGTTGAACAAGTTCGTACTAGTGTTCGTGGATGATATTTTGATTTATTCCAGAACTGAAGAAGAGCACAAGACGCACTTGCGTATTGTTTTGGAAATCTTACGAAAACATCAGCTGAAGGCTAAGCTTTCGAAGTGTCACTTCTGGAAGAGTGAAGTGAGGTTCTTAGGCCATATTATCTCTGGAAGCGGAATAGCGGTTGATCCCGCTAAGGTGGCAGCAATCCAGGATTGGGTTAGACCTAAGAATGCATCTGATGTGAGAAGTTTTCTTGGATTAGCAGGATATTATCGTCGATTTATCAAAGACTTTTCCAAGGTAGCTGCACCATTAACAGGATTGACGAAAAAGAATCAAGTATTCAGATGGGATGCTAAGTGTGAGCAAGCTTTCGGAATTCTGAAAGAGCGACTGACAAGTGCTCCTGTTTTGACTATTCCAAGTGGAAATGAAGAGATGGTGGTTTACACCGACGCATGTGGTACTGGACTTGGAGCAGTGCTGATGCAGAAGGGTAAAGTTGTTGCGTATGCAAGTCGACAACTGAAGCCGCATGAAAGGAATTATCCGACTCATGATTAGGAGTTAGCGGTGATTGTTTTTGCTCTGAAGATGTGGAGACATTATCTATTGGGAGTTCGATTCGAGTTGTTTACAGATCATAAGTCGTTGAAGTATCTTTTCTCCCAAAAGGATTTGAATCTTAGGCAGCAATGATGGCTAGAGTTTTTAGCATCATATGATTTTGGTATAGCCTATACTCTAGGAAAGGGTAACGCAGTGGCAGATGCGTTAAGTCGAAGACATGCAGGATTGGGAGCCATGTTTTCAAAATGGAAGAGTCTCGAGTATTTGGCTGGATTTGACTTCAGGCCTAGATGTGAATTGGAACCTGAGATGTTGGCAAACTTATCGATAAGACCGACTCTTGTGGAAAGAATTGGCGAGAGCCAAAAGCGAGACGATAAGCTTGCCAAGATTATCTGTGATTTGGAATCTGGATTGGATCCAGAAAAGGATAAAGGATTCGAGGTCGATCGAGAGGGTTGGCTTCGGAAGCAAGGATGACTAGTTGTTCCCGATATAGATGAATTGAGAAATGAAGTTCTGAGGGAAAGTCATCACTCGAAGTTGACAATTCATCCAGTTGGAAATAAGATGTATCGGGATATGAAGAGAACCTATTACTGGGAAGGTATGAAGAAGGATGTTGGAAATTTTATTTCCAAGTGCATGAACTGCCAGTTGGTAAAAGCTGAGCAAAAGAAGCCAAGTGGATTGCTTCAGCCATTAGAGGTTCCTACATGGAAGTGGGAGCAAATATCGATGGATTTTATCGATGGACTACCTAGAACAAGAACGGGAAATGAAGGGATTTGGGTCATTGTAGATCGTCTGACTAAGAGTGAAAGATTCGTTCTTGTTCGATCAACTAGGACTGCATCAAAGTTGGCTGAGTTGTATGTTAAGTGGATATTTCGATTCCATGGTATTCCGAAGAGTATAGTGAGCGATCGAGACCCATTGTTCACTAGTGGATTTTAGAAGAGCTTCCAGGAAGTTTTGGGAACCGAGTTGTGTTTGAGTACAGCTTATCATCCCCAAACAGATGATCAGACCGAGAGAGTCGACCGAGTTTTGGAAGATCTCCTCAGGGCATGTGTTTTGGATTTCGGAGGGTCGTGGGAAGATCATCTTCATTTGGTGGAATTTTCGTATAATAACAGTTACCAGTCAAGCATTGGTATGGCACCGTATGAGGCATTGTATGGAAGACCGTGTAACTCTCCGACATGTTGGTTAGAAATAGGAGAAGAGTTGATACTTGGGCCAGAAATGATTCGACAAACTTCGGATTGCATAGAGATCATTCGGCAACGAATGAAGGCAGCCCAAGACCATCAGAAAAGTTATGCCGATAAGCGTCGTAAGGATTTGGAATTCGACGTAGGTGATATGGTTTTTGTGAAGATTTCTCCACTAAAGAATGTTATTCGATTCGGGAAGAAAGGAAAATTGACTCCGAGATTTGTTGGACCATTCCCGATCATCGAGCGAATTGGAAAGCTCGCCTATAAATTGGAGTTACCAGAAAAGATGTCGAGTGTGCACAATGTTTTTCATGTATCGTATCTACGGAAATATGTGCACGACTAGAATACAGTGGTTTCTGCAGATAGCTGTGAAGATTTTGAGATTTATCCAGTCGAGAAGAGACCTCCTAAGCCGCTTCGTGTTATGGAAACTGACACAAAACAGCTTAGGAGGAAGGTAGTTAGGTTGCTCAAGATACAATGGAGTGATGATGATAACGACTGTACATGGGAGGTGGAAGAGAGGATGAAGGCAGCTCATCCTGAACTCTTCGAGGTATGGCCATAAGGTGTCGTGTCATCTCACGACATTGTAACTTGTTCTAGTTTTAGAATTCTGCATGCTAGGCTAGTAATTGGATGCATGGTTTGTTGATTGCTATGGATGGTAGGCATGCAGAATAGTTTTTGATTGCTCTTGTTTGTTTGGAATTTCGGGGGCGAAATTCCTAAGGGGGAGAGAATGTAACGACCCGTATTTTTACGGATCGAAACATAGTAAAACTGTTGCTAGAGCATCCATAGTTAGGTCGTTCGGAGCTTAGGTCGTATAGTAGTTAGGTCGGTGTAGCGACTTAAGGGAGTTGGCGACCTAAGGAAGTTGGCGACTTAAGGATTTTGGGATAAGTCGTGTAGAAGTTAGGTCGTGTGGTGGCTTAGGTCAAGTGAATGACTTAAGAGTTAACGACTTAAGTATTGGGGCGACTTAAGGAAAGACAGCGACCTATGGAAGTTAGTATTAGAAGTGAACGACCTAGTAGTTAGCGGCGACTTAAGAATTAGCGAGTTAACGACCTAGAAGATAAGCGGGTTAACGACTTAAGGAGTTGTTGTAGTTAGGTCGTGAGCGACCTATGGGGTGTTGTGCTTAGTTAGGTCATGAGCGACCTAAGTTTAGCAGTTATGAGTAGTTAGGTCGTCCAGACGACTTAGGAGTTAGGTCGGAAGACCCTGCGTGTAGTTAGGTCGTTAGACGACCTAAGGTGTTAAGTCGTTAGGTCGTGTGGTGAGCCGTGTGTGTGTTAGGTCAGTACTTCTGTTAAGTCGTAAGTCGTAAGATCCGTTAAGTCGCATCTCAGTTAAGTCGTAGGTCGCGCATTAGTGTTGAGGCCTAGGTCGTTGGGTTATTAGGTCGCGCACGTGAGGATAGTTAGGTCGTAGGTCGCACAGTAGTGTTGAGTCTTAGGTCGTGACATTTTTAGACCGTGGATGCGCATATGCGGTAGGTCGTTAGGTCGTGGAAGCGCATATGCGTTAGGTCGTAGGTCGTGTGGATGGGTAGTTCGGCAAGAGTTAGGTCGTGGACGACTTAAGGGGGCGGACGACCTAAGGATTTCCTGCCTATAAATATACGTCCATTTCCTCACTTTTTGCGATCCGGATTTTTTGAAGCGACGAAGTGCTGGCATTTTGAGAGCTCGAGTTCTACACTTCTTCACTTCTTTTCTCCACTCTAATCTTGTGATTCTTTCCATCCAAATCGAAGATCAAATCGAAGATCCAAGAGCTAAAGTTGAAGATCTACATTCTTCGAAGAGAGATTTCATCGTTTGAAGCGGGATTGTGATAGATCGAGTTAGATCCTTCGCTGTCCAGATCTGAAGTGTGTTGCTTTTGAAGTGTTTAGGTGATTTGGTGAGTGGTAATTATCTCTCACACGGATCAAAAGGAGTATATCGGATTGTTGGCTTGATTTGGTGTTAAAATAGTGATTTCCATGCATTTTCTTAAACTTAAGTATAGATCTATTGTTCATGATGATTTGACATCCATTTTACTACATGATTAACCTATGCAAGTTCATTCATCAAGTTGTAGAGATATTACCCATGTTTCATGCTTGTTAGATTTAGACTCTTTATTTACAAGATTGCCATTATTGTTATAATTGTTTATTTGATCATGTTTGAATGCTTGATTACTTGGATTAATGTTTGACTTGATTGATTGTTGTAAATTAGTTGATTGATGATTTGATTTGGACAAGTTAGTCGAAGATGATTCAAAAGCTAAGGGAAAGGCTCTTGAATTGGAAAAGCTGCTCGTGGCATATGTGGCGGATGATGAAGCTCATATGGATAGATTTGATGATGTTGATGTTGAGATGAGGCTTTGCTATGATGAGATGAAGCGAGGCCTGGTATGAGATAGCCTTGGTTTAATCCAGACGGGATCATTCCAAGCATGTTGATAACTCGGTGAAATGGTTCGGGTTTGAGGATAATGGTTTGCTCGAGAGGCGCTTGAGCTAGTATGAGAATAGTCGTCGAGGAGGATGACTAGAAGGCTGAGATTTCATCGTTGTTGAAGGTTTTAGCAGGCTCAAAGCAAGAGTACGTTGGGCAGATTCGATAGTCCCTAAAGACTATGATTGTAGTTTAGTACTCTGGGCAGATTCGATAGTCCTAGGCACGGGCTGCGACGACGTGCGGAGTTCTGTCTAGAACCGGGGTTGCCATTAACCCTTGACGGACGGCTGAAAGAATGTGCCAGTCATTCAATTAACGGTGGTATCGAAGCAATGATAACAGTGATAGCCAGAGTCATGGATGTTTGGTTGTATCGTCATTCGGTCTCAAGAGCGATGTTTTCTGGGTGCTTATCTGATCTTGGTTTAGGCCTTGGGGGTTTGTACTTGGAAAACACCGACCTTGACTCGAGTGATAATTGCTTTACTTTAAATGTCTGCATTGCTATGTTTATTTCTGCTTTGTGTGTCTGGGGGCTATCACTAGAAAGAGGTGGAGTGGGAGGGTTGGATTCCTATTCCTTTTACCTTTATGCTCTTTTGGTATGTTGTTAGTTAATTTACCGCTCACTAAGACTGTTGTCTGATCCAAGGTTTTATGTTCAACTCTTATTACCTTGGGTTGTTCATCCATTTTGGGATGGGCAGACTAGGTAGCAGGTGACAGGTGTTGTTCTTAGTTTCCGACGATGTTGATGACGAAGACGAGCTGGAGGCTTACGTATTAGTTTCTTACTATATGTACTGGATGTTCCGCTGCTTGTATATTCTCTGAGTGATATGTAGTGAGGCTTGATGTATTGACTATTCAGATGTTTGTATTCAACTATTATGAAGCTTAATTGATGAGATTCTATTTTGTGAAGCTTCACTATATATATTCTCTATTGTATTTTATACATGCGCTGTGAGTAATACGATAGATTCTGCTGTTTTGATTTAACCTTGGCAATCGTCCATGGCTGCCTGGCACACTTTACAGCGCACTATTTCTATGTTCAGTGCAGGGGTCATGGGCGGTCGTCACAGAACGTATGGTATGGGACGTACGTTAACGTTTATTGGGTTCCTATCCGAGAAGTTGCGACACATTCATGATGTTTACTAGTACTATAGACCACGAGTACTCAATTGGAGCCATCACGATGTAGTTGCAACTATGATCATCACGATGTTATTAACTCGAGTCTTTGTGACTAGGAGTCATTATGATATTATAGACTATAGTCATCACGATGTTCACGATGTTATGATGTTACTTGACTCCAGTCATCACGATGTTTATGGTAGCAAATATTAGTACTCGTCACGATGTAAGCGCGTGCTGGGTTCGAATCCCACTTCCAGCATTGTAACAGCCCGCACCTCACTTAACGCAGATATTGTCCCCAACTTAGTCACCTCCACCTCATGGGGCAAGCCAAGGTATGGGGTTTTGTTCCTCAAAAGGCCTCGACGTTGTTATGAGGTGAAGGCTTTGGTATATAAGCACCCACTTTATAGTATTATCCACGATGTGGGACTATTATTCCCATTTTGAAGAGGTGTTACAATCCCCCCCCCTTTAGAGCCCAACGTCCTCGTTGGCTCATGAAAACAACAACACCCAGGCGTCGTGGCTGTAACACGTACAGACCACAATTCCGGCTGGGTATGGCTCTGATACCATTGTAACAGTCCGCACCTCAATTAACGCAGATATTGTCCCCAACTTAGTCACCTCCGCCTCATAGGCCAAGCCAAGGTGTGGGGTTTTGTCCCTCAAAAGGCCTCAACGTTGTTATGAGCTGAAGGCTTTGGTATATAAGCACCCACTTTATAGTATTATCCACGATGTGGGACTATTATTCCCATTTTGAAGAGATGTTACAATTCAAAATGGGAATAATAGTCCCACATCGTGGAAAAACACTATGAAGTGGGTGCGATCATACCACCACTGTAACGACCCAGAATTTATATTAATTGAAATTCGTATATTTAATTGATTTTAAATATTAATAAGTGAAATTAATAAGTCGAATAATAAAATTCGAATATCTGGATTTTATTGGGTAATTAAATTGATAATTTAATATTTAAATTCCAGAGATAATTGAAAATCGAGTTTAATGTGATTGAAAATGATTTATAAAGTTATATTAAATCATATTGGAGTTATAGTGATGTTATAGAACTTTTAAATTTGAATTAAAAGTTAATCTGTGAAAAATTGAATATTTTAATATTTAATCGACTAGTGAAATTAGCCATTTTTGGGACAGTCTCAGAATTGGACAAAACTAGTTCTATTGGATCCGTAATAGTTTGTTATTATCGGATTTCAATTTTCGTAGCAATCGGAGTTGTCGTTTGACCGTGGCAACTCGAAACGCATCGAAATTGTTTTAATATTAATTTGGCGAGTAAAAAAATTAGTCATTTTTCAAAAAGTATCGGATTCCGACGAAACTAGTTTCATCGGATCCGTAATGTGATATTATTGTATGGTTTCAAATTTCGTGTCAATCGGATGTACCGTTTGTCCGGGGCAAGCCAAAACGCATCGAAATCGATTTAAATCGGTTTAATTTAAATTTGATCGTTTATTTCCGTAACTCGCACATATGACCGAATTAGCTCCCAAAACACGTTCCATTGTGTTCGGAACGCGGGGTAAACATTATAAACGTCAGCCGGCACGCTCGATTTGGAGTTCGGAAAATTTCGAGTGAATAGTAATTTCGCGAATTTTCTATAAAAAGGGCTCACATTCTCCATTTTGCAAAATAAAAATAAAACCCTAATTTCTGAAACCAGCCACCACTTGATTTATCAAAGGCCAAAAATTTTCTACCTTCTTCCACTAATTTCTTCAAATCCACACTTTGAATCGAAAAACTCTCAACTACAACTTCGTGGAGTACGTCACGAACTTCAAATCCATACGGATACGATCGAGTTTGGCGCAACGATGGAGGGGTAATCGGGCCGCGTTTGTGCTCGGTTCGTGCACGCAAAACGATGAGATGACAGGGCCGAGCTCCACTTGCTCTTGATCGAGGGAAGAGGAGAGTGTGGCCGTTCGTATAGCCCTCCTTGATCGAGCTAGAAGTCAACGTTAGGGGGTGCGATGATGCGCGGAGTCGAACGGCAATGGGTTGAAGTCGCGTACGAGTTGCCTGGGGAAGATGTAGCGCGCGTGAGAAGATGGAAGCAAGGGCCAGGATCTTGGGTTCGAAAACGAACGGCCTGATTTGGTTTAAGGTTTAAAATAATAAAGAAATTGTAATTTAATTATATTATAATTCGTGAATGTTTAACATATCATATCTGGTTCATACAAGGTTGAAAAATTACGAAACGAGTTGCGTTGTCTTCGTATTGTCGAGCACTACGCTATGGAACTAGATTGGAGTTATTTGGAGCTAGTTTAAATTTCGGGTAAAATTAAACGTCCGTTTAATTTTATTCGAAATAAACGCTGAAACGGAATTGAAATCAAGGTGAGAACTTCTCACACAATCGAAATAGTTTCGATTTATATTTTAAATAGTTAGATTTAAAATTGCTTGAATGTATGTTTGAATGATGATTGTTATCTGTTGATTGAAATAGACATTATACGCCGTTAGTAAGAGGAGGTTATTTATTAAAAACATATACCGTGAAACAGGTTGGAGGGATCCGACTGGATTCCTCACCATATTGATTTATTTACAGATATTGTGATATATTCTGTTATCATATGATGATATGTGATGTTTGATTGTCGTGATTGATGATTGGTGTTGTTGCATCATCGGATCCATTTTTGAAGTTTAAAAATAACGATTTTGATTTATAAAGGATTTTTAAAGTGATTTTTGAAAGTATACGTTTTATTGAATTTTGGAATTGATTCGTTTTAAATAAATAAATGTTATAATTTTCGTGTTATGAAAATTATGAGTTTTATGAAATATAACCAAAGTGTGATTTTTGAAATAAATAGTTGATTAATTTGTAAAATGGCTTAAATTGGGATTTTTGGATTGTTATAAATGATTTATTTAAAAGATTTAAAAATTGATATTTATAAATTAAAAATATTGAAATTATAAAACGAGTTTATATAAGTGTTAAAAGGAAGTATAAATGGATTTCATAAGTGAACGGAATTTATAGATTTATAAATTGTGAAGTTATTAAATGAATAGATTTTGTAAAATAAAAGATTTATAAGTAATTATCTTATAAATCGGATTTTGGCATTTAAATGAGATATGAATGGAATTTGTTAATAATGAGATTTATAAGTTGAAGTTTTATAAATAGAAATGGAATTTATAAACGTTGTTTTATAAATTCGAAACCAATTGAATTTGATAAATTAAACATAGAAGTTTAATAAAGGAGATATATTCGTGATTTTGGACAGCGAATTATCCTTTAAGTTAAATGTTGTAATAATAAGAGTTTGGTTGGGAACTTTATCCACGATTTTGGATAGTGGATAATCTTTTAAATAAAAATGTGTAGAAATGTTGAATTTGGATAACGAATTATATTCACAATTTTGGACAGTGAATATATTATTAAATAAAACGGAGATGTTTTGGGAAAGTGATATTGGAATAGAATTTAAACGATTTAAAGATGTTTTAAAATGTATTAACTATCGAAACCATAGATTTCAACATTCATTGTTGAAATAGACGTTTCGAGAAATAAGGAAATGGTGGACTATAACACTGTTGTTATAGTAAATGATTTCCGAAAGGAAATTTTTTGTGTAGTGTTGGGATTTATATATCTATCTAAATTTCGAATCCCTATACTAGTGATTTTGAGTTGTCGTAACGATGTTTTACGTAACATTCGTTTTGACTCGAATAAAATTTGTGAAAGAGAATGATTTCCTTAAAGAATGAAATATATACTTAATTATGATTTAAGTATATCGAATATTTTCCAAGTGTTGAAAATAAATGATTTGTGAATTACTTATTATTGAATAGGTATGGAAATGCTTTTCCAATATGAAATGAAAGGTTTGGAATTTTATCTTTTAAAGATAAATTGAAAGTGAATATTTGAAATCGATTGAAAATCGTATATTAGTAGATATTTGAAAATATAAATTCACTATGGAATTTATAAAGGAAATGGAAATTCGTTTTAAAAATAAACGTTGATTTATTTTTGAAGTGTGGAAATTATATATCTTGTAAAGATATTTTTGAAAATTAAATAATTTGGAAAAAAATTTGGAATCTAATGATGTTGCGCATCTTTATTGATAGTTAAATAACCGACTATCAATATTTACCCTTGAATGGGTATTTGTTGTGAATTGGATGAATTTGAATGCCACACTTATTTTTGAATAAGCGCTCACTAGTTGGGTTAGCCGGGAAAGGACCTTTGGGTCGTATAACCGATTCTGAATATGTGATATGTCGTAATGGATTGCATTTGATGACCAGTGTTGAAGACCGGATATTTTTGAAAACGAAAGGATTACCGTCGAGTTACTCTGCATCGGCTGATCTCCGATATAGAGGTTTTATCACCCTTAGTGACGGGAAGTCCGGACGTGATTAGAAAATTATCCGGATGTGCAAGGGCTTCGTAAGAAGTGCCTTCGGTTCTGTTCGATCCCGGAACAGACTTGTATGGTTGTATGTTTGACGTTACAAATTGAGATATAAAGCTGGTTTCTTTCAAATACATATCTGTTGGTGGCGGAAAATTTATTCTCTTAGCTTAACACCCTTCTCTGAGACGTACGAGCTCAGAGGTTATGTAGTTGATGGTTACTAGTGATATATTCCCAATTTGGTAACGTGGCATGCTGGGTGTTGCTGTGATGATCATTGTATGATCATTTGTTTGATCATTTATCTTTGTGATCGTTACTTTGATCATCTGTTGACCCAAAGCATGGCTTTGTACCAAAGCGTGGCTTTGTACCAAAGCGTGGCTTTGTGGACGAGACTTCGTGGGACCTCACACCCCGGAAATGGTCAAAACAGGAAGGAAGTGGCAAGGTTCTAGGGAGTAGCGCTCTGTAACAACCCGCATATTTGTCGATTTTATATTTAAATATTTTATTTAAATATAACATCGTTCGTCGGATTTTAGTCCGAAAAGCTACTTTTTGCAAACAGTCGAATTGGGACTCGAGACCACCCCCATTGAGTCCAAAATTACGTTTGCGATCTTTTTGAGTGTAAACTTCGATATGTTTGGAGTAAGTCGAATTTTGCTACTTTTTCTATTGGGTTTTGAGTTTGGGTTCAGCCCACTAGCCAACTTAATACCCCAAACTGAAACCCCCCTCTTCATTCACTCCCTCTTCCTCCACTTTTCAGTTCTAAGAAGATTAATGGAGGAGAAGAAAAAGAATTAAAACTCCAAGCCCTAGTTTCTCTTGCAATCTCAAATTCTTACTCCAAATTCAAAGAGAACCCATTGGTAAGCTTCATCTCCTTCTTCTCCAACTCTTTCTCTTTCCAATTTCAGTTTATTTCCTAAACCTAAATTTGGGAAATGCTTGTTTTGATCTTAGTTGGAGCTTCTTGTGTTGAGAGTGAAGAGTAATTGCTCTTGACATTGCTTCAAAGCTTCTTCTTCATTTGTTTGGGTTCAAAGGTGAGATTTTTATCTCACATCTAAGTCAATAATTATCTTCGATTGTTAGGTATGAATTCCTAACACTTATCCTTGTGCAATTCCTGAGTCGTTGTGGCTCGACCGATCGTTATCGATGTCGTTTGGCCATTTTTGGCCTAGGTTCAGGGAATGCCCTGAATAACAGTTTCAGCCGTCTGAACGTATGGTTCAGACGTCTGAATGGGATACTGGGAATTTTCTTCTCCCAGCATTCAAACATCTGAATCAAAATTTCAGACGTCTGAATTGGTTCGTTTTGAACCAGAAAAGAAATAGGCTAAAAAGTGCCTATTTCAGACGTCTGAAGTCTAGGATCCAGACGTCTGAATTCTGTTCTGGAAAATAGTTTATTTTCCAGATTCAGACGTCTGAATTCTTGATCTCAGACGTCTGAATCTGCTGTGTTTTGCCTATTTGCCTTTTTAGCTTGAATATCCAACTCTAATCAAGTCGGGTTGATTCCCTTTTAGTTGTTATCATTTATTATCGGCCACTTTGTTAAGTCGCCCGCCTTTTAAAACTTAGGTCGCTTGTCTTCACTAAGTCGTACCGTTTTGACGGGGCGCTGCCCCGCACCCCGCCGTGGGCGCTGCCCCCTGGACCCCCGCGACCTGACCGGGCAGGTCGAACCCCGTATTACTCTGCGTAGGCAATCTTATCTGAAAAGCATTCATCAGAACTTCTTACTTTGATGGTTTTGGGAATTGATTTCTTTGAACTTTACTCACGTCTTCGAACGTGAATTTTTATGATTGATTGTTTCTACAATCACTTCTATGATTTGTCACTTCAAAATATAAAGGTTTCCTATACTAGTATTAAATATCAAAACTCTTTCATTAAAACGATTTCAACTCGATTTTCAATATCAAACTCGTTTATAAAACTGTTTTCCAATTTATTAGTATATACAAACCTTTACCTCATTCGTATGAGAAAATATAATTAAACGGCTTAGCAAAACAAGTGGTATGAAACGCTTGCGTTTACTTCGTCGGTTAATTGATGGACTTGTTCGATTGAAACTCTTGTGACAATTTCCTAGTGCAGATCTACAATCTGTTCGTAAATATTTGAGTTAAGCAAGTGGTTATGGGACATGAAGCTAAACTCTTATATTTACTAGCTTAGTGTAATCGACACTTCCTTATGATCACGATGATCATCCTTGTGATTTAGACTAGCGATTGTGCAATGTCTCTTTGTTTGCGAGGTTAGACTAGACACCATTTGTGTGATTTCGATTCACACATATCTCTTTATCTTCAAGGTTAGTCTATGCCTCATTGGTGTGATTTCGATTCACACATATTGAAACTCTTTATGATCGATGACGATCATTTTATGGTTTAGAGCATGGGTCGTATCTATTTAGGTGCGTCGATGTTTACTTCTCACATGGGTCGTATCTATTTAGGTGCGTCGATGTTTACTTCTCGCATGGGTCGTATCTATTTAGGTGCGTCGATGTTTACTTCTCGCATGGGTCGTATCTATTTAGGTGCGTCGATGTTTACTTCTCGCATGGGTCGTATCTATTTAGGTGCGTCGATGTTTACTTCTCGCATGGGTCGTATCTATTTAGGTGCGTCGATGTTTACTTCTCGCATGGATCGTATCTATTTAGGTGCGTCCGTCGATGTTTACTTCTCGCATGGGTCGTATCTATTTAGGTGCGTCGATGTTTACTTCTCGCATGGGTCGTATCTATTTAGGTGCGTCGATGTTTACTTCTCGCATGGGTCGTATCTATTTAGGTGCGTCGATGTTTACTTCTCGCATGGGTCGTATCTATTTAGGTGCGTCGATGTTCGTCTATGCATGGGTCGTACCTTTCTAGGTGCGTCGATGTTCGACTTTTCATGGGATGTATCTTTCTAGGTGCATCGATGTTAGACATTACATGGGGCGTATCTTTCTAGATGCGTCGATGTTTATTTATGCATGGGGCGTATCTTTCTAGGTGCGTCAATGCTAGAGCATGGGTCGTATCTTTCTAGGTGCGTCGATGTTCGACTTTGCATGGGGTGCATCTTTCTAGGTGTATCGATGCTAGACTTTACATGGGGCATATCTTTCTAGGTGCGTCGATGTTCAGTTTATGGGATTGGCCATCCTCTTTCTTGTGATTTCTGGATTTCTAATTATTGATTTCTGGAATTTTATGTTTCACCAGCTTTTACCATTGACATTGATGAGTATGTCATTTTATTGTGGCTTGGTGAATTAAATTAAGAATATGACATTCTTTTCTCTGTTTTGAGATTATTGAGATATTGTATGACTTTTGTGGGATTTCTAATGTATACTTTTTATAGTATGACACCTTTTTGTTATCATACGTTCTATTATCATATCTCATATTCTATCTCATTTTATCTGATAATTATAGCTAGACTGATCCGTTTATTATTTTCTTCTTAAATAATACTCGGGTCAGACTGAGATTTTACAGGTGCTTCCTCATGACTTCCTATCTGGAGCCATCATCCGACTTTTTGGCTAACTACTCTAGTTTAGTAGTTTTTGTTTGTATACATTTGAGATTAGACTCCTTGATGTATACATATTCTATTGTCTTGCACTTGTATCTATTCATTTGTGTTATTGTGGATCTTATTTGACCACTACTCTGATGTACACTTTCATGTGTTATATTCATATCTATTTCCGCCTTTGTGATATGAATTGTCTGTGACTGATTTGTGTTACGTTTATTTCTATATTTGTTTCCGAAGATTATATATAGCCACCGTGTGATAGCTTTGAGTTTGTATCGGTATGTCGGATTTCCTCCTTAAATGATATGCATTCTATACTATCTGACATATCGGTGCTCGCACAAAGAAGTTACATGGATGGTCGCTCCTCAACAGCCTTATTCTCCGCGCTAGTTGACAGCATTACTCCCTAGTGTTCTTGGCTAGCGTGGGTATAGAGGTGGGGCGTCACACGCCCCTTAATGTATGTCATTCCTTCTGGATAGAGGTGGTATCATGGTATGGAGCCCAGATACTTAACCTATGTTGTTGCTGCATTATTATTCATATGTGGTTGTTGGAAATCGAGGATCCTCGGAAAGATCGGTTACGATCGGGGGATGGCATATGCATGTCAGTAGTTACCTATTTTTGCAGAGGTAACCTGGCCTTGTGTTGGCAGAGATCTAACCGTAATGTTAGGTTATTTCTCGGGTCATCTTTCCAGAGGCATACCTATGTGGCAATGGAAAGTTCCTTGGCCTGACCATTTGTTGGAAATCCATCTTCCAATACGAACTTTGTACGATATTAGTTGTAGAATCTACCATTTACTTATGGTGGTCACCACTGTTTAGATGGTAGCTATAGTAGGCATAAGTGCGGAATGCCTATGCTGGCTAAGATTTATATTATACTTTCGAAATGATTTTTCTACACTATGCACTAATAATAATATCAAAAAGGATTTGATTTTTGCGTAGTAAGCATCTTTGACTATCATAAGGAGAAATCTCCTCCGATTCTGCGTTTGCATTGTGTGTGCGTGTGCGGGAGGCCTTATGGTAGTCTCATTTTCCAAAAGCATTGCGAATTGACTTTAAAATTATCCTGTTGTTGTTTTAAAGATAAATAACTGTTTTAAGTTCTCACACCAGTCACCATGACTGACCTGGAGTTTATTGTTTCCTTCCTAAACTCTGGGTGCCCACCAATTTCCACACGGGCGGTCTAGAGTTAGGTTATCAGGTCATTCTAGATTCAGGAGATGTTGTGGAGCTTAGTGGCGAGCTAGATGACGAGACGTACCACTTGTACATGATATTATTTATTCCGCTGTGTATTCTGTATGAGGACAAGTTTTATACAACTGTCCAGTGTTGTATTGTTGTTGTGAACTCTGATGATGATGTAATGTATAAAATGATATAGTTCTTTGATTTAAAGATTATTCATTTATCTATTATATGTTGTTCCACTGCGAATGTGAGATTCTGATATTGTTTTTGTTTCTGTGTTTTTCTGTTGTTTCTTCTTTCTTTTTCTTCTGTTTTCTTCTACCTCTTCTTTCTTAAACCCTAAGAATTCGGTTTTCCGGCATTCGATGGCTCGGCAGTTGATATAGTGGACGTATTGATGTCGATATTCGGAAGTCGAAGAATCGGGTCCTTACAACGTGGTATCAGAGCAAATGGTTAAGCGACAACCCTGCTCTGTTGGGTGTTACTCATTAGAGATAGAGTCAGTAGTACTCTAGAATGAGTTGAGTGTAATAATAGATACGAGTGCGTATTTATTAGTGAATATAAAAAAAATTTATATTGTGATGATTGGTTTGTTGAGTGGTATATGGATTCTGGTCGGTATTGTCCGTACAACTCTATCGACAGGGATCTCTAAACACTTGTATAGAACAATTCGGCACGATATTGTTTTAAAATTAGGTAAATGAAATAATTTTACCTCGATTATATTTTATATATAAAGAAATAATTTTTCGGAAATTATTAAAGTGTATATGATTGATTGGTTGGTTGTTTAAATAATCTAAACAAAATAACAAATTGTATAAGCAAATGAATTATAAGTATGAAATTATAATTAATATGATATACAATTGTAGAATAATCTTATATATATAAGAAGTGAGAATATATAAGTAAAATATTTGTAAAGGTGATTTATAATCTAAAATAAAATTCCAGAGAAGTGTTTTTGGAAGGATTTGATATTTTGGAAAATTGTTTTAGAGAGATGAAGCTCTAAACTCTTTTCAGGTCGTTGGAATAATTGCGATGATGATCGCGACATCATTGGTGTTCATTTTCGGGTTTCCAAAAGAGAAATTGCTGCCAAATTATTTTAAATGAAAGTTGTTTGGAAAATTTGGATTTGGTTTTGGAAATTCAAAAGATAAATTGAATTGATTTCAAAAATGGTTTTGAGAGGTTGAATATAAGTTGTATAACTTATAAAATGAGAAAATGTAAGTGAAACAAATGATGTTGAAATGGAATATAACTTTAGTGATGTTGAATGAAGTTGATTCTGGTATCGAAGTAAAATAATCAAGTGAATTAAATAAATATGAACTTGAGTTATATAAATGAAATTCAACCTTATTTGCAAAATGAAGTAGCAATTGAATTGAATAAATGGATTGGATGTTAATCAATTGAATGTAAATAAATTGATATGAAAAATGAATATAAGTGTTAATTCATTAGAAGCTAATGAAGTTGAGAAATTGAATAAATTGAATGGAGGTCAATTTAATATTAAACCAATTGAAATTAAAAGTGTTGAACCAAATTGAATGTGAATTGAATAAATTTGGTTGTAATGGATGTACATTGGTTGTTATATGAATGTTAGTTGATTGTATATAATTCATTAAGTGTTAATGAAACTGAATTGACAAATTGAAAGCTAAAGTAATTGAAATCAAATTGGAAGTTAAGTGAATCTTAAATAGAATTGAATTTGATTTGTAAGTGAACCAACTTGAATATGAATTAGTGAATGTAAACTAATTTAATTTGAACGAATGAATATTAGAAAAAAAATCCAATGTTAACAATCAAATGTGATTAAATTGGAAACCAATTCATTGAATATTAATGAAAAGTGAACGTATATTGATTTGGTTATGAAGTTGTTGAATGTTTATTGGATGATGGTTGCATTTGTTGTTTGTTGCATTTGCTATATTGACACATATGTAGTTGTTATGTTGCTATATGTTGTATATTGATATTATTTTCATATATGCACTCTCTCATGATTGTTGTTGAGTGTTTAGTAGGTGCGGATGGCGTTTGCTTCGCATTTGGAGCTCGCTTTCGCGCTATATTAGCCGTATACGCTCGCTAATAATATATAAGGTACATATCTCGGATTAAATATCGTACTTTTACACTTTTTTCCCTACAGGATGCCTCATCACTTAATGAGATGTATATTTGTGATATATATACACTGTCATTTTTTTTTCGGATCGAGCCGCGCAAAGGAGGCTATGGCGAAATTTTCCGAAAATTTAAGGCGTTAGAATATTTTTGAGTAAATTTGAAAATTTTGGAAACTTAGTAAAGATTTTGTAAGAAGTTTAACTAATGTATTTTTGGAAAAGTTAAACACTTAAGAGATTTGTAAATATAATTTGAACGGTTTGTTTTGGAAAAGTTAATGGATTTTGTGAATTTTTCTTACTTGGTAATTTCGAGGACGAAATTCTTTTAAGGGGGGAAGTTTGTAACGACCCAGAATTTATATTAATTGAAATTTGTATATTTAATTGATTTTAAATATTAATAAGTGAAATTAATAAGTCGAATAATTTAAAATTCGAATATCTGGATTTTATTGGGTAATTAAATTAATAATTTAATATTTAAATTCCAGAGATAATTGAAAATCGAGTTTAATGTGATTGAAAATGATTTATAAAGTTATATTAAATCATATTGGAGTTATAGTGATGTTATAGAACTTTTAAATTTGAATTAAAAGTTAATCTGTGAAAAATTGAATATTTTAATATTTAATCGACTAGTGAAATTAGCCATTTTTGGAACAGTCTTATAATTGGATGAAACTAGTTCTATTGGATCCGTAATAGTTTTTTCTTATCGGATTTCAATTTTTGTAGCAATCGGAGTTGTCGTTTGACCGTGGCAGCTCGAAACGCATCGAAATTGTTTTAATATTAATTTGGCGAGTAAAAAAATTAGTCATTTTTCAAAAAGTCTCGGATTTTGATGAAACCAGTTTCATCGGATCCGTAATGTGATATTATTGTATGGTTTCAAATTTCGTGTCAATCGGATGTACCGTTTGTCCGGGGCAAGCCAAAACGCATCGAAATCGATTTAAATCGGTTTAATTTAAATTTGATCGTTTATTTCCGTAACTCGCACATATGACCGAATTAGCTCCCGAAACACGTTCCATTGTGTTTGGAACGCGGGGTAAACATTATAAACGTCAGCCGGCACGCTCGATTTGGAGTTCGGAAAATTTCGAGTGAATAGTAATTTCGCGAATTTTCTATAAAAAGGGCTCACATTCTCCATTTTGCAAAAGAAAAATAAAACCCTAATTTCTGAAACTAGCCGCCACTTGATTTATCAAAGGCCAAAAATTTGCTACCTTCTTCCACTAATTTTTTCAAATCCACACTTCGAATCGAAAAACTCTCAACTACAACTTCGTGGAGTACGTCACGAACTTCAAATCCATACGGATACGATCGAGTTTGGCGCAACGATGGAGGGGTAATCGGGCCGCGTTTGTGCTCGGTTCGTGCACGCAAAACGATGAGATGACAGGGCCGAGCTCCACTTTCTCTTGATCGAGGGAAGAGGAGAGTGTGGCCGTTCGTATGGCCCTCCTTGATCGAGCTAGAAGTCAACGTTAGGGGGTGCGATGATGCGCGGAGTCGAACGGCAATGGGTTGAAGTCGCGTACGAGTTGCCTGGGGAAGATGTAGCACGCGTGAGAAGATGGAAGCAAGGGCCAGGATCTTGGGTTCGAAACGAACGGCCTGATTTGGTTTAAGGTTTAAACTAATAAAGAAATTGTAATTTAATTATATTATAATTCATGAATGTTTAACATATCATATCTGGTTCATACGAGGTTGAAAAATTACGAAACGAGTTGCGTTGTCTTCGTATTGTCGAGCACTACGCTATGGAACTGGATTGGAGTCGTTTGGAGCTAGTTTAAATTTCGGGTAAAATTAAACGTCCGTTTAATTTTATTCGAAATAAACGCTGAAATGGAATTGAAATCAAGGTGAGAACTTCTCACTCAATTGAAATAGTTTCGATTTATATTTTAAATAGTTAGATTTAAAATTGCTTGAATGTATGTTTGAATGATGATTGTTATCTGTTGATTGAAATAGACATTATACGCCGTTAGTAAGCGGAGGTTATTTATTAAAAACATATACCGTGAATATTTCACATCGAAGTGGAATTGGTATTATTTATGTATATAACAATATATATATATATTGGAATATGTATATATTGGAGTTGATTTCCCGCATTTTATAGCGGATGAGACCCTATTGCGCCGCATAATAGCGGATAATATTTATTAAACCCATATACCGCGATATTCCGTACTGGAACGGAATTGGTATTGTGCTAACATCTGTAGATGCAGGGAAACAGGTTGGAGGGATCCGACTGGATTCCTCACCATATTGATTTATTTACAGATATTGTGATATATTCTGTTATCATATGATGATATGTGATGTTTGATTGTCGTGATTGATGATTGGTGTTGTTGCATCATCGGATCCATTTTTGAAGTTTAAAAATAACGATTTTGATTTATAAAGGATTTTTAAAGTGATTTTTGAAAGTATACGTTTTATTGAATTTTGGAATTGATTCGTTTTAAATAAATAAATGTTATAATTTTCGTGTTATGAAAATTATGAGTTTTATGAAATATAACCAAAGTGTGATTTTTGAAATAAATAGTTGATTAATTTGTAAAATGGCTTAAATTGGGATTTTTGGATTGTTATAAATGATTTATTTAAAAGATTTAAAAATTGATATTTATAAATTAAAAATATTGAAATTATAAAACGAGTTTTTATAAGTGTTAAAAGGAAGTATAAATGGATTTCATAAGTGAACGGAATTTATAGATTTATAAATTGTGAAGTTATTAAATGAATAGATTTTGTAAAATAAAAGATTTATAAGTAATTATCTTATAAATCGGATTTTGGCATTTAAATGAGATATGAATGGAATTTGTTAATAATGAGATTTATAAGTTGAAGTTTTATAAATAGAAATGGAATTTATAAACGTTGTTTTATAAATCAGAAACCAATTGAATTTGATAAATTAAACATAGAAGTTTAATAAAGGAGATATATTCGTGATTTTGGACAGCGAATTATCCTTTAAGTTAAATGTTGTAATAATAAGAGTTTGGTTGGGAACTTTATCCACGATTTTGGATAGTGGATAATCTTTTAAATAAAAATGTGTAGAAATGTTGAATTTGGATAACGAATTATATTCACAATTTTGGACAGTGAATATATTATTAAATAAAACGAAGATGTTTTGGGAAAGTGATATTAGAATAGAATTTAAACGATTTAAAGATGTTTTAAAATGTATTAACTATCGAAACCATAGATTTCAACATTCATTGTTGAAATAGACGTTTCGAGAAATAAGGAAATGGTGGGCTATAACACTGTTGTTATAGTAAATGATTTCCGAAAGGAAATTTTTTGTGTAGTGTTGGGATTTATATATCTATCTAAATTTCGAATCCCTATACTAGTGATTTTGAGTTGTCGTAACGATGTTTTACGTAACATTCGTTTTGACTCAAATAACATTTGTGAAAGAGAATGATTTCCTTAAAGAATGAAATATATACTTAATTATGATTTAAGTATATCGAATATTTTCCAAGTGTTGAAAATAAATGATTTGTGAATTACTTATTATTGAATAGGTATGGAAATGCTTTTCCAATATGAAATGAAAGGTTTGGAATTTTATCTTTTAAAGATAAATTGAAAGTGAATATTTGAAATCGATTGAAAATCATATATCAGTAGATATTTGAAAATATAAATTCACTATGGAATTTATAAAGGAAATGGAAATTCGTTTTAAAAATAAACGTTGATTTATTTTTGAAGTGTGGAAATTATATATCTTGTAAAGATATTTTTGAAAATTAAATAATTTGGAAAAAAATTTGGAATCTGATGATGTTGCACATCTTTATTGATAGTTAAATAACCGACTATCAATATTTACCCTTGAATGGGTATTTGTTGTGAATTGGATGAATTTGAATGCCACACTTATTTTTGAATAAGAGCTCACTATTCGGGTTAGCCGGGAAAGGACCTTTGGGTCGTATAACCCATTCCGAATATATGATATGTCGTAATGGATTGCATTTGATGACCGGTGTTGAAGACCGGATATTTTTGAAAACGGAAGGATTACCGTCGAGTTACTCTGCATCGGCTGATCTCCGATATAGAGGTTTTATCACCCTTAGTGACGGGAAGTCCGGACGTGATTAGAAAATTATCCGGATGTGCAAGGGCTTCGTAAGAAGTGTTTCGGTTCTGTTCGATCCCAGAACAGACTTGTATGGTTGTATGTCTGACGTTACAAATTGAGATATAAAGCTGGTTTCTTTCAAATACATATCTGTTGGTGGCGGATAATTTATTCTCTTAGCTTAACACCCTTCTCTGAGACGTACGAGCTCAGAGGTTATGTAGTTGATGGTTACTAGTGATATATTCCCAATTTGGTAACGTGGCATGCTGAGTGTTGCTGTGATGATCATTGTATGATCATTTGTGATATGATCATTTGTTTGATCATTTATCTTTGTGATCATTACTTTGATCATCTGTTGACCCAAAGCATGGCTTTGTACCAAAGCGTGGCTTTATGGACGAGACTTCATGGGACCTCACACCCCGGAAATGGTCAAAACAGGAAGGATGCGGCAAGGTTCTAGGGAGTAGCGCCCCTTAGTGTATGTCATTCCTTCTGGATAGAGGTGGTATCATGGTATGGAGCCTAGATACTTAACCTATGTTGTTGCTGCATTATTATTCATATGTGATTGTTGGAAATCGAGGATCGTCGGGAAGATCGGTTACGATCGGGGGATGGCATACGCGTGTCAGTAGTTACCTATTTTTGCAGAGGTAACCCGGCCTTGTGTTGGCAGAGATCTAACCGTAATGTTAGGTTATTTCTCGGGTCGTCTTTCCAGAGGCGTATCTATGTGGCAATGGGAAGTTCCTTGGCCTGACCATTTGTTGGAAATCCATCTTCCATTATGAACTTTGTACGATATTATTTGTAGAACCTGCCATTTACTTATGGTGGTCACCACTGTTTAGATGGTAGCTATAGTAGGCATAAGTGCGGAATGCCTATGTTGTCTAAGATTTATATTATACTTTCGAAATGATTTTTCTACACTATGCAATAATAATAATATCAAAAAGGATTTGATTTTTGCGTAGCAAGCATCTTTGACTATCATAAGGAGAAATCTCCTCCGATTCTGCGTTTGCATTGTGTGTGTGTGCGGGAGGCCTTATGGTAGTCTCATTTTCCAAAAGCATTGCGAATTGACTTTAAAATTATCCTGTTGTTGTTTTAAAGATAAATAACTGTTTTAAGTTCTCACACTAGTCACCATGACTGACCTGGAGTTTATTGTTTCCTTCCTAAACTCTGGGTGCCCACCAATTTCCACACGGACAGTCTAGAGTTAGGTTATCAGGTCATTCTGGATTCAGGAGATGCTGTGGAGCTTAGTGGCGAGCTGGATGATGAGACGTACCACTTGTACGTGATATTATTTATTCCGCTGTGTATTCTGTATGAGGACAAGTTTTATACAACTGTCCAGTGTTGTATTGTTGTTGTGAACTCTGATGATGATGTAATCTATAAAATGATATAGTTCTTTGATTTAAAGATTATTCATTTATCTATTATATGTTGTTCCACTACGAATGTGAGATTCTGATATTGTTTCTGTTTCTGTGTTTTTCTGTTGTTTCTTCTTTCTTTTTCTTCTGTTTTCTTCTACCTCTTCTTTCTTAAACCCTAAGAATTCGGTTTTCCGGCATTCGATGGCTCGGCAGTTGATATAGTGGACGTATTGATGTCGATATTCGGAAGTCGAAGAATCGGGTCCTTACAACCACTAAAACACCGGATCCCATCATAACTTCGAAGTTAAGTGAGGTGCGGGTTGTTACAATCTCCCCACCTTTTGAGCTCAACGTCCTCGTTGGCTCATGAACACAACACCACCCAGGCGTCGTGGTTGTAACACGTACAGACCACAATTCCGGTTGGGTATGGCTCTGATACCATTGTAACAGCCCGCACCTCACTTAACTTCGGAGTTCTGATGGGATCCGGTGCTTTAGTGCTGGTATGATCGCACCCACTTCATAGTGTTTTTCCGCGATATGGGACTATTATTCCCATTTTGAAAGGGTGTTACAATGGTATCAGAGCCATACCCAGTCGGAATTGTGGTCTGTACGTGTTACAGCAACGACGCCTGGGTGGTGTTGTGTTCATGAGCCAATGAGGACATTGAGCTCTAAAGGTGGGGAGATTGTAACACCCTTTTAAAATGGGAATAATAGTCCCACATTGTGGAAAAACACTATGAAGTGGGTGCGATCATACCAGCACTAAAGCACCGGATCCCATCAAAACTCCAAAGTTAAGTGAGGTGCGGGCTGTTACATTATCCACGATGTGGGACCATTATTCCCATTTTGAAAGGGTGTTACAATGGTATCAGAGATATACCCAGCCGGAATTGTGGTATGTCGTGTTACAGCCATGATGCTTGGGTGGTGTTGTGTTCATGAGCCAACGAGGACGTTGAGCTCTAAAGGTAGGGAGATTGTAACACCCTTTCAAAATGGGAATAATAGTCCCACATCGCGGAAAAACACTATGAAGTGGGTGCGATCATACCAGCACTAAAGCACCGGATCCCATCAGAACTCCGAAGTTAAGTAAGGTGCGGGCTGTTACAATCTCCCCACCTTTAGAGCTCAACGTCCTTGTTGGCTCATGAACACAACACCACCCAGGCATCGTGGATGTAACATGTATAGACCACAATTCCGGCTGGTTATGGCTCTGATACTATTGTAACACCCTTTCAAAATGGGTCTTCAAAGTTAGTTGTTTGATAAAAAAAACTTGTTTGTGTAAAGTGATTAAACTGTTTCCAATTAGGGAATTTTTTCTTTTAACAGATGATTACATAGAGTAGATCATAATTTTGTATACCTTAGCTTTCCGGGAAAAAGAAGATCATTTAATAAATGATTTAGCAAAAATCTTGTTTGAAATGTAGTTTAAAATTAAAATGGTTTGGGAAAATATTTAAATTGTTTGAAAGCTGAAATTTGGTTTGGAAAAGTGCTGTGCTAAAACAGCGATTAACTAGAGATTTATAACTCTAAATGAGCTCAATCTTTTTGCAAATGAACAATGTAACAGCCCGCACCTCACTTAACGCAGATATTGCCCCCAACTTAGTCACCTCCGCCTCATAGGACAAGCCAAGGTGTGGAGTTTTGTTCCTCAAAAGGCCAAGACGTTGTTATGAGGTGAACGCTTTGGTATATAACCACCCACTTCATAGTGTTTTTCCGCGATATGAGACTATTATTCCCATTTTGAAGGGGTGTTTACAATCTCCCCCCCCCTTTAGAGCCCAACGTCCTCGTTGGCTCATGAATACAACACCACCCAGGCGTTGTGGCTGTAACACGTACAGACCATAATTCCGGCTGGGTATGGCTCTAATACCAATGTAATAGCCTTTTTGTTTCTTCGCTATTTAGCCTAGGACGAAATTTACCAACCTTTTGGGGCTGCATTCCCAAACAACCCAACTCGGTCCGGTCGGTCGGATGTGCCGGAGTGGTTATCGGGCATGACTAGAAATCATGTGGGATTGTAATAGCCCGCACCTCACTTAACGCAGATATTGTCCCCAACTTAGTCACCTCCACCTCATGGGCCAAGCCAAGGTGTGGGGTTTCGTTCCTCAAAAGGTCTCGACGTTGTTATGAGGTGAAGGCTTTGGTATATAAGCACCCACTTCATAGTGTTTTTCCACGATGTGGGACTATTATTCCCATTTTGAAGGGGTGTTACAATCTCCCCTCCTTTAGAGCCCAACGTCCTCGTTGGCTCGTGAACACAACACCACCCAGGCATCGTGGCTGTAACACGTACAGACCATAATTCTGGCTGGGTATGGCTCCGATACCAATGTAACAGCCCGCACCTTACTTAACAAAGATATTGTCCCCAACTTAGTCACCTCCGCCTCATAGGCCAAGCCAAGGTGTTAGGTTTTGTTCCTCAAAAGGCCTCGAGGTTGTTATGAGGTGAAGACTTTGGTATATAAGCACCCACTTCACAGTGTTTTTTTCACGATGTGGGACTATTATTCCCATTTTGAAGGGGTGTTACAATTCCCCCCCCTTTAGAGCCCAATACCCTCGTTGGCTCATGAACACAACACCACCCAGGCGTCGTGGCTGTAACACGTACAGACCACAATTCCGGTTGGGTATGGCTCTAATACCATTGTAACAACCCGCACCTCACTTAACGCAGATATTGTCCCCAACTTAGTCACCTCCGCCTCATGGGCCGAGCCAAGGTGTGGGGTTTTGTTCCTCAAAAGGCCTCGACGTTGTTATGAGGTGAAGGCTTTGGTATATAAGCACCCACTTCATAGTATTATCAACGATGTGGGACTATTATTCCCATTTTGAAGAGGTGTTACAAACCATTGTAACAGTGCGCACCTCACTTAACGCAGATATTGTCCCCAACTTAGTCACCTCCGCCTCATAGGCCAAGCCAAGGTGTGGGGTTTTGTTCCTCAAAAGGCCTCGACGTTGTTATGAGGTGAAGGCTTTGTATATAAGCACCCACTTCATAGTGTTTTTCCACGATGTGGGACTATTATTTCCATTTTGAAAGGGTGTTACAATCTCCCCACCTTTAGAGCTCAATGTCCTCATTGGCTCATGAACACAACACCACCCAGGCGTCGTGGCTGTAACACGTACAGACCATAATTCCGGCTGGGTATGGCTCTAATACCATTGTAACAGCCCGCACCTCACTTAACGCAGATATTGTCCCCAACTTAGTCACCTCCGCCTCATGGGCCAAGCCAAGGTGTGCGGTTTTGTTCCTCAAAAGGCCTCGACGTTGTTATGAGATGAAGGCTTTGGTATATAAGTACCCACTTTATAGTATTATCCACGATGTGGGACTATTTTTCCCATTTTGAAGAGGTGTTACAATCTCCCCCCTTTAGAACCCAACGTCCTCGTTGGCTCATGAACACAACAACACCCAAGCGTCGGACTTGTACGAACGAAGCTATTTAAGATTATTGATTCTGAGATGTTTTTCCATTTTATGGCGTATTTTGAGTTTTATAATTCCTATTTATTGGAATTATTTAAGATGGCCAATATTTGTCAAGTATTATGGTTTGAGATCTCCTATGTAGGAGTATGGTCGATAAGAACCATCACGATGTTTTATTTACTTGCCAATGATATAAGGCAAGTCTCGAGTATATGATTTCATATTTTGAGATTTATGGTTTATGAGGAACCATCATGATGTTTTCACTTGTCGATGAGATGAGACAAGTTACGATGCCATTTAATACTTGTCGATGAGGTGTGACGAGTATGGTGTCTCTTTATCACTCGCCAATGAGACGAGGCGAGATATGATTTTCTGAGTTTTATGATGTTCCTAGTGTGGCATCGACTAGCGGCTAGTAAACCGCTAAGTGTGAACGTGTGGTATGGGACACACGTTAACACTTTTCGGGTTCCTATCCGTGAGTTTGTGACACATTCACGATGTTTACCCAATAGAACTGCTTTGAGAGGTGTTAGCGACCTTGTCATGAGGACGAACTGCTTTGAGAGGTGTTAGCGACCTTGTTAGGGCTGATAAAACGACATGGAGAGGTGTCAACGACCTTGACATGAGGACAAACTGCTTTGGGAGGTGTTAGCGACCTTGTTTGAGGCTTCAGCCATCTTAGTTTAGCATGTGCAACATTGCTTCGACATTGCAATCGGGGATTTGGCCAATCCGGGTTTTCTAAGTTTTCTGTTTTATTGTGATTTCACCATTTTAAGATGTTTTATTACATCGATAGACTAGTGCTATATGAGATGTTATATATATGGTGATTTCATTTATGACGTTTTGAACTCTTATCGAGTTCCTTGAGTTATGAGTTTGGATAATTTCATGATTTTATAGAATATTCTGGGTTTTGCCATTTTGGCGAGTTGAGATTGAGATTTATATACATTTATACCGATGAGATGAGGTATTTGAATTTGGAGGTTCTTCTATATTTGAGTTTTGGATCATCCTATTTGAGAATGTTTTATGTTTGTCACTTTGGCAAGAGTTTGTATTTATGTTTCTCCTTTTGAGGAGATATGGTTCATGGAAACCATGTAGACATTTTGGGATGTCGCCGATGATATGAGGCAAATGTTTATATTTTTATTGAGTATTATTATTGAATTTACCTTTTTGAGGTCTTTGTATACTTAAGTGACATTAGTTCACTTAAGTCATGGATTGTATTCTTTCTGTTGCCTCTTCTCATACGAAAAGAATTATCACCTTGTATCTTATGCTTCATATTATTGTCTATCCTCATTAACTGATTGTTTTAGCTAGACTGACCCGTGTATTTTGTACTCGGGTCAGACCGAGTTGTTTCAGGTTAGCTATCAGTTACGGGACTTAGCTTTGATGAATCTGCTTGGATATCAGCCTAGCACTTTTGTGTAGTTTATATTACTTTCCGCTTGACTCTGATATGTATTTGATTAGATGTATATAGTGTGGTCTCTGTACCACTTTTGTGTATCAGTTTGTATCATACTGGGATGTATCTATGTATATGTATTTATATATATATGATGATTACTGTTCTATGATGTGATATGCATTCAGTTATCGTATTTTGTTCTGATAGATCCATCAGCCACCTATAGTTTGTATTAAGCATTTATTGGATATGTCGATCCACTTGAAATAAAAATATATAGAGCATTTATCGACGTATGCAGTAGATGTTTAAGATAAGATTATAGATGGTCGCTCCTAACCAGCCCTATTCTCCTCATTAGCAGACAGAATTACCCAGTAATTCTCTTTGTTAATGTGGGTCTCGGGGTGGGGCATAACAGCTTGGTATCAGAGCTGAGTTCAGAAGTAAATATGACAAAAACAGAACAGAAGCATATATGACGATACATCCAAGTATAGTACAAGTGTTACAAATTCCTTAATCATCCAAATCTTATTTTAAACAAAATTCCACCTTTTTAATTACAATATTTTGTTAAAATTTACAAAAATCAACATTTAGCAATAATTTGCAAAATTATTGCAATTTATCAAATTAAAACCATATAATATTCATTTTCCTCCAAACTAACATAATAAAGCTTTTTAAAACTTTATTTTCATCATTTTACACTTATTTCAACAAATTAATGTTGATTAAATTATTTTGTCTCATTTAATTAATTCAATAAACTTCCAAATCATAATATGTCCAATATTCACCATTTATAACCAACATTATCATCTTTTACTCCATTTTATTCTTTCCAATTTTATTGTTTACTCAAAATAAACGATTTTAAATCTCCAATTTATTTTTATTTTCCAATATTAAATTATAACCACCGTTATAATTTAATATTACAACTAACCATCAAAACCAAGGTTGTTACAGACTCCCCCCTTATAAAAATTACATCCTCGCAATTTCTAGAGAAGAGCTGTAAACAACACGATTTAATTTCATTAAGTAAAGAGAAAGATAGACAAGCTCGAGTTTTAAAAAATTTCTCACCCTCAACTCAAGATGATAGAAAACCAAGATAAAATTGCCCGATAAATTCAATAATTTCCCAAGTATAATTACTGGGATTAGCGGACCATTGAATTTCTTCGAGCAATACATTATGATTTCGAAGACGTCTCACCTTCGAAACAAGAACACAAACAGAATGCTACACAAAAGATCAATCGAGTGAGATTGATTTCTCAGAAGCTTCTCGAATAGAGTCGGGATTTTAGCATCACTTTATCCCGAACTCCAATCAACAAGATAATTATCGACATGACTTTCTGTGTGTCACTACGGAAAGAGCCACACCGATTTTAGATTGACGACAATAGAGATAAGAAAATTCGACGAGAGGTGGTTCTTCAAATGCCACCAAACTCGGACGACCGCATAACTGCAAGTCGTTAGACCATTGCACTAAGGCAAGATAAACACATGGAACCAAAATTAATATATATATATATATTAATTTACAACCAAAAATTCTTAGAGTTTCAAAACTCATTATCTTTAAAATCATAATCTCAATTTTCAATACTTGAAAATTTACAAAACTCTTATTTAAATTTTATTGTAAACTCATTACTCGTTATTTAGAGTAAATAAATTTTAAGTTGTTTATTCTCCTAGTCTTTCATAAATATATTATAATTTGTAACACATATTTTTTTTCAAATTTGTTTCTCAAATTTTCTAAGTGCTAGAAATTTTTGGAAAAACTAGCGGAGTCTCCTTTGTACGAAGGGCCGTTTACAATATCACAAAAATGATTTATAATATACATCGACCATTAGGTCGGAAATACAATATATATCAACATTTAACACTTGAAAATTTTATCTGAAGCCATACCTTTCTTTTTATCATTTTTAAAGCGAGTTAGCTTAATTTTATATAACGCTTTTGCTCAAAATATAGTCCAACTATCATCTTTCACTTGTACTTAACTCAAATAGATCATACTATGTTACATTCATAAAATAAGAAGCACTACATTTGACTATTAAGGCAAACAAATCATTTTATTCTACTTCAGACCTGCTGGAAAGTATTCAGGTTTTGACATAGCAAACTTCAAAATCTGAAAACACTTATAAAATGGAAGTTTTATTTACCGAGTCTAAGCTTTCCAGCAATATAAAGATCATCAAAATCAGACTCACGGTTTAAAAGTTATGCCTAAATTTACTTTCAGCTCAAATCTCAGAAATTTTCATAATAGGACAGAGATGTCCATCCATTTTCAAACCCATTTTAGACTGAATAAAAAGAAAAATCTTCCAAAGTGGTAAAAAGAAGATTCATAGCTTACTGAAAGCACTTTCATTTATAAAAAGATTGAGCTCATTTGGAGTTATAAATTTCAATTTTTCGCTGTTTTAGCACAACACTTTTCCAAACCAAATTTTAGCTTTCAAATTAATTTGAAATTTTTCCCCAAACCATTTTAATTTTAAACTACATTTTCAAACAAGATTTTTGCTAAATCATTTATTAGATGATCATCTTTTTCCTGAAAAGCTAAGACATACAAAATTATGATCAACTCTATGTAATCATCTTTTAAAAGAAACAATTCACTAATTGGAAACACTTTTATCACTTTACACAAACAAGTTTTTTTTTCAAACAACTAACTTTGAAGACTCATTTTGAAAGAGATAACTAATCTCTTTCATTATCAAAAGATAATCATCCATCCAAAATAAATTTTGAATTTACATATTAATTTTTAAATTGTTCTCACAATTTATAATGATTGCATCTCATGACTTATTCATTTATTAAACCTTGCATCTCTTAATATAGCATTTTAAAATAAATGAACCGTTCAAATTCATATTTCCTCTTGTCACAAAATTAATAGAATGGTCATTTATTTTAAAGTTTCGGGAGAGCGATACTAGAATGAACTTTCGACCATGTAAAGTTCTAAATTTAATAAAACTCAAAACATGAAAGTTGTAGCAGATAATCTAAGCTTTCAGGAACATCAAGAATCGTCAAATTCGGACATCAAACAAAAAAGATATGCTCAAATTACCTACAACACTTAGCATAGAAAGTCACAGTTTTACAATGACAGGACAGCGAGTTTGAATTGAGTTTTTCGATCCTTTCTGCTCAAAATTTTCGAAAAAAGCCAAGGTGTGGGGTTTTGTTCCTCAAAAAGCCTCGACGTTGTTATGAGGTGAAGGCTTTTTTATATAAGCACCCACTTCATAGTGTTTTCCCGAAAACGATTATTAAGACCAATATTTGAAATTTCTTTATTATAGGAAATAAATATATTTTTATTTAGAAAAATAATTTTAAAATACTATGTAATAATAATTTGAAATGTCCATATATTTTAAAAATGATTTAGTGAAATCCGTTCTCGAAAACAATAAAAACTAAGAAGGATATTTCAAAACCGATAACTTGAATCCAATATGAATTCAATTCAAATTAATTCCAAAATCAATTCAATTTCCATTTAAATTTGAATTTCAAATTCTCCAAATATAACTAGCCTACTGATAGGCATCATAGCTCTCAAAAATATCTCAAAAACAACATCAAAACCAAACGAGAATGAGAGCAAAAACGAACTAATACAATTCTAAGGTCGATGATTGTTATTGCTGTCATTTTGCACTCAGGACAGCAACATACAACCATAATTTCGACAAAGCAAACTTCAAAATTTCAGAAAACTCAAAACATGAAACTTGTAGTACATGATCTAAGCTTTCCAAAACATCTAAAATGATTGAATTTGGTAAAAAAACGAAAGAGTTATGGTTAATTCCGTTTCAGATTCAAACACAGAGCAAATGTTAGTTTTGCTCTCCGGATAGCAATAGAAACACTCAATTTTGACCCAGATAACTTCAAATCGATTTTCCAAAAACGATTATTAAACCAATATTTGAAATTTCTTTATTATAGGAAATAAATATATTTTTATTTAGAAAAATAATTTTAAAATACTATGTAATAATAATTTGAAATGTCCATATATTTCAAAAATGGTTTAGCGAAAACCGTTCTTGAAAACAATAAAAACTAAGAAGGATACCTAAAAACCGATAACTTTAATTCAATACGAATTCAATTCAAATTTATCCCAAAATCAATTCAAATTCCATTTAAATTTGAATTTCAAATTCTTCCAATATAGTTAGCCTACTGATAGGCATCATAGCTCTCAAAATATCTCAAAAACAACATCAAAACCGAACGAGAATGAGAGCAAAAACGAGCTAATACAATTCTAAGGTCGATGATTGTTATTGCTGTCATTTTGCACTCAGGATAGCAACATACAAACATAATTTCGACCAAGCAAACTTCAAAATTTCATTAAACTCTAAACATAAAACTTGTAGTACATGATCTATGCTTTCCAGAACATCCAAAATTATTGAATTTGGTTAAGAAACGAAAGAGTTATGGTAAATTCCGTTTTAGATTCAAACACAGAGAAAATGTTAGTTTTGCTCTCCGGATAGCAATAGAAACACTCAATTTTGACCCAGATAACTTCAAAATTCTGGAAAACTCAAAACATGAAACTTGTAGAACTATGTCTATGCTTTCCCGAATATCCAAAATTATTGAATTTGGTTAAGAAATGAAAGAGTTATGGCCAAAACAATTCTCAGGCCTGTGATTGTCGTTGCTGTCGATTTGCTCTCGGGACAGCAAAAAACAAGCACGATTTTGGTCAAGCAAACATCAAAATTTCAGAAAACTCAAAACATAAAACTTGTAACCCTATGTCTATGCTTTCCAGGACATCCAAAATTATTGAATTCGGATAAGAAATGAAAAGGTTATGGCCAAAACAATTCTCAGGCCTGTGATTGTTGTTGCTATGGATTTGCTCTTGGGACAGCAACAAACAAGCAAGATTTTAATCAATCAAACATCAAAATTTCAGAAAACTAAAAACATAAAACTTGTAGCTCTATGTCAAAGCTTTTCAGAACATCCAAAATTATTGAATTTTGATAAGAAACGAAAAAGTTATGGTAAAATTTGTTTCAGCTTAAATCTTAAACAAATTATTCACAAGATTACCATTCACAAGATTACCTTGTAGCTCTACAAGGTATAATTGAATTTGGAGATTCTTCTATATTTGAGTTTTGGATCATCCTATTTGATAAGGCTTTGGTATGTAAGCACTCACTTTATAGTATTATCCGTGATGTGGGACTATTATTCCTATTTTGAAGGGGTGTTACAATCTCCCCCCTTTAGAGCCCAACGTCCTCGTTGGCTCATAAACACAACAACACCCAGGCGTCATGGCTGTAACACGTACAGACCACAATTCCGACTGGATATGGCTTTGATACCATTGTAATAGCCCGCACCTCACTTAACGCAGATATTGTCCCCAACTTAGTCACCTCCGCTTCATGGGTCAGGCCAAGGTGTGAGGTTTTGTTCCTCAAAAGGCCTCAACGTTGTTCTGATGTGAAGGCTTTTGTATATAAGCACCCACTTCATAATATTATCCACGATGTGGGACTATTATTCCCATTTTGAAGGGGTATTTCAGATAGCTTCAGGGCAATCGAAAAATATGATAGATCATGTAATAAATTGAATAAAAGGGTAAATAATTTAAAATATGTTTGGAATAGTTGAAAAATAATTTACTATGTAATAAAACGATAAATGATTAAAATAAGTGAGCGTCGAATTGAATAAAATTATCCAATTATCAAAATATAATTTGTAAAATGAAATGTAAATTAATTTGAATTAGATTGGAATAAATTTACAAATAAACAAAAAGATTTGTTTAAAAGAAAAGAAAGAAAATTTTAATTGGTTTAAATTAGAGCCCAATATCCAAGCCCAAGCCCATCTCACTCCGTTCCTTTCTACCATTATCTAAAAACCTCTTGTCTTGACTATTCAAGCATAAGCCGAACCCGTTCTATCTCGACTCAAGCCCTTAGTTCCCAAAAGGGATTCATGCGACTAATTTTAAAAAATGAAAAGAAGAAGGTAGTGCACGTTTCGGTGGAAGCAGGGCATCTCCAAGCTGGTGGTGATGAGGTCGATGGCACGACATCGTAAGGTGGCGCCTAGGTGCACAATGCAAGAAAAGATGGCTGGTTCGGTCGTGACTTGGGTTCGGCAGAGTACGATGAGGCATGAATTTTCTAAGCGAGGTTGATGGCGACGTGGGTGCAGGTTGGAGACACAATCCTGAAGGCAAAGGCAGGCTACATAGGTCAATGCAATTTGGTGGCAGCGGGAGGAGATGGTGCATGCGGGCATTAGTTTGGCTGTAGCGATGATTGTTGGGTGCTGAGAGATTGTTGATGGTAAAAAGGATTAGGGCATCGATGTAGTAGTTGATTTGGTCTTTCCAACATCATTTCGGTGAGTTTTCTCACTCGTAACTATGTTTCTCTTATATTATTCGATGTGCACTTTCCACATATATTACCTGATTTGCTTGGTTGTGTGAATTGTTGGTATATTGGATGAAATTGATTATTTGTTGATGATTGATGATCGATATGGTTTGAATTGGGTGAATTTGTGTTACGAACAATGTATTGCTTGTCATCGTGATGATTATTGACTGATTGTTGATTATATCCCAATTGTGTGATGTTTGAGTAGGAAATAGATGTTTATAAATAATTGACATATTTTTAAAATTAATCCAAAATGGGAAAATGAATTAAAAGATGACGATTTGAAATAAATATACTATTTTGAGAATACTGGAATAATAAATTATTTTGAGAATAATTAGTGAATTTGGGAATGATATCTTTATTTAATTTTGAGATTATTTGCAATTAACATAAATTTGAAAGAGGGATGATTTCTGTAATAACCCACCCCGGAATAGGCCTAACTTTCAACCCAGAAATGGCCCATCAAAACTTAGATTCATTCTAAGGCAAGTTGTTGGTAGTAAAAAGAAATAACATTGCAAAGCTATAACTAAATTTTAAGAACTCACAATGGATGGAACAAAATATAATAGTAAAGTGTACCCATTTATTTCAAAACCATAAAAATGTCATAACATAAAATCCCACAAAAACTGTAACATAATAATCGTTACAACAGTTGTCTAAATCCATAGGTACACATAAAAGCAAATAATAATAAATACTGCCACTAGCCAAGCTTCTCCATCTCTAAGCATTGTCACCACCATCACTCCATTCTTAACCAATGTTGTAACGAGAAGGGAGTCAGAACAACAAGTGTCCGGTGAATAAAAACCCCGAGTCTTATCTTTTTAGTATTGGATGGTATATTTCAAAATAAGAATATGTCTACAAACATGAAACCATTAAAGTCATTTAATACTTCTTTATAAGGAAAGGAGGCCGGTCCAACCACTTAATACCCAGAAGTAGGTTTCAAGAATCTCATATCCCAACCATATGTCATAAATAGCTAATAATATGAGGAACGATACCCAAGCCACTTAATGTGAGAAATGCGGATTACGGATCTTAAGGAACACTAGAGGGGGGTAAATAGTGTTTTAAGGAATTACTAATCCTTTTTTAGTTTATATTAATTTGAACACAAATGTATGCAATATTCAGACACAGATATGATCACAGAATCAAACACAGATGCAGATATAAAGTAAAAGCAATAAAGGAAAGAACACACCGGATTTTATACTGGTTCGGAGTTACCCTACATCCAGTCCCGCAACACAAGTATGGATTTCCTTTCAAAATCAATTCTTACAATTACACCCTCGATTTCAAGGCCACGAGGTACACCGCTCCAGATTCACAATCCTCTGGGTAGAGATACTTGATTTTACGGGCAACAAGTTCACCCGATTGATTTTCCAGGCTACAATCACACCTTTTCTCGCTTGATTGAATACAAAGAAGTCTATAACTCTGAATAGCACAGGGATCTTGTTGAGATAGTGATAGAGAATCAAACCAGAGATGATCTAGTTAGATTCAATGGTGATTTCGGCAGAGTAATGGTAAAAATATATATAAAGAAATGTGGAAGAAGAAGAGGAGAGAAATCAGAGAAAAAATGATTGTAAATTCATTTAAAACAGCCCCTATTTATAGTAGATCAACAGCCATGTCCATTCGTGAAAGGATATGACGAATAGACACTTCCTTTGAAATTCAAACTTTTGAAATAAACTATCACCTTGTTGACAAGGGTTCCTTGGGGTTGTCGACAAGCCTAAGTTATTTTTGGTAATTTGTATTTCTTTGAAAATAACTTCTATCTTGTATTAAAACTATTTTAAACTTTATAAATATACTTAACTATAGTTAAAATACATAAATAAGTATAGAGAATAATATTTTGGTATATATAAAATTTTACTATAATTTTATATTTAAATCTAAGTATAAATGTTAAAAGTTAAATATATTATAATTAAAAGATAGTTTAAAACCAAGGATAATTTGATATTGAAAATAAAGATTATTTTGAGGCTAAAAGTATTTTAAAACCAGGATAGATGTTTTTGATTTAAAAAGGAAGATTTTGAAATCATTTTGAAAACAAGATATAATTTTGCAAAACATTTGAATAAAAGTTAGTGGATACAAAACAATGTTCCGCTAGATTTTTCCTAGGTTCCATCCTACTTAGGGTTCCATCCCTTTAACGGGCTCGAAGTGGATTCCATTCCATGAATAAAATGGATTTTAAGATGTCAGTGCTTTTCTAGGAGTTTTAACAAAATTCCTAACTAAATTACTTATATTGAAATCTTGAACTCTTGATAATCTTGATAATCATGAGTCTTGAATCTTGATATCTTCGATCTTGAGTTCATCAGTTCTTGAATCTCTATACTGTACAGTCTTCATTCTTTGTACCTGCATGTTTATATTCTGCATATACATATATATCTAAACCATAACATTAGTATTTATATTTTATAACAAGTCCTAAGGTTGTTGTCATCAAAACCATCATCTCAAGGACTAACACTTAATACTTCCCAGTGGAAAATATGCATACTCTAGTCATTTAAGACCTTGATTAAGGCAGACCCCATCATTTAAGACCTATTTCCAAAAGCGTGCTCCTCAATGGCATTATCTAGCTGACATCACATGGAATCTCACGGGCCATTTAATACTTCCAAGTGGAAAATAGGCAGACTCTCATCATTTAAGACCTTAAATAAGGCAAACCCCATCATTTAAGACCTATTTCCAAAAGCGGACCCCTGTAGAGATAAGATCTAATGTAACCCCTTGGCAATTTAATACTTCATCTAGGGAAAAGAGGCGGATCCAACCACTTAATACCTCAAAACCCTGAAGTAGGCCCTTCGTCTTATGGCTCATACTCATAATGACGTCTCACATTAGTCCGCTATTCATAGGAACTGGTAGCCAGATTAGCTGGGTAGATTTCTCCTACATAATTTGGAACAACTTTGCGTCATTACAAATATTTATTATAAGGATATCCCAGATCAATAAAAGTGTGCACAACTGCTGGTAGCCTCAAAGTGAAGGGCAGACTTCTGCTATGTACCTTTATTGACCTCGCATCCCTATGACTTAGCCATAAATTAATTACTCTCCATATATATACACACACTCACACACACACTCTCATCTCACCGTTTCGTAAATAAGGCCTTATAAGGAATCTTCCTTATTATGCCTTAAAATAATAATTAGGCTACATAAGAGTTTCCTCTTATTTTTGCGTCAAAATCAATTACCTTCCGAATGGAAGAAATAAATGTAATTAAATGCCTAATTAACTATGCCATATATGCAATAATTATACGTTAATTACGTGAATAGAGATAAATAAATATTCACACCTAATAAGTTCTAAATGCATGGATTGAATGCTCTAAACTAGCATTAAATGTCAATTCTCTAACCAATTATTATTACAAGTCCTTTTTCTTCAAATTCCCAAGATTTCATGGAATTCTAATGTCCAAAATAGAAAATAAATATTCATAACCAAAATTGCAATAACAGACTTGTAAATAAAATAGAAACTCGATTTATTACACCAATTCAGTGAAATATCTTAAATAATAAGAATTGCAATCTAAACCCCATATTCTATTCAACTCCTCTATTTATAAAGAAATATATAAGAATAAGCGGTGTAAACTGCAAATAGAATCCGTTAATCTAAACCTCTTATTTTATTGAAGGGTCACAATTTCACCCAAAGAAGAAGGAGAAGTGGAATGGACTATGAAATTATCAAAAATTGCATAAACAAAACAAATCCCATCAAATTAATGTAAACAATTGGGAATCTCAGTAAAGAATTAACATATCAAAATAAAAAGGAATTTTGGAAGATTTTATCTATCATATTTTCGAAATCCCAAAATCCCAAAGGCATATTCAAATCCAAAAAGAAATACACTAAACAATTGCTGAAAAGAAATACTAAGGTTTCCACTCATAGATTAGTCTTAGCTTCACTCAAATGGATTTGTAGCCTTTCGATCTCTTCCAGAATCTCTCTCTTTTGATATATACACACACAATAGGAAAGATGTATATATATATTCATTATATCCAGAATAATTGGTGAAGAATAGGATAAAAATAGATTGGGGGAAGAAGAAACAAAAAGAAAATAAGTTGAATTCTTACCTGAATGCTCCATGGAGTTTCTGAATCGTATTAAAGAGAGATAGCAATGGAAGGGTTTCGTCGTATTCCCTGAAGTAATATGAATAAAAGTAGAGAGGATAGGTTTCTATTTATAGGAGTTGAAACGCACCAGAACCATAGGATGGAAGTAGGTAGGAAACGGGTAAATCTAGAGCATATAACCGAATAAAGCATAACTTCAAACCCTAGTTGCCAGTGGCAACTTCTGTTGCTAAGCAGTCGACCACCTTTGGGCAACCGGTTGACCGGTTGACCTATTCAGGTCGACCGCTTCTTTTATTTAGGGAAATGCTTATTTATTTCCATTGTAAGATTATTTTATTTCCTAATTAACTTTTTAACGTTAAACTATAATTAAATGTTTACTTAGCCCCCAAGTAAATTTTTGAAATTTAAACCTTAAAGTTGATTTCTCTTTTTAATTTTAATTCAAACTAAATTAATTTAAATCTGAGAACTTCAAATGCTCATAACTTCTTTGTTTGAGCTCCGTTTTCAGCATATTATATATGAAAACAGATCAGAATTTCACCACGAACGCTACAGAATAAGTTTCGTAATCAAATTCCAAATTTTATAAAATTTCCATATCCAACCCTTATCATATTTGATTCAATTTACTTTATTTATTTATGGTTCATTTTATAGGGTGTTACATTCTCCCCTCCTTAAAAAGGATTTCGTCCCGAAATCTTCCAAGGGGTGAGTAGCATAACTCACAATAACATCCATATTATACAACCAAGTTCTCTACACAACCATCTACTCAACCAGTAGTGCAATGTGATTATGTACTGCAGACATGCTAAAATGAGCTCAATTTTAGTGTGAGTTGTAATCTTGTCATATAAGTATGTATGCAAATATCCTAAACATGCATAAAAATTTCTATATGAGTGTAAAGTGATTATGAAAAAGTGTAACAACCACCTCCTACCTTCCAACCTAGCAACCGCGATGCAACCAAAATCCTAATTTTAGGGAGAAAAATTGTCAGTGAAAAGCTTTGGGTGAGTGTTTTTCATCTTCTTCTTTGTCTCCCATGTGCTTTCCGCTGGATTGTCCCCCCATTGTACTCGGACCAACCTAATTCTTTTATTGCAGAGTCTTCTAGTACCGTGCTCCACAATGCATGCGGTGGCACGAGGCATTGTCAGCTTCATCTCAAAATCCCCCAACTGATCAGGCTCTATGCTGCTAGTTGTGTCATGAAGTTATTTTCTAAGGTGAGAAACATAGAAACATTGTAGACTCCTGCCAACTTGTCAGCAAGCTCCAAACGATATGCCAATTTTCCTATTCTTTCTAGAATTTTGAATGGCCCAATAAATCTAGATGCTAATTTTCTAGACTTGCAAGACCTAATAACTTTTCTAGGAGGGAAGATTTTAACAAATACCATATCTCCAACCTCAAATTCAAGTTCTTTCCTTCTTTTATCCACATAAGATTTCTATCGGTCTTGCGCTACCTTCATCCTTTGCCTGATCAACTCTATTTTTTCCATGGTATTACGGATCAAATCGGGTCCGAGCAGTACTTTATCGGTGGTTTCCCACCAGCAACTAGGCAATTTGCATGGCTGCCCATAAAGTGCTTCAAAAGGGGCCATACCAATCGTTGTTTGATAGAATTAATATACGCAAACTCAACCAAAGGTAGATGCTGCTCTCAATGTCCTCCGAAATCCAAGACACAAGCTCTCAACAAGTCTTCCAAAACTCTATTCACCCTCTCTATTTATCCATCAGTTTGTGGGTGATATGCCATGCAAAGGTTTAAAGAAGTTCCCAAAGCGGTTTGTAAACTCCTCCAAAACTCACTAGTGAATAAGGGGTACCTATCGACTATGCTAATAAGAATTCCATGTAGACGAACTACCTCCTTAATATAAATCTGGGCGAGAGAGATGCTAGTCCAATTTCTCCTAATCGGAACAAAATGAGCACTCTTGGTGAGTCTATTTACAACAACCCAAATAGCCTCATTGCCCTTCTGACTATTAGGCAATCCTTCTACAAAATTCATCGTAATATGTTCTCACTTCCAAGTCAGAATTTCCAAAGGTAATAATAATAATCCACCAGGCTTCCCTTACTCAACTTTTACCTTTAGACATGTTAAACACCTAGCAAAAAACTCAACTACGCTCCTCTTCATTCCATTCCTAAAGAAAATTCTCTTCATGTCCTTATACATCTTATCTCCTCTGGGATGGATGGTCATCCTTGAGTGGTGACACTCCATAAGAACATCTTTCATCAAATCATCAATCATTGGGATATAAAGCGTCTATCTCTTCTAAAATATCCCTTCTCATCAACTGAGTACCTCCTAGCATGGGGAAAATGCTCTCTTTTTCATAATTTTTCCAAAATCTCTACTAACTTCCCATCTTTTACTTGCTCGTGCCCTATATGATCCATCAAGGCCGATCTAATCTCCATAATTGATAGAAAACCTTGTATGGGTTCTGTTGACGGTTGGAGGTTAAAATTCGAGAGAAACTCCAACTATCTCCATTCATATATAACATCTAGGGAGCGTGTCTCTGGCTAAGGGCGTCGTCGACTACGTTCCCTTTTCCAGGGGTAAATTGAATACCAAAGTCAAAGGGTGTTACATACTTCATCCACCACTACTGCCTAAGATTCAAATTTTTTTGGGAAAATAGGTATTTGAGTGATTTATGATTAGTAAATAACTCAAATCTTTTCCCTAAGAGATAATGCCTCCACATCTTTAAGGCAAAAACAGTGGCTGCCAATTCTAAATCATACACTGGATACCTCTTCTCATGATCTTTTAGTTGTCTACTAACATATGCAATCACCTTTCCTTCTTGCATAAGAACTGCTCCTAATCCTATGCCTCATGCATCCGTGAAAACCATAAATGGCTTAGTTCCATCTAGAATGGTGAGCACGGGTGCACTAGTCAATGACACCTTAAGCTTCTCAAATGCCTTAGTGCATCTATCATCCCAAACAAAAATTAGATTCTCCTTAGTCAATCGGGTTAAAGGGGCTGCTATTTGTGCAAAGCTCTTGATGCATTACTAGGAGCTTCCATCCTTGGATAGCTTCCAATTTAGCAAGGTCCACCGCCAATCCTTATTCTGAAACAATATACCCAATGAACCAAACTTCATTTTTCCAAATGTGGCATTTAGAAAACTTGACTTTGAGTTGGTTTCTCCTCATGGTCTTCAATAGCTCGCTAAGGTGGTCCTCGTGCTCCTTCTTGCCTTTAGAGAAAACCAAGATATCATCAACAAACACCACGACAAATTTATTAAGTTGTCCTCTAAATATTCTACTCATCAAATCCACAAAGTATGTTGGGGCATTCGTCGGTCCAAAAGGCATTACTTCCCACTCATAGAGCCCATCTGGAGTACGGAATGCGGTCTTCAACTTGCTATCCTCTACAATCCTTAACTGATGGAATATTGTCGGTAAGTCTAATTGAGAAAAGACTTTAGCTCCTACAAGTTGGTCAAACAAGTCATCTATTCTAGGTGATGGGTACCTATTCTTCTTTGTCAACTTGTTCAACTCCCTATAATCGATGCAAAGTCTCAAAGAATTGTCTGCCTTAGTAGCAAAAACAATAGGGGCTCCCACTCAGAAGTACTCCTATGGATGAATCCTTTCTTTAATAGCTCTGAGATTTGCTTATCCAATTCTCTTCTTTCTTTGGTGGCCATATGTCTCAAAGGCAGAGCTCGGGTCTTGCGTCCTTCTCCAAATCAATTCGAAACTCATTCTCTCTATGAGGTGGGAGACCCGAGACCTCCTCGAAGACATCAAGAAATTTACAAACTATGGGTACAAATAATGGCTCTCGAACAACAGATAGATTTAGTGAGTATAAATGGCTTAACTCAACTAAAGCTTTAGGTGTACAAAGAACTTCTATGTCATGACCTCCATGACTCCTTAATCGTACTACCTTTTTATCACAGTCAAGAATGGCTCTATAATATGGCAACCATTCCATACCCAAGATAAGTCCATACCCCTTGAAATTTAGAATGTACGCAGTATATACGAAATCAACGCTGCATATGTCTTACACTAGGTCTTTGCAAATAAAAGAAAGATGGGTCGAACCCCCAATGGGATTGGAAACCTCTATTAGGCTATTGACCATTTATGTTTTAAGGTTTAAGGAATTTACAACATCCCTAGCCATAAAGGAATGTGATGCTCCCAAATCAAATAGGGTATGAATAGTAACCCTAAAAATAAGAGTTATACCTTCTAGAGCTGCTTTTCCTTGGACTCTTGGTGGCTTACTGGTAATAGGGACAGCTTTAATAGCGTAGGCCTATCCGCTTGGTCCTTCCTTAGCCATCTTGGGACATTGATTCTTGAGATGCCCTTCATCGTGGCAGTTAAAGCACTTTCCTTTGAAGGCTTCCTTTATTAGACTCACCCTACAATCTTTAGCTTCATGACCCTTCCTTTGGCATTTCTTACACACTGTTATATCTTTCTTAAACTTCCCCTTTGACTTCTTGTTGGCCCAAAAAGCTCCCCTTCTTGGATCCTCCTTGCTTTTGGGTCAGTGCATACTTCTCTTTCTCTCTTCCCTTATCTTTCTCATTGGCCATGTGTAGCATCGTCGTTTCTACCAACATCTCATACATGGCCCCATAGGTACTTGGGTCAACAACATTTCTCTTAGTGGGGAATTTAAACCTTTTACGAACTTCATGGCCTTTTTTATAGGTGTGTTTATCAGTTTCATCCCAAATTTAGCCAATTCAGTAAACTTAGCTATGTACTCCTAAAGGGTAGAATCTCCTTGTCTCGGTTGAATGCACTTTTTCGAATACAAGCTAACCTCTACACTAGACATGAATCTAATCTCAAATTGTTCCTTGAATTCATCCCAAGAGAATATTCTTCCAGGATGCTCATCGGTCACAAGGTTCCACCAATTCAAGGCTTCTTTCTGAGGTGCCAAGCTGTTATTCTTCTTCTTAGTTGATCATCCCAACTAAGCTCTTTAAATATCTTCTCGCAGTTACTAATCTATTTTTTAGCTTTCGAATATCCTTCAGTTTCAGAGTATGTCTTCCCTCCCATATTAAAAAAGTCCTTACACAACTTAGGAAAGTCGAAAGGATGGGGTGCTGCTTCGGCGGCCGAGGCAATGGGTGCTACCGGTGTAATTGGAGGAATAAGAATCTGCTCGATACTCCTAAGATATTGTTTAAACCATTCGGGCATTCCATGAATGGGTGGTCTTCGGTGGGTAGGGTTCCTTTGTTTGGAAGAAGATTGATTATCAACCATATCAACTATCTATAGGTTAAACCTTTAGTGACGATTTCCAAAGATATTATTTACATGCTGAAAGAAAAGAAAAGTTTGCCTAGTGTACATGCGTATGTTCAAGAAGAGAGGGAATACATATAGTAAGAATTCTTTTGAAAATTCTTTTTGAAAAACCTTTTTCGAAATAACAAATACGTCTCTCATACGCATAGGTTTTTCCCGTTGATCGGGTAACCCAGGCTCCGATACCAAATGTAACAACCTACCCTGAAACAGGCCTAAATTTCAACCCAGAAAAGGCCCATCGAAACATAGATCCATTCTAAGACAAGCTGTTGGTAGTAAAAAGAAATAACACTTCAGAGCAATAACTAAACTTTCAGAACTCACAACGGATGGTACAAAATATAATAGTAAAGTGTACCCATTTATTTCAAAATCATAAAAATGTCATAACACAAAATCCCATAAAAACCATAACATAGTATCTGTTACAACAGTTGTCTAAATCCATGGGTACACATAAAAGAAAATAATAATAAATACCGCCACTAGCCAAGCTTCTCCATCTCTAAGCATTGTCACCGCCATCACTCCGTCCTTAACCTATGTTGTAATGAAGACGGAGTCAGAACAACAAGTATCTGGTGAATAAAAACCTCGAGTCTTACCTTCTAAGTGCTTGGGCAGTATATTTCAAAATAAGAATATGTCTATGAACATAAAACAATTAAAGTCATTTAATACTTCTTTATAAGAAAGGAGGCGGGTCCAACTACTTAATACCTTCCATTCCAGAAGTAGGTTTCTAGAATCACATATCCCAATCATACGTCATAAATAGCTAATAATTGAGAGACAGTACCCAAGACACTTAATACTTCCTAGTGGAAAATAGGCAGACTCTAGTCATTTAAGGTCTTAAATAAGGAAGACCCCATCATTTAAGACCTATTTCCAGAAGTGTGCTCCTCAATGGTACTGTCTAGCTGACATCACACGAAATATCATTGGCCACTTAATGCTTCCAAGTGGAAAATAGGAAGACTCTGGTCATTCAAGACCTTAAATAAGGCAACCCCATTATTTAAGACCTATTTCCAAAAGGGAACCCCTATAGAGATACCACATAACGTAACTCCTTGGCCATTTAATACTTCATCTAGGGAAAAGAGGTGGATCCAACCACTTAATAACTCAAAACCCTAGCGCAGGCCCTTTGTCTTATAACTCATACTCATAATGACGTCTCACATTAGTCCGCGATTCGTAAGGATTGGTAGTCAGATTAGATGGGCAGATTTTTCCTACAGAATTTGGAACTCACCTCGTGTCATTACAAATATTTATCATAAGGATACCTCACATCAATAAAAATTTACACAACTGCCGGTAGCCTCAAAGTGAAGGGCAAACTTCTGTCATGTAACTCTATTGACCTCGCATCCCTATGACTTAGCCACAAATCAATTACTCTCCACACGCACACACACTCATCTCACCGTTTCACAAATAAGGCCTTATAAGGGATCTTCCTTATTATGCCTTAAAATAATAATTAGGCTATATAAGAGTTTCCTCTTATTTTTGCCTCAAAATCAATTACCTTTCAAATGAGGGAAATAAATGTAATTAAATGCCTAATTAACTACGCCATATACGCAATAATTATACGTTAATTACATGAATAGAGATAAATAAATGTTCGTGCCTAATAAGGTCTAAACGCACGGATTTTACGCTCTAAACTAACTTTAAATGTCAGTTCCCTAACCAATTATTATTATAAATCCTTTTTCTTCAAATTCCCAAGATTTCATGTGATTCTAATGTCCAAAATAGAAATAAATATTCATAACCAAAACTGCAATAACAGACTTGTAAATAAAATATAAACTTAATTTATTACACCAATTCAATGGAATATCTTAAACAATAAGAATTGCAATCTAAAACCCATATTCTATTCAACTCTTCTTTTTACAAAGAAATATATAAGAATAAGTGGTGTAAAATACGAATATAACTCGAAATCTAAACCCCTTATTTTATTGAAGGATCACAGTTTAACCCAAAGAAGAAGGAGAAGTGGAACAGACTATGAATTATCAAAAATTGCATAAATGAAACAAATCCCATCAAATTAATATAAATAATTGTGAATCTCAACATAGAATCGACATATCAAAATAAAAGGGAATTTTAGGGGATTTTATCTATCATATTTTCGAAATCCCAAAATCCCTAAGGCATATTCAAATCCAAAAGGAAATACACTAAACAATTGCTGAAAAGAAATACTAAGGTTTCCACTAACAGATTAGCCTTAGCTTCAATTGCTGAAAAGAAATACTAAGGTTCCCACTCACAGATTAGCCTTAACATCACTCAAATAGATTTTTAGCCTTTCGATCTCTTCCATAATCTCTCTCTTGTGTATATACACAATAGGGAAGAGGTATATATATTCATTAGATTCAGAATAATTTGAGAAGAATAGGATAAGAATAGATTGGAGGAAAATGAAACAAATAGGAAATAAGTTAAATTCTAACCTGAATTCTCTACGGAGTTTTTGAATCTTATTAGAGAGAGATAACAATGGTAGAGTTTTGTCATATTCCCCGAAATAATATGAATAAAAGTGGAGATGATAGGGTTCTATTTATAGGAATTGAAATGCACTAGAACCGTAGGATGGAAGTAGGTAGGAAACGGGTAAATCTGGAGCGTACAACTGAATAAACATAACTTCAAACACTGGCTACCACTAGCAACTTCTATTGCCAAGCAGTCGATCGTCTTTGGGAGACCGGTCGACCGCTGCGGTCGAATGGTTGACTATTTAGGTCGACCACTCCTTTTATTTTGGAGAACATTTATTTATTTCCTTTGCAAGGTTATTTTATTCCCTAATTAACTTTTTAATGTTAAACATTAGTTAAACATTTACCTAGCCCCAAGCTAATTTTTGAATTAAACCCTAAATTTGATTTCTCATTTGAATTTGAATTCAAACTAAATTAATTTAAATCTTAGAGCTTCAAATGCTCATAACTTCTTTGTTTGAGCTCCGGTTTCAGCATATCATATATGGAAATAGATCAGAATTTCACCACGAATGCAAAGGAATAACTTTCATGGTTAAATTCCAACTTTTATAAAATTTTCATATCAAACCCTTATCATATTTAATTCAATTTACTTTATTTATTTATGGTTCATTTTACAGGGTGTTACAATTTTGAAAAATTATATAAGTGGAATAACTTTGAAGATTTGATGAATTAAAATTATTTGGAAAGGATGAGTTTTGAAATTTTATTAATAAGTGAATTTTTTGAAGAGTTGAATTATTTGTTTATCGTTGATTATAAAAATATTGGAAGGGTACTTATGAAATGGAACTTGAAGTTATATGTTTTTAAAAGTGTTGAGTAATTTGAATTTAATAGATGATAAGTTTATAAAATAATATTTTAAAGTAATTGCAAGTTGAATATAATTATTTTATTTATTGTATGGAAATGATCATTTATGGAGATTAAAATATATATTGTGAAGTGAATTTTTGAAAGTAATATAAAATTATGTTGATTATTAAAGTATATTGGAATATATTATATGTGCTAGATATTGAATTTGATGGATTACTTTTCAATAATAAATGGTTTTAAAGAGGTGTGAAAAATGAATGAGGATTTAAATTAATGATTTTCAAATTATATACTTGAGTTGGAAAATATTTATAGATTGAGAATATTCTTTTGATTTGAAGATTTTAGTGGCATTTGAAATTACAAACTTCTTTATAGTATTTCTTAATATTTTATTATTGAAGAAGAAGTTTGAGATGAAAGGATTTTAATGGTTTTAAATTTATTGATGAGTTAGAGTAAAAATTAATTGATGAGTTCAAATAAAATCATATAAGTGGTTTTAATTATGGGTTTTTGGAATTAAATGTGAGAGTTAATATTTATATTTAAAAGAGAAGAAAATAAATAAAAGAAGTGGTTTGTTAAACTAAATTGAAGTGTTTTTATAAAAAGAAGGAAAAATGAAGTGAAACATATTTAAATAAAACCCTCCATCTCGTTAATCACTGATCGAATAATATATTGATGTGTGTATGGATGATTGTGATTTGTTTGCTACGAACGAGATGAAGTTAAGTTACCCATTATGTTGAATTACAAAATACTAAATTTTATGAATAATGAATTATAGTAAAATTAAGCGAGAGTGAATTAATAAGCGAAGTGGAAATTTATTTAATATAGATTAATTGACGGTGTTGTGTATATAATTGTATTTCACCGGGCACTATGGGACATCCGTGTGGGGTGTATTTATTTATTCAACACAAGTATTATGTTGGGTAATTCATTAAAGACTGAGTATTTGGTACTTGGGTATCGATGAATTAATCTATATTATACACCAATATTAATCGACATTATTTGGATTCTGACTTGATGTGAGAGGTAAATTATAATATTCCTTTATTTTATTTTAAAGGGGGAATTTGATTATCTCCAATTTTAAGTGGATCGTGGTGTACAAAGTCCCTTACGTAGATGTGATGGCCAGAAGTTTTTGCTAGCCCCATCTTAGCTTGACCGACCATGGGTTAGCCCTCGATGGTTGCGGCGACATGGCCCCCTCATCACATGGTCATAGTCTGCTACACGGGCCAATGAGACGAAAACAAAATGAGGAAAGAGGTTGATGAAAGGAAGCGAGGTACAAGGAAGAGAGGAAGCGAAGTGTGATTAATGTGCAGGTAAAGACTGGTGATGACGCTCATAAAATATTTACAAGTAGGGTCTCCATTTGCATTTGAAAAGCAGCGAGACTCGAGTGTAGACTCGGCTTCTAGCGGTAGCAATAACAACAGCACATATAATAGCATTAGCAATAATGAAAATTAAAATGAAGAATAAAATGAATAAATATAATAATGCTAAGTAAATGTGAATGAATTGAAGTTTGAGATGTGCTATGTGTAATGTATGTGATCTATGTGATGTGTGTAATGTGTGCGATGTGCGATGTATGTTGTGTGTGATGTGTGATACGTGATGTGTAAATGTGTGCGATGTGTGTGATGTGGGATGTGTGGGCTATGTGTTGTGTGTGATGTGTAAGATGGATGCTTGATGTGTGTCGTGTGATGTGTGTGACTGTGTTTGTTGTCATATGTATGTTATGATGTTTGATGTGTTATGGATGCTATTCGATGCGTTGTGGATGTTTTATTATTCCATCATATGGATTTCTTTATTATGTTGTGTATATGTTATTCCTTGAGATATTGTTTGTATTCTCACCGTTGAATCTAGACATAGTCTGACCCGTTTATTATTTATATAATACTCAGGTCAGTCCGAGCCATTTCAAGTTCAGGGACGAGGAGACAGATAATGATTGATCGGCGTAGTTGGAGGTTTGATTATTAGCTGTATTGTATTTCATGTTATGGATTATGTATGTATATGTTACGGATTAGATGTATTTGTGATGACCCGGAATTTTGGGCAATAACAATTTGATAATCTTTATTAATAAATATTTAAATTGGTTTAATAATCTTCTTTTATAAATATTTAATTATTTAGATTTATCTTTCAAGCTGATAAAAATATATTCTAGTGGTAATGTATATATATATATATATATATATATGTGTGTGTATATACATTGTAATATGAAGTCTTTGATTTAAATTTTATAAGAAAATATGTTTTCAAATTATAATATATATGTATGTATATATTGTGATTTGGAGCTTTGTTTTAAATTCAATGATTTTCAAAAGCTAAATAAGGTTAATTCTATTTTTTCAAAACATAAGATAAATATTTATTTTAAAAATGTGATAGTTTAAATAGGATTTAATAAAAGTTTTATTTTGTTTTCTTTTTAAAAGTACTTAAACTAAAATGATTTATATATAGGTTGAAATAAGCTTTCTTTTTAAAATATCTCTTAAACTAGAATAGTTTGTAAACATAAGTAATATATAAATAAATTACTAAATTCACATTTACATAAATATAAATACAACTTCATATTACATAATTTAAAGGAAAACATAAATACTTTTATAATAGGGATGTAAACATAATTTTACCTTGTTTTTACATTTGTAAGCTAATTAGATCATGCAATGACATTTGTATCAATTGATTTACAAGTGGCAAATATTTTTGTTTTAAGTAATCTAATTATATAACTAATGTTTAGAAAAGAAATCTGTTTTCTTCATTCTCAGTTCAATCTTTCTTTCTTCTCTTTTTAACTAAAACCTGTAAACCAAAATAAACTGAAAACCAAAATCAAAGCTAACAACAAGAACTATTTCAAACTGCTTCAACCTGAGCTCAAGCAAGTAAATCAATTAACAAGCAAGATTCAGGGATCAGACTCAAATTCAAGTTTCAGATCAACAATTGCATTCAAAATCAACTTCAGTTCCAATCAAAACATACAAGTTCCAGATCTAAGAAAACTGTTCCTCTGTTCCTTTGCTCTCTGTTTTCCCGGTGAGTAAACAAAACCTTTAAAAACTTAAATAGGGTTGTAAGCTTTAGTGCATGTGATGAATGATTGTAGTAGTATGGTTTGCATAAGTATTTGGATGTGAATGTATGAATATACATATGATTTGTCTGGAAATGCCTGTGTATGTATAAATATATATATATATCTGCTATGTTAAAATCCAGGCTCAAATTCCTTATAAAAATTCATATCTTCCCAAACATTCGGACTTAGGCTATGATTTATAAAGGAAATATGATTATAACAGAGTATTATAAATTTTAAAAATGGTTTCTAGAATTTATATTTGGCAATCACTTCTGAAAGAATGAATAACAGTGATGATCTAAAATTAAGCTAAAATCAATCATCATAATTTAAGAATTTGATTATAGAACCTGATTAGTATTAGAAAATGATGAATTTTAATATGGAAATCACGATTTTTAAGTTTGTATTCGTCGAGGTATATCGAGATGATCGGATATGGTACTTTTGTCGATTGTCGTCGATCGACGAGGTGTTGGAGGTCGGGCTTGTTGTCAGAGGTAGCTGGAAGGACGGTGGTCGAAGGAAAAATGGTCAGGTGATTTTAAGATGGCTGTGGTGGCCAGGGGATGTCGAAGTAGGGTTTTGTCGTCAGTTTGGGTGGTCGTTGTATTCGAGGCATTTGCGACGCCGTGGGGAGATCGATGACAATCGCATGTGGGGGGATCGTCGCTGGAGGTAGTGACGCCGCTCTGGTCGGAGGAACGTGGGCTCCGGTGGATGGGATCGTCGACGGCGAGGGTATTTGCCGATCTGGTCTGTGTTCCTATTTGTGATGAGATGTTCATTTTCGTTTTGCAAGCGAATGCATCGATCTGGAAGGTCGGGTGAATCGGGGAGTTGGTCGTCGACTCGCTGAAGGTCTCGGCGAGGTGTCGGAGTCGACCAGAACGACGTGCACGTCAGTGTCTGGTGAAGTCCGAGTTTAGGAAGATGATGCTTTTCTCGGGTCGGGCTCGAGTTATTTCGTGAGTTGACTCGAAGAAGGAAAGGTCACGAGTGTATCGAAGTTTGCTCGGGAAAGAATCGTAGTTGGCTCGGGTAATTTAAGTATACCAGGTTATAAAAGAAAGAACTCAAGCTTTTCAAAGGTTTCAAAGTTTAAAAGCAAAATATAAACAAGTTTTCCAAGTTAAGATATTTTATAAAGTTCCAAAACAAAGTGTTTAAAACAAGTTTTAAAGTTATTAAAATAATTAGTTTTCAAAAGAAAAATGTTTAACCAAGTTTTAAAATATATTTAAGGAAATAAGTTTTAAAGAGATATGATAATTAATTAGTAAAATTAATTAAAAGTTAATCACTTATGAAATTGATTAAGTATAATTACTTAATGTAATTAATAAGTATAATTACTTGGTGTAATTAATTAAAGGATTAATTAATATAATTAATTAAAGAGTTAATTAATTTATGTAAGAAATTAAAGATTAATTAATTACTGAATGTGATTAATTAAGGTTAATTAATTAATGTGGTTAATTAGAGATAATTAATTAATGTAAGTGATTATGGGATAATTAATTAATGTGATTAATTAAGAATCATTAATTAATGGAAGTAATAAAAGGTTAATTTCTTAATGGAAGTAATTAAGGATTAATTACTTAGTGTAATTAATTGAAGGATTAATTAATATAATTAATTAAAGGATTAATTACTTAATGTAAGGATTAATTAATGAAGTAATTAAAGGGTAATTAATTAATGTGGTTAATTAGAGATAATTAATTAATGTAAGTGATTATGGGATAATTAATTAATGTGATTAATTAAGAATCATTAATTAATGGGAGTAATTAAAGGTTAATTATTGTGAATGGTTAAAGTTAAATTAATTTATGTAATTAATTAAAGGCTAATTACTTAATGTAATTAAAGAGTAATTAATCAAGGATGATTAATTAAGATGATAATTAAAGGATGATAAATTAATTGGTTTGTAATTAATGTTAAGTAAGCAGGATTTAAAAGTAATTAAAGTAATTAATTTAATTCATTGGTGGTTAATTAAATTAATTTGAGATGGTGTGGTTGATTTATCTTGCTTACGGATGATTGAATGATATTGAATGACTTGGATTATGTGATAACTCTGATATGTGATTGTGCTGTTATGTGATATGAGATGCTTTGGTTGAATAGTGATAATATGGATTATCTATCTGTGATAATGTGAATCATCTATCTGTGTGTAAATGTTATCCTAAATAATAAATTGAATTGTTTAAACCCTTAAACAACTTGGATATTAAAACGGCGTTTTGGATTTCGATGAGACCGGGATCGGATTTCCGAATTGGATATCCGAAAACCACATCGATCCAAATTAAACGTTAGGTCGTGAAATCTCAAGTGAAGATCGAGATGAAGGTTCATAGTGCAAGGGCTATTGTCGTTAACTCTGAGGGTGATTCTAAAATGAGTGTAGCGAGATAGTGCCTTCGGTTTCGTTCGAACCCGGAACGAACTTGTACGGATTGAATGCTTTCAAAACATCGTCAGGTGGACGATGAGCATTCTAAGTGATGTGTTTTGATAAGGTAATCGTAGCCCCAAGCCTCATCAACCGGGAATGGCTAAAACAGGAGAGGTGCAGCAAGGCTAAGTGGGTAGCACCCAAGTAGGACGAGATTTACCACTGTCTAGAGGTCCCTTTATATTCGGCTATGTGGGCAGTTGGTTGCAAACAACTGCGGGGTTGTCTTGTTCGGGACTGTCCAGTAAGGGATGGTTCCGGCCTTATGTTGCAAGGGATTGGGAGTGATCCTCGGTACGGTGATCTAGGCCCCGTACTGTGATGGGCGGTACCCCAGTAGCCCTGCCATTGTATGGAATCCAAACTCCAATAAGTGATCGCGGACTTGATTGTATAACCCACTTTGTGGCTAGTATGTTGGAATTTAATTATGTAACAATTTCAGCTATGTGAATATTTATTTGAAAACCCCAGACACTATTGTAATATAACTAGATTTCCTATCAAATGTTTTGGTTATCATAAGGTAAAAACTTTTCCGTGTTTATGTGCGGGAAGTCTTACGAGATACCTTTTGTTTTCAAAAAGATTTCGAAAGTTAAGCAACTTTAACTCGTTTACTCACACCAGACCCATGTCTGACCCGGAGTTTATTTTCTGTTTTATTAAACTCTTGGGTACTCAAATTTTTACGAGTAGCCAAGGGATTCAGGTTAGCTTTGACGAATCTATGGAGGAGATTTGGAGCAGGAGGCTTCAGCGTATAGATATATTATGTTTCCGCTGTGTTAGTAATTGTGTCTGTATTGTATTGATGTACTTGAAATGTATGATAGACAGGTGTTTATAACTGTCTAATTTGAGATGTATAAGTTGTGTAACTCTGATGTATATGATACTATGTAATATCTAATGTGATATATTATACTTCATTCGTTCCGCTGTGAGATTTCTGATTATGTTGAGTTTCTTCTTTTCTATCTTTTCTTCTTCTATCCCTTTCTTTCTTAAATCATGATGCGTCTTTCTGGGCTAAGAAAGACGGGTCGTGACAGTATTAGATCTATATTGTGTATATATTTGAGAATTAGTGGGAATTTGACTTATTTTTGTATCGCACCTAGGTTTGTGTGCATTTTATATTAAATATGTTATCGCTGCGTTGATGACCCTATGTTCTCTATGATTTATTTTATATTGTTCTATCCGTGGGTAACACATGTGTTTATTGTTTTGTGCCGAGACTGTTTACGTCGAGGTGAGTGATTTTTATATTATGAGGCGTATTTAGCATTGGCCTAAGGGAATATTCACGTATGTATCACCTACATCTTCTCATTCTCCGTGTTACTCGATAGTATTACTCAGTAATATTCTTGGCTTATTTGGATATAGAGGTGGGGTGTTATATTTTTGGTATTAAAGCAGGTTTAGAACAATATAGAGCATAAGAGACATGAGTGTTTGACCTTAGATGAGATTTAGAGTCCCTATCCTCGTGGTGTGTGGTAGGTTATTGTTTATATTTAAGTAATAATATGAGAATATAATGATTACTGGGGTAATCATCTGGGGACGTATTTATATTTTTCTTATTGCTATATATGTTTTTTTTACCTTTTTCTAAATATAAATCTCAGTATGAGATGCAGAGAAATTGATGGAGGTTGAAGAGATGGTGTAGAATACAATAGCCTATGATTTTTGTTTGATGATCACAAACATATATATATTCGTCTAAATGTATTTGGTATTGTACTATTTTATGTTTCACATAATTAAATAAATGTTTGTTGGATAAAATAAATAACACAGAATTCAAATTCAAACAAAATATTCAAACTAATATTTTATTACAAATTCAAATAGTACAAATTTGAGCTCTCACTACATATATACATTTTTCTATTACATTATAATTTTGATTACATCACAAATTTCGATTTACAATTTTGACCTCACTACATATATTCACTCACACTCGTATTTTATCTTCAACTTTGTTACAACTTGAATCCAGCATCTGAGCTATCTGCAAAATAAACAATGACGCAGTAAAATTGAAAAAGAAATATTTTGCAGTGTGCAATAAAGTGTATTTTTGAAAATATTATTTACCTCGGTTCTTTGGGTTGTTCGTCATCATTTTTCTTTTGAATTCATCTTACACGAACAGCTTGTAACATTCACAGTGTATCACTGTACATGTCACAAGGCCGTGCACACCGATATACAGTTGATAAAACTGCAGGGACAGGTGAGCACAAGGTCAAACCCGAGCCAAAAGCTTGATTCAACTCAAGTGCATATGAGTCTCGACCAAATCAACATAACCATACTCTAGGTCAATGGTTCAGCAAAAATGATCTCTAATGAAACCAGACTCAAGTGGCTGCAACAACCCATACATGTACACAAAATAAACCACACTTCGATATCAAGTTCAGTTACAACTTGAACTTGAACATATACAAAATGCCCAAGCAAATCCAAACAACATGAAGTACATGATGCAATAGAGCAGTGGACACAAAGTCAACCTATCAAAAGGAAGCAGTCGAAGCAAACAGTGTACACCAGATAATGTTCAAGACCACATAACACATGGTCGGTCCAGAATCAAGTCTGACCACATTCATATGACTACATGAACAAGAAGACCAGACCCCAAGTACAATGCACCCTAGACTTCAAACATACAAACCAAAACTCCATGATGCAACAACAATGCAAAACAGCAACCAAAATGAAGTACACAGCATACATGGATGCATGTAGTACACATCATACATGGATGCATGTGTGAACATATATATGTGTGTGTGTGTGTAGTGACAACCAGTTGAAGATTGAATCAGTGATCAAGTGAAACTAGAAACAAAGTGCACCATCACACCCAGTTCAAAAGAATTCAAGACCATCAGTTACAAAAGTAAAAGGTATGAACTCAACAAGCCAATGGTCAAGACAACATGAACTCAATGAAGCAGTGGTACAAACTGTGCAGACAAGCTACATGAAACAGAGACAGTAGTTATTAGATATGAACTCAGAGACTACACAAAATAGTACATACAAGTTTATGTGCACCAAACATTCAATGAGCAAATGCAGGTTCAAAACAATGAATATGCAATCACACTAAAACATATTAGACTATTCAGAGACAAGCAGTGGTAGCATACATATGCAGATGAGTCACAATACAACATGATAAATAAGACTCAACAAAATGTACAAGCCGGTGACTTCAATGCACAGGGACTAAAAGCAATGCAAGTGAACAGACCCAAACATATGAAACACAGACAACAATAGAAGTAGTACACAAACATGAGATGAAGGCTACACAAAGAAACCACCATACATATATATACACACACACATATGTATACACACATGTATACATATATACATAGTGCATAGCAACTAAACATGAAGACCACCAGGGATGCAACACAACTCAGACCAGCTACAACTTACTACAAGACTCAAATGGAACATAGATCAAGCTTCAGATCAAACAGTGATGAACCAGACTACAATTACATATGCAACAGCAAGTTCAACAAATACATATGCCACCACAAAATGTAATCAGATAAAGAAACCAGATTACAAGAACTACACCAGAGACAATATGAAGTACATACACATGTATACATATATGCATATATATGTATACACATATATCAGCTCAATGAAGCAGTTTATAGTTTTACGAAACAGTGCAAGTAGCAGTTCAAATAATGTCAGAAGCTGTGAGTCATGAATGGAGCAATGCATATACGATTTGAACAAGTTAGTGAATTGAACAACGATTTAAAAGTCAAAATATTATCTCAAAAATTCAAATGGCCGAAGTCAAGGCGAAAAGAACAAAACCGACTCAGAGAAAATCAAACAAAGTCATGCGTTTGAATAAGCCAGTGAACAAGTCGTAGCGCCAACAAAGAATGGAACTAGAGAAGAACGGAACTAACAATTCAAACATATTAAAGTATCAGAGATGGACAAGTCAAATATCATCACCAACATTCGACTAAATAATCCACGGCCAAAGTAAAAATCTCAGAATGTTTCAAGCCGAAAATATATACGAAAATATAGGAAATCGATTCCTATAAATACCCATTAACATCATCGACAAAATGCATTGGAGTTCGAAACAGAAAATCCAAAAAAAGCATACTTTGAACAAAACCAATAACTCCAATCAAGTTTGAAAGCAAGTCGAGTTAAGCATATCAAACAGAGAAATCAAAGCAAAATTCACATACTAATTTCTATCCAGTCGAACTCGACAAAAATTGTAACAATCGCAAGCAAATCGAAGCCAGGATTGATTAACAAAGCCGAGTTGAATTCATCACATAATTGATCAAAACATCAAGGCGGCGGCTTTAATTTCAAAGCCCTAGTTTTAAAGAGGAATGAGGGAACGACCGAAGTTATTGAGGAAAAAGGGAGACGTCACTTTCTTTTTCACAAATTATAGTTTTGAAGCGGGCCGGTTTCTTATTTTCTTTTGGGCCACAATTTTAATTAGGGTTTTGTTTTATTTTTTTAGTTTATTTTATTTGTAATTTCTTTTTAAATTCAAGTCAAACTCTAGTTGTGTAACTAGGTTACGAACTACGGTGGTGTAGTTCGAGAATTCGCAACCCGGTGGCTGAGTTGTGGCAGGGTTTTGAGTGTAGAGTTAGGTTAGTCATTAGCGGGTGTCGCAAGTTTACGTGTGTAAGCGTCTCACTACTTAATTTCTAATAGAAACCTTGAGGGCAGCACGTAGGCAGGGTTTTGCCGAAGCTGGGTAAATTGGTGTGTGATCTCTTCTACATTATATTTCTATGTTATTATCCGTGATGGCTTTTATTACCGCATTAATTTTTATTATTATTAGTATATTCCTATTCACCCCTCCCTCTAGGGTGAAAACGATCCTACAAGTGGTATCAGAGCTAGGAACAAAAACCTTTTTTTTAAATTTGATTTTTCAAAAACCAATTTTTGTTTTAAAAATTTGAATTTTTAAAATGGCTTCTTTTAATAATGCTTTTGCTGAGAGTCAGTCCATAGTTTGACCACCCATGTTCAATGGTGAATATGCTTATTGGAAAAATTGAATGAAAATTTTTCTTAAAACCATTGATGCTTGGAATATTGTTGAGACGGGATATAGGACACCGACTATAGTGGTAGATAATCAAGAAATTGAAAAAATGATGGATCAATGGACAGATCCTAAAAATAAACTGCGGAATGATAACGCTAAAGCTATGAATTCTATTATTTGTTCATTAGATCAAATTGAATTTAATCGTGTCTCACATTATCTAACTACGCAGGAAATTTGGCACACACTTGAAGTGACTCACGAAGGAACCTCCAAAGTTAAAGAATCTCATCTTGCCGTTCTTAGTAGCAAATACGAGAACACAATGGCAAAGGATGAAAATGTCAAAGAGATGTATGGACGACTTTCTAATCTCGTATACAAATCAAAAGCTCTCGGAAAACCATACACAGAATTGGAAATAGTCCGAAAAATCCTCAGAGTCCTTCCATGAAATTTTGAAGCAAAAGTTACTGCCATTCAAGAATCAAAGGATCTGAAAAAATCAAAATGGAAGAACTCATCGGAAATCTCACCACTTATGAGCTAGAAATCAAATTCAAGGAAGAACGCGAAGGAGGTGATACACGAAAGAAATCATAGCTCTCAAAGGAACAACGGAAAGTGACGACGATGGAGCAACCGAACTGACACTATTAATAAAGAGATTCAAAAGGTGGAACCACAAATACAGAAATCCAGCTCTAAATCAACAATTGAAAAGCAGAATAGTCAAAGTACTAGACAACTCAGAAGAGCAGGAGATCATATGTCACAAGTGCAATAAACCTGGTCATATCAAGCCAAATTGTCCTCAGAATCGACTCAGCCAAGGAAAGAAACTGAAAAGGAGAATTTTTGCAGCTACTTGGGATGAAATTGATGAAAGTGATGAAAGCACTGGCAGTGAAAATGAAAAAGCAAAACTGTGTCTTCGAGGAGAAATAAGTGATAGCGATGATGACGAGCCAAGCAAAACCAATAGCACGACTTTTGTTTAGAGTATTTCAGAAAATTCATTCGTTTACTAGGATAAAAATGTAAATGTCTATCGCTGTCCTGTGTAAGAATAAGCAAAACCAATAGCATTTGACCTTAGTATTTATGACATAACTTTTTACTAGTTTATCGGATTTTCATGATCTTGTACTTTATGGAAACCTCAGAACCTATGCTCCAACTTTTGTTTTAGAAGCCTTGCATTTTGCTGAAGTTTAGAAGGTCGAAAGTGTGCGTGAAGGTCGCTGACCTGCACGGACCTGAAACGTATTCCCGTAGTAAAACGGCCGTAACTTTTGAACGGATAGTCCGAATTAGACAATTTTGGACATTCCGGAAACCCTGAAACAAATGCTACAACTTTTGTTTAGATTTTCTTGCAAAATTCTGTCGTTTGGTTGGCTAAAAACTAGAATCTATTTGCTGTCCTGAACACAAAATTTTTAGTTTGGAAGTTAATATGTTATGTATATGTTGTATATGGCAAGTATATTGATCTATCATTATATGCATGGTTCTAACCTGGTTATTGAGTATTTTAATAGGTAGAAAGGGGTTGCGCTCCACTTCCGAAACCCGTTTCTGCGCTAAATGCAAATGTAAGTAAAAATTTGCTAGTAAACGCTAATAAAGGCACGTATTCGGATTATTTATCGTATTTGGGTTATATATATATTGTTTTCCCCATATATGGGATGCCTCATTATTTGAATGAGATGTATATCGATTATATTTGTTGTATTTGTATGGGAAATATTTTCCCGATCGAACCGCGCAAAGGAGATGCTGCCGAAATTTTCCGTAAATCTGAGTGTTAGAAATTTTTTGAAACTTTAAAACCTATAATCTATTTTCTAAATGTTAATAGGGTTTATAGGTATATAAGATGATAATAACTATTACCTCGTTCCTTTTCGCGGACGAAAAGTTTTAAGTGTGGGAGAATGTAACAACCCGTATTTTTAACACTTTAAAAATACGAATTAAAATGAAAATTTTGATAAAAATCCGAAGGAAATAAAATTTTGTGTTGTTAAATGTGAATTACAAGTTAAAATACAAAACTGAATTCTGAAATAACTTATTTGTAAATTAAATAAAGATGTTAACTTGTAATTGAACGTAAGTAAAGATTTAAATTTGAATGTAACAAGTAATTGAATTGAATTGAATTTGATTGTAAGCAACGAAATAAATAAAATGTTACATTTAATATTGAAGTTATAATATGGAAATCAACGTAAATGAATGTAATTTAATATTACTGTGAATTTAAATAAGATGATAGCTGAAGAAAATGAAAGTAAATGAATTATAAACTATTGATAATAATGTATAAGTAAATGGTTGATTCAATAATGAAAGTGTAAATCGAAATAAAAGAATTCATTTGGAATTAAATAACTTGAATTTGAATTACAATATAATTGAACGTGGAATCTAATATAATCTTTTATATTGGATTTATAATGGAAAATTGCATTGTAAAAGATTGTTAATTACTGTGAAATTAAAAATGGAATTTGTGAACAATTGAAATTTGATTTAAAAGTTAATAATTTAAAATTGGGAATTTTAAATTGAAATTAAACAGTCGAATAAATTATTTTTCGAATATTGGATTTAATTAGACAATTAAATCGATAATTTAATAAGTTAAATTTCAGAAATAATTGAAAATCGAGTTGAATATGATTGAAAATGATTTGTAAAATTTTATCTTATCATATTGGAGTATAGTAATGTTATAGAACTTTTAAAATTGAATTTAAAGTTAATTTGTGAAAATTGAATATTTTAATATTTAATTATCGACTGAAAAATAGCCATTTTTCGAACAGTCTCAGAATTGAACGAAACGAGTTCCATTGGATCCATAATAGTTTGTTATTATCGGATTTCAATTTTCGTAGCAATCGGAGTTATCATTTGACCGTGGCAGCTCGAAACGCATCGAATTGTTTTTAATATTAATTCGGCGAGAGAAAATAGTCATTTTTCAAAAAGTCTCGGATTTCGACGAAACTAGTTTCATCGGATCCGTAATGTGATATTATTGTATGGTTTCAAATTTCGTGTCAATCGCAGTTACCGTTTGTCCGGGGCAAGCCAAAACGCATCGAAATCGGTTTAAATCGGTTTAATTTAAAACTGATCATTTTCTCCGTAACTCGCACAAATGACCGAATTAGCCTCCGAAACATGTTCCATTGCGTTCGGAACGTGGGGTAAACCTTAGAAACGCCAGCCGGCACGCTTCGTTTGGAGTTCGGAAAATTTCGGGTGAATAGTGTCGCGTATTTTTCTATAAAGAGCCCCTCACTTATTTCATTTTGCAAAAAAAAGGACTAGGGTTTCCTCTCAAGCTTCAGCCGCCACTTGATTTCAATGGCCAGCAATTCACGACATTCATCCTCATTTATCTTCAAATCTATCAACAATTAGAAGAAGTGTTCAACATGAAAGTTGTAGGGAACGACGATATCTTCCAATCCATACGGAGATGATCGAAAACGGAGCAACGAATCAACGGGAAATCGCATTCAAAGGGGCTGCGTTTTTCACGCAATTCGAGGCAGTGGGGGAGGCCAAGCTCAGCCATGTTCAGGCCGAAGATAGGTCTTGCTTTGGGCTTCGAAACCCCGGTCTCCGATCGTCTTCAAGTTGCTCGGTTTGGTCGCAATAATTCGATGTTTAACGGCGGCTATGGGTTTAGGTTATCTGGAGATAACGTGAAAGGGGAAGAAGGTAGGGGGCGGTCCAGATCTGAAGGAAGCAGAAATCAATGGCCAGATTTGCTTTTAGGGTTAGAAAATAAAAATAGAAATTGAATTATTATATTATATAATTCGTACAAACTTTAAAATAGCATAACTTTTTCATACGAGGTCCGATTGGAACGAAACTTTTTGCGTTGTGATCGAAATGACAAGAGCTTCGAAATGAAACTGGTTTGGATGGATTTGGAGACGGTGGAAATTTGGGCTAAAGTTGGACGTCGTCCAGTTTTAGTTCCAAACCGGAACGTCTCGGCGACAACAGAAAATCAAAGTGAGTGTTTTATAATGCTCACAACGTAATAAATATCTTTATGGTAGTTAAATTTGACATTATGAAGTGTTATGATTTTATTTGTCGTTGTTTGATAAAATTTAATTGTTATATAGATTGTCATTTGAATTAACCGTTGAAAATTAAATTGACAGTTAAATTGAAATTAAAATTGAATTGCGATTGAATTACCTGACATTGATAACTATGAAATTGCCATGAATTGTATTGTCTATTGGATGATGTATTTCGATGGATGTTATTGGTCGATATTTTAAATGTTTGGATGTTTACTTGCTTATATATACCCTGTTATGCATACATATGACACCGTGATTTTGTTAAGTGATATATATATTCATCCCTGACATTTAACTGAAATAACTAATCACTTGGCCATAGGATAGAAAATTATATACGGACACCGGATTGGCTAAATTAATAATTTTTAAAATCGTCGATTTGAAATTTGTTTAAACGTTTTGATTTAAAAGTTATAAATAAAATCAATTTATAGAAATCGAATTTATCGCGAAAAAATTTTAAGGTTGGAAATGTTGAAATAAATTTTGGTTAAAAGAAATTGTTAAATAATTTAAGTTGAAACTTTGAAATGTAAAAATTGGGATATGATTGAATTTCGGAAATTTATTTGTTAAAGACTGAACATTATTTCGAGCTTTGAGTATTACTAAGTAAAAGGGATATAAAATGATATTTTGAAATTTAGCTTGAAATTGAATCATATTTGAAATTTGGACTTAAACTTGAATATTGATCGATAATTTTGTTAAGTGTTATAAATGGATATTATTGAAAAACCAAGCTCCAAATCGGTATAAATTGAAATTGAATTAATTGAAAGTGAATATAAATTGAATAAATTTGAAGTCAAAATTGACGTTGATTGAATCGAAATCGAAATCGAATCGGTAGAAGGGAAATTGAAATTGTTTTGGATTGGGAAGTTATAATTGAAATGGTTTGGTTTTGAAGCTGTTTTATTTTGTTTTCCAAATTACTCAGTTATATAAACCATTTTTGAATACTTAAACTATTTTAATCTATCTTAAATCTACTTAACCCAATTTAAATTATTTTAAACTAATTTATCTATTTTAAATCCGTTTTAAGACTTTAAGTATTTTTTAACTACTTTAATTATTTAACTACTTTTAAAACTACTTAAAACTATTTTCTAAAAGTTTCAAGCTGGTCAATAAGGTGAAATGTTTATATTTTAATCTTGAACTTAAATACGAATTGGGTTAAATGAAGTTGCAACCTAGATTGAAATTCGAAATGATTTTGAAATCGAAATGAGATATTGAGGCGAAAATGATTTTTGAAACGGAATCCTACATTTTGAATAGATATGATGATATTTGAGATGGATTTGATTTTTTAAAGCGAATATAATATTTTGATATCGATTATGAATTGATTTGAAATGAAAAGAGCCATCGGTGTAATAATACGTAGTTATTAAAGAGACCGGGATCGGATATGGACATACTCTCTGTCGATACCGAAAACCACTTTAATAACTATTATACGCGGAGTGTTGATCCAGAATGATGTGGATGGTTTGGTGGACGCGTTGACTGAAGAAAGAGAACGATAATGGATGACCCCTGACATGACTAAAACAGGAGCCGCGCCGGGCCATTGAGGTTCGCCATCTCTAGCGGACACACTTCTTCGATACCATATCTATTACATTTGTGATTCGATTTGGGTGCACCCCTTGATTTGGGAGTGTTGTTTCGCGGTGTTGGGGTAGCTGCTGGCTATGCTCAACATCAGTCCGGATCACGCAACTACTAGTATCCTAGTTGGTATCGCCTCATGTACCTTGTCATACTGATTATCCTATTCGCGACCACTACGTTTTGGTTTGTACCTTTAGTATATGGATTGCCCTCTGGTGACTTCCGGTTTTGGGGAAACTACGGTCTTGTATATGCTCTTGGGAATAAAAATGTGTTAAGGGTGGAATGGGCCATGGCTTAACGCTAGTTTGATATTTTACTTTATGATAGACATTATTGTATATAGCGTATTATATTATATAGTAGATAGTTTAACGGATCCTTGAGAGATGGAAAATCCCGTAACATCTCTTAAGTTATTGCACTCACGTTGACACTGGATAGGAGATGTCAAACCCCGTAAACATCTCTGACGCCGTTGCATTCATATTTATTTACGATTGATCAACTTACATAAGGATGTTTTAGTCCTGACTCGGGTGTTTTGTCTTTTCATTACGCTCGGGTCAGTCCTGAGTTTTTTCAGCTTATTGAAGATCTATTCTGGAGGACGAAGACGAAGATTTAGTATACTATTACTATTATTATCCTTGCATCATGCTGTCTGCTGCATTATTTTATTTGTTCTGTTGTATATGTATAACTCTGATAAATGTTGTATAAATGATAATCAAAAGTATATTAAACAGCTTCATGAACTGTTTATTTGATTATTATATTTTATCTTTCCGCTGCGAGATTCTGTGATTGTTTCTTATTCCTTTTCTCTTCTTTTCTTAATTACCCCAATAACCATCTGCCCTTTTGAATGGTTTAGAATCGGCATGTGTATTTGATCGTCGGTTTAAACTGTCCAAAAAGGCGGGTCGTTACAGTTGGTATCAGAGCTTTGGTTTAGATTACCTGAGCTCTAGTGGGGAATAACTCGTTGAAATAGGGTTGAAACCTATGAATGAGTTTGAGTGTATATGAGAGAGCGTACTTGTTATTTGCTATAAAATGGTTTTATATTGTGTTGATTTGTTCCGTTGAGTATTTATAAATTCTGGTCGGTACATGGGACGCCATGGCATCGATAGTGATTTCTAAACACTCGAATAGGACAAACTGACATAATATCGTTTTGAATTATATTTTATATAAATATTATTATGAATATATAAATTTTGATTGTATTGGTTGGTAGGAGATGATAATATTAGATTATCGTCGTCAATTGGTTGACTTGTCAATATTTCTAAATTATTGACAAATGAAAAAAAATTGAATTTGGGAAATATAATTGAAAATGGAATTAAATGAATATGATTTTGGATTTGAGAATATAAATTCCAATGTTTGAAATTTGTTGCAAATGGTTTGAAAATAATATACATATTATATGAAAGAAACTCGAATAGGAAAGATTTTAAATGACTTTGAAATGAAATAAGTGATGTATGCCCCACTTGACGTTTGGAAAATAAGTTTCGGTAATGTGTGCACGCATTATCGACGTTTATTTTTCAAGAGTCCGAGTGGGGGAGACCACTAAATGTTTTCTGTACTCTTCGAATAAACTAGAAATTGAAATTTTTCTAAAATATGTAATAGAATTTAAAGGTTAAAATAAAATTTTAAAATTGTAATAGTAAACCTTAATGTGATAAATAATAAATTGAAGATTTGTTAAATAAGCTCAACACTAGAATTTAATGAAAATAAGTTGTATATTATCAACTGCACTAAATTTGCATAACCATAACTTACCTAATATTTAAAAGTTTAAAATGCATATTTTGATAAGTAAGAAAAAAATATACAAGTATGATAGTGTAAATAAAATGTGAAGATCAAATTGATAGTTGCAAATATAAAAGAAATTCAAATTGAAAAATGAATAATATATACTTAGTTGATGGTATGAAATTTAATTTGAACAAGCAAAATTATTGAATTAAATCAATGAGGAAAGCAAGTAAAGTGAATTATGGAATTTGATATAATCCAAACAAAGTAAATGAATTGAGTAAACTTGATTTGTTTGGAAATGAATAAACCAATTGAGACAAATAAAAGAAATTGATTGACTTGGTGGTAAATTTGGTATGGACGTTAATGTTGTTGTGCTTTGGTTGTAGATGGATGTTAGGTGAGTAAATACGATTCATAATGTAATGGAATTGAATAAATGGAATAAAAATTTAAGTAATTAAATTCAATTTGTAGTAAGGTGATGTTGAATATAATTGAATTCAATTTAATGTGAAGCATGTCTTGAGTTAAAATGTGGAGGTAATAAAGTGAATAAACCGGAAAACGAATTTAATGTAAACTTATTTCATAAAAATATAAAAGAAATTAACAACTTTGGGTTAATGTTTGATTTTCCGGAAACTTTAAATTGGATAGTTTGTATTTGTAATAACAAACAAATGTAGAAATCTAAAATTGTCCGGTATGTGCTGAAACTAAAAGTACCATAACTTTTAAATGAATAATCGGAATTTGATGATCTTGGACTTTTCGGAAAGCTTAGAATCTGTAGCACGACTTTTGTTTAGAGTATTTCAGAAAATTCATTCGTTTACTAGGATAAAAATGTAAATGTCTATCGCTGTCCTGTGTAAGAATAAGCAAAACCAATAGCATTTGACCTTAGTATTTATGACATAACTTTTTACTGGTTTATCGGATTTTCATGATCTTGTACTTTATGGAAACCTCAGAACCTATGCTCCAACTTTTGTTTTAGAAGCCTTGCATTTTGCTGAAGTTTAGAAGGTCGAAAGTGTGCGTGAAGGTCGCTGACCTGCACGGACCTGAAACGTATTCCCGTAGTAAAACGGCCGTAACTTTTGAACGGATAGTCCGAATTAGACAATTTTGGACATTCCGGAAACCCTGAAACAAATGCTACAACTTTTGTTTAGATTTGCTTGCAAAATTCTATCGTTTGGTTGGCTAAAAACTAGAATCTATTTGCTGTCCTGAACACAAAATTTTCAGTTTGGAAGTTAATATGTTATGTATATGTTGTATATGGCAAGTATATTGATCTATCATTATATGCATGGTTCTAACCTGGTTATTGAGTATTTTAATAGGTAGAAAGGGGTTGCGCTCCACTTCCGAAACCCGTTTCTGCGCTAAATGCAAATGTAAGTAAAAATTTGCTAGTAAACGCTAATAAAGGCACGTATTCGGATTATTTATCGTATTTGGGCTATATATATATTGTTTTCCCCATATATGGGATGCCTCATTATTTGAATGAGATGTATATCGATTATATTTGTTGTATTTGTATGGGAAATATTTTCCCGATCGAACCGCGCAAAGGAGATGCTGCCGAAATTTTCCGTAAATCTGAGTGTTAGAAATTTTTTGAAACTTTAAAACCTATAATCTATTTTCTAAATGTTAATAGGGTTTATAGGTATATAAGATGATAATAACTATTACCTCGTTCCTTTTCGCGGACGAAAAGTTTTAAGTGGGGGAGAATGTAACAACCCGTATTTTTAACACTTTAAAAATACGAATTAAAATGAAAATTTTAATAAAAATCCGAAGGAAATAAAATTTTGTGTTGTTAAATGTGAATTACAAGTTAAAATACAAAACTAAATTCTGAAATAACTTATTTGTAAATTAAATAAAGATGTTAACTTGTAATTGAACGTAAGTAAAGATTTAAATTTGAATGTAACAAGTAATTGAATTGAATTGAATTTGATTGTAAGCAACGAAATAAATAAAATGTTACATTTAATATTGAAGTTATAATATGGAAATCAACGTAAATGAATGTAATTTAATATTACTGTGAATTTAAATAAGATGATAGCTGAAGAAAATGAAAGTAAATGAATTATAAACTATTGATAATAATGTATAAGTAAATGGTTGATTCAATAATGAAAGTGTAAATCGAAATAAAAGAATTCATTTGGAATTAAATAACTTGAATTTGAATTACAATATAATTGAACGTGGAATCTAATATAATCTTTTATATTGGATTTATAATGGAAAATTGCATTGTAAAAGATTGTTAATTACTGTGAAATTAAAAATGGAATTTGTGAACAATTGAAATTTGATTTAAAAGTTAATAATTTAAAATTGGGAATTTTAAATTGAAATTAAACAGTCGAATAAATTATTTTTCGAATATTGGATTTAATTAGACAATTAAATCGATAATTTAATAAGTTAAATTTCAGAAATAATTGAAAATCGAGTTGAATATGATTGAAAATGATTTGTAAAATTTTATCTTATCATATTGGAGTATAGTAATGTTATAGAACTTTTAAAATTGAATTTAAAGTTAATTTGTGAAAATTGAATATTTTAATATTTAATTATCGACTGAAAAATAGTCATTTTTCGAACAGTCTCAGAATTGAACGAAACGAGTTCCATTGGATCCATAATAGTTTGTTATTATCGGATTTCAATTTTCGTAGCAATCGGAGTTATCATTTGACCGTGGCAGCTCGAAACGCATCGAATTGTTTTTAATATTAATTCGGCGAGAGAAAATAGTCATTTTTCAAAAAGTCTCGGATTTCGACGAAACCAGTTTCATCGGATCCGTAATGTGATATTATTGTATGGTTTCAAATTTCGTGTCAATCGCAGTTACCGTTTGTCCGGGGCAAGCCAAAACGCATCGAAATCGGTTTAAATCGGTTTAATTTAAAACTGATCATTTTCTCCGTAACTCGCACAAATGACCGAATTAGCCTCCGAAACATGTTCCATTGCGTTCGGAACGTGGGGTAAACCTTAGAAACGCCAGCCGGCACGCTTCGTTTGGAGTTCGGAAAATTTCGGGTGAATAGTGTCGCGTATTTTTCTATAAAGAGCCCCTCACTTATTTCATTTTGCAAAAAAAAGGACTAGGGTTTCCTCTCAAGCTTCAGCCGCCACTTGATTTCAATGGCCAGCAATTCACGACATTCATCCTCATTTATCTTCAAATCTATCAACAATTAGAAGAAGTGTTCAACATGAAAGTTGTAGGGAACGACGATATCTTCCAATCCATACGGAGATGATCGAAAACGGAGCAACGAATCAACGGGAAATCGCGTTCAAAGGGGCTGCGTTTTTCACGCAATTCGAGGCAGTGGGGGAGGCCGAGCTCAGCCATGTTCAGGCCGAAGATAGGTCTTGCTTTGGGCTTCGAAACCCCGGTCTCCGATCGTCTTCAAGTTGCTCGGTTTGGTCGCAATAATTCGATGTTTAACGGCGGCTATGGGTTTAGGTTATCTGGAGATAACGTGAAAGGGGAAGAAGGTAGGGGGCGGTCCAGATCTGAAGGAAGCAGAAATCAATGGCCAGATTTGCTTTTAGGGTTAGAAAATAAAAATAGAAATTGAATTATTATATTATATAATTCGTACAAACTTTAAAATAGCATAACTTTTTCATACGAGGTCCGATTGGAACGAAACTTTTTGCGTTGTGATCGAAATGACAAGAGCTTCGAAATGAAACTGGTTTGGATGGATTTGGAGACGGTGGAAATTTGGGCTAAAGTTGGACGTCGTCCAGTTTTAGTTCCAAACCGGAACGTCTCGGCGACAACAGAAAATCAAAGTGAGTGTTTTATAATGCTCACAACGTAATAAATATCTTTATGGTAGTTAAATTTGACATTATGAAGTGTTATGATTTTATTTGTCGTTGTTTGATAAAATTTAATTGTTATATAGATTGTCATTTGAATTAACCGTTGAAAATTAAATTGACAGTTAAATTGAAATTAAAATTGAATTGCGATTGAATTACCTGACATTGATAACTATGAAATTGCCATGAATTGTATTGTCTATTGGATGATGTATTTCGATGGATGTTATTGGTCGATATTTTAAATGTTTGGATGTTTACTTGCTTATATATACCCTGTTATGCATACATATGACACCGTGATTTTGTTAAGTGATATATATATTCATCCCTGACATTTAACTGAAATAACTAATCACTTGGCCATAGGATAGAAAATTATATACGGACACCGGATTGGCTAAATTAATAATTTTTAAAATCGTCGATTTGAAATTTGTTTAAACGTTTTGATTTAAAAGTTATAAATAAAATCAATTTATAGAAATCGAATTTATCGCGAAAAAATTTTGAGGTTGGAAATGTTGAAATAAATTTTGGTTAAAAGAAATTGTTAAATAATTTAAGTTGAAACTTTGAAATGTAAAAATTGGGATATGATTGAATTTCGGAAATTTATTTGTTAAAGACTGAACATTATTTCGAGCTTTGAGTATTACTAAGTAAAAGGGATATAAAATGATATTTTGAAATTTAGCTTGAAATTGAATCATATTTGAAATTTGGACTTAAACTTGAATATTGATCGATAATTTTGTTAAGTGTTATAAATGGATATTATTGAAAAACCAAGCTCCAAATCGGTATAAATTGAAATTGAATTAATTGAAAGTGAATATAAATTGAATAAATTTGAAGTCAAAATTGACGTTGATTGAATCGAAATCGAAATCGAATCGGTAGAAGGGAAATTGAAATTGTTTTGGATTGGGAAGTTATAATTGAAATGGTTTGGTTTTGAAGCTGTTTTATTTTGTTTTCCAAATTACTCAGTTATATAAACCATTTTTGAATACTTAAACTATTTTAATCTATCTTAAATCTACTTAACCCAATTTAAATTATTTTAAACTAATTTATCTATTTTAAATCCGTTTTAAGACTTTAAGTATTTTTTAACTACTTTAATTATTTAACTACTTTTAAAACTACTTAAAACTATTTTCTAAAAGTTTCAAGCTGGTCAATAAGGTGAAATGTTTATATTTTAATCTTGAACTTAAATACGAATTGGGTTAAATGAAGTTGCAACCTAGATTGAAATTCGAAATGATTTTGAAATCGAAATGAGATATTGAGGCGAAAATGATTTTTGAAACGGAATCCTACATTTTGAATAGATATGATGATATTTGAGATGGATTTGATTTTTTAAAGCGAATATAATATTTTGATATCGATTATGAATTGATTTGAAATGAAAAGAGCCATCGGTGTAATAATACGTAGTTATTAAAGAGACCGGGATCGGATATGGACATACTCTCTGTCGATACCGAAAACCACTTTAATAACTATTATACGCGGAGTGTTGATCCAGAATGATGTGGATGGTTTGGTGGACGCGTTGACTGAAGAAAGAGAACGATAATGGATGACCCCTGACATGACTAAAACAGGAGCCGCGCCGGGCCATTGAGGTTCGCCATCTCTAGCGGACACACTTCTTCGATACCATATCTATTACATTTGTGATTCGATTTGGGTGCACCCCTTGATTTGGGAGTGTTGTTTCGCGGTGTTGGGGTAGCTGCTGGCTATGCTCAACATCAGTCCGGATCACGCAACTACTAGTATCCTAGTTGGTATCGCCTCATGTACCTTGTCATACTGATTATCCTATTCGCGACCACTACGTTTTGGTTTGTACCTTTAGTATATGGATTGCCCTCTGGTGACTTCCGGTTTTGGGGAAACTACGGTCTTGTATATGCTCTTGGGAATAAAAATGTGTTAAGGGTGGAATGGGCCATGGCTTAACGCTAGTTTGATATTTTACTTTATGATAGACATTATTGTATATAGCGTATTATATTATATAGTAGATAGTTTAACGGATCCTTGAGAGATGGAAAATCCCGTAACATCTCTTAAGTTATTGCACTCACGTTGACACTGGATAGGAGATGTCAAACCCCGTAAACATCTCTGACGCCGTTGCATTCATATTTATTTACGATTGATCAACTTACATAAGGATGTTTTAGTCCTGACTCGGGTGTTTTGTCTTTTCATTACGCTCGGGTCAGTCCTGAGTTTTTTCAGCTTATTGAAGATCTATTCTGGAGGACGAAGACGAAGATTTGGTATACTGTTACTATTATTATCCTTGCATCATGCTGTCTGCTGCATTATTTTATTTGTTCTGTTGTATATGTATAACTCTGATAAATGTTGTATAAATGATAATCAAAAGTATATTAAACAGCTTCATGAACTGTTTATTTGATTATTATATTTTATCTTTCCGCTGCGAGATTCTGTGATTGTTTCTTATTCCTTTTCTCTTCTTTTCTTAATCACCCCAATAATCATCTGCCCTTTTGAATGGTTTAGAATCGGCATGTGTATTTGATCGTCGGTTTAAACTGTCCAAAAAGGCGGGTCGTTACACATGTGGATATATTTGTTTATTTTACTAATTCTAGACCTAACATTATGTTCACTATTTGTTTATTTTCACGGTTTCAATTCAAATCGAAAAGAATTTCATTTAAAAGCTATAAAAAGGATTTTAAGGTATTTGTTGCACACTCCACGATTTGGTCCATGATACCTATTTAATGATAACCTTGAGTCAAAGGGAAATTCAGATGCAGATTGTACTGGTAACCTAGTTGATAGAAAAATTACTAGTAGAATGAGTTTTATGTTGAGACATTCATTAGTTGCATCAATTTCAAAGAAAATATCTACATATTTTTCATTTCAACTGATTTTCAATTAGCAGACATTTTTTTAAAACCCCTTCCAGAAAATAGTTTTTGTTGACTTCATTTCAGATTAGACATTTTAGAAAATTTGATTTTATAATTATTTTTGGATTTGATCTTAAATGACTATATTAACTAATCTGACTCCCTGCTGATTATCGAAAAGATAAATAGTAATTGAAATAGTGATGAGTATCGATATTAATCATATATTATGACTTGAGACAATATTTAGTAAATTTCTTTAAAAATTTAAACATGATTTATAATAACTTTTGTTGGTAAAAATTCCATGACCATCTCTATTTCTATCATATTTCTAACGACCATCACTCATCAAAATCCAATATAGTATGTCAAAATGTGGTATTTTAAACAGGAAATTATTCATTTTTTTTTTCAATAAAAACAACCAATGTATTCCTCTCATTTAAAAGTCCTCACGGTTATGCATGGGTGAATTACTTGGAATATTTGTTTATGTGCTTTCATTATCATTTAAAAGTCCTCACGGTTATGCATGTATGGAACACATATCAAAATTGATTATTAAATAGACAAGTTGATTATAATCCCATTTAAAAGTCCTCACGGTTATGCGTGGTTAGAAGATGCTTTGAAATTCATTTTTTTATAAAAATTGGGAATACCACTAATCTCATTTAAAAGTCCTAACAGTTATGCATGGTTAGTAGGTATTCAAATCCTGATATAAATATACCACAAATAGACACAACTATATGATTTTATATGCCGACATCACCCCTATCACTCTAAAGTGGAATATGCGCCTAACAGAGTATTTATGATTTTTGTTTGATTTTTTATTGAGATTTAATATTTATACTCGATTGGGTATTAATGTTGTATTAATGTCCATCACTTTATCTTTATTTTTCTAACACTATTACTCTTTTGCTGATAACAAAAGGGGGAGAGAGAAGTTAAGATTTTGGCAAATAAGTCAAGTCATATTTTTTATTTGCATATTCCCATCTAGGTTCATTTGCATATTTTTTCTTTATTTTCATGCATATGTGAAGAGGGAGCTTTGTTGTAAGGGGAGCATTCAAATAGGGGGAGCAAATGGAATTCATCAAAATCAAATACATTTAATAGAGTCAAAATCTTAATATATGTTTGTTATCATCAAAAGGGGGAGATTGTAGAATACAATAGCCTATGATTTTTGTTTGATGATAATAAACATATATATATTCGTCTAAATGTATTGCGTATTGTACTATTTTATTTTTCACATAATTAAATAAATATTTGTTGGATAAAATAAATAACACAGAATTCAAATTCAAACAAATATTTTATTACAAATTCAAATAGTACAAATTTGAGCTCTCACTACAAATATACATTTTTCAATTACATTACAATTTCGATTACATCACAAATTTCAATTTACAATTTTGACCTCACTACATATATTCACTCACACTCGTATTTTATTTTCAACTTTGTTACAGCTTGAATTCAGCATCTGAGCTATCTGCAAAATAAACATTAACGTAGTAAAATTGAAAAAGAAATATTTTGAAGTGTACAATAAAAGTGTGTTTTTGAAAATATTATTTGCCTTAGTTATTTGGGTTGTTCGTCATCATTTTTCTTTTGAATTCATCTTACACGAACAACTTGTAACATGCACAGTGTATCACTATACATGTCACAAGGCCGTGCACACCGATATACACTTGGTAAAACTGCAGGGACAGGTGAGCACAAGGTCAAACCCGAGCCAAAAGCTGGATTCAACTCAAGTGCATATGAGTCTCGACCAAATCAACATAACCATACTTAAGGCCAATGGTTTGACAAAAATGATCTCCAATGAAACTAGACTTAAGTGGCTGCAACAACCCACACATGTACACAAAATAAACCAGATTTCAAAATCAAGTTCAGTTACAACTTGAACTTGAACATATAAAAAATGCCCAAGCAAATCCAGACAATATGAAGTACATGATGCAATAGAGCAGTGGACACAAAGTCAACTTGAAAGCATTTCAAATGGAAGCAGTCGAAGAAAACAATGTACACCAGACAATGTTCAAGACCACATAACACATGGTCAGCCCAGAATCAAGTCTAACCACATTCATATGACTACATGAACAAGAAGACCAGACCCCAAGTACAATGCAGCCTAGACTTCAAACATACAAACCAAAACTCCATGATGCAACAACAATGCAAAACAACAACCAAAATGAAGTACACAGCATACATGGATGCATGTGTGAACATATATATATATGTGTGTGTGTGTGTAGTGACAACCAGGTGAAGATTGAATCGGTGATCAAGTAAAACTAGAAACAAAGTGCACCATCACACCCAGTTCAAAATAATTCAAGACCATCAGTTATAAAAGTAAAAGGTATGAACTCAACAAGCCAATGGTCAAGACAACATGAACTCAATGAAGCAGTGGTCCAAACTGTGCAGACAAGCTACATGAAACAGAGACAGCAGTTAATAGATATGAACTCAGAGACTACCCAAAATAGTACATACAATTTTATGTGCACCGGACCTTCAATGAGAAAATGCAGGTTCAAAACAATGAATATGCAATCACACTAAAACATATTGGAATGTTTAGAGACAAGCAGTGGTAGCATACATATGCAGATGAGTCACAATACAACATGATGAACAAGACTCAACAAAATGTACAGCCCAGTGACTTCAATGCACAGGGACTCAAAGCAATGCCAGTGAACAGACCCAAACATATGGAAACATAGACAACAATGGGAGCAGTACACAAACATGAGATAAAGGCTACACAAAGAAACCACCATACATATATATATATATATATATATATATACATATGTATATATTGGGTGATTATCCTTTTAAATCATTTCCATTAGGTAATTATCAATTAATTACATTCATTAACAAGATTAATTACCTAATGAAAACGATTTAAAAGGATAATCACCCAATGTAATTAAACAATTAATCCCTTTAATTATCATGTATACGTATATATGCAGTGCACAACAACTAAACATAAAGACCACTAGGGATGCAACACAACTCGGACCAGCTACAACATACTACAAGACTCAAATGGAACATAGCTCAAGCTTCAGATCAAACAGTGATGAACCAGACTACAATTACATATGCAACAGCAAGTTCAACAAATACATATGCCACCACAAAATGTAATCAAATAAAGAAACCAGATTACAAGAACTACTCCAGAGACAATATGAAGTACATACACATGTATACATATATGGATATATATATGTATACACATATATCAGTTCAATGAAGCAGTTTACAGTTTTACAAAACAGTGCAAGTAGCAGTTCAAATAATGTCAGAAGCCGTGAGTCATGAATGGAGCAATGCATATACGATTTAAACAAGTTAGTGAATTGAACAACGATTTAAAAGTCAAAATATTATCTCAAAAATTCAAATGGCCGAAGTCAAGGCGAAAAGAACAAAACCGACTCAGAGAAAATCAAACAAAGTCATACGTTTGAATAAGCCAGTGAACAAGTCGTAGCGCCAACAAAGAATGGAACTAGAGAAGAACGGAACTAACAATTCAAACATGTTAAAGTATCAGAGATGGACAAGTCAAATATCATCACCAACATTCGACTAAATAATCCACGGCCAAAGTAAAAATCTCAGAATGTTTCAAGCCGAAAATATATACGAAAATATAGGAAATCGATTCCTATAAATACCCATTAACATCATCGACAAAATGCATTGGAGTTCGAAACAGAAAATCCAAAAAAAGCATACTTTGAACAAAACCAATAACTCCAGTCAAGTTTGAAAGCAAGTCGAGTTAAGCATATCAAACAGAGAAATCAAAGCAAATTCACATACTAATTTCTATCCAGTCGAACTCGACAAAAATTGTAACAATCGCAAGCAAATCAAAGCCAGGATTGATTAACAAAGCCGAGTTGAATTCATCACATAATTGATCACAACATCAAGGCGGCGGCTTTAATTTCAAAGCCCTAGTTTTAAAGAGGAATGAAGGAACGGCCGAAGTTACTGAGGATAAAGGGAGACGTCGCTTTCTTTTTCACAAATTATAGTTTTGAAGCGGGCCGGTTTCTTATTTTCTTTTGGGCCACAATTTTAATTAGGGTTTTGTTTTATTTTTTTAGTTTATTTTATTTGTAATTTCTTTTTAAATTCAAGTCAAACTCTAGTTGTGTAACTAGGTTACGAACTACGGTGGTGTAGTTCGAGAATTCGCAACCCGGTGGCTGAGTTGTGGCAGGGTTTTGAGTGTAGAGTTAGGTTAGTCATTAGCGGGTGTCACAAGTTTACATGTGTAAGCGTCTCACTACTTAATTTCTAGTAGAAACCTTGAGGGCAGCACATAGGCAGGGTTTTGCCGAAGCTGGGTAAATTGGTGTGTGATCCCTTCTGCATTATATTTCTATGTTAATATCCGTGATTGCTTTTATTACCGCATTAATTTTTATTATTATTAGTATAACCCTATTCACCCCCCCCCCCTCTAGGGTGAAAACGATCCTACAAGTGGTATCAGAGCTAGGAACAAAAACCTTTTTTTTTTAATTTGATTTTTCAAAAACCAATTTTTGTTTTAAAAATTTGAATTTTTAAAATGGCTTCTTTTAATAATGCTTTTGTTGAGAGTCAGTCCATAGTTTGACCACTCATGTTCAATGGTGAATATGCTTATTGGAAAAATTGAATGAAAATTTTTCTGAAAACCATTGATGCTTGGAATATTGTTGAGACGGGATATAGGACACCGACTATAGTGGTAGATAATCAAGAAATTGAAAAAACGATGGATCAATGGACAGATCCTGAAAATAAACCGCGGAATGATAACGCTAAAGCTATGAATTCTATTATTTGTTCATTAGATCACATTGAATTTAATCGTGTCTCACATTATCTAACTACGCAGGAAATTTAGCACACACTTGAAGTGACTCACGAAGGAACCTCCAAAGTTAAAGAATCTCGTCTTGCCATTCTTAGTAGCAAATACGAGAACTTCACAATGGCAAAGGATGAAAATGTCAAAGAGATGTATGGACGACTTTCTAATCTCGTATACAAATCAAAAGCTCTCGGAAAATCATACACAGAATTGGAAATAGTCCGAAAAATCCTCAGAGTCATTCCATGAAATTTTGAAGCAAAAGTTACTGCCATTCAAGAATCAAAGGATCTGAAAAAAGTTACTGCGAAAAGAACAAAACCGACTTAGAGAAAATAAAACAAAGTCATACGTTTGAATAAGCCAATGAACAAGTCATAGCGCCAACAAAGAATGGAACTAGAGAAGAACGGAACTAACAATTCAAACAAGTTAAAGTATCAGAGATGAACAAGTCAAATATCATCACCAACATTCGATTAAATAATCCACGACCAATGTAAAAATCTCAGAATGTTTCAAGCCGAAAATATATACGAAAATATAGGAAATCGATTCCTATAAATACCCATTAACATCATCGGCAAAATGCATTGGAGTTCGAAACAAAAAATCCAAAAAAAAAACATACTTTGAACAAAACCAATAACTCCAATCAAGTTCGAAAGCAAGTCGAGTTCAAGCATATCAAACAGAGAAATCAAAGCAAAATTCACATACCAATTTCTATCTAGTCAAACTCGACAAAAATTGTAGCAACCGCAAGCAAATCGAAGCCAGGATCGATTAACAAAGCCGAGTTGAATTCATCACACAATCGATCACAACATCAAGGTGGCGGCTTCAATTTCAAAGCCCTAGTTTCAAAGAGGAACGAAGGGACGGCCGAAGTTACTAAGGATAAAGGGAGACGTCACTTTCTTTTTCAAAAATTATAGTTTTGAAGCGAGTCGGTTTCTTATTTTCTTTTGGGCCACAATTTTTATTAGGGTTTTGTTTTATTTTGTTTAGTTTATTTTATTTGTAATTTCTTTTTAAATTCAAGTCAAACTCTAGTTGTGTAACTAGGTTACGAACTACGGTGGTGTAGTTCGAGAATTCGCAACTCAGTGGCTGAGTTGTGGCAGGGTTTTGAGCGTAGAGTTAGGTTAGTCATTAGCGGGTGTTGCAAGTTTACGTGTGTAAGCGTCTGACTACTTAATTTCTAGTAGAAACCTTGGGGGCAGCACATAGGCAGGGTTTTTGCCGAAGTTGGGTAAATTTGTGTGTGATCTCTTCTGCGGTATCTTTTTGTGTTATTATTTGTAATTGCTTTTATTTCCTCATTAATTTTTATTATTATTAGTATCATCATATTCCCCCCCCCCCTCTAGGGTGAAAACAATCCTACAGATGGAAGTAGTTTGTCCGGCCAGTAGTGTCGGTATAGATAATGAATGTTAGACCTCTGCGTAGCTCTGAAGTGAGAATAGAGTTATTTGGTTAGGGAAGCAGTAAAAGACCGTAATTTGAAATTTGTATTAAAAACTTTATGATTTCAATTGTGATGAGACGAGATGTGTAAGAAGATTCAATAGAAATCTAAGTGGCACATCGAAAATATATAGATTGCTTTCCGCTAAAAAATCTTGATTGTTTGGCTGCAATGATTGTTGTTCTTGTGTGATTACATTGATTTTTGATGCTTTGTTTGTGGATTAGTCTTCGGTGTGGTATTCGCTAGACACTACCACTCAAGTTAGTATCCCATAGGAGTTTGAATGATTTGAACCCAACGGTGTCTTCGATTGTGAAGTTACCGTAGGAGATAACGAGAATTATTTTCATATAAAATAAAACGGTATATTTTTATGTAAAAATAAAAGATGTTTAAATGAACATTAAGATTAAAGCTTGCTTATTTATTTTTATGGATGGATGATTAGTGATGTTTAGATTTTTGCAAGTAGAGTATTTTTTATTGTACTCGTATAGAGTATTTATAAATATTTTAATACAAGCAAGCATATGTATTGATTAAAAATCACTTTTGTTGTAATGTGAATATACGTGGTTTGGAGAGGATTTTTTTATAAAAGATTAAGTTGGGTAAGTATATTTACAAGCAAATATGTACAGTAATTTTTGAAGTTGATTTCGCGTTAATTTGTCAGCCGAGTGCTTAAGAATTCTAGTTGATGCGTCTAACCAACATTTCTAATATGGATTCCTAAGCACTAGGACGAGACAGATAGACAAAGAGTTTGAAGAGTAATGTATTATTTCGAAGAGAAGTAATATATTTTGAGTTATATTAAAAACCGATGTTTGAAATGAAATTTCGAAGCGAATTATATTAATTATTTTGAAGAGATTAGAGTGTATGAAGAATATTTGAAACAAACAAATGTTTTGAAGAATAAAGATTTATTATTTTGGAAGAAGTATGAAATTTGAAGAAAAATATAAGTAATATTTTGAAGATGATGTTTTGAAAGCAAAACAAAATTTTAAAAAAGCGTTTGAGTTGAGTTTTTAAAAAGAATATAGATGAAGGGTTAAGAAGTGAAAGAAATATGTATGTATGTATGTATAGTTTGAAAATTAAAAAAAATCATGGTGAACTTTGACAAGTGGGAACGGTTATAGAGAACCCTCCTCCCCCCAAACCGCCTGATCCACCTACCCCAATTATTCCCAACCTGTCGATCTGCACGATCAGGCTAGTCTACCCAAAGTACAGCCACAATTGGTTCAGCCTCCTCCTGAAACCGTCTTCTCTTCTACTATTGGTGCGCCTTCGCCCATACACTCATGGCAGTGGTCATGAGCACAAACAGTTAAGGACTTTGCCTGCTATTGATGGGGAATCACGTTCTAGAGTAATGCCCGAATCTGTTTTCAGTTCTGCAGTTGACAAATGGAGACATACATTAGTGCCTTAGTGGTATACATATTGGGATGTCGACCGATTTATGCAAATTTCAAAACTTTCATCGACAAAACATGGAAGCCTAATGGAATATATGATCTATACTACAAGAAGAACAGTTTTATATTTATTAAATTCTATAACCCAGAAGATTGTACAAAAATAATTAGATCGGATCCTTACACCATTGGGTCTAGAATTCTGATTATTAAGAAGTGGAAGCATGGCATTGAAATTATTAAAGATACTTTCTCCACAATTCGAATATGGACGTGTTTTATTGATTTGAAACTAGAGTATTGGAATAACGAAGGTATCAGTTGGATTGCTAGTGTTTTTGGACGTCCGATACGTATGGATTCAAACACGGCAATGGAAAGTAGGCTAAATTACGCCCGGGTATTAATCGAAGTTGATGTTAAGTTTTCTTATCCATCTACTGTTAAGTTACAATTATATAACGGCATGACAGATGTAGTAAATGTTGAATATGAGCACAAATTAACTACTTGTTCAGTTTGTAAAGTATTTGGCCACTCAGATAACAGTTGTAACAACTCATTTACAAAGGAATGGAGATTGAAATCTACTGCAATGTCCAAATATATATTACAACAGACAGACTACTCCACTCGCTGTACTGAACCGTTAGAGGTAACCAAAAATACAGTGAATGAATTGAATGTACATGTTCTGTTAACAAAGGTTAATTTACACAATCAGTATTCTATCCTTGCTGACATTTCCGAAGAATCACTTAACCAGACTGTTAGTGACATGCCTGCATCATCTTCTACCAATGCTCCTCACCTGCCTTCCTATGATGTACATGTTAACTACACAACACAAAATCAAGATGGAGATAGTTATGCAAAAGCAGATGATATCATTGATGTTACACAGACAGTAGATACCACTACGACCAGTGCAAATAATAAAGATGACACAGATGGTACTTATGAAAATGCAGAGGTTCTCATACAAGATGTTGCATCACACATACAAGAAATTGGTGAAAAAAGTAATGCAGAATTCAATGTTTCCCCTATGGTTTTGAAGAATCCCATATACATGAAGAAGCACGAAATTTCTGCAAATCCCAAATATCAGAAAACTGCTCCTCCTAAAAGATCGACACAAAGCTCTTCGACGGGTAAATGAATATGATGACTTGGAACATCAGAGGCATGAATACTGATGATAAATTCAGTCAAGTATTTAAGCTTCTAAATGCTCACAAGCTTAGCCTTTTAAGCTTGGTTGAGACAAAATTAGCTACTACTTCTATTCATAATTTGCAACTGAAGCTGCCTAATTGGAACATTATACATAACAACGATACCGGTAGTAAGGGTTGTATTGTTGTTCTCCTTGACAAGTCAGTGTGGGTATATGTTGTTGTGAGCTTTTCACAACAACATATAACCTTACTGCTCACAAATAAAGGAGGATTGCAATGCTACTATATATGCGTTTATGCCAGCAATTCCTTTTCTGAACGACAAAATTTATGGGATTTTCTACGTTTCGACGCTTCAACAATAAGATCTCTGTGGTTAGCCATGAGGGACTTTAATTCTCTCAACATAAAGGATAAAAAGGGAGGTTTACCAATTCCTTTCTCCTATTTGAGTTCCTTTAAAAATTTGCTTATTTAACTGTGGATTGGTTGAGTCTTATTTACAGGGTTGTAAGTACACTTGTTGATGTAGGGGAATCGCGACGAGCATAGATAAAGTTCTTATCAACTATGAATTTTTGTCTATGTTCCCGCAATTGAGCACTATTGCGCTGCCGACTAGTACCAGTGACCATACCTCTATACTGACCAGTTTCAGCCCACAACACCAACGGCGGAAAAGAGTTCCATTCAGATATGTTAATAATTGGTGTTATTCACAGGGATATGATCACTGCATAGTAAAGGGGTTGGCTGTTACCACTTGGGGTTCATGTTTTTAAAGACTTATTTACAAATTAAAGGCAGTCAAAGTCGAGTTGAAAAAATGGAACAAGTTGAGAGCTTGTGACAATCAGATTTCAAAATTACAGTCAGATTTTGACACAATATTCCATCAATCGGATCAAGATCCTGAAAATCTTATGTTATATGACACTATGTTCCAGGTGGGTCAGATCTTAAATGACCAGATTCAAAAACATGTTCAATTTTTGATGCAACAAAGCAAAGTGCTGTGGTTACAACAGGGGGATACCAATACCAAGTTCTTTTATGCTAAGGTGTCCATGCAAAGACACAGGAATAAAATACATGCCCTTCTCGACTCTCATGGACAGTATATTTATGACTGCAATAATATTAAGAATGCAGCCATAGAATATTATCAGCAACTCTTTAATGGAGATATAAATACAAAGTTTCAACATGTTGACACAAGAATGCAAATCAATAATATGGGAAAGGAATACATATTGGCTCTAGTCACCATGGAAGAAGTCAGAAAGGCACTGTATTCAATAAATGATTCCAAGAGTCCAGGACCTGAGGGCTTCTCAGCCAAAATTTTCAAACTACATTGGGACAGCCTGCACAGAGATATATATGATGCAGTGTCAGAAGTTTTCACTGTCAAAAAAACTGCCTCGGGGGATTAATCATAATTTTATTACATTGATTCCCAAGAAAGATAAGCCACAACATATTTCAGATTATCGTCCTATTGCTTGTGCTAATGTTCTTTACAAAATTATATCTAAAATCATATGCAGAATTAAATGGTTTCTTCCGATGTTAATTGCAGAAAACCAATCCGCTTTTATTCCAGGAAGAAACATTGGGGAAAACGCTATGCTGGCTCATGAACAAGTACGGGACTTTGCAAAAAGGGGTAAATAAAAAATGTGCATTAAAATCGATCTACAAAAGGCTTATGATATGGTTAATCGTGAATTCGTTTGTCATATGCTTAAGTGCTTCGGGTTTCCCACATCTCTCATTCAGATAATATACGAGTGTATATCAACTTCTACCTCTTCTATTATGATTGATAGAAGGCCTGAGGGGTTCATCGCGTCTAACAGAGGGTTACGTCAAGAAGACTCTTTGTCACCTTATCTATTTTGTATTGCTATGGAATTTTTTACACTAATCATGGAGGAGGGCGTGGATAGCAAACTGTTAGAGCCTATTAACAGATTTAAGCCTGCTACATCACATCTACTATATGCTGATGACGTTACGATTTTCCTAGCAGCCTCTACACAGAATGCTATCTGTATGAATCATATATTTGCAAGAATGGAGGAAACTATTGGCCTACAAATTAATCAAACTAAATCAAGGTTTTTTTCAGTAAAGGAGCTCTTTGGAAATCTGAAATTACCACTATTTTACATATACAAGAGAAGGAATTACCTGTTAAGTATCTCAGGGTCCCATTATCTTCAGACTACATACATGCTTCTCATTGGTCCCCCTGTTACACAACATAAATGCAAAATTAGAAGGCTGGGATAGCAATTTGTTATCAGTTGCAGGCTGAGCAGAGCTGATACAAGGAGTTATAACACACATGGTTATGTACTGGGTACTTATTTATCAACTACCTTCCTCTGTGTTGAGGAAAATTGATCATATCTACGCAGATTTCTTTTGGAAAGGCAAGCTACATAAAATATCTTGGGGTATTTTATGCAAGTCGAAATTGGAAGGTGGTACAGGGCTTCGCAAATTCACCGATTTAAATATAACAGCTAGACTCAAACTGTTATGGAAGTTACTAACATCAGACTGTTTATGGGCTAATTGGATGCGTGCCAAATATTTAAAAACAAAATTTTGGACCATCCCTATTAATAACAATTTTTCAGGTACTATGAAATCTATTTTATGACAACGTGATGTGGCAGCTAAAATCATGTCCAGAATCATTGTTACTGCGGAGCAAACAGATTTATGGTATGACCCATGGATCAACCATAAATCCCTGGTGGACTTAATTGGATGGAGCAGAATTTCCATCAGTAATACTGCAAGTAACAAGGTCAGCTGTATTATAAGGGAGGGACAGTTGCAACCACAATTATTAGCAGAGACTAGGGAAGCAGCTTCTCAAATAATGCAAGTTACAATATCTACTGAGCAGCCAACAGACTACTGGATCATTGCTAACCTGAATCACTTTAAGTTTTCTACTGTGTGGAATGAAATCAGACTACAGGCGCAAAAGGACGACATATACAAACTTATATGGTATAACAAAACTACAAGAAAGTTTTGTTATACCACATATATGGCCTACATGCATCGTTTGCCAACATCAGATAGGTTAATTACATGGGGTATGAATGTAGATCCGCTTTGTACTCTTTGCAACAAACATAACGAGACGCACCAACACCTATTTACAAATGCGATTATAGTACTTATCTTTGGAAGTCTTTGTTGAGCAAATTGGAGCTCCAGCCCACGGTCGAGTGTTCACTGCAACTTCAGTTGATGGTTATGCGGAAAAGCTTCGTACCCAAAACAACAGCTCAACAATTAGTCTACGTCGCGGCGGCTGCCACCACTCACCATATTTGGTTGGAGAGGGTTCAACGGCGATATGAGGAGAAACGCTGCTCAGTGGAGCAAAGATGCAAGTTGATTGAAATAGACGTTCGATTGCAGATCTAGAGAAGAGTAGATTATCGTCACTTATCGACGACGGATAGGCATAAATGTTTGAGATGGGGGATTGAGTTAAAAGATACTGGTTGATTTTGTGGCTATAAGGTAGGGTTTTGTGGTAGGGTTTGATCGCTTGTGATTATGGGCCGGTCAGGTTGATTATATGGATGTGGTGGTGTTCATTAACCTATTGGGTCGGCCTGTTTTTTTCATTATATATTGGTTTTTTGTGTATTTGATTTGGTGTTGTATTTGTTTTGTTCCTTCTGTATTAGAGACGTTTAATAGAGGATGTCATGCTCTTTTTCCTTGCCACAATGATAAGGTTTTTTAAGGAGGCGAATCCTACTATTGTTTGATTCTTATCGTTGTTAATAATAGAACCATTTTCTTCAAAAAATATATGTATATATGTATGTATGTATGTATTTTGACAAGAAGAATATTATTTTGCGATGGTAATTTCGCGAAGTAAGTGATATAAAAATTTCATATATGATATTTTGAAGTTTTGGCTTGAGTATATATGTGTGTATGTGTGTGTATGCATATGAGTGTGACTAATATTATGGTGAGGTAGTGAATAGTTTTGAAAAATAATAACGATATTTTTCTATGTTTAGATATTTGATATGATGATTGCAGCCATCAATCATTAGTGGACAGTAGAAGTCGATGGCAAGGCAATGCTGACCATACGGTCAACACTGCAGCCAATTAACAAAGTAAACCACTAGAAATTCAAGGCATGACATTATCGTTAAATTTATAGATTTATTTGAATTTGAAATTAGTATGGTTGTTATAATTTACGATTGTATGCCTGCCATATTATATGTTGTGATTTGGATGCGTGTTATGAAGATGTTTAAGATGTGATACATTGTGAAAAAAATGATTAATGAAAAGATCAAATTAAAAAAAATTAATAAGATTTTGATGCTAATAAAATATATTGACTTGTTTTATACTGAAGCAAGATAACTACTATTTGGAAAGATTCAATGGACGTTTTGAAAAATTGGTTTTAAATCATTTGAAAATTTTGAAATGAGGATGATATATAATTAGAAGTGATATAAAATGTTATCAAAAGAAATTTTTAAATTCAATGAATGTTAATAAACGGTTTTTGTAATATTTCAAAAGTGAAGTTGTTTTATAGCATTTCTGAAATATTACGATTAGTTTTGACCTAGATATCAAACTAATAATCCGTTTACGACGATTTTAATTTTATTAAAAAGCTATGTCATTAGAGAGTTGAACTTTTTTTGAAATGCAATGCAAAATTTTGAGAATTACTATGGTTTATACATGAATTCAAATGGATGTGTATCGTTGTCTTGAAATGCAAAAGCGCATAAAACTAAGCTGAACTAATTTGTTCATAACTTTTGAACGATTTGTCTGTTTTCGATGATTTTGCCCATTCCAGAAAGCTTAAAACATAAGCAACAACTTTTAATAGAAGTGATTTGAAAAATTTTGATGACTTCATGGCTAAAAATGCATGCTTAGAGGGGGAACTGCATTTATAATCCATTTTAGAATTCGATGCTTTTGGGAAAAATCCCATAACTTAATTTTTAATCCGTATTTTTGCAAGAAGAAAGTTTTTTTAAAAATTTAACACATTATGCAATGATTCACTCTGTTTAAATTTGTATTTTTAAACTATAAAAGTTATCTAAAGAGGCTTATACATAGATGTGGTGTTTTTTTATAATAGATGGTTTCATACTTATCTTATTTCTTTTCTATATGAATTAATGTGTAAATGTGAGTTAAGAATAGGGATTAAAGAGGACTAGTTGGACTAGTGGATGCGAAGGCTTGCTTTTGCTCACTTAACTTGCTTTAAAATGCTAAATAAAAGTACGTTTTTACAGTATACTGATATATGTTGTGATATTATCTTATCTCTCCATGTTCTGGGATGCCCCATGTTAGAATGTATATCAATATTGTCATATATTATGTTTTGATTTTTTGGAATGCTCTCCGTACAAAGGAGACTCTACCGAAATTTTCTAAAAAATCCGACACTTCGAATTTTTTCACAAAATTTACCGTATGTGAAGAATAGAAAGTCATTATTGGAATCTATTTAAAAACATAACATATGATAAGATGAGTTAGAGTGTAAGAGCTACATGGAGGATTGAGTATTTGATATTGATAGAAAAGCATTGAATACGAAGAAGGTTCAAAGTATGAGTTGTGTATGTCGACTTTCCTATAAGAAATGCAAGGACGCAATTTTCTTAAGGGTGGAGTCTATCTACGTATAAATAAATAAGTTTAATTAAAATAAAAGTGTTTGAATTTGTGTTGTGATGATTATAATTTGAAAATAAATTTTTAGTTAATTAAGTTTTATCTAATAAAAGGATTTCGATGTAATAAATTGAATTAAACTAATAAATTCTTTTCGAATAACTTATTAAATTGAATAAAATGTTTTAATCAATATAATATATTTTGAAGGGTAAATAATTTTAAATATTTTTAGAATAGTTGAAAAACAAATTTATTACGTCATAAAACGATGAATGATTAAAAAATAAAATAAAAATAAGCGAGCGTCGAATTGAATAAAATTGCCCATTTATCAAAATATAAATTGTAAAATGAAGTGTAAATTAATTTGAATTAGATTGGAATAAATTTACAAACAAATAAAAATATTTTTTAAAAGAAAAGAAAGAAAATTTTAATTTGTTTAAATCGGAATCTAATACCCAAGCCCAAGCCCATCACACTTCGTTCTTTTCTACCAATCTCTGGAACCCTCTTGTCTCGACTATTCTAGCACAAGCCGAACCCTTTCTATCTCAGCTCAAGCCCTAAATTCCCAAAAGGGATTTATGTGACTAATTTAAAAAAACGAAGAGAGGAAGGTCACGCACGTTCAGGTGGAAGCAGGGCATCTCCAAGCTGGCGATGACGAGGTCGATGGCACCGCATCGGAAGGTGGCGCCTAGGCATGTGATGTAAGAAAAGGCAGCTGGTTAGATCGCGACTTGGGTTCGGTGGAGTATGATGAGGTGCGATTTTTCTGGGTAAGGTTGCTGGCGACGTGGGTGCAAGTTGGAGATGCGATCTGGAGGCAAAGGCGGTGACCTAGATCAATGTATTCTAGTGGCAGTGGGAGGAGATGGTGCGTGCTGGCATTAGTTTGGCTATAGCGACGATGGTCGGGGACTGAGTGGTTGTTGACGGCAACAAAGGCATAGGGCAGCGACGTAGTAGTTGATTTGGTTGTTCGAGCATCATTTCAGTGAGTTTTCTCACTCATAACTATGTCTTTCTCATGTTATTTGATGCACACTTTCCCCATATATTGCCTGATTTGCTTGGTTGTGTGAATTGTTGGTATATTGGATGAAATTGATTATTTGTTGATGATTGATATGGTTTGAATTGGTTGAATTTGTGTTGTGAATGATGTATTGCTTGTTATTGTGATAATTATTGATTGATTTTTGATTATATCCCCATTGTGTAACGTTTGAGTAGGAAATGGATGTTTTTGTAATTGAGAGATTTTTGAAATTAATCGAAAATGGGGTAAATGAATTAAAAATGACAGTTTGAAATAAATAAATTATTTTGAAAATATTTGGAATAAACAAATTATTTTGAGAATAATTAGTCAATTTTGGAATGATGTCTTTATTTAATTTTGAGATTATTTGCAATTCATGTAAATTTGAAAGAGGGATGATTTTGAAAAATTACATAAGTGGAATAATTTTGAAGATTTTGTAAATTAAAATTATTTAGAAATGATGAGTATTGAAATTTTATTAATAGGTGAATTTTGAAGAGTTAAATTATTTGTTTATCATTGATTATAAAAAATTTGAAGGGTACTTATCAATTGGAAGTTGAAGTAATGTGTTTTTTAAATTGATGAGTAATTTGAATTTAATAGATGGAATGTTTATTAAATAATATTTTAAAGTAATTGCAAGTTGAATACAATTAATTTTATTTATCGAATGGAAATGATCATTTATGGAGATTGAAATATATATTGTGAAGTGAATTTTTGGAAGTAATATATAATTATGTTGATTATCAAAGTATTTTGGGAATACATTATATGAGTTAGAATTTGAGATTGATGGATTACTTTTGAATAATACATGGTTTTAAAGAGGTTTGGAAAATTAATGAGGATTTAAATTAATTGTTTTGAAATTATATACTTGAGTCGGAAAATATGGACTGAGAATATTCTTTTGATTTGAAGATTTTAGAGGTATTTGAAATTGTAAACTTCTTCATAGTATTTCTATAATATTTTATTATTGAAGAAGAAGTTTGAGATGAAAGGATTTTAATGGTTTTAAATTTATTGATGAGTTCGACTAAAGATTTCTTTGAAATCATATAAGTGGTTTTAAATATGGGTTTTTGGAATTAAATGGGAAGTGTAATGATGTGCACGTAAATATGCATATTTTTACCACCATATTTAATCTATTTAAATTAAATAAATGATCATATCGGGCATTTTAACTTGTTTAAACCAAAATTCATATTATTTTCAAATCGTCACATATTCATCTTCATCCAAGGGCAAAATCATCATTTTTGTGCATATATTAATTTGAGAAAATTTAATTAGAAATTTCTATATTATTTTATAGGAATTTGGCTTCATATACAAGTGGTTTCATGAAGATATATGCATGCACAAGAGTAAAGATAAAGAAATGAAGATGGAAATAATTCAAAGTGAAGATAATGGAGGACCCCACCTACCCACCTACCTTGATGTACAAATTAAATGCTAATGCACATGCTTATGGAGTTAATGGCTTCATGTACACTTAAATGAGGATTATTTGAAGCTAATGATTACTTGGCCTCCACAATTCCTAAGAGGGTATTTTGGGCATTCCTCAAAATTATGAATTAGGGTTTAACACATGTATAAAATCCCCTTATGTTTCATGTAACTCTTCCCTCTCCCTTAGTCTCTCTTTAGCTTAGTTTAGGCTCAAAAATAAAAGAAAGCTTCTCTTTTCTTTTTCCATGGCTACTTAGCCATTTTGTTTCATGTAATTTTTTATGCAACTTTAATATATTTCTCTTTTTCTTCTCTTGTTTATTTTCCTTTCATGTTGTAGTATAGATCTAGTTTACTTATGCAAGTAGAATAATTTTTCCTTTCATTTTTGCTCTCTTTTTCTCTTCTTGTTTCATGTTGCTTTCTACATTTATTCATATGATAACAAATATGAGAGCTTAATCCCTTCAATTTAGGGGTAATGAAGCTCTCTAGTATGTAGATCCAACATTTTGTTGTTTATGCTCTCTTTTGTGCTTAATGAGAATGATTGAAGTGGTTTAATGATGTTGTTTAGCTTTGAATTTGATAGTCTATGTTGTTCATAACAAATAGGCTATGCTTAAACAAACAAAACACAAATTGCCTCTTCATCTACATATGATTATGGCAAAGAAGTGAATGTTGAAATTAAAATTTGATGGCTTATATTTCTAATTAATAGTTAATAGGCCATGCTTAAAATAGATTTTGCTTTCAACTTTGTTGTCAAATTTTATGAGATTTAGAAGTGTATTAGTGGTTGTGTTATAGTTTGATGGTTTATATTGGGCTAATTAATAGCACAAATATACCATACTTATGATAAACACATCAACTAATTCACTAATGACAAGAAAAGAGAGATCATAACTTCATTTTGTTGATTTATGTGATCTAGAGAGTGGAAATTGCCTCTAAATTGTCTTAACACTCTCATATTTTTATCAATTTTCTTTTGTTAGTTTTTTACATTTTTAGCTTAACTTTCACTTGACTTTGGTATAATTTGATTGAATAGATCATCAATTCCCTGCGAATCGACTCGTATTCGCCACGTGCTATATTCGTACACCGTGCGCTTGCGGTTATTTTTAATTTAAATTCGTTCGACGGTTTTCTAAATCGATAGAATTTCCGTCGACGAACAAGTTTTTGGCACCGTTGCCGGGGAGTTGCTTTGATTTTTGATTTTCTATTCTTCGGATTATTGTTGTTTGATTTTAGTGTGTTTATATTTTGTGTGTGTTTGCATTTAAAAAAAATTGTGTGTTTGTTGTTTTTGTTTTGCGTGCATTTTTTTTGCGTGTTTGTTTGCCTTTGTTGTTTGTCCATTTGCATGTGCATATTTCAAAAAAAAAAGAACATACACAATTTCAAAATAAAAAAAAAACATTTTATTTCATTTTCTTTACATTTTACAGTTTCTGTTCTACATTGTTTTTTTTTTCACTGTTTTTCAAAAATATACCCTCAGTACCCTCTCTGTCACTGTTCAGAGCCCTTACATTCATACTCCACTCAATTCCCTACCATCAAAATTCACTCTCATACCAACCATACCAGACTACAAAGACCACCTTACTGTCACTCCACAAATCCACTCTCTCTGTTTTTTTTACCATACAAGCCTCTTCATACAACACATACCATCACTGCAAGAAATAATAATATTAACTGCAATTAAGAACGGCGTTTTTATTCAACCTGCTGTGTTCTCTCCGCGTGACAAGTAAATAAAATAGGAAAACGCTGTATGAACGAAAATTTATAAAGCGGGATCCAAAATTTTAGCTGCTGCTCCTTTTCCTTCCATTTCCTTTATCCTCTTCCCATCGATCCAAAAAACCCTAAGTTCTCCACTCTCCTTTTCATTCTTCAAATTGACCACCAGAAACGCAAACTGTATAGGGACTGACGTGGCCTCAAATACGTAACCAGCTTTCTGTACAAAAATCCAACTTCTAGCTTGCGATTCCGATTGCTGGCGGCAGTCTCTTTGACATCAGTTCTTATTGCTTCTTCTCTCTCCATCATCACCAACAACACAAACCTTTCATTGGCCTCCTCCATTTACAATTCTCTCACCCCACCAATTCAGAAGGTATCCACTATAAACTCATTTCAATTTTTTTTCTTATTTGTTATTGCATATTTTATTTATGAAATTAATGTCGAATTGCAACTTTTTTAATGCTTAATAACCATTTTTGTAGGTTTGAGGTATTGCACAGAATCAACCGCACTTAAATCTTTCAAGTGACTCTTAGTATAAACATAGCTATAGGATTAAATCTAGTAATAGGTGAAGATTTCAAATTTAAAACCAGTTATGAAATGAAAACATCACAAAAACGAATGTAATACCAGCAATTTAGCATGAGAATGAACTGAAAATTACATCTGTTCTTCTTATTGATTGGTTGGCAGAGAGCACCAAGTAAATACTTGCGACAATTTTAGTTGTATGCTCCTTAGATTAGATGAAAATCCGCTTCCCTTTGTAGGGAAATTGATGTAATTCCTTGCTGATCAAATTCTTGGTTGATTATCATGGTTGAAAACAGAACCAACTTTATATTACTGATTATCATTGTTGAACTAGGATCTTTAAAAAAAAAAGAGGATGAAATGTGATGCTTGACAAGCAAGTATGTTTATATTAGTTCATTGAAATGGTCATATAATATAAACTTTTGGTTTTTAGGTGTAGTATCGACCAATCACTAGTCCACTAGTAGTTTTCACAAAATTTTGATTACTTTGACATTGTTCTACTGTTTGCATTATGGAGGTCTGAGAATCAAATGTGTTAGAGTTGTAGGAGTTGGGACACCTATCAACAAGAGAGTTGAAGTCTCACTTCTTTAAGTATTTTGTTTCAAAAGTGGCAAATATTAAAAGCCAATGACGTTATTTTGTACACTTCTTTATGCTTTTTAATTTCAGTTGTCCATCACGTTTTTTCCAACATTATGTTTGTTCATCCACGCACACACAATTTTGTATTCATTACTGCTTTATACCATTTGCATTTTACAAAAAGTTTGTTTCCATATTAAAATTTGTCCGTCCTATAGTTTTATACTCAGTTTTGCCTTGGATGAACATCAGTTATAATAAACACATTTAGTTCATTAATCTTATTCTAGCCTTTATTTTATTTTCGCATTTGATTGTACAAATATAGTTAATAACCACTAGATTATCTACATTTTTCAGTCAATGGCGATGAAAATTTTCTATTTGGATTTTGCATTGAAACAGTTTCCACATATGAGAAAATTAATATAAAAGTTGATGAGAATTTTCATGAATTGTCTCCTCGCTATGCTCTTTTTTGTCTTACCAGCGAGGGGAAGCTAATCCTGTTTCATGCTGCGAAGTTTGTTCTTGTCCTAATCTGTGTATGATTTTTCCTCTTTTTATAAAGGTTAGTATTATAGATGTTTTATTTGTAATTTCCTTTGACTTTTTTATTGCTGCGTTTATGATTTCAAAACCTCTTGATCTTTGCAATTCATTATCTATGACTAGAGATGCAAACAATGGTCATACGCTACAAGGCTCTGACGTAGCAGAACATGAAGATTCTTTGAATGGGAAATTAGATATGTCAACAGCCCAGTCTCTACTTGAACGTATAAGGGCTTCCAAATCCCAGGATAAAAACAAGCGATTTTACAATGTAACACACAAATAATTTACATGATTACCATAAGTGTTTCTTTTGTAATTTTTAGTATTATGTCGAGCTTTTTATGTTAAAAATGACATGTTAACCAGTGCTGGCATGTTCACTCCTAGTTGCACCGGCACCGCGCTGCCAATTCATCATCAAATTCCGCATCGACGTCGGTTGTAGCGGAGTGCGTGCAACATTTTATTACAGCAATGGATAGTTTGAGACTTAACATGGTGGCTTTGGATCAGGTGCATCCGTTGCTTTCTGACCAATGAAACTTGGTGGAAATATCCTGCCTTCTAACTTTAAAGGGAAAGTGAAAGTGAGGGAGTGGCTTGGTAGGTTGAGCAAGATGGGTGCAGCGGACGAGTTAACAGAGCAACAGTGTAGGCAGCTGCTTTTTGATTTGGAATCTTCCTATTCTTCTTTCATGGATGCTTTACCTTCCACTTCTTAATAGGGCCTTCATATACATTCAGGCAAGTGGGTTATATTGTCAATGCTCATAGCTCTTTTGATATTCGTCTAAGCATTTAGTTAATTTGGTCGATGGAATGATTTTTTTGGCTTATAATGATATTATAGTTGTCGGTAATAAACATTATAACATTGTATTGTCGGACATGAGCACAAGTGGAATTCAAAGTTGCGGTCTTTAAGAATCCTACGGTACAGTAATTATGTTATGAGCTAGTATTTGTAAATTTATTTGAAATACAATGATATAAATAAACAATATGATAACAAATGTGAGTAAAACCTCAAGGCAGGGCACTTCGGCATAAACTACTTGAACTTCAATATCATCTCTACATAATACTTTATTCTGGTATGTCCACCCAAAATATTAATATTTTTGAATCAAAATAATGGTTCTACATTTAATAAATTCTAATGTGCAAAGAAAATCAAAATAAGATATTTTTTGCAGAGACAATATATTACAAAATAATCTAAAATCATGCTAATAGTTTGGCTATAGTTTATATGCATGAACTAGATTGTTTGACCAACATTGGAAAACAAAGTGTGTGTATTCGTTGAATTATTTGATGCAAATAATTGTTTCAAATATCTGAGGAATAGTAATGTTATGTTTGAATGAATCTCTAATTAATTTATGTATGTTGTCAGCTGGATGGATTGGGAATGATGCTGTTTCGATTGTTATCGATGAAAGCGATGCATATTTCAATACAACAGGGAGGGTAGAGCTCACAACTGTTAATCGATGCTTATAGAAACTTCAATTAAATCAGCTCTTACACCTTCTTAAGTTTTAATAGGAATTGAACCATCTTCGTGGAGTGGCAGTTCTGATGACTGTTGTGATGATTATCGCTCTTCTCTCTTCAATAGCCATCATCTGTCGCATATTTATGGCTACATCTGTCCGAAAGGTTTTGCTAAATATCAAGCTGATGCAAAGTTTCCCAGCCTGTGATTTTTTAATTACTTAATGGGTTTAGTTTATGTGCTCCTCAAATCGTTCTTTTTTACCACTACCCTTTTCAGTCTTTGTATTTTTATTTTAAAATTTGGTCAAATCCTGACATTTAATGCTGTATTTAAACTATAACAATATTTTAAGAAGAAATATTGACAAAATAGCATCCTGATTTTTTACCATCTAAATCCACTGCGTATACCTTTATATGTGTCATTTATTTGTTTGCTAATTTAGCTTCTTTTCAATTTTATGTTGCACACATACATGAATAAATTCATACACTTGTTTCAAAAAAATACATTCATAAATACTAAACTTTTTTGTGCTCTCGGTAATCCATAGGCATGGAAGGCAGACATACAAATAGATAGTGTGCCTAGAAACAACACTTCAGAATGGTTAGTTGCAATGACAGATGATGAAAGAAACTATCATTATCATTATCATTTTCATTTATCATTCATCATTTTATAATTTCTTTATCTTCTATTCTTGAAACTAACTATTTTGAAGTGATGCCATAGAAGCTTACTACCCAAGCAGCCCTTCAATCTAACTTTTTGAACATAAAAACTCTCCGAGCTTTATGAATAGTTGGATGATGCTAACTGTGCTACTATACATGTAGGCAGCTGCAAAAGTCATTGGTGAAGTTGAAGCACTAATTATTTTCCCAATCCTTCCTTATACAATCCTCGCAGTCTTTTATATGTTTGGGATTTCTGTACAATGCACAAATTGTTCTGGTCAGATTCTCAAAAACGACTACAGCTCAAAAACGACTAAGGAGAATGATGATTATGTCCATTTCAACAGTACTTGTCTGTGTAGGTAAAGCTGGAGGATTCATTGCTTCAATCCCAGATTTCATGGTTGCTACTCTTCTCCGCTTCATGTAGGCCATACTTGCATTTAGGTATATAATTATTTAACTCTTTAATAGATTTGCATCATAATTATTCCTTTTACTTATTTCTATAGGTACACAAAACATTGCTTCGTTATATGAAAGATTTCTAGCTAAAACTGTTTAAAAAATGTATGTTTTTATGCCTATAAATATGTATGCTATGATGGAGTATATATTTTTATATATAATATGAACCTGATCATGTTTTGATCGAGTACATATATATTGAACTAGGGTGTTCGGAAAAGCACTAACCGCGCAAAGGAGACGTTGTTGGATTTTTATGAAATCCGATAAGTATATAAGAATATAATTGAGTACAAGTACAACTCTTCTTTTTTATATTTCTTATTGTATTACTTCTATATTTAGTTGAATTGAGGAAGCAGAGCTCATGTTGCCCGCAACTGACAAATAAGAAGGATCAATATATAGCATTTAAGGTATTTAATGTACATATTTTGCTTAATATGTTAATTTTACTAACTTTAATCTTAGACGGTTAATTTAGAACTGTGTTTGGAATTTGTAGGTGAGAACAACCAATCCAAAGAACTATTATGAGCACAGGGTTGTAGGGATTGTTGTTCCTGGATCGACATGTGATATAACAGGTAAATTCGTTTTTAGATTTTCATTGCAATATTGTGAATGGGTAAGCAATTTATATTATTGATTATTGATAATATGGATCATTATTATTTTACGACCCTAATTAAACTGAATTTAACTACTGTTGATGTGGTAATGTGAACATTCTAGTCTTTTTGATTTTGTATCATTGAGGGATAAAGTTCATTGACAATTTTATTTAATTTTATTGTGCAATTGGTAGAAGACCTTTTTACCTTGCCCTTTCTAACCACAACTCACCTCCATGTATATTAATTCCATTTGCCTCCCAAAAGGGAGATTACACATGGAAATTGTGGATAAAGAGAGGGAATATGACTTAGTTGAGCTTCTCCAACAATTATATAACTTAAGAAGATGAAAATAAAATTACATGATGTAAACTGTTCTAGTCAATGCTTTTTCTGAACTTCATATTTTTTCAGCTTAGTGCCCAGCTACTGCCTAGTGATATTACAACGATCCATATAGACATAGCCTTCAATATAATTGCTTATAATGCTGTCAAAAGCTCTGACCGAGGTCTATTAGGCTTCGTCTAAGCTGAACTTTTGAGCATTGGTGCTAAATGCCTAATAATGTTTGTTAATGGATGATCAGGATTTATTTAATCTGTTTCTATTCAAATTTTAGAAAGTCTAGATAAGGATCAACATATATTGATCAGAGAGCATGTTATGGAAACGAAGTTCGACATTGTTGCCTTCTGTCTCATACTATATTAAAAACTTGCTCTGAATTACACATCTAAATTGATGTTTATTGTGATTTCTGTGTATTTACTTAGGAAAATACATATTGCAGACAACCTAAGATCATGTTGCAAAACTTAAGTATCGTTATTTCCATGATTCAATGCATGACCTTCATTGATTATTTTCGTTTTATTCCCCTTTTACCCAATACTTTGATTTATCAAAGTATTTTTACTACTGTGTTTACCTACTAATATAACAGAAGTTGAAGCCTAATATTCCCGCGATTTATCCGCTAAATTTCTAAAACGCTATACGTACAATGGCTGTCATGTCCCCTAAAGTATTGGAATATTATGTTTTACTGTGTTTCTTTCGTGTTAATTAACTTCTATCTTTTTCTTAATGAGATTGGTAACAAATTCTTATCTCCGATGAAATAATTCATGCAAGTCTAAATCATAACATTCATAGAAATATATTGATTGGGATTTTGTTAAAAGCCTATAGCCTTACCATGCGATCAGCTAATAGTGACATGTCAACACTATCAAAAATGTATCCTCCATTACACTTTATCACTTGCAAGCTAGTTTTGATTTATACGACATATGTTTTGGACTAGTCTAAATAGTTTTTTTAATCTAATTGTCTCCATCTCTTAAGATGGTAATATGCAAGCAACATTTGATTGCTAGTAGCTGGGTAGTAAATGGAATGAGCAATTAAATTAGAGGAGCAGCACTAGCACTAGCAGGTTTTGATTTGACTGGTGGTTCGGATGGTTTTTGATTCGGACTTAGATCTCAGGTATGGTAAGTCGAACTGCTTTTTATATACACTTTTGTTAGGTTTTGTGTTGATGTTGAATGAAGCCTAGTTCCTCATAAAATCCATGCCTAGTTCTTCAAGTTCTGAATCTGCTTTTCTTTTAACACGTGGATGGGCATGGGCTATGGATAGAAAATACTATCATTATATATGTTTTTTTCTATTGTGTGTTTGTTGTGCTCAAATGGCTTGGACTGTGGAGACTGAACCTATGATATGTTTTGTGAATGAATATAAATGTTAACACAGGTGCGTTTACAACAAATAATCCCAATTTGGTAAAATCTGAATTATAAGTTTTAACACAGGTGCGTTTACATCAATCATAGATGTTGTCACTATGGTATAAGGTCTAAATGATATTGATGAGGCATAGTTAAATAGCATAAAAATTGGGAAGATTCCTAAATTTTATGCTATTTAACTCTTGCCTTATCAATATCATAGGTAATATGAAGATTGTGGACTTTGGTTAAGCGCCTTTACTGGGCTGGATGTGTTGCTTCACCCTACGTGTGGGACTCCGGCTCATGCTGTGATGGCGCAAAGGTAACCTAAATTCTCATCACGCAAAGGTAACTAATAATATTATTTAGTTATTTTTAGTAAACACTATTATGTGTTTTGTCCTCCGTCTGACACAGTGGACATCGATTGTCTAATTGGATTCTCCAGTGGACATTGATTGTCCTCCGTCTGCATGGCCCATCCTTTATTTTATTTCTCAATGGCTTACCTTCTTAACTGCATCGTCATGCTTAATAGCTGAAATTGCATACCACACAAAGTACAAACACGTGGTATATACTTGGGGATGGACTTGTGAGTCCTTATGTAAAGGAGTCACTATATATACATTCATTGCTGAAGCTGTGTTTATTTTGTCCACAATGGTCCTTAACATTTACTACTATATTTATTTTGCTACTCACCCATAAACATACATCAAGCAATGACTGTACAATAAAACAGCTTTACTGTATAACATCATGTACTGATTTGAAGCTTCCATAAGCAATTATCGGATCTGTTCTTGCAGATAATCCCATCAAACTTAGAATCCCACTTACTGGTGAAGCATCATTCATTATTTCCAGGTAATCTCTTTAGTATTTCAGGTTCAGTGAATCCATCACTATACTAGCATTAACATATGGTCCATATCATCCAAATTATATACAATTTTGTTCCAAATATAGAAAACAACAGAAAAATATGCTAAGTCAGCAGATGTAGAGACAAAACAATACTCATTTAGCAATCCAATGCTCCAGCTATACTTTACTACAGAGTAGTAACCATACCATCAACTATAACTAAAGAATACAGTGAAACTGGAATGTTCATGTATTTACATTGTGATCCAATAATATAAGGTACAATATTTGGAGATAAAAGATTCCCGACATGAGTTCAAATACATTTGACTTACCTCTCCTTCCAGCATACAAAAATGCAACACGGATTTCTATGTTTTAGATCAAAGAAAGATCTGAATCAGTTGCTGATATTCATCTTTTTCTTTGCAAATCATTTAGCATCTTTAAAAGCAAATTCGCTGACTGCCACTGGTTTCTTTTGATATTTTTTAAGCTAATTCTTTTAGTGGGGCTAGTGCAGTTAGGTGCAAACTATTTTCATTTGTTAGTTTAAATAGTGGAAGGCTCCCAGGATTGGCTTCATCCAGAATAAAATTAACCAATGTCTCTGCTGGATAGTTTTTCAAAATGAATTCTATTTGTACAACAAATATCTTATGGTAGATTCAAACAAATTGGCGGTGGGGTACGAAATAGGAAGAAGAAAAACAGATTTCCTATAGTTAAAATTTATAGTGTCAGTTGCATAAAGCGACTAATACTGACAATACAGAGTATAAGATGCCACTTGAGCTCCTTTTTTTTCATCGCAGGTAATTAAAGATGGCGATGACACATTCTTCTTCCGTAGCAAGTAGCAAGCATATGAAACTTTTTAGATGCACGTTTTGTTGTTGGCATTTGGTGCAGACTTACTTTATTGATATTATATTTTTGTTTAACATATACCTTATCTTTGTTTAACAATATTATGATAACTTGGTCTACTGTGTTATTTTTGTTTATGGATATTATTGAAACTTGATTTATAGATGTTTTTTGTATATTAATATTGTTTTAGCTAGTTTATTTAACAGATTATTACTCATTAGAACATGTTATATATACTGGTTGCTTGATTATACTCAAAATGTAGTTCTGGAATATGCAAATATAGTGGAATGTTAATGTTGTAAAAATCATATAAATAGAAGACAACATCTATTTTAATGATGTCAATGAAGAAACAACAGCGTTTAATTCGTGTTGTAATTATCATTAAATAGTGAGTAACAGCGTTTATTAAACGCTGTTGTAAACTTTATAAAACATCATCCCAACTGTAAAAACATAACACAACACGCATTAAACGCTGTAATAAAAATATTAACAGCCTAAATAAAACGCTATCAAAAGAATAATTTCCACAGCGTTTAAAATTAAGCTGTTGTAAGTTCTCTTTATACGATAGCTTGTCATTATACAGCGTTTGTTCTAACGCTGTTGTGTCATATAACAGCGTTTAATAAACGCTGAGGTATCAAATTTTTTACAGCGTTTTTTATTTTGCTGTTAAAACTTTTGCATCTACGACAGCATGTCGTTATACAGCGTTTATAATAACGCTGTCGTATCATATAACAGCGTTTTTGAAACGCTGTCAAAAGCTGTTTTTGGTGTAGTGCATCCCACTTGCTACTGCCTTCACCAATCTTCACATACAACAGTAACTCCACACTTCACAATTCACTTCCTCCACAACCAACATAACTACAGCCATTTACATCTCACAACCTTTCAACCACAATCTCTCCACATCACCGATTTCAACTGTCCCTGCACATAACCACTATCCCTACACACTGCATACCATCTACATACCATTTACAATTCTCTGGGCATGCAATAACTCCACATCCACCTACTGTTCACAAACTAATTCGACCATAAACTTCTGTAATACAACCCTGCCTGTTATCTACAAACCATTCAATCTCCATTCACTTTTAACCATTACCCGGTACCCCTTCCTTTCATTTCATTTGTGCATCAACCACAAACATAGACCACCTCTGATTCACACCAGCCTCCACATCATACAACATCAAATTGTGCACTGCGAGCACTGCGATTCACTACATAGCTACAAACTGTGCTGTCAACAACTTGCTTCAACAATACATTTGCATATCAACCATACATACTTGCCCCCATATCTAACCACCATCATCATTTCCTGCTACTACCTTTGCTCATCAAACACATACAAATCATCAAACTTGCTACAACTGCTGTGCACGTATTTTCATCCAACCACTTTGCTGCTAAACCTACCACTGCTGACCACCCTTTATTACTCGATCACTGATCAAATTTCCAACCGCCAAATACATTTCATATCACCTCCCACTGCACTATAGCACTATCTCCTCCTCCCCTTCCTCCTGCAAGCTTCTGACTCTAGCACCTGATAACAAAACCAAAATGATACTGCTTTGTGCAAAGATATAGCTTCTTGCCTTCAGCTTAACCATTGTCACACCTCTGCCACACACACTACCAAGACAGTCACAAACCATTACTTCATACCTCCTGCAACCCCTATCTCCTCCACACATACATACACATAGAAATCAAAATAGTCAAATTCGTGCATACACCGCCTTCACAACGAACTTCACAACAAAATTTCTTCACTGCCTTAACCTCTGCTTACTGACTTCCACAACCACCATCCCAGAAGCAACACCTTCAATCGACCGTCGACGAACTCGCTTCGCCTTAACCTAAAAACAGACCACGGTGACGCCTCAATCACCTCAAAATCGAACAATCGCGACCTCCCTCTGCAATCCATACTCAAGCCCGAATCGTATTCCCCAATTTCAAAAACGCGACCGAACTAGTTTCATCGTCAACCCAAGTCGCCTCACTAACACACAAGCGGATTTCAATTTTGAGTTGAATTTGTGAATTTACGATTCTGCGAAGTAAAAATCTTTGTTGCGAATTGAATTTGACTGTGTCTTTGAATTGAGTTCACTGGAAAAGTAATAATTTTTTTTGGGTCGGGTTAGAAGTGGAGTGGGTAAATGTTTAGTTTTTTTCCCTTTGTTTTAAGTTTACATTTGTGTAGGATATACCTTTGGTTTTGTTTTCATTTCGTTTGACTTTTTTTTTTAAAGTAAAACGGTACTTTTAAGTTTCCTTTCCAAAACAAAAAAAAATTCAAAAAAAAAAACCAAGAGTCTCTTCCAAAAAAACGAGGGTTGTTTTGAATTTATTTTGTTTTTCATTTATTTTAGTTTCTTTTTTGATACAAAAAAAACTATATATATCTTGTTTTTATTTTCAGGTTGCAAAAGTAGAAAAGGAAAGGAGCTGCTTGCTAAAAATAACTGCTTCGCTTTGCTTGCCAAAAAAAACTACTTGGTTGCTATATATATTGTTTTTATTTGCCTTGCATTGTTGTTTGCCTGCATTTTATAAAAGAAAAATTCATAAAAAAAACCAAAATTTCATTCGTAGTTGCATTGTTAATACACGTTTAATTTCTGCTTTGCATTTCATCCTAAATTTTGATTAATAATAACGATTAGACATCGATAACTCTTAATTGTATATTGACAAGTTGTCTTCTTTGAACAATTTAATTTCTTGGTGTCTAGGCTACGGCAGAGCAATAACCATTTATAAATATTACGGTGATTCGTAAATATTATAGTGGTTGTTTCTCTGAAGGTACTTAAACCTTCGGCTGCATTGCAACGGTGATTCGTGATGCACCGATAACTCCTGCTCGTTACCTGGCTGAGAACTATCTTGTTGATTTAAGACAATTTGTAATTATACAATTTTGGGTTAACTTAGGATAAATCATTTGTAATTAGCCATTGCATTCATTTAGTTGCATTAGTTCATGCATATTAAAAAAAACAAAAAAAATTTCAAAAATCAAAAACTAAAAAAAAATTGTATATATTCCTTTTCCCTTGAAATTTTTACACCCTTTTCCTTTGAAATTTCAAAAATCCAAAAAAATTTAGAAAAACCAAAATCCAAAAAAAAATTATAAAACCTTTTCAAAAACAAAGAAAAAAAAATTGCAAAACAAAAAAAAACAAAACAAAAATCAATTTCCCTTTTTGAAAAATAAATTTTATTTGTAAATATTTTTCCTTTATAAAAAAAACCAAAAACATTCTTGAAAATGTCTGAGTTTCCCCACTCACTTGAATTTTACAATAGTTGTGAAAATCAATATAATCCATATGATTTCACTCAAAATTCGTATGGATATTTTAACGACAACTATTCTTTAAACAATTCGAATTTTGAACAACAAAGTTTTCAAAATGATGACCAACCCTCGACTCTTGAAAATTGCATTTCATCTTTACTTGAATTCTCTACACAACAAAATCAAGAGATAAATGATTTGTGTAATTCTTATTTGTGTAATAACTCGAGTCAAGGATTTCAAAATTTGAATTCAATTCAAAATTCAAACGATTTCGATTATAACCCATGCCAATTCAATTTCGAACTCCAAAATGAATTTCAAACTCAAAATGAAAATGGAAACAACTTTTCAAACGAATTTGGCAATGAGAATAATCTTAACCACGTTACGATTGAAAATCTTTGTTCTCAACAATTTCAAAGTGAAAATCCTCATGTTAATAATTATAAATTGGATTTTGTTGAGCAAATGAACGAAATGTACGATGATCGCACGAATTCGTTGTTTGAAACATACATGAAACAATGTGAAAAACAAAATCAAATTCAAACATGTGATGACTCAAATAATAACCCATCTTTTACCCAAATCGACGATTTTCTAATAACAAGTTTAGAAATTGAAAATAACAATATTAACGAAGTTGTTGAAAACACAGTAATTGAGTTGGATTTCAATTCATTAGAGGGTGTGGAACCAAATTTAAAATTCGATCTTCCTTTTCTCGATTTTGAAAATTTGAATACAACAACTTTGGATTTTGAAATGGATATATGCGATGAAGTTGTTGATAATCCAACAAAGGAAGATGAATTTAACGAACACGAGTTATATAGACTTTTCGATGACGAGTTGTTAAATTGCGATGGGGAAGATGTAAAACACCATTTAAATTTTGAAATCAATAATTTTGAAGAATCTTTCGATGAAGAGCTTGAATTAAAATTTGGTGAAAATAAACTTGATTTTCAATCAATCGTTATATCTACCCCAAACATTATCGAAAACAAAACAACTCGTACGATTTTTAATAAAACGACATTCATTTTTCCAAATCAACATTCAATTTTGAAATCTTTTACGGTTTGGTTTTTCGAGCTTAAGCTGTGTCTCGTATACTTGACGAGACAAATGAATCGGTCTTTGGAAGACCGTTTCATTTACTTTTTAACGATATACTTTCTGATGTCATGTAAATAATCATCTTTTCATTTTCATTTAAATAAAGGTCATGTTTTTATTTTTATTTTTCTCCTTCCACTTGGGTTGACTGTGGGGACACAGTCAAAATCAAGTGTGGGGGGAGACTCATCTTCATTTTTATTTTTGTTAATTTATTTTTGCATTTTCTTTTAAAAACTCAAAAAAAAATTATTAAAAAAAAATCCCAAAAACAATTTTTTTAAGCATTTTGATTTATTTTTAAAGAAACACTATAGGATAAATATATGGCTTTGGTTTATTAAATTGAAATTTTTGAAAATTTATTTGTCTTAACAAAAATAAAAATGAAGTTTCATTACAAATAATAATGGTTTAACTAGTATATAGGAAGATTCATACGTGATAATTATGAGATATATCCTAATTGAAAATCTTTGTTTTAAAAGCGGTGAATTTAAAGTAAAGGATATAACATTTTTTTTGTCTTCTAAGTTAAATGGTGCTAAGATGATTTTGCAAAAAATCTCTCTTTCTATAAAAAAAATTCTGAAAAATAAAAATAAAAATTTGTATATATGTTAATATTTTCTATTAACACCTACGGTCGACAGGTGTGCACACTTGTGTGTACATTCGCCATGCTCTGTACCTTTCTCACGTAAGCCCGAAAGGCAGTGCATGATCGGTATATCTGGCCTCAGTTTATCTGAGCTAGGTGTATATATATATATAAATTCGTTTTAATAATGCCTACAGTCAATAGGCGTTCACACTCGTGTGTTCACTCGCCATGCTCTGTATTCCCCTCACATCAGTCCGCAAGGCAGTGCATGGGTAATATATCTGGCCTCAGTTTATCTGAGTTAGGCATATGTAAATATTGTAAATATCAATAAAATTTTCAAAAAATGGAGAGAGTAAGCAAATGAAATCCAAGCACCATTTAAACTTATTTGATTTGATTTGTTATTGAAAAGAAATGAAAATACCACTTTGAAAAACTTTGATAATCAACTAAGGATCCATTTCAAATTACACTGTGTTATCAACCAAAACAACGAGTTAAACTATTGTCTATTTGTTATGATAACTTGATTTTTGTTGGAAATTTTGACAAGTAAATGACTTAAATTTTCAAGATAATAACCAAACCTATATTTAACTTATTTGTGTTAATTTAAAAATAAATCCTTCATTCATAAATATTTTCAAAAACTTGCATTCATCTCCTTGTAAATAAATCTTGCATTTTGTAAATATTTTCATTCTGCATTTGGATTTTGTGGGTAGTATCCGCTGAAAACCCTCACGAGACAACACTCGTCCTATTGGGGACACCCAGAGGTTTAACGGCTTGTTGCATACGCTCAATGCAATCGTGCTCCCTACGAAAACGGATTTATCTTAGTTTTCCTTTATTCGAGGACGAATAAAAAGATAAGTGTGGGGGTATTTGATGTGCACGTAAATATGCATATTTTTACCACCATATTTAATCTATTTAAATTAAATAAATGATCATATCGGGCATTTTAACTTGTTTAAACCAAAATTCATATTATTTTCAAATCGTCACATATTCATCTTCATCCAAGGGCAAAATCATCATTTTTGTGCATATATTAATTTGAGAAAATTTAATTAGAAATTTCTATATTATTTTATAGGAATTTGGCTTCATATACAAGTGGTTTCATGAAGATATATGCATGCACAAGAGTAAAGATAAAGAAATGAAGATGGAAATAATTCAAAGTGAAGATAATGGAGGACCCCACCTACCCACCTACCTTAATGTACAAATTAAAGGCTAATGCACATGCTTATGGAGTTAATGGCTTCATGTACACTTAAATGAGGATTATTTGAAGTTAATGATTACTTGGCCTCCACACTTCCTAAGAGGGTATTTTGGGCATTCCCCAAAATTATGAATTAGGGTTTAACACATGTATAAAATCCCCTTATGTTTCATGTAACTCTCCCCTCTCCCTTAGTCTCTCTTTAGCTTAGTTTAGGCTCAAAAATAAAAGAAAGCTTCTCTTTTCTTTTTCGAGGTATTTGAAATTGTAAACTTCTTCATAGTATTTCTATAATATTTTATTATTGAAGAAGAAGTTTGAGATGAAAGGATTTTAATGGTTTTAAATTTATTGATGAGTTTGACTAAAGATTTCTTTGAAATCATATAAGTGGTTTTAAATATGGGTTTTTGGAATTAAATGGGAAGTGTAACGACCCGAAAATTTTAATGATTTTAATAACGTAATTAACTAAAATATTTCATGAAAATAAACAATATGATTTTAGCAACGAAAATTTGATATTTGGAATACATCTATTTAAACGTAGCAAGTGTCAGATTTTCATTGGAAAATATGTAAGTTTGTTCAGTTTGAAATTTCAATTAAAAATTTAAAAATCATTTAAATTTGCTAGAAATTAAATTATTTTGAAATCTGAATATTTTTATATAAGAAAAATGTAAATCAATTTCTGAGTGAGATGTCATATTTCGTTTCACCAAATTTGGACCGCTTTAGCTCCGTTTATATTATTTTCGGCGTTTTAGCAGTAGTTTGGCAGCGAATATCGAGTTTTGATAGGAAGGTCGTATCTTTGATATCTGTGTACCATTCTGTTCGTCTCGTCATGCTGATCACCGTAGTATATTCATTTGTGCATTTCGGTGTTCGGTACGTGGCGAAATCTACGAAACTATTAGCCGTATCAGTTCCGCATTTGGGCCTTTTGGGCTTTCTGTGTCGTTTCGTTTGTCCATCAGGTAATGCTAATAGCCACCAGCTATTAATATTCTCTGAATTCAACAATTGACTGTTGCTTTTCCCTAATTTCAATTTATATCTCGGTTGTCATTTCATTTCTCTCTTTTTTTCTCTGTCGTTCTGAATTGTTAAGCTAAGAAAGAAAAAATAAAAATATTTCATGTTTTGCTTATATGTTGATTTCCTGGAGCTTGCTCATCCGCTCACCTCTTTCCATGCTCGTCCATCTTTAGTTCGCCCGCCACCCCCTCTCTCTCGGCACCTCCTACTCTCCACCGCCTGCCCTCACCTGCCGCCATCCAACCCTGACCCATGCTCCACGTCAGCACCTAACTCATCACCATTTTTTCACAGCCGCACCTTCCATTTGCCATTCTCCCCCATGCATGGACACGCCTCCACCACCATAGCCACCTATCGCCTCCCACTTCCTCGCCGAACCTCCCAGTCAGCCTGTCACCACCATCTTGCTTCCGAAACTCATACCTGCCCATCACCGAACTACACCAACAACCCATCAGCCTCTTTCCACTGCCAAACACCACATGAAAGCCCACAACCGAGCCTCCGACCACCTTTCCGCTTCCGAGCACGCAATAGTCCTCCTCCCTGATAACCAAGTAACCCACCCAGCTGACTCCGCCATGCCCGACCACTTCATAGTCCTGCCGCTCCAACATCGAAGCCATTTTCTAACCCAGCCCCGCCTCAATCCCCTCCGACCAGACCCATCACCTCCACGAACGCCAGTGCACCCTCACCTTCCACATCTAACAGCCAAGTCACCCTCCACCATTGCCGCTAAATCCAGATCCGTTCCATCACCCTCCTTCGTGCCTCGCAACAGCCACATATCTCCGCAATACCCACCACACAGCCGAAGCAAGCTGCCAAACCATCCTAACTGCCTTTACCTCCATGCTCGACCACTGTTCTTCCCACTTGACAACCCACTGCGAGCAGCCTTCCTCCCCTAGCCGAGCAACCAGGCAACTTCCTTCTCCTTCTTTGGAAAAAAAGAGTATATATATATGTAATATATATATATATATGTAATATATATATATATGTTTACATATGTATTCGAGTAACACTGCTCGATCAAATGTCTGAGTGTAATCTCTTGATTTTCGAAATTATTGAAGAAGTGCTTAGATTGAGTTCCGAAGTTGAAGCAATGTCTTTCGGTCGTTTCACTCATTTTCCTTCCTGTAATTTGAGGATTCGCATCCGAGTGTCATGTCCATATCTGTGTGCGTGTTCGTGTCACTTTCATCGCCATCATTATTTCCATAGCCTCGAAAGGTGAGCGATCACTCATGATTAACATTCTTATGTTTTAGTAAATTTATATTCATGTGAAATGACGATTGGAATATGTTGTTAGATTTGAATTGTTTGTAATCTAATTGTTGAATATGATATGTTATTATTTAGATTTATTCACACTGTTAGTTGGCATATAACACCATAGAATGTTAGAATATATTATATTGAAATTTTTAATTTTAATATATTCTTGTAATTGATATGTTATGCTATTTTATACTTTATTTGTTCTCACACTGCAAGTTCCCTGATAGTTTAGGAAATCCCAATGAGTTGAAATGATACATACCCGAACGATATTATAAATTAGGGAAAATCGTTATGGGTTGAAATAATAAACCCAAGCGATTTTATTGATTTTGAAATTTTGGGATTGTGGGTTGAAATGATATATACCCGTAAATTTTAAATTACTGCGGATTGAAATGATAAATATCCATATCACTTGACCATAGGATAGAAAATTATATTCGGACACCGTTGGTCTATTTTGAAAAATGATTTTTCAAAGTTTTAAAAGGAAATATATGGGTTTTAATAAATATTTATTTTTAAATATAATATAAAATTATTATTTTAATATATATGTAAGATTTAGATTTTTAAATTATATGTTTGGAAATTTAAATTTATAAGTTAAGTTTTGAAAAATGTAAATTTTAAGATTTTACTTATAATTTTATTATTTTTAAATATATCAAATATAGTTTAATATAAAATAATACAGATTTAATAAAATCAAATTTAATTTAATAATATATAATATAATATAATATAGTAGAATTTAATTTGATAGGTATATATATTGTATTTGAAATATTTATTTAAAATTTTATATTAATATTTTGAAAATAGATTTTGTAATAACTTTAATAAAATAAAGGTTGAAAAGATAAATTAAGTTAATTTGTAATTTAATTTGTTTGAGAATTGAATATAAATAAGAATTGATTGGAAACTTATGATTTTGAGATATTGAAAGGTATGATTTTATAACTTGATTTAATTAAAGGTGATTAAATGGATATTTTCAAATTTAAATAAATTGAATATTTAATTTTGATTTAAATTTGTAATTTGAGATTTTATTTAAATGTCATTAAAAATGATTATTGAATATTTTCAAATTTAAATAAAATTAAAGTTGAATTTTGAAATATAAATGAAATTGATTAAATTGAGTTATTGTAAATTGTTTGAATATTTAAACTTTGAAACTTATTGAATTGGAAGTGGTTTAAATTTGTAGTTCAAACCTGGATTGAAATCAATATAAATAAAAATGATTTTAATGGGAATTTGAATTTAACCTTTAACCTTTTAATTGAAATTGTTGAACTAAGATTGATTTTAATTGAATTTTGGGAACTAAAGTTGATTTGAATTGATTTATGAAATTGGAAGAAACAATTCTAATTAGAAACTATTTTCGATATAAACTATTTTTAACATATAAAATATTTTTAATATATAAACTATTTTTAATATATATAAACTATTTTAATATATAACCTATTTTTTAAATATAAACTATTTCAATATATATAACTACTTTCAATATTCAAACTATTTAAGTTGGAGCTGTTATGATTTAAAGTGAATAATAATTTCAAAAGTGAATATGATTTCGAGAGTGATATGATTTTTAAAATAAATATGATATTTTGATATGAAGTATGAACTTTTTGAAATAAAAATGACCACGGTGTGAAATAAGCGTTTGGTTGTTAAAGAGAGCGGGATCAGATATTGTCATACTCTCTGCCAATACCAAAAACCACTTTAACAACTATACACATAGTGGAGATTCCAGAACGAAGTAGGATGGTTTGGCGAACGTCTGTATGAGGTATGAACGCAGCCCCGACTCCCTCAAGTCAGCTTGATATGGCTAAAACCAGAGCTATACCGGGCCAAGTGGGGTCGCTCCCCCTATCGGGCACATTTCTTCGAAACCATTCTATTACTTTGTGATTTGATTGGGTGCACCTTTGATTAGGAGTGTGTCTCGAGGTGGGCGGTAGTAGCTGCTATGCGTTACCACTAATCCGGGAGTGCAAAACGGTAGTGTCCTTCCCTAGGCATTACCTCGCGTGCCTTGTCATATGCCTTATCGCGCCTTCTACGAGTTTGGTTTGTGTCGTACACTATGGAGTGCCCTTTGATAGACCTCCAGTTACGGAGGAATTACGGTACTATATAGACTACGGCATTCATATAAAAATGTGTTAAGGGGGATATGGGTAATTCCTTAACACTATTTTAATATTTTATTTTACTGTAGACATTATCTATGTAGCGTATTGTATTATGTATGTAGATAGTTTAACGGATCCTTAAAGGATGGAATCCCAACATCCTTTAAGTTATATTGCATTTCGCTTGAGTTGATTTACTTGCATAAGAATGTTAACCTGACTCGAGTGTTTTGTGTTTTGCTTTATGCTTTGGTCAGACTAAGTGTCACAGCATTTGAGACTTACCTTTGGAGCTTGGAGCTTTACTTGGAGATCTATTTCTTATCTATTCTACTTTCAGTTATTCCAGTTATTCCAGTTATTTCTAGTTGTTTGTTTAGACTTGTCAGTTGCTTTTGTATTAGTGACTTCTATGTACTTGGGATTTTCTGTTGTATTTGTTTCAGACTCTGATGTTCTGTAGTAGCTTCATAAACTACTTTTTATATATTCCGCTGCTTATTGTTATATTACTTTGTGTATGTGATTCTGTGATTGATTTATTTACTGTATATGCTAAGTTTTGCCAAATATAAGTTAACAATTTGTTGTTTTAAGCAATTCAAGTCTGACATGTGTGTCTACTTTGGCACTCGGAGGGTGCAGCATTATAGGGGGTTCTCGCTTCTGGGTTTGGTAGCGAACGGATGACTCTTACTCCTACATGTCCCACGGGGTTGGTGCAGTCGAGAGAATTCAAGTCTGACATGTGTGTCTACTTTGGCACTCGGAGGGTGCAGCATTATAGGGGGTTCTCGCTTCTGGGTTTGGTAGCGAACGGATGACTCTTACTCCTACATGTCCCACGGGGTTGGTGCAGTCGAGAGAATTCAAGTCTGACATGTGTGGATGATTGTCGATTTGAATGGTTCGAAACGACGGGTCGTTACCGTTGGTATCAGAGCTCTGGTTTAGGCAAAGCGTAGCATATAGAGTAAAAACTCATTAAAGATAGGGTAGTAATACCCTAGAATGAGTAGAATTGATTACAGAATCATCTTCGTTCGAGCTTGAAATTCTTTGTTAGGATCCCCTATGATTTGGATTTCTTTGAATTTTGGAACTTTACCTTTGTTCAAAATCCATTCTTGTCTTTTCCTGTTCTTCTTGATACTGGAGCATCCCATAGCTTTATTTCTATTGATCTCTGTAATAAATTTAAGCACATCTTGCAACCTCAATTGGCAACTTCATTCTTATGTGTGACTAATCCTATCGGCGGTCTCGCCAACCTTAGTATGATTTGTAAAGAGGTGAAAATCCTTTACAAAATGCATCGATTCACAAGAGATTTCTATGTCCTCGGTTTTGATGCATTTGATATCTTACTTGGGGATGATTGGTTAAAGCGTATGATGCAGTTATCTCTTGCAAAGCTCGAACCGTTTCTTTAGTAGATGACAAGGAAATTCTGTTGTGATCGAATGTTGATTGCCTTAGGATTATGCAGGCAGTTTTATCTTTCCGCTTGATTCTCAGCCTGGTGATCTTGACTCCACCCGATAGTCAGGGATTATCCTGATGTTTTGGTGAAGTCGCTTCTTTTTCCCCAAGCAAGAATTTGAATTCCGCATTAATCTTATTCCTGGAGCTCGATCTTGCTACCGGTTTTCACCAGCCTCGTGTGGCTGAGGAGAGCATTCCCAAGACAGCTTTCTGAACAGAGAATGGTTTCTATGAATGGTTAGTCATGCCCTTTGGATTAACCAATGCTCATGCCTTCTTCGTCGACCTGATGAATCGTGTTTTCCGCGATGTTCTCAACAAGTTTGTCTTGGTTTTTGTTGATGATATTCTCGTCTTTTCTAAGTCAGAGAAGAAACATGAATCTCATTTGAACTATGTTCTCTAAACTCTTAGGAGTCATCAGTTGAAAGCCAAATTTTCTAATGCCATTTCTAGAGGGATGAAGTGCGATCCCTTAGGCACATTGTTTCTGAAAATGGAGTCTCGGTTGACCCGGTTAAGGTCACCGCAATTAATATAAGTCTATCCATCTTTCCACTTTTTTAATTTAATTATCTTATCTTCCTTTCGAGCCTATCTTCATAGTTAGAATTCTCTTTAATTAGGGTTCCTCTAAATTTGAATCTCTATCCTTGTTCTAAATCCATTCTTGAATCATTCTATGAGAGAGCGTATTTGTAATTGATATAAAAGTGTTTATATTGTGTTATTTGAGTTGTTAAGTTTGAATTTTGGGTTTCGATCGATTCGTCTTGCCAACGCTATCGATAAGAATTACAAAACACATGAACAGAGCAAACTGAAACAATATTGTTTTCAAAATTTGTAAATGAAATAATTTTATGTATGATTATATTATATATATAAGTATAATTTTCTGAAATTAGGTAGTTAAATGAATTGGTTGTTAGAAATGATAGTACTAGATTATCATTTATTGTTTTGTCAGCATTCCTAAGCCATCAACTATTACTGTATGTTATAAAGAGATGAATTTTTTAAAACATGGTCAATAAATCTGATTTGCAAATGATATGAATTTAAATGAAGGATTTGAGAATTAAATTTTCGGTGCTTTTTCAAATTTTGGTTTTCAAAGTTTTGAAAAAAATATATTATTTGAAAGTATTTTCGAATGGTAATTGTTTCCAAAGAATTTAAAAGAAATAAGTCTGTACTCTCCTCTTCTATCCTTAGAAAATAATTTCGATGATGACTGCAGCATTATCAACATTCATTTTCGAGTCTCAAAGTGGAGAGACCACTTAGTAATTTTGCTACACTTTTGTTTTGGAAAATGGATTTGATTTGAATTTCTTGAGTATGATTTGATGTATAAAATATATATGTGTATATTTATTTCAAAATGGTTTGAAGTGGAACCAGAAATTTAACTCTTAAGTTTTATGTTAAGTAATGGTTTTCAACTATCGAAATGAAGCAAAATTTTTGAATAATTGAAGTGTCTAAAATGAGAAATGAAATTAAAACAACTTGAAACAGTTAAACTCGGATAAAAATTTGTTTGTGCAATACTCAATTGTATTCTAAAACATATATATATAACTTACTTGAAATATTCAAAAAGTTAAAATGTAATGTGAATATGTAATTGAAGGTTATACAAGAGAAACTTAAGTAATAAAAATGTTCAAACTAATTTTTGTTTAATAGAAATGTTGTAAAAAAAAGATAAACTTGTATAGTGCTCAATTATACTCAGAACATTAATAAAACTTACCTGGAAAAGTTTGAATGTAATGAGAACATGAAACTGAATAGTATACGATACAAATGTAGGTAATAAGATGTCCAAAAATGGAATTTATACGGTTTTGAATTAATTGTTGTATCTGGTACTATGTATTTCGAATCTATCTTTCTTTTCTTTTGCTTCTATTCTCCTATCTCGTTCCTTTTCGGGGACGAAAAGTTTTGAGTGGGGGAGAGTGTAACGATCCAAAAAATTTAACGATTTTAATAACGTAATTAACTAAAAAAATTCATGAAAATAAAAAACATGATTTTAGTAACGAAAATTTGATATTTGGAATACGTCTATTTAAACGTAGCAAGTGTCAGATTTTCATTGGAAAATATGTAAGATTGTTTAGTTTGACATTTCAATTTAAAATTTAAAAATCGGTTAAATTTACTGGAAATTAAAATATTTTGAAATTTGAATATTTTATATAAGAAAAATGTAAATCATTTTCTGAGTGAGACGTCGTATTTCTTTTCGGCAAATTTGGACCGCTCTAGCTCCGTTTATATTATTTTCGACGTTTTAGTAGTAGTTTGACAGCGAATATCGAGTTTTGATAGGAAGGTTGTATCTTTGATATCTATGTACCATTCTGTTCGTCTCATCGTGCTGATCTCTGCAGTATATTCATTTGTGCATTTCGGTGTCCGGCATGCGGTGAAATCTGCGAAGCGATTAGCTGTATCAGTTCCGCATTTGGGCCTTTTGGGCTTTCTGTGTCATTTCGTTTATCCATCAGGTAATGCTAATAGCCACTAGCTATTAATATTCTTTGAATTCAACAGTTGACTGTTGCTTTTCCTTGGTTTCAACTTATATCCTGATTGTCCTTTCATTTCTCTCCCCCTTTCTCTGTCGTTCTGAATTGTTAAGCTAAGAAAGAAAAAAATAAAAATATTTCATGTTTTGCTTAAATGTTGATTTCCTAGAGCATGCTCATCCGCTCACCACTTTCCCTGCTCGTCCATCTTTAGTTCGCCCGCCACCCCCTCACTCTCGGCACCTTCCACTCTCCACCGCCAGCCCTCACCTACGGCCAGCCAACCCTAACCCATGCTCCACGTCAGCACCTAACTCATCACCATTTTTTCATAGCCGCACCTGCCATTTGCCATTCTCCCAACGCATGCACACGCCTCCACCACCATAGCCACCCATCGCCTCCCACTTCCTCGCTGAACCTCCCAGTCAGCTTGTCTCCACCATCTTGCTGCCGAAACCCATAGCTACCCATCCCCGAACTACACCTAGCCGAGCAACCAGGAAACTTCCTTCTCCTTCTTTGAAAAAAAGAGTATATATATTACTTATATATATATATATGTTTGCAAATGTATTTGAGTAACACTGCTCGATCAAATGTCTGAGTGAGTGTTCTCTTGATTTTCGAAAATTATTAAAGAAGTGCTTAGATTGATTTCCGAAGGTGGAGCAATGTCTTCCAACCGCTTCATTCATTTTCCTTCCTGTAATTTGAGGATTCGCATTTGAGTGCCGTGTCCATATCTGTGTGCATGTTCGTGTCACTTTCATCGCCATCATTGTTTCCATAGACTCTAAAGGTGAGCGGTCACTCATGATTAACATTCTTATGTTTAGTAAATTTATATTCACATGAAATAACGATTGGAATATGCTGTTAAATTTGAATTGTTAGTAATCTAAGTGTTGAATATGATATGTTATTATTTAAAACTATTCACCATGTTAATTGGCATATAACACCATAGCATGTTAGAATATTATATTGAAAGTGTTAATTTTGATATATGCTTGTAATTGATATGTTATGCTATTGTATACTTTATTTGTTCTCACACTGCAAGTTCCCTGATAGTTTTGGAAATCCCTATGGGTTGAAATGATATATACCTGAACGATATTATAGATTAGGGAAAATCGTTATGGGTTGAAATGATAAACCCAAACGATTTTATTGATTTTAAAATTTTGGGATTGCGGGTTGAAATGATATATACCCGTAAATTTTAAATTACTGCATATTGAAATGATAAATATCCGTATCAATTGACCATAGGATAGAAAATTATATACGGATACCGTTGGTCTATTTTGAAAAATTATTTTTCAAATTCTTGAAAGGAAATATATAGGTTTTAATAAATATTGATTTTTAAATATAATATAAAGATTTTATTTTAATATATGTGTATAATTTAGATTTTTAAATTATATGTTTGGGGATTTAAATTTATAAGTCAAGTTTTGAAAAATGTAAATTTTAAGATTTTACTTATAATTTTATTATTTTTAAATATATCAAATATAGTTTAATATAAAATAATATAGATTTAATAAAATCGGATTTAATTTAATAATATTTAATATAATAAAATTTAATTTAATAGAATTAATTGGATAGGAATATATATTGTATTTCAAATATTTATTTAAAATTTTATATTAATATTTTGAAAATAGATTTTGTAATAACTTTAATAAAATAAAGGTTGGGAAGATAAATTAAGTTCATTTGTAATTTAATTTGTTTGAGAATTGAATATTAATAAGAATTGATTGGAAACTTATTGATTTTGAGATTTTGAAAGGTATGATTTTATAACTTGATCTAATTAAAGGTGATTAAATGGATATTTTCAAATTTAAATAAATTGAATATTTAATTTTGATTTAAATTTGTAATTTGATATTTTATTTAAATGTCATTAGAAATGATTAATTGAATATTTTCAAATTTAAATAAAATTAAAGTTGAATTTTAAAATATAAATGAAATTTATCAAATTGAGTTATTGTAAATTGTTTGAATATTTAAACATTGAAACCTATAAAATTGGAAGTGGTTTAAATTAGCAGTTCAAACCTGGATTGAAATCGATATAAATAAAAATGGTTTTAATGAGAATTTGAATTTAACTTTTAACCTTTTAATTGAAATTGTTGAACTGAGATTGATTTTAATTGAATTTTGGGAATTAAAGTTGATTTGAATTGATTTGTGAAATTGGAAGAAACAATTCTAATTTGAAACTATTTTCGATATAGACTAATTTTAACATATAAACTATTTTTTATATATAAACTATTTTTAATATATATATAAACTATTTTAATCTATAACATATTTTTTAAAATATAAACTATTTTAATATATATAATTACTTTCAATATTCAAACTATTTAAGTTGGAACTGTTATGATTTAAAGTGAATAATGATTTTGAAAGTGAATAGATTTCGAGAGTGATATGATTTTTTGAAATAAATATGATATTTTGATATGAAGTATGAACTGTTTGAAATAATAATGACCACGGTGTGAACTAGGCGTTTGGTTGTTAAAGAGACCGGGATCAGATATTGTCATACTCTCTGCCAATACCAAAAACCACTTTAACAACTGTGCATGCGGTGGAGATTCCAGAATGAAGTAGGATGGTTTGGAGAACGTCTGTATGAGGTATGAACACGGCCCTGACTCCCTCGAGTCAGCTTGATATGGCTAAAACAGGAGCTATACCGAGCCAAGTGGAGGCTCACCCTATCGGGCACATTTCTTCGAAACCATTCTATTACTTTGTGATTTGATTGGGTGCACCTTTGATTTGGGAGTGTGTCTTGAGGTGGGCGGTAGTAGCTGCTATACATTACCACTAGTCCGGGAGTGCAAAACGGTAGTATCCTACCCTAGGTATTGCCTCACGTGCCTTGTCATATGCCTTATCGCGCCTTCTACGAGTTTGGTTTATGTCGTACACTATGGAGTGCCCTCTGATAGCCCTCTAGTTTATGGAGGAATTACGGTACTGTATAGACTATGACATTTATATAAAAATGTGTTAAGGGGGATATGGGTAACGTCTTAACGCTATTTTAATATTTTACTTTACTGTAACATTATCTATGTAGCATATTGTATTATGTATGTAGATAGTTTAACGGATCCTTAAAGGATGGAATCACAACATCCTTTAAGTTATATTGCATTTCACTTGAGTTGATTTACTTGCATAAGATTATTAATCATGACTCGAGCGTTTTGTGTTTTGCTTTATGCTCGGGTCAAACTGAGTGTCAAAGCATTTGAGACTCGACTTTGGAGCTTGGAGCTTTGCTTGGAGATCTATCTTTTATCTACTCTACGTTCAGTTATTCTAGTTATTTCCAGTTGTTTGTTCAGGCTTGTCAGTTGCTTTTTTATTAGTGACTTCTATGTACTTGGGATTTTCTATTGTATTTGTTTCAAACTCTGATTTTCTGTAGTTGCATCATGAACTACTATTTATCTATTCTGCTGCTTATTGCTAAATATAAATTAACAATATGTTGTTTTGAGCAATTCAAATCTGACATGTGTGTCTGCTTTGGCACTCGGAGGGTGCAGCATGATAGGGGGTTCTCGCTTTAGAGTTTGGTAGCGAACGGATGACTCTTACTCCTACATGTCCCACGGGGTTGGTGCAGTCGAGAGAATTCAAGTCTGACATGTGTGGATAATTTTCGATTTGAATGGTTCGAAATGACGGGTCGTTATAGGAAGTTAATATTTATATTTAGAATAGAAGGAAATAAATAAAAGGAGTGGTTTGTTAAATTAAATTGAAGTGTTTTTATAAAAAGAAGGAAAAACAAAGTGAAATATATTTAAATAAAACCCTCCATCTCGTTAATCACTAATCGAATAATACATTGATGTGTGTATGGATGATTGTGATTTGTTTGCTACCAACGGGATGACGTTAAGTTACCCTTTGTGTTGGGTTATAAAATACTAAATATGATGAAGAATGAATTGTAGTAAAATTAAGCGAGAGTGAACCAATAAGCGAAGTGGAAATTTATTTAATATAGATTAATTGAGAGTGCTATGTATGTAAATTTATTTCACCGGGCACTATGGGACGTCCGTATGGGGTGTATTTATTTACTCAACACAAGTATAATGTTGAGTAATTCATTGAAGACTAAGTACTTGGTACTTGGATATCAGTGAATTAAAACATGTTATACACCAACATTAATCAATATTATTTGGATTTCTGACTTGACGTGAGAGGTAAATTATATTATTCCTTTAGTTTATTTTAAAGGGGGGATTTGATTATCTCCAATTTTGAGTGGATCGTGATGTACGAAGTCCCTTATGTAAATGTGATGACTAGGAGTTTTTGCTAGCCCCATCCTAGCTTGACCGATCATTTGGTAGCTCCCGGATGATTGCGAGACATGGCCCCCTCGTCACATGGTCACACTTTGCTACATGGGCTAACAGGACGAATACAAAATTAGGTGAAGAGGTTAAAAATAGAAAGCGAGGAGGCGACATGCGTTTATTGCAGTTATAGACAAGTGAGGATGCTCATAAAATATTTACGAGTAGGGTCTCCCTTTGCATTTAAAAAGTAGCGGAGCTCAAGTGTAGACTTGGCTTCTGGCGGTGGCAATAACAACAGCACATATAATAGCAGTAGCGGTAATGAAAATAAAAATGTAGAATAAAAATGAGTAATTCTAATACTGCTAAATAAATGTGAATGAATTGATGTTTGAGATGTGTTGTGTGTGATGTATGTGATGTGTGTGATGTGTGCGATGTACGATGTGTGATGTGTGCAATGTTTTATGAGGTGTGCGATGTATGCAATGTATAGTGTATGTGATGTGTGATATGAAGATGTGTGCGATCCACGCGATGTGTGTGATGTGGGATGTGTGAGCTATGTGCTGTGTGTGATGGATGTTTGATATGTGTTGTATGATGTGTGTGATTATGGTTGTTGTCTTATGGATGTTTAATGTTTGATGTGTCATGGATGATGTTCGATGCATTCTGGATGCTTTATTATTCCTTTGATTGGATTTTTTTAATGTTGTGTATGTGTTATGTCTTAAGATGTCATTTATTTTCTCACTATTGAATCTAGACATAGTCTAACCCGTTTATTATTTATAAAATATTCGGGTCAGTCCGAGACATTTTAGGTTCAGGGACGAAGAGACCAGATTGTGATTAATGGGCTTAGTTGGAGGTTGGATTATTAGATGTATTATATTTCATGTTATGGACTTGTGTATGTATATATTGTTGGATAAGATGTATTGGATCTATATTGTATATATATTTGAGAATTAGTGGGAATTGGACTTATTTTTGTATCCCATTCCAATTTGTGTATATTATATATTACATATGTTATCTCTACATTAATGACTCTATGTTCTCTGTGGCTTATTTTATATTGTGATTTGTTCTATCCATAGGCACCACATGTGTTTATTGCTTTGTACTAAGACTATTTACGTTGAGGTGAGTAATTTTTATAATATGAGACGTATTGGATGTTGGCCCAACGGAATATTCATATGTGTATCACCCATGTCGCCTCATTCTCCGTGTTACTCGACGGAATTACTCGGTAATACTCTTAGGTAATATGGGTATAGAGGTAGGGTGCTACATATCATAATGTAAACACCATCATACCGGCAACTGTCGCTACTTGAAGAACGAAATTGAAAGGTTAATCCAAAATAGATACTTAGGCGGTTTTCAAAAAGACAATGAAGTTACTTCAGTATAGAACCAGTTACCAGACTCGCATGAAGACCTAGTGGGAAACCCAAACACCCATGTTGCTTCTATCCATAGGGGACTCCATTTCTTAGGCAAAAGCAAAAGGCACAAGAAAGATACATCCAACAAGCTCGCACTGAACATGGAATTATGTTCCATACCAGACAAAAACCTACCTCGGACATCACATTCACTTCAACAGATTCTATTGGAGTTACTTTCCCGCATTAGGACCCCATGGTGATAATCATAAAAATCTCTAATTGTACTATGAAAAAGGGTTTTGTTGATTCAGAAAATTATGTGAATGACATATTCAAATATGCGTACGATAAAATGGGACTTCCAGCTAAAGTCTTAAAGCCTAGCCTAGAGCCAATATACGGCTTTAACAATACGGCGAATGTTCTAGTAGGTATGGCATGCCTCCTTATCACAGCAGGAGCAATGAAATTTCACAAATTCTTCTATGCAAGTTCTCTTATTATAAACCAAAAGTCTCTGTACAACACCTTCTTGCGGAGACCAATGCTGATAGACCTTGGAGTAGTTATTTCCTAAAAGGACCTACTCATGAAGTTTTATACTACAAGAGGAGTAGGTAGTGTGAGAGGGAAACAATTATTGGCTATAGAGTTATATAATGTAACTTTGAATCCTACCAATAAAATTGTTCACTATTGTATAGTTTTCTGTAACAACCCGCATATTTTACGATTTTATATTTAAATATATCGTCGTTAATCGGATTTAAGTCCGAAAAGCTACTTTTTGCAAATGGTCGAATTAGGACTCGAGACCACTTCCATTGAGTCCAAAATGGCGTTTGCGACTTTTTTTAGTATAAGCTTCGATATGTTTGGAGTAAGTTGAATTTTGCTATTTTCTGTTGGGCCTTTTGGGTTTGGGTTTGACCCAACTCATCTTATAACCTAGTTCAGCCCCACTCCTCTCCACTTCACTTCATTTCTATAAACACTCAAGCAACTAAAAATGGGGAGAGAAAAGGGAAATTAAAATTCAAAACCCTAGAATCAATTGCAAACTTCGAATTCGTGCTCCAAATTCAAAGAGAAGCTAAGGTAAGCTCCATCTTCATCTTCTCCATCTCTTCTCCTCTTCAATATCAGAAATTCCTAAACCCTAATTTAGGAAATACTTGTTTTGATATTAGATTGAATCTTGTAGGGTTGAAGTGAAGAGTGGTTGATCTTCTTCTTATAATACATGCTAGCTGAAATTAAATTTAGTATATTGCTGTTAGTAAATTAAGCATATCTCATTCATCTTAAATTCGAATTAAGATTTTCTTGATGTTCTGGAAAGATTATTTTGTAGTCTATAAATTCTATGTTTTGAGCTTTGCATGATTTTGAGGTTTGAATGGTCGAAATCACGTTTGTTTGTTGCTGATCTGACAACAAACTACAGGGTTGATAAAATAAAAACCTAAAATTATTTTGGCCATAAGTTACTCGTTTCTTATCCAAATCTAATAATTTTGGATGTTATGGAAAGTTTAGATATAGGGCTAAAAGTTTCATGTTTTGAGTTTCATGAGATTTCGAAGTTAATTTGATCAAAACTGTGCATTCTTACTTCTATCCCGAGAGCAAAACGACAGTGATATAGAATTTAGATCTGAGAATTGTTTTAGTCATAGAATTTTCATCCCTGATCGGAATTTGACGGTCTTGGTCACTAAGATACAACTTTTATTTTATTCATTTTGCCAGAATTTGAAGTTTACTATGCCAAAATTGTGGGTTTTCGTCTCTGGCCTGTTAGTGCATAGCTACAGGCGTTAGTCTCTTTTCTCTCGTTGTTTTCAACGCAGAACCCCGACTTTGCGACGTCATCCCGGGCTCGTCCGATGTCGGATTTCATCGTGTTCGGTCTTGTTGGATGTAACGACCCACTATTTTGAACCATTCAAATCGACAATAAATCCACACATGTCGGACTTGAATAATTCAAAATATCAGATTGTTAATTTAAATTTTTGCAAAACTCATCATATGCAGTAAATAAATAAATCACAGAATCACAGACACAGAGTAATACAATAATACGCAGCGGAATAGATAAAATAGTAGTTCATGAAGCTACTATATAAACATCAGAGTTAGAAATAAAATACAATAGAATATCTCAAATACAGTGAAGTCTCCAATCCAAACAGATGACTTCTGGGAACGAATCAACTGGAAAGCTGGAAGCTGAATCCAAAAGTTGGATCTCCAAACGAAGCTCCAAACTCCAAAGGTGAGTCTCGAATGCTGTATCACTCAGTCTGACCCGAGCGTAAAGCAAAACACAAAACACTCGAGTCAGGATTAACATTCTTATATAAATAAATCCAACTCAAGTGAAATATCAACTGAAATACAAGCAACTTAAAGGATGTTTGGGATAACCATCCTCTAAGGATCTTCAGAACAATCTACAAGGTGGAAATATACATTATAACACTATGGTCATTTTAAATTTATTTACTTCAAAACCCAAATATCATTTCATGTCAAATATATCTATTTTCCAAAATCTATTTTTGAATATATTTTAAATACTCAACATATCATATGTATTTAAATCAATCATTCCCATATATATAATAATTTAAGGCTCAACATTTATTAAAACCATATATTTCTTTCCAGAACCATAGAATTCATTTTTTTAAATATTTATATATATGGACCAACGGTGTCTGTATATATATTTATCATATGGTTAAGTGATACGGATATTTATCATTTCAATCCGAATTTATATATACGGGTAGATATCATTTCGACCCGAAATCCCAATTTCAATTCAAATGAAAATCGCTTGGGTTTATCATTTCAACCCATAACGAAATTCTCCTATTCTAAAGTCCGTTCGGGTATGTATCATTTCAACCCATAGTGAATTCTATACTAACAGGGAACTTGCAGAGTGATAACAGATACTAAAAATATATAACAGCAGGCATATATCATCAGTAGAAATATCAGATACGGGTGTCAGATGTCACAGGTGAACAGATATAAATAATAGTAATAACAGGCATATAATACTAGATACTGGTGTCAGATGTCACAGGTGAACAGTTATAGATAATAGCAATAACAGGCATATAATTCTAGATACTGGTGTCAGATGTCACAGGTGAACAGTTATAGATAATAGCATATATAACAATTGTATTTACTACAGCAGCATATTTCAATTACTATTCCAGATGGAATTAAATTTAAATAATAAAAGAACGTTAATCGTGAGTGATTGCTCACCTTTCAAGGTTAGAGAGATAGACAATGAAGTGAGCTATGAAATCCGCTGGATGGGTAAGATTTGATGCAGAAAATAGGCACGACGGACACGGCTGATAATGGGAAATCGAAGGGAACCATTGAATGAGTTGATATAAATTGAACTAAATATATATGAAAACAATATATAGTTTAAAACAAATAAATAAAATTAATCATCATATATACATAAGATTGAAATAAATACTTGTATATTATAATAACCCATATTTCAAACCAATATCCAAACCCCATGTGTAATTTAAATCTTTATAAAAGTAACTTTTTATATATATTATTAAAATCAATATTCATTTAATATCATAAATATTCTTTCAAAATGTACGGCAACGTAGGCATGAATTTATACACTTATCTTTAGACATATCAAACATGTAAACTACAAAAAATAAAAAAATAAACAAAATAAATGCAGAACTTAAAAACAGGGCACAAGAATATGAATACACTTATATACTATATGTGTACAAACAAATTTACCATATGCAGACCAACATATTTTTTTTTTTAAATTAATATACTTATATGATATAATATAGAATGGGACGCTTTAAACATAGTATATACAGTACTACTTTTAAAACATTATATTGAAACTGATTAACAGACCCATACTTATCCAATAAAGCATCCCATGCCCATGCGTAGACTAATATGTGTGCAGACTCAAAGGTACGTATATATATAGATATAATTTTGAAAACTAAGATATACATACCCACATAATGTAAAATATATATAACTAATATTATATAAACTAATATAAACATATACAGCGAAAGCCAATATATAGCAACATCTTATATAACTTTATAAATGCAGCAGCCTATATATACTATAAACATATAGCAAAAGTATATAGGAAAAATATAACTAACTTAAATATGAACAGGCTTATATACTTTATTTCAAAACCCAAAATAGTATAAATTCGAACTCATCCATATGAACAACAAAAGAACAGGGCTACTCACGGTTAAGTAGGGCAGCTCGATGCCAGGGATGGTCGACTGGATTTAGGTGAGGCCGAAGGTTGGCTGGCCAGGTGGTACGCTTGCGGTGGCTGACGTATGCAGGCGAGGTGACTTGGGAATGCAGCTAGGGGGAGGAACGGGCTGGGTGTTGATGTAGTCGGGTGCAGGGTGGCTAACTATTGAGGTGAGAGGCTCGGTAGGCGGAGGGAGGTGATGGGCTGTGGGTGAAGGTTGGAACGGTGGTGGGAGGCGGCGGTGAGAGGAGGAGCAGCGGATAGGGCTGAGTGGAAGGTCAGGGCGGAGGGTGGTTCGGCAACCTACGATTGGTAGATGGTGGTAGGCGTTGCTAGGAAAGGGGAGGGGAGGATCGGGCGTGGCTGTCAAGGGGAATGTTCGGTTACAGGTGGTTGGGAGGAAAAGTGGAAAGGTGGAAAGGTGGAAGCGTGGGCTAGAGATGCTAGAAGAGAGGGGAGAATATAAATGCAAATCTCAAAAATGCAAATATCAATGCACATTTGAACCGTTCAAAAATGAACAGTCAGATGAAAATAAAGAAATGGCACGGTCAAATCCCCTTGATTCACTGAAGATTATTAAGGCAATAAATTCTGTTGTTTGGAAAGCACGGCTAAAGTTTGAAAGGCAATAGAAAACAAAAGGTCACGGATACGGTACCGATACGGTGAACTGTTTTACAGATTCCGTTGTCCATCGGACGTCAAAACAAGCAAATGAATATACCATGGAGATCAGCATGACGTGACGATCAAAACGGTATACAAATACTAGTGGTACGATCATCCGATCGAAAGTCGATAATCGGTACCAGAAATGCTGCTATTTTGCCAGAATTAAGATAAACGGAGCAGTAGAAGTCCTAATTTGGAAAAACGAATTTCGCAGTCTGATTCAAAATAGTCTGAATAAATTTTCTCATGTTGACATATTTTGGTTTCGGAAAACTTTTAAATTCACTGTTATTAACCGGTTTGATTTGAAATGAAATTTCACAGGAAAATAAACTTCAATATTATCAGATGAAAATTTACCAGTTGCTATATTAAAATAGACGTATTCCAAATAATAAAATTTTAATTTCAATTTTTATTGTTTAGAATTTCACAAATTTCCAGTTAAATATACTTTTAAAATCATTAAATTTTGCGGGTCATTACACTCTCCCCCACTCAAAACTTTTCGTCCCCGAAAAGGAAGGAGGTAGAAGAAAAGAAACAACCAGACAGAAAAGATAGATTAAAAGACAAGGATAAACAATCAATTTAACTATATAAATTTTACTTGAAATATTCATTTGAAAACTTCATTTACAATTCAATTATTTTTAATACCTTAATATTTTTCAACCCATTTGTAAAATTTCTTGTTTCCTTTATAAGTATCATTTATAGGTTTAAATAACACCTTTATAAATATATGTAAGCTATTTGAAAAACAATTATTTACATTATTACTTATTTTTACAAAGAAGCTATTGAAAACATTTAAATCCAAAATTCATAAATTTATTAATTTTTATCTCAAGATACTTTTCAACATTATTAATAATCAATAATCATTTACTTTAAATCTGTTTTATTTAAGTATTAACCTCAAAAATATTTATAACACTAAAATTTCTATTAACCCATGTAGTATATAAATAAACTATATTTAAAAGGATATAGTCAACAAGGAGAAGAAGGAGGATTTGGAAAAGCAGAACATAGGTGAATAAATAAAGCTGAGAAGATAAGGTAGATTCAAGGAATAGTATCGGGCATGAATAGTTAATTTAGAACCATAAGGGTTTTGATTCCAAATATTGATACAAAATTTTCTTTGTTGGAAATACTTTTATTATAATATACCTTTATAACGAAACAAATTTTCTTTTGAAAATACTTTTATAACTCGATGTTTCAACAAGTTTATCCTTGTTCCCGTAGACTCTGGTAGTGCGTTGATCAGGCGCAAAACTAGAATTCTCCAGGTACTTAGTAGACTTGTTTCAACACCCAGTGAAAATACTGGAAAAACTTTTAAAAACCGATATGGAAAGTACAATCCAAACAAAACGAACAAAACCTTTGTCCAACCATGGTTCGCAGATACACAATGATTACGCCTGGATCCCCCAGGAAACAATCCATATCCGTAAGCTTTCTCAGCCCTGCGAGTTACGGCATGATGACTAGTAGAATGCAGGATACACAATGGTTACGCCTGGATCCCCCAGGAAACAATCCGTACCCCCAGGCAAGACTCAGCCAAGCATTTGCGCTACTATTCGCGACCTACACAGATTGCAGGATACACAATGGTTACGCCTGGATCCCCCAGGAAACAATCCGTACCCCTAGGCAAGACTCAGCCAGGCAGTTGCGCTATGCAGTCACGAGAGAAAAATAAGACCATGGGTAACACCATGGAATTCGAAGGACACTCGAGTATCATATCCGGAAAACCAAAATCAAAGAGAATATTATCGATAGAATGAATCCAAGATGTGGCCACAAATCGGATATCAAGCAGAAGGCACTTTCCATATCTTTACTTCGAAAATATGTATCATATAGTACCTTTTCAAATCACTTTCAAATATTGTACTTATATAAAATCCATTATATATAAGATTTAATTTTCAAATCAAATACTTTTCCAAAATTAAAAGTTTATCAAATCACACTTATATAGACTTCAATTATATAAGATTTCACTTTTCAAATTGAGTACCTTTTCAAAACTATAGTTTTCGAATCAATTTCATACTCATGCAAATCAATTTTATATAAGTTCGATAACTCCCAAATCAGGTTTTTAGTAACATAAGGTTCTCAAATTTCAATTTGTTTCAATATCAGTTCAATTTCAAAATCATATACAATTTCACCAAATTATTTCTTCTCAAATTAATTATCTTTAGTTTCAAAGTTTCCAAAATAATAGATTTAGAAAATAAATCCAAATTTCCAAGTCAATAATTTAAGTCAACCAATTCATTTCCAAAATCAAATGTTTTCAAAATCATCTTATACTTACGTAAGGTTCATCTTATATAAGGATCAAATTTTTCAAAATAAATTCCGCTGTATGAAGAGCCATATGGGATTGGATATCTTTGCTTTTATGGGTTATATATCTTTGTAATTTAAATTGGAAATTTTCTTTTAGTAAGCAAAGGTATTCTAACTCGACAGCTTTCAATTTCAGCGTCAAAATATATCAATGATATTAAAATATAAGATGTACATACGTCATCATTTCGCAGAATCACATTTGATCGCTCGCTCGATCACACAAGTTCGCTTTCGAACTAGTATTGTCCATTCGACTTCCCTAATGCGGATTTCGATATGGTTTCTCGACTAGAAGCCATCAGTCTCCTTGCATAGCCATATACTATGATAGAGAATTCTAGAATTTAGCCCAAAATCCATATCAAATATTCGCCATCAAGAATCGAATGAAAAATCCTAACACGAAATGGTGTAATCCACCCCGAACTTGTGTACTCAAACTTGGATCAAATTAATTATGCGAATAAAACAGCATACGTACAACTTATATATTTATTCCAACTTGTTGAATATATAGTTTCATAAAGATGTTATTAAGTTAAAACATTTAAACTAAACTTTATTCAAAATATTTTGAAGACCAAATTCTTTTCAAAACATTTCAAATCTAAATTTCATATTAGAAAAATTTAAATTTTCCTTATTCATATTCTTAACAAAACAGTTTCAACTTATTTAAATCATATTACTTCATACTTAAACATACAAAACAAATTTATATACTTTATCAAATAATTCATACTTTTCAAAATTTCTTAGCTTTGAAAAGTTAACCCTGATTTGGAAGTGCTCGAACCTTCAAAATAGTTGAAGAAATCATTTTCAAATTCAAGAGTTGGAAATCAGCAAAAATCAGTAAATCAATTTTAATAGATAGGGTTATATCAAATTCGAAACTCGAGGACTGAACACCGGCTTTCTTTAAATTATTTCAAATATATATATATATATATACATATATCTTTCGAATATCAAATCATACTTCGGAATTTGAAATCATAATGGTTTCACAAAATCACTCGCATAGCAAAGCTACTGAAGTGGCCTATCCCTCACTCTGAACTCGAAAATCAATGTCGATGATGCGTGCACTCATCACCGAAATTATTTTCCAGCGACATAAGTGAGTTCTGGACTTCTATTTACTCAAACTTCTTTTGAAATTTCTTCGAAACTCATTAAAATCATTTGAAACATTTCTTATTCGGAAAATACTTTTAAATCATATTATTATTATAATATATTTCAAAATCTTAAAACTAATTTCAAAATACCGGAGTTCAATCCTCGAATTTCAAATTTTAAAATCTTTCAGTTATAAATCATTTTTAGATAAATCAAATTTCTTATATAGTTTTTCCAAAATTACAAATCCTTTCGAAACCTCAAATTCTTATTTTAAAAGGGTTTATAAACTTTATCGAAAACATTACACTTTTATATATAGAATATAATAATTTCGATATATAAAACAATTTCTAAAATATAAACAAGCCTGATTTTTCAAAGGATGGTTCAAGAATGGATTTCAAAACAAAGATGGAAATTCAAATTAGAGGGACTCTAATCGTATTGGATTCTGATTCGTAAATAAGTTCGAACGAAAATGAGATAATTAATTACAAAACAGTAGTCGGATACACTTATATAAATCGCAGGCGACCTTAACCGGGTCAACCGTGACTTCAAGAATAATCGATGCGAAAATCTAGAGCAAATCGTCATTCGATCGCCAGAAATAGAATTCGGCACAACAATGGATAGTAGCATCTAAACCGAGTGATATATAAATCTTCGGTGAATCAATATCAATTGTAAAGGAGTTTCACCCCTTTACAAAACATTCAAAGATCGGCGGGGTCGCCTATTCTTATAGAGATCATTCGAAGTGGAGTTATGGGATACTCCAGAATCAAAAGAATACAAATAGGAAGAGACAAGAATGAGTTTTGGAACCGTAGGGAACGTTCCAAAGTTCAAAGAAATCCTAATCGAAGCAAATCCCCACCAAGATTAGAGATATGTAACCTATATCGATACAAAAGAATTTCCATTCAAAATTTGGAAAGACTCGAATTCATAACATACGAAAACAGAAGCATAAATGTCTCCAGTTTGACAACTTCAGCTAAGTAAAAGATACAATAGAGTTCGCTTAAAGCAACCTAACATACAACAGATAACAAAAGGTCCACAGATTTACCACTTCTACATAAACAAAGCATCAGTATTAATTCTTCCAGGTGGTACATCAACGGGTCCAGAACACTCCCCCTCAATGTGCCCCCAACATCTGCATTTCTGGCATAGGTGCACTACACTCCCATCTTCCTTAATGAACTGCGGGTACGCAACCTTCTTTCCATACTTTCGCACAGAACAATTCCTGGCTATATGCCCAGGCCTCTTACAGTGATAGCAAATGGTTGATAGGTCGACTAACGTAGTGGGTGCAGATTTCACTTTCTTCACCTTCTGGCAGCGACTGGGAAAGTGCCCCTCACTACGGCATCTAAAACAGAAGATCTTGGATCGAAAACGCTTGCCCTCTTTCTTCTTTCCTACATTCCTTTTCCCGCACATGACTGCATAGTGTCCCTTTTCCTGACACCGATAACAAATGACATGGTCATAAGGACCCGGTTCTGCTCTTTCTCTCCACAGCCTCTCTTGTTCCTCGATTGCTTCCTCCCGTTCCTTACGGGCCAGTGCTCTTCGTGCCCGACGGGCTGCTTTCTGCTCTTCTGATTTTGCCATTACAAAATAGTTTCCTATCATTCAAATATTCAATGAGTCCAAAATCAACAAGATAGAAGTTCAAAATTTAAGGGGAAATTAAATCAAAGGGAGTTTCAAAACAAAAGGGAAAGGACTCGAACGAAGATGAGATAAATTAAATTCAAAAAGAGAAGATGGATATACTCAAATAAGAATATAATTAGGGAGAGGCCAGAACGAAAGTGATTCCGCAAATCAATTTACCATATATGTTAAGTTTGCCTAGAGCCAAAGCTCTGATACCAACTGTAACGACCCGCTATTTTGAACCATTCAAATCGACAATAAATCCACACATGTCGGACTTGAATAATTCAAAATATCAGATTGTTAATTTAAATTTTTGCAAAACTCATCATATGCAGTAAATAAATAAATCACAGAATCACAGACACAGAGTAATACAATAATACGCAGCGGAATAGATAAAATAGTAGTTCATGAAGCTACTATATAAACATCAGAGTTAGAAATAAAATACAATAGAATATCTCAAATACAGTGAAGTCTCCAATCCAAACAGATGACTTCTGGGAACGAATCAACTGGAAAGCTGGAAGCTGAATCCAAAAGTTGGATCTCCAAACGAAGCTCCAAACTCCAAAGGTGAGTCTCGAATGCTGTATCACTCAGTCTGACCCGAGCGTAAAGCAAAACACAAAACACTCGAGTCAGGATTAACATTCTTATATAAATAAATCCAACTCAAGTGAAATATCAACTAAAATACAAGCAACTTAAAGGATGTTTGGGATAACCATCCTCTAAGGATCTTCAGAACAATCTACAAGGTGGAAATATACATTATAACACCGTGGTCATTTTAAATTTATTTACTTCAAAACCCAAATATCATTTCATGTCAAATATATCTATTTTCCAAAATCTATTTTTGAATATATTTTAAATACTCAACATATCATATGTATTTAAATCAATCATTCCCATATATATAATAATTTAAGGCTCAACATTTATTAAAACCATATATTTCTTTCCAGAACCATAGAATTCATTTTTTTTTAATATTTATATATATGGACCAACGGTGTCTGTATATATATTTATCATATGGTTAAGTGATACGGATATTTATCATTTCAATCCGAATTTATATATACGGGTAGATATCATTTCGACCCGAAATCCCAATTTCAATTCAAATGAAAATCGCTTGGGTTTATCATTTCAACCCATAACGAAATTCTCCTATTCTAAAGTCCGTTCGGGTATGTATCATTTCAACCCATAGTGAATTCTATACTAACAGGGAACTTGCAGAGTGATAACAGATACTAAAAATATATAACAGCAGGCATATATCATCAATAGAAATATCAGATACGGGTGTCAGATGTCACAGGTGAACAGATATAAATAATAGTAATAACAGGCATATAATACTAGATACTGCTGTCAGATGTCACAGGTGAACAGTTATAGATAATAGCAATAACAGGCATATAATTCTAGATACTGGTGTCAGATGTCACAGGTGAACAGTTATAGATAATAGCATATATAACAATTGTATTTACTACAGCAGCATATTTCAATTACTATTCCAGATGGAATTAAATTTAAATAATAAAAGAACGTTAATCGTGAGTGATTGCTCACCTTTCGAGGTTAGAGAGATAGACAATGAAGTGAGCTATGAAATCCGCTGGATGGGTAAGATTTGATGCAGAAAATAGGCACGACGGACAAGGCTGATAATGGGAAATCGAAGGGAACCATTGAATGAGTTGATATAAATTGAACTAAATATATATGAAAACAATATATAGTTTAAAACAAATAAATAAAATTAATCATCATATATACATAAGATTGAAATAAATACTTGTATATTATAATAACCCATATTTCAAACCAATATCCAAACCCCATGTGTAATTTAAATCTTTATAAAAGTAACTTTTTATATATATTATTAAAATCAATATTCATTTAATATCATAAATATTCTTTCAAAATGTACGGCAACGTAGGCATGAATTTATACACTTATCTTTAGACATATCAAACATGTAAACTACAAAAAATAAAAAAATAAACAAAATAAATGCAGAACTTAAAAATAGGGCACAAGAATATGAACACACTTATATACTATATGTGTACAAACAAATTTACCATATGCGGACCAACATATATATTTTTTTTTTAAATTAATATACTTATATGATATAATATAGAATGGGACGCTTTAAACATAGTATATACAGTACTACTTTTAAAACATTATATTGAAACTGATTAACAGACCCATACTTATCCAATAAAGCATCCCATGCCCATGCGTAGACTAATATGTGTGCAGACTCAAAGGTACGTATATATATAGATATAATTTTGAAAACTAAGATATACATACCCACATAATGTAAAATATATATATAACTAATATTATATAAACTAATATAAACATATACAGCGAAAGCCAATATATAGCAACATCTTATATAACTTTATAAATGCAGCAGCCTATATATACTATAAACATATAGCAAAAGTATATAGGAAAAATATAACTAACTTAAATATGAACAGGCTTATATACTTTATTTCAAAACCCAGAATAGTATAAATTCGAACTCATCCATATGAACAACAAAAGAACAGGGCTACTCACGGTTAAGTAGGGCAGCTCGATGCCAGGGATGGTCGACTGGATTTAGGTGAGGCCGAAGGTTGGCTGGCCAGGTGGTACGCTTGCGGTGGCTGACGTATGCAGGCGAGGTGACTTGGGAATGCAGCTAGGGGGAGGAACGGGCTGGGTGTTGATGTAGTCGGGTGCAGGGTGGCTAACTATTGAGGTGAGAGGCTCGGTAGGCGGAGGGAGGTGATGGGCTGTGGGTGAAGGTTGGAACGGTGGTGGGAGGCGGCGGTGAGAGGAGGAGCAGCGGATAGGGCTGAGTGGAAGGTCAGGGCGGAGGGTGGTTCGGCAACCTGCGATTGGTAGATGGTGGTAGGCGTTGCTAGGAAAGGGGAGGGGAGGATCGGGCGTGGCTGTCAAGGGGAATGTTCGGTTACAGGTGGTTGGGAGGAAAAGTGGAAAGGTGGAAAGGTGGAAGCGTGGGCTAGAGATGCTAGAAGAGAGGGGAGAATATAAATGCAAATCTCAAAAATGCAAATATCAATGCACATTTGAACCGTTCAAAAATGAACAGTCAGATGAAAATAAAGAAATGGCACGGTCAAATCCCCTTGATTCACTGAAGATTATTAAGGCAATAAATTCTGTTGTTTGGAAAGCACGGCTAAAGTTTGAAAGGCAATAGAAAACAAAAGGTCACGGATACGGTACCGATACGGTGAACTGTTTTACAGATTCCGTTGTCCATCGGACGTCAAAACAAGCAAATGAATATACCATGGAGATCAGCATGACGTGACGATCAAAACGGTATACAAATACTAGTGGTACGATCATCCGATCGAAAGTCGATAATCGGTACCAGAAATGCTTTTATTTTGCCAGAATTAAGATAAACGGAGCAGTAGAAGTCCTAATTTGGAAAAACGAATTTCACAGTCTGATTCAGAATAGTCTGAATAAATTTTCTCATGTTGACATATTTTGGTTTCGGAAAACTTTTAAATTCACTGTTATTAACCGGTTTGATTTGAAATGAAATTTCACTGGAAAATAAACTTCAATATTATCAGATGAAAATTTACCAGTTGCTATATTAAAATAGACGTATTCCAAATAATAAATTTTTAATTTCAATTTTTATTGTTTAGAATTTCACAAATTTCCAGTTAAATATACTTTTAAAATCATTAAATTTTGCGGGTCGTTACACTGGAAAGATGAGGTCGAGATCTTCAACATTGTAAAATTTGGTTAAGATCTGGGTGTGTTTGATACTTGTTTTTATTGCCGAAGTAGCATCCAGAAACTGTTTTGAAAAACATTGATTAATTGTAGTTCAAACGTCCAACTTCGCGACCTCGCTGCGAGCGAGTCCGATGTCGGATTTCATTGATTTTGATCTCGTTGTAAAGATGAAGTCGAGATCTTCAATCCTGCAAAGTTTGGTTTAGATCTGGTTGTGTTAGATACTTCTTTTCTATTGCCGAAGTAGCACACAGAAACTGTTTTACAATAGTGATCATTTTAAGTTATCGTCGGACCAACTTTGAAACATTGCCATTTCTTTGTTTCAAGTCGGAACCGAATGATTCTTGTTGCATATCAAAGTAGGAGTACTGTACTATGCTCCTGCAAATTTTCATCAAGATCGGGTTTCATATGACCCTTCGACCATGTCGTCGAAGTGGGACCTTTGCACTGTTTTGACACAGCAGAGTTTTGTGATTTTTGTCCGACTTTGCGATGACGCCGTTTCTTCATTTCAAGTCAGAATTGCGCGATTCTTTTTTCAATTTGGAGCAGGGATGTTGGTCTACATGCCTGCCAATTTTCTTGCCATTTGGACTCGGTTTGCAGATTCAAATCTGCCGTCGAACTAGTGACTTCGACCTATTTTCAGCGATTTTATACAGTATAATTTCGACTATTTTTCTGAGTTTTTCCGATTTCTTTTAGATTTGTCTCTATATTTCATGCACGGATTTTATAAATCATTTTAAAGTGATTTTCCATCAAATTGGATTTTGAAACTATTATTTAGTATTATTTTAAATATTAAATTAATTACTCCATAATAGGAGAATTTCAAAGACTATTTCTAAAGAGGTTTTCAAACGATTAAAAATCTGTTTTCTTCAACTATTTTCTAAGTAAAATATACACTCTTCTACACTTCGAGCGAAGTGGAAAGGTGATAAATGGTTAGGTAAAACACGGACCGTGCATTTATCTTTCCGATTAATCCCCGACCTATGCGATTGATCGTTTGGCCTTTTGGCCTAGTTTACCGATGACATGAGGTAAACTTTTTACTGCTTTGAGTGTGGAAGCTTACGATTGGTTAGTAAACCGTTTAGTGTGAACGTTGGGGTATGGGACTCACGTTACTACTTTACGGGTTCCTTGCTAAGAGTTCGTGACACATTCCTACCGTTAGTGGTAAATGAGTACTGGGCCTACGAGCCTTTACCACTACGGCGTGTTTCTTGAGTGATACCTTTGGGGATAGTGTCTTCGGACTGTCTCCCTTGGGTATATTGCCTTTGGGATAGTGTCTTCGGACTGTCTCCTTCTGGCTCATCACCTTCTGGATAGTGTCTTCGGACTGTCTCCTTTAGGTGTTGCCTCTTAGCTAAAGTGATGGGTGTGTCACTGGGGTATATTTCCTGTGTGATTGAGTGCAGTACTAGCACGCTAATGTTTTCCTGTGTGATTTATATTCCCTCGTGTAGCGCCATTCGGTGATGGTTTTATGCAACCACACGATATAAGCACGACTACCTTGTGGAACTTGTTTTATGCCTACACTGGCACTTGTGCTTATGTTATGCCGATGATATGAGGCTTGTTATACATCTCTACTTAGATGTTTGTTTCTTCTCTATGTGAGAAATTTTGGTCTTTATTACCATGATGTATGTTTCTCTTTTGGAGATTATTATGTTATATGTTGCCTTATTATCTTTTCATGATTATTGTTCAGTTTATCTAACTGATTTGTTTAGCTAGCCTGACCCGAGTATTTTATGCTCGGGTCAGATCGAGTTGTTTCAGGTTAGGTCACTTTGGACTTAGCTTGCTTCGGTGCTTCCGCTTTGGATATATCCACTATACTATAGATAGCTTTACTTGTTATCCATCCTTTATGATACTCTGATATTATGACTATCTTGTGTATATTCTTTTGACTCACGGATGTGTGAGTAGTGGCTTTGTACCCACTTTTATATTTGGATCTGTACTTGATGTTGTATTGTGCTGAGACTATTTGCTTATTATTTGATGTTGTTCTGTGATGATGTTCATTTTGCTATTATACTTTGTTCGGATAGATCTTTTAGCCATTGTAGTTTTGCTTTAAGTATTTATTGAATATGTCGAACCACATGAGATGAAAAAAAATATAGATTCCACTTTTCGACGTGTTCATTAGATAGTTAAAGTAAGATTACACATGGTCGCTTCCATTATACTCTATTGTCCGCATTAGCAGACGGTATTATCCATATAATACTCTTTGTTAATGAGGCCCTCGGAGTGGGGCGTTACAGCTTGGTATTAGAGCGAGGTTCAGAACTAAGTATAATAAACACAGAACAGTAACACAGTACAATACATCCTAGTATGCTTCAAATATTATAAAGCCCTTTCCTCATGACATTGGATAGATAAGTTAGGAATTTGTCTAGGAATGCATTTTATTCCGTAATATTCCATATTTGAATTAATGATATCTACCTTATGAATAATCTTTATCTTATCTTATCTTATCTTTCAGCTAATGGCCGGAAGGGGCAGAGGACGACGCTCGGATGCTGGGCAATCCAGTGGCTCGCATCCGGATGGCGTTTATATGTCTGCCGATCAGTTTTTAGATTTATTTAGGAGCACTTAGCCTCCAGCTCCTATTCGTGCATCTCCTCCATGCAAGTCTGCCTTCGCACGCCTGTGCAGTGATTGTTCTCATCTTGGTGGAAAACCATTCAAAGGCTCCGAGTCCGTTCTTGAGGTCCAAGCTTGGATTCGCACATGTGAATGTATCTTTTCTCGCATGGATCTTTCTGACCATGATCAAGTTCTTGTAACTTCTAGCTTATTGCAAGAGCATGCCCTTGATTGGTACGAGCTTCTTATAGCCGAACTTGATGAGTCTGTTCTTTCTTGGACTCAGTTCCAGGAACGATTCGAACTCAAATTCGTTCCTGAATCTGAGAAAGTTTTATTGGCTCGTCGCTTCCTTGAGTTGAAGCAAGGGAAGTCCTCCATTTCTGAATATGTTGCATCATTCGAGGCCTTATCTAAGTATGGTCTTGAATTCATTAGCACTTCTTATAAGAAGAATATGAAGTTTGTCTCTGGTCTTAAGAAATATCTTAAGAAGTCTTTAATGCTCCAGCTTAAGCTTTCTTTTGAGGAGTTAGTTGATTCGGCACTTCATCTTGAGGCCATCGAGAAGGAGTGTGATAGTGGTGATGATGTTGAGGTTCGCAAGAACCCCAATAAGAAGAGGTTTCCATTTCATAAGCAAGGATTTCTCCCTTCTAAGAAGAAGAAGTCCGTTGAATCTGGTTCTAACTCTCAGTCTGCTGGAACACCTTCCATTCGGAAGTGTTTCAATTGTGGTTCTCCTGATCATATGATTCGAGCTTGTCCTAAGCCTCTCTTCTGCCATTATTGCAAGAAGGAAGGTCACCATGTTTCCACCTGCCCTACTGCTCCTGCCTTATTTGTTGATCTTATGAATCGAGTATTCCGAGAATATCTCGATAAGTTTGTCCTTGTGTTCATTGAAGACATTCTTGTTTATTCTAAGTCTGAAGCCGAGCATGCTAATCACTTGAGAATTGTCTTGAGTACTCTTCGTCACCATCAGCTTAAAGCCAAATTCTCCAAGTGCCATTTTTGGGAGAATAAGGTTAAGTTCTTAGGCCATGTTGTATCTTCCGACGGCATTTCGGTCGATCCCTCAAAGATCGAAGCTATCCAGAATTGGAAGAGGCCTAAGAATGTTCATGAGATTTGTAGTTTCCTTGGATTGGCGGGTTATTACCATCGGTTCATTAAGGATTTTTCCCGTGTTGTGCTTCCTCTCACATGCCTTACTCGAAAAGGCATTCGTTATATTTGGTCCGATAAGTGTGAAGCTTCCTTTTAGACATTAAAGGAACTTCTCACTAATGTTCCTATTCTTGTGGTTCCTGAGGGGAATCATGATCTTGTTGTCTACACCGATGCTTATGGTAGTGGTCTCGGTGCCGTGCTTATGCAGAAGGATCGGGTAGTTGCTTATGCTTCTAGGAAACTGCGTCCGAATGAGGTTCGCTATGCCACTCATGATCTTGAGTTAGCCACCATTGTCTTCGCCTTGAAGATTTGGCGACACTATTTATTAGGCGATCGTTTCATTCCCTATACCGATCATAAATCCTTGAAGTATTTGTTCACTCAGAAGGAACCCAATATGAGGCAACAGCGTTGGCTCGAGTTTCTTGCCTCCTATGACTTTGATATCCAATATACCACTGGTAAGGGTAATCGTGTTGCTGATGCGCTCAGTCGCAGACATTCGGCTGTCGTTTCTATGATGCTTTCCGAATGGGATATTCTTGAGACTCTATCTTTTTGTGATATTCGTGATCGAGCTCCATCCTCTGATTCTCCAGTGGTATTATTCAGTTTGGAAGCTCGACCCTCTTTATTGGATCGTATTGTCGATGCTCAGCGGCGTGATTCTGATCTTGTGCATCTTATTCAACTTTGTGAGACTGAACCCCGTGATGAGGCGTTGCGGGATTTCATCATTGATCTTCATGGGTGTCTTCGCAAGAAGAACCGTCTTGTTGTGCCTTCTGATTTTGCACTTAGGCATGACATTCTTGATGACTGTCATCGTTCTAAGTATACTATTCATCCTGGCAGTAATAAGATGTATGCCGATATGCATCGCCTTTATTATTGGGAAGGCATGAAGCGCGATGTGGCGAGTTATGTGAGTAATTGCATGACTTGTCAGCATATTAAAGCCGAACATCAGTGCCCTTCTGGTCTCCTTCAGCCTCTAGAGATTCCATTGTGGAAATGGGATCAGATTTCGATGGATTTCATTGATGGCCTACCTCATACGAGATCGGGCCATTCTAGCATTTGGGTTATTGTCGATCGCCTCACCAAGCCAGCTCATTTTGTTCCTATTAAATCTAATAGGACTGCTTCTCTTTTGGCTAAGTTATTTATCAAGGAAATCATGAGACTTCACGGTGTTCCTAGTTCGATTATGAGTGACCGTGATCCTATATTCACCAGTCATTTCTGGAAGAGTCTTCAGCAAGCTTTGGGAACAAAGCTTAATTTCAGCACAGCTTATCATCCATAGTCTGATGGACAGACTGAACGGGTGAATCGTATCTTAGAGGATCTCCTCCGTATTTGTATTCTTGATTTTGGAGGTAGTTGGGAGGATCATCTACCCCTTGTAGAGTTCTCCTACAACAATAGTTTTCAGTCCAGTATCGGTATGGTTCCTTTCGAAGCCTTATACGGAAGGCCATGTCGATCACCTTCATGTTGGTTGGAATCCGGGGAGAAGCTTATTCCTGGCCCGGAGTTTGTTCATGATTCTTCTGAGAAGATTGTTCTTATTCGACAGAGAATGAAAGAGGCACAAAGCCGCCAGGAATCCTACATGGATAACCATAGGAAGCCTCTCGAGTTCTCGGTTGGTGATCTTGTCTTTATTCGTGTTTCTCCTTTGAAAGGGGTTAGGCGCTTCAGCGTGACAGGGAAATTGGCTCCTCGCTTTGTAGGACCATTTCCTATTACTGAAAGTATTGACCCTGTGGCTTATAGAGTTTCACTTCCAGCTCATCTATCCGGAGTTCATAACGTGTTTCACGTCTCTCAGCTTCGGAAGTGTCTCCAAGAATCGAATTCTGTTATTGACTCTCCGGATTTGCAAGGGCTTGAGATCTCACCAGATTTATCTATTGTACAGCAACCTATTCACGTACTTGCCTCGGAGGTGAGACACCTTCGAAACAAGGACGTGCCGCTCATTAAAGTTCAATGGCCCGCTAATCCCAATGAATGTACTTCGGAAACTAGAGAGTTTATCGAGCGATCCTATCCGGGTTTTCTATCTTTGCTTTGCAATGGTGAGAATATCTTTTTATCTCAAGCTTATTTTTCTTGTCTTCTTGGTTGTAAGTATGTAGTTGTTGCAAATTCTTCTCTAGGAATTGCGTGGACGCAATTTCGTTAAGGAGGGGAGATCTGTAACAACCCGCATATTTTACGATTTTATATTTAAATATATCGTCGTTAATCGGATTTAAGTCCGAAAAGCTACTTTTTGCAAACGATCAAATTAGGACTCGGGACCACTTCCATTGAGTCCAAAATGGCATTTGCAACTTTTTTGAGTATAAGCTTCGATATGTTTGGAGTAAGTTGAATTTTTCTATTTTCTGTTGGGCTTTTTGGGTTTGGGTTTGACCCAACTCATCTTATAACCTAGTTCAGCCCCACTCCTCTCCACTTCACTTCATTTCTATAAACACTCAAGCAACTAAAAATGGGGAGAGAAAAGGGAAATTAAAATTCAAAACCCTAGATTCAATTGCAAACTTCGAATTCGTGCTCCAAATTCAAAGAGAAGCTAAGGTAAGCTCCATCTTCATCTTCTCCATCTCTTCTCCTCTTCAATATCAGAAATTCCTAAACCCTAATTTAGGAAATACTTGTTTTGATATTAGATTGAAGCTTGTAGGGTTGAAGTGAAGAGTGGTTGATCTTCTTCTTATAATACATGCTAGCTGAAATTAAATTTAGTATATTGCTGTTAGTAAATTAAGCATATCTCATTCATCTTAAATTGGAATTAAGATTTTCTTGATGTTCTGGAAAGATTATTTTGTAGTCTATAAATTCTATGTTTTGAGCTTTGCATGATTTTGAGGTTTGAATGGTCGAAATCACGTTTGTTTGTTGCTGATCTGACAACAAACTACAGGGTTGATAAAATAAAAACCTAAAATTGTTTTGGCCATAAGTTACTCGTTTCTTATCCAAATATAATAATTTTGGATGTTTTGGAAAGTTTAGATATAGGGCTAAAAGTTTCATGTTTTGAGTTTCATGAAATTTCGAAGTTAATTTGGTCAAAACTGTGCATTCTTACTACTATCCCGAGAGCAAAACGATAGTGATATAGAATTTAGATCTGAGAATTGTTTTAGTCATAAAATTGTCATCCTTGATCGGAATTTGACGGCCTTGGTCATTCCGGAAAGCTTAGAAACTAAGCTACAACTTTTATTTTATTCATTTTGCCAAAATTTGAAGTTTACTATGCCAAAATTGTGGGTTTTCGTCTCTGGCCTGTTAGTGCATAGCTACATGCCTTAGTCTCTTTTCTCCCGTTGTTTTCAGCACAGAACCCCGACTTTGCGACGCCATCCCGGGCTCGTCTGATGTCGGATTTCATCGTTTTCAGTCTCGTTGGAAAGAAGAAGTCGAGATCTTCAACCCTGTAAAATTTGGTTAAGATCTGGGTGCGTTTGATACTTCGTTTTTATTGCCGAAGTAGCATCCAGAAACTGTTTTGAAAAACATTGATTAATTATAGTTCAAACGTCCAACTTCGCGACCTCGCTACGAGCGGGTCCAATGTCGGATTTCATCGATTTAGGTCTCGTTGGAAAGATGAGGTCGAGATCTTCAATCCTGCAAAGTTTGGTTTAGATCTGGGTGCGTTAGATACTTCTTTTCTATTGCCGAAGTAGCACCCATAAACTGTTTTACAATAGTGATCATTTTCAGTTATCGTCAGACCAAATTTGAAACATTGCCATTTCTTCGTTTCAAGTCGGAACCGAACGATTCTTGTTGCATATCAAAGTAGGAGTACTGTACTATGCTCCTGCAAATTTTCATCAAGATCTGGGTTCATATGACCCTTCGACCATGTCGTCGAAGTGGGACCTTTGCACTGTTTTAACACAGCAGAGTTTTGTGATTTTTGTCCGACTTTGAGACGACGCTGTTTCTTCGTTTAAAGTCGGAATTGCCCGATTATTTTTTCAGTTTGGAGCAGGGATGTTTGTCTACATGTCTGCCAATTTTCGTACCATTTGGACTCGGTTTGCAGATTCAAATCTGCCGTCGAACTAGTGACTTCGACCTATTTTCAGCGATTTTATGCTTGTATAATTTCGACTATTTTTCTGAGTTTTTCCGATTTCTTTGAGATTTGTCTCTATATTTCATGCATGGATTTTATAAATCATTTTAAAGTGATTTTCCATCAAATTGGCTTTTGAAACTATTATTTAGTATTATTTTAAATATTAAATTAATTACTCCATAATAGGAGAATTTCAAAGACTATTTCTAAAGAGGTTTTCAAACGATTAAAAATCCATTTTCTTCAACTATTTTCTAAGTAAAATATACACTCTTCTACACTTCGAGCGAAGTGGAAAGGTGATTAAATGGTTAGGTAAAACACGGACCATGAATCCGCGCGTTTATCTTTCCGATTAATCCCCAACCTATTCGATTGATCGGTTTGGCCTTTTGGCCTAGTTTACCGATGACATGAGGTAAACTTTTTACTGCTTTGAGTGTGGAAGCTTACGATTGGTTAGTAAACCGTTTAGTGCGAACGTTGGGGTATGGGACTCACGTTACTACTTTATGGGTTCCTTGCTAAGAGTTCGTGACACATTCCTACCGTTAGTGGTAAATGAGTACTGGGCCTACGAGCCTTTACCACTACGGCGTGTTTCCTGAGTGATACCTTTGGGGATAGTGTCTTCGGACTATCTCCCTTGGGTTTATTGCCTTTGGGATAGTGTCTTCGGACTGTCTCCTTCTGGCTCATCACCTTCTAGATAGTGTCTTCGGACTGTCTCCTTTAGGTGTTGCCCCTTAGCTAAAGTGATGGGTGTGTCACTGGGGTATATTTCCTGTGTGATTGAGTACAGTACTAGCGCGCTAATGTTTTCCTGTGTGATTTATATTCCCTCATGTAGCGCCATTCGGTGATGGTTTTATGCAACCACACGATATAAGCACGACTACCTTGTGGAACTTGTTTTATGCCTACACTGGCACTTGTGCTTATGTTATGCCGATGATATGAGGCTTGTTATACATCTCTACTTAGATGTTTGTTTCTTCTCTATGTGAGAAATTTTGGTCTTTATTACCATGATATATGTTTCTCTTTTGGAGATTATTATGTTATATGTTGCCTCATTATCTTTTCATGATTATTGTTCAGTTTATCTAACTGATTTGTTTAGCTAGCCTGACCCGAGTATTTTATGCTCGGGTCAGACCAAGTTGTTTTAGGTTAGGTCGCTTTGGACTTAGCTTGATTCAGTGCTTCCGCTTTGGATATATCCGCTATACTATAGATAGCTTTACTTGTTATCCATCCTTTATGATACTCTGATATTATGACTATCTTGTGTATATTCTTTTAACTCACGGATGTGTGAATAATGGCTTTGTACCCACTTTTATATTTGGATCTGTACTTGATGTTGTATTGTGCTGAGACTATTTGCTTATTATCTGATGTTGTTCTGTGATGATGTTCATTTTGCTATTATACTTTGTTCTGATAGACCTTTTAGCCATTGTAGTTTTGCTTTAAGTATTTATTGAATATGTCGAACCACATGAGATGAAAAAAAATAGATTCCATTTTTCGACGTGTTCAGTAGATAGTTAAAGTAAGATTACACATGGTCGCTTCCATTATACTCTATTGTCCGCATTAGCAGACTGTATTATCCATATAATACTCTTTGTTAATGAGGCTCTCGGAGTGGGGCGTTACATTTTCTTCCCTACTACTTGTAATAATGAAAATGCAATTAATAAGTTAGTTCGACAAACTGCATTGGAACCATGTTCCAAGGCAAATACTGAAGTAGGTCAATCTACAATCATAGTGACAACAAGAAAGACGGAAAAAAACTATCTACACATGATAGGAATAGATGAATTGAACTAAATATTTGTTCAATACTTATTTGATGTTTCTCAAGATCAGGAAAGCAAAGCTTCATCAAAACTACTGAAATAGAGGATGAGGTGGATCCATGTCTAGAAATGATGGAGAAAGATCAGAAATAAGTGGAAGATCTGGAAGAGGTTCAGGTAGACCCCTTAGACCCCGCCAAAATAGTGAAGATTGGAAAAAATAATAATCTAAACAGTGAACTACAATCAAATTAATTGATTTGTTGAAGAGATCCTATGATGTTTTCTCTTGGACTCACTCGGTTATGGTAGGGATCGACCAGCCATAATCTGCCATGCCCTCGACATAGACCCAGATGCACATCCCGTGATACAAAAATGGGGCACCCTAGATCGGGAAAGATATAATGCTCTTCATGAAGAAGTTAAAAAGTTGAAGGAAAATGGGTTCATCCGAGAAGTATAATATTTAAAGTGGATAGCAAATCTAATTCTTGTAAAGAAATCTAATAGGAAGTGGAGAACCTGCATAACCTTCACATACCTCAACACAGCTTGCCCCAAGGATAACTTTCCCTTGCCCAGAGCTGATCAGTTGGTTGATGCAACTAGTGGATATGAAGTGTAGACGTTTATGGATATGCTTATTCAGAGTACAACCAGATATCTGTGTTTGAGACAGTTCAGGAACACGAGTTTCATCACTAGCGAGGGACTACATTGCTATAAAGTGACACCATTTTGGTTAAAGCACGCAGGGGAAACATACCAAAGGCTAGTTAATATGGTGTTCGCATATCAAATTGAGAATTATGTCAAAGTCCATGTTGATGATATGCCTATAAAGTTAAAAGCGGCTTCAAACAATGTGAATGATTTGGAAGGGACTTTTGCGACATTAAGGCACTATGGAATGAAGCTAAACCCTTTAAAATGTACTTTTGCAGTTCAATCAGGAAAATTCCTAGGATATTTTGTGAGTGCAAGAGGAATAGAGGTCAATTTGAAAAAAATCAACGTCATCAAGAAAATGAAAATCCCAGAAAAGCCCGAAGATGTCATGAGTCTAAATGGGAAGGTAGCGGACTTATGTCGATTTGTTTCTAAATTCACTGATAAATGTATTTTTTTCTTCGATCAAATAAAGAAGGGAAGAAGCTTCGAATGGATGGAGGAATATAAAGTGACATTCGAAGTAAGGATCACATAGCCAATCAACCTATATTCTCAAAGCCAGTCCCAGATGAAGATTTATTTGTATAATTAGCTAATACTGATCGGGCTGTGAGCGCAGCAACAGTACAAGTGGAGGAGGGGGGTGCAAAGTCCAATATATTTCACCAACAAAAATCTTACTAGAGCATAACTAAATTATTGCTTGATAGAGAAGCTAGCTTACAACTTACTACTCACATCCAGGAAGATATGGCCATATTTCCAAGTGCACCCTATCAAGATGCTGATGGACAAGTCACTAAAACAAATACTGTAAAAGTTAGAAACATTTGATCGTCTATTAAAATGGGCCATCGAGCTAAGCCAGTATGACATCTCCAACTACCCATGCAACGCAAGAAGAGGTCAAGCCTTAGCTGATATCATAGTAGAATGCACAACACCAATGTTACATCAAAGTGGAGAAACAAAAGAGACCCTACAGTCATGGCAACTGTATGTCGATGGTGTATTAAATGAAAAGAGGGCGATTATTGGATATGTACTTGTCATATCAGATCGACAGAATCTATACGGCGCGGTTCAACTTGAATTCAAAGCTCCATATAAAGTTGCAGAATACGAAGCGCTCGTTGCGGGGCTCAAGATTGCAGATGTAAATCAAAGTTCATAGTGAATCACAACTTGTTGAAATCAGGTGTATAGCAATTACCAAACTAAAGAACAAACTCTGGCCAGTATATAGAACTATCTAAAGAACTACTAGCTCAGTTTGAACAATTTGACATAAAGAAAATCCCTAGGGAGGAAAATTCTTTCGTAGGCACTTTTGCCAAGCTAGCAAATACTAGGGTTGTGCAAGAAATGAAGGAAGGTCCTATGGGACACTTCACCGAACCTAGAATTTCAAAGAAAAATTGGGTATTATGCTAACACGAGCTCAACGAGCAAGGGGTCAAAATGTGGCGGGTCAAGGCAAGCCAGATGTGATCAAGATAACTGAACCTTACCAACAATGTGAGAAGAAAATGTGGAGTCTTGAATGACCCCCATCAAGTGTTTTTTCATTGGAAGGAATCTTACCAATATACAAGAATGTAGCTAGAAACATTAGATACCAAGCCCACTACTTTACATTTTTCGATGGGATACTTTATAAGAGATGATGCTCGACCCCCTGCTTAAGATCTGTCACCAAAGAGGAAGGGATCAAAATCATGAGAGAAGTTCATAAAGGGAGATGCAGGGACCACTCAAGAGGAATTTGAAGTTAGCTAAGAAAACATTAAGACAACTACTTCTGTCCAACTGCGCCAAGTGACACATAAGAGTCCATTCGTAGATGCAACGGTGTCAAAGAGTTGCTAGTATCTCAAGATTACTATCACATGAACTTACTCGCATGACTAACCCTGGTCTTGACATTTGGGGAATTGATCTGATGGGCCCACTTCCGATGTCCAAAGGAGGAGTAAGGTATGCAGCTGTAGTAATAGATTACTTTACTAAAAAGGTAGAAGATGAATCTCTCACAACCATAACTTCAAAGAAAATAGTTACTTTTGTATTTAGAAATATCATTACTAGATTTGGGATTCAACACAAAATAATTTCCGATAAAGGTACCAAATTGAGTAAGGAATTTTCTGACCTTTGCGAGAAAAATGGCACAACAAAGAGTTTCTCTTCACTAGCTCACCCTTAGGCAAACAGATAGGTCGAAGTGGAAAATAGAATAATAAAAATTTACTCAAGAAGAGGCTCACGAAGGCTAAAGGAAAATGGGTGGAAGAAGTACCCCTAGTCCTATGGGTACATAGAACATCGAGAAGGTCACCTACAGGACAGACCCATTCTTCCTAACATATGGCTATGAAGCTATGCTCTCAACTGAAGTAGATGTCCCATCACATTAGCGCTTATCATATGTAACCAAGTAAAATGTACACCTTAAAGAGACTATGGTAGATCTCATACAAGAGAGGAGAGATGAAGTAGCGACTAGGTCTGCAGTTTATAGACAAAGAATGGTAAAAAATTATAATTCGAGACTTAAAGAAAAGAAGTTCCACAAAGGAGATCTTATTTTAAGAAGAGTGATGGCTAACCCAAAAGACCAATTGAAGGAGCTTTTGGGCTAACTTAGGAGGGACCCTGGTGATTGCCGAAGCACTTTCGAATGGTGCATACCGCCTCTCCAAGATGATGGGAATCATGTCCCAAGGACATGGAATTCAGAACACCTACGACCATACTATGTTTGATACTTCTTGTTTTTAAAAAGTGTAATATGAAAGATCAATAAAATAATAAAAGACATGTAGGGATATTAGACGGCCCGAACCAGTATAAAAATATGTTTGTCGGTTTAACTTATTTACAAACCAAAATTTGAGTTATAACTACATGACCCTGGTGATCACCATGTTGACTCTATTCATACGGTAATCATATAGTTGCACGTAGGGATATTGGACTATCCAATTTGATATAAAAATCATGCGTATAAATAAAAGGTTATAAATACGCAAATTAACTTCTCAGTCAAAACACAATAATCTACACCCCAGGTGGGGTAGATTATGCTAAGTGCATGACAAAGCACAAAATGCTAATACAAATTTCATATATTATATAGTTAGCAAAGATCCATAATTAAGAGCTATGAGAAAATGAAGAGAAAGTAGATTACACAGTGTGAGTAAAGGAACGCTCAAGCCTCTACACAAAGTTCGAAAGGTACATAACATTTCAATTTTTGCAGAGTTTCCTCATAAGTCATTATGAAATATTAGACATATATAAAACAACAGGCAATGTACATGATTTATGCTTAAGACATGTGAATTACCAAATTACATCTTAGTCATACCATGAGCCCTCTGCCGATAGGAGCCTCCCTCCTTTGCGAGGAACATGGCAGTAGAGGGCGATGGTATCTCAATTAAAACAACTGAGGAACACTGAAGTGCATTAAGAACTTGAATTTTTGGGCATATTTGGCACCAACCCAAGAATTCCCTACATCTTTCTTGTTAAAAATGTAATCAGCGCTGTTATATAAAAAACTTAGGTCAAGTTTTGACAAGAAATGATAAAAGACATCGATCGCGTGTAGCACAGATATGTCAGCCATAACGCGTTTAAACTTCTCTTAATGAATCTTTTCATCCAAAGTGGACTACTCAGGACCATGAACAATAGGGAAAGAGGAATGCAGTCGTGAAGCATCTAGCACTATGGACTGCATAGAGGGTGCTGAATCAAATATTTGGTCTTCAAGCTCATTTATGTGTTGAATAGCAATACGTCACACATGTCCCGGATCATCCAACACTTCTGCTTTGGTCTTGTTGGTTATCTTTAAAAATGCACCAAATAATTTGTAAGCAGTTGAGCACCCTTTCACCTTTTTTTTCTTGAAATTTTCCAATCTCTTTTCATAGTCTGCCTTCAACTCGTCAACCTTGGTTTGATAGTAGGTTATCACCTCCCTTTTCCATTTAGAAGCTACTTCATTGTCTAAACCAAGAGAAGGAGCTGGAACTGCACCGGATTTAGATACCTTAGAAGGGGCTAAGATGGAGGGGGGATTGTCTTCTTTATCAAGTTGCTTGGCAGCTTGCTAGAACAGTTCATTAATAGCATTCTTAAGTTTCTTGATCTCGATTTCATAAGAAGCAGCATACAACCCCTCATCCTCCTTCAGTAGTTTCTCTAGATCAGCCACTATTTCCTACGAAGATTTCAATTCATTCTCAAGTCCCTGTATCCTTTTGTTTGCAATGGCCAAGTCGATTTGCTGCTTAGTTATGCAATTGTAGTGACAAAGTAAAGCTTCCTTTGCCTCTTGAAGCTCATTCATTAAATTTTTGATATCAACTTTCATCCTTTCTCTTTCAAGATCAAACTTGATAGGATCATCATCTTAAGCTCTAACTCATCGCCAATGTTTACATGCACCTCAAAAATAGTAACTAGGGCAGGGTCATTTGTCGGTAGAACACCCATCTACGCATAACATAAGAGACTAAGTAATTAAACAAAGAGAAAATAATGGAAATGACAACAAAGATAACGTAGGTAAACAAAGACGGTTTTATTGAATTATACAATGTTGTACAAAATATCTCATGCATGCTACGACAACTACCCATGACTAGGTATATCTTTGAATCACTACAAGTGAGGATGGTCTGAAGGAAGCGATTCATGTTTAAGAGAGGTACCCCATCAACACAGCACAAAATCACTTAGTGCTTCTTTTTCTTTAAGCACTTGCTTAATGTCGGCCATAAGCACTTAAGTCTCCTCCTTTAACTGTATAAATGTTTCCTCCAACTCTTTTTCTCATTTTTGAATCATGGTAGCATTTATAGAATGTCTTTCAATGGTATGAGCCTCTAAGCGACTAATGGTTTTCTTTAAGTGCTATATAAAAATATTTCTTATGCAATAATGAAGGGTAGCACTTATTAAGGGTTAAATTTCTTGCCTAAAATAAGAATAGAATAATATGTATGTGCTAAAAGTATGTATATAAACATCATAAAGCACGGTTGATAAAAAGAAAACATGAGTAGAATGTAATAGCAAAAGACCAATAACAATTTCATACATAAGTTGGATGAAGTTACAAACTTCACAGAAGTTTCTATCCAAAATAATAATAAATAAGCATACGAGATCATTCAAGATTAAAACAAAATTTTGAAAGAACCTCAAAAATGGGAAGAAAAGAAGTCAAATATTTACTTAATTAATAGCCAAGTCATCTTAGCAACGTTCGGGTTAGGTTCGGAAGTAGCATGGAGCGTAGAAGTGAAGTCCTGGCCCTAGGCAGCATCATTTGTAGCAACTAGCGCAGAAGCTAATGGAGTGAAAAGTCCTGCTTGCTAATCCTTAATCTGTTCGACTCGGCACTAGTCTTGGCATTTCTTAATGAGGTCGGCATCAGTTAAGAAATCCAAACTCACTTCTGCATCCATGTCTTCTATGCGGTAAACAAAAAATTGCTTCTTCGCCTGCGCATAAACTAAATAGAGGGCGTTGTGAGTAGTCTCTTCAACTAACTTCACAATGCTAGAAATTTTTTCCTCTGGCTCGGAAGTCGTTTTCCCGGTTTCTTCCTCCACTTTGTTAAGCTTCTCTGTGACCTCCTAGATTTTTTTTGTAAGACGCAACCTCATCTTCCTCTTTCTTATACTTAGTTTCCCTTCTTTGGCATGCTTCAAAATCAAGCAAAGCTTTACCAAGCATAACTTTCATATCAGAAACCTTATTCTCCATTGTCCTTATTGAAATTTCAGAAGCATTAGCATGCTCATTAAGTTCCATGGCCATAAAAAGCTCCTAAGGAAGAAAAGAATATATAAAACATAAGCACCACACACACACACATTTGATGGAACAAAAAGAATAATAACCCGACAACTAAATCAGTGTAAGCACACGAACTCCTCCTTGACAGAGAGATTGGAGGAAGGGAGAGAAACAAGAGGTAGGGCAGAAAGGTCGTCTATAAAAAGTTGCCCCATTTGTGACTGCTCAACAATAGAGGGAAGATGAAATAGGCTGCACATGACAAGCACAGTATGAGAAGTAATCACGCGATAAGCAGGATCGTCGTTCTTTCTTTTCTTGGAAATGTCTTTCATAGCATTCAAGTCATCCCAAGCCACTTTTTCTTCGGGACTCTCTTACTAGTAGGTTTCTTGCTAAAATCTTTGAGAAACTTTGACATCGTGCCTGTGAATAAATACAAAACAACAATAAATAAAGAAAGATTGAACCAATTGAATAAACAACAATTGAAACATTAGCTTAAAAGTTCAACGGTTTGCTAAAATAAATATACATAGTAGTCTGAAAATATTCACCTAGGTGTAGTTGGACCAAAAACATAAACAAAAATGGAATGAGAAAAGTGATGGTGTGAGCGCATAAATTCATATTTCCACAACAAAGGTTCATCAAATAGACGGAACCCCTTTCTAACATCTTTGCCAGGTGCTAAGGAAGTTTTCCCTCAAACAATGAATAACTTCCTATTAGTTTTTGAAAATTGGGACGATCAGCTAAACAGAAGGACAATGTAAGTCACGAAAGAACCTCTCCCCTCTAACAAAAACAAATGAAATAAAATGAATGAAAAGATAAAATGACAAGGGCAATACCAGGTTATTGAAAAGTAAGAAAAAGATCGTCCAGGTTGGAAATATAGAAAAACTAATTAGCCACATCTGAGTCTTATAAGGCGAAATAGAAAAAAGGGATTTTGTGGCTTAGAAAAAAGGGAACCCATCTGTGACAACCCGCACCTCCGGACATACCGATCCCTAGCCTAGGATGACTTTCGGACTCGGTTGTGCCAAGAAGTACGAGCTATCGATTTTGAAGCATTACAGAGATTAAGAATATAAGGATAAAATCTAAAACATTATACACTTTCAAATCTCACAGCGTAAGGCAGTAAATATAAATACAAAAAATACCCATCTCAGAAAATATCCCAGAAAATATAGTCTCAAAACATATATAGCCATAATCCAGAGTATAAAGAAATACATCATATAGTTTGATAAATACTAAGTATGATAAATGATTACATGCAGAGTAATGGAAAGTAATAAGAAGAGCCAATGCCAAGCTTGCCTCTCCACATACTAAATCTAGGTCAATCACCTGCTGCCCTATCCTCCTTTGGTGGGGGAAAATGGAAAGGGGTGGGTCAGACAAAAGTCTGGTGAATGAGTTACATCACTAAATACGGTGATCACATGCAATTATCTTCATAAACACTCTATGCGACCTAAGGTGTCCTACTTATTTTTGTGAACCACTACTAAGGTAGATTATATAATAACCACTACTTAAGTAGATTTTATTAACCTAAGGAGTATAGTTCTAAATAAACCTACACCAAACACCTTGTGAAGGTTTATACTTAGGGTCGAACAACTAATCGATTCTCAAAACCATTATGGATCGATTGTTAACTTCTGGAACAATTCCAACATAGGTTTGCCTATAATATCAACCTAGGACTATGTTCCCAAATTATGAATACACATATTGTATTTATGCATTGAGGTGGAGCCTACAATGCTGACCAACGTCAAAGACGTCCTAGAGTCCGCTGCATCCGTATCCACTCTTAATGTAACGCAACACCACTTATTGCACAGGGTTGGGCATCCATCAACAACACAATATCATGTCATCATTGTCATGTATACGAAGGAACTCCTGTTAGTGTCGAGCCACACACTTCTCTAGGAATCCTCATCAGCGTTGCACTTACACCGTAGAAACTCCTGTGAGTGTAATTTGCAATCTAATTGCCCCTATCAAATATTGACTATGTCGATGAAAAGTGTTTAGGCCTCATTGCCCATGTACACATCTACTTAGTCTCATAAAGTGTCCAAGAGTCATAAACCTAGGGAACTAATTTCCCTACTTATACAAACATCCACATATAATTATATATAAATAAACTTATAACCTGGGCCTTAGGACAAGGTTCAAACTGCACCTGTAAACCAATAACCGATCCACCGTTAGGCACTGGAGCGGTTGACCGTTTGTTGTCGACTGGTCGATCGTTGGCTACTGAAGCAGCTGACCGCTTGCTGCCGATTGGCTCCAGCGAGCCTGTCAACTTGCCAAAGTTGTTTTGCTATTGTTATTTTATTTTCTTCGTTCTGTTATATGTGTGGATTATCGTTCTCTATAACTTATCATTCTCTGTTAATTACAGTAAACCCTAATCTGTAAACATATAGTCCCAGTGTTCTCAACTACAATTTCTAGTTATTTCATAATTTTATAACGGTGTTTATCATCAGTTTCAATTAACTTAGGTTTAGAATCAACAGGGTATGGATATATCAATCTATATTCAATTTAACAAAAGTAGTGTGTTCAACCTAAATCAACTTTTATCCAACCAATTTTTCTTTAACCAAATTTAGATTAAAAAGGGAATCATATTCATATGGGTTAAATTACTATCAAATTCCCAATCCACTATAGTTGTTAGATAAGCATTAAATTAAACAATTATGGATCAAATAGGGTATAAAAAAATTAATTACATATAAATCATCATATTAATTATGAACCCACTCACCCCTAGAAAGTTATCCCCCTTTTAGTTTGTTTTGAATCGCCTCCACTTGGTGTAGAACTCTCTTTGATTTAATTTGATTCCTCCTTCTTTAATCTCTTGAATTTAATTTTGATTTTGTTTTTAAGAAAACTGACTATAAGATAAAGAGGATCGAGTCTTCAGAGAAATGGAGTTTTGTTACGTTTAGTAGGAAATTATGGTTCTTAGTATTAGGTTAGCGTTCTATTTATAGGAATTCAAATCGTCATTAGTCGTTAGATTAATTTATATAAAATCTGGGTTATTCGGCCAACACAAACCCTAGCCTGAATGCTTCGACTGGTCGATCGCTTGACTTGGAGCGGTTGACCTGTTCAAGTGGGGGCATCGATAACAGGATCTTTCTTTATTTAAAATAATTATTTCCAAATTTTATTTTTAATTATGTTCAATTCCAAATTATCAAACATCAATAACTTCTCTATACAAGCTCTGATTACAAAACTTTATATACAAATATTATCCAGAAAATTACTAAGAATGTAGTAGTTAAAATTTCGTAGCCAATTCAGATGTCTATGAAAATTCCATTTTTACCCTAGTTATATTTAATTTAATTATTTTATTAAATTTCTAGTTAATTTTTGTGGGGCGTTACTCCATCACCACTTGAGGAAGTACTCTTATAAATGGAATAAAGAAAAACCAGTCTGTGGTAGGAAGGAGAAGATTTAAGATATTTAGCATATAATATGTATGTGATGATTATAAGTAAGAAATGAGGGAGAGTTGAATGGAAGAAACACCGATGATGTCAAGCCATTCCATAATAAAGGGATGATGAGGCAAGAACAAACTGCATCTAATTTGCTCTGATGTTATGTAAATATACCCTTTCGATGGTTGATGTATGCACCCAGAAGGGGTCGGGACCTTAAAGTCATGGTCAGTAATCTTATACTAGGCTAGGATGAATTCAGCTTAACTATTGCTACAAGTATCTAATATGAATTCACAGAAAGAAGAATATCCTTAACTGGAGGAACAAAGAAGATCATCAGCTTCCATACAACTAAAACAAAATGAATATACGTGTGACACAACTAATTAGGACAGAAAAGAACAAACAAAGTGAAAATTCATTAGATCAATAGTAATAAAACAAGAAAAATCACTACAAACATTTGATCGAACGACTTGAGAGCGTATGTGTGCATATGTAAAAACAAAAAAAGGAGAGAAATTTTTATACACAAACATATAAATAAAAAAATAAAGGAATCACTTTCAAGAAATGGTAAGATCCACAAGGGAAGATAAAATTAGCAGTGTGGGAAAAGCATCAAATAACTATGAAGAAAACGAGACATGGTAAGGAAGAGAGATTCAAGATATGGTAAAAGAGAAATGAAAAGAAAGATTGAAAATACATAGTTTACTAGAAACGATCACAACTGCTAAATTCAAACGACCCAACAAATTCTAGGCGCTAGATCTTAATAATTACAACTAAAGGCATGGACAAAAAATGAGGGAAATCTTGTAAATCATGAAATGACTCATTTAACAACGATAAAAAGGCATCCATTCCCATCATGCCATATGTAGGGAAGATTAAATGTGAAAGACGGTCGACAAGACTATTTAGAAAAAATAGATTCGAAATTGCAACTCCACCCTAATGTGCTTTAGCATGGACTTAGAGGGCAAGTGTTAACCTATTTTTTCTGCTTTCGTAATACTTCTGAGCACAAAACAAAGTAAGTGAAGTTAGTAGGTAGTCCAGAATCAAAGACAAGTCAAGTAGGTCACTCACACATTATAAAGAAACTGCGTTAGTTCTGAGAACCAGTAATTAAATGCCCAAGGAGATCACTCGCATGGGGTCGCACAAGTTACAGACTCAAACGAAAGCACCAGATGAAATTTAAACAAAGGTTAGCACACCCCAGCAAAATAAACTGCATTAACAATGCATTGGTGCAACCTGGAAAAATAAGGGGCAACTTTAAGATTGAACTGCACAGTCGATCAAAAGTCCATAGATATCCTATAATGAACGCAAACCACAATTCTTATATGAAAGCAAACCACGCCATCACGTCAAAAGCAAACCGCCATCACATCAAAATCAAACCGTGCCATCACATTGAAGGCAAAATGTGCCTGCCTATTGAAGACAAATCGCTCCACTGCTATTGTTCAAACTACACCCACCTGCTGAAGAAAAATTGCCTCACTACAATTAGCCAAACTACGTCGGTGTGATAACATTTAGCATTAACTATGATGTCCTATATAAACTATGCAAAAGCGGCCAAACAAGCAATTGCAGAACAGTCCATAATTCAGGCACAGCTCACAAGTCTAACACTAGAACTCCATATACCAAAAATCAATTTTCCAGCTCAATATCAAACTCCCTCACTCATAACCAAATTTTCCCGTCCAAAAAAATTCCACGTACATATATCTGTGTAAGCAATCTGTGCATAATTTGATAGGCTGATGGATGGGTAACAAGTGGAAAGATATAACAATGGAGAAAGAATGCAAGGCCATGATGTCAGTATTCCACGTGATGTTATGGTATTATAAATAGAACGAGACTGTAGCAGAAGAATGGGACTTTTGATAGTTTCTCTGAATTTTATAATTAAAATACCTTCACCGTCCACCATTAAAAGCTTGTACTAAGAGGAATATAAGAAAAAGTATTGCCCTATAGACTAGGATCACTTGAGATCTAAACCACATAAATTTTTATGTCCTTTATTTTTTTGCATTTGTTTCCTCGTTTTCAATGCTAGGTTTCATTTAATTTTAGTTGAATTGACTATTAAATTGAACTTGACATTTTAATAAATAGTTAAAGTGCATCGCTTAACTGTGAAAACTTAAGCAATATATTTACCTCATTTTAAGGAAAATTTATATCAGTTAAGTTTGTTGATTCCTAATTATGGAAAACTCCAACGCCGTAATTTCTTCATAATTAAGTTGGTGTTGTGAGATGAAAAATCTCATCAATAATATATATATATATATTATTGCCTTAATTTTAAATTGTTCAATGTAAAATAAAGTTCTAGATAAAATTGTTTCTAAAATACATACCTCAACGATATAATATATAAATATTAATATTAACACACACAGGGAGAGATATATATTATATTATAAATAAATATATGTATATATGTATGTTTGTGTGTATGTATGTATAATGATTAAGCCAAAATAGTTTCCAATTGACTAAAAACATACATCCATATTATATTAAACTTTTCTGATGTATTTGCATGTGTGTGTGTGTGTGTTTGTATGCATGTGTGTATACAAATAAAATTTCAACCCAAAAATAAAATTTGTTTAGAAAACAATCAAAAATATTATAAAACAAATTTTAATATATCAAGTTAAATAAGATATCAACAATCTCTATATTTTAAGATTAATTAAAAATTCGAGAAGAAACATTTGAATCATTAAATTATACAATGTGGTTAGAATTTTATTATAGGGAATATTAAAACATAAATTCATAACCAAAAACATAGTTTTATGCATATATAAATTTTGGTTTTAATTTATCAAGTTAAAACAATCATATCATCTGAAAGGTTGTTTATATTGTATTACTAATTCTAAATCAAGGTGAGCCAATAATATGTAAATGTAAAATTATAATAAGTATATCACATCTAAGAAAATAAATCAAATTTAGATCATATCTTATAGATGTGGCCAAATGGTGACACTTTGATTTGGAAATCCCTCATTGGATTCTTGAACCAACACCCAACTTTACAAGAGTCGGATGAACCACACAGTTATTATTTTTATTTGTTTTGGAGTTGATTTTATTTTACGAAGAGGAAGAATAAAAATAAGGCTATGGATGGAAGAGAAGAGGAGAAAGAAAACAACTCAAGGAAATTAAAATAGGAGATTCGTTTTAATTGGGATAATGGAACCTTTATAGTTCTTTTGGTTAAAACTTCCTAGTTAATTCCTCATTAGTTTTCAATTACCCCACCATTTCTTTCCCCTTGTATGACCAACCTTTGTTGCAATCTATATGGCAAAAATTTCCAAAACTCTTTAAGTAATTATTTCTTATTTAAACCTCGTTTAAAAAGTAAACTATACCATATATCGATACGCGTAAATAAAACTTTTATATATGCATTCAAATAATTATTAAAAACACATAAAACATCAAATAAATTAATAATAATTAATATTTCTCAAATATTTATCAATTTAATCCATTTATAATATTTTACGTATTAGTTAAATTGTGTGGTTTTTTTGGAGAATACACAAATATGGTTGTGAGACTCATAGGTGTGAATTCAGTCAACGATTAAATTTGAACAATTTAAACATTTGGTGTTCACATATCACCTCAGCCAGTGGTATGATAGTTTGGCCATCATCACTTACAAATTTTTCTATAAAATCCAATTTAACATTGTCTTAAATGATATTTTTAATTGTGATTATTTACACACGTTCTCTTCATCAATACCATGTCACCTTATGATTTATAGAAGTTGGTTTTGGTCAAAATTCCAATGTCATCCTTATTTAACTCGGTTGATCCATAAACAAAGTCATTGGTTTAATAATAACATTTGTTATTAAATGTATTACTCTGGCTAGAGATTTGACTTTGAGTTGACTAAAGTTGACAGTGATACTAACCTCATACAATTATGGAGACAGATTCTCTATCGAATATTGTTTCATATAATTGTGATGGATCATTATGCTATGATTTGACTAGAATCAAATTGGAGTATCCATATTGAAGTTCTATAGAATTCTCAAGTCCAAGGAACTATGTAGCATCACGTTGAGATTGCCTGTCCGACCTAGTTGTTATCTACCAACATGAAACCCTTAAATAGTCATTCCATAGTTATCTAATAACTATGTGTATGCAACCCCCTAGTATCTCCAACAATCATGAGTAATACATTGCCCAACATTTGGTGAGCATTACACACTCTGACCTCAACAGATGTATTGATATTTTTTCTTGAAACATCTTGACTAAGAATATTTAAAACAAAATATTATTTTACTTTGTGATCAATTACTCACGATTGTAACTATTTGCAACTATAATCACATAACATTTTATTTAAGGATTTTCTTGGTTATATACCTTAAATTAATTACTTAATTATCACAATATAACAAAAATATAGAAATGAAAACAAACACAGTTACTATGAACAAGACTGACTACAGAGTTAGATTTATGTAACAAATTACATAATTTTTCTTAGGTCATTCCACTAACTTTTTTCAAAGATATCCATAAAGAGTATGCCAACATATCTAATAACTTTTGATGTTCTTTTTGAAAAATCAATTTTTTACTTCCACATTTTAATATTCATATTGCATGCTTATATGAATGTTTTAGGGATTAAAACTATAGTAAAATAAAAAAGAAATATTACAGATATTTTCTATGAGACTTTTAACAAACTTTCTAAAGACTCAAACAGACCTATTGAACATTTGGAATATGGGTGCATTTGCAACGAACAGAAATAGGGTATTTGAGCGGGGAAGTTGAGTGAACGAGAAATGTATTTGTGTGCTGCGAACTAGGTATTTGAGCAAGGTATTTAAAATACGATTTTTAATTTAATTGATTTGTAGTTAATTAATTATTTGTTTTGTTGTGTAATATGCGTTTACTTAAAATGAAATAACAATTCAAAAATCGAAATACATGCAAACTAATTAAAATACGTTAAAAATACAATGATAAAATGCATAGATAATGCAACAGAAATGCAATTATAGTAAAAATCCTATCTGTTGCAACCTCCATGGTTTATCAGATAAGTTTGGTATTCTTGTGTGTGCCATTGGGCTACAAGTGCCGACGACAACCAATTTTTTGCTAAGTCATGGTTAAGAGCATTGAATAAATCTTTATTATCGGGCTACATAATAATTATCATTGCTTTACGAAAATTAAATTCTCCTCATTCTCCAAGACGTTGAACGCGAGCAGCCATATCTGTGTAGTTTATGGAATTTCCTGTTGAGTTTACGCTGTTTGTGTTTGGACTGTCTGAATTCGTATGAGATTTTTTCATATGTTCCTCGTGCAATCAATCAATGATGTCATACATCTTCTCATCAGTTTCTCCATGACGTCTTCTCGAACTAGTACGTGCACCAGAAGATGAACCAATGATTGGAGTTTGTTGCAATGGAGCTTGTTGCCATGGAGTTCGTTGTAATCGAGGATTGGTTAGTGAATTCAAATTTGAAATTTGTCCACATCGTGTTTCATCCAGTTGATTAAAAAACTCTGCAAAAGCCCATGTTTTATCAAATTGGGTCTGTGTAAAAGGAGGAATACCTTGTTGCGTTGGTTCTTGGTTAGTAGCAGACGCATACGATGTTTGTCCAGTTGCATTCATCCCTTGAAATAATTGTTGCATCAACTCTAAATTTTCAAGCGGTCCTTTTCTATATGTCAAAACAACGATTCAAATTCGTACAAGTAACAAATAATAATAAAATATTACAAACACAAAATTTCATATATGAAAAATATCTTTGCACGATCACTCCACCATTCCTCGCTGCTAGTAATAGTTTGTCTATGATCATTCCAGCCTGCACCAATTTTGTTGCACAAACTTTTTTATTTAACCCAGTCTCTTCTAAGACTATCGTATTTATGTCAAATTTTGGCTTTGTCTATCGATTCAATAAACGGAATGTTTTCTACAGCTCCGTTGAACTTTCCGCTATAGCTTTAAGCGCTCCTTTTTTATTACTACCGCAGGCAGAATATGCTTCTATAGCACATTTCAGCATAATCTGAGTAGCATTGGACTTCCAATGATGTGGAACCTTTCGGGTTGACATTCTGAATTGAAAAAATTATGAAAAACATATAGAATGCAGGTAGGAAAAATATATAGATAGAAGTATAAAAATATACCTGAATATCCTTTCTATAATGATCCGAAATTTTCAACATTTCGAATGAGAATATATAATTTATTTATATATTCAAATTTGATTCAGATGCAACAAATAATAAAAAATCAAATTTGTTAACATAACAACTCGATTTTTATTGACGTATTTTAAATGAATTTATAAGATTTTATTTATAATTTTTAATTTGGAAAATATTTAAATTATCGTTTGACGTATTTCGGCAAACATTAGTATTTTTGAAATTTTACAAAATAAGATAAACAGTGTATTTTATTGTTGTTTTGTGATCGTGTCGTAGTGTTGTGCGCGACTATTTTTTTAATTTCTATCGTTCGCTGTTTGTATGCAAACGAGATACTATGTAGTGAAGTACCGGAAATTGTAAAATAAACAAAACTCCACCCTTTTACTTTTCTTCATTTCCTTTTTCCCTCTTCATCTTTCACCTTTCCCTCTTATAGTAAAAAGAAAATCAAATGCCCATCTTTAAAAATCAAAACCAAGAGCTACACTTGACGATAAATTATGGCGTTGGATCCGTTGAATTCATGGCGAGGTGGGGATCAAATCCATATGAAGATTGGAGGGTGCGATCAGTCTTTGCAAAGTGTGATGTTTTGAGGCGAAACTAGGGTTTTGGATTTAAAGGAATTTAGGTGGAGATAGGCTATGGCGTTGGTTCATCATGTTTCTCGTGCGAAGGAGCATGGATGGTGGCAATTTGGTGATGTGCGATGTGGGATAGGGGGTCGCGACTTTTCATGGCCAAAGGTAAAGGGGAGCAGGTCACGATCGTAGGGGTGAAGCCAAGGTGATGGAGGTTGGGTGCAGTGCAAAGCTTGCATGAAGAGATGAATGTTGGCGAAGACGACGCAGGATTTGATGGAGTGTAGCTCGAGTTTAGGGAGAAATTTGTGCACAGTGATGGGTTATATATCTATGCACATATCATGCACGGTAATGGGTTAGAGAGGGGGAAGAAGGATTAAGTAAGTTTATTAATTTAATTAAGTAATTAATTAATTTAATTAATTTCAAAACTTATAAAATCAATATCTTCTTCATACGAGGTCCAATCGAAATGCTATTTTTTGTGTTGTGCTCGTAGGAGCATTATCTACGCACTGGAGTTGATTTCGATGAGTCTGGAGCAAATAGGATTTCGAGCTAAAATCGAACGCTGCTTGATTTTAGATCGGATAGGAAAACGTAAGCGTCAACTGGAATTTTGGTGAGTTAACTCACCTTTAAATGAACATTATATCATTTATAGCAGATATAAATTATTGTTTTTGTGCTTGAATGATTGTTTTGTTTGGTTTGGTTGAATTCTGCTTTGAAAATCAAATGAAATATAAAAAGAAATACATAGAATTTTGTAGAGGGATTCGGATTCCTCGCTATTGTTGATTTTAATTTCATTTATATGCTTGTTGTATAAATTTGTGAATGCCAAAAGTATTGGACGTGACATTGATATATGTTAAAAGTTGAACCTTTTTAGTGATAAATGTAGTAGTACCATTGGTTAAGTGTTATGGTAGCTATTGGCCTTATTATAGTATTTTGAAAATACTATTATTTGCTGGTTGGCTTTGAAATTGGTTTTGATTCGGAGAATGACTTTTAAATGTGATTTGGAATTTTCTATAGCATTTATTTGGAAATGGTTTACGACCTTCTCTATTTCACTCCAACCTTTTTATAAATGTTTTAAAAGTATCTTGGGAAGTATTTATTTCACAGAATAGATAAAATAACAAAGGATGCTAATTTTAAAGAAAAAGGGGGAATTTATCTTTTATAATGAAGTGATTTTGTTTTTAAAGAAGATAGAAATACTTTGGAATAAATATTTAGGAAATTCTTTATATAAAATGTTGTATGGAAAGTGAGATTTATAAATTGTATTTTATAAATAAAAGAATAGCGCAACGGCTATAAACAGTTTCTTTTTCCCATTAACAAAACATCCCCTTTTTCTTGTAATCGAAGAATTTATAGTGATATATAATATTTAGGAAATTCTTTATAAATAAATAATATTTTGTAAAAAGGAAATTAATATCATTTTGATAAATTGGAAAATAAATCACATTTGTGAATTTATAGTGATATATGGAATGATCGTTTTATGGGAAATATTTAGTCATATCTTGTAATCGAAGATTGGTGATAAGTAAAAGAAGTTTTATAAATATAAAGAAGTTTTATTAATGTAAAAGGAGATTTATAAAAGAATTTTTATAAATATAAAAGGAGATTTTTAAAAGGAGTTTTGTAAATATAGGAAGGAGATTTTTAAAAGGAGATTTGTAAATATATGAAGAAGATTTATAAAAGAAGTTTTGTAAATATAGAAAGGAGATCTTCAAAAGGAGATTTGTAACTATAGAAAGGAGATTATAAAAGAAGTTTTATAAATATAAAAAGGGATTTGTAAATATAGAAAGAAGATTTATAAAAAGAGTTTTATAAATATAAAAGAAGATTATAAAAGGAGTTTTATAAAATATTTTTAAGGAGATTTATAAAAAGAGTTTTATAAAAGAAATGAGATTTAATTTCTATAAATGATCACTTAAATTATAGTGGTATGAAAAGCATTCTTTCCATATTTAACACCAAATTCTGAGGTAGGGAAACTGTCTATATCTTAAGAATTAAGAATGTATGTCGAGGCAAGGATGGTACGCTAACTTATCCAACTACATTGTTAATCGAGGAATAGTACACGTTTAAAATCGAAAAGTGGGGGTAATTATACTTGTTATAATTTCCTTACGATCTATTTACTTACACCAAAAGTGTTTTGGGTTTATTGTTATCTATGTTTCAAATGATATCTATTTTAACCCAACTAAATATGGTTTTGGAAGTGAAATCTTTTTTAAGATTTTGCGAGTACACTTATACAGTTGAGATAAGTATATAAATACTTTTCTAGTGTAGTGTTTAGTGAATATACTTATACCGTTAAGATAAGTATATGAATACTTTTCCAAGTATTGAAAAGAGTAGAGAGGTTTGTGAATATATCTTTTGTAAAAGGGTATTTTAATACGAATATTTGAAAGGAGATTTAAATTAATGAAAGGATTAATTATAGGGGCTTAGTGGTTGCTTATGTGCTTAACCATGCTTGGTTTCCATTTGAAATGAAATCTCTGGTTTGATTGTTTGTTTATTTGATAGTTAAATAACCGACTATCAAATCTTGACTAGTTTTGAAACTATCGTTTGTCGGTTCAAAGAGACTAAGATCGGATAAGCATGAGTTATCTGAAAACCACTTTGAACCGACATAAGTGTTCGAACTGGGACATCTTGAAGATAATGGAATAGAAGATGGAGTCTTTGAAGTGCAAGGTCTACCTACTACTAATCCTAAGGATGTAGTATAAGTAGCGCCTTCGGTTTGTTCATATCCTGAACAACTTACATGGATGAATGCTGACATTGCATTGTTGCTTGGAGGGCACTGTTAGCATTTCAACCGGGATTTGCTAATAAGGTAAAACGTATCCTCATTCCTCACACCCGATAATGATTAAAACCGGGAACATGCAGTAGGGCTATGTGGTTTGCTACCATTATAGTATGGTCATCCCTGATCTAGATCGATATTATTTTTCAGATTTATGCTTTAGGGCCCAGTGGTGAGATGATCATGTTCGATACTATTCAAGAAGGGATAGGTCATTCCTGTGTTGATGGGGGTCCATGTGAGACCCTCGGTGTAGTTTCATAAAAGTGTACTGTGACAGGCATAACCCTAGTAGCCTTATCATTGTACGAATTCCATTTTCCAATACGTGCCTTTTTAGACTTAGTTGTATACTAAATATGATGTTGAATGTAATTAATGTAACCATTCTAGCTATGATTCATTATTTATTTTAAACCCTATACATTATTATAATATCTTGGATTTCCTATATAATGGTTTGGTTATCGTAATGTAAAAACCCGTCCGTGTTTATGTGCGGCGTGGTCTTACGAGATACCTTTATTTTTGAAAGGTTTTATAACATTAAAAATCTATATGATATGTATTTTTCATGTTGGTTTATTAGACCGATCCAAGCGTTATTTTCTTATAATGCTCGGGTCGGCCCGAGCATATTTTCAGATTTAGTTATGGATGCTTTGAAGCTGCAGGAGATGAGCTGGATACCTCTAGAAACGTATTAATGTATCTTTTATTTCCGCTGCATTTCTTGTTTGTTATTTATCAACATTTGTGAGGACGGACTGTTATAACTGTCCAGGCTGATGATATGTTAGTTTATTCTGATTGATGTATGTATACTACAGTTTTTTTTGTAAAGATCATGTGTATATTATATGTTACTCGTCACGATATGAGATTCTGTTCTGCCTTTTCTTTTTATTTCACCCTAAACAATCTGTTTTTCCAACATTCGGGTGCTCAACACATGAATACCGTGGATATATTAGTGTCGACTTTTGAGGGTCGAAAGGGTTCGTTGTTACACTTTCAAATCGATGGAAAAAATAAAGACGTGTTGGTTTGGAAGTGTGGGAAGCTGGAGAGGAAGGAAGTGAATTATATATAAGGAAGGAGGAAGAATGAAGAGATGTCGTTGGAGTTAAAACAGGTAAACGCGTCCGACACATCTTACGCCAGCGTAACTATTTTCTCCAAAGGCTCGAATGAGCTTGAGTGGACGCATTCCAAATGGAAACATGGCAAAAATTGCCTGTGAACGACATCTATCTATCATTGAAGACTTTTGTTTCATTCATCGTTAGTCAATTTTTCTCTTTCATTTTCTCTGATCAAACTTCACACACGCGTGTGTGTCTACATATATATATCTGTGTGTGTGTGTGTGGTGCTTGCACTGAGTTTTTTTTTGTCTCTGTAAAATGTCTTCATAATATATCTGAAAATACCGACAAATTTTAGGAAAGTTATCAGTAATATTTATATGGTTATTGTCATCAAAATCAATCCTCAGAGCACGGTCTTCAACAGTTTCAGATACTCTTCAATCCCAAAACTAACCATTAGAGGGGGTAGGGATTTTCTACATGTAATCTTCTACTTTTCCCTACATACAACTATATGATATTAATACGTCTGAAAACATTAATTCAACGTTGTCATTGTCAATTATTTTTATTGCTTTCGATCAGTATGTGTAACGACCCAGAATTTTTGTCATTTGAAATTCGTATATTTAATTGATTTTAAATATTAACAAGTGAAATTTGTAAGCAGAATGAATTTTAATTCGAATATAGAGATTTAATTGGATAATTAAATCGATAATTTAATATTTGAAATTACAGAAATAATTGAAAATTGGGTTTAATGTGAATAAAAATGATTTATAAAGTTATAGTAAATCATATTGGAGTTAGAATGATGTGATAAAACTTTTAAAATTGAATTAAAAGTTAAATTGTGATAATTGATTATTTTAATATTTAATTGACGACTAGAAATAGTCATTTTTCAAACAGTCTCGGAATTCGACGAAACCTATTTCATCGGATCCGTAATGTTAAATTATTGTAAGGTTTCAAATTTCATGTCAATCGGACTTACGATTTGTCCAGGGCAAGCCAAAACGCATAGAAATTAGTTTAACCGATTTAATTTAAATTTGATCGTTTATTTTTGTAACTCGCACATATGATCAAATTAGCTTCCGAAACATGTTCCATTGTGTCCGGAACGCGGGTTAAACCTTAGAAACGTCAGCCGGCATGCTTCGTTTGGAGTTCGGAAAATCTCGAGTGAATAGTGTTTTGGCAATTTTCTATAAAAGGCCCCCATTATTTCATTTGCACTAAAACCCTAAGGAAAACTAGGTCTGGCCGCCACTTTACATTTCAATGGCCAGCGATCTCTAATCTTTCTCCACTAATTTCTTCCAATCCGTTCAATATTTTTGAAAACCTTCTAAAGCAAAACTGTAGAGCTTCGCGAGACCTTTCGATCCATACGGTCGTGATCGTCTTCGATGCATCGTGGTGGTCGAATTTCTATCGAGAAGTTCCATTATCCGCGCACGTTTTTCAATGCGAATAGACGACCGAGCTTGATGATACTCTGGCCGTGGGTAGCTCTCGTGGTGGGCATTCGAGTGGAAGTCTCCGATCGTCGTCAAAGTGAAGGATGTGGTCGCGATAATTCAACGAGATACGGCGGCTATGGGTTTATTTTCGTTCGTATGGGAACCTGGGAGGAAGAAGCATGAAAGCACGGCCCAGATCTAGGGCAAAGGAATTGAACGGCCGCGATTAACCAAGGTTTGAAAATTAAAAAGAAGTTGAAATTATTTATATAATAAAATTGTATAAACTTCTAAAATGCATAACTGCTTCATACAAGGTCGGAATTTGACGAAACGACTTGCGTTGGTTTCGTTTTGTCGAGCACTACGCAATGGGGCTGGATTGGGATTGATTGAAGCTAGTTTGAATTTTGGGTAAAATTAAACGCGTGTTTAATTTTATTCGAAATAAAACACTGCAATTGCTATTGGAAGCAAGGTGAGAACTTCTCACTCAATCGAATTGTGTTTCGATTTAAAATTTAAACAGTTAGATTTAAAATTGTTGATAGTGTTGATTGTGTGTTTGGATAATGATTGATGATTGGTTGAATTGAAATAGACCCTATACGCCGCATATTAAGCGGAGGTTATTATATTAAAAACATATACCGCGATATTCCACCTTGAAGTGGAATTGGTATTATATATGTATTTGGAGTTGATTTCCCGCATTATATAGCGGATGAGACCCTATTGCGCCGCATAATAGCGGATAGTATTTTATAAATCCCATATACCGCGATATTCCACCTCGAAGTGGAATTGGTATTGTGCTAACGTCTGTGGATGCACGGAAACAGATTGGAGGGATCCAACAGGATTCCTCAAACATTTGAATTTGTTTCATATGTTGTGTGTTGATTATTTATAATCTCTGTGTGATTACCTTTGTGATTGAAATTGTTGAAGGCTACGGTTTAGCCGAATATATTTTTGGTATCGTTGGATACCAGAAATAAATAAAATTGGATTTTCGAAATTCAAGTTGAAAATTTATCGAAAAATTTATTTTTGAGAATTGGATAAATTTAAAAGGAGTTTTAAAAAGATAAAAGCTTATTTTTGAACTATATTGAATTAAAATTCAAATTTCGGGAAAAAGGGCTTAATAAATGGATTTCGATTAATATTATTATAAGTTGAAGAATTTATTAAAAAGTTGGATTTTTAAATAGATTTGAAGAGATAAATAAATTTATTTAAAAAGGAAATGATTTTGTAAATTCATTGGAATTTATAAGGAGAAATTAATTGGTTATAATAATTAATTAAGGATAATTAATTTAGTATTAATTATTAATTAAGAGTTAATTAATGATCTATTAAAGGATAATTTAATAAATGTTTTTGTAATTAATTGATTATTAATTTACCATAACTGGTAAAATTTATTCATAGAAATTTACCTGATTTAAATTAGTCAGATAATTAAAGTAATCCTACTTATGGATGTTTGAATCGTATTGGATGTTGAATTATTTGATACCCCAAATATGTGATGCTTTGTGATATATCCTGTTCTGTGTTGTGATTTGTGATCTATTTATCTATGATATGAATATCTGTGATTTGTGAATTAAAGATAATCGTTATAGTTTATACCGCTTATCAACTATATTTCTGTGTTCTGATCTGTGATGGTTGAATGTTGTTGCACTATTGTGTTAAACCCTTGGACTATACAATACACACACAAATCTGGATTTCACGTGGAAATCGGTTAAGTCACAGATTTTTGACAATTTTAAAGATTGAATTTTTGAATCCAAAATAGTTTTGGAATTGGAATTGAAAGTTTTTGAAAATGAGTTTCAAAAATTAGAGTTATTTTAAATAACTTAATAAAAATTGGAATTTAAATCATTTGATTTAAATTTTGAATTCAATACATGAAATTGAATTCAATGATTTGGGAACTATGGTCTAAAAGATTATGCAAGTATAAAAGGTGTTTATATGGGTTTTTACCATTTAAAATATGGTTTTGGAAATTTAAATTTAAATTCAAGTTTTATACTTGGATGGCTTTAACCTGTGTAATTGTAACCAGTTTTTCCCAAAACAAAAACTATCTGTTTTCAAATAATAATAGCTTTCATAAAGTGAAAAGATTTTCAATTTGTATCGAAACATTTCAAGTTGAAATGAAATTGTGAATAGTTTGGAAAAACTATGAATTAACCTTTGTGAAGATGATTAAGCTTTATTTTGAAATCAAAGAAGATTTTAAAATGTGTATCTTTTATATTATAAAAGACTTGAATTGTAAATAGTTTTGAAAGCTATAAGTTAAATCTTGATTTAAAGATTAAATGGGTTAATCCAATTGAAATGGGAAATGATTTGGGAATCTGTGAATGAATCTTTGTGAAATTGGGTGAACTTTGTGAAGTAAATCTTTTTGTTTAAAGATTTAAAATGGTAATTTGTTTAAACCATTTAAAGGAAAGGATTTGGGTAATAAGTTGTGACTTAATTGAAATCCCTATATCCATATGTTTTAAATATTGTGCTCGCTATTCGGTTTAGCCGGGAAATGACCTTTGTGTCATATAACCCATTCCGAATAAGTGATATGACGATATGGATAACATTTGAAGACCGGTGGTGAAGACCGGGTATTTGTGAAAACGATAGGATGACCTATCGATTGTCTCTGCACCATTAGCTACGGTATAGAGATTTCCTTTGTGATGGGAAGTTCGATCGGGATTGTAAATACCCGGATTGCAAGGGCTTCTTTGGAAGTGCCTTCGGTTCTGTTCGAACCCGGAACAGACTTGTATGGTTACGTGTCTGACATTACATTTTGAGATATAAAGCAGATTTCTTTCAAATACATTTATGTTGGTGGCAGAGAATTTATTCTCTTAGCTTAACACCCTTCTCTGAGACGTACGAGCTCAGAGGTTATGTATTTGAAGGTTATCAGTGATATACTCCCAATTTGGTAGTGTGGCATGCTAAGTGTTGCTGTGTGTTGATGATCATTCGTTGATCATTTGTTGATCAAAGCGTGGCATTGTGAAAAAGCGAGCTTTGTGGACGAGACCTCTTCGGACCTCACAACCCGGAAATGGTCGAAACAGGAATGATGCGGCAAGGTTATGAGGGTCGCTCCCTTTAGGGTATGTCATTTCCTTCTGGAAAAGGGTGGTATCAGGTATGGAGCCCTGGTATTTAACCTATGTGGTTACTCCAATCTCATTTACTGTGTGATTGTTGTTTGGTTGAGGAGCCTCGGATAAAGGTCCCAAAGGACCGGGGGTGGCATATTCGTGTAGTAGTTACCTAGTGTAAGAGGTAACCCGGCCTTGTGTTGGCAGAGAGCAAGTTGACTCTCGGGACGTCCTGCCAGAGGCATACCCATTGGCAGTAGGAAGTTCATTAGCCTGACCATTTGTTGGAAATCCAAAGAAACAATACGAGCCCTTTACGGTTTTAGTTGTAGAACCTTCCATTTAACATGGTAGCTATAGTAGGCATAATATAATGGTACCTATGCTGGCTAAGATTAATATTATATTTTCGAAAGGATTTTCACACTATGCACTAGTAATAATATCAAAAGAGGTTCTTTTGCGTAGTAAGCATATTTGACTATCATAAGAAGAAATCTCCTCCAAGTCTGTGATTGCATTGTGTGTGTGGTGGGAGGTCTTATGGTAGTTTCATTTTCCAAAAGCATTACGGATTTCAATGTTTAAAATTCTTTGTGTTTGTTTTAAAGATAAACTGTTTTTAGTTCTCACACCAGTCCCATGACTGACCTGGAGTTTATTGTTCCCTTCCTAAACTCTGGGTGCCCATCATTTTCCACACGGACAGCCTAGAGTCAGGTTATCAGGTCATTCTGGATTCAGGAGATGCTGTGGAGCTCAGTGGCGAGCTGGATGGCGAGGCGTATCACTTGTATATGATATTATTATTCCGCTGTGTATTCTATATGAGGACAAGTTTGTATAACTGTCCATTGATGTATTGTGTGTATATTGACTTTGATGATGTAATGTATAAACTGATATAGTTCTTTGATTTAAAGATTATTCATTTATCTATTATATGTTGTTCCGCTGCGATATGTGAGATTCTGATATTGTTTCTGTTGTTTCTTCTTTCTTTCTTTCTGTTTTCTTCTACCTCTTCTTTTTAACCCTAACAATTCGGTTTTCCGGCATTCGTTCGTGCGAAATTTGATATAGTGGGCGTATTAATGTCGATTTTCGGAAGTCGAAAATTCTGAATCGTTACAGTATGCCAACTGCAAATTAAATCAAAATCAGTCTTCCAAATTTATCTTGTTGACGGAAAACTAATTCTTTTAATTCCACCAAGTTGCAACCTTTATGCACTTTTATTGTTTTGTATGACCCGCAATAATACTTTCTATACATTTATTCATCAATCACCAATTTCACCATCAAAATAGCAAATAGATGGAACGGAGTTACGAGTTATTTTGCAATGACTATAAATACCAACATTGCATAATTTCACAAACAATCACAACAAAACAAATATCATTTAAAAACAATAATTGTAAAGTAGGGTTTAAAAATCATACTTTTATAGATGCAAAATAAAGAGAAAATGATATCTTTCAACTAAATCCAATAAATCCCTACTTTTGATTGTTTTTAATGCAAAGTGAATGAAAATTTCGAAAATTAAGAGAGTTAGGTTTTTTAGCTCAAACTATGGTAAAGTAAAATGCGAGGACGGAGAGAAAGCCATTGCTTTTTTATAGGCATGTTTTATGTCTAACGACTTTTGAAATGACCTTAAGAGTGGAGATTACAAATGCTCATTTTTGAAAGTCAACAAGCATTATTCAATTTAATAAAAAAAACTATGGTTTACTAAAGACCTTTCAAAATGCAACAGTGTAATTTTACGTAAACATAGCTTGCGGCATTGCAAAAATCGATAGTATACATTAAAATAAATAAATAACCAACAATATTTGAAATGTCCTCCATCTTTGTTTTTCTATTGTGGCGTTGATGTGGCTAAAAGTGATTTATATATGTAAATAGTTTGAAAACCGATATATTTGCATAATAGGTTTAAATTTTTTTGGTTAATCGAATGAAATTTCCTTTATGCTAATTATATTCATACATCCGTAATCAATTAACATACACTAGAAAATATAATAAACTAGCATAGACCAAATATTATTTTGCATACATAACTTTTACCAAATTACCTTTTTTTACATCTTCATCATCTTCACTCTTTAAATTTTAAAATTCATGTACACAAAACTAGGAATTCCTAACAATTAATTTAGTTAAAATTCAATAAAATAAACTTTAATTTTTAACATTAATATTGTTAATATTAATTTTTTATTTTTGAAAATTTTAGTTTCATAAAAATCGATTCTAATTATAAAAGAATTTTTTTAAATTCTTTTGCCTTAGATTAGTCGTGAAAGTTGTCTTAATGGGTATTTTAGGTTTAATTTAACTTCATCAAAATTGTATAAACGTAATCAAAAATTACTTATTATAATGTTTTAATAAGATGAGTTATGAGAAAAGAAATGTAAATGCAATTAAGGAGAAGTGCAACTTAGTCAGAATTTTTTTTAGTAAACTAATGATGTATGTTAGATGATGTTTGATGTATGAATAAAATTTCTCATTGCATTTAATAAATATTCATTTTGAAGAGGACATGTTACTTGGAGTGGATACACCCCTTCATTAATTGGATGCACCGGATCAAAAATCTAAATCGAGAGACGGCATTCTTATCAAAAATCAATCTTTATGTTTTAACGCCCTTGGATAATAAATCAATTCCGCCTCCAGTGCCCTTCACAGTGTGATTCAGATGACAAACATTTCATTCTAATTGTTAGATTTTGTTGCTCGAGATTGATAGTGACAAGCTATTTTTCCCGTTTTGTTCACTTTGTCACCTACGTCCAAGGTATTGGGAAAAGATAACTTCCAGAGAAAAGTTGTATTCCACAGTTCCACCGTCAAATTCTGTTCCTAAAACTCAAATTGTGCATCAAAAATTCCAAAATGAATCTTCTTCGACCTTATCGTCCATTAATTAATTACTCGCTTATTGCTAGTTCTTATTCGTCTATAAATAGAACTCAGAAATCAGTTTCGAGATTAAGGACATTCGCAGCAATGGCGTCATCAAATATGCTCTTTCGTCAACTGTTTGAGAAGGAATCTTGCACATATACTTATCTCCTTGCTGACCTCGGGCACCCGGAAAAGCCTGCAGTGGTAAGTTGCACATATGATTTTTTTTTTTTGGTTTTCTTTTATTGTTAAATGCTGTACATTCTACATGCTTGTAAAATTTCGATATGTGAACAGACTAACAAAGAGCTGAATGGTATATGATATAGCAATAATTGTTGGAACAAAGTATTTTGGATAAGGGCACCAACGGATATGAGGAAAATTGAAAAGAACAATGAAATGAATAATGGAAGAATAGTTCTAAGGGAGATTTTTAATGGGAAATTCTACTTGAACACAAATTGGCGACAAAAAATATGAAGTTCTTAACTATTAGAACTTCCCCGAATTCCACCTTCTATGTAAAAACATCACTTATTGTGTCAAATTTCGTGTTTTAATTTGTGCCCGAATAGCTGCTCCCATTTTTAATACATGAAATATGCTTCTTTTGTTTTCGATACAAATCCTATTTCCATCTTTCAATATAGTGTATTCTCACTTTAATTCAAATTGCTATCTCTTAACACAAAATCAAGGGAATTGTTAGAGCAATGATTTGGATAAGAGGGATGAAAGTTTAAGGGGAAAATCTTAAAAAATTGCAATCTCGTAGGGGAGAAATATTAATCATCTAGCTAATCTCTTATATAAAATTCTCGCTCATTCTTCCAGCAACACCATTCTCACTTTATTTTTGAAAATCGACTTCTACTTATTTCTCAACTGAGAATCTATTTGTATCATTCTAAATGTAAATATATATAAAATATCGCTATCTTTAACTGAAAATAATTTTGTACCATTTTTAGTCTGAATACATAAAAGATATTGATATTAATTTTGTATGAACAATATACAAAGAATTAAATTTTAATACAGTAGATAATTCATAGCTTTGTTTGAAACTCGGTTGGACTATAAGATTCTAAGAGCTCTCCAAAAACACCAGTGGAATATTTAATAAAAGAAAAGATATTAATATCCATGTCATATCATGTTGGTGGACATTTAAATGGAGATTGAGAAAATTGAGACTGAGATAGGTCCTCTTTCAAAATATTTTTTTTGAAGTAGGGGTTTAAGGTTTAAGTATTTGCATACGAAGAGACAAAAGAAGAAATAGTTTTGGTAGGATAGAAAGATATGTAAAAAGAAAAGAGAAAAACTATATAAACATATCAATTTGGTAATTTTCCTTTATTTATATAAGGGGAGAATCGGTACTTTGATTCTTTCCTTAACAAAATTATTTAACTAAAATAAAAAAAAATTCACTATCTTTAATCAAACCTCACAAACATCACACCAAATCTGCTACTCCTAACCACTGCCACTTATTCTCCATTATTTTTTCTATCAAAGCAAATTGCTTAACCCTCTTAACCCTAATTTTATTAATCCAAAAAACCTATTATCTCTCACAAATGGAAAGTGATAAAATTCTATAATTTCTTTTTCAAAGAACAAAAAATGATGGAAGTTGAGATAGAGGGTTAGAAGGAGAGTGAGATGAGTTATCGCTCATCATGTTTAATTTTTAAGAAATTTTTTCTTAGATCAAAAGAGAATTTGTCAAATAGAAATCAATGTTTTGCAGCTGAACGGATAAGATAAAAAAATTTGGTAGGATGAATAGAATATTGTATGTAAAATAGAAAAAGAAAGATAACCATGGTAAGGTCGAATTAGTAATTTTGTTTGATTTTTATAAGTGAACTACTTATTTGTTTTTCGCTTAACAAAAAAAATTAATTTAAGAAAATTGTGTTTTTATTCGTTTCTCTTGTCCATAATGCTTCTCCCTCTAACAATTTCCATAATTGTTTTGTAATTACAACTACTGAGCATTAAACACATTTTATTAGCGTTCTTAATTCTTCTTACATCATAAAAAACACCGAAGTATTAAATAACCAGTGTGAATCCGTGCCATATATGGTGGTCTTTACGGTTTGTTTTAGATATTGTTAGTTGAACTAATGGTATCAATAAAAGTAATAAGAATTAAAATAATTAAATAAAATTGTTTCTGAAATTTACCAAATGCATATTGTCTTTCATCTCTTACATTTTTTTTGATGCAAAACATTATCTTAAAGCTGAATGAGAAGGTATTTTGAGAGGCAAAAGAGGGAAAAATGGAAATGTTTTTTCTCATGCTTCGATAAAAATGAGTGTATATGTTCTGAAAATGTACAACCTTTTAAATAACTCAAAAGTAATATTTGTTAATCTCACACACTGTCATGTGAAAGGAAAATAAAGAATTTAAGGTGATTTCTATGTTCAAAATATGAATATTTATCGCTTCAATTTATCATTTAACATACATTGGAAGAATTTAAATGTTAGGAGTACAAATAATTATTTGATAAAAGACAATAGTCATTAATAAATATTATGGTCTTATCATATTTTTATATCATTACATATAAGATTGTAATATGTAGGTTGCTACATAAAATAGTTGAATTAAATGAATATACATCCAGTCTACTTGTGTTTAATAAAGGGAATTATTAGCGGGACTATCATCTTGGTAAAAAAAATGTATTTTTTAAAGGAAAAACAATTGTTAAAGGGAGAATCAAATTATCGACTCATCCTTCGTAAAACCTATTAAAAAATTTACCGAATTACCAATTGTGTTTCTTTCCACTTTCAATCTTACATGCAAACTAGTGCGAACCCATGCTATGCATACGGAGTTCAGCACATAATATGTCCAACTCTATATTTAAAATAAATAAAAAATTATGAAGATAAAAAAATATGTTTATGAATTTTTTTTACATAGAGTATATTTTTCTTGAACAGTTTTGACAGACATTTGCTGATAAATCTTTTTAAGTAATCTCGAAGCACATAATGATAATTACTTTTTTTTAGAGCACAACAGTTTCATACAACAAATGATAACATCAACCACTGATTATTCTTAACTTGGTATGCAGTACATTATTATGCGTCACTATTAGTTTTCAAATGAAGCTACATATATTCAATATAAATTTCTCATATATTGAACATCGAAATATATATTTGGACACATACAATTGTACACAGTTTTGTTGATAATGTTGTTTCAAAGCTGACATAGAGAAATAATGCATAAATTAAAATATTATTAAAAAATTTAGTTCAAATAAATAACATTTCAAATTTGGAAAAGCCCACCTTTTGACATTATCCACTAAATATTAAAGCAGCTTTAAGGCATCGTATTTCTTAATACAAAATTACATATAGCGTAATATGACATGAAAAATATATGTAGAATGTTAATATTGCACGGTCAAATTTTTGAAACAATTGAATAATCTTTTTCTATTACTTTAAATATTCATGTAAATACAACAATTAACATAATTCAATGCAAAATAATATCATCACATGGAATCATTTTGGATGAAAATAAAATAAATTTTGGATGACATTTCATTATAGAGGAAAAAGTTAATTGTAGGCACGAATAAAGTTAATTGTAGGTACGGAGAAGAAATTGAAAATCGGAAGTAAGAGAGGAAATTAAAAAAGAAAGTTATAATGAAATTCTAGAGAAAATGAAGATATTGCAGTTCGATCATAAAGAAGTAATTAATGGAAAGAGAGTAGTAAATGGAAATAAGAATAGTATAAGAGAAATTTTGTCATAAAGAGTTAATAGTCCAAAAATAAAGATTTTATTTTCAAAATTAAGAGAAAAAAGATTTTAGATGGTCAAAGATTAAACTTCTTAAGTAATAGAGATATACATCGAATACATTAGAGTTGAAGGCAAGGATAAGGAAATGAGAGAGCTTTTGGTATATTTCTAGTAAATTGATTTGTTTGATTTGCGAAAGTCGATATGAATCCTTACTTAACTTGGGAAGAACAAAATTCATGATAAGAAAACGTTATAATTTTTTTTGTAGTTTTAAATTAAAATGCATTTTGTTTGGAATGGATTATGTAATTATTTATCACAATTATGTTTCAAGCTAGTTAAGAGAAAATTGCAGGATTAATTTTTAATGGAGGAGTGTAAAACATGTATGTCACTAATGTGTTATGAAATATTTTGCAAACGAGGAGTTGTTAAGGCAAACATTAAATAAAGATTTGGACTTTAATGTAAAATTTATGCAACAAATTATGGGAATTAAGCATTTGGGATGAGATTAAAGAAGATGAGAGATAAATATTGCATCTATATTGAACTTCTTATAAAGATAAACAAAACAGATAATATAGATAGAAAAGTATGGTCAAAATATTTAAATTGAATTAGTTGGGCTTAATCACTAAGTTCTCATTCGAACTTCTATCTTTGAAATACACTTTGTTGAAATCTATATACTAATCACCTGTAAAGTTTAAATCAAGTTTTCCTACATTAAGTAATCATGCTTTTCAATCACTATACACACATATATATACATTATCGATTGCATATATTCAACCTAAACCCTGCAACAATTTAAATTTAAATAATAAAGTCAAGCCCCAATAAAGAAAAAAACAAAGTTATTTGAATTTTTTAATATTATAATATAATATCTTGTAATAAAAAATAGGGACAAGTTAACACAAAATTTAAAAATTACATGAAAATCAATCCTTTAATTCCCTAGATTATCGATTCCATTAACTTTGTTTCATGCTACAACAATTTGGATACGAATAAAAAAGCCAATCAAAATAAGTAATTAAACAAAATTAGTTGACAATGAACCAAAAAATACGTTAGTTATTACTTTTAAAAATGGAAAACTCAAATCAGAATGAGATAAACAAATGGAAGAGGTTAAGTGAAATTAATGGTATGCTATAGCCATTAATAGTACAATTAGTATTTGATATGTATGAAAATGAAATTATAATGGCATAAATGTTAATAAAACCTCAAATCACTGAGAATGCAGTATATACAGGATAAGGTAAATTGCCAAAAGGTTATACAAAGTGTCAAATATTCTCTTATATATACAAACTAAAGTCAATCCCAAATAAAAAATTATACAAAATTAGTTGATAATGAGTCAAAATACATACGTTAATTTTTTTAAAGTAGAAAACTCAATCAGAATGAATACATAAACGAAAGGAGGTTACGTGAAATTAATGGTATATTACAGCCATTAATGCTATCATTAATATTTAAGATGTACAAATCATTGAGAATTTAGTATAGATGATGAGATGAATTGTGAAAAGAGTATACGAAGAATCGGTATTCTCTTATATATATATACATATATAATAGAATAGATTTTATATATTATATATGAGCATGGAATGAAATTACCTTTCATCAACACAGAGCCCTGCAATTCATTATCAATTGAAATCTATAGTTCTGGACAAATTAAGATACATCTTAATCAAAATAGTATTATAGACAAAAAATAAAATTATTCACTGATATAAATAAAACCTAAAAAATGACATTGAAGCTATCATATTATTCACTTGCATCATTTTTCGTTCTTATAATTAGGCTAGTACAGTATGATATATTATGTTATCATACCTAATAGCAAAAAAGTTGCAACTGAAAAAACCAAAAACCAAATCAGTTAGCAAAGATCAAATTTTATGAATAAAACAAAATAAAACAAATAAGATGAACTTAATTGATTTTCAAAGATCCATTATCTTATTACATTGGAAATAATACATATTAATTTTTCTCGCAAAATTGAGAAAGATTACAGATATTGAATCAGGGAAACAAGTAATATGTGATGATAATTGAAATGATTACTGAAATTAAGTTTAAAAATGGTATGTTGTCAAACTAAGGAATTGGGAAGTGATGAATAATGAATGAAGCTCCGGCTTTAAAACAAATCTATTAAATAATAGTAAAGTAGAATAATTTCATGCATTCTTATTAATTCTAGGGATTTTCTCCCCTCTCCTTAATTCTCTCCAGATATTTAATATTCAAATCATTTTATTTATCATTATTACAATTATTACAACATTTTTATTGGTCATCTCTTCTGTCATTTTACATTTAAATACCAACATTTATTTGTACAATTATTTACAAATTCTTCCAGGTTTTCTTTTATTATTTTACATTTAAGTCCTTATGTTAAAAATAATTAGGTGATCTTTAATTTAAACTTTTTAATTATATACAACTAACAAATATCCATAAGTTGATCTAATAAATTCTTTTAAAAAATGACACTTCAGTGTGTGTATTAATATTCATAATATTGACAAAATTGGTAAAACTAATTTTTCATTCAAGTTCATGTAATTAAAAAATTTCACAATTGTATAAAATTACATCATTTTACTAATTTTCTCCCATATCATTTTACATTTAAATACAAACACTTAATATATTTTACAATTATTTACGGATTTCTCCTAAGTTTTTTTAATATTGTTTTACATTCAAGTTTCTATATTTAAATTTATTAAGTGATCCTAAATTTAAATCTTTTAAATAAATCCAATTCAAAATAATTATTAATTGATATAATAAATCATAAAAAATGAAAATTCAATGTGTATATCCTATTGATAAAATGGTAAAACTATTTTTTCATTCAAGTGTGTATGATATAAATTTTCAATTATATAAAAAATTATCTTTAATTCTCTTATATTATTCTACATTCAAGTTCACAAAAAAAAATTATTCCTAAAATTAGTATTTTAAAATAGAGAAATAATAATATAATTCTTCCTTTTTAAAGTTGGTATTTCATTACAAACAAATATATACACAATTCTTTCTTTCTAAAATTGGTATATCATTACAAGCATAACATTTTTTACTTTTCAAAATTTCTATGTTAAGTGAATTCTTTGCCATCAATAAAATTTACTTTTTGACAAAAATCATACCATACTTTGATTAGAAATATTGTTCTATTGTATTTTATCATCTTTTAGAGGTAAATATTAAAAATTTGTAAAGCTTTTTATTAGAAATTAAAATTATTGAGCTATGAAACAATGGATTAAAGGTCATTTTTTGCATAATTAAAATGACAATGTGATTTATAACATTTCAGGTCTTATTTTTAATTAATATTTCCTTTAATAGTTGGATAGATATTTTATTTATCACTATGTTAGTATCATATATTTATTTTTGATAAATATGTATTGGAAGAACTTTAAATGCATAAAAATATATTGATTCAATAGCATTACACTTCCATTTTAGGTATTTTCGTCCTCGAGTTATATTTAAAATTCAATCTATATATCATTTATCATTTAGTTAAATGTATCAAAAACTTAAGTCAATTTCAAAATCTATGTATATAAATTTTTATTTGTAAAATTCTATAAAAGTGTCAATTTCAAAATTAAATAAGAATACTAATTTTCATTTATTTGCATAAAAAATATTGAATTCTGAAATTAATAAATTAATATGCAACTCATTTTTATCAACAAAAATAATTTAATTTATATTCAAATATAAAAATACATAAATCTCATAAAAAATTATATACATCGAAATACAGTAAGTTCGATTTATAACTGATTTATCCTAACATATTCACCATACATTGCATAATAAATACTATTCTTAAAAAATATTTATAACATTATTTTTCTACAACATATCGTGTGCAACGCACTAGTATATTTAAGAAAGCTGATAAGAAAAAGGTAAGTTGAGGGGACATCATTAATACCTACGTTAATGTTTGAAGACAAAAATAAATAATTAAAGGATGAAAATAAAAAAAGGAACCTTAAACAAAGAAGAATTCAGTATATAGAGTTTGAGAAGGAATATGAAAGCAAATATCGAAAAATCATATATCTAACTTTATATATATATATATATATATCTAACTTATATATATATATATATATATATATATATATATAATAGAATAGATATCACGTCTTTATCTGTCAAACTTCAAACCCTAAATTCTTATTTCTCAATTTTAAATCATAATTTTCTAATTAGAAGAAGATGGTGGAATCTCCATCTCAACCTCCATTTCAATTCAATCTCAACCTTTGTCTCAATCTTCATCTCAGTCTCCGTCTAACATTCCATCTCAATATCATTAAAAGAAAAAGAAGATGATATGGGCATTAGTTTTTTTCCTTCTATTCAATATTCCAACGATATCTTTGAAGGATGGATTGAATCTTATGTTTCGAACAAATTTCAAAATAAGGTATGAAATTGTTTATATATTTTTTTCAAATTTCGGTAGAACATTTAAAAAAAAAATCTAATTTAAGACAGCTATGAGAGAGGTAAGGAGGGAAATGGGGCAAAAAATATTGTGTAAAAAAATAAGTAGGGGTTACATTATTCTTCCCTTATAAATTTAATTGTATTTAAAATTTGACCCCTATCATCTACTCATCTTAGTCAAAATAATTGTTCCTTTAACAATTCCCTTTAAAAATTATATTAAGTATCCATGAAGAAAATTTGTGCAAGATGCATTTTTGGTAAAATAATTGTGAGCTACATTTGAAAGAGGAATGTTTGTATACACAACGATTGCATAAGACATGCAATTTACTTCAAATATTTAATTACAATAAAGCATTTGAGTTTTGCCACCAAAGTAGTGTTAAGCATGTGCACAGAGAATAAAATAAGACTTGGATATATCTTTTGCTTTCACTTCCTCATTTTTAACTGAACTGGTTTACTATCTTCTACATATTGTTAAATAATGGGCATTCCCCTCCCGATTTAAGTGTGTGCTTCGAACGCCTATTAGTTGCATGTTCGTTATTATGCTGGAATGAATTAGTCTTTTTGTAATTTAATGTTTAATGTAATGATATTGGTATGCAATCATCTTCCTGGTTAGCACAATACATATGAACTTGTACGACTGTTGTTTTTGCAACTACCTATTATACAAATTGAAGAGAAAAATGAAGAGTTTTCTCCATCTTCTCTTTCGTTTTAACGTTAATTCCATTTGGTTTTGGAAGGTATCAATTGTACTTTTCTCTTGATTTTTTCTTCTCAATTATCCATCACATCTTTTCCACATCTATTTCTTGTTCACATTTGTTCTCCCGGTATTAGTATACTATCAACCTCTTGAACTCCTGTAATTACATATAAAAAGCATACCAATGCGAACTAATCTCACAATGTACATATTTTTATCTGAGCTCATATTTAAAAGATATAGAATATATAAGGAAGTGTACTATGTGGAACTTTTAAAAAAAAAGTAGTAGTTCTAAGTACGTATTGAAGGCAATGAAGACGGATTGTGTAATTCTTATTTATTTACCTGTCTTTTTTTCTTTCTCCTCCATTTCTGTATAAGAAGTTTCACTTACGTCTGTAACAAAGTAATTTAGAAAATTAACATCAATCGAATAAAAACATAACAAAAACTGAGGTGGTAATTTATTTCGTTTTCGAAAATCTAACTGAAACACATACAAAATTCCAATGTAAATGTAGATTATAGTAAATGGGGCATGAATGAAATCATTAAAAAGTACTTGAAAATGGTATTCAAACTTGTTCTACATGTCATGCATACAGGCACACACACTTGTGTATATTTGGATGCAAACATAACATCCAACGGTGCAGATAAATTGACAAAGATTCAAATTATATGAATTATAAACATTCTCATTTATTGGAGGATAGAACGCTTAAATGGATCGATTACTATAATGATCATTGATTAGTTAGATCAGCTTCTAGCTACTTATATAAATAAGTAAGGATAACATCAATTTATTAAGATGACTCAAATATTAAGAGTACCTAATCAATTCCATAGGATCTAATTCACCTGAAAAATATGAAGATTACTTTGTCAATCTCATAGAATTAATTCACCTACAAAATATCAAAACATAACATATTCTTATTCTTCTTCTACCTTCACATGCAAATAAATTAAACTGAAACAAAACTTTACCTTACTGTAGATAAGACAACAAAATTTAGAAGAAGAAAAACACTTAGTACATGTGAAATAATGAATTGGACTACTTAGGATATTTATACTAAAAAGGCACTTCTAAGCTGAATACAAAATGGATGGGAGAATCTATAATTTGATCATCATAATTTAGAGCACTTTAAATATTATTTATTGTTTTCAATGGTTTAAAGTATAAAACAAAATAATGAAGTGTACAATGCTATAACAAAAGCACATTACCGTTTGATTTTGCAAAATAGTGAAAACAAAGAAAATTTTATTGTTATTTAATGGCTAAAGTGAATGATTGGTGTCTTTGTATAAATACAAACATTATGTCAAAAAATGCTACTAGTACTTAAACAAATATGATAGTACAATGAAATCCTAATGTTTATATTATATAAACACATGTTATGTCAAAAATGCTATATTACTTTTTTGGCAAACCTTGAGAATAATGATATAACCGATAGTGGATTGCACCACCATCGTATTTTTATGTTTTTTGTAGAGTTATCATAGCACGCTATAGCGCGGTACAGCGCAGAATAGCCCACAACGTAGGGTGCGCTATTTAACCTCTAAAAGCGTAAAATAGCATGCTATTTTATCAAAGCGCAAAATAGCTCAAAATAACATGTTATTTTGTTTGTTTATTTATTTTAGGTGTGCACATTTAAAAAAAGGCCAAATAAAATTGAATGATACGAACTAGGACATGGGTACACTAACCAATCATATATCTTCAATAATAAATTAAAATCGTTTATCAAAGAATGGTCATGATTCCATCAAAATCGAATGTAAGTAGGTGTATCATGCTCAAAGCGTCCATGCGAAAAAGTTAATACTTTTTTTTTTCTCTAGCTACATTAATAGGTAGGAACTATGTAACCTTAATACTTCATGTTCAATTTGCTAATGACGCTATTTTCAAATTATTCGGTACAAGATACCAAATTTGGATGTATAATCAATAATGCTATTTCATAATTTATTTTTCATGAAAAATTAGTCATTCAACATAGTAATAAATATTTTAATTTGTGATCTACAACTACCTAATATTATAATACTATTGTGTAGATTCATGTATGACAATTCCTTTTTTCATACCAAATTTACATGAAAAAAATTAAAAAAATAATTGAAATCGAGATTGTACAATTATATTAAAAATAATCTAAAGATATATTAAATTTAACAAACTTACGATTCAACATAGAGATTTATGAAAACCAACAATTTAAATAGTCGATCTCAATTAGGGAAAAATTAAAGATGATGAGGACGATAAATCCCTGAAAACAACAAATAAATTGTTAAATTGATTTATTTCAAGATACAGTGATAAAATTTTTAAAGCATGGTTCTAGAGTTTTTAGTTTGAATAGAAGGCACCAACTTACAATGTACAATATAAATTATAGTGTAATTCCAATCCGTAATTAAATTACAGTGTAAAATTTAATTAAATAATAGTGATAATAATAAATGAGTGATTTGATATTTATGTAAACATGGATCACGGCTACTTTAGTCTCATTTATATATATATATATATATATATATATATATATATATATATAAAATGCAAAATTTACAAAAGCGAACAAGATAGGGTGCGCTATAGCGCAAGTCTTGCGCTATTTGCTATTGGCTACCTTGGTTTTTAGATGGGAATGTGAACTGTTTGATATCTATGACAAATCAGATTTATAGTTTAAATTTCTCTCCAAGAAAATGCACCACTTTCCAGATTGAACGAAAAGGAAGGAACTCATCGAGCTATTTTATACGGTGAAATGCTTCAGCAAATCTTTCATAGGTAGTAATGAAATAAGTGCATGTTAGAGGAGTATAAATGTTACTTATATCTACCATTGTTGGTTTTTGGTATCGTAGTAAGAAACATCTTCACTATTGACATCTGAAGTAGTGAAACAATGCTATTTTTCCATCAAAAAAAAATTATAATGTTACTATGAAATATATAAATGTCAAAATCATTGTAATTTTTCAAGTCAAACGGTTTCTACTAATTTGGTAAGAAGAAAGCACAAGCTACCAAAATTAATAATCTTTTAAGTTATTACACTATCAGAGCAACATTTCAAATCTTTTCATCAAATCCTTTTCTTTTAAACTCATCTTAGATCGATAAATTCAAGCCATAGTTTTCTGTCGCTTGTCAAAGTTTTTGATGTTTTGTCAAACACACTACTTTGCCCATAATTGCATATTGTGAACATTAATGATTTATCAACATGCTTTTGAAAATAATTTTGCTTTCGGTAATATGAAAATGATTTTGATACTTAATTTCAAATATTTGAAAATTTGCTCAAAATTCTGAGACCTGGTTTTGAAATTTTCGAAATATGAATAGTATAGTTTCAAAATTGTAGCATACAGGAGGATATTGTATTTTACCCACAAATAATTATTTTGGATTCCATATTTGATTGATTTGAAATATTAATTTGGTAAAATGTACTTGAGATTAATATGGGAATAAGTGGTCTTTATTTTAGATATCGGAAGATCAGTCTTTTTACTCCCCCTTATAAAATATAAAATTACCTTGAATACCGCTTAACATTTAATAAAACTATTGGTTAAAAAGGTCTAATCAATTTGGTGACTTTAAAAAATTCATATCAAATAAATTAATCTAACAGTTTACGTAAACTCTATGAGAAATGTATTAATCTAATGCTTTACAAGAAATATAATAATTAAATCAATCCAATGTGTAAATATTCAACTGATTGCTGCCTTGCTGGGAATATTATCATCATATATATATGAGAACAGTGAAGTCAATTAAACTTCACTAAAGTATTTAAATCCTTTTATTTTTCTAGACAAACTAATTTGATGATATACAAGAATATTACAAATAAATTTATCTAGTGGTGTACAAAATCTCACAAAAATAAATTAGTCCGACGATTTTCCGGAACAACACATGAAAAAAATTAATCCATTGTTTGCATAAATTTCATAACATATGAATTAATTTGTTCTCGAAAAAAAATTTGGCTATTAAATTCGTCCAATGTTAAATGTATACACAATACTAACTAAGTCCAGGAAAATAATATTTTATAAATATATTCAAGAAATTCACAATTCTTTTGAAATAAAAAATGCTTAAAACTCATAACACTTTTTTCTGGAAAAAATGGGCACAAATCATCTACCTTGTTTAAAAGATGTTTAAGTTCACTCATTTTTGGAAAAAAGTTCAGCATAATCAAATTTTATTCAAATAAAAAAATGCTAAAGAAATATCTAAAAAGGTGAAATTTTGTAATTTATTAGACAAATAGTGGTTGAACAGTGATGTGCAAAAGGCTATCAAAGAGAGGAAGGAATGCTATAAGTGCTTACATAATCACAGGAGTGAGGACAACATGCAAAAGTACAAAGTGACAAAGAAGAATGGAAAGAGAGCGGTGAGTGAAGCAAGGGGTCGGGCGTGTGAAGATCTTTGTCAAAAGCTAAGTACGAAGGAGGGTAAAAAACATCTATAGGATAGCTAAGCTCCGCGAGGAAAAGACGAGAGACTTCAACCAAGTTAAATGCATCAAGAATGACAATAATAGACTTTTGGTGAATGACGATGAGATAAAAAATAGATGGAGAGATTACTTCGACAAACTATTCAATGAAGAAGGTGATAGCACTACGATCGAGCTGAACGACTCTTTTGATGACACCAGTAGACATTTTGTTCAGTGAATTCAAGAGTCCGAGGTAAATGAGGCGCTAAAACGGATGAAAGCAGGCAAGGCATTGGAGCCTGATGACATCCCCATTGAGGTGTGGAGATGCAGGGATAACCTGACTAACTAAGTTGTTCAATAATATTTTCAAATCAAACAAGATGTCAGATGAGTGGAGAAGAAGCGTATTAGTTCCAATATTTAAGAATAAATGAGATATTCAAAGTTGCACAAACTACAGAGGAGTTAAGCTTATGAGTCATACAATGAAGCTTTGGGAGAGAATCATTGAACATCGATTAAGAAGGACGACAAGCATTTCAAAAAACCAATTTGGTTTCATGCCTGGAAGGTCGACTATAGAGACGATTTTCTTGATAAGACAACTTATGGAGAGGTTTAGAAAGCAGAAGAAGGATCTACACATGGTATTTATCGATTTGGAGAAATTTTATGACGAAGTACCGAGAAAGGTTATATGGTGGGCTTTAGAAAAGAAGAGTCTCAACAAAATACATTACTCTTATAAAAAATGTGTACGGTGATGTTGTGACTAGTGTCAGAGCATGCGATAGTGAAATTAATGACTTTCCCATTAACATAGGATTACATCAAGGGTCAGCTTTGAATACTTACATTTTTGCCCTGGTGATGGATGAGGTACGAAGGGTATACAAGGTGAGATTCCTTGGTGTATGCTCTTTGGTGATAATGTGGTGCTAATTGACGAAAGTAAGATTGTGATTGATAGACAACTGAAGCTATGGAGGCAGACTTTAGAATCAAAAGGTTTTAGGCTTAGTAGAGTATATGAAGTGCAAGTTCAGCGCTGTCAGATTAAAGAATGAAGATGTCACTCTAGTCGGACAAGTAGTACCAAAGAAAGAATTCTTTCGATATTTAGGATCAATGTTGCAGTATGATGGTGAGATTGACGAGGATGTTAGTTTTAGAATTCGAGCGGGATGGATGAAATGGCGACGCACGTTTGTCATTCTCTGTGACAAGAAAGTCACACAGAAGCTTAAAGAAAAGTTCTACAGAACGGCAATCAGGCCTGCGATGTTGTATGATGCAGAACGTTGGCCTACTAAAAGCCAACATGTCCAGAAGATAAGTGTAGCAGAGATGCATATGCTGCGATGGAGCTGCGGTCATACAAGAAGAGACCGAATTAGAAATGATGTTATACGTGATAAACTTGGAGTAACACCAATTGAAGAGAAGCTAGTCTGATGGAGGCCTTCCGAGGTACCAGTGCACATTGGAATTATATGCCGCGTCGAATGCTTAAAGAGAGGTAGAGGTCGACCAAGGTTGATATGGGATGAAGTAGTAAAAATGGACTTGAATGATTGGAATATATCCGAACAGCTGGAGTCGGACGGGAGCGCGTGGAAGTTAGCGATCCAGGTACCAGAACCATGAGTTATGAGTTTTTTTTGTGTTTAGGGTTGGTTTAGATGTAGTGTTATAAGTTTTAGATTATAGGACAAGTGAATAGGAGTCTAAAACGTACTGTTTGATCTTCGGTAAATATTACTATTGCACAGTGGTACTAGTTATAGTAAGGTGAGAATTTAAAATGAGTCCCTATTCCATAATATCCACAAACAATTTCGCACTGCTGTTAAATTTAAACTATCTTATATCGGTCATTGCACTACCATTATAAACAACACTAACATGAGATTTCTGTAATTAGTCAATGAACAAAAATGAAATCCATAGAAATCATTACCTTTGATTTCTCTCTTCGTAGTTTTTTTCTTAACTACAAAGGTGAAACTCAGTGCACGAGGCTCCCGTACGATAGCGGACTCTGCGGAGGTCGATAATATACGCAGTCTTTTCCTCGCATTGCAAAAAGACTGTTTCCCGAACATGTGTGTCCGGATCACCATGAGGGTGAACTAACCGTTGCGCTAAGGCTCCACCTCAGTTTTGTTCTTAACTAAATTTCATCATCAGGGAAATAGACGATGATCTAAACTACCGAAGTATATGCACATATATGCGATCAATAAGGACTTTGTTTACGTATATGACCATTATTTCAGAAAAAATTAACTTGCTCACAATTTTCTTTGTACATGTCCAGCGGATGTGCCAAATGTACTGGGTTTTGTGTTTGTTAACTCAAAAATCCATGCATATAAATATGCAATTTACGAAAAGAAAGCTTACCTGCCTTTAAAAAAATATTATACATATTTTGTTATATTTATTCGGAATCTTTGGATCCGTATAATTGAACTGAGAATGAATTATCGTCTTAAGAGATATTACATTTTAAAATTTTGACTTTTGGATTTGTAAATATGCACAATAAATTAGAAAGCTTGCATACTTGAATTTGATAGTGAAATGGACTCATTTGCTTGTTAAATGTTTGTTGTATTTTTCTTTAAGAATTGTCTTTTGCTATATTTTTTAAATGTTCGTTTCAATTTTTTTTTCCTTGTCTGTTCTTTTTATAGCAATAAACACAAAGAACATCAATAAGCATAAATCAGGCTCATCACTTGTTGGTTGAAAACCATTCCAAGCCACTTCACAAATGTTTTGAATTTCTGGCAAACAGTAAGTTTTTTAAGCATTAACTATGTAAATGACATTGGAGTTGATTGTAGTTGCAAAGTTAAAGGCCCCTTTGGATAACATTTCAGAAGTAAATATTTTGCTTTTAAAAGGTAAAGTCAAAAAATCAACTTTATTGTGCAGAATTTTTTTTCGGGCTTTATTTGAAAGCGAATTTATATTTTTTTTGATAAATAGTTTTGTCTATAATACCTTTGGTGTCATAACCTTTTTATGTAAACGTAAAATACCAAAAATACCCTTAGTTTCTTATCATGGTAAGATTTCATTTGTTTTCATAATTACTTGTGAGTACAAACTAGACAATAAAAGAAAAAAGTTTGTTTTTTAAAGAAATAACTTTTACACTTAAACTACTGTGAGATTTTATGAAAAATATTTTAGCAAATAATCTGTTTTGCACTTAGCAACGCTATACGTATGACTTTTAGGAAATCAGTATCATGCTGTGCTGCTATAAGTATTAGTGTCTTCAAATCTTGTGCAGTTGGTTGATCCAGTTGCCAAAACAGTTGATAGAGATTTAAGTCTTATCAGAGATCTTGGGTTGAACCTAATTTATGCTATGAATACTCATGTTCATGCTGATCATGTCACTGGAACAGGCCTGATTAAGGTTAGTAGCATCCTTATTGTTATTGTTTATACATTAGTGAAGAAAAGTTATTTGATATAAGTACTTATGTCATATTTTGTGTTGTAGAATAAGTTGCCAGGTGTGAAGTCTGTCATTTCAAAAGCTAGCCAGGCTAAAGCAGATCATGTTATCAAATCTGGTGACAAAATCTATTTTGGAAACATGTTTTTGGAGGTATGGTTCCATACCACACTAATCACAATGTATTCCACGTGTGAAAAATCTATAATATTTTACGAATTCGTTTGTCTACATAATTGCTCCTGCTGATATTTTCATTCATTTCCATCCAGATATATCAATTATGTAGTTTGTTATAAAATTGACAAGGATGAAGTTTACCACCTTGTGGCCCTACAAATTTACTTGTGTATCAATTTCTCTTTACAGCAATCTTTCCTACTATTTTAATAGTTACCATGTCCTTGATGTTGATCCTAAACTTTCTCTTTTAGCACTCAGTTTCCTCTCTTTATCTGAAGGAGTTCATCATAAATGGAACTAAGAATAATAATATCATTAACCGAATAATCAATGGGATATAAAACCTCTTACTCAAAGTACACATTTTGAAATGTGTGTTTCAATTTTTTTTTGTTTTTAGACTGAAAAATAAGGATTCAGCACAACTTTCCACATTTCAAACTATAGTTTGTTTCATCATATTTTTGAATCATCTTAAACACATTGAATTTCATTTGTTGTAATATTAGTTGACCTTAAACTGTTCCTTTTCTCCATACTTTAACAACTTATAATTTTGCTGCCATCTCTTTGAAGGAATAAAAATATCGGTTCTTAACATCCATAAGCATCAATATATTTACATCGTAAACAACAAAAATCAAGTTGAATGGCGTGTTGGTTATCATTTTTGTGGTGGAAAGTGTTTTTTCATAAAATCTGCATTTGAAGGGAATAAGTTCATATTCGGTTGTAAATGACTAAATGATGAAGTGCAGGTTAGGTGTTTGCCTGTTTGGCATCACACCTTATATATTAGTTAAAAATCAGTTATGCAACTTGATGTGTGATAAAAACTTTAAAGTTTGACTAAAAAGTTGCTATATTTGAATACTTCTAGTTTGTACTGTTCATTTTTGACTACTTAAAAGTTTGAACTATATATAGACAAAAGTTGTTTCCAAATTGCTAGCTCTCCTGTTCAACTTAGTCTGCCTCTTGTTTAAATTCTTCTGTTCATACCGAATATGTGTATTCACTTATCTTCATGTCAGAATTGTCGAATGGACCATATATATTTAAAGCTGATAATTATTTTCAATGTTATGAAGCAAATTATAATAATTTGTGTAAAGATGATAGGTCACTAGATAATAAACTAAAATATTTTTAATAAGAGTTGTCAAAGGTACAGACATTATCAGCAATAGCAGAACGTTATGGTTGGCGAGGTCATGTGCACCCTCCTCGATTCACGAGAGAAAAAAAAAGTGTTATTAAAGGGACACTAATAAATACTAAGGGGGTTAAATTACAATAGGATTTTGACGGAATATAGAATTGCTAGAGGGACACCCAACTCAAATAAATAATTTATTAAATTTTAAACGTTAGCAAAATTCCCTTACAAAATAAGTGTGTCTCCTTTTATTGTTTCTCTTCTCCCTTTTCAAACTTATGGACAGAAAAGAAAAATATAAATTAGAAATAAAGATACAACAAAAAATATATATGCAAATATTGAGAGAATCTGAATATAAAATTTCTCTTGCTGCAAAGATGTTTAGAATGAAGAACAATAACACAAAACAAAACAAAAAAAAATGCAAATATTGAGAGAATCTGAATAGAAAATTTCTCTTGCTGCAAAGATGTTTAGAATGAAGAACAATAACACAAAGTCTAAGAAAGAGTCAAAATCAATGAAGATTCTACGGTTAAGTTAAATTTGATTTAATTTCAAAATAGTTATAGTGATTCTATTGAATTTAAGTTCAAATTTGGTTTCTATGTTTTTAGATATTGACAATACCAGACAATTTTAGGGTATTAGGTTTGATTTGGATTTTGTTGTGAATGTTTATTTGGGGTTTTAAGAGATTAATATATTTTTAGAACAATCCAATGTTTATGTTTGAATGTGATTTGATCTCTAGATAATTTAAGTGATGTGGATGTTGATTTGGGAGTTTAAAAGGATCACTGAGAAAGAAATAGTTGGGGTAGTTTAGAATAAAAAAATATTTGTTGTGGGGATCTATCCATTTATTAGCTCCTTCTAATTAAATTTATCTGAGTTAAAACTTCAAACCCTTTTAGTACTTATTATTGTCCCTTTAACAACATCCATACAACTAAAAATAGGTCTCATTTCAAACCTTGGAAGGTTTACATAAAAAAACCCTAGCCCTCTTCTGTCTTCAGCATTAAGTTGGATAGCCTGCCACCATCTGAGCATCCCCTCAGCCTGCCACCGCCTCAGCATCCCCCAGCTTGCTGCAAATTCGATTCAAATTCAGAGTTCAAATTTTCTGTTTGATTTGTTTCTTAATTTTATTTGAATTATTTTCATTTGTTGCTATGATTCAATTTGAGTACTTGGCTGCTTGATGCTCTTGATAAATTAGTAATTCAATTTAATGCTTGTTGTGCAGAACGTCAAAGACCTAAAAATAAGTCAGGTATTGAAGAACAACTCTTATTAAATTTCACAAAACAGTTGGCTTATAATGCCTTACACAGCCTAGATGGATACTAGAAAATAGACCGTGTTAAGCACTGGCTATGTTTGTTTTTATTAAGAAGTTCTTAATAAAGCTTCTTGTTACTGATTCAGAACTGTTGCTTAGTTAGTCTTCTAATTAAAACAGCTTATCCAGACAAAAATATTCAGAATTTTTTTTTCTTAGTTCTGAATGCTGAATGACATTTTGTTCCCTTTGTACCCTTATTAAAATATATAAATCTAATCCAGATTTAAATTTTAATATTAACCGTAGAAATTTCAAATTTCAAAAAATTAAGGCTCCGTTTGGCTTGTCGTTTTTAGTTTTGTGTTTTCGTCTATAAAAAACGCGTCCGTTGTATGTATAGTTGAAAAACAAACAATTTTGAAAAATGAAATTAACATATAAAATAGAAAACAAGTTTATTTTGTTTTTCGTGTTTCGAGAGATAATAAAAGTACGGAGAACAATCAAACTCTTTCGTTGTCCGTTGGTCATCCCAACGGCTAAGAATTATAAATCTTCTTCTCTTATTTTTTGTTATTTCTTAGTGCAGTTGAAAACACAAAACTCAAAATACAAAATGAAACCAAACGGGCCCTAAAATTCCCAAACTTCATTATACTTTTAAAATTTACGTTTTTGAAAATTTAAAACTTGAAAATTCATCAGTTTTAGATTCAGTTTTTTGGAAATAAAAAAAATTGTTTCAATCAATAAAGCCAAAAAAAAAATTAAATTGGAAGTCTAAAAGTTCATTACTTTTAATAATTATAATTTCAAACATTAAAAAAACTGTAAATGATAATTTCGACAAAATAATCTTCCAAATTTTTTGTATAACTTTTCTAGTAGCAAATTTCTCATAATTCAAATATTTTTGTAATTTAAAGCATTTAAATATTATTATTTCAAATTTCAAATTCCTACTTTTAATAATCATTTTTTAAAACTAATTGATATACATGGCATTATTGTCAAAAGAAACATAATTTTTAAATCTAATCAAAAGTTTTAAAATGCAAACAAACAAGTAAGTGATTATTCAGAATTCAGCATTCTGCAATCAACATTTAGAGTTCAGTAATCAACATTCAGAATTCAGCATTTTAAACAAACGCAGCGTAAAACATGATTAATTGCTAGAGAATTGGACAATATCAACAGTTAGTCCCTAAAGAGTAGGGATTATTGACTGAGCCCAAAGAAACAAACATAAAACAACTTGACTTTAACAAATCCTCCCCTAAACTGAATGCAGTATGCATTCGATTTAAGCTTGGCATCACACACTCCAAGCAGACTTCTCATCTTTAAGAACACTTCAAGCTTTAAAGGTTTGGTCATGACGTCAGCAAGTTATCGCTTGTACCACAATTAGCTCCACTATCTTCTCTTTGTAAGATCACACGAAAAATGAAACCTTACACCAATATGTTTGCTTCGACTATGCATGACTGGATTTTTGGACAATTTAACTGTAGAACTGTTATCACACATAATGGTAGTGCACTGCCTTGAAAGAAACCAATCTTCTCCAAAATCCTTTGCATCCATACGCATTGACAAGAACATGATGTTGCTGCCACAAACTCCGCTTCGGCGGTCGACAAAGTTACAACCGGTTGTTTCCTTGATGATCATGATACAACACCACTTAGCACAAACACATATCCGAAAATACTTTCTTATCAACATCACCTGAGTAGTCACTGTGGGTATACGCTACAAGTTCTTCCTTAACTCATTTTCGATAGAAAACATCTAACTCCTTTGCGCCTATTAAGTATCTAAGCACCCATTTTGCTGCTAGCATGTGTAATTCAGTAAGGTTGGCTATATACCTGATCAAGAGACACACTACACCCATTTTGCTGTCAGCATGTGTAATTCAGCAGGGTTGGCCATATACCTACCCAGGAGACACACTACATATATCAGATCAACTCTTGTTGTTGTGATGTACATCAAACTTCCAATCAGCTGCTTGTAAAGCATCAAATTTGGCCCCATCTTCTTTTCCAAGCTTGAAGCCAGGTGCTATGGAAAGTTTCACAGAATTTCTCTGTTCCAAACCAAATTTCTCAAGGAACTTTTGCGCATATTTCTTTTGTCCTATAAAAATCCCTTATGAACTTTGTACAGCTTCGACGCTAAGAAAGTATTTCATCTCTCCTAAGTCCGCCATATCAAACTCTAATTTCATGGCGTTTCTAAAACTTTGAAACACCTTGGCATCACTCCCAGTGAAGATTAAATCATCGACATATAAGCTCACAATCAAAATATTATAATCATCTCTGCTCTTGACAAACAACGTGTGCTCATAATCACATCGTTCAAATCCTTAGTGATAAAATAGGCTTCAATTCTGCTATACCATGTACGTGGTGCGTGCTTCAACCTATGGAGTGCCCTTTAAGTAGGGCTGTTATGGTAACGGTAAATTTACCGTTATCATACCATTACCAGCCAATCGGTTATCATTTTCGAGTGAAATCGGTATACCAGTTTAATCGGTATGGTAACGGTAAATTTACCATTTTCTACGGTAAATCATCGGTAACATTTCTTCAATACCAGCGGTAACGGTAATTTTACCAGTCAATTTATAATACATGTATATTCATATAACATGCTTTATTATAGGCATTTAGAACCAAGCAAACGATTAAATTTAGTTTATTAACCAGACGGAATAATGTTAAATACACTTCACTTCTTTCTCATTTATGTCTTTTATTAAGTAACACTATAAATTGTATAATGAAGCATTGTTATGGTGTGAATATGTGTTATGTTACTAACCTTTTTTAGACAAACGGTAATTTAACATTACCAGTGTAACGGTTACCAGATTATCGGTATACCAGTCTTCGGTATACCAGCCTATCGGTAACGGTAACGGTAACGGTAAGCAATTTTCGCTTACCAGTAAAAATGGTACGGTAACGATATTTGTGAAATGGTAACGGTAACCATTACCATAACAGCCCTACTTTTAAGCCTATAAACTTTATGTTCTTTGCCCTTTATCACATACCCTTGTTGTTGTTCAACATAAACTGCCTCATTCAACTTACCATGCATAAATACACTTTTAACATTAACTTGATACACCTTCCAACCCTTTTGAGCTGCAACGGCTAATACCGTAAAAATAGTATCCCATCCTGCCACCAGAGCAAACACTTCGGTGTAGTCTATCCCTTGTTGCTGAGCATAACCCTTCACCGTCAATCGAGCTTTGCAATTTCAATTTCTTCACTTTCATTCAATTTAGTCTTAAAAACCAACTTGACTCCAATTCTTTTAGCTCCTTTAGACAAAGTGATAAGCTTCTAAGTCTGGTTTCTTTCAATTGCCTCAATCTCTGAATCCATAGCAATCTTCCATTTGATACACTTTGCAGCTTCCTCAAAACTGCTCGAATCATCATGGGTTGTAAACACGACAATGTCGTGTGCTTCTGACAATTCTTCTCCACTCACATGATCTTGCATCCATATCGGTGCTCTTTGATTTCTTCCCTCGTCATTATTTGGAACAAGCTAGTGAATCACTTAGTGAAGACGTTGTTACCTTTTCTTCTAGACATGTTGCAGCTGCATTTACCTCATTCTCAGCTTCAACTTCACTTTTTAACGACTCTTCTGGCTCTTGATCGAATTTTTCCCATTCTAGTACATCAAGCTTGTTCTCTTCAGCTGCCCCCTTCCGAATTCCAGCCCTTATCTTCTTCAAAAACACGTCTCTATTCACCACAATCTTTTTGGCAATTGGATCGAACAATCTGTACGTCTTGGACTTATCACTTATACCAAGCAGCACATATTTGAAGCTCTTGTCATCCAGCTTCATACTCGTTTAATCAGGTATGTGAATAGAGCAAGACATCCAAAAACTCGGATATAGTCCACATTTGTTTTGATTCTATTCCACATTTCGTCAGGAGTCATCTTTGACTGTTGAAGTCGGACTCCTATTGAGTAAATGAGCTGTCTACCTTGCAGCTTCTGGCCTAAAGGTCTTTGGTACTTCTCCCACAACATGCTTCAAACAATATTCATTAATAGTTCGATTTTTGCGCTCAGCCACTCCATTTCACCGAGGAGTGTAAATTGTTGTAAGTTGTATGTTTACGCCATACATTTTACAAAAATCATTAAATTCAAGAACAGTAAATTCTCCTCCTCTATCTGTGAGAAAACATCGAATAAAATCACCACTCTTTTTAAAGGCCTCAGATTTATCAGCTAGAAGGTATAACCAAACTTTTCTACTATAATCATTAATAAAGCTAATGATGTACCTTTTATTACTAGCGGTGGTAGGCTTGATAGGACCGTAAATATCAGCATGTACCAGCTGCAGCCTTTGAGAAGCCCGCGGTTGACTTTTCTTTGAAATAGATATCTTTGTTGGTTTCCCACCATGCATTCAATACAAGGCTTAGGTGTGATTGCGAGAGTGGGCAAGCCTTTCACCATCATTTTGTATTGCGAATTCCTCAAGCCTTTGCGAGTCAAATGTCCATATCTCCGATGCCACAAGTGCAATGTATCTTTGGTTGTAGTCTGCGAGCAAGTTGAGGCCTAAGATACCACTTTGGCCAACAACACAAACATACTATTTGTGGTCATTCTAGTTTGCATAATGATCCTTGTTAAGATGGTACAACTTGCACTCTCCATGTTGTATCAGAATTGTTAATCACTTCTCTTGCAGTTTCCCCACACTCAACACATTATTATTTTTAATTCAGGTATGTAGAACACATTAGTGGCTACATGTGTTGTACCATTGATTTGAAGATGGATGTTACCTTTTTCCATATCTTCCATTTTTGTGTTGTTTCCCAGCTTCACCGAACGTCTGAACTTCTTCCCTCTTTGATTGTTGGGTTCTTCTATTGAACTAACCACATAGTCAAATCTTTTAGTCCTTAGTATTTTCTCAATAAATGCCACTTCCTTCCATCTTTTCTCAATGAATCTTCATCTTATTTGCAATTGAAAGGGTCCGAGCATCCACCTTCTCTCCTTTTTTCATTCCAAGAATTTCAATTCCCTTCAAACTGCCTCCAATTGAGCATGCTTCACTCTTGTTGTTCCTTGATGTTTTTGCTTCACTCTTAAAGATATATGTTGTATCAGACAAGGTTATCAAAATGAGATTCAAATCGTAAATCGTCAAGTTTAAACTTTAAATCGTAAATAGTAGATTTAAAAGATCCATATTTTAAAGTTTGTATACACATTAAAATGGTTTTGATGTTTGCACTTGTACATCTAAACCTAAAACTCAAAAAAAAATCTTTTTTCATTCCATTTTTATTTTGTTTAGAACACTTAGGATTGAAATTATAGACCAAAATAAGTATATTAATACACCAATATGTATTGAATGAATTTTTTCTACTGCGTTTTTAACTGAGTTTGAATCGGAATGTAAATCGAATCGTAAAGGGAAAGATTCGATTTGAAACGGGATTTAAATCGTAGGATTTTAAGATTTTTGATAACAATAATCAGCATGTACCATTGGTCATGGCTAGTGAACCACTACTTATTTCCGCACATAGGATTGCTACATTTGGAGTCTAGAAACCACACTTCTTCCCTCTTTGATTTTTGGCTTCCACATAGGACATGAGGATCATCTCTTCCTCTTCGTCAACCTTGGTACAATTGGCATCTTTCACCCAACTAGGGCATTCATATTGGAAGTGCCCTAGTTTGTGGCATTTGAAGCATTCCATTGTAGGCTTGTTCAAGTGCAACCTACCTCTACCTCTTCCTCGGCCTGGGAATAATCCATGACCCCTTCCTCTGCCCCTAGACCTATCGTATAATCTTCAAGGCTTGTTCTTCTTCAACATGACCATCTATTCTCTATTCATGCACCATTAAGCTACATTGTAACTCGTCGATCATCAACGTATTTAGGTGGTTGGGTTCTTCTATTGAACTAACCACGCAGTCAAATCTTTTAGTCATCGACCTTAGTATTTTCTCAACAAACACCACTTCTTCCATCTTTTCTTCATGAATCTTCATCTTGCTTGCAATTGAAAGGGTCAGAGCATCCAACTTCTCTCCTTTCTTCATTCCAAGAATTCCAAATTCCCTTCAAACTGCCTGCAATTGAGCATGCTTCACTGTTGTTGTTCCTTGATACTCTTGCTTCATTGAATCTCCAATATTCTCAGTGTCTCCTTATTGAGGATGGTTTCCATTGCAGTTCTATCAATAGCTCGGAAGAGATAATTCTTTACCTTTAGATCTTTCAGACGTTGTTCCTCAATGGTTTTTCTCTGTGTTTCAGTTGGTACCGCTCCATCTGCAACTTGAAGGATCCCACTCTCCACCAATGGCCAGTATTCTTTTGATTAGAAAAAATTCTCCATGAGCATGGACCAATGGTCATAGTGACCATCAAACCTTGGTATTGCAGCCTGGACAAAGCTTCCTTCTGTTGCTTTCTCTTTTGAATCTTCTCACCAAATATGTTTGCTCTCACCTTTTTCTTTCTTCCATTAGGAACTGCAATTCCTAAACTCACACACTCAGACCCCTTGTGGTCGCTCTGATGCTAGAATTGTAGAACTTCAAAGACCTAAAAACAACTCAGATATTGAAGAACAATGCTTATTTAGTTTCCCAAAACAGTAGGCTTATAAAGCCTTACAAAGTCTGGATCGATATCAGAAAATAGACCATGCTAATCGCTGCTAAAACATGACAAACTGCTAGAGAAGACAAGTGCCAACAACTAGCCCCTAAAGAGTAGGGATTATTGAAGGAGCCTAAAGAAACAAACAAAAAACAGACTTGATTCCAACTTGTTGTGGGTTGATTCTTGATAAATTTGCTACTAGATAAATTACATGCTTAAACTAAGTTTTAAAATGCATGTTGTGGGTTGAAATTTGATACTAGTGCTTGGTGTATAAAGTGCTTGCCGTGGGATACTAATTTGATAGTAGTGCTTGCTTTATGAAATTTGATTATCAGGTTATGAGATTATTTAATAAATTTGATACTAAAATTAGGAATTTGATTACTATGTGATAAAATGCTTGCCGTGGGTTGAAATTTGATTTGATTACTAAGATAACTTACTTTAAGATAACTAGTAATCAAATTGATTAAAAATTTAAATTAATGTAACATGCTTACTGTGGGTATAAAATTTGTTCTGAGTTTTTCTGCATATATCTGAATTGATTGGGGAAAAATAATTTGGGGGACTTTGTCCCAGACCGCCATTTTTTTTTACTTTTAATTTTTTAAATTCGTGACATTGCCAAACTAATTTGCTGGTTACGTCTACATATCATTTATATTGCAGTACCATATTCCTATCTTAGCCTGAAAGGAAAGTAATGTAGTGACTTAAATTATCATGAAGGAATGCGCAAACAAATATTAATACGATACTCATCATTAGTTCTGTAAGCCATTCCTCCTAAGTCAGTAATTTCTCTTCATTGCCATCTTACGCTCACATAAAATGCGGGAGACCTTGAGGTCAAGGCCATTAAACTACAGATGCTTACATTATGATATTTTACATGGACACTTCAAACCCTACGGATGTATGCATAGAAATGAAACAAAGAAGAATTCATAACTGAAACTGGAATAAATATGCATACACGCAGCAGCAGATGCATATGCATTTGTACCTGAGCTATAGACCAGGTTTAATTTTGAGAACACCTATACCATATTATTAGTAGACTCTGCCCAAATTAAGTACAGCCCACCTCCTTTTTATTCTTTGTTCAATAGTTAGTCAAACTCTAATTTTTCCAGACATTGTTCCCTTTTTTTTGGATAATACAAGCGATCCTCATTTCAAGGAGAGCACTCAATTTCTCAGACATTTTTTAGTTATCAAATCATATATGTTACCATGGTTAAATCGTTATTCAGTATTGATTCAAAATTTGCGAGCTAATTTCAAAAATAGTTTTTTATTATTTCTTTGATGAATCGTTATTCAGTAAAACAAATATTTTACTGCCATGCTGATCAATCAAATTGATAGTTGACTTGATATTAGCTAGAAGAGCGCTGCTACGAACACTCGCATGAGCATCAAACTCACTCACTCTTCCTCTTTGATTGTTGAATCCGGCATTTATATTTTAATTTAAAGGACAATTTTTTGATCAAGACTTCTCAGAGTAACAAATTATCAAAATAAGCATCATTAAAAACTAATTAGCAAAATAGGTCTGGTTTTCATTTGAACTTGCGCAAAAATGGAATACGCAAGGCCATTTTTTTATTATATGGAGCTTGCGTATTCCATTTTTGCGCAAGCTATATTTAAATGCTTGCACAAATATGGAATGCGCAAGCTCTTTTTCGGGCATCAAAAAGACAGAGAGCTGATTCTGGGGTCATTCCTCAACCCTACCCCTTTCTTCCCAAAACCCTTCCCATTTCCAACTTCAAACCCATTTCAAATCCAATTATCTCAAGTCAAAATCATTTTTTCTCATCTATTTCTTCAAACAAACACTCTATTGCCCATAAAATGGAAGCTAGCTCTTCATCTACGTTGATTAGAGGTAATTATAAATCATTATTTTGAAAATTAAGATGCTACTTTAGAAATGATTGTTGTTGTTTGTGGAAGAGGTAATGTTGGTGATGTTGATGTGGATGTACTCACATTGTTGGTTTCTTTGATGACAATGCAAAAGGATTTGAAGTAGTAATATAGCAAAAACCCTAAAGTAGTAATGCGCAAGCTATAATATTAGGGTTTTTGCTATATTACTACTTCAAATCCTTTTGCATTGTCATCAAAGAAACCAACAATGTGAGTACATCCACATCAACATCACCAACACTACCTCTTCCGCAAACAACAACAATCATTTCTAAAGTAGCATCTTAATTTTCAAAATAATGATTTATAATTACCTCTAATCAACGTAGATGAAGAGCTAGCTTCCATTTTATGGGCAATAGAGTGTTTGTTTGAAGAAATAGATGAGAAAAAATGATTTTGACTTGAGATAATTGGATTTGAAATGGGTTTGAAGTTGGAAATGGGGAGGGTTTTGGGAAGAAAGGGGTAGGGTTGAGAAATGACCCCAGAATCAGCTCTCTGTCCTTTTGATGCCCGAAAAAGAGCTTGCGCATTCCATATTTGCGCAAGCATTAAAATATAGCTTGCGCAAAAATGGAATGTGCAAGCTCCGTATAATAAAAAAATGGCCTTGCGCATTCCATTTTTGCGCAAGTTCAAATGAAAACCAGGCCTATTTTGCTAATTAGTTTTTAATGATGCTTATTTTGATAATTTGTTACTCTGAGAAGTCTTGATCAAAAAATTGTCCTAATTTAAATGGAAAGTGGGTCCCACTGTGAAGTTGTGGTCCAATAGTGTGGCAAGTAGCATCACACTTGAGTGTACGTGACTGTTGCTAGCATGTGTTAACCAAAATTGCTTTTTGAAAGTCATTCTTTGATTGAGTGATGCTATTCAAATTCTGTAGTCATGGAATTCAGTACATAATCTGTGTGTTCTTCAATATCAAATTAAGGGCAAATGCAAGGTTTTAAATCTTGGATTTCGGTCGTATTTCATTTTGGAATTTTCACACAAGCTATCTCATATTGGAGGAGATCTCGGGCGAAATGAGTGTATCTCGGGTATACATCTCGGATTGACATCTCAGATCTTAAAATAAATCTCGAGAATATCTCGGAGTAACTTACGTGTTGAAAATTGATGTTTAAATAGTTTATTTAACTATAATTTTCAAAGTAAAAATAAAAATTGTAACATACTTGATTTACATAAAAACAAGAATTGAAATTAATGTTTTGGAGAAGAGTGGTAGCTCAATTTGCAACAAGAATTGAAATTAATGTTTTGGAGAAGAGTGGTAGCTCAATTTGCTTAATTTATTTGATAATGATCGAACAGTATCCTAGAAATGAAGTCTTTTGTTACGACTCATTAAGATCAAAAGTAAAAAAAATATGTTCAAGGAGTTGGTAAATAGTAATTGGATTGAGTAGTTTCTTTTGAATCCTATAAAAAATATAATGTACAAGAAGAAAAAGATATAGTTTCGGGTGAAATCTCGAATTGAGATTTGATCCATATTTTAGGTGAGATTTGAGAGATGAGTGTCAGGGGAGATATGAAGGAGGTTTGATATCTCGTTTCGTTTAAGTGTGAAAAAGAGATCTCGAACGAGATATAGAAGATTTAAAATCTTGGATAAATGCAAACAAAAAGTATGCTAATTATACAAGTTAACTTCGTTCAACTAAGAAATTCATATCAGCATGGGGTAGTTTTAAATCATGCCTCCGTCCCTAGCTCTAGATAAATATTACACTCTTAATATTTAAGTCTGCCATGTTAACTTTATTTAACCAAGGTTCGAGATCTCGGTTTTGGTCTTTTGTAATTTTAGGAATTTCGATGTAATTCTAAATTTTGAGAATTTCGATTCTAGTTTCGGTTTCGGATATCGTTATTTATTTTTCATATAATCACACATATATTTGTTTAATTTATTAAAACAAAATGTATAATTTATATTTAATTAAAAAATAAGATATAAAATAACATTACTGATTAATTATAAATATTTATAACACTAAAAAATGTTGATTCATTATTTCATTTTCAACTTTTTTAGTTACACCATTCGCATATTTTGTGAATTTATATGTTTCCTAAGTTACAATTTTAAATTTAAATATTCATGTATTTAAAACTCAAATTAATTCTTTTTTTGAGACTTTTTTTGTTGTAAAATTTGAAGTTCAATAGTTTTTATTGAACTAGAATTTCAGTTTGGTTTCGTTTCGGTCCCTACCGAAACCTAAACGGAATGATCGGAATCTTGGTCTTTCGGTCGAACTCTCAAATCTTGCTTTTAACACATACTCAAGGCAAAACTTAGATTAGTATCTTAAGTGGTTATATATAAATTATTTTGGCAGTGATGAATCACAAGTGAAACTACCTTCATTTTGATTTTGCTGATCAGTTATCTATAATCCAATCATCCGATTTTTTTTACATGGATTTCACTACTGGGCATTGATCGAAATTACAATGACCATGGTTAGAATATCATGTAGAAAAAATAACACCATTTTTCACAGTTAATTTTCCATCATGACCCTCAGCGTCCAACAGCATTTTATCACTTTGTTCAGTTTGAGAATGATATAAATGTACAGGTTCGTGCTACTCCTGGTCATACTCAGGGTTGTGTTACATATGTAACTGGGGATGGGCCTGCTCAGGTTCATCCAAGATTGGCATTTACAGGTGATGCCTTGTTAATTAGGGGTTGCGGAAGAACCGACTTCCAGGTAAATAAATTGTGCTTATGACGGACCTATGTGCCTTAAACAGTAGAAGTAATCAGAAGTATTATTATAGAAAAATTTTGGTAATTAATCGAACTGTTATACAGGGAGGAAACTCGCATCAACTTTATCAATCAGTTCATTCACAGGCAAGTATATGAATAACAAAAATGATAAAAAGGAAGAAAAAAATGTTGATGTTTGCATTTTGAAAACGCTGCATTTTTATTTTACTGCGTCATAACAGATATTCACATTGCCAGATGATACACTTATATATCCTGCTCACGACTATAAAGGCTTCACGGTACCTATCTTCATTTAATTATTATCAATTCATTTGCATCCACAATATCCACATGTGCACCAATTTTCAATATATCTGTGTGAGGGATCCGCAGCTTACACAATTTCAAATGCTACAAACATAGTTCTGTATGAATGTTATCACCATACAGAACGATATCGATTTGAGTAGTCTAGGCAAGGAGAAACCGCTTTAATATTCAGTACAACCAATAAAATGAGTCAAAATTTTGTGAAAATAGCCTTTAGTGATATATGATGTATCTGCAACATTTTAGAGCATTTGAAATTATGAAGCACAAACATGACTGACAATTAGAATCGAGATCTCCAACCCAAACTGACTTGACAAAACTCAAATCCACCTCGACTCAAACCCATTGGGTTTTCAAACTGGGTATATGTGATTAAAAATACCGCAAAATCCAATCAAACCCAAAAGGCCAACCCCATCTGACTCCACAAGAAAATAAAAAAAATACGCATTAATCAGGGTCATTATCAAATCCGAAGTAAAGTTTGGATCAGGTTGGGTTTAGCTTATGCATAGTTTAATTCCAGCAAAATCCAACCCAACTAGATCCTTGAAAAGGCCAGGTCAAACCTGATCTAGATGCCATCCCATAAGCTCAAAAAATGAGAAAAAAGAGTAAGAAATATAGTGTAGCAACACCCACTTCATTAGATCCCTTTTTCATTCCTTTTTATTATTTGAATTACATAATTCCAGAAGCAGCAAACTTTGAAGATATGTTCTAATAGGACTTAATATAGTCTTAATGAAAAATATTGATAATTTTTGTAATTATGATACAATCAAATTGACATTTTAAATCAATGGTTAATGTTGTAACAGCTCGAATAATCTGGCTGAGTCATGAATTACGTCGCTCTCTTTAAAACGTATCGCGGCTCTACCCGAATGGTGCATGGTAGACTATCAACCATGCCGTCTTCAGGATAAAACAACAATCTCGAAAATATGATTTCCTCTGCACTGAGAAAAACCGTTCACAGACACCCTTATTGTTTTGCTCGGAAAGTTGTTGAAAATTGTTTTATGTGGAAAACCAGTTCGAAAATGGCAGAAAGTGGAAATGAATATGGTTTGTTGTATTCCTAGTGTTTTGTCTGCTTATCGATTAAATAGACAGAGGAAAAGAGAGCATCGTTAGTGAGTGGGAGAAATATCAGATCAATGCAGTAAAAAATGGGATCGTGCATATATTAACTCGGATCTCATTTTTACCAAGTCAACAAAAGAAAACGTGTAAAAATTTACTGTTTTAAGACCAAGTAACTTTTTTTATAAAAAAAACTACTTAAAATTTTGTATGAAAAATAAAGTGCTACACCATACAAGCCCAGTCCGATTCGATTCGGTTCGATTCGAGACCGTCGAAAGGATGGCGCACGCGTGTGCTGATCATACATGGCTCATCTCTTCAATCTAAATGAAAAACATTAGATGCCCAAAAGGTTCAACCATTTCTTTTGTGTTTTCCTATCTCTAGTTTTTTTTTAATTTCACCTTGTGACTTTTAGATATTAATGATGATTTTTTATAAAATAGGTGTTTAAATAAAATTAATTTATAAATAAAGTATCAATTTATTTAAGCTATATAGATTGTATGCACTTTTCAATATTTTTCAAAATTCACTCATTATTTCAAATAAATTCCAACAATCTCCCACTTGAATTTTTAAAAATTCTTTCTCAAGCAATTGCCAAACTTATGAGATTGTGTATAAACAAATGTATCTTTCAATTTAAACCTTTGCATAATGAGTAAGATTCAGATTATACTAGAGTGACATGTAGTCCTGAACTTATCTTTGACATCAAGCCACATAACCTTTCTAGGGTGCAGTGAAAAACCCTTGCATTAAAGAGCTTGCGTGTCTATCCCAGTATACTGAACACTCTATAAATTTTTGTCTCAATATTTCATAAGAAACAACCATATTTCCACATTCACATATGTGAGTCCATTAAGGGTAATGCTATAGCTTGTACCCCACTCCACATAGAGGATGGATCTCATTAAGAGTTATTTACTCATTCTCTTATAGCTTCATGAATACATGCTTCTATATTAAGAAAATGACATGTTCAACTTTTATCACATCACAGTTTGTTATTGCCAATTGAATCTAATTCTTGGGATCTCAGTCTCTAGGTCGGGTTACCATTATCAGTGACTTATCATTCTAAGGGTAATAGTCTCATTCTTTTAGATGTTGTAAGGACTTTTTCTCTGGTCAATTCTTTAGTTAAATGATCAGCCAAATTCTCATCTGTGCTTACATGATCCACTCTAACAACTCTTGAAGAGAGACACTCTCTCACAGTACTGCTTATGACGTATTTGTCGTCTCATATTGTTATAAAATGGTTTTCAACTTTTGCAATAGCCGTGGTATTATCACAACAGATCAGACACAGCTGGTATCGGTTTTTTCCCATAGAAGGATTTCAGCTAACAGATTTCTTAAGTAATATGTGCACTAGATGTAGTTAATGCTATCATTTCGGAGTCCATGGTGAATTAAGCCAATGTAGTATGTTTCTTAGATTTTCAGTCTGCTTTGCTATGTTATTCAAGGTCAGCTGGAAACTTCTGATAATGTAATCCAAAGTTCATGGTTATTTTAAAGCACCTTAAGACTCATTTGATAGCATGTCAGTGCTCAATATTAGGTCTACTAGTAAACCTGCATAATAATCTCATGACATAGGCTCAGGGCCGGCCCCAGGGCAAGGCAGGCAAGACAGCCGCCTAGGGCAACCGACCTGGCTGGAGCAACGACGTGGTGGTGGTGGTGATGGGTTTAGTCATTTATTTAGATAAAAATATGTTATATAATAACAAAACTAATTGACAGTGTAGTGAGGTGGTTATGTTATTGTCTTTTAAATCAAGCAACCAAAGTTCGAGTACGGAAAACTACAAATTTTTGGGGCAATTTTTTAAAGTTCGGACTAGGACAACGTGACCGGTTGGGCCGGGCCTGCATAGGCTATATGAGGTCTAATACAATTAATGACATATCAAAGGTTGCCAATGATGCTTGCATGGTTAGAACGTCTTACATCTTCACCAGTGTTCATAAATAGTTTTACACTAGGATCATATAGTGTACTAGCAGGTTTACAGTCAAAGTAATTATACTTAACTTTCTCAATATAGTGAGACCGATCCAAAGAAATTTCTTTTTAGACCTCGAACTCTTAATACCAAGGATTACTTGCTTCTCCAAGATCTTTTATGTCAAAGTTAGCACATAGTATGGATTTAACGAAATTCACAGCATGGATATTTGTTCTAAATCATCCATATATAAAAATATATAATAGTGTAAATATTGTTCTTAGATTTATAATAATTTAAAATTTCCCCTTTCATTTACTTTAAAACATGATTTAAATTTTCCACTTTCATCTACTTTAAGACCATGTGATATAACCAAATTATCAAATTTTACATGTGATTATTTAGGTGTCTGCTTAAGATCATATAGAGATTTATCTAATTTGCAAATTTTACGTCCTTGATCAGGAATAACAAAACCTTCAGATTGGTGCATGTAAATTTCTTTTTCTAATTCGCCATTCAAAAAACAGTTTCAACATCCATTTGGTAAATTAATAAATCATAAATTATAGCAAGAGAAATTAACACTCGAATATACGTAATTTTAGTAATAGGTGATAAAGTATCAAAAAGTCAAGATTTTCTCTTTACCTAAATCACCTGGCTATAGGACGAGCATTATATTTATCAATAGTATCATCATGTTTTAATTTCTTTTTAAGTACCCACCACTTACAGCCTATTGGTTTACAATCTGAAGGTAAATCAACTAAATGTCATGTCTTATTAGACTCAAGAAATTCTATTTCATCAACTAATAGCTTCTTGTCAAATGTTCGAATCTAAAGAAGACAAAGCTTCTTTAAGATTAGCATGATCCTCTTTTAGTGTATAATCATAAAATTCTGGACCGTAATCTGTAGTAATTCTAACTCTTTTACTTTTATTGGGTTTAGTTTCTATTTCCTTAGCATTGTTATTACTCCTACTTACTAGAATGCTAGCACTAGATGTGTCCATACTATTTCTCAATTTAAATGAAAATTTATGTTCAAAAAAATCAGCATCATTTGATTCAATTATAACACGAGCATTCAAATCATAAAACATATATGCTTTGTTGTTAATTACAAAACCAATTAAACACATTCTTATGCTCTACTTGCTAATTCAATTCTCTTAAAATCGGGAATACGAACATATGTCAAACAACCCTAGTTTCTAAAATAGGTTAGGTTTATGATTTTTTTAAAATATCAAAATGTGAAAATTTTCTCTTAAATTTAGAAGCTATGTTTAATACATAACAAACAGTTAATAAAATTTCCCCATCAATGTGAAGCAACATTGTAATTCAATAAAATAGCTACAAGAGATCTAGTAAATGTCCTGTTTTTTTATTTCGACTTTACTATTTATTTCGGGTAAATAAGGTGCGGTTTTTTCATGAATTATGCCATATGAGTTATTAAATTCAGCAAATAAGCTAGATTCATATTCTATATCTCCATCACTATGAATTCTCTTAATTTTCTTACTAAATTGATTTTCAATTTCAGTGATAAATAACTTAAACATATCTAGTGCGTCACATTTATTTTTCATACGATATACATAGGTAAAAACAAAATAGTTATCAATAAATGTAATAAAGTCGCATTTACCATCTCTAGTTAATGTACCATCAAGTTCACATATATTTGAATAGATTAAATCTAAATATTCCGACTCTCTAAATACATTTATTTGAGGTCTTAGTTATTTTCGCTTGGCTACAAAATTCATATTTTTCAGAATCATTTATTGATACTTTAAAGATTAATCCTAAGGTATTCATGTTATGAATAAATCGCTTATTAACATGACAAAGTCAAACATATTAAATATTGAAATCACACAACATATAAGTAGAACTAGCAACTTTATTAGAATTAAGGTTCAATCCAAACATTCCATCTACATCATAGTATTTTCTAACAAAAATACCATTCTTAGTGATGGTGTACAAATCAAACTCAATAGTTTGAATAAAACCAGCTTTATTTAACAAGAAACCGGACACTAAATATGAGCACTCTCCTCTTTTGGAGGACCACTCATTTTTCTTAAAAGAAACTAGACATTAAATTCTCATATGTGGAGTATGCATTACATCTTTCAGTAATAAGGTCTTTTTAGAGGCAAGCTTCAACTCTACATTATTAGTCCCAGCAACATTAGTGGTGTGGGTCTCCCAACAACACTTTCATATCATCAACAACATTATATATTTTGAACATATCACGGTCATATTGGACATGGCAAGAAATACCAATGTCTACTCACCATCCTTCCGATCCACCAACTAGGTTGATCTCGGAAATAAAAGCCACTAGGACCTCTTCGGTTGGGGTAGCCTACAGTGTTGGACTTGGCATGTTCCGACATTTGCGTGTCATATGACATGCTTTGGCATAGTTGTAACATAAGAACAATTGTCCAAAGCCATTCTTTAGGAGGTTTGTTTGTTGGTCTGTTTTGCCGACGAGGTTGATTGTCGAGCTTCTGATTCTGCTTGTGATTCTGATTTTTGAAATTTTTCGTAGTGGGTTTCAAAATTACGTTTGTGGATTTCTTAGCGTTGCTGTTAGAAATAACAAGCACCTCGTATTTCTGGTCTTGTTTTCAAGCCTCCTCTATGCGAAGCTTGATGATCAAACTTTCTAAAGAAAATTTCCTAGTCTTATACTTGAGAATGTTTTTAAAATCTTCCAACTAAGGGGTAGTTTATCTATCAATACAATAACATGAAATTGTTCATCTAGATATGCCTTCAGAGATGATTTTGTGCACAATCTTTTGAGTAGATGATTTTGTGCACAATCTTTTGAAACTCATGTGATCGCTGCTCCTCCACAGATTTGTCATCTGTCATCTGATACTTCAAGTAGGGCTGATTGCATATTTTTTCACTCCAGCTTCTTCAGTGTCGTATTTCTTTTGCAGTGCATCCCAAATCTCCTTTACTGACTTGCTGAGTTGTAGTTGTTGTAATGGTTGTTGCTCAAGCCATTGGGGACAAATTTTTTTGCAGAGATAGTCATGGGGATACATTCATGCAATCGTTCAGTTTGATCATCTGTTAATTGTTCGGGCAGAACTGACTTTTCAGTTGTCATAACATAACCCACCTTTTTCACTGTTAGAAAGAATTGCATATTCTGCCTTCATTTTTTGAAATGAAGGCCCTCAATTTTGAACGGTTTGTTTGCATCAAAGCTACGAGAGCCAGAGAATTCATCGAATGTAGACATGCTGATCTAATACATCTTAAAATTGTTGTAGCTGCACGGTTTGAATAATTCAGCCGAGTCGCAGATTATGTCACTATCATTAAAACATTTCGCGGCTCTACCTGAATGGTGTACGATAGACTATCAACCACGCCGTCACGAGGATAAAACACCCGTCTCAAAAATACAATTTCTTTTGCACTGGAAAAACCGCTTACAGACATCCTTTTTGTTGCTTAGGAAAGTTGTTGAAAATTGTTTTATATGGAAAAGCAGTTCGAAAATGACAAAAAGTAGAATGAATACGGTTTGTTGTGTTTTTTAGTATCATTTCTGTTTATCGATTAAATAGACAAAAGAAAAGAAAGCAACGTTATTAAGTGGGGGAAATATCAAATCAACGCAGTAAAAAATGGAATCGTGCAGATATTAACTTTGATCTCGTTTTTACAATTTCAACAAAAGAAAACGTGTAAAAATTTACCATTTTAAAATTAAATCGTTTAAAAAAACTGTTCAAAATTTTGTACCTAAAATAAAGTGCTACGCCAGCCCAACTCGGTTCCGATCGAGTCGGTCGATCGGACGGACGAAAGGCGCGCGTATGTAGTGGTTATGCACGGCTCATTTCTTCGACCAAAATGAAAGTATTGGTTGCGTAAAGGGTCCATTTGTAACCCTCTGATATCGGCAACAAGTTTATATTTAAATATTTGGTCCATGTGACAGGAGAGGAAAAACAAATATTTAAATAAAAACTTGAACTGATATCAGGGTCTACGAAATGATGCTAAATAAGGGAGGCTGTTGATCCTAGCACTCTATGTATATATGTATGTATATGTGTGTGTGTAAAATTTGAAATGCCGTAAAATTTCGCTTGGGTGCTCTCAAGAGTAACGTGATCGTATCTACAAAATACTTTTTCATTTTAAAACTTCTAAGCACATCAAATTTAAGGGGGAATTAATAGAAAAGACAATGTGGATTTTTCCCATATATGTGTGTGTATGTATATGTATATGTGCGTATGTGCATACATATATGTATATGTATATATGTATATAGGCGCGTGCGTGCACACACATATACATAGGTATGTTTGTGTGTATACACATACACATGTAATATATATGTGTATGTACGTGTGTAAAACATGCATCTTTTTCGTTAGGAGTAGATTTAGGTTCTTTGGATTTTTTTCACTTTTAAATATAACGAGTGATTTGTGGAGCCTGATATTTTTAGCATCGAGTAGTTTTTGAATCGCACAACTCCAGATGTTTCAGAACCATATGATATTTATCATGTTACTTAACATTATCTCTGGAGATATTTGAGTTATTCGAATAACGCTTGCATTACTAGTTTTTGATATATTAAATTAATTGTCAAAAGATTTTTCTAATGGCTGATGTCTGAATTATGACATTGAGGAGGGTAGAAATTTCAAAATGCTGTCATTTTTGTAACTGTGACATTCATATTGTGGCTTAAATATTTTCAAAATTAACAAAAGGAAATCAAATAAAAAGAGAGAAAATGAGATATTATGCCTTTTTTTAGTTCCAGTAGTTCTACGAATGAATCGATGATATTTTCTTAATCTTCATCTATTCTCTATATGTTAATATAAAGAATTGAATAAATTTGAATATAAGATCATAACAAAGAATTAAAATTTTTGAACAGAAACATTTCATTAGTATTTGAAATTTGGGAATTTGGAAGATGCCATTGTTGTCGTTCTTGACGGTTGAAATCGGAGAGTTCTAAGTTATTATAATTTATACTTGCATGACAACAAGCAACATGCATCTGCTCACTTTTATGAGCATTTAACTACGCAGTCAAAAACTTCATATAAGCTTTGTTCGGGTGCATCTTTTAAAATGCAGGTTAGCACAGTTAGAGAAGAAAAGCATCTCAATCCTCGTTTGACAAAGGACGAGGTAAGAAAAGAAAAAGAAAAGAGTCTGAATCTTATTATGCAGTCAATTCTCTTGAAATATATCAGACTTGTATGATTGTTCTTCTGAATTTTCTTCTAATGCTTAATGCAGGAATCATTTAAGAATATAATGGAAAGTGAGTGATCCTATTCCACGGATATGTATTTACTATACAACTTTGAAAATGCAACTGTTAATGCATTGTTATCTTAAATATATTTCCATGTAGATCTAAAATTGGCATATCCTAAGATGATTGATGTAGCAGTACCTGCAAATATGGCGTGTGGATTACAAGATAACATCTAAGATCAGAGTCATTGTTAGCAAATACAGAGTAGAAATGCAGCTGATTTATCCATCTTTGCTCCCTGGTACATGGGTGATATTCCTGGTTCAAACGTTTACTCACTGTGTCTTTTACTCATTAGTTAAATAAGATGAACTCATAAGATGTGGTATGGAGAAGCGCTATAATGTTGAGATTACTTTATGTAGAGAATTATTCTAGTGTTCGGTGATGAAAATTTGCAAATTCTGTTATGCATACTGCAAATATGGTCGTTTATAGTTTTGCTATCTGGTTGTTTTGCTGAGGCTGGATTAAGCATCCCAGACGGATTAGGTTGGGTCTAACCAGGTTACATAGAAATTCGCCAAACGTTTCTATTGGAAGCAGCCATCTTCTATTGAAAATTCTAACCCTACTAATCAAACAGGTGACAGAAGTTTCACCAACCTTTTGTTTATTTTTTTCCCTTTCCTTTCTCTTATTTTTTCCTCTTTTTTTTTTCCTTCTTCTTTTTCCTTTTTTCAGACATTCTAATATATTTTTCCTCGATTTAGGTTTTTCATGAATGTATTTTACTTTCTTTTTTCCTTTTACCACAATGATTCAATATATTTTTTTTTAATCAGTTTAGTCCACTTTTCTGCACTCATAACAAATTTAGAATTTATTTCAAAACTCATTAGATCTGTTTTTATCGTGTTGCTGCTAATTCATCAATTTTTCTTTGCTCAGTTTGAGGTCGTGTCTGACTATTTTTGTCCAAAAATATTTGCATTGATCTGTTGCTAGTAGATATAAAATTTTGCATTGATCTATAGTTAGCAAATATAAGTGCACTGTCGATTTGTTGATTTGACCTATATACGCACAATTAACCTAGATGCATTGATGATTATTTCACTAAACCACCTGAATCGATTAAGACTAGATTACTAGCTACGCCGTTTGATGATTTCCTTCAGATTACACTTTGTTTGCATACAAATTCTTGTTTAGTACAGGCTCTTACAAAAATAGTGGCCAAATAGACCCTTTATTTTCTTGATTTTGAGCTTGGAGTTAACACCATTAGACCTTACGCTTATGGATATTAACATTGGACGTCCAAATCAGCTACGAATACCACTCATTATGCTTGACGATGGTTTGATGCATTTTGTGTATACTTATCTGGTTTGGATGAGAGGGATGTACAGTTAGACGTTACTACATAGGGGGTGAACGTTTGATCGGTTCGGTTGGTTTGAAGTAAAAAATATCAAATCGAATTGAAACAAAAAAAAAAAAAATCAAAATCGAACCGACCGAATTAATTTTAGTTAATTCGACCGGCAACCGATATAATTAAATTATAAAGGTATGTCATTATTCAAATGATTGATTTACTAAAAAAACATAAATTTATGTTTCATGAGATTTTATTGAGTATTTTTCATGTTTATAATAAAATTTGACCTATTTTAGTACACCTTGTTTTTTATGATTAAACAAATTATTAAAAGTATTACAATAACATAAATTTGGATAACATAATAAAAGTTCAGTTAATTCGATTAAATCAATAACCAAAATAATACTATTTTACAAGCCGAACTCAAATCGATTTAGTTTCGCGACAAAACTGACCAAAATGAACCGATTCAATCGGTTACTTCGATTCTAGTTGAATATTGCTCACCCTTAAGATTATAGTCATACATCAAAGATCACAAGGAGAACCAAAATACGACTCATGTTGTCATTGCTGAATTATTATATTTATTTTGATTTGATAATAATTCGAATCAGAAAACACGATCTGATTTAGGTAACTTGCTGCTTTGGTAGATATAGATGTGTTTCGTATTATCTACTAGGTAACTACTGTACTTGCACATTTTACGTTGTACCTAATATGCATTGTACGTAAGCATTAATGATTATTTTGTATTTGGTACTACGAGTACACAACAAATATGCATCCACAACTAGTTGGAGAAGCAAGTACAATTGGTGGTGTGCGTATGTACACACACGTGCATGTGTATGTATATACACATACATACACACATATATATGTGCGTATATCCCCAGATTGGGTCGTTGGAAGCATGGTTCACTTGTACGAAACTCTCGGTAGGGTGGACTTAAAAAGTTGGTTGAGGCTTGTTTACAAATAGATTAGAGGAGACGGGCTACCATCTTGCCTCCCACTAGGAAAATATTATATAGTGTTTGTTGATCGAGACCACGAGCATCCTTATACATTTCACTCATCATGACTAGGCGTAGAGTTTGTTTACATGTTGTTGGAGCACAACCAACAATGCCTTGTTCAGTTGTAAAACTAGCCATGGAGCAATCAAGTGTGTCTTGTTCAGTTTGCTATGGTTGGTTCCAACCAGTTTCGTGGCTAGTTGGGTGAACATGGACTGCTTTTTATAACAGCGAAGTCTTCGTCGTTATAAGTATATAGCACAACAAAGACTTTGCCATTATATACTTGTAACGGTGAAAACTTCGTCGTTATAAGTACTAGCCGTTGGTTACCCAACGGCTAGTATTTCGCCCCTTCTATAGACTCCTCCCCTACTCCTCCTCCTTCCACACCACCTCTTCCTCATTTCTTTCTCCTTCAACACCAGTTTTAAAAATGTCTTCTTCATCCAAGCGCGCCGGAAAAAAGTCATGAGCAAAAAACCAATGTCCACGTGTCCTTCCGTCGGCTATTCCGATCAACGTCCACCTAACCAACTTCAATCCCTTCGTCCGTCGCATGAATATGGCTATACGCCATATTCAAACCTTCCTTATAGTCAACCATACCAACCGCATGCTCCTCCTAGCTTTCCTCCCGAACAGCCGCCTTACTTCCATTCTACCGCTTCATAACTGTATTACCAACAACGTCCTACTTTTGACACGTACGAAGACCACTCGTCGTATATGTCTTTGATGATGCAGAATGACCAACTTCAACAACAGCATCTTAGCGCAAAGCAGATAGAGATTCGTGATCGAGAAGCCATGCAGAATTTGTCTAGGCAATATTCGTATGCACACAATGATCCTACAACCGAAGAAATAAGTAGCGGTTTAAATGAGGAAGAATGCGACGATCAAGAAGGCGATGCCGAAGACGCCGAAGACACGGAAGACGACAACGAAGAAACCGTCGCAGAGATTTCTATGCCTCAAAGCCTAGAATATAACAATAAGAAGAAGAAATGGAAATCATTAAGCGACATTTTCAGAAATCAGCGTAGGGAACCAGCTACAGCTGATGTAGATGTTGGCATAGAAGACATCAACATGGAAAATGCTGAAGAGAAAGCTGCAGCAGCCGACGGCAGAAAAAACAAGTTAAGTTCACTTCTCAACAGTATGTTTCTCTTACTAAATTATGGATACGTATTTTGCAAGATAATATTGCTGGAAATAACATGAAAAGAAAAAAAAATTTGGGAAAAAGTGGTGGATCATTATAACACCATAGAGCCGTTGAAGAGAACCAGGGCTTCACTTAGAGGTGGATATCGAGCAATGAACCCTACATGCTAAAACTATCTGGCTATACTATCAAGGTTGGAGACTAGACAGCGAAGCGGTGCTGCTCCGTATGACATTGTAAGTTTTGTTTATGTTTTATTACATACTTTTTCAAAGATCGTACTTTTTGAATATTATCGTTTATCCATACATTTTTTACTTTGTTCTATAGATAGAGGAAGTACACAAGGCATATCAACAGAAATATGGTCATTCATTCAAGTTTCAGGAATGCTTTGAGCTTCTTTCCGATCTACTAATATGGAAGAATCCCAACAACTACATGTTCGAGTAGCAAAATAAGGCAAGAAGAATGAACTACTAGGATTCAAGTCCAGGCAGCGATCCTAGTTCTCAGGAAAGATCGCCATTGTTTAGGAACACGGACGCACGTCCTCTTGGTAGAAACAAATCAATTCAGTTGGAGCAGCGAAGTGCCGAATTTTCAAGGTTCTTAGATACTTTAGAGATGTCCATTAAGGAAACAAGAGAGCATAGAGCCAATTTTTCAACACAAAGAAATCGCAGCGAAATGGAGTTTCGAAAGACTGTCATGGGAGATCAAGAGTTAAGGAGACAAGCCCAAGAGCGAAAGGAGGCTTTGATGAGAGAGAAGAACTACATCAAACTAATGACCTGTGATTTTAGTAAGCTCTCTCCTCTACAAAAAAAACTTATAACAGAGCAGTTGGAAAACTATAAGAATGCGCGAGACAGTGGAAGTGGAAGCGAAAGTGGCGCGTCTAAAGATGGGTTTTAGATGGGTATTTGTGTTATACTTGTTTAGTGTTGCTTTGTATGTTATTTTTGGAAGTGTATTAGATTTGTATTTGGTATTTGTTGTTTGGGTTATAATATTATCGAATTAGTATGTAGTTCCGACTAAGGTCTTTCAACATCTAAGTAAACAAGTTCCACTATAATATTACTAAACGCTGAACCTTAAAAATTTAAAACTTGGTACAACATTCGCAATAATAAACTTATTACACTGAAATAAAGTACAACATACACCGTAAAGCAAACATAGTACGGTAAACAAACAACTTTTTTTTGAAATGGTACTTTATATACAACATGTCACTCGGACAATATATCACATGTCAATAAACGTTCGAATCACGATACGCAAGTTTCGAACTTGTGACCTCTCGCACCAAAGCTGAATCACTTAACCACTTGGACAATGGTGCTTGTCGGTAAACAAACAACTTCATCATTAACTTCATAACAAACATCATCAACAACTTCATCAACAACTCCATCAACAATTCCATAAACAAACACCTACGAATTCCTTATGTTCCTTCCTCTGTGTGCCCACGAATGATCCACCAATTGGTCACGCAATTGAAAGTGTGTTGCTTGATCTTCAATATGTTGAACCATAGAAACATATTCCTCCATCGAATTAATGTTTCGCTCTGGTTTTTTGTTAGAACCCTTAAACATGTCCGGGTAATTATTTTTTTGATTTTTATACCCACCTCTTTCGCTCTCCACAATCATGTTATGAATTATTATACAAGCATACATAATTTCAGATAGAACTCTTGCGTCATGAAATCAGGCAGGGTTCCGTAAAATTCAAAACCTAGCTTGTAAGACACCGAACGTACATTCGCTGTCCTTTCTATAACTTGCCACTTTTTCAATGAAATAGCTCTCTTTTTCATTTCTTGGTGCCCTGTAACCTTGCATTAAAGTTCACCACTTTGGATAAATGCCATCCACTAGGTAATATCTAGTTTTACGCTCAACGTTACCAATTTTGAACGAAACTTTCATCGGCAGTCCGTTAGATAGTGCACAGGTATGACTGTTTTAAAATATTTATGTCGTTTAACAAACCTGACACTCCAATAAAAGCATGCCAAATCCACAAATCATTAGAAGCTACTGCTTCAAGAATCATTGTTGGCACTTTTTTGTGTCCTATGAACATTCCTTTCCAACCCGTCGGACAATTCTTCCAAGCCCAATGCATGCAGTCCAAACTTCCAAGCATACCTGGAAAACCTCTAGCTTCTCCTCTAGATAGTATTCTAGCTACATCATTTGGTCCCGGCGTTCATAAGTACTCTTCTCCGAACTTTTCGATCACTGTTTTACAGAATTTCTTTAAGCACTCTATTACTTTCGATGATGGGATTCTGAAATATTCGCCAATTGATCACCAAATGTTCCATAGCTTAACATACGTAAAGTAGCTGAGATTTTGATATGGGGCAAATGCCCATGTTCTAGTGCTCCATTAAGCCTATAAGTGAAATATGGGTTATTTTCATGAAGTTTAAAATAAATTTTGGAGAAAACATCCGGGCCCATGCAAAATCGACGATGGAACAAAGTTATGTCGTAGGTTGGATTCTCAATGAAATAGTCCTTCATCTGCCTTTCATGTCCTCCAACATAGTCCCTCTTATATCGACGGTCAATCCGTCCAGGCATACTACCTCGGCGATTGCTCATAGATCCTTCTTGAAAAAATTAAGAATATCCTGTTGCAGCTTGTTGCATTTGCAACTCTACGGTTTCATCATCCACTTCTTGTTCATCGTCGAAGCTTTGGTTCATTTTATGGTTGTACTGGTAGTAATGTAAGGATATATTATTGTAGAGAGGAAGAAGTAATTTGATTTCTATACTTGCAATAGTTTTCATTGGTATTTTCATACTCCACGTAGCTAGGAAATGACACACCATTCATCAGTCACAGCTTGCTCCACGTAGCTAGGAAAGGACACACCATTCATCGGTCACAGCTTGCTCCACGTAGCTAGGAAAGGACACACCATTCATCGGTTACAGGTTGCTCCACGTAGCTAGGAAAGGACACAACATTCATTGGTATTTCCTTGCTCCACGTAGCTAGGAAAGGACACGGCAGTAATGGCTACAGTCCATCTAATTAATATTTATACTGTTAGTGATGCCATAAGAAGTTCATAGGATTTCAAATGGCTAATCCAGCATGGACTCACCATGATTATTCGGTGTTGATTAAAGCTTACATTCAGGCTGATCAGAGACACGTGGAAGACGAGGTCGATGAGGATTTTTGGGTAACCGTCAACAAAGCTTACAACAACCATCCATAATGTATGGTAAGAAGACGGAATTTGGATACTAGATGTACATTTGTGACATTTACTAGAGCTTGCTGAAGGTATCAAAAAATTATAACTGAGGTAGAATGAGAAAATGTTTTCCAACTGACTCGGTCTACATTGACTCCTTGTATTTTATGGATCATCAAATACACTTTATTGGTCATGTTGCGTATGATTTGTGGGTGAGCTATATTGTACAATTTGAGTGAGTTCTTTGGTTTGTGGTTGACAATATCTATATTCTATGTGTCTATGTCAGGTATTTCTACTAGTTGTGCTTCTTCCCATGTTTTTGTAACTATGTAATTTAGGGTTGTCTACGTGTATTAATATCTTGTGTTTGTTTACATGTATGCTCATGTGTAATTTAGGTATTTTCAAATGACTCAATCAACTTTCTATGAGTTATATTAGATAAAAATCCAAACACTTAAACAAACTACATATTTAAACAAACATCATAGATAAACATCCATATACTTAAACATCTGACAGACTTAAATATACCACGTACTTAAATAGCATATATAAGCAGCTTAGTTATGGCCACCACGTTAAAATTCCATCGAACTTAGCCTATTGCGAAGTGCAGTTAGTTCCTATTCCAGTTTGGTTGCATATTTCACTGCTCGACGAGGGAATGGATCATCAATCCATTCCCATACACCACAACCATTTAAAAAAATTGGCATCTATAATGGCACCGCCCAATGTCGTTTCCACTTCGCATGACGGAATACGTAACCGACAATCCGCAAACACAAACTATTGGACTAGAGTCAACCTCTTGTTCCATCTGTATTCGTTGATTATAGACTTATCAGCATTCTTGTGTGTTTCTACGATAAAGTCTTCGTATATCAGTAACTCTTCGTCGCTCCTGTCTCAACTGACGCTCTTGCTTTTCTCTTTCATGTTCCCTCAGATCTTCTGTTAGTCCATGAGTTGATGGTTTTGATGACAACAACCTTAGAATAAGATTATAAAATATAAATACTAACATTATAGTTTAGATATATATGTATATGCAGGATTTAACCATGCAGGTACCAAGAATGAAGACTGTACAGTATAGAGATTCAAGATATCAAGATTGAAGACTCATGAGTATCAAGATTATCAAGAGTTCAAGATTTCAAGATAAGTATTGAGTCTAGAATTATGTTAAAACTTTACAATAGCACTGAAATCTTCACTCCATTTTTCTTTTGGGATGGAACCAATTTCTACCTTTTTAGTGGCTTACAAACCCACGACAAGTAGCTTACAAACCTACGACAAGTGGCTTACAAACCCACGAACATCCTGGTTTTGTACAAGTTCTCGAGTCCTGATATGATGAGATATTCTGCAGGAAGAAGCTTGCAAAACTACTTCAAAATGATTTTCAAAACTACTTCAAAATGATTTTCAAAACTGCTTTTCAAAATGTTTTAGCCTTAGAAATTACATTTTCAAATGATTTTCAAAAAGATGTTTTAGCCTTAAAATATTCTTTGTCTTTGTTTTTAATAAACTCGTGTTTTTAAACTTTGTTTGTTTTAAACTATCTTTATACTTAGATTTAAATATAAAATTATAGTAAAATTTTATATATATTATTCTCTATATTTATCTATGTATTTTATCTATAGTCAAGTATATTTATAAAGTTTAAAATAGTTTTAATATAGGATAAAGGTTATTTTCAAAGAAAAATAAAACATCAAAATTTCCTTTGGGATGTCGACATGCCCTAGTACCCCATATCGACATAGTGTCAGTTAGATTCAAAAATTTGAATTTCAAAAGAAGTATCTATTCGCCATAACCTTTCACGAATGGACATGATTGTTGTTCTTCTATAAATAGGGGTTAGTTTCAACGAATTTTAGATCGGATTTTCTGGTTTTTCACTTCTCTTCTTCTTCCACATTTTCTTATTCAAAATCCTATCATCACTCTGTCGAAATCAACATTGAATCTAACTAGATTATCTCTGGTTTGATTCTCTATCACTATCTCAACAAGATCCAAGTGCTATTCAGAGTTATAGGCTTCTTTGTAATCTATCTAGCGAGAAAAGGTGTGATTGTAGCCTTGGAAATCAATCAAGCGAGAAAAGGAATGATTGTAGCCTTGGAAATCAATTGGGTGAACTTGTCGCCCGGAAATCAAGTATCTCTACCCAGAGGATTGTGATTCTGGAGGGTGTACCTCGTAGCCTTGAAACCGAGGGTTGTAATTGTTGAATTGATTTTGAAAGGAAATCCGTACTTAGTTGTGCGGGACTGGATGTAGGGTAACTTCGAACCAGTATAAAATCCGGTGTGTTCTTTCCTTTACTGCATTTACTTTATTTCTGCATCTGTGTTTGTTTCTGTGATTATATTTGTGTCTGAATATTACATACATTTGTGTTCAAATTAACATAAACTCAAAAATATTTAGTAATTTCTTATAAACACTATTCACCCCCCCCCCCTCTAGCGTTATTCCTAGCCTTAAGATCCATATTCCGCATTCCTCACATTTGGTATCAGAGCAAGGTTTTCAAAAGTTTCATAATCTGATTTTTGAAAAAGTTTTTTTTTTAAATTGCTATGTTTAAGAAATTTGTTAATGCATGTTTAGAAATATTCAGACAATCATTGTCTCTTGAGTCTGCATATAATCAATATTCAAATACAAGTTGTCTACTAAGATTGTTTAATGTATAGGAATCATGCTTTATGGGAATTGAGGAATCAATCCAGAACAAACAAACAAACAAACCGTGTAGATCAAAAAGAACAAATGGATACTCGATAGTGGATGTTCTAGACACATGATTGGGAATTCAGATATGCTGAATGATATAATATACAAAGACGGAGGACTGGTTAACTTTAGAGACAATTCAAAAGGTTATGTGATCGGCATCGGCAAAGTCGGTAATTCTGAAACTCCTATCATTACTAATGTTTTGCTAGTTAAGAATCTGAAACACAATCTGCTAAGTATAAGTCAACTATGCGATAAAGGATATAAAATTAAATTTGAAAAAGATAAGTGTCACATTGAAGATAATAATTCAACCATAATATTTGAAGGAATTAGGAAAAAGAATATTTATATTCTTAGTATGAAAATTTCAAATGATAACTTGTGTCTTTTGGCAAATGCAAGTGACCCTTGGATTTGGCATAAGAGATTTGGGCATTTGAATTTCAAACTCTTATCTAGACTGTCAAAACATGATCTGGTAAGAGGCCTCCCTAAAATGAATTTTAAAGTAGATAGTCTATGTGATGCATGTCAACTAGGAAAACTTAGAAAAAGTTCCTTTAAATTAAAAGATGTGATTTCAACTTCAAAACCTCTTGAATTACTTCATCTTGATTTATTTGGTCCATCTCAAATTCAGTCAATAAATCACAGTAAATATATTTTTGTAATTGTAGATGATTATTCCAGATTTACATGGACAATATTTTTGAAACATAAAAGTGATACTTTTGAATGTTTTAAGAATTTTTCAAAAAGAGTTCAAAATCAATTTTCTCAAAAAATTATAACTATCCGTAGTGATCACGGTGGTGAATTTGAAAATGAAAAGTTTGAAGAATTCTGCAATAAAAAGGGAATAATTCACAATTTTTCATTTCCAAGAACTCCACAAAAAAACGGAGTAGTAGAACGTAAAAATAGGACGATTCAAGAGTGTGCGAGAACTATGCTTTCCGATAGTAATTTACCAAAGTATTTTTGGGCAGAAGCAGTTGCTACCGCCTGTTATATTTTAAATAGAATTTTAATTAGGCCTTTAACTGATAAGACATCTTATGAACTTATTTACTCAAAGAAACCTAAGGTATCTTATTTTAGAATTTTTGAAAGTAAATGTTTTATTTTAAATACAAAAGATAACTTAGATAAATTTGATCCTAAATCCGACAAAGGTATCTTTATCGAATATTCTAATAGAAGTAAAGCATACAGAGCATTTAATTTAAGAACTAATACCATCGAAGAAACAATGCATGTTTCATTTGATGAAAATTTCAAAACTTTTGAAGAAATAAATGATGAAGAGGATTTAATCACTCAAAACCAAGAGTCAACTGAAACTAATAATGAATTAAATCATCCTAATAAAAGGATTAAACTTTTCAAAGATCACCCTATAGAAAATATACTTGGAGATATGCAATCTGTTGTTAAAACTAGAAACCAACTAAGTCAAATGAGTAGTGTAGCTTTTATATCAACTATTGAACCCAAAAATCCAAAAGAAGCATCAACTGATGATTCATGAATTTTAGCTATGCAAGAAGAATTAAATCAATTCACTAGAAATGATGTTTGGGAACTTGTTCCTAGACCTGAAAATAAAACAATAATTGGAACTAAATGGGTTTACAAAAATAAAATGAATGAACAAGGAGAGGTTGTTAGAAATAAAGCCTGGTTAGTCGCTCAAGGTTATTATCAAGAAGAAGGAATAGATTTTGATGAAACCTTTGCCCCTGTAGCAAGATTAGAAGCTATTAGGATTCTACTTGCTTTCGCAAATCATAATAATTTTAAATTATTTCAAATGGATGTTAAAAGTGCATTTTTAAATGGTTTTGTAAAAGAAGAAGTATTTGTTAAACAACCACCACTTTTTGAAAATAATAAATTTCCAAATCATGTTTACAAACTTAAGAAAGCTCTATATGGTCTAAAGCAAGCTCCTAGAGCCTGGTATGATAGACTAAGATCTTACTTGTTACAATCAAATTTTGAAATAGGTAAAGTAGATAATACTCTTTTTATTAAAAGAAATAAAAATGATATTCAACTAGTACAAGTCTACGTAGATGATATCATTTTTGGATCAACTAATTTTGAAATGAATAAAGAATTTTCTGAAATAATGACAAAAGAGTTTGAGATGAGTCATATGGGTGAATTAAACTTCTTTTTAGGATTACAAATAAAACAATTAGATAATGGTATCTTTATTAGTCAAGAAAAATATGCTAAAGACCTAGTTAGTAAATTTGGTTTGACTACTGCGAGTGGAAAACCCACTCCCATGGCAACCAATGAGTACCTTAGTAAAGAAGATCTCTCGAAAGATGTAGATCAAAAATTATATATAGGAATGATTGGATCACTACTCTATATCACTGCGAGTAGACCCGATATCATGCATAGTGTCTGTCTCTGTGCAAGGTATCAATCCCAACCTAAAGAAACTCACTTAAAAGCTATAAAACGTATTATAAGATATGTTAAACACACTTTTGATTATGGCTTATTTTATCCTAAATATGATTCGTTTGACTTAATATCTTACTGTGATGCTGATTATGCTGGTTGTAAATCAGACCGAAAAAGTACAAGTGGAACTTGTCACTTTTTAGGGCATTCTCTGATTTCCTGGTTTAGTAAAAAGCAAAATATAGTTTCTCTATCAACAACTGAAGCAAAGTATATTTCTGCTGCTTTGGCTTGTTCTCAAGTAATATATATGCAACAAACTTTAAAAGATTTTGGTTTAAATATCTCAAAATCGCCAATTTATTGTGATAATACTAGTGCAATAAATTTATCCAAAAATACTACTCAACATGCTCGAACTAAACATACTGATATCAGACACCATTTTCTTAGAGATAATATAAGTAGAGAAGTAATTACTCTCGACTATATCAATTCTGAAAATCAAATTGCTGATATCTTAACAAAACCCTTAACTGAATTTACATTTACTAAATTAAGAAGAGAATTAGGTATTTGTTCATTAACTGAAATATAAAATATAAATAACAAAGTATAATTAAAAATTAAATCAAAAATAAATTAAATAGGCAAAAATTCAAGAACCATGTTGACATCCCCCCTATACCCATGTCGACATATAACGTTTTTAATTTTTTAAAAATTTCCCACCAAAATTCAAATAAGTGGTTATAAATTTCTCCTATTTCGAAATTTTCTTCATTCTCTCTGTTCTCTTTCTGTTCTATCTTCTGAAATCAATTTATCAATGGCCTCCTATTCCAAATCAAACATAAAATCAACTTTTTCGTTCCCATCTCCTACTTCTGGTCTGTTTCAACAATCAACGCTCGCTCGTGTGATGAAAATGGAGGATTCTCTGAAGGATACCCTTCAGTTAATGACTAAAATCCAAGTGATGCAACTTCGAATGGCGAAAGAACAAGAGAGGCAAGGCAAAATCCTTAGGAATTTGCAAAAATTTCTTATGGATAATCATGCTAACCCAATCTTGATTGACGAGGATTCTTCAGGAGATCATGAACAAGAGGAAAGTGAAGAAGAAGAAGAACCAATGGAAGAAGAGATTGCGGAAGATAACGACAAAGTCGTTTGCGTTGGCGAAGTGTGCTTTGACAAAGATGGAAATCTTGTCGAACAACGTGAAAATTTCTGTTTCCACTATCCAAATTGTTCGGTTCATAGATCTCCTATGTTCAAAGACTCACATTAGTTTCTTCTCTTTCTTTCCTATTTGTTGTTTGTTTTTTTACGTTCTCTATGAAAATGTAAATATAAACAAATATATAATTAATAAATAATGTGTGTTCTTTTATATGTTCTAATAAAAGTATTATTATATAGATTCTTAGTTAGGAGAGTTTGTAATTTAGTACTAAAGTTTTAGTTTTATAATTAAGTGTTGATTATTTATGATAACACTATCATTATAATCATATAGGATATTAGACTAAGAGTTATATAGTTTGGAGTTAGTTTGTTTTTGTTGATGACAAAGGGGGAGAAATATAAAATAGGGTAGTTAGGCATAGATTAAGGGGGAGTTATTAGATTAAGGGGGAGTTATTAGGATAGAAGTAATATTTTATAAACAAAGGTTGTCATCATCAAAAAGGGGGAGATTGTTAGTCCATGAGTTGATGGTTTTGATGACAACAACCTTAGAATAAGATTATAAAATATAAATACTAACATTATAGTTTAGATATATATGTATATGCAGGATTTAACTATGCAGGTACCAAGAATGAAGATTGTACAGTATAGAGATTCAAGATATCAAGATTGAAGACTCATGAGTATCAAGATTATCAAGAGTTCAAGATTTCAAGATAAGTATTGGGTCTAGAATTATGTTAAAACTTCACAATAGCACTGAAATCTTCACTCCATTTTTCTTTTGGGATGGAACCCATTTCTACCTTTTTAGTGGCTTACAAACCCACGACAAGTAGCTTACAAACCTACAACAAGTGGCTTACAAACCCACGAACATCCTGGTTTTGTACAAGTTCTCGAGTCCTGATATGATGAGATATTCTGCAGGAAGAAGCTTGCAAAACTACTTCAAAATGATTTTCAAAACTACTTCAGAATGATTTTCAAAACTGCTTTTCAAAATGTTTTAGCCTTAAAAATTATATTTTCAAATGATTTTCAAAAAGATGTTTTAGCCTTAAAATATTCTTTGTCTTTGTTTTTAATAAACTCGTGTTTTTAAACTTCGTTTGTTTTAAACTATCTTTATACTTAGATTTAAATATAAAATTATAGTAAAATTATATATATATTATTCTCTATATTTATCTATGTATTTTACCTATAGTCAAGTATATTTATAAAGTTTAAAATAGTTTTAATATAAGATAAAGGTTATTTTCAAAGAAAAACAAAACATCAAAATTTCCTTTGGGATGTCGACTTGCCCTAGTACCCCATATCGACATAGTGTCAGTTAGATTCAAAAATTTGAATTTCAAAAGAAGTGTCTATTCGCCATAACCTTTCACGAATGGACATGACTGTTGTTCTTATATAAATAGGGGTTAGTTTCAACGAATTTTAGATCGGATTTTCTGGTTTTTCACTTCTCTTCTTCTTCCACATTTTCTTATTCAAAATCCTATCATCACTCTGTCGAAATCAACATTGAATCTAACTAGATTATCTCTGGTTTGATTCTCTATCACTATCTCAACAAGATCCAAGTGCTATTTAGAGTTATAGGCTTCTTTGTAATCTATCTAGCGAGAAAAGGTGTGATTGTAGCCTTGGAAATCAATCAAGCGAGAAAAGGTGTGATTATAGCCTTGGAAATCAATTGGGTGAACTTGTCGCCCGGAAATCAAGTATCTCTACCCAGAGGATTGTGATTCTGGAGGGTGTACCTCGTAGCCTTGAAACTGAGGGTTGTAATTGTTGAATTGCTTTTGAAAGGAAATCTGTACTTAGTTGTGCGGGACTGGATGTAGGGTAACCTCGAACCAGTATAAAATTCGGTGTGTTCTTTCCTTTACTGCATTTACTTTATTTCTGCATCTGTGTTTGTTTCTGTGATTATATCTGTGTCTGAATATTACATACATTTGTGTTCAAATTAACATAAACTCAAAAAGATTTAGTAATTTCTTATAAACACTATTCACCCTCCCTCTAGTGTTATTTCTAGCCTTAAGATCCATATTCCGCATTCCTCACATCTTCGTAGTGTCTTTCCTGCATTTCCACATACCATTTCTTCGATGGTTCTGGGGAAGAAGGATTTGGTGGGAGTTCGGATTCAATGGACCTTCGTATGATTATGAAGAAGGATATGAAATGTGGTTGTAGTCCACTATTATGATATACAATATGGAAAGTTAAAAGACTGAGTGTATATCTCAATGGTAGAAGGAACTTATTTACATTAAAAGAGGAGCATGTTTAGCAATCAAATATTACCGTTGGACAGATAAATTCACAGTGTACGTATAGCTACTGTGTAGGAGAGGATGCTGCACTGAATGGTTATGAATTGCTCTACGTGGCTAGGATGGGACAAGGCACTGAATGGTGTACGTATAGCTACAGTGTTGGAGGGGACGCTGCGCTAAATGGTTATGGATTGCTCTACGTGGCTAGGAGGGGACAAGGCACTGAATGGCTACATTGTACATATAGCTACAGTGTACGTATAGCTACAGCGTTGGTAGGATGAGAGTGGCTGGCACCTAAGTGCTTATAAATAACACCTAGCTCGAGAGTGGTTACTCCTCATCTTCTACCATTTATACTTCACACTTCATATTCTCTTTAATGTCGAACTCATACTGGTCACCAACTAAGCTATTGATACTCACAAAAGCGTACGTTCAATGTTACGACCTGGAACCTATTGAAATATGGTTGATGTTGAACCAAAAGTTTAATACTCATCCAGAATGTATTTATCAACGCACGTATGATAGTACGTTAATTCGTTGGGAACAACTACGGGTTGAAATTGAAAGATACCATGTAGTCGTAGAAGAGTTGGAATATGAAGGACAAACAACTTGCAACCGTGATAGGTGTGATTCGTACTATCAAGACTTGTATGACGTTTGTTTCACTGCCCACAAAGCTTACAATTACTACATGTACTGGATTCATTGCGGAGTAGCACCATGGCCTTAATAAAACGATACTTACGTATTTGCTCATTGTATCACACCTAATTATTCGCTTATTTTACTCAAGTATTCGCTGATTGTATCCTAGAAATGTATTTTGCTACGTATCCTATATATGCATTTAACTTTGTATCACGTTTATGTCTTAAACTTTTAGGTGTGGACAATGATATGATTTTTCTCTGACTCCATTATACCAAAAAATAAATAGTAATGTACCAATAAAGGAGTGCATAATGCTACAGCGTCAAACAGGATACAACATTGAATGGTTGTTGGCAAATCAACGTGGCTACACTATCCTTTATCGAGTATTGTTAAATGAGCAGATACATAATGAATACATGGACAATAACATCAAAGACAATATAGACATGGAAAATAATGAGATTGATGTATAAAATAAGTATAGTAGATATATCATCAGCCATAGTACGTGAATAATAACATGAACAGTAGATATACAGTAGAAAAAAATGAAATATGAAGACATCGATGTATAAAATGAGTACAACAGATATATCACCTACCAGAATACGTGAATAAAAACATCAACCACGAAAAAACATGAAACATAATAGTCGATGCCATAGTACATGAATAATAACATCTGTGTAACAACCCGCCCTTTTGGACGGTTCAAATCCAATAAACCACACATGTCAGACTCAAACCATTCAAAATGGAGGATTGTTAATGGGGTAAATAAGAAAAAAAGGAAAAAAAACAGAATCTCGCAGCGAAACGACAAAATATAATAATCAAATAAATAGTTCATGAAGTTGTTTTACAAATAACATTTTATTACACTTCTACAATTCAAATCGGAGTTATACATACATTAGAAATAAACAAATAATGCAGCGGAACATAGAATGCAGTGGAATAATAAATAGCAATAATATATTGAATCTTCGTCTTCGTCCTTCAGAAAATAGTCTTCAATACACTGAAAAGCTCAGACTGCCCGAGCGTAATGAAAAGACAAAACACTCAAGTCAGAACTAAAAGATCTTATGTAAGTCAGATCAAAATAAGTAAAATAGAAATATTAGTGCAATGGTTTCATAGATGTTACAGGATTTTCATCTCCTATCAAGTGTACAACGTGAATATAATTATTTAAAAGGTTTCAAATAATTCAAAATATCAATCTTAATCATCTAATTAAAACAAATTCGAAGTATGAATTAACTTAAACCCTTCAAATAATTCAATCCCAAATAAAAATCCTAATTCAATAAATTATATGGGTATATGTCATTTCAACCTGTATCAAAAATCAACATTTCCAAATCAATAAAAACAGCTCGGGTTTATCATTTCAACCCATAACGATTTTCCCCTAATCTATAAGATCGTTCGAGTATGTATCATTTCAACCCATAGGGATAACGGAGATATAGACATAAATAACATCCAATCATCCAAAATGTCAGCCAATAACATCCATCCAATCACCCAAATATCAACAATTGAACATACAACACAATCATCATTGAAATAAACCAATAACAATAACCAATTTACTGGTTATCATTAACAAGTATTTAACTAACAATTTAAATTTCAATATTAAATTAAATGGCAATTAAATTCAATAAAAGTCAAATTTAACTTGAATGACAATTTAAAATATACTAAACAGCAACCAATCAATTTCTAATCACATCATAAATTCAATTTAGTGGGAATTAGCCACAAGGGCCTCTTTAGCGAGTGAAATTAATTTCTAGGACACACAACTAAAATAATTAATTTTAAGGACAATACGCAAAATAATTAGTTTCTAGGGCCTAAAAACCTATGAAATTATGTCCTTGAAAGTAATTGGACAGCTGACTTTGTCCTTGAAAGTAATTATTCTGCTGACTTTGGCCTTGAAAGTAATTATTTCAGATGTGTGTCCTAGAAATTAATTGGACTATAAAGTTTGTCCTTCTGGTGAAATGCCCCTTCAATCTAACTAACATAAGAAAATCTAGTAGTTGTGAGTGTTTGCTCAACTTTCGTGGCTACGAAGGTGATGATAAAAATGGAGTAATATGGAGATTCCTAGCAAAGATCCAAATGTAAAGCAAATCCAACAAAGCTTAGACATGAACACGAATCAATAAACAAGTTTCAACCAACTTCCAAACAACCCAAGATCGAAATTACGGACAAACCTGAAACTAGGTCATCTTTAAGAAAATATTCGGACCAGAATTTTGCTAAATCTGTAAAGTAACTAACTAGAAAGTTGTTGCAAATCCTTTTCTCTCCACTTTAAAGAAAATAATCACTCAAAAAGCTTCTATTTTGAGGAAGTTATGGTCAAAACAAACAGAGGTATTTTCTGAGTTGAAAATTCGAGTTCAAAAATACTTCGAAAAGATTTGAGTTTTTGGCATATCAAAGTAAGGAATTTGAAGAACTGATATAAAAGAAAGTTGAAGTAACTGGAAAAATAAATGGTTTGAAAAAAAGAAACATATAATTTGGTTCTTTCCTAAAGGAGATATGATTGATACAATATGGGGTATTTTCTGCCAACACTGGACCCGAGAAAGGACTTGAAAAATGGAGTTTTTGATATAGAATTATTCGGAATGGGAAGAAGGGTTCAACAACAAAGTTGTTGCCATTGAAATTATACACGGTTTCAAAAAAATAATTATTTGATTTGAAGTAGTTTATTGAAATACAGAAGCCATGGAAATAAGGGGAAGAAATAGGGGAAAAGGGAAGGGAAAAAGAAGGGAAAAAAGAGAAAGAAGAGGAAAGGGATGGTAGGGCTTTATCCATGGGTTACTGCCGTGGGTTGTGGGTGGTGATTGTAACGACCCACTGTTTTGGACCATTCAAATCGACAATAATCCACACATGTCAGACTTGAATAATGCAAAATAACAGATTGTAATAAAATTTGTAGCAAATAACATCATTCACAGAATCACAGACACAGAAATATCAGAATAACTCGCAGCGGAATTTAAAAATAACCATAGTGGTTCATGAAGCCACTAAAATACATAGTCTCAAAACAAGTACCGATTACATAGTCTTAAACCAATACAGTTTGAATAACCATAGAAAAATCCCAAATTCATTGTCTCAATTACATAAGCTAAAATAGAAGACTGAATAGCAAAATAGATAGCAGCTTGATAAAGATGATCTCCAGTAGTCCAAGCTCCGTGAAGAGGAAGTCCAACTGATACTCAGGCTGACCCGAGCGTAAAATAAAACATAAACACTCGAGTTAGGATATTTATACTTATACAATGTAAACCAACTCAAGTGAACTGTAGTAAAGATACAAGTAACTTAGAAAATGCTTGGGACCGCCCATCCTCTAAGAATCCGTTAAACTATCTACTATGTAGTAATATTCGCTATTATAATAGTGTCTAAATAAGTAAAGTATAATCATATCGGAAAATAGCGTTAAGGGGATGGAGAACCTTAACGCGGTCGGATCTTAAAATCATAATCGTAGTAAAGCTCGATATGGTAGGTGACACGGCACAACTAGGCAATGCCAGGGTAGATATACCAATTACGCACACGGACTGATGGAGCGCATAGCAGCCACTATCGTCCACCTCGAACAACATTCCCAAATCGGAGGATGGCCATCTAGTCAAATCACAAATAAGAGTATAATATCGAAGAAATGTGTCCGAGAAGAGGTGCTACCTCACTGGTCCGAGATCGCTCCTGTTTTAGCCACCTTATGCCAACTCATGGGAGTTGGGCCCATGTAACATACCTTAAGAACGTCGTCACCATCCTACTTCATTCTGGAATCTCCACCGCGTACACGGTTGTCAAAGTGGTTTTCGATATCGACAGAGAGTATGTCCATATCCGATCCCGGTCTCTTTGCCAACCAATCGTTATTATAACCCGTGGTTATAGATTTAAAACAATTTATATCAAAATACTTCAAACTATACCATTTAAAAACAAAGCCACTATCCTAAAAAAAATCAAATATTAAATTCCCAAAATTTACCCCTTTCCGAGTTCATTATTCGCTTAAACCAATAGACGTTGAAAATTTCTACTTTCACAGCATTTTTAAAAGTGCTGCGGTAAGTTAAATTTGAAACAATTTTATTTAGCAAAGACAACATTTATAAATTGCTAAAATAGTTTAGTTTTAAACAAAATCATGTTCAGCCTACTGTAGCTCTTAACAAGTGCTACAGTAGCCCTTTTTATTAGTTCAGGTTCAATTTAGTTTCTGCTACAACAGCACTTACCAAGTGCTATCGTAACTTTAGTTCATTTTAGTCTTTTGGTTCATTTATATACCCACAGCACTTAACAAGTGCTACAGATTCCACTTGATTCAGAATTAGTTCAAAACCAATTAAAATCATAAACTTCACATTTAAAATGTTCATTTAACTTCTTTAACTTATGATTTTTCTAAAGAGAGATTTCACAAATAAAAACCCAAATTTTCACTTAATAAATTCAAGTGTGTAAACCCCCACTTTCATTTAAACAATTCACTTCAACATTTAAACTTAAACTCCATTTTCCACCATTTTAAACAAAATTTTCATTTAAATTTAATTAACTTAAGTTTCCATCTTTCCTTTAGTCAAATTTTCAAATTTAAGTTCCATTTTTAAAAATCAATTTATTACCATATATTTATATTTATCACATAGAAAAATCATTTCTATTCTAAATAAATCATTTAAAAATTTCGATTTGAATCAATTTAATATTATTACAATATTTAAAAATATTTAAAGGTATCTAGAAAAACAGAAAATTAACCACGGGTCTGTATAATATTTTCTAGCCTACGCTAAGTGATACGGATACTATATCATTACAATCCGTAGTTTATCAAGAAAATCCGGGTTTTATCATTTCAAACCCGCAATCCCAAGTAAATAAAATTTAATTGAAAATCGTTCAGGCTTATCATTTCAACCCATAACGATCTTCCCTTATTCTACAGTCCGTTCGGGTATGTATCATTTCAACCCATAGTGATTCTATTCTACAGGGAACTTGCAGTGTGATTTAACAGAACAGAATGACAGTAAAATAAGAACAAAATATAACAGATGATACAATATGCAGTTTTAACAATTCTAACATCAACTATAAATAAATCACAGATAATTATAACGTCATTATTTATTTATTTATTTATTTTCTACAAATTCAATTGCGGTCGTTTCACAATCGTATAAATATGAATATTCATGTGAGATTTACTCACCTCTACGGAGCTGGAGATTCGTTATAGAAAGAGAATACGCTATCAATTGAAAAGCACGCGGAAGCACGATCAGTTGTTAGCGGATGCGCCAACTAGATTCAAATTTAAAGCACAATAAATAATCAAAATCTAAGATTGCACAAATAACAAATTTTCAAATGAAGTAAACAACGAAAAAGAGACACGTTAAAAATCAAGAACAATAGCACGACCACCTTTAAAATATAGATTATAACTTTAAATTTGCAAAGTGACAAAAACAATTTTTTTTCAAATAGATGCCAGAATATAACTTCAACGATTTACAAAAGTGACAGAACACACTTCTCTTGAACATAAAATAAAATACAGAGTGATATAACATAAGATAAACTTTCAAAGTGACAAACACTTTACTTCAAAAATACAGAGTGATGGAACACACTTCTGTTCATTTCCAGGCAGAGGAGAAAAAAAATAAACTTTGATACAAAAATACAAAAGGGACAAAATAGGTCAAAGGAAACGACTAAACTAGGATACCAGAACACATGACAACCAACTTTTCCCATTTCCTTTTTCTCACAAACTCGTACAGGCAAAACTTCAACTAAAATTTCAGAAGTAACAAAGCATACACTTTTGTTCAAATTTTCTCAAAGGAAAGGTCAGTGGAACACATTTTCACTTCAACAAAACAAGGCTCGGTCGCTGTCTCGGGTTCACGTCTCGGCATGGACTTCGGTTGGTGACGTGGCAGTGGGCTGGTGGCTAGCTGGGGTAGGGCTCGGTGGTGGACTGGGGTAGTAGTGGTGGCCAGCGTGGGGTCGTGGTGGTGGTGGGCTGGTTCGGCACGTTGGTCTCGGTATTGGAGGCGTGGGAACTGGTGGTGGTGGTGGCGTATAGGGTAGGGGTTCGGTGGTGACGAAGGGTATGGGTTCGATGTGGCGTGGTGGTGGTCTAACGTGGGTCAGTAGAGGTCCGGTATGGAGTCGGTGGGGCTGACGTGGTGATGGTTTCGCTTGGGGTTGTGGTGGAGTTCCGGTGGTGGTCTAGGCTGTAGCATGTCGTGGTGACTGGTGGGCATGGGCTGGGTTCCTTGGTGACGGCGGATAGCATGGAGTTGCGGTCAGGGTACGGTGGCGGGTCTCGTGGTGGTGGGCCGGTGGTCTGGGGACGTGATGGTGGCTGTGGTGGGTCTGGCGAAGGGGTAGGGTCAAGCGAAGGGTTTGGCTGACGCATGGGGTGGAGGCGGGTGGTGGCGAATGGGGTAGGTGGTGGCCAAAACACGGAACAGCAAACAAACAGGGGACACCAACAAATGAAATACAAAATAAAAAAATGTAAAAGGAAGAAGGTGATGTCCTTACCTTCCAGAGGAATGCTCACGCGAATATGATGGAGGCGAAAGTGAATTTGCAGTATGAAAAAATTTTGCGAACGAAGGAAAATGAAACAGCTGTCTATAATTTGTAGAGAGGAGGCAAAAAGTTTTGGACGGTAAATAGTTAAAGCAATTAAATTGTATTAAAAGCTGGACGAAATGCAAGGAAGGAAATGGGCAGTGAATAAAAATTCCTCACGTGAACAATTAAATACTGGATTTTTTAAATTTCAAACAGAAGCTATACAGCTGAACTAGTACCGTTAACGCGAGAAAAATTAATAGACAAAGAAACAATGAATGTAAAATGTAACGCCCAAAGTAACATACAACCGATATTTGTTTCTGAAATAAATTTAAAATGATAACATTTTCTTTCAATAAAATAACGCATCATTTTAAACCAAAATTGAATAGCTATTATATCAAAATTAATAAATTTGATTGTTAAATATAACGTTAAGAACGGATGTAATTATACGAAAAAAAATGTAAAGTTTTAAATTTCCGTTTCAACAAATTTTTACACTTTTAAATTCAAAACAATATTTCAGAATGTTTATTTTTAAAGAAAAATTCGTTAAAATTTTGGGCTGTTACAGTGATGGAGGTGGGTAGAGGCAAGAGGAGAGAGGTAGGCTAGGGTTTTGAAGGAGGAATGATGGAATTTGATTTGGAGATTTAGGAGTTTTAGGGTTTGGAGTTTTCTGTAGATTTGAGCAAGAAGAAGAAGAGTACGCAGAAAGTTTCTTAAATGAGGAATTTCTGTACGTACTTGATTTTAGTCAAATAGGAAATAGAAGGTCAATAGGTGGGAAAAGAAAGGGTCCAAAGTCTCTTAGGGTTCCTAGGGTCTCTTGGTTTACTAAGGAGCCCATTAGTCTAAAACAAACCCAATAAGACTTAGCCAAAAAAAAGAACACAAATATACACTGCAAATGAAAGAAATAAGCTGCAGGTTATTAAATAATTAGGAAATGAAGGTGGAGAGACAAAAATAATGTCACATTTTATTTTGAAAGCTTCAGGCATTAATAATGCATAAAGAAATGTACGTAGGAATTGAAAAGTTTGCAAACCAAAGGAAAGTGAAATTTTGTATACACAAAAATGAGATGGCAAGAATTAAATACAACCTAAAAGTCTAGGCTCTGGTATTAAACGAAAGGAGAAATGAACGGATCAAGTATTAATACTGAGACTATTTTAAAACGTACATGCAACAATTAATAACAAAAGAAACGAAGGGACCATGTACATCGCACAACCTTTTTGAAATTCAATTTATGAAACGTAACCAAATTAACTTCATTAACTCAAATAATATTCAAATTTGTACACATTTAGTTTTTTATCTATGCATAATAAATAAAATTACTTACCGTAAAAATGAAAACGTTCAATTTGGTTTTCCCAAAATGATCTTTTATTTCCATTAAAACATCCTTTCTGTTTAACACAAAAGGTGCGTTTCTTTTATTAAATCTATTAATTGCAATCAATGTTTTCTTCCCTTCTAATTGAAATATTTCAATAACATTAATTGCAATTACTTACAAAGTTAAATTTCAAAGCAGACAACTAAAATAGATGAAAAATAGAATAATTGTTTCCTTTAGTCATTTAAACACCTTTATAAATTTGTTGTTTATACAGTAGAGTAATAAATAACTTACTTAAATAAATTATTTTCCTACTCTTGTAATCCATCTGTATGCTAAAACATAGTTCAAATATACATATATTTCTTCCTTTAAATCAATCATTCTATTCTTTATTTTAATGAAATTAAACCTACATTCACAAATGAAACATTCATTTTATTTAATATAAATGTTCTTTTCATTAAATCAACTTTCCTTATATTTTCACAAAACATAAGCTACGTTTAATTACACCTGTTAATTTACAATTTGGTGTCCTCTCTACCATTAATTGAAATTATTCAATTATATTAATTTCCATTGTTTACAAAGGTGAATTACAAAATGGACAAAATAAATGTAATGAGAAATAGAACAATTATTTCCTATCTAATAGTAACTTAAACATATTTATACACTATTGGATACAAACAGGAATTATACATTTCTTTCCAAATAATAGTTTCTCGTCTCTGCACTCAATCTTTCAGCTACCAAACATTTCAAATAAATAAACGTATGATTTCTTCTTTAATAAAGCAACATTTATTATTCTTTATTAACATTTATTATTCCAATCAATTGGAAATTTACATTCAGACAATTGTTAATTTCACTCAAACCAATGTTATTAAAATACACACTAGCATTTGTTATCATCCTTACATTATTGCAAACATGTTTCATTAATAGTAATTTTATTTAAGCTCATAACTTGTATTATAATTTAATTTGTATCAGTAAAATCTTAATTTTTTTTATTCCTAACAATTTTATTCAGAAATCTTACATTTAATATTTTTAAATGTTTAAAAATACGGGTCGTTACAATCTGCCACAGTACATGAATAATAACATCAACAACGGCATAAACAAGGGACAATACATAAGATCAATCATCTTTATCTCAATGGGGTCGACGACGAGGACGTGTCCCGTCATCAGCGTCTCTGCCACCACTTGGGCCAGCTAACTAGTCGTAGTACATACCAAAGTCAGCAAATCTCTGAATGCTCCGACTCTAGCAATGCCTACAGGCATGTTGTCTCGGCTGCCTGTCGCTGCATCTCAGCATTATAATAGTCAATGCTACGCCTGTGCTCTACGTATCCTGTGCGTTGGATACCCATCTGCATGTCATATAGATCGGAGTACGATATCTGTGAGGGATCCGGATACTAGTCATGTGCTGGATGATGATAAATATCAACATAGTGGTCTGCTCCTGAAGCAGTAGGCACTGCCATGGTCCAACCAAAGTGAGAAGCAACGACCATGTGATCTGGTGCACGGTGGCCCTGACTAGGCTGGGAAAGATCCTCGATAACCGGAGGTGCAATACTGTGTCGTATGGAAGATGGACCAACCAAATCTATTGCCATTGCATGGGTTATGGTATCACCAGATGCAGCGTAAAATCTATGCCAGAAATCAACGTATGATGGACCAACAATAACATAGCTCTATGTCGGCCACCAACCAGTTGCTCTCGCCACGTCCAACTGATTTGTACGGTAAATCATACATTGATAGGTACAAGGATGTGGATCATCGGGAATGGAATCGTAATCATAAAACTGTCTCCAACACCTCTCACCAAGATACTAATTTGCACCAAACCTCGAGGGATATGATAGTAGAGGAAATCTCCGCCCGCCAAGCATCCTAGCAATCTGTATGAAGTAAAGATCGATCGATATACTGGAATGAAATGGATGCCAAATAATCCACCCTCTGTACATCCTCAAATCAATCTGGTTGTGGGCAACCGAATAAACATGGTGTAGATCTATGAAGGAACGCCAAAAGCGAAGGCAGCTCTCTGGGTCCCTACCGACGCTGGGGTGCGAAAGCATGGGGAGCGAACAGGATTAGATACCCTGGTAGTCCATGCCGTAAACGATGAGTGTTCGCCCTTGGTCTACGCGGATCAGGGGCCCAGCTAACGCGTGAAACACTCCGCCGTGTTGGTCGTGCACCAAAATGACAAACGAGGGAAGAAAGTAGATGCGTTCGTGGTCAGATTAATGAAATTAAAGTTATGACTGTACTCAAAGTACCAGTACTGCAATAATTCCCAAAATATGTACATGGAAACCTGTGAGTCAGAGATGGTGCACTGCACATCTAGACATCTGTAAAGGTACGCAAGAATATGCGTACCCCAATCATACTGAACAACACTATCAAAATCAAAATGACAAACTACCTCAAAGTCGACCGATAAGCTACTGCTACTGGTGCTAAAAAACAAGTTCCCCATGCGGTATAAAACAAACAATCTAGCGACCTCCAAATCGTGCTCTGGAGAATAGTCACTCAAGATGCTGTCCATGGCAGCAGTAATCGCGCTAACTCGAATAGCGCCAGCAGCCTGATATGATGCTGGCGAAGTGTCAAAGTGCGGCAGAAGATCGTGAACAAGGGTGGCATCATGCCATAGAGAGTCGTACGGGATCGGCGGAAAAGTGGTCACTCCTATGCTTATGCCGGTAAGAATAAAAAAGTCGAAAGGTGTAATTCCTAGCTCACTGCAGGGAAAGTGAAATGTATGAGTGGCTTTATACCACTGTAAAGCAATAGCAGCACACAATTGCACATCTCCTTTGATTACGTTACTGATGCCTAGAATTATAAATTACATAACAAGTTAAAGTAAGCTACAATAAATTAAGGGACTTTTTTTAACGTAAAGGGGTCATTTACATTACCTAAAAAATAATGAAATCTAAGCTCATGTAAAAGTGCTACGACTCTATCAATGCTTGCCAAATTGCTATGGAAATATCTTAGGTTGTTCGCTAATGAACCATGTGAACGGATATTCCATGACTGTTTATGATAAATGAATTTTTCAGCATAAATTTAAAGCGATAAATTATTTAACTATTTTAAATTTAAAAAAATACTTACAGCCAAGCTCGTCAGTGTGCTGACGTGCACTTCCCCTTTTGAAAGCGCCTGAAAGTTAGTAAGTGTCGCCAACTTCACCGCGCTAAGGTTCGGTTCCTGAAAAGAGTTAAGCTCGACAACTCTAGCGGAAGTCTGTCCCAATCCCCTACGCGTTCTGCCTGATCGAGCACCCTACGGCCTCCACGACCCCAACAACCGTCGTCTTCTTCGACTCCGCTCTGATTATTAAGATTTTCAACGACTTTTAGCATATCTTCTATTCCTTGCTCGTGACCGTATGGTACAATAATCCATTCTTCACCGCCTCTACCGGTGTTGCTACCGCCGTTACTAGTGCCTTCTCCGTGCATGAATTTTTTTAGCATTCTAGACATTTCTTCGAGTATGGATCTCAAAAATGAGCTTTAATTTGGGTATAGAGTGACAGATTTGGACTTTTGGGGGTGGAAATGGGTGATTTTGAAGGTTGAAAAGGATGGAGGTCGGTTGAAAAAGGAGGAAGATGGTGAATGAAAACAGCGGCTGTGTGGGGGGTTAGGGTTATATATTTATAACGACGAAAGCTTCGCTGTTATAAATGGAACAAACCAGTCCTGTGGATGGTTCTACCCTTACCTGGGCACGCGGCTCGTTCGCTCAGTTGAAAAACATGAGAGAGAGCAAAGTGAACATGTTGTATTGTTGGTAATGGTCTTATATCTTTCCTAATATGGTATTTGGTGGAAATGTGTTGTTCAATTATTTGAGATACTACGGATTTCTTTGGCATGTCGATAACATGTTTTCTATAACTCGCCTTACTAGTGAGTCATATGTAGCATCACTTAGATAGGCTGGAGAAATAGACGATGAACCCTTCGTAATACAAGGAGACTATGCAACTTATTAGGCTCCGCTCCATGTGCATCTATGTTACTGGGTTATGTATATGGAACAAAATTAGATCATTTTGTTCCATGAGTTGTAGTTTTCAAAGTTCCAATCGCCCAATCTTCGTTTGAGCCTTCATCCTCTAAGTACACACAATCAACGTCTCATCACCGTCTGCATACTTTTAGGGCATGTGATAGGACTAGTACAACAGTATAACTTCCATTGTAGTTTCTACCAGATACACATATTCCCTATGTACCATGTGCTGGATTATATCCAAAACATGAGATACATGCCATCTTTATTCATTTTTTTCAAATTACTATTAAAGTAGGTTATGGACTTACTTGTACTACATTTGTTTCCAAGGCATTCTCGGTATTTTGGTCAAGTGAGGCATGTTGTAGCTGTATTTAAGATAATGAAAATGTGTCATACTTTGAGTTTGCATTAGACGTGTGAGCAATAGTTATAGAAGATGCATTAATGGTTCGGTTTCAATAGATGCAACAAATATACCATAGCTCTCTAGTTTGACATGATTCTGGTGGAGGAGGAGATGATTCTGGTGATGATTTAGGTAAGGGTGGACTTACATTAGATTTACTTGAATGATGTATGTAGTGATAGTTGTGGTGACTAATGTATTTTATGATCTTACACTAGTTTGATATGGTTGATAATAGTTGCACAATTCTTGAATTTTTTTGATTATATACGATTTTCGACATGTTCACATAATTATTGCAATTTTCTTTAAAAAGAATTTAAAGTCACCGTAAAACAATAAGTTCATTAGAAAAAGAACATTTCCATAAACAACACATTGCCATGAATAAATAAGATCATAAAAGACAATACAAACCGTTTTCTTAAAAATGGACAAGCGCCCCAAGAAAGATCTAGGAAGTGCCTAAGTTCTAGTAGTTGATCCTAAATTAGTTTTTGAAGAGTTTCAGATCTTTAAGCATTTGATTTAGTGTACATACTTCTAACAATTTTAGACTACTGAGATACGTTTATAAATATCAGAATTTAGATCATATGCAATCAAATCGTAGCATGTAATAAAAAGCATAAAGAAAAATAGAAAAGGATAAACGCAATAAGCACTGATTTTATAGTGATTCGACAATCTCTATCCTACGTCCACTATGATTCCTTATTGTTTATTGCTTAACTTCGTTTTGATCAATATAATGCTTTTAAATAAGAAAGTACAAGGAGATAAGTCGATTTTGAGTCCACTAGAGCTCCATGCTTTAAGGTTCGATCTCCCGAGTGTTGGGGTATTTATAAGAGTAGCATGAAGACTATAGTAATATCTCCAGAATATCCCTTGAAAGTTTCCATAAAAGTTGTTTATTTAAATGCACAAAGCTGATAGAGTTAGGGGTATGCTCAAGGGGAATTATGTAATTTGTTACATATATCTAACTCGATAACCAATTTTGTCTAAAGTAAAAGGTGATTTCTTTCTATTATGTACTTATTATATTGTGATATAATTTATTAATTTAAAGTATATTAAAAAGAAAATCCTTAAATGATATGTTATATGATAGTAATTACAATGTGTTGTAATCATGAGAATTTTATCACATTAAAATGACATATTATTTTATACATTCATAGTCAAGATGTTTCGAGACAAGATATCAATATATTTGCTAAGACTAAAGTGTGTAATGTCGTCCAAATGTTGGATGGTATATTACGAGGCTCAGCCCAAAGGCAAGGCAAGCGAGACCTTCGCCTAGGGCAACACCACCGGAGATGGCGAAAGGGGCAACAAAATGTTCCATATGCTTTTGTAAAAATTTAATTAGTTATGTAGTGGGGCATTATATTGTAGAAATTACTTGTAGTGCAGTGGTTCAAGTCCTTACTTATTCTCGTAACCACCTAGGTTCAATTCCTAGCATGAGCTGTTAATTTTTTTATTTTTTTCTGATCTGTTTTCCTAAAATTTCATCTAGGGCAACCGATATGCTAGGGCCGACACTGCATGTTACAAATGTCTGCTGGGGGCACCAAGGGATTATGTACTGATAGTTATTGAATAACTATGGAATGACTCACTCGGGAGTTCTATGTTGGTTAATATAACTAAGGTCAGACAGAGAATCTCGAAGTGACAATGTCATATGGTTCTCTCGACTTGAGAATATTGTAAACTTTAATGTGGACACTTTACTTTGATTATAGTTAAATCGTGGCATGACGTCCATTGAATGACTGTAGTTGGGTCTAAGTTGAAGCGTTGAAAATGAAACACTATTCAATGGAGAATTCGTCTCCTCATTTATATAGGTTGATATTGAACCATTCCATGATTCAAACTATCTTAACAAAGCTATGTAATAGCATTATAAATTAACTTATGAAAATAGTATTACAAATTTTTAAAAAATAATATAAAAACGATCACTTTTGCAAAAAATTCATAAAGTGATACTAGAAAGTAAAATTTAAAACTATTAATTGAAAAATGGTACTACAATACATAAATCATACCACAAATCAAAAAAATGTTGGTTTACTTTATAAACTGATACTGTAGTTCATAATACTATTATAAAATAATGTTGCGAGATACAATATATACATCATATAAAAAGAAACTACAACTTTTTATAAACCGCTGCTACAATTTTCAAAAACTACCACAATCCATAAACTGCTGTTATAATTTTCAAACTACCACAATTCATAAAATGCTACTATTAAATAGTATTACAAACAAAAATATACTACAATTCATGAAACGCTACTATAAAATAGCATTGTAAACATAAATATACATAACTATATTCAGTTATAAATACAAAAAATGATACTACATGGTATCATCACTACACACATCTAAAAAGAAGCTACAATTGTTAATAAAATGCCACTATTACTTTAAAAATGCTACTATAATTCAGAAATCGCTACCACAATTAGTAAAATGTCACTATAAAATAACATTATGAATAGAAATATGCATAAGAAACAGAAAATGTCATTATACAACTATCAGGTTTGACTTGGTTGGTAGTTCAGACTACGAGATTAAAGGTCAGAAGTTCGATTCTAGAGACTGAAACTATTGACATTGCTAAACCATGTTCAAGAAAAAAAAATGATACTATGCAGTATCGTTACTACAGACATTTAGAAAAGAAGCTACAATGCTACTATAATTTTTAAAAAAGATACTATAATTCAGAAACTGCTACTGTAATTCATAAAATGCTACTATTAAATAGTTTTACGAAGAAAAATATACTACAATTCATAAAATGCTACTATAAAATAGCATTGTATACAGAAATATACATAACTACAGTCAGCTAAAAATACAGAAAATGATACTACACAATATCATTACTACATAATCTAAAAAGAAGCTATAATTGTTAATAAACTGCTACTACAACTTTAAAAAATCTACTGAAATTTAAAAACCGCTACTATAATTAATAAAATGCTACTATAAAATAGCATTATGAACAGAAATATACATAACTATGTTTATTTAAAGAATCTAACAAATGATGTTATACAACTAACTGGTTTGGCTCAGTTTGTTGGTAATCCAGGCAATGAGATTAAAGGTTAGGAGTTCGATCCTCAAGATGGACACTTGTTGGCATTATTGAACATGTTCAAGAAAAAAATGATAAATATACCGTATCATTACTACACACATTTAAAAAGAAGTTACAATATAAACTGCTACTACAATTTTTAGAAAAGCTACACAATTCAAAAATTACTACTGCAATTCATGAAATGCTACTATTAAATAACATTACAAATAGAAATATGCATAATTTGATTTATTTAAGAAAAACAAAAAATGATACTATACAGTAGCATTATTACACACATCTAAAAACTTGCTAAAAATGATATTATAAAAATGATGTTGTGGTAAAATAAATTTAATGATTTTGGCGTAAAGATTTGATGATTTAATGATAGCTACTACAATTGTTTTTTTTGTCTTTTTGTATATATAAATACTTTGTCATTTCATGTACGTATCTCTACGTATTTTAACCCTTAAAATAAATTGTAATCAACTAAAATTGAATTTAAATTTCTCCATTGGGGCAACAAACTATTATGTTACATAAAATATTCAATCTCTAGAGTACTGGTATAACCGCATAACGGTGGAAAATTGACCGTTTGATTACATAATTAAAAAATATTTAATGTATTTTTTTAATTAATTTAAGCCAAACATCAAATGATAATATGTTGTAAAAAAATTAAAATTGAAGAGGTTTTAGGAGATTTTTTTGGAGGGAACAAAGTAAATAGTATTTAAGAGATTTAATGAGACATGTTAAAGATTTTGTTATTGTTTTTTTTGACTTTACTCAATTTGGCTTGCAAGCTTACGGTAGACAAACCTCCCTAATGGTCGGTTTAATTGATTTATTTTCAATCTTCCATAGAAAATACAAATATTAAATTAGCAATTAGTGTTAAATGCATCTCTTACCTGTAATATAAAAATCTCAAAAGCCTCTTTATTTAACTTAAAAGGAAACTTAATCAGAATTAACCATTTCATTATGTTTATATTTCTTACTAAAATCACTTAATCTCCTTTCATATATTTAGTTTTAACTTAGAATTTTGTTTAGTATATTAAGTCTTCTATTCTAAAATTTGTAACTATAGAACATGGTGTTTAATTCTTTTATTTAGGATATACCTTTTAATTCCTACCCAAATTGTTGAGGCTTTGAGATAGGAATAAAGAAATCGATGATTGAAGAATCAAAATATTAAATTTTAGATGATTTTTCAAATTTATGGTAACTTATCTCTATTTCTCCACTTTAAGACTTTTATTGCGAAATTAAAAATTAATTCTATTATTTAGTACTATTTTTTGTTGATCACCTTCCAATTATTTGTTCTAATTTTGATTTTAGTTTTACATTCTAAATAATATAAGTGTATAGAGTTTTTCTTTCTTAATTTAATAAGTATAGAATGATTTTTAACTCATCTTTTTATGTTCATTTTTTTCTTCAAGATTGACATTTTTATTGGTACCGAATTAATTATAAGCTTTAGATTGAGTTAATGCAGTCAAAGTTTAAACTCTATCGAATATTAATCTATTTCCATGTTTTACTCATCCTGAATACTTCATCATCTTTAACTCAATGATTAACTTTACTTTTATTCGCTTGTAAAATCTCATTCTTCCTTATAGAATACCAACATTAATCTAGTAATTAATGCTATATACATCTCTTATCTATAACAAACAAAGTCCTAAAGCCTCTGTATTCCAATAAAGAAACTCAATTAATATTAGTCATTTCTTACTAAAATCGCTTAAACGCCTTTCTAATTCTTCTTTGAATTTTACACTCTAAGTAATGTAAACGTGTTGACTTTTTCATTCTAATTCTGATTTGAGTTTTTCATCTGAATATATGTTGTTATACGTTTCTAGAAATAAATTAGGCAAATATTATAATTTTTGTGATTCACCAAATAACTTTATTTAGTATAGAACTAAATAACTTTACTTAGTATATATGTTACATTATATGTATTCTTGAATCTGTTACATGAACTATCATTAATTTACAAACATTTATGAATTTAAAAATTAATTTTTTACCAGGATAGTGTTGAATTACATGCAAAAGCCTTTTATTTTCACCGTGTAATTTTTTTAAATAATGTCATAGTATACTATAACTACAAGCCAAAGGATATATTTGCACTGATTACTTCTTTGAATTTAATTGCATCATAATACTGTGTTAGTATGATTATGAACTTATTTTCCTTTTTTTATTTGTAGGAGTTGTTGATTTAGTAATACATTGATATCATAAAATCTTTGGTTGTTGGTAAAATCTACTGCAGGTTAAATGAACTACTTTTTTTTTTCAATCTCAACTTTCGCATCTAATGTTACTTTTATTTGATTTTTTTTCTATGTGTAATTTATGAATTTTTTTTACTTATTTTATTTTTTAGGGCATAATTTGTTTTTAATACATAGATATCAAACAATTTTCAAATTTTTTGTATAGTCTATCTGTGGTGAAGTTGATCCTTTTTACATTCTTAAACATAAGCATGTATGAAAATCAAGCTGTAAAAATGTGATAAAAGAATATTCAAGTAATAAATTTCATACCATGTTTTAGGAAAAGATATAAATGTACATGTAGCTCATATATTTTTCCTATAGTAGACAACTTTAGTTTTTTTTAATTCGATTGTAAATATTTGCTTTTTAAACTTACGATTCTTGTTTAAATGTTTATGTGATTACTACAACAAAACAACCATATTACAACTATTGATTTACAACTAGCATAAGCTGACAGTTGTAATAAGTTACCTCTAACAACTTTGTTCTTATGCTAGTTGTAATATACACATCTGACAACCGCTTCAATTTTTTTACAGTTGTAATATCTATTTCCAAGCACTCTTTTCACGCTTCTGCAACAGCCGCTTCGTGAAAATTTCATTTCCCTCCCAACATTTCAATAGCCGCTCTTTTCTTAAACTCCTAAAAATAAACATCATCGTCAAAATTTCTAAACCTAAAACCGCAATTCTCAATAGCCGCTCTTTTCTTAAACTCCCATCATCGTCAAAATTTCTAAACCTAAAACCGCAATTCTATCCCATGTTGTTCTCGCGGCCTTGCCATCATCGAAGCTAAACCCTACCGAAAGCCTTCGACGAATTGCCAAACCATACACCAGTGTTGTTTTCTGCGTTAACGAACATTCTGAATCGAGGTTTGAGTTTCTCTTCACCTTTCGAATCAATTTAGCAGTAGATTTGTTATACTCATTCATTTATGTGTATAGATCGAAAATTAAACAATGTCAATACTGATGCTTGATTTCATTTGCTCATTGTTGTTAGTGTTTGATTGATAATTGGAGTTATTTGTAGTAAAATTGAATTGAAATCCTCTGTATAGTCAAAGATTTGGGTTTAATTTTTTTAAGATATAGTGATATTGTGCATGTTTTGTCACACGAGTGATCATCTGTATCTATGCCGAGTCATTGCAGGTAGCACCTGATATTGGTTCAAATTATTTTAAATATCGTACTTCATAATTTTCAAAATCTTATGTTGTCTGATGTAGTGGTTTTGCGTGAAGAAGCATTTAGTGTTGTGTGGAAATCATTTGATGCTAGAAACGTTAGTTTTTTTTTAATTTGCAAACTCAACCCTGTAGAATTCTTGCAGAGATCGTAAGAACTATCAGACATAGTTAGAGTAAATTTTGGGAATTGAATTATGAGTTATATAACAGTAGCATGTGCGGAATTTATATGTAAACCTTGAGTTAAAAATCCGCCCTATTTTTATTTATTCACAAGAGCTTCAATGCATTATTTTTGTTTTTGTAGAAAATGAGAAAGATGATTAGCTGCTTGGAAGCAGAAGATTTTGCTCCATTATTACATGAGGTACAGAAACTGCTTCTATACACGCGTGCGCACGGAACAAACTTTGGTATATGTCCTTAGCTGTACTGTTGAATTTTTTGTATGCTATGAAAACAAGTTTTTACTCCATCTAATGTTCATCTCATGATGTTATATTTTTGGATTTATATACGTTTGTGCTTTTCTTATGTTCATCTCACACTGAGAGTTAAGTTAATTCTAAAGAACGCTGTTGGTTATATTGAATGAACTGTCTGTCTAGCTGTTAAATCAACCAATTACTCAAACGAAAGTAGATGTCAATGATGAAGCCTTTTTTAATCAACCTTCTCAATCAATCCACACGCTTTGATTTTAAAATTATTAGCTATAACTTTAATAAATGGTCCATAATTGCTAGAACACTAGCGTACACAACAAAGTGCGGTTTTGAACTGACCGACCTACAAAATTGCATAAGCTGTAAGTATGCATTTTAATTGAAGTGTTGAGCAATGTTAAGCGAATCTATCTAATTGAAATCGAGGCTAAAATTTTAAGAGTCAAGAACTCAGCTGTCGTATTTAACGTTGATTTGTAAATTCAATGTGGATAATGTTGTCACTCTTTACATACGTTTGGTCCACTAGAAATTTTTTTATATCAAACTTCTTAATTCTACTTTAATTTTTTTGTGTAATACTAACTAATTATATTCTTTGCTTATTTCGGATAATTTTCCATAATTTACTTTGATATGGCAGTGATGTTTTGGCCTCTCAAGTAAGTTGTTAATGATAAGCATTTTAGCACCAACTCGATTGAATAACAATTGCCACTGATGTTTATATACATATAGTTTGATTACATAAAGTACCCACATCGTTTGATTTCTTGATATTTTATGCTATTTATAAAACGTGGATAACATGTCTCTTTTGCTACAAAAATATACATATTTATAATGAATGAAAGAACAAATGTGGTATTGGAATTCCTGCAAAGAGACTAGCAAGAAAGAGGCATATCCCTGCTGAAGACTTTCTGTTTCTTGTTCTGAAGAGAACAAACTTTATCTCTGAGTTGTTCAAATGCTTGCATTGTTTCACTGTCGAAACCACCTGCAAACTGATATAAGAGTTGTGTTATAATTTGTTCATAAGAATTAACTGTGTTTCTGGGTTAGCAATTAGTTCATACCTGGTGAACTCTTAAAGCGAACTTAACTCCTTGAAGCATGAGTTCTTCTTCTTCGGGGCCTTCTGTTAAGGACTCGAGCTCGGATAAAACTTGCTTCATGTATTTCATGGCTAACTTCACTGAAGCTAGTTTGATCTACATGGAGAAAGAAAGAGCATGATATAATACATCCAGTATACTGGAACATGATATGCAGAATGAATCATAGTAACTTGCAAACAATGTTCTGTAGGGTTTGACATGGACTTGGGCTAGGGCAACCTACCCAGGGACCATTACATGTAATGAAATTTTATAGTACTACTACTATATTATTCTTTAACAAGCTAAAAATTTAGCCATGTGGTTAGTTGTTTTATGTGTTTGTCCTAGAAATTAGAATCAACATTCATGCTTTCTATATGTGTGTAATAATAATAAACATAAAATAAAGAATGACTATAAAATTGTTCATATCTGTAGCTGTTGTTTATTTTGGCATGCTTGGATAATCAAATGAATGAAGTCAGGAAATTTTGTATGTTAGTGCTCCATTTAATGGCATATTTTCTATAATTATAAATAAGACAGCCATTCGAATATTGAAATGGTGATAACTTTAATATTTGCTTGGCATAATTGGGAATTAAACAATACAGCCATTTAAGTTTTCTCCTTGTATCAATTAACCTAGCTGTTTCATGATGGCAGGGTTGGTGTCATGGCCCGCAAATCCGTACCTCTTGATTAACCACTAATCTCCATTGATTAACTCAAAATGAACGGGAATGCGAACTATGATGGTTTAAGAAGAAGAAAAAGGTAGAAGAAGAAGAAAAGAGTAGAAAAGATAGAAGAAAAAGAACAGAAGAAAAACAACAGAAACAGAGAACAGAAAACAATATCAGAATCTTACACATCGCAGCGGAACAATATATAATAGATAACACTAGTCTTTTAAAACAAAGAACTATATCAGTTTATACATACATCAATCAGAGTCATATACAACAATGGACAGTTATATAACTTGTCCTCATACAGAATACACAGCGGAATAAAATAATATCAGATACAAATACTATATCTCGCCATCCAGCTTGCTTCCAAAGCTCCAGAATATCCAGAATATCCTGATAACCTAACTCTAGACTGCCCGTGTGGAAAATTTGTGGGCACCCAGAGTTTAGAAGGGAAACAATAAACTCCGAGTCAGTCATGGTGACTGGTGTGAGATAGTAAAACAGTTATTTTTCACAAAGAAAATAAAACAAATTCGCAATGCTTTTGGAAAATGAAACTACCATAAGACCTCCCACCACACACACAATGCAAACGCAGAATTGGAGGAGATTTCTTCTTATGATAGTCAAAGATGCTTACTACGGAAAATCAAATCATTTTTTATATTATTATTAGTGCATAGTGTAGAAAACATTTTGAAAGTATAATATTAATCTTAGCCAACATACGACCAGTATCGTATGCCTACTATAGCTACTATGTTCAATAGCAGGTTACCGCCACATTCCATAGCAGGTAATACAACTAAAACCGTACAAGTCACGTATTGTTTCTTTGGATTTCCAACAAATGGTCAGGCCAAGGAACTTCCTATGCCACGATGGGTACGTCCCTGGAATAGACGACCCGAGAACCTAACCGGATCTCTGCCAACACAAGGTCGGGTTACCTCTGCAAAAATAGGTAACTACTGACACACGTATGCCATCCCCCGATCGTAACCGATCTTCCCGAGGATCCCCGATTTCCAACAAACCACATAATAATAATGCAGCAACCACATAGGTTAAGTATCTGGGCTCCATACCATGATACCACCTCTATCCAGAAGGAATGACATACACTAAGGGGCGCTACTCCCTAGAACCTTGCCGCATCCTTCCTGTTTTGACCATTTCCGGGGTGTGAGGCTCGACGAAGTCTCGTCCACAAAGCTACGCTTTCTACAAAGCCATGCTTTGGGTCAAACAAAATGATCAACCTATGATCACAAAGATATAAGATCAAACAAATGATCATATCGCAAATGATCAAACACTGATCATTTCACAGCAACACTCAGTATGCCACGTTACCAAATTGGGATATATCGCTGATAAATTTCAACTACATAACCTCTGAGCTCGTACGTCTCAGAGAAGGGTGTTAAGCTAAGAGAATAAATTCTCCGCCACCAACAGAAATGTATTTGAAAGAAATCAGCTTTATATCTCAAATTGTAACGTCAGACACACAATCCATACAAGTCTGTTCCGGGATCGAACAGAACCGAAGGCACTTCTCACGAAGCCCTTGCATATCCGGATAAATTTCTAATCACGTCAGGACTTCCCGTCACTAAGGGTGATAAAACCTCTAAATCGGAGATCAGCCGATGTAGAGTAACTCGACGGTAATCCTTCCGTTTTCAAAAATATCCGGTCTTCAACACCGGTCTTCGAATGCAATTCATAACGACGTATCACATATTCGGAATGGGTTATACGACCCCATGGTCCTTTCCCGGTTAACCCGAATAGTGAGCGATTTATTCAAAAATAAGTGTGGCATTCAAATTCATCCAATTCACAACAAATACCATTCAAGGTAATTATTGATAGTCGGTTATTTAACTATCAATAAAGATGCGCAACATCATCAGATTCCAAATAATTTTCCAATTTATTTATTTTCCAAAATATCTTTACTAGATATCAAATTTCCACACTTCAAAAATAAATCAACGTTTATTTTTCTAAACAGTTTCCCTTTCCTTTATAAATTCCATAGTGAATTTATGTTTTCAAAATATCTACTGATATACGATTCTCAAATCGATTTCAAATATTCAACTTTATTTTATCTTTAAGAAGATAAAATCTCAAAAACGTTCATTTCATTTTGGAAAACATTCCCATACTTATTTAATAATAAGTATTTCACAAATCTATTTATTTTCAACACTTGAAAAATATTCGATATACTTAAATCAATATTAAGTATATATTTCATTCTTTAAGGAAACTATTTACTATAACAACATTTATTTGAGTCAAAACGAATGTTACGTAAAACATCGTTACGACGACTCAAAATCACTAGTATAAGAATTCGGATTTTGATAGATATATAAATCCCAATACTACATCAAAACATTTCCTTTCGGAAATCATTTACTATAACAACAGTGTTATAGTCCATCATTTCCTTATTTTCCTCGAAAACGTCTATTTCAACAATGAATGTTGAAATCTATGTTTTCGATATTCAATATATTTTAAAACATCGCTTAAAACAATTACCTTCATTTCAAATATCACTTTTCCAAAACCATATCCATTTTACTTAACAATATATTCACTGTCCAAAATCGTGAATATACTTCACTAATTACATTTCACTATTTTCTACACGTTTTATTTCAATAATAATTCGCTATCCAAAATCGCGAATATATCTTCTTTAATAACCTTCTACATTTAATTTATCAAATTCAATTGATCTCAAATTTATAAAACAACGTTTATAAATTCTATTTCTATTTTCTAACAACTTCAATTTAATAAATCCCCTTTATTAATAATTCGATTCATAACTCAAATCTTATACCAACAATCCATATTATAAGTTAAATACTTATAATTCCTTTATTTTACCAAAACATTTCCATTTATAAGTTCACAATTTATAAATTCCATTTATTTATAAATTCTTAAAAATTCATTTTAACGCTTATAAAAACTCGTTTTATAATACCAACATTTTAATTTATAAAAATGTCAACTTTATAAACCTTTTAAGTAAACCGTTTATAATATTTTAAAAATATCAATTTAAACCATTTTATAAATCAATCAACTATTTATTCCAAAAATCACTTTTCGGTTATATTCCACAAAGATCTTAATTTTTATAACTTTAAAATTTAAACGTTTATTTATTTAAAATAAATCACTTCAAAAATTTAATAAAACGTATAGTTTCAAAGATCACTTTAAAAAATCCTTTTAAATTAAAAGTCGTTATTTTTAAAACTTGAATCCGATGATGTAACAGCACCAATTAGTCAATCACAACAACAAACATCATATATCAATATGATAACAGAATATACATCAATATCTGTAAATAAATAAATACTGGTGAGGAATCCAGTTGGATCCCTCCAACCTGTTTCCCTGCATCCACAGACGTTAGCACAATACCAATTCCACTTCGAGGTGGAATATCGCGGTATATGGGTTTTATAAAAATCATCCGCTTACTAACGGCGCAATAGGGTCTCATCCGCTATACGAGGCGGGAAATCAATCAATCCAATATATACATATGCCAATATGTATATATTGCTATATATATAGATATATCCTACCATATCTAATATCACATCCAAATAGCAATCATCAATCAATAACTGTAAAATCCACTTTTCAATCGAGTGAGAAAAATCTCACCTTAGCTTTTATTTTGCAATCCGTTTCCATTTCGACCATTTCTTCTTGATTTTTAACCTTGTATAAATAATTATACAATTTCATTAATATTTGAATCAATCGAACCATCAATTATTATTTATTATTTTGGTTAAATAATAATTTAATCACCTCAAATATCATTTTACAATTATTTTACTTTAATCTAACCGATGATTTTAATTTAATGAAAATTTTTATATTTTTCAAACTAACTTCCTTTTCAAGAAATTCTAAGACTCTGTTAACATTTTTATTTCCTTTAAAGCACTTCTGCCTAATAACAAAAACTATCACAGTAACATTTTTTTCAAACCTTTCTTGTAAATCATGCACTGTAAATTCATATATATATACATTATTTTCTGTCTAAATATATATATGTTTGGATTAAATCAAAAACGAACAGGATGGCTACTACCTGCAGACGACCAGAGCACCAAGCTTTCAAACCCTTAGCAGTCCCAAACCCACATCGCCGATGTCACGAACCTCGTCGCTGACCTTCTCTTTGCTTGAATCGAACGAAATCGATTCCGACCTCGCACCCTTGAACTCGCGAATATCACCATCTGCCAATGTCGTGCCCTAGTCTCGTCGCTGCCTTATCCATCGCGCGCGTGCTACGCCACTACATCGACCATCGAGCCACCATCAACTCGCGACTTCCTCCCCAGACTCACGTGCTCGAACAACCCCCTCCAGTCGCGCTCACATCAGCGACCACGTCGCCGCACGCCTTCATCCTCCCCTTCGAATTCGCGAACGCCTTTACTGAATTGAACGAGTCGCCATCGCGAATCGCCTGCCACCTTCCACTCGAGATCGAACTCGCGAACCCAGACCCCCTTCCGCTCAATCGATTTCGCTCCCCCCTTTTCTTTTTATAAATCGAATCGATTTCGATTTTGAATACATGGATGCTTCTGAGTTTGAATTTTGTAAGGCGACCATTGATTGCTTTCTTCGTTCGTTTTGGAACTGAGGGGGAGAGGGGTATTTAAAATTGGAAGAGAATGGTTGGCACGATTTGTTTCGTGATGTTAGGCGCAATTCTAGGCATGATAAAAGGGATGAACGTGTGTATGCCGGCAAAATTTAAATTTTAAATTTAAATTGTATTTGATTAAATTTTAACGCGTTTATACGTCGTGTGCTCTCATAACAACTCCGATTAACACGAAATTTGAAACCCGGTAATAATACAATATTACGGATCCAATGGAACTGGTTTCGTTGAATTCCAAGACTGCGCCTCGGACGGCTATTTTTAAATTCGATTTAAACGATTAAATTTCAAAACTGAACAGAACAGTTTCAAATTCAATTCTGAAAGTTCTATTACCTTCAGAATTATCAATACGAATTTTAAAAGCTTTTGAAATATTTTTCTTCAACTTAAAATTGAAGCTTCGAATTTTTATTCAACTATCAACAGATTAAATTCTATAATTTAATCGCCAAATTCGAAGTTATATCGGGGATTCAAATTAAATTATCGTTCAAATATTTAAAATAAATTAAATATTTTCAATTTAATTTGTTAAAAATTCAGGGTCGTTACAGTTGGCAACTTATGATGCTATGTAGTATATTCAGTCTCCACTCTCTATGTTGGCCAGGTGAATTTTTGTTCCTGTTTTTTTTTAGATTTTGGAAAAGCTTTGAAAGGATTTACATTTAGACAAATAGGCGTACATGTTTTTGTTGATTGGTACGTATACTAATATTCTTGTTCAATGCAAGTTGCCTCTTTGACATCCTTTCGGCTTAATTATATGAATACTGCTGTTATAAATAGCTCTTGATTATAATTCAGTTACCATCTGAGTATACATTGCAGGATCTTATGCTTGAAAGCACTCAACTAGATTGCACTCATATGCTAATTCATATTGCATCATACGTCTGTACTATTGGACTCAACTGGATTCTTAAGCACTCAACTAGATTGCACTCAACTGGATTCTTAAGCTAATGCATATAGTCCTACTTCATACGTCTGTACTATTGGACAAGCGGTTAGAAGGATTGTTGCTTGGCATGGGGAATTGATCTCTTTTGATTAGTACGTATCTGTATTTATATTGACGTATGTTATGGATTTGGTTATGTTCTGTAATAGAATCATGAACTCAAAAATGGTGTAAAATTGAATTGTTTTAGCTTTTATTAAATGTGAATGGTTCGTGTTGTTTCAAGTAATGTTAACGATTGTAGTTATTATTAGTGAAATATTGGTTTTAATTATGTTGTGAAATTTATGATTAATAGCAGTTGTCGGAAGATGAATTGCAATTGTTGGTAGCAGTTGCTTTCCATAAATGTATCTACTGTGAATCATGTTTTTTGCAACTGTGAATAACAGCTGTAGTAGATAACTACAACAGTTATCCAGCAGTTGTCATACCTGCTACAGCACGAAATGTTACATATCTACAAGAGTTACCAACAGTTGTAAAATGGTTATTTGCAAGGGTAAGAAACAGTTGTAATATACAATATCACAACGGTTATATGCAACTAAAGAACACAGTTGTAAAAAATTGATAGTCTTTTACAACTTCTTAAAATACGACTATGGTTCCACCGTTGTAATATATCTTTTACAACTGTGTTCCACCGTTGTAATATGCCTCTTTTGTTGCAGTGAATCTTACTTGACATAAATTTATATTTTAAATTCTAATCTAACACTATCTATCTTAATCAATATGTGGTTTGTTAATTTTTTCTACAATGTTATTTAATAGGCCAAGAAAATTTCATAGGTAATACATGATTACCATTGAATGCACGACTATCACTGATTTTTCGGAGACCTTACGAAATTGTAAGGCAATTTATTTCCTACAAAGTACGTTTGATGCTATATTCTTTTGAATTTCTACAGTTAGAGATGTTTGTAGATAACTATGGATTGGGGATGACTTATTTATAATGTTTATATGTAAGTTAATTCAAAACTAGAATGATCGTATCAAACTATATTGTCATTCAAATTATTTGCTTCTAATTTTGTTTAGTTTGAATATTGATGAATAAGATAATCAATAATAGTTAATTCATTTTTATTGAATTCAATGAGAGGATCAACTACATATTGATTCTTTTCAATGGTTAAATTAAATTCCACTTTTATTTTAGTATAATGTTTGATTTTGTAATGGACCAAAATTGCTTTTTAGTTTTACTTAATTGCATTATTTTCAAGGAATGTTTTTGTTAAATCATGTTGTGTGATTTGTTTTAACAACATTTGTAAAATTTCTTACAAAATAGGATCACGCTCAAGTAGTTGGGATCATTAAAGCAGGAAGATGCAAAGTTTAGGTGTCAAGTTTCTACGAAAACCAAATATAGTGAAAGCGATACGACAAATACTGAAGTATACAAATTGTTAGTTTACAATTTATGATGCTACTGAAATGCACTTAGATTTTCTCCTATTAATACCATGTCTAAATGGTAGCAACAAAATACTATTATTGTTGATTTGAACCACAATTATGCATATTCATTATTTAAAAATTTACCAATATTCCCCAAATAAACAGCTGAATAAACTAAATTCGTCTTCCACCCTAATTTCGAAAATAATATCGAATGAATTAGATATCGGTTCACTCATTCGTTGGTGAGCTACAATCATGAGAGTATGCTTTAAAGAATATATGTATCATTATATGTAGTTTTGTAAAAGAAAAGAAATAGTATATCTATTCAAATATTATAAAATTCAAAAAATTTAAATATTGCATTTCAAATTTTTACAGCCTTCACAAATTGTTGTTTTCAAATGTTTTTATTAATGAATATTTAGATAAAATCATTGTTAGTAAATCATTTCTAGAAACCTTGTTGGAAACTAGTGAGTGGTGGGAATGTTATATCGGACGTTGTTGGATTTCACAAGCAGAGTTCTGATGTTCGGTGGAAAAACTGCCTGGGAATTTAGTTGGAAAATTTATGTTTCACTGTTGTAACAACTCGCACCTCTGAACACACTAATTGAAGGCCTAAAATGATGTTTGAATTCACGTCATGTCAAGAAGTATGAGTCTTATGGTTTTAAGAGTTTACATGATACAAAGATGATTTTAAGTTTAAGACATTCTATACTTTCAGATCTCATAGTGGAAGGAAATAAATATAAACTGAAAATAATTCCAAAACATCATAGTTCTAAAATAACCGCAGTACATACAATGTATGACATAAATAAAAATCTCTAAATAACATTATAATAAGTCCGACTAGCATATCATATGGTACATAGAAGAATGACTATAAACAAATATATCTATAGCATCATGTTGTCATCTCCAGCACCTTTTCAATTCAACTCAACTGCTATTTTTTTCCTCCTATAATGGATATAAAAGTGAAGAAAATGAGGGATTATATAAAATATTGTCAATGAATTGTATTATTAGTGTATGGTGTTCACATGTACTTAACTTCATCGATAATCAACATGACTGTAATGACCAGCCTTTTCAACCCTCAAAATTTAATATTAATACATTCATGGTATTCCTGTGCCGAACATCCATGTGCCAGAAAGACAAATTGTTGGGGTGAAAAAAGAAAGAAAAGACAAAACAAAATCTCACATGACGTGTAATATATAATATACAACAGATCTTTACAAAAAAAATTATTATACATACATCAATTAAAGTAAATTAACATATCATCAGTCTGGACAGTTATAACAATATGTCCTCACAAATGCTGATAAATACATAACAACAAATGCAGCGGAAATAAAAGATACATGAATACGTCTTAAAGGCATCCTGCTCATCTCATGAAGTTCCAAAGCATCCATAATTTAATATGGAAATATGCTCCAGCTAACCTCGAGCACTATAAGAAAATAATCCCCCGATCAGTTTGGTAAACCTGTGTGAGAGACACAAATCATATGGATTTTTAATGTTATAAAATCTTTCAGAAATGATGGTATTATGTAAGACTACATCGCACATAAACACAGACGGGTTTTAACCTTACGATAACCAAATCATTTTATACAAAAATCTAGTGATATTATAATAATGTCTAGGGTTTAAAATAAATCTATACCACAGCTGAAATGCTTGCATCTCACGTTCCAACACATTTGGTATACAACTAAGTCATTAAGGCACGTATTGGAAAATGGATTCCAACAATGACAAAGTAAGGGCTTACCTTCTGTACAGTATACCCCTAGATAAAATGTACCAAGGCTGCATACATTACACCTCTACAAACACATAATCAACCTACCTATAGTGCCGAATATGGTCACCACCCCAGCCGCCTACTTGACAAACCGTTCCAAGAGCCTAGAATGCATAATTCATGAATATCGACCTAGATGCAAGTGATGATCATACCCTAAGCCTAATGGCAGCGAACCACATAGCCCTTTTGCATCTCCCTTGTTTTTGTCATTTTCGGGTGTGAGGCTTAAGACTACGTTTTATCTTTTTAGCAAATTCCACTTGGAATTATAACACTACCCTTTAGGCAATAATGCAATGCCCGTATTCATCCATATAAGTTGTTCTGAGACTAAACAAATCGAAGGAATTACTGCTACATCCTTAGGATTAGTAGCAAGAAGACCTTGCACTTCAAAGAATCCCGTCTTCGATTTCATCATCTTCAATTCGAACGTTTATGTCTATTCGAAGTGATTTTCAGATAACTCATGTTACCTGATACTGGTCCCTCCGAACCAACAATTAGTAGATTTGAAATTGTCCAAGATTTGATAGTTAGTTATTTAACTATCGAATAAACAAACAATAAAAATGGAGATTTAATTTCCTATGGAAACCAACCATGGTTAAGCTGTAACACCACACGTTTTTACGTTAATTAATTAAAATGTAATTTATTAATGAATAGTAAACAGTGAAAAATAGAATTTCTGCAAATTTCAGAATTTGGTTATGAAACTTATACCATTGGGTTCGTGGCAATTTTCTGATCAATATTCATATATAATGTTTTCTGATCGGAGTTCAAACGGAAAATTTATTAACATTTGAATTTTTGGAGTTGGAAACAAATATATATTTTATTAAGGAAATAATTTGAAATAAATTAACATTAATTAAACGCTATTAAAATTGACTGTTACCTTACCGTTAAATATTCCAGTTAGGGTATAAGATTACATTAATTGTTTAAAGGGGGAAGTAAATTGACTGATCAACTAATGTTAAGGTATCGCATGAATCAACAGCATATGGGTCGATCCAGGAAGTGCTCGGGTCAACCATGAGCGGTCGACCTAAGCAGGGTCACGGTTGACCCATGATCTAGTTTGTGCAACGATAATTTTTGGCCGTATGGCTCAGATTTGATATAGCTCGATCTAATGGTTAGCACTGATTTGAACCTATATAAATTAGGTCCTAGGGCTTCGCTTCCAACTCATAATTTTCAATTAACCACTGAAGCTCTACCATTTTCTTTTCTCCTCCAAAAATTTGAAATACATAGAAATAGATATAAATTGCATGTATACATTTTGGAGAAGGAATAAGGGATGATAGAGAATAGAAAATAGGTTCAAACCAAGTCGATACATCGGAGGTAAGATATAAATTTGGTTCTAATTAATAAATTAAATCTAAATCACTTTTCTCTAATCCAAATTTAAAAGATCTGTATAAATGTTATTTGTGGATCCGAATAGGGAGTCAAAATGGAGAATACAGAAAACAGGGTTTAGATCTGGATTAGATCTAGAGATTTGGGAGCGCTAATAAAAGGTGAGAGGGAACATTATATGTTTTTATATAATATCAGATTATATCATTGCAGATCTATTCCTACATGCTTGGGAAATTAAATTTAATTTGCAAACAGATTCATAAATATGAAAAGTGGAAGATGTTAAACTTGCCTGTGTAATTTATATTGATGAATTGATACCTTCCGGTTATGAAAACTAGTTTGGAAATTTATATGAAAATGATATTGAAATTGCGTAATGATTAGATTTAATTTCATAATTGTGTAATTATTAGATTTATTTTTGTATGGGTGTAATGACTAGAAAATTTCTTTTATTTGACGAATATGAATTAACTTGAAATGAAATATTATTTCGATCTTTAAGGTTTTTGTGATATTTTAGTGCATTGGAACTTAAGTTGTTACATTTTGTATCAGAGCTTAGGTTAATCGATCTGAAAAATTAGTGGGTGAACTTATTAGTATTTTGTATATAAATATAATATACGTTAAATCCTAATAATTCCAATTATAGAATAGTTACAAATAAAAAATCCCTAAAGTTGGATGGTAGATGACTCCCTAGTCGGGCCTTGATAGCCCAATGATTGCAGATCACTATATTATTGCTAATTTATGATGTACAATAGGTCCAAATTAATGGAAAATAAGAATCTATATGTTATAGATAGAGGAAGATAAGGAAGTTTATGAATAAGGGTGTGAAATGGTCACTCCTAATGGATAATTGGATTTTCAATATTGAGAAAGGAACAAGCTAGTAAATTTAAGGAAATATTTTCTTAGGTGAACTGTTAGAAATCTACTTCGAGTTCAACCCAATAGCGAGAATTTTGTAAATAATTGAGAAAAAATAAATTGTACACTTAAAAAGCATTTTTGATGAAAATGGTTGTAAAAACAAGTAAATATTGGATTTTGAGAATTATCTACAAAAGCTTTATTGGAAAAAGAAAATAGATATATATTTAGTTAAATTGAAAAGTTTTCCATAAAATGGTTGTACAAAAGTAATTCGTTTGAAAAGGTAACAAAGTGTGTGTGTGTGTGTGTATGGCTCACTAGTTCCTTGTAAATGAAGAAATTTGCGAACATAAAGTTCTAATAGAAATTGATATTTTGTTGAAATTTAAGATTTCAGTAAAGGAAATTTTGTAGGAAAACATTTTCATTTCAAAAGAAATGATAGGGCAATATAGCTCATGAGTTTTTTTATGTAATGAAATTTTTTACGTTGTAAAGTAAAAATTTAGGGGTGGATGATATAAAGTGGTACACGTTGGAATAAGTACAGTTTAGGTAAAGGAGTTGAATAGTAGAGAAGTTATGAAATATAAATAGAAATGAGATTTGATTTATAGTAATTAGATTGGGATTTAACATGTTTTAATTCATTGGAACGAAAAGGGATAATAATATGAGTTTCAATGAATCAATCAAGTTGCAAATAAATGTGTATTATTTGAAATAATAAGGAATGTAAAAGTAAAGAAAGAGATGTACAAAATATGGGAAACCCTGTATTTTGTAGTATCTATTTCAATAAATAAATGAAGTATAATTCCTTGTAATTTCACACAAAACACGAATTCCCTTTTAAGTGATTCATAGAGAGTTATAGTGTTAACAATTCCTTTAAAAATGGGAAAGTAGTTCCAATGCATTAAAGTATAAGATTTTTAGGCATAACAAAAAAAAGTGTAGTAATTAGAAATTTTGTAGTAGATCATGAAAAGAAATTTTGTTAAGTAATTAAATTTGTAGCAACATAGGAAATTAAATGCATAACAAAGGAAAAATAGACATTTTCCATTGTTGTGCATATTTGTTGCAAGTATATTTTAGAAGTCCCCCTAATATAGTATTAGAGAATCCACAAAGGATTAGAAGTGGAGATAAATGTGAGTGGTAAGAAAATGATAGAATGAGAGTTGCTCTTATCTACTCTAGTTTTATTATTTAATAATTTTTAAAAGTTGTTTTGGAAAAATGGCAAAGTGCATTTTTAGAAAAGAAATGGTTTGGTGTAACGAATAATTTTCTGAACAGAAAACCTAATAAATAGTTTAATCTAAAAATCCTAATTGTTAGGAAGTAAAAGTTGAAAATATCTTTAAAAGAAAAGGTTGATTTGAAATAAAAGGGGGAAGAAACTTTTAATCAAGTTTTGCTAACATTCCCTCTAGGGCTTAATGAATAAGTTAAATTCAAAAACTATAAATTAAAGTTTTTAAAAGCTTAGGACACCAAGTATTTTTGAATTTAATAAGAAATTTCTAGGTTACACTTTTAAAGACAAAGGTTTTGGGGGATTAAGGGTTTCAAATTTTTTGAAGTTTTAGTTTTGAAAAAAATAATGCAAAGACCAAACCAAAATTTCTAAACGTGGAGTAGATTGGAATTAGTGTCTAGATAAGACGGGATAAAGGTAAGGATATGAAGAAGATAGCAATGATTACTCTTGGAATAGTAATAAATAATTCCCATATAAAGTAAATAATAATGATAAGAATCTTGGAATACTTTGTTAGATATGAAAGCAGGTTTGAGAATGCCACCTAGAAATTTGGATTAAAAAAAGATGGCAATGAAGTATATTGAGTTGGCAAACATTCATGGTGGATATTGGCAAACTCAAAGTTAATATATGAGGATTGCAGTCGAATGGCATTTTTGGAAGGTCCATTCAAATTAAGTATGAAGTGATAGGATCACAACGCCATTAGTGTTAGTTAATATTGAAATGCAGCTTCCAACAGTTGTTCTAGTTAGGTTGGGTTGTAAACATTAGTTGCCTTTATTAGGAGTAAAGTGCGTACTATACTAAAGGAAATGTTCCTTTTATTTTTGTTTTCAACGTGGGCTGCAATTTTATGCGAAAACAATAAAGATAAGAAAATTTCAGAAATGATAGTCAACTAATGCATAAGAAAAGAAAAATAATAGAGACAGGAAGTTAAGAAATAAATAAATTAAGAAATTTTAATTAACTACTAAAATAGAAATGAAATAAAATTGTAAGTAAATTTCAGTAAGTGAAGTACAGGGAAAGGATGTTGAGTAGCCACGGGTCAATATCTCTGCACCTCAAATGCTGGAATTTATAATTGAACTTGGTTGCTGGTTGTTGCTTTAGATAAAGGAAAAGTTTTTGAAACTTAATATTTATCGCATAAATTAAGAGGGGTCCATTATGGACATTGGACTGTTGACTAGACCCCGATTTCTTGAGATGTGCAAAATTCTATTTTGAAAAACTTATATATATACACTTCTAGAAAAAATGTCTTTGAAGAACGTTTTGGAAAATCTTAACAATTTTAAATTTATTTATCGATAATTTAGAAAGTAATATAAAAATATTTTTGAATTGAAAAGGAAGAAATTTTCAAATTTTGAAAATGCCATATACTTGGCATTAGGAAATAGTTAACATGATGGTTAATATGGATTTTACTGTGTTGTAGAAATGACAGTAAAATAATATATGATTAGAAACAAGAGAGAAAGCTGTTATTGCAATGACCTACCTTTTCAAATCTCGAAAGTCTACACTAATACATCCATGGTATTTATGTGCCAAGCATCTAAGTGCCAGAAAGACAGATTGTTGGGAAAAAAGAAAGAAAAGATAGAATAAAATCTCACATCGTGATGAGTAGCATATAATATACACAAATCTTTACAAAAAGAAAAATGTAATATACATACATTAAATCAGAGTACACTAATCACTAATCATCAGCCTGGTCAGTTATACCAACTTGTCCTCACAAACGCCGATAAATAAAACAACACATGCAGCGGAAATAAAGAATGTACGAGAAATATGATTTGGACATCCGGCTCATCTCCTAAAGCTCCAAGACATTCAAACTATATATGAAAATATGCTCGGTCTGACCTGAGCATTATAATAAAATAACACCCGGATTATTCTAGTAAACCAGCATGAGAAACACATCTCAAATGAATTTTAAAGTTGTAAAACCTTTCAAAATAAAGGTATCTCGTAAGACCATGCCACAAATAAACACGGACTGATTTTTACCTTACGATAACCAAACATTTCTATAGAAAATCCTGTGATATTATAATAATGTCTAGGGTTGAAAATAAATATATAAAATAGCTGGAATGCTTGCATCTCACTTTCCAGCATAGTTGAGCACAACTAAGTCCGTACAACATTTATTGGAGAATGGATTCAATCAATGACAATCCATTAGGGTACCGTCTGCCATAGTACATCTTTAGAAAATGTACCGAGGGCCTCACATGGACCTCCTACGAAACAGGACCGGCCCTACCCCTTATTGGATAGTTTCGAATATTTCATTACCCTGGTTGCTTTTGCAACCTTTTCCAAGAGCTCTCATGCACAACCAAATCCATAAATGTATGTATCTAGAAAGGGTGATGACAATACCTTAATAGGTTCGACCAGTGGCGTATCCAGGACATAATATTGGAGTGGGCACAAAGTGATATGTGATTTAATAAAATAGACTTCAGATTGAAATAACAAAATAGACTTCAGACTTCAAAGTGATATGCTTTTTTTTATGTCACTGATATTTAACAAAATTTGCATAAGAAACTTATATGATTGAAATAAGACAAATAGTACCTTTAACATAATAGACTTCAGATTCATTACAAAAACGATCAATAATTGATCTTCCAAAAGAAAATTAATCATAACATACATATCTTAAATTTGTTCCCTACGAGTTCTCATATTTTGAAAACGATCGATAATTGCATCATTATCAATGATATCAAAGACATCTCTTTCAATATAAGTGATACAACTATCATTTAGCCATTCATCCCCCATTCGATCTCGAAGATTCGTTTTCACTATATTCATAGCTGAAAAAGTCCTTTCAACTGTAGCGGTTGAAACTGGTAGAATTAAGGATAACATGATGAGTTTATAAACTAAATTATAAACAATATGCTTTCCCGTCAAGACCATCTTCTTAGCTAAATCACTAATGCTTTTCACTTATTTGCATTCAGTATTAGATGTCATATCCATCACATAAATCTCTAATTGATTGCAAAGATCCATACGTTCCGCTTCAGAAAAATCATTTGGATAAAGTTCAGATAGACGAATTAGTTTCATGACATCAAAAGAAGCAAATAAATCATTAGGATTCAAAGAAGCCATGCATAGAAGCAATTCTGTGTTAACCTCATCAAAACGATTAGTAAGCTCGACAAGTTGTTTATCCAAACAAACGTAGAACAAATCAATTTGATAATGATGCAAGTTTGTTAACTTTGGCCCTCGCCTTGATCTACCTAAAAGAAGATAATTATCCTCCATATTTGGAATAAGAATATTTTGCTTCGTGCAAAAAGAACTTACTTCAACAAATAGGTTATCCCATCCATCATTTCTCATGTTTTGTAGCCGTTCCTTAGATAATTTCACCAAAGTTATAGCATTAACGATATCTTGATCTTTTCGTTGAAGTGCTTTTGAAAGATCATTGGTGATTCCAAGTACATTTTTCATCAAATATAATGTGAATACGAAATCAAAATTTTGCATCACTTTTATCAAATTTAAAGATTCTCCTTTTTTATCTCCAGAGACATCTTCCACCAAATCTGTAAGAACATCTATTACAGAAGAGAACATAACAATTAAATTAATTAAGGTTCCATAATGTGAACCCCAACGCGTGTCTCCCGGTCGTTTCAAACTTCTCTCTTGATTCAATCCTCGACCACTACATAATTCTCCACTCTGTAGTTGATTGAATACCCTTTTTGCTTCTTTTTCTCGTAGGATATCTCGACGCTTACATGACGCTCCAGCAAGATTCACCCAATTGTTAACTAAGTAAAAGAATTCAACAATGTGGTTTATATCTTTCGCGACACGAACAAGTGCTAATTGAAGTTGGTGTGCAAAACAATGCACATAAAATGCAGAATTGTTCTCTCTCAATATAAGTGTTTTGAGGACATTGAACATTCCTTGCATATTACTTGCCCCATCGTAGCCATGACCACGCAACTTTGTAAAGCTCAATTTGTGTTTGGAAAAAAGGCTTCAAGTGATGTTCTAAGTGATATTGCAGTTGTATTGGGAACATGTATCATGCCCATAAATCGCTCAATGACACAACCATTTTTATCGACAAATCGTATAACCATAAACATTTTCTCTTTAATTGAGTTATCACGTGCTTCATCAATTAAAATTGCAAATAGGCCACCATCAAGTTGTTTCAAGATAGCATTGACAACTTCGATAGCAATTGAGTTTACAACATCCTTTTGTATATCGGGTGATGTCATTTTGGAATTTTGTGGAGCATTTTCCAAAACAACAGCATTAATAGATGAGTTTTGATTTGCAAGCCATTGTAGAAGTTCTAAAAAATTTCCCTTATTCATAGAGTTTGCAGATTCATCGTGACCACGAAAAGCTAGTCCTTGACGCAAAAGATATCGAATGCAATCTATGGTAGCATTTAGTCAAACTCGATAGTCATTTCGGCATTGTTCTGTTTGCCTTACAATTAGTGGTTCAATGTGTCTGGCTTGAATCATTAAATTTTCAGCTTTCATACAAGCGGTGTTATGTGCTTCTGATTGAGTGTGTTCTTGGAATCTTCTACAATTTTTCCAATTTTTGTACCCACCCGTTATAAAAACCTCACTCATATTTCTGTTCACTGACTCTGGACGAAATAGATAACACTTCAAACAAAAAACTGAATCTTCTTTTACACTATATTCTAACCAACTCCCAAATTGGCTAAACCAATTTGGATTAAAGCGACGGGCTTTTTCTCCAATGATAGTTTGTGGAAATACTAATAAAGAAGGTTGACATGGACCTTTCTGTAAATAAGCTCTTCGAACTATATCTTGATCATTTGGGTCAAAGTCCGAAATTCGGTTTCGTAAGCTTGGATCAAAAGGAAGATTTAACAAATCAACATGAACGCGATTTCGAATCACTGTTTTTGGAATAGCTTCATTTTGAATATCATTATCTACAATATTGGAAGAAGATCTCATATTGTCCGAAATAGTATCATGAGCTCGTTTATAATATTTGTGCAAATCTGAAAAGGGGATTAACAATAATTAGATAATCTAACAATTACAAAACAGTCTAAAGTATATTCAATTTTTTTCAACCTTTGATTTGCACAAGTATTTCTCATTTTGTTGTTGAAGAATACTTTGATGGGTTTTTTTTTCATCAACAAATGTGTTAGCAGTGGTTCACCGCTAAATCAATTATGAAATCAAATCCTTTCAGCAAGAAATGTGTCTAAATTAATCAAATTAAACTATCTAGCTTAATCCCTAAAATATGCACATCACAAGAAATCAAAGAAAAACCAAAATAAGGTTACCCATTTTGCACAATTTCTGATCTAGGGTTTTGCTTTCACAAAATATATCTCGGCTGTAGTTGACGTTCTTAGCTGATGGAGAAGAAGAAATCTTCCGTGGTCCCGGTCCGTGCTTGGTGAAGCTTGAAGGAGTAGGCGAGCGTCTCGTTTGTTAGTTCGTTCTTTTATTTTTTTTTCATTCGTTCTTTTATTTTTTTTCCCCTTTCTTCGTTTTGTTGCTGCATCTATTTTGTAGCAGGCGGCCGTTTCTTTTGTTGCTGCATCTTGCTTTGATTTTTTTTAATACTGGGGTAGGCACGTGCCTACCCCATATACAGGTGGGCTCCGCCCCTGGGTTCGACCACTTAGCCCTGAAGCATATCCCCAGTTTTAGTCATTCCCGGTTGTTGAGGCTAGAGGCTATGTTTACATTTTTATTAAATCCCACTTGGAATGCTAACACTGCCCTCCAAGGAGCAATGCAATGCCAGCATTCATCCATACAAGTTTGTTCTGAACCTGAACGAAACCGAAGGCACTACCTCTACTACATCCAATTTTGGAATCACCCTCAGGATTAGTAGCAAGTAGCCCTTGCACTTCAAAGAGCTCCATCTTCGATTATCATTAAGATATTCCGATTTGAAATGCTTATGTTGGTTCGAAGTGGTTTTTAGATAATATATCCAATCTCGGTCTCTCTGAATCGACAACGATAGTTTAAAACATGCCAACATTTGATAGTCGGTTATTTAACTATCAAATAACAAACAATTCAACCAGGGATTTAATTTCTAAAGGAAAATAACGCTGGTTAAGCACAAAGCACCTATTTCCCTCTTTAATTAATCATTTCATTAATTAAAATCACTTTGTAAATACTTCTATCAAAATACTTTTACAAAGATGTATTCACAAACCCTTTATACTCTTTTCAATACTTGGAAAAATATCCATATACTTATTTCAACGGTATAAGTATATTCTCAAAACACTATACTTTCCCTACTTAGAAACTGTATTCATATACTTGTCTCCACGACCTAAGTTTGTTCACTAAATATTATGAAATATTTCTTATTTCCAAATCATGTCAATGGATTAAAATAAATATTGTTTTAAAAGAAACAGAGATAAGGATAAACCCAAACACTATTCCTCTGGTATTAAGCATGGAATGAGTGTCCACACCCCTAAAATTAAGAAGGTCGAATTGGGGAAATCCAATCTCAATTTCTTTTATAAATTTCTACAAATTCTTTTATAATCTCTTTCATTTATGAACATCTTCTTTACTAAAATTCCTAAATCCATTTATAAAACTCTTAATAAATCTCCAGGTTTATTAATATAAACATCCAAAATCATTTATAAAACTCTTTTATGAATCTCCAAAATAATTTATAAAACTCTTTTCCTTTATAGAACTCCATTACAAAAATCCTTTATAAAAATCCTATATAAAGCCTTTTTTAAATCCTTTATAAACCCAAAACTCCATTTTCACTTGTAAACTCTTTTATTAAATGAGATTCCTTTTATAAATCAATTCATTATTTAAAAATACAATCAGTCAGATAAATTGATTAACTTTAAATATCATAAATAAATAATAAGTTAGTTTTTCAACAACATTAGTAACACGATCAATTTTCCTTTAGAACATCACGAAAAAATAAATATTTTATTCCAAAACACTTTATTAATATAATATTTAATAACTTCCAAACATTATAAATATAATAATTAATATTTTCAACATTATTAATAAAACAATAATAATAAATATTTAATCATTATTATAATAAATTATAATTTGCTTCCAAAACATTATTAATAAATAATAATTATCAATTCTCTCAAGCAATATTAATTACATAAATAAATAACTTTTCACAATACTATATATATATATGTGTGTGTGTGTGTAAATAGCCTTTAAACAATATTAAATATAAATAAACAACTTTTAAAATATTTTTATACAATATTTAAACAACTTTAAACATTATTAAATAATAATAAAAGACTAACAAAAGGTTGAAGTAAAACAGAGGAGTTCAAAATCCATTTCAAATAAAATATCACTGAAAACCCCAACATTAATTTTAAATCATTTTCCAAATCGAAAACCATTTCCAAATCAAACATTACTTACCAGTATTTCCAAAATACCATATTGAGGCCAATTGTTACTATAGCACTTAACAAATGCTTTTACTTCCTTTTTCACTAAAAGATTTAACTTTTCACATGTGTCAGTGTCACATCCAATATGGTCACGTAGTCAAATTTCAACATTTAATAGGAATATACTTGAAATAAAACAACATGAATATAACTGAAAATTAATAATCACAAGTTTGAGAAATTCGAATTTTCCTGTAATTCAATTTTAAATATTAATTACTTTTCATAGTGGATATTTTAAACAATTAGCCAATAATTTCAACCAAACTCAAATAGTAAAATTTTATCTATTATATAATATACTGATTTATCCAAACTCAATTAATAATCACAATTTATAGTTATCACCGTAGCATTTCAGTTTCGTCTAAAATCGAACAGCGTTTGATTCTAGCTTGAAATTCTACAAGCCCCAATCTCAACCAATACAATTCCACAATGTAGATATCAATTCCATAAGTGCAACATGACTAACCGTGTTTGATTTGGACCTTGTATGGACAAGTTATTGTATCTATAAGATTTGGAATTAAATAATATAATTAAATAATTAATTGTGTCATTAATCTTAATTAACCTAGTTAATCCCCCCAATTAGCCCTACCACTTCATTCTAAATTTCCGGGCCGCCTAAATTCAATACCTCGACGCTTCCCGTTCATCGCCTCTAGACGCCGCCAGGACACGCCATCCACCGCTGCATCCTTACCCAAGCTAGCCCTTGCCTAGACGAACCCAAAGACAATGGCCATGCCATCTAACTCACCACCGTTAATGAGCACAAACCCATAAACAATGCTGCCTTCACCACCAGATCTATGACACCTTGCATCGCCGATCGACCATCCAACCGATCACTTCACTCAACACACCACCATGAATATTTTCTTAATTGACACTATCGGTTGAAACGGCTTCTAGAGGTCGCGGATGATGATACCATTGGATGTTGGTTTCTTAATTCGACGGCTAAGTTTTTTTTAGGGTTTAGAGAATAAAATGAGGGGTGTGGATCCTATATGTTGGCAAATATCCGGCACTATTCACCTTGAAATTCTACGAACTCCAATTGAGGCGTGCTCGCGTTCCTTGTCAAATACCTTATTCCAAACTCAATGGAACTATTTCTGAGACCTAATTCCAACATATAAAAAAGTTAACCTTTCGAGTCGCTCGATTTATGAACCGAACTCGACCTTTCAACTTGAAACCAAACAGTTAGAATATATTGATGCCTATACTCATTCTGGCTCGCTCGAAACATCCAGATCCAATGGAAATAATCCAAAGTCCTAAAAAGTCCATCCACGAAAATTGAATTTTCAACTCATCGATAAAATAAACCAATTAAATATTTAAATATTCAGAGCGTCCTAAAAATACGGGTTGTCACACTCTCCCCCCTTAAAAAGGTTCCGTCCTCAAAATCCTAAAGGACTAAGCAACAAACCCAAACACCTAAGCATATATGATGATATAAAAATCATCTTCAACTTATGCCAAATTAGCAAACTTCACACTAATATATCCTGGACACTATCCTACCTACACATGCACATACCTGCCAACATGGCAGTCTCACTCGAATCGAGATATAACACTCGGAACGAATAAGCAACAACAACTACATCTATAGTGATAACTTTTCATATTGTCACTAAAATTACAAAGTCATTCAGGGCTATTCCAAAAATCTCTGACATCGATTCTTATGACTATCAGTCATATCTAAACATCCTTGTACTAACTCTTTATCAACTATGATATAAGTTTTCAAAAAATTTCGTCAGTACCTTCTATGCGCGGCTAGATCCGAAAAATACAACTCAGTTCATCTGGCCCCAAACCAACAAAGAAAATAAAAAATCAAAAGTGGCCTCCCATATCCGGAGCATAAAATCACAATCAAATTCCAAACCCTAAATCTACTATATATCTATTTGTCGGGCAACAAACTCTACTCCTGAAACCAAAAGTAGCAAGCTAGCCTTTGCTTCCATGTACCCGAAACTCGCTTATATAACCCAAAAGAGAGTTAAACATAAGAATGAAATAGTACAACAACTCAAAAACATATAACATGAATCTAAGCATGCCAAACCATAAATAACAATCATCTCAACCAATATGTCAAATCAAATCATGTAACATGCATTTCTAATGTCAAAAATCTATAATCACATTAAAGCCCGTATGATGTACATATGTCATCCGTACGCAATATCAAATCCGATCACTCGCTCGATCACACAAATTTCACTTCCGAACTAGTATCGCTCGCTCGACTTCTCTAGTGTAGACTTTGATCCGGTTCCTTAATTAGAAACTACGAATTTCCTTATATAGTCATATACTATAGTAGAAAACTTCAGAATCATATCAAAAATCCATATCATGTGTTTGCCATCGATGATGGAGTGAAAAATCCTTATCCAGACTGAAGTAACCATCTCGAAATTATGTGCCCGAATCTGGATCAAAGATCCACATGCAAATAAAATGATCTACGTGCACCTTATGTATTTATTTCTTTGGTTTCTTAATTACACTAATTATTTTCAGTTCACTTTCATTTCAAATCACCATTAATTACAACAATAATATATTCCATCTAATGCTAAAATTCCTTTACGAACCATTTCATAAAATCATAGTTTATAAACATTTTCTGAAGCACAACTCATGTTTATTAATCACTTAGAAACCTAAGTTCATATTTATGCAACACCCTTCTATATCCTAAGAGTATACATACAATATCAGATTTTGTTTTACTTATTGAAGACGTTCAACGATTTTAAATTTGTTTTAACTTATCTTCTTCCCAACTTAAGAGCGATAAAAACTTAACTTTTGAAATGACCCTCTCTTTTTATACCTTAATTTGTAAGGATTTTTTTTCCATAGATATATATATATATATATATATATATATATATATGAGATATACATATACATTTTCTGAAGCCTAGAGTCATTTTTTTTATCAAACAACATATATCCAGGATCAAAATAGTTAACCAATATAAATATATCAGTACATTCACAAAGACATGCACATACATGTGAGGATGTATATGCCTCTCTTGTTTGAATCAGAGTTCTGGAAAAACAAGAGGATATTGGATTGATTGAATTTAATCAATCCATACATAGTTCAGTTCAAATATACAATAAAAATTCCATTCATGCATGAATACCTATATATATATATTTTTCAACTCCTGATTCTTTGCTAAATTCTCTAGGGAGTATAAATCCTAGAAACCAGATAATTGTGACATGATTGTCTATAAATTAATGGTTTGGTGCTTGGGTTCTGAAAAATGATAGAAGTGTTTATCATTTTCCATGTTTGATTTTTCTTATAAAATCTGCCTAGAATACAGGCTCTTTTCTGGAATAGTTTAAAGTGATCTAACACATTCAAAAATCTTGATTCTTTGATGTCAGTATGCTTTAAATTAAATGAAGTGCAAACTTGTGTGGGTTTCCTGTAACCATGGGTGTCAATCACATGGTTCAACCAGACTCTTTGTTCTGGTGTAACCCATCTGGTCCTAAAATGCATTTGATTAAAACCTGAGTGAAATGGAATTCAGATTCCTATTAAAAATACAAAGGAAAAGGTGTGTTAATATCTGTACAAAACATGTTTATGTGTGTATATATCTACAACTATTTTGGATCTGGCTTTCAATTCCCATATTACAGATTCTTCCTTTATTTAAAAATAAGGCATGAAACATTTGTATAAAACAAGTTGAATTTGTGGAAAACATTACAGTCATATAAAGACATTCTCCCTATGATTATTAGCTTTTGTATACATATGCCATGGAAGAAAAATAAAACCATTTAATTCTTCTGAGAATCAACTATCCAGATTTCCCAAAACTTAAATCCTTTCTATAGACTCAAGATTGACTAATACATTTATAAAATGTAATCATTCAATTTTAACATAGTGTTCTTGCTGAATCCACTTACAAGATTTTGATTAACTTCTTTAACATATCAGATATTTAACTAGATTCATAGATTCCAGATACAAGTCAATCTCTTAACAAAATACTTAACAAAATATCCATCCAATATTCAATACTTAATACAAGTAGCAATTTAACTTTTCAATACATGCAGATTTCAACATTTAGGCTCTTATCTAACTAAGTTTAGCATGCTATAATCTTCTTCTCAAAGCCTTGCTCCTACTCCTACTTAGTTGCTGCAATCCCTGAAAATGCATTTGAAGCTGCCCCATATTAAATGGGACACCCCATATGCCAATAGCACACTAGGGTCAGACACATGTCTGGTATGAGAAAATCCACTAAAACAATTTGTAAATCAAGTTAAAGTTAATACATGAATATATGTATATAACTCTGTCTTTAGAAAACAAGTAATTCATGTGTGCATGTTCTGTGTCAATGTGCAGGTGCACACTTAAATCTGCCTTTCCAAAAACCTCAAGAAGACATGGTACATTCATACATTCATATATTTCAATCATGAATCAAATAAACATCCATACAACAAGGAAATCACCCAAAATGAATTAAATCTTTTATTCACTTTCCAGATTTCATTCCAGGAAAACTCTAGTTCCTCTTTATATCAAATTCTCTTACCTTGATATATTTATCTATCTTGGTCTCATCTGCAATTAATTGAATCAATGGACACACTGTAATGAACTAATTCACTCCATTACACAAAGATCTCAGGACTTAAACAAGCCATGTGTCAACTTGTATTACTCAAGAAAACAAGTCATTCCTGCAGTGTTCTTGACCCCAATTTCCTAATCAGGTTTAAGTTAATAATAACTCTTTTGATTTTTCATGACTAAACCATTCAGTGATCCATTTCATTAACTAAAACATCCATATCATGGCATCTCATATTATTCATAACCAAACAGAGACAAACAGGCAAACAACCATTGGTGACTAAATAAATAAGATTCTGTATGTATATATATATATTCTGGTATTTTTAAAAGGGGTATAGGCAACTAACATTGGCTTATGGCTTCAGAGAGAAATTTTCCTTTTGCAAACATTTGTGCTTGAGTTAAACTCAGGATGACAAGTTTCACTGAATCACAAAATTTGTTTGCTATGTGTATGAACATATATATATTTTCATTGAATCAGGAGCATCAGCACATAGGCAACCCTATTGCACCCCTAATTCCTTTTTGTCTCAAGCCTCAGCACTTATACATGAGTATATTGCAGCTCAACATTGTTTACATCTTTCTGGGTTGAGCCAAAACCAATACTATTTTCCTATTTTCAACATTTTATTTTCTGGGCATTTGTTTATGTTCCTAAACATTAACATATCAGAGATCTGGGTTTTTAAAACATATATGTATACTAACAGTACTTAAATCTTTCGTATAATAAAACAAGTAGAACAACCAAAGAGAATCAAAACATTTTCAGTTCTAAAATCACAAACAAGCATTCACATATGAAAATACATTTTCAAGAAAATTACTTATAACTAGCTGCCTACATTAGGACTTATTGCCTTAGATTTTTGAGTGAGTTTCTCACCTAGCTCTCCTTCACTTCCTAGTTGACTGGTAAGCCTCTGCCTTCAAATCTTTTCTTCGCTTGTATTATATTTATATAATATATATATATTTTTCTCAAGAGCTATCCGAGAAGAAGAAGATTTCTCCTTTCACTGCTTATTTATGCAGGGTTTTTCTTAGGGTTTAAGGCACTAGCTAAAGACATCTTTGCCCATCAGAAATTATGCCATTTGCATTTAGTTTTTAAACCCAAAATCTTACCCTCCCCGGCTTGGGTTTGTGAAGAGAAAAGTGGTTATATTCTTTTTGGTTAATTTCAGAAAATTGCTTTTCCAGAAAATACTTTTTCCTTTGTCTACTATCATGCTAAAAGTGTGACTTGATTTATTATTTATCAAATACTCTTCCTATTTCTGCCTATACCAAGCATTTCCCTATTTTATTATTTTTTTTTCTTCCTATTTTTAGCTTTCATGTAAATGGTATGTACTTCCTTCATTTATTTATAAGAGGACTACTCCTTTTTATATCCTCATTCTTTTTCTTTCTGCCTATAATTAAAATATGTCTGTATATTTTATTTTGCTGATTTCAACTCTAGTACCCTATTAACATATCTACATATATATATGTATATAAATCTTACTGAATTAATTAGTATACTCATCTGTATATATATTTATACATTATTTTGTACTGACACACACACATGTACACTCAGAAATACTTAGTAGCATCCATATATATATATATATATTTACTTTTGCATATAGCTTTTAAGGATTTAACCTATATATATATATTTCCATACACATCCACATGTATTTATTCTTAGAGTTCAGGAATTTAGCTTTAGTTCATGTGCATTTCCTGTGCACACATGTACACATATACAGATACACTATATCAAGCTATATCAATTCCCTTATAAAATTTGTTTAAAAATTATTTTAAACTTATTTATATTTTTCAGAATAAATTCCTAAAATCTTGGGTCATTACAACTTCTATTCTAACTAAAAAAACTTAGCTTAAATTTCTATATTAAATTTGGAAGTCCAGACTATCCAAAATCGTTGGAAATTTCGTTTCGTTTCAATAAATGAAAAACCACAAAACAGAACATATTAAAATGAGATGTGAAACCAAACCACTCTAATGCATAGGTTACATGCATCCATATAATAACTTAACTGAAAACTTAAGACTTAAAATACCTGTTTTTATTTCAACTCTATTTTGAAATAAATAATATATACATATCTTCTTTTGTATATCAAATCATACTTCTGAATTTAAATCGAAACTTGTTTTACCAAACAATTATGAAGCAAAACTACCATGGTAGCAATTACTCATGTAGAAACTCGAAAATGAACACCTTTGATGCTGCAGTCATCATTAGAATTATTTTCCAACGACAAGAGTGAGTTCTATGCTTTCCATCTCCTTCAAAATACTTTTAGAAATAGTTCTATTCAAAAATACTTCCAAATAACACTATTATTATTTTTCCTTTAAAGCTTTGAAAAACAAATTTCAAAAACATCGGGATTTCAGTTCTCAAATTCTCAGCTTAAATCTTCTTTTATTTATAACCACATTCATAAATCATATTTATATAATTTTCACTTCCTTATATAAAACTATTTCACAAATGTGTATCTTTATTTAGATTATAATAAACAACTTTTATTAAAGTTAAATTTTAACCTAACATTATCACCGAATGCCTTATAATCAAATTGTGAAAATAAATTCATGAGGTGTTCATTTCAATGTTCTCATAAATTACTATCTACCAACCCATGTAGTGAAAAGGATAACATTGCTCAAAATCAACCACAATAGTCAGCGCCTATAAATTGGTCGGGCACAACTACTCAATCAACGGACAATAGCCAATGCTCCTAACTAGGTGAGAATGACTAATTAAACAATAGATGATAATAGAATATTATCATTTCTATACAACAAACACATTAAAAATATATATATATATATTAATTTTATATAAATTATTTCTTCATATATATAAAATATAATCCTAGGTAAAGTTATTTCATTTACCAATTTTAAAACAATACTATGTCGGTTTGCCTTGTTCAAGTGTTTAGAGAACCTTATCGATGCCGTTGCGTCCCACGTCTCGACCAAAATTTATAAACAATTCAATAGATAAATCAAAACAATATAAAACATTTTTATAGCACTAACAAATACATGCTTTAATACATAGTACACTCAACTCATTCTAGGGTGTTGCTAACCCTATATCTAATGAATTTACCCAATCAAACCTAGGTGTTCGCTCAACCTAAACTCTGATACAAGCGTTAAAGACCCAGCTTTTCGACTCTCGAAAGTCGACACCAATACATCCACAGTATTCACATGTCGAGCATTCAAGTGCCGAAAAGACAGATCGTTGGGAAAAAAGCAAGAAAAGACAAAATATAATCTCAAATCATGACGAGTAACATGTAATATACACAAATCTTTACAAAAAGAAAACTATAATATACATACATCAAATTAGAGTACATTAATCACTAGTCATCAACATGGACAGTTATAACAATCTATCCTCACAAAAACTGATAAATAAAATAACATATGCAGCAGAAATAAAGAATATACGAGAGATACAACTTGGACATCCAGCTCGTCTCCTGAAGCTCCAAGGCATCCAAACTAGATCTGAAAATATCATTGGTATGACTCGAGCATTATAATAAAATAACATCTGGATAAGTCTAGTAAACCAGCGTGAGAAACACACCTCAAATGAATTTTAAAGTTGTAAAACCTTTTAAAATAAAGGTATCTATTAAGATCATGCCATTTATAAACATGGACGAGTTTTTACCTTACGACAACTAAAACATTTCTATAGAAAATCTAGTGATATGATGATAATGTCTAAGATTGAAAATAAATATATAAAATAGCTAGAATGCTTGCATCTCACGTTCCAGCATAGTTGGGCACACTAAGACCGTACAGCGCTGATTGGAGAATGGATTCTATCAATGACAAGACACTGGGGTACTGCCTGCCATAGTACATCTCTAGAAATTGTACCGAGGGCCTCACATGGACCTTCTGTGAATCAGGACCGGTCCTATCCCTTATTGGATAGTTCCAAATATTTCATCACCCAGATTTCTTTTGCAACCTTTTCCGGGAGCTCTCATGCATAGCTAAATCCATAAATGTATATATATCTAAGAACAGGAAATTATTGTCAAGGACAAAATTTCTCAGCATTTTAGCCTCAAGGACGGACCTTCAGTATTTTAGCCTTAAGGACAACTTTCTTTAGGTATCAGTTTTTAGTTATTGATAGCAGTTTTTAGGTATCAGTTTGTAGTTATCGGTAGCAATTTTTAGGTATCAGTTTTTAGTTCGGTAGCAGTTTTGAAAGAATGTTTGTTCTTATGAATAATTTTGAAAGAATGTTTATCTTTATGAATAATTTTTAGAAGAATGTTTGTCCTTGTAGTTAAAATATTGATGTCGTGTCCTTAAGGCTAAAAATATACAAATTTTTGTTTTTTAAATTAATTCATCCTTAAATAAAATAGTCCACTGTGTGTCCTTACGGTTTTTTTTTTTAAACAAAATAGTCGATTAGTTATCACTGTTTTTAAGGTGCCATGCCCCACCAGAACAGATCGTCATGGGGGCAGGCGATCTCGTCCCTGTTCAGACCACCTTGCATTTTTCAGAAAGCGCCATCTGCATTTTTCAAAAAGCGCCATCCTGCCTTTTACAAAGGCCGCCACTTTTAATCCTCTTTAATTGCTCTTTGCCCACTCATAAACCACTAACAAATCCTCTTTTCTCCTTTCTCCCTCCTCTCGCAAACTTAGCTCAAAAGAAAAAGAGCACACTAAAGCACAAAAATCCAAACTCTAATCTTTGCCTTTTGCTTTAAAAAGTACATGACAATCAGCCCTACAAATGCATCCACTAAAGATCCAAGAATCATTCCGCAACCATCATGGATGAGATTATCGAAGAAGAAGCAAGCACGTCCACGGCGACTAGGAAATCTAGGATTTCGAGCTATGTACCTGAGCCGTTCGACAGCGAGAAGATTCCGTCGATACTTGTGTCTGAAGTCAGGCCCTTTCTTCGAGTCGCTAATCAGATCGAGGGCGAGTCGCCTCGTGTTGCTTACTTATGTAAGATAAGCGAGACTTCTGTGTTGTGGTTGTTTTGAAAATTTATTGTTAATGGAGTGTGCGTTCAATTTTAGTTGCATTATTTTTGAAAGTTGATGACTTATAATGAAGGGAAGATAACATAAGTGTCGAGTAAAATAACATCTGCGTTTAACACTAATTCATAGTTTGACGGTTATCAGACATGTAGCTTATGGCCTCTCTTTATATAAGTACGTACACACACACATATATACACACACACACATACATTATACATATATATACATACACACACACAGCGCATATGCATATTTATGTATGTATGTCTACAGTGATGGAACTAGGATTTAACATTACTCAGGTCAAACAAAGTGCTTCTTTTATAATATGAATATATAAATCATGTCAACAACTAACATTAATGAATTATGGATAGAAAGAATTTTAAAAGTTTAATTTTCCTTTGTGTGTAAACTGGAGTTATAATTTATTTAACAATAGTGAAAATCAAGTAACTTGAAAACAATCATGAGAACGGTTTCTTTCTTTATAAAGTAAATTGCTTTAAAGTTCTCCAAATATTTTTTAGTTTTTTCCTTTTTCGGTCTGTTTGTAACCAAGAAAGGTGAAGGAAGGACTAGAAATAGTACACAGAAGGAAGAACCTGCTATAACACTGTTAAGATAAATAGATTGTCATATATAAGTGAGTTGTATGATTATCTAAATTATTAATTATTGTTATTTAATGTTTCATAATGCTGACCTGGACTGTAACCCAGGCAGTCTTTGCTTTGCATCCGTCCCTGCATGTATATATGTATGCATGTTTGTTATCTTGGCTATTAAATAAACCTAGATGTTTTGAACCCATGATCTTTGGCTACATAACCAAATTTCTTAGCACTGTTAACAGTTATCATTGGCTTGATGTGCTGATTTTTTTTATTCATATTTTATTTATCAGGAAATTATTGTCAAAGACAAAATTTCTCAGCGTTTTAGCCTCAAGGACAGACTTTCAGTATTTTAGCCTGAAGTACAACTTTCTTTAGGTATCAGTTTTTAGTTATGATAGCAGTTTTTAGGTATCAGTTTGTAGTTATCGGTAGCAGTTTTTAAGTATCCGTTTTTAGTTTGGTAGTAGTTTTGGAAGAATGTTTGTTTTTATGAATAATTTTGGAAGAATGTTTGTCCTTATGAATAATTTTTAGAAGAATGTTTGTCCTTGTGGTTAAAATATTAAGGTTGTGTCCTTGAGGCTAAAAATATAAAAAAATTTGACCTTTAACTTAATTCCCCCTTTTATTTATCTGCAAATAATTACAAACAGACTCCAGTTTAAGGCAAAAATTGGTCAGAATAGGTTTATTCTCGTGTAATATAAGTAGAGATGGAGGAAATTGTTAGAGCATCTTCAACCGCATTAAACAAAATGATTCCAAAATTTGATTGTTCAGTGTTGGAGCTTGTGTCAGTTCAACAACAGTTAAAACAGCCATCGTATTAACTCGGATTTTACTTTTGTATATTTCTTTTATGTAATGTTAGAGGTTATAAACAAATTATACATATTATAAAACAAAAAACTTGATAAATAAATATGCTACACATATGTTAAATATGCTTCGAATTTTTGGGCGAATAAGCGCCCAAAACCCCTTGAGCCGTTCAATCTCGAGCTCCTTGAAGCTTGAGGAGAAGATGTGTACTACATGATTTACCTGTTGGATCTTAACATTCACAACATTCAGATTCCTAGAGCTGAACTGTGACCATCAGACAATTACTAGTGCCACAGAGTTACAGACTAGGTCTAGTTATAATGGTTCTGTACAGACTCGGCAAGTCTAGTTGCACGTAGGTTGAACTTAAAACTTGATTACTATCTCCTTACAATTTGTTAATGTCATTCTTTACTTGCAAATGTCTATGATAAATTTTGTTCTATTCGGTTTGCATGCATCTATGATGGATTTTATTCTATTTTGTTGCAGGCAGATTCCATGCATTTGAAAGAGCACATATAATGGATCCTCAGTCAAGTGGACGTGGTGTTCGACAATTCAAAACCTCTCTTCTTCAACGCCTTGAGCTGGTACGTAATTTTTTTAGGTTTTTAACTTGCTTACTTCATCCCCCCCCCCCCCCCCCCTCTGTCCCTGCGTGCGTGAGTGTGTTTATGTACGTGCATGTGTTTTTTCCTTTATGTTCATACATACATACATGCATATGTATAGACACACACACACGTGTGTGTGGGGTTTGTAATACGACAGTTTTCTCTAATTTTTGTGTTAAAATCGTACAATTTTCTTAATTTTCATAATTTCATTTTTTGTCAATTATTTACTAGTATTGGTAATGTAAAATCTAGAGGAGCCATGGCCACCACTTAACCCTCCTCTACCTCCGTCCCTGTGCATGCATATATTTATACATGTGATATGCAATGCACATACTTCTAAAAAGGAACTCCAAACAATTTTTTTTCCCCTTTTCTTTTCCATCACAATAATCTTCTTCATTGTATCTTATTCATCACTGTATATTGTGCAATATGAAGTTCAAGTTTCTATGTAATTTCATTCAAGTTTCATGACTTTACTGTGGCACTATTTTAAGGTGTGTGTTTGCAACTGATATTGATATTTTATATGTTTATTTATTTATCTTAAGCTATATATTTGGAATAAATAATCAAAATCTAGGTGACTTACAGACTGGTCTTTGCTAAGTGAATCTGTCTTGTCAGCTATAAGTGCAAACTCTTAAGAGTATATTTGACAGTCATAAGCAAACTTGCTTCTGTTTTCATTTAAAATGTATTTTGATTTAGAAAGCTAAAATATATTCTTTCAAATAAAGTCAAATGTTAATATTGAAAGCCATCATACCATAATTAACTTTTTTATTTTGGCTTTTGAAAAGAAAAACTAATTTTTGATCGTTAACGTTAACCAAACAGACTCTTATATACTATTGTAATATGGAATCACACTTTACCATATCATGAATAACTTAGCTATCATAGCACTCCTTTTTCCTTCCAGATATTATTTTCTGCTTTTGACATTAACCTTTTGGACAAACATACTTCATTGATCTTCAACATTACAATTTCCATAGTCCCATCTTATCTTTTCTCTTATTTACTTTGCTGTTTTATTTTTTTTACATTTCTTCCATTCCTTACTTTTTTTTCCTTTTTCCTTTTTTGTTCTTTTTGAAAAAATTTACTTGGCTTGTTACTGTTCTGTGTCTTAATAATGTCAATACGAACTTCTTCTATGCTTAGTACCTTAACCTGTTCATACTATCTTTATATACACCAACAATGCTTATCATCATATTCATATCATTAGGACGACGATGTTACCACTAGCATGAGAATGGAAAAAAGTGATGCTCGGGAATTGAAATCCTTCTACTACAAGTAAGATTTTTCTTTTTTCTTTTAGAAACAAATAAATTTTTAAAAAAAATTCCAGCTACATTTTAATATTATTTTTTGATAAAAACATTTGTTCCAACTTTCGCCTGTCAGCACATAAAATGATCTCAAAATCAAATTCACTGCAGAAAGAAATTGATGAATGCACATGAAATCATATTTGTTCTCTCTGAAGTATTAAAAGCAGTTTTATCTGGAGCTGGTCCCGAGGTTGGTAGTATCATTATTTTCCTCTTCTCTAAATACAGTGGTATAAAAGCATTGTTTCATTTATATTGTGTTGTATTTCTGTACAGGTGCTTGCAAATGAGCTCAATGAAGAAAGTTCTAGAACATATCGTCCATATAATATTCTTCCTCTCGATCCTGGATGTGGTCAGCAAACAATTATGCTTTTTCCAGAGGTTATATATTACTTCTAGAGACTCCATCCATATCTTTAACATAGTTTCCTTTTTTTTTTTAATCTAACGTTATATGCAATTTCAAATCAGATTAAAGCTGCTATTTCTGCTATCAATAACATTAGAGGCTTACCATCATCATTAGTAAATAATGAAGAGACATGTAACTATACTGATTTACTCGAGTGGCTGCAATGCTGGTTTGGGTTTCAGGTAAACCATATGTTTCTTATCAGCTATTAGTTATGGTGGATCTAAACGAATTGCTCATTCAACTAGCATAATTCATGACAACGAAGCAAATGTGCTATTATTTCTGCAGAAAGGGAGTGTAGCTAATCAACGGGAGCATCTTATCTTATTACTTGCTAACATGCATGTTAGACTTAATCCCAGACCTACATCAATGACAATGGTGTAAATTATTTATCTCATCTTACTTAGCATAATTCAATTGGGATTGTATTTCTCAAGGATAACATTTTTTGATAATTACAAAAATTCATTTTATTTTCCAGCTTGATGATAGGGCAGTGAATGAACTAATGATGAAACTTTTCAAAAACTATAAGAACTGGTGCAAATTCTTAGGAAGAAAGAGCAACCTTCTGTAAGATATTTGTCTACAATGCCTTCCATGCTTATATTAGCTTGCTCGTATTAAAGAAGCAAATTCTATCATTGTCATACGTGTTCAGAATTGATTCATGTGATTGTTATTTCCACTAATTTATTATTTCATTGCATTTTACATCTTTATTGTTTTGCAGGTTGCCATACGTAAAACAAGAAGTGCAACAGTACAAATTATTATATATTGCTTTATACCTTCTTATATGGGGGGAGGCTTCCAATTTGCGGCTTATGCCTGAGTGTCTGTGCTACATATTTCATCATGTAATAATATTCAGTTTTATCCTTTGTCTCGTTTGTTATGCTTGTCAGTTGGAATCTTTTATTCACTTAACACTGTATTTTGATGGTTAAGTTAAAGTATTTCCAACCAAAAACAGCAAGCACAAATTAAGGTTATGCTGTTTGGCTATTCTTCCTGTGGTCTTTTCCTTAAATTGGCTTAAGTTTGACATATTTTGATACTGTAAAAACAAACTGCAGTTAAAAAATATTAGTAATAGATAGTTATGCTGGTTGGTTATTCTTTTTTCATTGCTGCACTCAGAAAACATTTCTAAAAATGTGACATATCTGGGAATTAATTAATGAGAAACTGCGTATAATTCATAGTGTTCAAGATCACAACAGTGGGGAGGATCTTACCATTGCAAAAGAATGCCATGTCTTATAGTTTGAATTAAACAAATGCCGAGACATTGGGTGGGCTGATGGCTAATGCTAGAAATATCTTAGATATCTTATATAAAGGAACTATGGACAGTGATATTCAAATGTTGAACCATCTTTTATTCAAAAATCTCTTAATTTTTCCCATTATACTTAACGATGTAAGTAAATTATTAGATGGCATACGAGTTATATGGAGTACTAACTAGCGCAGTGAGCTTAAATACCGGAGAGAAAGTCTTACCAGCATATGGAGGCCCACCAGAATCTTTTCTTGAGAATGTCGTGACCCCTTTATATATGGTGATATACGAGGTGTTACATCAATCTTTATTATTGATATGAGATATTTACTTGTTCTAACGCTGACCTCAATCATCTTAATCATTCAAGGAAGCTCAGAAAAACAAACATGGAACTACCGGCCATTCCACATGGAGAAATTATGATGATTTGAATGAGTTTTTCTGGTCTGTAGCTAATTTCACATAGCATTCTCCATATATAATGCTTTGATGCAATTGTAATGCACTACACCGACAGTCTTTAAAATATACTGATATTTTTAGGTCCGTTAATTGCTTTAAGCTTGGATGGCCCATGCGCTCGGACAATGATTTCTTTTGTACATCAACTCCCAGAACTCAAGCAGATACTTCTCAAGTATGAAATTTTATATATATATATATATATATATATATATATATATATATATATATATATGCGTGCATGTTTGTTGTCGATAAATGTAAAAATTATTTAATACAATACTAATTTTAGTCCGTGCAGCACGTACTGAATTATGCTTTTTTCTTCCTCTGATTGTTATTTTTGCAGCAGAACATGATATACTGATTTAAAACGCCAACACTGTTTATTTAATTGTGATATATTCAGCACATTCCAATCATCATCAGTTACAAGCTAATCCCAAATCATGGATTTCTCAGTCCAAGAAATAAGAGAGTTGGACCATTTCTTCCGACCTCTTCAAATACAAAAATTGTTGGTCGATGCTGCTTACCTTTCAATTCACCTCTCACCATTAAGCTAAATTGATTCCTTTTTTGGACTACAATACTTCAGTGAACCTTTAGTTCCTACTGAATGAACTAGTTTGAGACTTGTAAATTTTTATGCAAGCTGCAAATAAGTTAATTATAATGATGTTATCATGGTTATGTATCATATCTTGCCAAAATGGATGCAAAATTTTCCACATTGTGCAAAAGATATCATAATTTTTCATAACATAATTGTCATAACATATAACGTGGAAAAGTTCCAATTTATTTGCAACTGTAACTTTTTCAGAATAAATAAAGTTGCACCATACCAATTATTTATTTTCTCTACCCAGGTTTAGGTTACTAGATGTTTTTCTTCTTCTTATTTAGTAGCATAATAACTAAATGCATCCTTAACTGATAGAGATGTACTTGTAGTCACATTCAAGCCAGATAATATCATTTTATAAGCGGTTTCGATCATACTGTCATTTTGGATAAAAAGCTCTGATTTTTTGTGCTCAATTTACCAGACCACAACAAGCCAAGATCAGAAGAATTGGCCTGGGAAGTCAAATTTTATTGAGATTCGTTCTTTTGGGCACATATTTAGAAGCTTTGATAGGATGTGGACTTTTTATATAGTAGCACTCCAGGTTGGAACCGTTTTTCTGTAGAAATATTTAATAAGCTTGCTTCTATGCCATTAATAAGGGACAAGGATTTTGTGACATTCTGTCTTCAGGCAATTTTAATCATGGCTTGGCATGGGCTGGAATCACCTCTTCAAATATTCGACCCTGTAGTTCTTGAGGATGTTATTACGATCTTCATAACAAATGCAATTTTGAGGTTCCTTCAAGGTTTGGTCTTATCATATTCTCAAAATATAGTGATGTTGATTACATACATTAAAACATTTTGTCATAAAGCATACACCGCAATTTTAATTTTTAATTTTTCCCATTTAATTTTCCTTGACCAAATGACATATAGATATCTACACCTACTCTAGTTAGTTGAAAAATAAAAAACACCAATGGCCTATAGATTTTGGCCATGAATATCAGGGCGTATAACAAATAATCCAGAAAGCAGAAGAACAAAACAAAAACTTCGGAATCTCATATCGGTCAAGAGTCAAGACAATAAATGATCAAGTTATGCTCTATTTAAAATGGATCAAATATCATGTAGACAACTAAGATCTACGTTGTCAGATTGAGCTATCTGCATATTTCAGTGAACAAGTAACACTCTTAGTCATTTGATATATTTCCACCAAATTGGTCCCTGGTGATATTACCTAAACGTTCTCCACAACAACAAGAATTGTTAAATGTGTTTTGCAATATGACCAACTTGGAAATACATCTTAACAGTTCAATGCCCATAAAAGTAGGTGAATGTTTCTAAAATCTGCATACATTAAGAAAAATAAAGCCTACATTATCGTCCAATATGATAAAAAAGAAAAATGAATAAAATAAAACCTATCTAATACTGAGACAAATGATACAGATTAGTCAGAGAGGTTGATAATCGGTCAACCATAACTTCTGTAATTCTTCTGGGTTCTTGTGAATGAACCAAGTCAGGAATAACAACCAAAGACAGATTATCAACTACTTTCGGTTTTCTTATCTGCTTATGATGTTAATATATGTTGTATGTTACTTTGCTGTATGTTGCAGTGATTCTTGACATAGCCTTTACATGGAAAGCAAGGCACTCCATGGATTTTTACCAACAACTAAGACATCTACTGAAGCTATTCATTGCTGCTTTATGGTGTATCATCCTTCCATCTTCTTATGCTGCTTCTCATTTGAACTCAGCTTGTTTACCTGGGAGAAACCTTGAAACTTTCTGCTTATCACCTTACATGATTGTAGTAGCAATTTATCTTACAACCAGTGTTTTTGGGGTCATTTTGTTCCTTGTTCCTACGGTTAACAGTTTCATGGAGATTTCAAATTGGACAGTTTGCAACATTCTTTCTTGGTGGGCTCAAGTATGTATATTTTTCATTTTTCTTTCAAACTTCTTGTTTTGCTAGCGAACTCATTATACATAGGATGTTTGTCCAGGTTCAGTTTTACTCAATTTGGCTCATATAAGTAATTTGTCAAAACTAATACAAATTTTGAGAATTTTTTTTTAATCTACGCTGATCTGTGCATTAGTTATGCGATATTGAAACTTGGTCGAAATAGCGAAGTTGAAAGTCACATTAGCTAAAAATTTCAAATCTTCTAATGCTAGCGTTATTTTTAACACACGATAGGAGGTGTTATCTAATGGTAACTATTCATAGACCTCTGGTGTTTTTTTCTTCTTCAGATTTTGCAAGCCTTATCGGCTGACCTTTTGAATTCAGTGCGTGTGTGCATATGCATGTGTGGAGAGAGAGCCCTTCCTTTTTTGGTCCTTATTTGTAGCCACCAGAGGAAACTTAATTAATTGGTCATACAAAATTTCTCTACTTGACACATCATTATATGTATCGCCCATTGAGGCCACAAATGCGGGGCTAAAAAAGGGGTTAAAGAGGTGGGGTTATGGATCTCTCCTCATACACACACATATTATGTATGCGCGCGGGCGTGTGTGTGTATATACATACATACATGCATACATACATACATACACACACACACACACACACTTCTGTATGTATATGTATGTACGTATGTATATGTGTGTATATGTATGCATGCATATACATACATACATACATACACACACACACACACTTCTGTATGTATATGTATGTACGTATGTATATGTGTGTATATGTATGCATGCATATACATACATACATACATACATATAGAGGGAAATTCTATTTGAACATAAAATATAGACACAAAATGGAACATAAGAAATTTTCCCCTGAATTCCACCTCCCATATAAAGATAAAAAGATCAATGACCAATACTTATTGTGTCTAGTTTTGTGTTTTATTTTGTATCCAATAGCTGCTCCCATATACGTACATACATACATACATCGTTTTGTATGTTGTGTGGTGCAAATGAACTGTTCGTAATTTATTCACAAAAACTAACTAATATATTGTAACATGTATTTATCTTTTTGTACCGTGTTCATATTGTTGTTGTTTTGAATAATTTGTGTGTTCATTGATATCCTTTGATGGATAAATTTTATTAGAGAAATATAACACTTACATTAGTTTTGTTTGATTAATTTATCATCTCCAATAATAAGTATGATGATTATATTTTCTTTTTGATTGAGTGCGCATTAATCTACAAAGGTGCATGTCTTCTGTCATGCCGTATGCTTAGGCTCTATAAGCATTTTGTGTCTTCACGCCTCTTTATGACCACACAATTTGAAATTCTAGAATAAATGTTTCGATACTGTTCTGTATTTATGTTACACAACTAACAGATGCTATTCACATGGAATAACATGTTTCGATATCTTTCTGTATCCATGTTACACAACTAACATGCTGCAATTTAAATATTTATTATTTATTACAAAAACCTAAATTTCATACTCTATCGTGAAATATTTGTCTACTAAAATTGAAAGTAAAATAAAAATCAGGTATAATATCGGAACCATCTTGAATTTGTGTTCAACTGAGTTTTACTTCAACTATATGAAATATTTATCAGTCATTTAGTTGTCAATTTCTATTGCCTGGTTTTGATTTTTTTTCTTTTTTTTTTCCACAAGAACAAAACACTAGCATTGATAATGGTGGATAGTGATGTGAAATAGTTTCAAAATTTTATCTTGACAATAACAGAGATATTTATAGTAATATTTGACTTGGAATTAGTAAAGTAGGAATTTAGAACAATTCAGGGTATTTTAGGTGTATGTAATCACTTATTTTTGTTTGAAGAGCGCTTGGTGAAGGTGGTTTTATTAAACAATTATTTTCCATGGCTCAGCTATACTGCCAAGGTAGTTGCAAAAATGATAGCATTTTAAAAGCAGAGCATCATGCTATATGTGACGTCATAAAAATATGCAAGTATAACTTGATATGATTGACTTATGCAGACTTTATTTTGCATTGTAAATTCTGTTTTTGAAATGCAGAAGCATTTTGCTATATGAGACATCATAAAGATGTCCAAGTATAACTTAATGCGATCAACCTATAAATACTTATATTTTGCAGCGTAATTTTTTCAATCAATTTACAGACTAGATAGATAGGCCATCTGATTACAATTTTGCCACTGATAACAGGGCTTAACAATGTACTTGATTATATCCATCAATGTGTCAATGTTAAATGTTATTAATATTAAGTGAAAATGTTATGGTTTTAGTTATTATTTCTCTTTCAAAAAGCTGTAATTTCCACATCATTTTGTAGAATGTTTTCATATAGTAGCTGATAAGAATTATTGTTTATACATCTCCAGCCTCGATTATATGTTGGCAGAGGCATGCAAGAAGGACTGGTACCACTTCTTAAGTAATATCCTCATCTAGTAATGGTTACAGTTTTATTATTTCTGCATTTACTGTCATTTTCACTTGCAAAGTACAATTCAGGTATACACTGTTCTGGATGGTTTTGTTAGCAAGCAAACTTTTGTTCAGCTATCATTTTGAGGTAACCCTGTGATATTAGAGTTGACAGTACATTGAACAAATTATATCACTTCCTTAAATCCATTATTTAAAAACATTTATTATGTAAAGAATTTGATTTAAGAAATAGATTTAAACTAGTTTTATTTTAAATTTAAAAATTTGCTTATTTTTAAATTAAAAACTTGTTTAAAAGTTAATTAAGTAATGTAATTAATTAAGGGTAGTTAATTACTGTATTGTGATGTATAAGCTGTGTAACTCTGATAGATGCTGTATATTATGTAATAACTATGTGATTAATATATTTTATTCGTTCCGCTGTGAGATTCTGGTATTGTTTAGTTCTTTCTTTTCTATCTTTTCTATCCCTTTCTTTCTTAATAATGATACGTCTTTCTGTGGAGTGAAAGACGGGTCATTACAGTCTAGAATTTGAAATTTGCTTTGTCTTCCATTTTGGCGCAAGATACAAATTAAATCACACGAACTCCAATGATGTCGACACATTATGTTACCTTGATGCATTACTTTGGTAACTCCATGGCAAAGATTGTTGCGTGTTAGCTTATTTCCGCCTCGGTATAGCATAATCTTTTCTAACTAACACCATAACACCGAGAATCCTGATTACAACTGCTGATAAAGATAACATTCTAGACTCATCTTTCGTGCACCTTTACTTTCTTAAATTTCATGCGAAAATGCTCCTGGGCATTAATGGCTTGCAATTTTTGAGTTTTGAAGTTGTTAATTTGATTAATAGTATACTTTCTTGAGTCAGGAATTAAAGCTACCAGAAACGTGATAAAACTTTGAAGTCTGCTTCACCTTCATTACGTAGATACTTTTTGATTAAATTTTATATAGGAAAAAAAAACTGTATGGTCAAATGCCTGTGTGGGTATTTTTATTCTCTGTTCACTAATAATTCTAAGTTTGCACACTTCTTACAAACCAAAAGGGCAGATATTGTTTAGTTAGCACCGTACTTGTGCAATTATAGTACAAGCTTGATAATTATTTAACAATATGGTGTTCATTGTCCAGATAAAGCCACTTGTAGAACCCACAAAGCTGATATTGAAAGTCAGTTTGGATAATTGGCATCAGCTATTTCCAGAAGGCAACTCAAGTTTACATAATTTCTTATTTATATTTGTATATCATGTTTGTTTGATTTTCATTTTATCCATCTTCATTTCTACCAGTTAAGAGCAATGCTGGTGCAATTCTTGCCTTATGGACGCCAATTATCCTTGTAAGGATGTTATCATCTTTATCGGGCTCACTTACTTTCATGTAGAAGTACCACATAAAATTTCTTAATTAATTCAACTTCTTGGGGAGTTGCATAGGTTTATTTTATGGACACACAGATATGGTACTCTATTTTCTGCACAATATTTGGTGGTGTTTGTGGTATTGTTCATCATCTGGGAGAGGTAACCTTCCATTCTTTTTCTTGTACTGTTACATGGACGTTTGTTTAGGTAATTCCTGTATTTGGAACTGTTGAAAATATATTCGTTAGGAATTTTTTCTTTCTATTACTCAGATTCGTACAATGAGAATGATGCGCAGTCGATTCCATACCTTGCCATCTATGTTTCGTGATTCTCTTATTCCTCGCTCGTCAAAAAAAGAGAAAGCAAAAAGATTGAAAAACATTTTGCTTGACAATTTTTTCAAGGTGGTTTTTTTTTACTTCCCCTTTATTATTATTATTATTATTATTATTATTATTTACAATGCAAACGGTGTGTCCTTACCCAGTTGTCATGTTAACAACGTTTAGAACAATTTTATTCAGAATCCAGATGTAGGAGAAAATGACCTAGCTAAGTTCGCTTTGGTATGGAATCAAATTATAAGTAGTTTCCGCTCAGAGGACTTAATAAGCAACAGGTGGGAGTTGTTTAAGTTAAATTTTCCATAAAAGTAAGTAGCAATAGCATTAGTATTAATGTGTTATTATCATTCCTTTGACAACAGGGAAATGGACTTAATGATTATGCCATTGTCTTCAAACTACAACTACGGGAAAGGAAAATGGCCTTTATTTCTTCTTGCTAACAAAGTAAGTTTTATCAGGTAGATCAGTTATTCTCATCCGACAGTAATTAATCACTGAAAATAACTCTGCTTACACAATTACGTAGTAGGAGTTTACTTTAAAATATATATTAAAACAGATGACTCAAGTAATTTGATCGACTCTAAAAGACTTTGTGGTTAATGCAACACCCATAAGTAGCAAGGCATTATCTATAAATTCCTGTGCAGAAAACCTCAATTGTTTTTATATTCGTAACTTCTTCTTGTATTAGTTCTCAACAGCCATTAATATGGCCAGAGAATTTCATGGAAGTTACAATCAGCTATGCAGAAAAATGAAAAGAAACCATTACATGATTTATGCTGTTAAAGAGTGTTATGATTTGCTGAAGATTGTATTCAAAGTTCTTATAATTGGCAGACTTGAGAAAAGGTAATTCTTTATCTTTCATTGTCAAACTCTAATAGTCAGAATTTTCCCAATAGTATTCTTGATTTTCTGAATATTACCATAATATTACTTTATAAGCTTTCAGGGTTATTTATGTGATACTTAATGGAGTGGAAACAAGTGTAAAGAATGCCAGTCTTCTTGAAAATTTCAAGATGACCGAACTCCTTAAACTGCACGATAAATTTAAACAGTTGATCGAGATTCTGGTAATTGAAAGGAATTCTCCAATTTAAATAGTTTATTCTAACACATATATAACTATTACTATATGTGTCAAGGTTGAAAACAAAGAAGGGCATCGGGATAGATTGATTATTTTGCTCCAAGATATCCTTGAAATTATGGTAAAAGACATGATGACTAATGGCTGCGAGTAAGCAACTACAAACATTTAACACCATTACAAAGATTTAAGGAAATTGGTATATTAACAAACATTCTTTTACAGAATACTTGATATGATCAGTTCTTATGAAAATCCTGAAGAAACCAATGCTGATTCATCTGGATATACTGGTGAACTGTTTGCTTCTTCTGCTATATGTTTTCCACTTCCGGACAATGATCCTCTAAAGAAACAAGTTAAGACATCGTTAAAAAGATCCACTGGCTTTTATGAAAAGAGCTTTTTTATTAACACAATCATATTCCTTATTCCTGTTTTGTTTGTGTATTTTCATTATGTCAGGTCAAACGGTTATTTTTGTTGCTTACCGTCGAAGAAAAAGCATTGGATATTCCATCAAATTTGGAAGCACGACGTCGCATTTCTTTTTTTGCAACTTCTCTTTTCATGGACATGCCTGCAGCCCCAAAAGTTCGCAATATGCTGTCTTTCAGGTAACCTTTTTTTGCATATAATTGTCGATCATCTTATGCCAATGGTTGCTAATAATATATAAAAATTGGATGCTGTTATTGTTACCCCTATTTGAGATATAAGCATATTCTGTCAAAATAAAAGAGAAAACGAAAAGATACAAGCAATTTTCAATTTCAATTTGATTACTGCTGTCTATAATCTATATGCTGATTTCTTTCATTGGCTTAACTTACTCTTCATTCAAAAGTGTGATAACTCCATATTACAAAGAGGAAGTGAAATTTTCAGAAGATGAACTTCATACAAGTGAAGATGGTGCTTCTATCTTATCTTACATGCAGAAGATATATCCAGGCAACTATTTAACCAATTTTTGTTACTATTATTAAACTTAGAACCACAATGTAACACTTATGCTTATATTTCCATAGACGAGTGGAAAAACTTCCTGGAGCGTTTCAATTCTAGTCATTCAGACGATGAATTAAGATATTGGGCTTCCTTCCGTGGACAAACATTAAGCCGCACAGGTTGGAAAATATGATATATGTATTTTTGGTTGATGTACATACATACATACATACATACAAATCACCTTTTCCATGTGTCAGTTAAAGGAATGATGAACTATAAAACAGCCTTGAAGTTACAAGCATTTCTAGACAGGGCCAACAGTCAAGGTGATTTTATTGCATCAGTTTCTGTGTTTTAAAACTGTATTATTTCCTTCATCTGAAAAGCTCATCTTAAATTTTTGTGCATCATTACCAAACTAGATATTCTGAAGGGACACGTTACTTTTGAAAAAGATAACCAGAAGAAAAATGGGCAACCCTCACTGTCAGCTCAATTGGATGCTTTAGTTGATATGAAATTTACATATGTCCTCTCTTGTCAAATATTTGGAGATTCACACGCCCAGGATATTATTGAGTTGATGATGAGGTATCATTTAATCTTTTGCATGTTTTTTGTTGTATATTTATTTAATAAGTATATATATTAAACTTGGTAATAGTTCCTAAGTTTTTGATGTGTGTGTGTCTATACACACACATACATATACACACACATACATATACATATACATATACATACATATACATACATATACATACATGCATACATATACATACATGCATACATATATATATATATATATATATATATATGTGTGTGTGTGTGTGTGTGTGTGTGTGTGTGTGTGTGTGTATGTGAGCGCGCGCGCGTGCGCATACATACAGTTAATTTGCCGACTAATGATGTCTTTAATCAAGGTATTAGTTAAGTGTTTTTGCAGATTTTATTATGTTTATTTATGTAACTGTATATTGGACTTGATAATAATACACAGTTTTTTATGTATAAATACCATAGCTCATATAATATATGTGTGTGTATACTTGTTAATTTGCTGATTAATGATATCTCTAATCAAGGTACCCGTCTCTTCGTGTTGCCTACATCGAAGAGAAAGAAGTTGTCGGCAACATACCACACGGCGACATACCTCACATATATTCTTCAATTTTAATTAAAGCAGACAATAATTTAGATGAGGTATCTATGAATAATATAGTTGATCATTGTTGTTTATGATTTTCTCCATGTGCTGATTCACAACTATTTATTGCTTGCATTGTATTCATATACACAATACTAACAGCAGTATCACTGCCCAGCTACACAAAACTGCACCAACTGCATTTGTGTGCAATAATGCCTTGTGATGCTATTGCTAGCTAAAACAAACATAATGCAGTTATTAATTCAGTACAACTGGGCAAGTCTTTGTACAAGTTAATACTAAATAAACATAATTATAAGTTGATAATATACCACATTAAATAATTTGTATGATCTTTTTTATTTTATTTTATGTTCATTTTAAAGAAATCAACTTAATGATTGCTTCTCTATAATTTCAAGGACATAACATGCATTTGTTTTAAAAGATAAACTAAAGTAACAAAAGTTTGAATTAACAAAGCTAACTAAAAGTAAAATATTAAACTTAATAGTCAATAAATTTATATTTTGAAAAAAAAGCAAAAGAAGATACGATCATTTTGATCAAAATATGTACAATATAATATAACAAAACGTAGGTACAAAGACGTAAAAAGTCGAACAGCATTTTTGAAAAAGATAAATTTTCATTTCAGGCTAATTTTCAAAACGGTAGCTGCGCCAACATTTTGAAATATGCTAATTTTTAAAACTGACAGTTGTGCCAGTGTAAAGTAATATGCTGATTTTCAAACTGCATTAAGTTTTGAAAATTGACCTTAAAAAAAAATCTTTGTTCTATTCATGCCTCTTCATCCATCTTCTCTTACTGTCAACTTTAAGTCCGTGCTTCAAATAAAATAAAATAATGGCTTTCAAATCAATTTGCTCATTGGTGTTGTTCACTTTGTTCTTGCTGCTCTCCCTGTTAAGCATGATTGATTGAATCAGGAAAACAAAGTCAGACTCTAAAAATAAAATTGCAAAATTTGGAAGGGGCAACTGCCCCCCTCTTGATCCAAGATAAATCCGCCTATGCTTTCATGTGCATTGCATCTTTAATGTGTTGCTTGTAACTTGTGCAGGAAATTTATCGCATAAAACTTCCTGGTCCGCCTATAATTGGAGAAGGGAAGCCTGAGAACCAAAACCATGCAATTATTTTTACTCGTGGAGATGCTCTCCAAACCATTGACATGAATCAGGTACGCGTGAAGTACCATTTCTAGATTCTTTTCTACTTCAATTATGTAATTATTTGTTTTTCAGGACAATTATTTGGAGGAGGCTTTCAAGATAAGAAATCTTTTACAAGAATTTCAAAAACAATATGGCAGTCGTAATCCTACTATACTTGGTCTCCGAGAGCACATATTTACTGGAAGGTTGTACATGCATATGGTATTTGTAGAATATCCCTATTAGCCTGTCTCAATCCTTTATTATAGAACAATTTAAATTTCAGTTAATTAAATGTTCAGAAAGATATTGGTTTATCAGGTAGGTTTCTGTGTTTGTTTTAATAAATGACCGGAGATGTGTAAAAAGTGCCACATGGATTGAAGAGTTGTCTACAATCGATACTAGATCATAGACAATAAGTATCATAATGTCCAATTCATACATAATATGTCAGGAGGGTATCATTTCATAACATGTATGGTTGTTCCCTGCAGTGTTTCATCTCTTGCTGGATTCATGTCATACCAAGAGAGTAGTTTTGTTACTATCGGACAAAGGTTCCTTGCAAATCCCCTAAGGTATGTATTATACAACCATTTTATATATGTAGATTTAATGTTGTACGAGTTCCGATTTTAGAGTAAGAAAATCATACACTTCTGCATGTTTCTCTCCCTTGAATAGTTCAAGAGGCTGTATATAGTGTTTGAACTTTGCACACGGGTGCAGGAGTAACATACCTGTTTTCATTACCCTCACATCAAGCTCCCCTTATCAGTAATCATGATGATATAAAAACAAAAACTAAAAATATAATACGAAATTATTATTAATATGTATCATTTTCATCTATTTACCTGAAAATGCATATCTGCTAAACTTACCTTGTGGTTAGCAGTTGAACCATGAATGTATAACAGTTTTAAATTATGCAGTAAACAGTAATTTGATGAATAAAAGCATATAAACCTTGCTTGATATATTAAGGATATCTGCATACAATTGTTTTGGAACTATAACCCCTTCCTCAATTGAATGTGGTTTGTTATTTTACTTATTCTCTAGAATTTTCTAGAAAATAAACAATTGTATATCTTGGATTCAGGGTGCGATTTCATTATGGTCATCCCGATCTATTTGACAGAGTGTTTCACCTAACAACAGGCGGCATAAGCAAAGCGTCAAAAACTATTAACTTAAGCGAGGATGTTTTTGCTGGTAAAACAGTTACAATTTGTTATTTTACTGTTTCTCTGTCATTTTTCAAGATGGTAGAATCTCTTGGGGTTATGCAACTTTGCAAGAGGTCTGGGTCTAGACAATGATATCACCAAGGTATATCTAAGTTTCTGGAAAAGTTTACCAATGTTTACATGTATGCAGGATTTAATACCACATTACGGCGAGGATATGTAACTTACAAAGAGTATATGCAAGTTGGAAAAGGGCGTGATGTTGGTCTCAACCAAATATCAAAGTTTGAGGCTAAAGTGGCGAATGGAAATAGTGAACAAACTCTTAGTCGTGATGTCTATCGCCTTGGACGTCGCTTTGACTTTTTTCGGATGTTATCCTTCTATTTTACTACGATTGGATTTTACATTAATGGCCTGGTATGTTACATTGGGTTTTCATTGTGCGTCTTTGTATTTCTTTCCAGTGCTTCAAATGCCTTATCTCTCCTATTATAAATCTGTAATACAACACACCCCTAATAATAAGGGTCCACACCTACAAATATAGATTATTACAAAAAAGAAACAAACTAAAAAAAAAATAAAAAAAAATCATAGTTTCGCTCTTCTCGAAATTTTGGTGTCTCATCATCATGTCAACAGAAAACATAAGAGAACCTTTATCAATTTGAATACTGAATACCCCTAAAATGGAAGGAAAGATAAAATGTTAAAAAGCTTCTTAACTATCGAAAAATCTATCTTCGTTTATATTATAAGATCTACAAAACAGATTAAAACTTATGGAGAACAGTTCAGGTGCAAGCTTACCATTTTAATGTCAATAAATATTACTCTGTATTTTTTAATTAGTTTTTTCTATTCCATTACGAAATTTTGAGCCCTGTAATGGACAAATACTCTGTTATATTTCTAGATATCAGTCCTTGGTGTATACATATTTCTGTATGGACAGCTGTACCTTGTTCTTAGTGGTTTAGAAAAGGAGTTGATTAATGAGGCGCAAATGCTCAATATCAAATCATTAGAAGCAGCTCTTGCCTCACAATCATTTCTTCAGTTAGGGCTATTAACTGGACTTCCCATGATAATGGAACTTGGTCTCGAGAAAGGCTTTCGTGTAGCATTAAGCGATTTCATTCTGATGCAATTACAACTTGCTTCTGTTTACTTCACTTTCTCACTTGGAACAAAAGCACATTATTATGGTAGAACTATTCTTCATGGTGGTGCAAAATATAGACCAACCGGTCGCAAATTTGTGGTTTTCCATGCAAGTTTCTCCGAGAATTATCAGCTATATTCACGAAGTCACTTTGTTAAGGGATTCGAGTTGCTTTTTCTCTTGACTATCTACAGCTTGTTTAGAAAATCGTACGAGAGTAGTATAGCATATATGATGATCACATATTCAATATGGTTTTTGGCAATAACATGGCTAGTTGCACCATTTCTTTTTAACCCTTCTGGTTTTGCATGGAGAAGAATAGTTGAGGATTGGGCAAATTGGATTAAATGGATGGACACTCAAGGAGGAATTGGAGTGCAACCAGAAAAGAGTTGGGAATCATGGTGGAACAACGAGTACGTACATTTGAGATACTCTGGCATCTTTTCAAGGATTTTTGAGATAATCTTGCTGCTCCGTTTCTTTGTTTATCAATATATGTTGGTGTATCATCTTGACATATCACAAGAAAACAAAACTATTGTTGTTTATGTCCTCTCTTGGTCTGTGATCATTGCCATTTTTCTTTTAGTCAAGGTAAAACATGAATATCAGTTAGTCTTTTTGGTGATATGATTCATCATAATGTACTGTAGTATATTTAATCCATGACTTGTTGCTTTATTGTAGGTAGTAGATGAGGGGAGAAAGCGACTAAGCGTGAAGTACCACCTCATGTTCAGACTTTTCAAATTAACTCTCTTCTTTGGTGTATTAGCTAGTTTGGTTGCTCTTGCTTGTGTGTATCAGCTCTCATTTAGAGATTTAATAATATGTTGTCTTGCATTTCTACCCACTGGCTGGGGTCTCTTATCGGTGAGTGTTAATTAATCCCTTCTCTGGCTTTATATATTTGTTTTTAATGATTTTGTAGGCATAATTCTTAGTTTCTCTTGAATAAACCAATCGGTCAAGTACACTCATCCATTATTTTTTTCATTAAATTTAACCAACTCCTTTGCAAGTTTCCAAGAAATAGCAAAGTTTGTTAAAACATTTAGAAGGAAAATAGTAAAGTGCAAGTGAACCTTGGTAGTTACATAAACCACCTCGAATGATCCAAATTTTTGCACAAACCCTTATCGATATGGACATTTATATCATTATTTGTGTTTTGATTAGGTTGCGCAAGTTATGAGGCCAAAGATAGAAGAATATAGCATATGGGAATGTGTAGCAGCTATTGCTAAAGCATATGATTATGGAATGGGGTGTCTTCTCTTTGCTCCAATAGCAGTTTTGGCATGGATGCCTGTAATATCAGCTATTCAAACTCGCGTTCTTTTTAACCAAGCATTCAGTAGACAGTTGCAAATTATTCCTATTCTTCCTGGCAAGAGCAAGAAAAGATGAAATTTATTATTTGAATGTCATTCTTTCTTTTATAATTTATATCTGCCTTTCACTTAGATTATTTAACTACAGTGGTTATGTGAACATACATACAGTTAAATTTGAATCATTGATATTTATCTGTAAACATTAACTTGAAATGATTGTTAGTGACTTGAATATCAATTGGGTTTATGCTGTGAAAAAATGTTTACCACGTCCTCTTCTTATTCAAAGTGATTATTTTGACGTGATACAACTCTATTTGCTGGTCATGTCAGTGTATTATCCTTTGCTTTCTCAATAATTATGAAAGTAGATATACGTCTTCATAAAAAAACATCTAGCTTTTTTGGACAATCTATCAAATTATCATCGCTTCGGGTTCTAAAGGAATGTTATTGACATGCTTCTTTGGATCGTCTGACACGACTTTTCCTTCAGCAATAATCTCTTCATTTGCCAATCCAATAAATCATATTTCTCAAGATTTTTATCATACTTGTACTATAATTAAACAGAGGGATATTATATTAATTACTGAATAAAAAGTAAAAATACAAATTATGTCAGTCCAATAATACAATGAATATGAGGTGTGTTTACTTTATCCAACCGCCTCTACCCTGCAAATAAAAAATAATCATAATAACATTAGTTTAACAATCAACGCTCAAATCATAATGACAACTAGTAAATACCGTCATCAAACTCAATAGACAAGATCTTACCTGATTTTTCACTGGCTGCAGAAATCTTTGTTGTAAGTTTAACAATTGGCAAATTCTATTCATACATCAAAAATCGCTTAACATACATCGTTATTTTGCTAAGAAAATCTATGATCAATTTACCCTTCTTTTTGAATGATTTTTTGGGTCCTTTTCTTATAACATATAAAACTAAAACATTAGAACTCATGATAAGCAATCAAATCCATACGTTTGTGATTAAGTTAATAAGACATAGAATATCAATTGAGACAACTTTCACAACTAACCATGATATTTTTTTTGATTAAAATGAATGATCCTCTCAAGGAAGAGAGTACTTGTGTAATTTTATTTCACACTAAAAATAGGTTCTACCAATAAGCCTGAAAGGTAGTAGTAACCCCCGTTACATAAAATAGAAAATAAAACCTCCAACATAAAAATAAAAAAACCCCTAGACCTATAAACTAGTGGATAATGGAGATACTAGGAAATAAAGAACTCCGCTCTAAATAAAGCCCAGATAACCACAATAAAGTGACGATATGGGCGCTGTGTGCGGAAGTGATTATCTTCCAACGCAGAAGCATCAATCTGTTAGGGACTATATCCAATGAGGAAATGTGGACGTGGCATAATCTGTCAAAATCATAACGGCTCGCTAAACCTGAAAATCTCAACAACAGATATGAGTCCTGCACATATATATGTATATTAAAAAATAAATTTACATACATACATACATACATATGTGTGTGTGACAAGGTGAAGACATACAGATAAAAATATACTTAGTAATCAAGCAAATGTGAGGTGCTCGAGTGGCTAACTTTGTTACTAAGATCCACTAGATCCATGCTTACAACCATGTTATGTCTCCTACCATTGCCTTTAAGGTGTCAATCTTACTTTTTACCCTATTAGGGAATTCCTTAAATTATATATGTTTATCTAATTTGTAGCTAGTGTTTACAATCCAATTGCAAGTGAACAATGCAATAGCGTGAGTTAGGTTATCAAAAGGGGTGCCAGTATTGTTGAATATCTTTTGGTTTCTTTCAAACCAAAGGTACCAACAAGTAATAGTGTAAATAGTGTCTAGCAAAATTCTGCAACAATGGACATATTGATTTCTAATAACGTTCCAGTAGCGGTCACATTTAAAATCCACGTTAGTTAAGGTATATCCAAAAATATGAAGAGTGCTTACAAGTATAGAATTAGTCAGAGGGCAGTTATAGTATAAGTGTGTTATGTTTTCTAAGTTTGAGTTACAAAACACACATTTTTTCCTTTAGAATTAGGTTCTTTTTCTTTGATAATTTAATTGTATTGAATTTGTCGTGAAAGGTTAGCCACAATGTATCTTTGTTTTAGGAGGGCGTCGACTTTCCAGATTAGTTTGAAGGTCATTTCCTTCGTCCCGGAGAAATTTAAGAATTTGTAGATGTAACAATCCGTCTTTTCATCCTCCAAATGTCGACACTAATACATTCATGGTATTCACGTGTCGAACACTCGAGTATCGGAAAAACAAATATTAAGGTAAAACAAAAAGAAAAAAAATAGAATAAGAAAGAAGAGAACACACTATCAAAATCTCACAATGGAACAGTAACATATAATATCAAAAAATAGTATAAACTATCACTCTAAGATGCATAACATTTTAGAGTTACAATTGTATGTACTATAATTAGCCTGGACAGTTATAACTGTTGAAATTGGGCCAGCCTGCAGTAGAAGTTATATGTGAATTTTAATTTCTTTTACCTTATTGGATATTTATTGGGCCCATGAAGTCTAATTTATTTAGGACATTTCTAAATTTAATTTAAATAAAATCATTTATTTCATTTCAATTTATAAATAATGGATTGAATTTTATTTAATTTATGTTAATTAAATATAATGGTACACATATGTATTATATACATATATGCATGTGTGTGCATGTGTAACATAATAATCCATGCAAGGTATAACATGCCCGTACATAAATGTTGGGATTTGCTTCACAACAGATATGTTAGTTTATCATCTTATATGTATTGTATGTTGTCCAAATATATGCTTGTATGTATACAAACTTGTTATTTTAGACAAGCACCATTGTCCCAGTGGTTAAGTGATTCGACTTTGGTGCGAGAGGTCACAAGTTCGAAACTTGCGTAGCGTGATTCGAACATATGTTGACATGTGATTTATGTTATGTTGTCTCAGTGACATGTTGTATCTAAGTACCATTTTAAAAAAAAAACTTGTTATTTTAAATAAGTATTAAAACAATAAATATTTGCTTATATATATATAATATATGTATTGCATAAATGTAATATATATGTGTGTGTATATATATGTAATATTAAATTAGATATTAAATAGATAAATGACTATACACACACACACCCACATAATACACAAAGTTTAAAAAATATAATATACATGTATATTTTACAGCAACAAATAAACATATATATATATATATAATATGTATTATATGTACTCATATATAATTATATTTGTAATATCTAATATCTTTATAAATATGTGTATTTAAATATATATATTTACATTATATAATTATATCAATTATAAAATTAATTATATATATATATATTTAATAACATTCTAGAGCGAATACACATCATAAAAATATTTTATTATAACTTTATATTATTAAATCATATATATTAGCTGAAAAGCATTAAAATAATATTAAAAATAATTTCGTAACATATTTTCAAATTTAAAATTTTATGAAATTCAAATATGATATTATAAAGTCACGTAAAAATTCCATAATTTTCTGAGTTAAAATTACATTTTTTATTATTTAATTAATTTCGGCCACTTTTATAAATGATTTTAAAATAATCTAAATTTTAAATTCAGGGATTTTAGCTGAAAGATAATATAATGATGAAGAAAATTTATAAAATTAAAACATAATTTTCAAAGCGTGTATTATTTTATATGAATTATTTAACCTATATTTCAATTTAAATAATATTAAAAATAGTAAATAATTATTAAAAAATATTTTACAGTTACCTAAAATTATATTTAGTATAAATTTGCATTTATAAAATATAAGACCAATTTTTAACACGATATGATGGCATAATTAACTATATGTCATTTAATTTATGTAATATAACATATTAATATAAATATAATTAATTAATATATTTATAAAATTAAAATAAATTATTTCTGTTGTGTATACATCAGATCTAAGGAAAAAAGCTTTTTTATACATACACGCAACCATCCAGTATGTGACAACATTCATATATAGAGTAATCTCACCTAACTAACAATATAATTATGATATATATATATATATATATATAAATATAAATATATATATAAACAATGGAATATGATGCATAAATTATAAGTTATATGAAATAAGAAAACATACCAAAACTCATGCCTTGAAGTGCCCCTTGCTATGTTGAATCTATCTCTCCTTTGAACTCTTCTTGATTCAGCAGATTGCTAATCCTTGAATCGTAGACCATTGACTATCCAATTGTTGTTGCTTTGAAATTGATTTGAGAGGAATTTTGTTGGAGCTCCTATGTATGTGAATTCGGCCAGCAAATATGGGAAATGGCAGACAAAAAAGGTTTTAATGCATTAGGGTTATGAGTTCTTTTATAGTGGAAGGAATGGAGAGAGGTGGATAAATTCTCGTACCCATTCTCCCTAAATCAGAGCCATCCATCTAAGATCCTCCAACCCCATCTTTTAGCCGCCCCTAACATGCATGTTATTGCTGTATATATCACCATACATCATTGGTTAATAGCCATTTAGATCCAAATAAATATTACTAATTAAATCTGATTTAATTGTTTGTCGATATCGCATATCGGTCGATATATTTATAACTATTATAAATACGTAAACAAATATTTATTCCTCAAATAACATTTATAATTTTATAATCAATATTTTATAAATATTAATTAATTTCATTAATTTATAATAATTATGAACCAATTAAATCGTTTGGTCTAAAGAGAATTCATCATCATATCGGTTGTGTGACTCGTCAGGTGTAAATTTGGTCAGCGATTAACATCGAACTATTCGAATGTTAACGTTCACACGTCACTTAGTAGGTGGTGTGATATTTTGGTCAAATTTATCGCTTACTTAGTTTTGGTAAATCCAATTTTAGTTAATTAAGAGTTACCCGGTTGTGACATTTATTTATACTAATTCAAAACTATATCACTAAGGACTTATGGAATTTGGTAATGGTCAAAATTCCAATATCGTCCATATTCAACTCTATAGTCCAAACACAACATCCTTGGTTCAATAATAACAATTATTATTAAGTGAAATGCTCTGGCCAGGGACTTTGACTTTGAGTCGACTTCAGTTGACCGTGATACTAAACCCATATAACCGAGGAGATGAATCCTCTCTTGAGTAGTGCTTCGCTTCCAATACTTCCACTCGACCCAACTATAATCACTCGATGGACGCCGTACCATGATTTGACTATAATCAAAGCGAAGCTTTCATATTGAAGATCCATAGTATTCTTAAGTCGAAAAAACTGTGTAAATCAGTCACATCGATATTTTCTGTTTGCCCTTAATTATATTAACCAACAGAAAAATATTAAGTGAGTCCTTCTATAGTTATCCAATAACTATCAGTATGTAACCACTAGGTTCCCCCAACAGCCATGAGTAATACACCGCCCAACATTTGGAGAGCGTTATGTATTCTGCTCTTAATGAATACATCAATATCCAGTCTCGATGGATCTTGACCAGGAACATTTAAAATGGTATATTTATTTTCATTGTGATAAATTACCCACGATTACAACACTTTGTAACTACTATCACAAAACATACCATTTATGGATTTTCTATTAAATATACTTTTAATTAAATTAATTAATTAATATAACACGTTATATCATGTATATAATAGAAAGAAAACACCTTTATTTCGAACAAGATTGGTCAATGAGTCAGATATATATAACGAATTACATAATTGTCCTTAGGACATAGCCCTAACTTTATCAATCTTCCACTTGCACTTGGGGTCGATTATGGAATCTTATTCTAACTTCTCCAATCAGTTTTCTCAAAACCAGTTGGGTCGGTCCCTCGGTGAACGGGTAGGATATTATGTTTTGATTATTTACTTGGTCAATTAACTTTCTCCGATTCTAATAAACTACATTTATCATGTTTAACAATTCAAAGTATATCTCTCGACTTCCAGTGATCTCTAAGTTTTGTTATGAACTATATCGTGACATTGTTATCATATAACAATGTTATGGGATTCTCAATATTTGGAACCACCCTCAGCTTAGTTATAAATTTGTGCATTATTATATATATACATTTTTTTCTTGTGGCGCTATTCAAGTCAATGAATCCCCCACAATCTCTTCTATTTGGAACATTTTCAACTTAATAATTCTTAGGTTATTATTGACATGTTATACTCAATATCACTTATGAAATTTGAGTCTGAACACTCCTTCATAAGGAGTTCGTTGTTTCTGTAAACATTTCTCCAGTATTTAATAAATACACGAGAACACCTTAAACAACCATTTAGTGCAATCTATTTGGATTTGATATTTGATTCATGTATCAAATACATAAAAAAAATACGATATCATAGGCAATATAACATGTATGATTCCTATTGGTAATGCATAAGGAATCCATCTTACATGTTCCCTATCAAACATTTTAATAAGGTGTCTTTGCATATCCTTTTGGGACATTCCCAATATCTTTTATACTTACTATAGAAGACATTATTTACAATTCCAATATTGAGTACTAAAACAACTAAAATTGATTTTAACATAAGTACTTCATTAAAAGTCAGCATCGCATCGTTTACTTATAGTGTAGAAATATCTATGTACTTTTTAACTTTCTTTTTTATAAGCACATGCTTCCTTTGCATTTTGATTGACAATCAAACTGTTTGATATTTCTATCAAAATATTTTTTCAATTTTGATGCTTAAAAAATAATACTTTCAATCATTTCTTGGATCTTATCAAAAAACACACAACCTCTATATCGCTCCCATTGACTTCGAGACACTTTAGTTATTATGTGTAAACAGTTTACTCTAAATCATTATTTAGAAATTTTGTTTCAACACATGTGTACTAAAAACATAAAGTCATACTATGGGATAATTTTTTGAGTAAATCCGAATTAATTTGAGTACATTTAATAACAAATTTATTATGCTAAATTCAACAATTGAAATTTACGAGGTTATTCTTATCAATGTTGCTTATTAAATTTCAAATGATTTAGTCTCTCAAAGATAGAATCGTGGCTGATGGATCACATCCCTTTAGATGTGACTACCAAAATTGTATTTTTATAACGTTCTTAGAATTCTTTCAGATTTGCGTATCATACCATATCATAGAGTCAATGCTCTTAATGGCTTAATTAAACAACCAACGATTATCTATTCTCGACATTGATAAGAAACTCATAGTTTCCCTTCAGTGTGTTAAAATACATACCAGACACTCTAATGCGATGTGTTCATTTAGGTTAGGTTAATTTCATTTCATCCCATGTAATCAGTTTTATCTTTGGATCATATCAAAAATTCCATTTTACTACCAATAATTTCTCAAAGAAATTCCTTTACCATGAAGTTGGTATTTCTTGAAACAACAATTGTTCCTCGGTGCAATGGAATAGGTATTCATAAACATTTTATGAATTTCCTTATATATAAACTAATTTGGTTTTAATTCACAAAACTTATGTCCAAAACATAAATATGTCATCCAATGACAGTCCTTCCCAATCTCCTTTTGGGAAGATTTATACAAAATCTCTCATGAATAATTATTACATGCAGACTTACGACTTGCACAACCTGCCAACTCCTTGGTCTAGGACATGTTGGGGTTTTTTGTAAACTCTTATCCCGTATGATTTTATAAACTATTATGTAGATGAAATAATATTAACGTTAAGTACTACTATTAAGTACATGACCTTATGGAAAGAAATTAACTCGACTTCACTCACCATTAATCATGCTGTCCACAACAAAGTTTGATTACTCATTATCAATACATCATTATGTATTATAGGGAGGATGACCTTTGAGACTGAATCTTTATTCATATTAGGTACATATAGAACTCTTTCCAATATACTCACCCATTCGATCAAATCAAATGATTTCCATCACATGTTATTTTATTTACTTTTTTTTTATATTTTATGATCTTATCATAGACTTATACATGCATATAAAATACACATGTCCATATATTTGATAAGTCATTGGTGAATATAACAAAGTACATGGAACTGTTTTGGGGTTAACAGACTTACGATTCCATACAACTATATGTATCATTCTGAAGAGTTCATCAACTCTTATGATGCTCCGATTAAATGGGTGCATAGCCCTTAATTGTTTAAGATATAATTAACTAGTATCATATGATTCATAACCATGCAATGAAATTATTTCTCAACACCGCGGGTTTGCGACGACCCTCCTTTCTAACCCCTGGGAACAACACTCAATACATCCATGGTATTCGTGTGTCGTTGCCTGAGCATCCGAAAGACGGGTTGTCATGGGATAGAATAAAAGAACAAAACAGAAGTTTCATAATGGAATGGTTAAATATAATATAACACTATGATATTACATAAGGTTACTCCTTAGTAGGAGTTATCAGAGTTATAACAAAAGCACTATCATCAGCCTAAGTAGTTATAACAACCTGGCTTTACACTTGCTGATACAAAATACACATACATAAATAAACATAACAGTGAAAATAGATAACTTGATTGATAAGCAGCCTCTTGCTCGATCACCATCTTCAAAAGATCCCAAAGAAACCTACTACCCTTGGACTACCTAAAAATTAATAAGTACCCAAGAGTTTAGGGAAAATAAATAACTTGGGTCACACAATAAGTCTGGTATGAGTAAAACTCTAAAAAGTGGTGAAAACAAACAAAAATATGTGAGGCCACGCCGCCAAATGCAGAATGGGTTTCCTCTCACAAGAACAATATCCAAGCATAAAGAGTGCTCACAAATAATTAAACATCGTGAAATGAAAAAGACACTTCTCGATGCAATTAAGAAAGAATTAATTTAGAGGTTTGAATAAAAAAGTAAGGATAGGTAAATTTTCCAACAATGACTAGGTGGGTGCACCCTCCTTATCGAAAATAGACTTTTGGAATATACTTGAAAACTACGATGGCTCTTGGAAACCTCCAAGTTGGACCCTGCCAACCTTATCGAGTTTCCGAGTATTTCACATCCTAGTGCGCATATAACCGAAACCAGTCTAGAGTAGATATGATAATACCCTAATGAGAGCAACCCCACATAGCTTGACCCCTCCTTGCTCTTTGGTTTTAGTCATTTCCGCCAAAGGATTTAACGCTCAAAATTAGCAACAAATCGTCTTAAATTGACGAAACACAAAAGATAGCGGAATCAATAATCAATAAATCCACTATCGGGAATAATCAAAATGATCGTATATGGAAATTAAATTTGTTATCCTTATCACCACTAGCCAATTTCAAACTTGTACTATCCCTCTATTAAAAATGAAGTCGGGCCAGTTAAGGTAGTGTTACCTCTAAGCCCTGACTTAATGATATTTTTAACCTTCGACATAAAAAACGAGTTTTCATACCTCGACGTTTAGTGCTATGAATATGACTAAATCCTTTCCATATAAGCGATATCGTTTACGGAAATTAAATTTCTTATCCTTTCCATAACCGAATCAAACTTTTAAACTTTAAAAAAAATGAATTTATGCTATGTTTTCACATCACAAATATTAACTTTTAGACATCTTTATTAAAGTGACTAATTAACTTTAAACGTCATTGGTAAAATGATTAATTTACTTTAAACTTTATTATTAAAATGATTAATTAACCTTAAACATCATTATTAAAATGATTAATTAACCTTAAACATCATTTGTTAAAATGATTAATTAAATTTAAACATCATTATTAAAATGATTAATTAAAACAATTTAATATTAGATATCAAAATAACCTTTTACTTCAAGATACCAAATATCTCTCAGTTGCATCCATAACGACTATCGCTATATGGACCATAACTTCTAAACTTGTTTTGTAAATCAAAATTGTTTCAAACCTTGGTTCAAACAACATTTTAAAAGTGCCAAAACACAACGAAATATTTTTTTTGTAAACCCAAGCACAAAATCACACACAAAAGATTTCAAAGAAATGATATTTCAAAGTGTCGGTATAGCGATAGTTGTTATAACGACACTTTCATGAAAACAAGCTACTTGTCATATACATTCATTTTTATAAACAACATAACATAAAAGTGAATCATTATAGGAAAGAAACCATTTAGGGTCTCTCTACAAAGGTCCTATGTAAAATCTTTATTATGCTCTTTGAAGTGTGTTGTAGCTACATTTTCGCTACAAACACTTCGACTTCATTGCAAGTCCCATACAAACAACCTATGTATCATTTGCTTCCACGCGGGAGCTAAACCATACAATAATCATTACAAATACTTAACAACACAAGTAATTAACTATGATTACAATAATAAAATATAAAGTTTAAAATTTTGTTTTTAAGGAGAGCTTTACTCACCTAAATCAACATGAACTTTAACCAAACTACTACAACTTTGCAAAACACACACGAATCTAGCCTTTTATTGTGAAAACTTAACTTTTAGGGCTTAGAGGAGCTCGGGTTTAGACATGATGCTAGGGGGCTCGGCCTTGACTAAAAATGGGAACTTTGGGTTTTTTTTTGTAAAGGAGTGATGTAGAGAAGAATGGAAGTGTTTTTAACTAAGTATTAAGGTTTTAAAGTGGAAAAAGAAAATATTTTTAATTTAAAAACTTTAGGGAAGCCATGGAAAAGAAGAGGGAAAATTGGTGAAGAAGAAGATAAGAGTTTGAAAATGAAGAAAGTGAAATAAAATAAGAAATGAAAAAATAAAATTGTTTTTATATAAAATAATAAGGGAAATTACTAAAAGGCCCTTAATAATCAAAATATACAATACCCTCCACCTCATGATGACACATCACCCCTCCCCTTCCCTACTTCCACATGCAAGCCCCATCCCACACTCCATCATCACCTTACTTCTTTTTCAAATGTACTTTGTCTTGGTTTTTGAATTTCTATTAAATTTTTTTCAAAAAGAAAAGTCAAATTTCATTTTATTTCTTAAGTATATTTTTAAACAAAATTATAATAAAATTACTTCATTGAAAAAAGCATATGTTATTTATATAAATGTGTACACAACATACTTCGATAACTTTATTCAATCACATTTTCGATTTTTCTCCGAACTACTTATTTTTTTAAACCAAAATATAATGCCATCATTAGTTATTACTAAAAACAGGTATATTTGAGTTATAAAATCCATTATTTAAATATTTGAAAATATTAAATATTCAAATACAAATTGATTAAATTACGGGTCGTTACTTCCTCCCCTCCTTACAGGAAATTTCATCCTTGAAATTAATCACACAGAACAAAACATATCAAAAGAAACCCAATTGATATCATTCAACAAACAGGTACAAAGAAAGCGACTCCACCACAACTAGTGAGTATACTAAAAGGATATAACAAAATACAAACAATTACAACAACGACTTGGGGGTAAGAATCCCTAACATAGTCCTCGGTTTTCCATGTACAATCTCTATCGTCTTCACTCTACTGAACCTTAACAAGATTCACAATCATCATCCTCAATCGCTTTATATCTCGAGCGATGATATAAATAGGCTGCCTAAGGATGTTAGGTTAGGCTAAACTTCCAAATCAACTTGTTGTGTCGGTTTTGCTACCATCGAAGGGACATGTACATACTTACGTAAATGAGATACGTGAAATACGTTGTACACATTTGATAATCGATCTGGTAACTTCACTCTATATGCAAGTCTACCAATCCAGTCTAGTATGGGAAAAGGGCAAATATAATGGGGGTCTAGCTTTCGTGATTCCCAAACCTCATAACACTTCTAAATGGAGAAACTTTTACAAACACTGAACCTTCAACTAAGAACTCTAGATCCTTGCACCTTCGATCTGCATAACACTTCTGTCGATCCTAAGCTTCCTTCAATTTTATTCTAATCTCGGCTACCGTCTCACTAGCTTCTAAGATCATGTCGGGTCCAAGAATAATTCTATCACCAAACTCAACCCAACATGAAGGAGTATGGTACGGACGACTATAAAGAGCTTTGAATGGGGCCATACCAATGCTTTATTGATAGCTGTTGTTGTAAGTGAATTCGACTAAGGGTAAATGATCTTACCAAGAACCCCTGAAGTCGAGAAAACATGCTCGCAATAAACCTTTCAAGATCTGATTCACTCTCTCCGTCTGCCCATCCGTTTGAGGAAGGTAAGCTATACTTAGCTCAGTTCCTAAAGCAGTCTGTAGTCCCTCCCAGAACCGCTAGTGAATATCGGGTCTTGGTCACTTACAGTACTACAAGGAATACCACAGAGTCTCACTATCTCCTTCACATACAAACTCATCAGACTTATAGCAGTCCTAGTTGGCTTAATGGGAATGAAATGGGCACACTTGGTTAGTTGATCGACTATAACTCAAATGCCTTCATTCCCTCTTCTTGACCTAGGAAGCCCATCAATAAAGTCCATAAAGATCTGCTCCCACTTCCACTTCCACTTCGAGATCCCAAGTGGCTGAAGCAGTTCAGCTGTCTTTTGCTGGTCACTTTTAATATGCTGGAAGTTTGCACACTGACTCACAAAGACTGAAATATCTCGCTTCGTCCCCTTCCACCTGAATACCCTCTTCATATCTTTGAACATCTTGGTCACTCCTGGATGGAAAGATAACTTTGAACGGTGACATTCAGTTAATAACTCTTGCCTAAGTCTATCAAATTCTGGAACACAAATATGCCTGTTCATTTTCAATATGCCTCAGGAATCAATCTCAAAGCTAGAAACAACACCTTCTTCAACATCCTTCTTAAGTCAAGCCAAAATAGGATCAACCTCTTGACTAGATGCAATCATTTCCATCATAACTGGCTTAACTTCTAAGTTTGGAACCATTTCTACATTCTTACTCAGTGCATCGATAATGGTATTTGATTTTCTAGAGGTATAAAGAATCTCTAGATCATAAGAAGCGAGAAACTCCAACCATCTCTACTGCCTCAAATTCAAATCATTTTGGGTAAAGTGGTAATTTAAGGATTTGTGATATGTGTATAACTCGAACTTTTCACCCAAAAGATAATGCCTCCACATCGTAAGTGTGAAGATAATAGCCAAAAGCTCCAAATCATGCATAGCATAATATTCCTCATGTGGCTTTAGCTGTCGACTCGCATAGGCGATAACTTTCCCATGCTACATCAGAACTGCTCCCAATCTAGTTCCATAAGCATTCGTATACACGGTTAAACCTTCACTCCCATCTGAAAATGGTTAAAACGGGAGCACTTATCAACTTCTCCTTCAATTCATTGAATGCTTGGTCACACTTAGGAGTCCACACGAACTTAACATCTTTCTTTGTTAACTTCGTCGGATGAGAAGCAATCTTCAAGAAGTCTTTGATGAACCTACGGTAAAAACCAGCCAATCTCAAGAAACTTCTAACTACCGTCGTGCTTTTGGACTTCTTCTAGTCTTGAATCGCAACAACTTTAGCTCGGTCAACCGATGTGCCTTCTCCCGTAACAACATACCCAAGAAATCTAACTTCGGATTTCCAGAAATGGCACGTAGAAAACTTGGCTTTCAACACATGGCTCCTAAAGGTATTGAGTACGACACAGAGATGAAATTTATGCTCTTCCTCCTTCTTCAAATAGATAAAAAAAAGGCATCAATAAAGACAAGAACAAATTTATTAAGAATGTCTCAAAATACCTGATTCATTAAGTCCACAAAATAAACGAGTGCAGCCCAAATGGCATAACTAACCACACTTAAAAATTAACTAGAGTCCTAAAAGCTGTTGAGGGCACATTCTCCTCGCTACCCTTAACCGTGGAAACAGGTGGAAAAATCCAATTGAGAAAATATTCGAGCGCCGTGGAGCTGATCAATCATATCGTCCATCCTTTGTAATGGATATTTATTCTTGATAGTCTTCTTGTTCAACTCTCGGTAGTCTATACATAACCTTAGAGAACCATCTGCTTTTGTAAAAAAGACCACCGGTGATCCCTAACTCAAGGTATTGGATCAGATTAAACCCTTCTACAACAAGTTGAATGTTTGGCCTTCTAACTCCCTCTTCTCTTTCGGAGCCGACCTTCGAGGAGGTTGTACAATAAATCTGGCTCCTAGAACCAAATCAATACGAAACTCCACTTTGTGGTGATGATGCAAACCTTGCACTTCATCAAAAATATCAGTGAAATCCTGAACAATTGGTACATCTCTTAGCTCTTCTTTAGACACTTTGAGCGAATAGGGAAAACTTCTCATTAACTCTTAAGCTTTTCCTACACCATTATCTCCAGCATCACTTACTTTGACAGTCCTTCGATCACAATTCAAGATCGCTTTAAACTTAGATAACCAATCCACTTCCAATAACACTCCAAAACCCATAAACCCAATAACAAAAAGGTAAAAAAGAAAGAGATGATTTCGACAAGAAAGAGAGGCACATTTAGACACATAGTGTTAAGATCTGCCAGACCCCCAATTGGGTTCAACACATAAAGAGGATTATTTAGAATAACGTATTTAAGATTTAGCTTGTTTATCAGGTCATACGAAATAAAACTATGGAAAGCACTGGTATCAAATAATACTCTTATAGGAATATCAAATATGGATAATATACCTTGCAACAATTGCTTCCCTATTTGATTTGTAGAAGTGGATGGTATCTCTTCAATGGTAAAAACCTATCCTTGAGACCCCTTCTTTGAAAAAGGGCACTCATTCTTCATGTATCCTTGTTGGCTGTAGTTGAAACAGGGGGCAATTGGGCACTGGTTCTCAAAGTGTCCCATCTTGTTGCACTTAAAACAAAGACGTTGGCCAAATTGGGCGGCTTCTTCTATGCTGAAGCCCTACCTCCGGGTTTTTTCCTGCCCACTGCTTCTTCCCCTTAAACTAGCACTTGATATTTGGCTTTCCTCCAACTGGTATAACTTACAATGGCTTGGCACTTACTGTCGATGCTATGCCCTTCTGGACGCCCTGCTTAATATACAGTACTTCAAACCTCAAGGCCATGCTGATAATATTGGTGAATGTACCATTGACATGATAGGTCATCTCATTATGGAATTCTGGCCGCAATTCTTCCACAAACATCTCATTCTTTTTGAGCGGTGTATCTATCAATCCCGATCCGAAGCGGGACAATGCATTGAACTTATGCATACTGCGCCACCGTCATATCACCTTGCTTTAAATCCATGAAACTCTTAAATAACTGAGTTCTTCCATCCTCTAAAATAAACTGTGCTTCAAGGACTTCCCTAAACTGAGCCCAAGAAAATTTCTCCTTTGTAGTATTAGCTGTTACTGAATCCCACCAATCCATTGCCAACTTTTGAAATTGTCGCAATGCCAACATCCATTTCTCCGCATCTCCCAACTGAAGATCCCCAAAAAATTCTTTCACATGATCGAAGCCACATCTGCACTCTAAGAATATCTTCAGTTCCATAAAATGGTTTCCTGCCTAAAATGGTAAAATTCTTACACAAAGATACAAAGTTCAGAGGGGGCTGAACTTGCACTAGCACTTCCTCTACCGGATCTATAGCTGGTATAGTAACATTTCTAGATACCCTACCATTGGTAGCCTTGCTAGTTCCAGGTAGTCTCCCTTCTCCTCTTCTTGTATTCATCTTCTATTGCCTGAACAAATAACTAGTATTTTTAGAAAGCATATGATTAAAATAGTTTAAGGAAACAACACCAAAAGATATAGAACGAGCCTTTAGAGGTTAGATATTATTATTATAAAAATTTAAAATATGCTCTCTCAAGATTAACTCATTCTAAGGCATCACTTACCCTATCTCTAATGAGTTGTACCCTAATCAGGCTAAGGTGTTCGCTCAACCAAAGCTCTGATACCAAATGTGACGACCTACCTTTCTGACCCTTGGGAATGACACCTAATACATCCACGGTGTTAGCACCAAAATTGGTCACTAACACCCTTGAATTGAGTTATGTAGAGAGATTAATGAAGAAAGTAAATTAAAACAGAAAAATAACGCAATTGAGTGCAAAAAGAACAGCAGAAACGAGAACACCATATTTATAGTGGTTCGGCGTAATTGCCTACGTCCACTTTGAATATGATCTTTATTACTTTCCCTATCACTTGAATACAGACACAATCCATAAGCAAACCACTTTAATACAAGTTTGAATCGAAAATAGGAGAGTATAAAAAATGGCAGTGTTTCCCTGGAGTTCTCCTAAAAGAAGGTCCTTTCAACTATACCCCTACCTCTGTATTTATAGACGAAGATAGGCTGGACTCCCTTCGCAGGCCCAGGAACAAGATACTTCGGCCTATAGTAGGCGACTTCTGTGTGCCGAGCCAGGCATACCGAACGGTGATCGCCGAACGATGGTGGCCGAACGGTGGTGACCAAACGATGGCGTGTCGAACGATGGTGGCCGAACGATGGTTGCCAAACGAAGGTGGCCGAACGGTGGTTGCCGAACGAAGGTGGCCGAACGATGGTGGCCGAACGGTGGTGGCCGAACGGTGGTGGCCGAACGATGGTGTGCCGAACGATGGTGGCCGAACGATGGTTGCCGAACGAAGGTGGCCGAACGGTGGTTGCCGAACGAAGATGGCCGAATGGTGGTTGCCGAACAAAGGTGGCCGAACGTTGGTTGCCGAACGAACCTGGCCGAGCAACCTCTCCTTGGACGCCTAGATTGAGCCATCTCGTTTTCCCATTCTTGACCGAGCGATATGCGCCATCCTTCAAGGCCGAACCATACTCTTAGGCCGAGTGATGTACATAGGCCGAACCGTACATATAAGCTGAACAATGCACATATGCCGGACTACCCAAAATGGATCAATCCCTTACGTCTCCAATCTCTAACTAACTCAAGTCTTATCCAGACTCAATCAAAGCCTTTGTAATTATCACCTTGTAGCCGGGCCAAGTGACCGGATAACATTTGCCCCCCAAAGTGCGTCGTGTGAACCAACGTGACGCGCTTTGAATCAAAGCAAGTTAGAGTCTCCAGAAAGAAATCCATCTTGTTTCCTGAATAGTCATTATCCTTCAATTTTATCCTCCAAAGTGTCGTATCCTTCTTCCGCCGTCATGACGCTTGGTCGATTCCCAATAGTATAAATTCAGGATTGTAGTTCATCATTGGCCATCTGTGTCCGGTTCTATAGGGCTAGTAAGCTTCAGCTATCTGATCTAGTCGTTTCTTAATAACCCTAGGTGAAAATTCAATTTCTGTTGATTTCAAGAAGTTGAATTTTTTCGAATATACATGTGCATATTTGGGCACACGTTCTTGTCATTGGCTCTCAGATACGTTTTATATGCTCATAAGTTGTCACCAATTCCATCTAGTTTAATTGCAATTCGATTGTAGTTCCTTGCTTACATGGATGACGACCTCGGAGCCGTAAGCAAAGGTGAAGGGAGTACGGCCAGCCATGTACTCATGGGTAGTTCTATTAGCCCATAATGCTGTTGAGAGTTCATCCACCCATTAACCTCTAACCTTTTCCAAACCTCTCTTTAGAACAAACTTTATGATTTTGTTCATAGCTTCAACCAGTTATAATGGATCGTGGAAGGTCATAAGGACAAATGACGTTACGGACGACGAAGTTGATTATTTTCTTCATCTTGGTCGTGGTTAAAAGTTCTGCATCTGCCCATTTGGTGAAGTAATCAACTGCTACGATGATGTATTTCGCACCACCTTTAGGATCATCAAGGAGACGATGATGTCAATGCCCCCAAGTGGCAAACGGTTATGGACTAGCCATTTGAGTAATTTCCATCGGCGGGGCTCTCGAATTTTTTGCAAACATCTTGCACTCATCGCATTGTCTAGCATGATCAACCGCATCTTGATTGATAGTCGGCCAGTAAAACCCATAGCAGAGTATTTTCTTTGTCAGGGTTTGCCCCCTGATGTAATCACCGCATTCTTCTTCATAGACTTCACTCAAGACTCATTTGATATCATCATGGGTGATACACCTAAGCATGAGAATGGATAAACTCCTTTCTACACATGACTTCTTCTTGGATGATTTGGCATGAAGCTTTGAGGAGGATCTGTCATTTTCCATTCCTCCGTTCAGTAAGAATTCCTCACTGTAGACAGTCTTTGATAGGAGTCATCGATGACCCCTTTTCTGGCTCTGTCTCCAAGATCTAGCCGATCTCCATCCGTCAATGCTTGGAATATTAAGTACTTCAACTGAAACAAAGTATGTCCGTTGCATGTCCCTGAAACTGGCCAGCTTGGCCAGTGACTTGACTCTTTTCATTTCGTTCGCCGAGGATGTGTGTAATGATGTAATACGTGAAGTCGGCTAGTAGCTCTTGGACCCAGTCGAGATAAGGAGCAAGACAATGCCCCCTGACAAGAATAACTTCCCTAACTTTGCATACTACTAATCAGGAATCATAAAAGATATTTAAAGTTTCCACTCCAAGTTCTCTAGCAAGTTTGAGGCTAACGGTCGAGGCTTCATACTTAGCTTCGTTGTTTGCTACAAGGAAATCGAGTTTCAGGGCGTAGCAGATCGATCGTTCCTCAGGAGTTATTAACACGATTCCTGCGCCATAACACTGATCATTGGATGCTCCATCCGTGTACATTTTCCGTCTGTTGGTTGTTTCTCCACTACTCTTTGAGTAGTCGTCTGATGCAGTGAATTAAGATATGAGGTCTGCTAATTTCCGTCATTGGATAGATCTTCGAGGGAAATAAGTGATATCGAATTGGCTTAGTTCGATATTCTATTTAAGTAGTCTTTCAGACGTCTCAGGTCGTTGTATGACGCTAGCTTTTGTAGCTTCAGGTCGATATTCAATGCATGGCTTGCGATAGTCGGTGAAATCACACTTGCATGTCAGAATGGGTCCAAGGGAACATATCATCATTTATTCAGAGAAATCTATCTAATTATTTTATCATCATTGCATCGAGCTGTGATCCGATCTTCTACACCCGTGAAGGGTCACCATGGCTGACTGTAATGTCGACTGTCAGCTCAGCGAGTGCAATCTCGGATTCTTTGAGTTCAGATGTAACTATTTTATGTAACATTCAATGTGAAATTTGGTTGGGTCGGTCAATGTTGATGGATACTCTGGTCGAATCCTAGAGTCTTGTCATTAGTTATTAAGTCTGATAGTGAAGGGCTCGGAATGCTTTGATCGATTGTCTGCAAATGGCCAAAGATCAGGCTTAGAAGCACGTTGAAGAAAATGTCGAGTAGGGGTTAGCCTCGAGTTGCGTGAAGCTGCATAGCTGGATCTTGCTTTGAACTTGAATTTGCTTGTATATTCGAGTAACGCGCTTTCCATTCAATGTATTCATGATCCTTTACCCGTCCTTCGGGTTGGAGTGATAGTCAGTTGCTCATGAGCTTAGGCATTGATTTAATGATTCCATCGCTAGGCATTCTTTCGGTCATAGCCTTGAATAGTTGTAAACACTATATATAAGTTTCAATATTGAGCTATCGTAGCCAGTCATTGGATGATCAGGCTTCTGCTCCCAGTCTCGGGTTGATAAATGTACTATGTTGTAATGGCCCGTTTTTCCGTACCCTTTGAATCGACAATAAACCACACATGTCCAACTGAAATTGCATGAATAAGCGGATCATTACGGGTAGAAAGAAAATAAAGACAGAACATAATCTTACACGTATGGAATAACATATATTATTTCAATAATAATCTTTATAGCGGAAAATTTTAAAATACAATATCAAAGTCTAACCTAGATTCAGCTTGGACAGTTATAACACCTGCCTTTACAATTGCTGACAAACAACAAAACAAATACAATAGATGCAGCGGATAATAGAATACGTCCATACGATGATAAAGATCTCCAGCTCTCCTCTACAAACTCCAACCGTCCTCAACTCAACCTGAAACTACTCGGATCTGACCAGAGTATTAAAAATACCCGGATCAGGCTTGATAAACCAGCGTGAGATACTCAAAATTTAAAATGACTATATTACCAAAACCTTTGAAAAGAAGGGTATCTCATAAGACCACACCCACACATAAACACGGACGAGTTTTTTTACCTTATGATAACCAAAACACTTTATACCAAAATACACTTGATATTATTTTTAATGACATTCTTTTGAAAACACTTTTCAAATAAACTTATTCAAATAAGGTATCAATACCCGGACTAAGTCTAAGGTAATATCCCGGACTGGGTCAACGGAATATACCGAACATAATATTGGATACCAGAAGGGGTAGCTGAAATGTTTGCAAGTCATTATAGCTATTTTGGGAATACAATCAAAACCGTAAATCTCGTATTGGGATTGGATATCCAACATGATAGGGAACTAGTGACCTTTTTCTCCGATCCACGCATAACAAACATAGTTCCCACGGTGCCTTAATCGCTTTTCTCAAACTAGTCACTTGGAACTATACTTGCTATGCTACAACTGATAACCGGTAGTTCCCTACTTTTCTCAAGCTAACCACTTTATCCAAATGGGGCAATAAATGCCTTGAGGGACGTATCCCCCAAAGGGCCAAACGTATTTGACACCACCATACACACTCACTTATTCCGAATTTGCATCTGTCAGACCATATAGTATCCCATCATAACTGGGGTGTAAGGCTCGCGAGGCTACATTCAATTTCTTCAAAGCCATGCTTTTCATACAAAACCACGCTTTGATCATAACAAGTTCCACTTTGAATGCCACATTGTCATTCCACATCACACGATTGATTTCTAGAAAAGTACAACTTCCTGAGCTCGTATGTCTCAGGAAAGGGTATTAAGCTAAAAGAAGTTGCCTTCTCCGCCACCAACTGATATACATTCATAGAAACCACTCAAATGTGATTTAGAATACAATGTCAGACATACATCCATACAAGTTCGTTCTAGGACTCAACGAAACCGAAGGCACTTTCCTCGGCCATTACTAGGCGAGAAGCCCTTGCAATCCGAAAAAAATCTCCACAACGAGGAGACCACTGCTATAAATAACTCTATAATGGGAGCGACCCAGAGCATGTCAACAAGCAGTCCTCATGCTATGAAGATCCACGGTCTTCGATAATCATCATCTTCAACATGTCTTCACTTTCGAACGTTTACATTGGGTCGAAGTGGTTTTCGAATAGGAATTACCCAAATCCGACTCCGGTTCCTTCGAAGCCAATCATCGATTTTAAAAGATGTTAAGTTCATATGTGGATATCAATCATCAATCAATTACTTTATCTTTTATTTAAATCAAATATCTATCTTATATATATTCTTTTCAATTTATTCCATTTTCTTTTCAAATGTATATGGAATAATTAAGCCTCATTTATCAAATCATTTGGTATATTTAAACCTTTCTTAAACCTTGGAATAATTCCAAATCATTTTCTCTTTTACTTAGGAGAACCTTTCCAAATCATTCTTTAAATCTTAGTCAAAGATTTCTTATATTCAAGCTATACTTTTAACTTAGGGAAAATATTCCCAAATAATTTATTAAACCTAAATCAAAGATTTCTTATATTCAAGTTATAACTTTTAACTTAGGGAAAATATTCCCAAATCATTCATTAAATCATAATCAAAGATTTCTTTCTTAACTTCAAACCATATTCTTGCAAATCGAAGATTTTCATAACAGAGCACTACTGCCACTTTAAATATGGTAAATTTCACCTCCAGGGACTAATGGCAAGTTTCACCTCTAGGGACTAATGGCAAGTAATCCTACATCATGAATATCTTTGTCTTCAATATGTTTTATTTCAAAAATTAGTTTGAAGTGATTTTTGGATAGGAATCACCTAAATCCGATCCCGGTTCTTCGGATAGGAATCACCTTAATCCGATCCCGGTTCCTTCATGCTAATCATCGAATAAAAAGATGTTAAGTGGTTAAAAAACATTCAAAGAATTTTGTTCTTTTCATTTATCTTGGAAAAACTTAAATATGATCTTTTAGAGCATCCGGGCTTTCCTTTCGATCTATTCCACCCCTCGCCTAAGAAAAGAAAACATAGGCCAGGTAAGTTCAGGGCACTGGTTGCTCCATCCCCAACCTTAGTTAAACACCTTGTTTTATCTTCCCAGATCTCACGGGCGGGACAAATGTACTAGTCGTTTCCACATACTCGGTTATTAGTCTTCATTTTAGAAATGATTTATTAAACTTCCAAATCATCTTTAAATTACTTAATTATTCCTTTAAAATCATTCACAAAAGATTTAGGAAAGAATTGTTAAGTTGAAAACTACATTTCAAAAGGTTATAGAATTCGCAGCATAAAAGTGCCACAGAAAGTGCTATATAAGCTTATTTGATTTAAACAACTTTTTAATAATGGAAAATTCATATTTTCCATTCCAAATCTCTTTTAAACCATTTTAATAGATTTATCAAATTTATTTCATATTTTTAATTATTTAAAAATATCATTTATAAAGAAATCTCTTTCTGGATTCCGAACTGCAAAACCACGATGTTTTTAGAAAATTGTTTTGAACATATTTCAAAATCTACTTAATGAAATCTTGATTTTCTTTCTTTGTTTGAAAACTATTATCATTGTGGACCAAAGAATTTTAATTTCGAAGAAATCCGACTTATAAATCATTCTCTACGTTAATTTGAAGTTACGGGTCGAAATTTACGAACTGCCGCTACGCGACGAGCTCGGTTTTGACCAATTTTGTGAATTGCTTCGGAACTTGTCCGAAACACTTCAAATTTGTTTTAAACCATATTTAAACTATTTTAACTCATTTAAAGCAATATTTTTATCATCTCAAACTCATTTTTCATTTCAATTCATATTATAATATTATATTATTATAATATTATTTTCAACCTTTTTAGATATTTTGAAATCATTAAGAGCCACGTCCACTTTGGTTCATGTTCTGTAATCAGATCTAGGGGTAAAGTTGGCTCAAGTGCAGTCGGGTCATGCTCATCCAGTTTCATACTTCTCCTAACGGATCGAAGGAGGGTGCTGGAGAATTAATGACCAAGTCTTTGTGGTTTCCTCTCCTTTCCACACTCTGGTGGTCATAGTTTTTCAAGGGACATTCGGGTCACATTCGTATGTGTTTGGTGCAGATCGATATTGACTCTCGATCTGAGGTATGATATAGTCGGTCGCCCGTAGGTTTGGATGCAGTTTCGATTGATTCTGTGTTGAGGCCTCCTTGTCGTCGTTGCCTTAAGTTGTAAAGAACGCCAGGCTAGAGCTATAATGAGCTGTCGTATTCAGCTTTTAGTGATTTGTACTCCTGCTCCCAGCATTGATTTGGCCAGGCCACAAGTCGGATGGTCGAACACCATCCTTAGCGAGTTAATATTCCTCCTGTCGATCACCGGCCGAAGTTTGCAGAATAGAGAACGATCAGAATCCACTCATCTATTTATCGGTGTTTATACGCCACTCTACATTCTGGTGACTTAGAGTTATTCTTCTCCTGGTCAACTCGCGCCTAATTGGCGTTCAGGCTTTGGTCCACGCTCTAGGAACTTAGAGATTTGTCGAATGGTTTATGCTCTAGTCCACAGTTTGGGACGTAGAGATTTTCGTCAAGTCATTTATACTGTAGTCCACGCTCTGGGGACTCAAAGTACTCTAGTCCGCTTCAAGGACTTAGAGATTTTTCTCAAGTCGTTTATACTCTAGTTCACGCTTCGGGGACTTAGAGTACTCTAGTCTGCTTTAGGGACTTAGAGATTTTTCTCAAATCTTTTATACTCTAGTCCGCGCTCTGGGGACCTAGAGTACTCTATTCCGCTTCAAGGACTTAGAGAATTTTCTCAAGTCGTTTATACTCTAGTCCACGCTCTGGGGACTCAGAGTACTCTAGTCCGCTTCAGGGACTTAGAGATTTTTCTTAAGTCGTTTATACTCTAGTCCGCGCTCTGGGGACTCAGAGTACTCTAGTCCGCTTCAGGGACTTAGATATTTTTCTCAAATCTTTTATACTCTAGTCCGCGCTCTAGGGACTCATAGTACTCTAGTCTGCTTCAGGGACTTAGAGATTTTTCTCAAGTCGTTTATACTCTAGTCCGCACTCTGGGGACTCAGAGTACTCTAGTCCGCTTCATGGACTTAGAGATTTTTCTCAAATCATTTATCCTCTAGTCCATGCTCTGGGGACTCAGAGTACTCTAATCCGCTTTAGGGACTTAGAGATTTTTCTCAAGTCGTTTATACTCTAGTCCGCGCTCTGGGGACTCAGAGTACTCTAGTCCGCTTCAGGGACTTAGAGATTTTTCTCAAGTCGTTTATACTCTAGTCCGCGCTCTAGGGACTCAGAGTATTCTAGTCCGCTTCAGGGACTTAGAGATTTTTCTCAAGTCATTTATACTCTAGTCCGTGCTTTGGGGACTTAGAGTACTCTAGCCCGCTTCAGGGACTTAGAGATTTTTCTTAAGAGCAGTCGTATTTCCACCCATTTGATTTGTATTTTATTTACCGTGTCGAGGCTAATTTTGTCGAATGAACGATCGAACCACGTTTGCTCATGGAATGGGACTATGCCCCTAGCATCAAGGACGAAACTTGAAAAATGGATGGTCGATTCTCGTCCGCTTGGTGATTGTAGCTCTTCCAATTAAGTCAAGGAAGGAGGTATATGATATATGGTTGGATCACATCCATGCTGGGGTTGGATAATCAAGTCTCGCACAATTTACTTCGTATCTCTTTCTAGAAAATGAAGATAATGGATTATTGAGTAGACAAAGTAAGTTGCACATGTTTCAAGGTGCAGTCGCGTCCATGTATTGAGAGCGATGGTTAACGAGTAGGCAGTCTATCACAACTACTTCAAGTCGGGCTTTCGAACAACCTTTTGTGTTCAAGGTAGGATTTGATGTGTAGATGATCAAATCATGTCCGCTCTAGTTAGATCCCAGCATCACTGAGCTTCAGGAGAGGCATATGTATTTTATCGAACTTTACTTTATGACCCGAGGAGTGGATGATCGGGCCACATTCATTCCAAGCCTTGCTTAGGCCACCAAATCAAATATGGAGGTCGATGAATGGACGGTCAATCATGTACGCTTTGTATTGGGCTCTGACTGTGATGAGCTTTTCAATCTCTAGTCCTTGGCCCCAAATCAAAGGCACATGTGATGAGCGATCGAATCATGCTCGTCTTGATGAAACTCCACAGGTCCGATCAAGGTCTGCGCGGATTGGTTGGCGGCCAACTTTGAGTACTTGGTCACCTGCATCGTTTTGGAAGAAGTTTAGTTCAAGTCGGTCGTAATTCAAAGCACAATTGAAATTGAAATAGAAATAATCCAAAGAAGATTGGTATAAATCTCATTGATAAGTGGAGCAACATCGTGTGCTCGCTATTCAACTCTGCCCCTAGCCCCTTCTAGCGGGATGTCGACTGCCAACGGTCCAATTGATAATTAGAGTTCTTTATTGATGGGCATCTAAAGTTCCTGGCTCGCCATTCTATAAGGCTTTTACGTACTATTGAAGCTTTCCTTTCCGAATCAGCTTTTCGATCACACCTCGGAGGTGTTTGTAATCGCCAGTGTAAGGATCAATGTGCATCTTGGAATATACAACATTCCCCCGATTTTCTCTGGACTTCGGTGGACTCTCTCGAGGTTGGTTTTCAGTACCACTCTGAGTCACGAGTCTCCAAGTAGAGGATATCGATTGAATCTTTCAAAGAGCATATGGGTTGAACTTTGAGATCTTGTTTTGTCTACTGGAATCAAAATCCTTATCCAACGGGCCCGCATTGTTATTTTTCCTAGCCTGCTCCACTCCTCCTCACTTTGGTTCTGATTCATTTTGTAATAGAAACGATCCATGGTCGTAGGAGGCTCTCCAGCTAACTAGCTGCCAAAATATATTTGGAGGTCGACTCCCCTCAAACGCGATCAGCATGGTATCCTTATTAGCATTTGGAACAAATTGCTTAGAGTTCAACATTGGTTTGATTGGAGTCACTAAATTTGAAGTGCTGGGCCAGTGAAGAATGGTGCTTGGAGTCATCTTGGCATTTGGTTGGAGAAAAAATTGGTTTTACTCAAGTCTGGTTTTGGTCAAAAGTTTCCTGCATTTGCCTAGAGTCATATCATTTACGTTCTCCAACCTTTGGGAGTATCGTTTGAGTAGCGGTTGCTTGTCCGTTCCATTGTTGCCATTGAGAGGCTGCCGCTTGATCCTCTATGTCCTGGTCGGTTATAGGATGTAAGGGAAGTGGATAGAATCTTCCTTCACTAAGTTGAGTTTTGAATTCACTATGTGTAGGCACTGCGCTGCGGCTAGGGTTCGGGTGGGTTTCCACCCGAAAAAAAAATAAATTTAGAGCCTTTTTCTTAAATTTGGGTCGTACCCGAAAAAGTATTTTTTTAAAAATAGGGGTCGTACCCGATCCATATTTTTTTGCACATGGACCGGTCAGATGGTTTTTTAAGAGAGGGATCGGTATACAGTAGAGGGGTCAGTATACACTCGGTCGGCATGCTTGTAAAGCACAAGAATAGAAGGTGGCTCGGTGTTGGAGTGTAGGCATGGTGGGTCAGCCAAGAGTGGCTTGGCCAAGGTCGTTCGGCCAAGGCGGATCGGCCAAGAGTGGCTCGGCCAAGGCGGTTCGACCAAGGCGGATCGGCCAAGAGTGGCTCGGCCAAGGCGGTTCGACCAAGGCGGATCGGCCAAGAGTGGCTCGGCCAAGGCGGTTCAGCCTAGGCGGTTCGGCCAAAGCGGATCGGTCAAGAGTGGCTCGGCCAAGGCGGTTCGGCCAAGAGTGGCTCGGCCAAGGCGGTTCGGCCAAGGTGGTTCGGCCAAGAGTGGCTCGGTCAAGAGTGGCTCGGCCAAGGCGGTTCGACCAAGGCGGATCATCCAAGAGTGGCTCGGCCAAGGCGGTTCGACCAAGGTGGTTCGGCCAAGAGTGGCTCGGCCAAGGCGGTTCGGCCAAGGTGGATTGGCTATACGGAGTATGTGGGGCGATCGATATACAGCAGTTTTGGAGCGGTCGGCATACGCCTTTTCTGGAGCAGTCAGCATACACCTTTTCTGGGCCGATCGGCATATACACATTTGCCTTGGTGAGGGTTCGGCCATATGAGAGATCAGCTGAATTGCCTTCAGAGAAGTGCCGGCCTTCATTTAGCTTGAGTGCAAACTTCAACATCCAATCCCAAGATCTTGCGTACAACAGTGAATCCAATTCCATGGCTAATAGCTTCCTTAGATCTCTTTCAAATCTGAGTAGAATAGGAAGTTTGCTGGTAAACAACTAGATCTATCTCACGAATATGGAAATCCACTAGTAGACAATGAGATCCAATCAAGTTGAGAATTCAATTCTCAGTGAAAGCACCAAAATTGGTCACTAACACCCTTGAATTGAGTTATGTAGGAAGATTAATGAAGAAAGTAAATTAAAACAGAAAAATAACGCAATTGAGTGCAAAAAGAACAGCAGAAACGAGAACACCAGATTTATAGTGGTTCGGCGTAATTGCCTACGTCCACTTTGAATATGATCTTTATTACTTTCCCTATCACTTGAATACAGATACAATCCGTAAAAAAACCACTTGAATACAAGTTTGAATTGAAAATAGGAGAGTATAAAAAATGGCAGAGTTTCCCTGGAGTTCTCCCAAAAGAAGGTCCTTTCAACTATACCCTTACCTCTGTATTTATAGACAAAGATAGGCTAGACTCCCTTCGCAGGCCCAGGAACAAGATACCTCGGCCCATAGTAGGCGACTTCTATGTGCTGAGCCAGGTATACCGAACGGTGGTCACCGAACAATGGTGGCCAAACGGTGGTGGTCGAACGGTGGTGGCCGAACGGTGGTGGCCGAACGATGGTGTGCCGAACGATGGTGGCCGAACGATGGTTGCCGAACGAAGGTGGCCGAACGGTGGTTGCCGAACGAAGGTGGCCGAACGGTGGTTGCCGAACGGTGGTCGCCGAACAAACCTGGCCGTGCGACCTATCCTTGGACACGTAGATTGAGCCATCTCGTTTTCCCATTCTTGACCGAGCGATATGCGCCATCCTTTAAGGCCGAACCATACTCTTAGGCCGAGCGATGTACATATGCCGAACCGTACATATAGGCCGAACAATGCACATATGCCGGACTACTCAAAACGGATCAATCCCTTACGTCTCCAATCTCTAACTAACTCAAGTCTTATCCAGACTCAATCAAAGCCTTTGTAATTATCACCTTGTAGCCGGGCCAAGTGACCGGATAACACACGGTATTCATGTTCCGTTGCCCAAGCATCCGAAAGACGGGTTGTCATGGGGTAAAATAAATGAATAGAATAAAAGTCTTATAATGGAGTGGTTAAATTTAATATGACACTATGATAGTACATAAGGTTACTCCTTAACATGGAGTTATCAAAGTTACAGCAGAAGTACCACCATCAGCCTAGGCAGTTATAACAACCCACCTTTACACTTGCTAATACAAAACACACATATATAAATAAACATAACAGCGAAAATAGATAGCTAGGTAGATAAGGAGCATTCTACTCGACCACCATCTTCAAAAGATCCCAAAGAAACCTGCTACTCTCGGACTACTAAAAAATAAATTAGTACCCGGGAGTTTAGGGAAAACAAACAACTCGGGTTAGACAATAAGTATGGTATGAGTAAAACTTTAAACAAAGGGTGAAATTAAACAACATGTGAGACCACACCGCCAAATGCGGAACGAGTTTCCTCTCATAAGAACAACATCCAAGCATAAAGAGTGGACACAAATAATTAAACACCGTAAAGTGCACAAGACACTTCCCAATGCATTTAAGAAAGAACTAATTCAAAGTTTTGAATCAAAATATAAGGAAAGGGAAATATTCCAACAATGACTAGGAAGGTGTACCCCCCTTACTGAAAGTATATCTCTAGAATATACTTGAGAACTATGATGGCTTTCAGAAACCTCCAAGCTGGACCCCACCAACCTTACCGAGTATTCGAGTATTTCACATCTCAGTGCGCATATAACTAAAACCAATCTAGAGTAGATGTGATAATATCTTAATGGGAGCAACCCTACATTGCTTGGCCCCCACTCGCTCTTTGGTTTTAGTCATTTCTAACAAAGGATATCAATGCTCAAATTGAGCAATAAATCGTCTTAGATTAACGAAATACAAAAGACAGTGAACTTCATAGTCAATAAATCAACTATCGGGAATAATAAAAATGTTCGATATGGAAATTAAATTTGTTTTCCTTATCATCACTCGTCGATTTCAAACTTGCACTATCCCTCAATTAAAAATGAAGTAGGGCCAGTTAAGGTAGTGTTACCTCTAAGCCTTGCCTTGATGACATTTTTAACCTTTGAGATAGAAACGAGTTTCCATACCTCAATATTTAGTGATAAGAGTATGACTAAATCCTTTCTATATCAACGATATCGTTTACGAAAATGAAACTTATAAAAACCAAATTTTTGCTTGGTTTTCACATCACAAATATTAACTTTTAAACAGCTCTATTAAAGTGATTAATTAACTTTAAACGTCATTAGTAATATGATTAATTAACTTTAAACATTATTATTAAGATGATTAATTAACTTTAAACATTATTATTAAAATGATTATTAACTTTAAACATCATTATTAAAATGATTAATTAACTTTAAACATCATTATTAAAATGATTAATTAAAAATATTTATTATCAATATCTCAAAATAACCTTCTAGTTTAAGATAACAAATATCTTTGAATTGCATCCATAGCGAATATCGCTACATGGACCATAACTTCTAAACTTGTTTTGTAAATCAAAATTGCTTCAAACCTTGGTTCAAACAACAATTGAAAAGTGCTAAAACACAACCAAATATTTGTTTTGTAGAACCCAAGTACGAAATCACATACAAAAGATTTTAAAGAAATGACATTTCAAAGTGTCGGTATAGAGATAGCTGCTATAATGACACTTTCATGGAAATAAGCTACCTGTCATATACATTCATTTTTATAAACAACATAACATGAAAGTGATTCATTATAGGTGAGAAACCCTTTAGGGTCTCTCTACAAAAGTACCATGTAAAACCTTTATTATGCACTTCGAAGTGTGTCACAGCGACCTTTTCGCTACAAACATTTCGACTTGATTTCAAGTCCCCTTCAAATAACCTATGTATCATCCACTTCTAAGCGAAAACTAAACCAAACAATAATCATTACAAATAATTAATAATATAAGTAATTAACTATGGTTACAATAAAAAATTATAAAGTTTAAAACTTGGTTTTTAAGGGGAGCTTTACTCACCCAAATCAATATGAACTTTAAACTACCACAGCTTTGCAAACCACAGACGAACCTAGCTTTTGCTTGTACAAACTTGACTTTTAGGGCCTAGAGGAGGTCAGTATGGTTTGAACATGATGCCGGGGGGCTCGGCCTTGGCTAAAAATGGGAGCTTTGGGTCTTGTTTTGGAGAAGGAGTATTGTAGAGAAGAATGGAAGTGTTCTTAACTAAGTTTTAAGATTTTAAAGTGGAAAATGAAAAGATTTTTAATTTAAAACTTTAGGGAAGCCATGAAAATGAAGCGGGAAGCTTGGTGAAGAAGAAGATAAGAGCATGAAAATGAAGAAAGTGAAATAAAATAATAAATGAAAAAAATAAAATTGTTTCATATAAAATGAATAAGGGAAATTACTAAAATGCCCTTGATAATCAAAATATACAATACCCTCCACATCATGATGACATATCACCCCTCCCCTTGCCTACTTCCACATGTAAGCCCCATCCCACAGTCCACCATTACCTCACTTCTTTTTCAAATGTACTTTGTCTTGGTTTTTAAATTTTTGTTAATTTTTTTTCAAAAGGAAAAGTCAAATTTCATTTTATTTCTTAAGTATATTTTTAAACCAAATTATAATAAAATTATTTCATTGACAAAAGCATATGTTATTTATATAAATGTGTACACATGTACACTAGTGTACACAACACGTTCAGTCAACTTTTGGTCGATGAAAAATCGAAAATCTGAAAAACAATTTTCGGTCGCATTTTCGATTTTTCTTCGAACCACTTATTTTTGTAAACCAAATTTTAAAACAACTTTACCATCATTAGTTATTACTAAATTGAGGTCTATTTGAGTTATAAAATCCATTATTTAAATATTTAAAAATATATTAGTTATTCAGATACAAAGTGATTAAATTACGGGTCATTACCGGGTTAGTCTATAATTCTAAAATAATTGTAAATAATTTTAGACACTTCAGTATTTTCTAATGCATCGCTTTGTCATGAAAAAAATACACCACATTATAGTTTTATTTCATAGTGAACATTCCTAATATTCACATTGAAATATAACTATGTCTATTTTCAGTCAACATCGAAAAATAACCATTATTTCGTAAATAATGTTTGGTATATTTTATGAAACAATTTTCATAATTTGATGCAATCGGTAAGTGATATATGGCATGCTCCCACTATTTCCGCCATTATTATAATAATATACTAAATTTGGAGGTCCATCATTCACTTAATATAGATTATTTATTTCATATATAGCAACTAGTTTATAGCGGAGAGTTCTTTGATCAAATATCTTGAACTCAAAGAATTAAATCTCATAGAAAATATTGTTCTATATGAAAATACATTTCGAAATAGAAATTGTATTCTCATTTCAATGTTAAGTATCAATTATTATTTTTATAATTCTTGTTTTTTATGTTTCTTTATGAAACAGAAGTGACTATTCACTCTCTTCATCCTAACTGTACCTTAAATCACATTTACTCTTATGTATTCGTTTTCCTTTCTAAATGGTTAAACCATTCAAAAGAAATCCCTTGCTACAATATCATAACGATCTCTTTACAAAAGCACATTCAATTATCCTTAACATTTAAGGACATCAAATATCTTGCACTTTGCATAAACCGATCAATCTGACATTTCAACGATCGAGTTCTTAGATTTATATTGTAGTTATGGTCTAGTGTTACATTTAACACAATACGATCCTTTTGTAATTCAATTAAATTGAATACTCGATCTCGCACTATGGTTTATTTTGAATGAACTAATTTCATTGAATTATTGTACATTGCAAACTTTGACCATTCACCATATAACATTTATATGCGATTGTATTTGGACCAAATATTCAGAGTCTTGTATTGCTTTTGGAGTTTGAAACTCATAGAATGCAATACACGGTCTCGACCAAATAAATGCATAAGCAACTAAATTATAAACATATTAAGTAGTTGTAAAATCAGGCACTTGCATGGGTACAAAAACGTTAACATGCAATAGGCATTTAGTATTTCCTTTTGTCAATATTCAATTCAATTCATTATACATCTTAATTGATAAACGTTTTATTAATCGTATTAAATGCACAAATTTATTAATGTAGATTATTTTAACATTGTATAACATATGTTCTTATAATATTAGAAAGGTTAAGTGTTATCATTTCATTTTCCTAATAAGGCTCCCATTAGTCTTTTATGTTTCACCAAATCCTAAGCAAAACATAGAAGTCTTTGGATTTCACTAGTGGGTATTAGGACTTGTCCATCTTGGAATTTTGACCTTGAGTTTGCTCAATAAGTCATAGCTCCACGAACGATGGATAACTCCTTATCGGTTGTATCACATACAACTTCTACCTATGGTTCTTTGTCCTAATCCCAATTTGACCTTGAGTTTGCTCAACAAATCGAAAGAGATTATTTACTCATACTTACTATATCGCGATGGCCTAAGTATAGTATATGTACCTTGAGTTTGCTTAATAAATATATATAGTTACCTTGCCTCGTCTATTTAATATATTAATAATACTACATATAACATCCCCAGCTTGAATTTGCTCAACTAATAAGAAGTATGCAAGTAATTTATCAATATATAAATGGTAGGTGACGATACTATATTAGAGATTTATAATCTTCAATATATTATATTGAGTGATATCGACTTATGGAATAATGTATTTCTTATGAAATACCCTCGTGATTTAAGTGTTGGACACATCGAAAATATGATATACATACATTTATGCATATATTTATTACTTTAGTCTATTTTGGGTTTCTTTAATGTTCCACCTTCATTTTATACATTCCTATTATATAAATTTTATTATTATATAACTTTTATATTTCATATTACTTATATAATAGTCTTGTGTATAATATTGTTAACACCAAAAGTGGATCAACACCCAAGAATAGATTACGGGGAACTTGTGAGACCTAGATCTAACGGATAATAGAAATAATAAAGGAAAATAAACAACAATAAGAAAGAGAGACACCAGATTTTATAGTGGTTCGACAATCTTTGGCCTACGTCCACTTTATACCTTTGTTGCTTATAGATTTGATTGAGATTACAAAGGGTTTGAGAGAGAATAAGTCACAAGTACATGGGTTAGATCGATTCTAAGTCCTAGAATTGCCTAATGTAGTAGTCTTGGTGACTATTGTATAGAGGAAGGATATAAAGAAGAGAGAGCTTCCGCGTAGTGATGGTAGAAACCCTCCCGTTTGAGTTTCTCTAAGGTTTGTATTTATAGGGGTAATAGTCATATTGGGCCAGAAGGAGAGTTGGCGCAGAGTCTAGATGAAGGCCTGAAGGAGTACACTAAGTTGCAAGTTCACCTAGATTAACCACACATGTCGGTAGCGACCTCTCATGTCGGTGCCGACATCTATAGATAACTCCAATTGAGTTGAACTCTTTTGCACTCTTCATGCTACTTGATTTTGAGTTGTCCTATGTTATTTCCATGGGAAGTTGGTTGATATTAATGATAGTTACTTCATCAGTTAGTTTGTTATACTGTTCTAACTACCAGCTCTTTAACTCTGGTAATTAGTTATTTAAACCCCTTGGAAATCTCTTGAGCAGGCATAGAAGAAGCATATAATGACTCCTTAAAACACAAGGCTATGTGAAGTCCCTACCGACATGATGAAGTCGGTACTGACCTTTGTTCTTTGCTTGTTTTGGGGTGAAACTTCTCTAAACCATTCCTTGGCTATATCTAAAGGTGCCTCCAAGATTTCATGTTGTTTCATCTTCGTTTCGACGTTCTAGCTTCTATTTATTTCTGCTAGGTTAAAAAATCCAATTAACATTAGCCCCCTAGAGTATGCTTTTGTTGAAAATAAAGTATGCTCTGGATTGATACAAGTCTTAGACTACTATCTTATGAATTCCAATTGATTGTTTTTGTGCCATCTCGAGATGATGTTTTCACTTGGCTCTAATTGATCAATTTATGTTTACTATCTGTTTTAACTTATACTAGAACTTTTCTTCTCGATGTTGTCAATATGATTTACATTCTAGAACCCACAAGCATTTTTTTGTTGTTGAGTAGATTCGTCGTGGCGAATAAAAACTTAGGGTAGATACAACATGTCGGTATCGACCTTTCATGTCGATACCGACATGAGGACGTGAAGAAATTTTTTCCTTTTCTTTATAAGTTAACATTAGGTTTGACTCTCTTCTTTACTTGTTTATATCTTCACATTGTTGTCGAATTGTTTGAGTTTTCTACCCGAGTCCTTCTTCTATCGACTTGTGCTCAAACTCCCATCGTCACTGTCGTCGTTCATTTCACGTGCCTGCACTGCTTGCTGACACTACCTTAAACGATCGCAACTGCATGAGGCTTTTCGCCGCCACCTTGCCCGAAACCAAAGACTTTGGACTTGAACTGTCTTAAAACCCTAGACCCGAGTTGATTCTCGATTTTATTTAAAGGCGGTTGATAACAGGCTTGTGGCTGACGATGGTGGAGGAGAGGATCACGACTTGGTTGATTTCAATTTATGGTGAAAGACAATCGAATCCCTATATATTCAGTTGGTGATGAAAGTGAGGTTTTCCCTGGTTGAACATGTATGGTTCTGGAAAGAAGCTCGATTTTCGGATTTTGATTGTTCCTTCGTGAAATTGGCTAAGTCCTGATAATTGAACATACTACGATGCAACGATTCATTTTGGATTTGGGTGTATTGATTGACTTTACCGCATTGCGCTTCCATTCCTCCAGTTTTGATGATCCTAAAAAGAAAGATTTTCCACGTCGCTCTAAACAATGGATCCGTTATTGATTTTCAATCGATAACAGGTACGTTCCAAAAGAGATAATGTTAAAGTTCGATGCGACTTGCTTTTCTAGCGCGAGTGAGCTATCTATACGGGGTGGTTCGTTCATGGTGTTCCAGACATTGGACTCACTTTGCATAGATAACACACTGCACTAGCCCCTGTCAACACTCAAAATTCGATAAGTTAACACACGTTGACTTCCTACGGATTCTGAGTATTGGTCACACAGATATTTCTATTCTAATTTAAAGATAGAAATCAAACTAAAAAAAAATTATTTTGATTCAACCATTTTACCTGTCAGTGTTGAATGCTAAGTTCTACTATTTAGAATGGCTCGGCAATCACCCCACTTCAAGCCCGGTGAAGGATCATTTACTCCTTCCGAAGTTGCGTCCTCTATTGCCCCGGTTTAACTCTTTGTTCTAGTCAGAGTTGAAAAGCTTTTAACTTCTGGGTCCCAAAGCCAACTAGTATCATTCAATCCATCTCCATGACCGTTGCCACCAGGATTAATTATAAATGACCCACTAGAGTGGGCACCCACTACTCTGACGGCAAGATGCTTTGAAACATCTGCCTTCAACATGGCATTTCAAACGAAGATGTTCACTTGTCGGCCATAACTGAGTTTGCTCACAATCCCCATCGGGCTTCACAGCTTGCAGTCGCTATATGTGCCTCGATGGTTCTATTCATCCTTTCAATCCTTTCCTTGATCTGATTTCTACAAGGTATTGGATTAGTCCCGTTCCAAGTTCATCCGAATGGGAATGCCTTGTTAAACTTATTATATGTTCTCTTTATATGGAGATTTAATCGACCTTCACGCTTCGATGAGCTTACTTGTCTTCTCAAGTTCAAGAGTAGGAAGGACCGCTCTTCCTTTGTAATAATAGAAGCATGGTGAGGTGCAAGGTCATTAAGGGGCTTCATAATAAATGTTCTTATTTTAAGAACGAATACTTCTTTGTTCACTATCCAGAATGATTCAATCGTCTCTGGTTGAAAGCAAGTAAGCCACTTTTTGCTGGTCTTTATTCTTCTGGGATCTCTAAGTTTCTAGCTTAACGCTTGTTCTTCATAGGTATTCCAAAGCGGGTCAAGAAGCAAGAGCATGAGAGAATGCTCGAAGATTTAAATGTTGTCAGAGCGAACCAACATACTGTTAAGTTCCTTCCGACGAACAAAAACCTGCAAGAGTTTGGAATGCTCCAACCGAGAAGAATAGCCGACACAAAATCCTTAATACAGAGTAGTTTTAGATCACGCACCCATTCTACTACCCCCACCCGTAGCTCTGACGAGGGTCCTTAAGAGGAAGAGAAAAAAGTGGATCAGGTGATAAACATGAAGAGAAAATTATTAATACGGAGGCTGACGAGCCTGTAAGGGATGATACCCTCGGTGATGAGGGTCGTACTGTTAGAATGCCCACAATCCCAGAGGAAGATGTTGGATTCATGAGGAGATCAGGAAAAGAGCCGGCTATCAGTGAAAAAGAGTACGAGTCTGATGACAAAGATAGCGGTTACTATGCTAGCAAGGATGGAGAGTAATCATTTGGCGAGTCACCCGCAATGTGCCCTACTCTCCCTCGGTCACCTTCTCCAGGATATGCAGCACTTGAGACTCCCAATGCAGCGAGCGACCAAGATGCAACGACTGCCAACAAGAACATAGCTCAAACTCGTCCCCTTGGAGACGTCTTCCCTGCCCTTGGAAATCTTAGCAATATTAACTTCATAGTTAGTGATATCCTGGGCGATATAGGTTTAACTAAATTTAACTTCTCTCTGGAGATATGTATCAGTGAAGGTGGAGAAACTCCATCCTTACATCCGTGTGGACACGGTCTATAGAGTAATTAGGAGGGACATCAGTGTCATACACTTCATTTATAATTACGAACATTCATCCCTACATATACTCTAACTTGCATAATTCCCATTCTTATACTTCTTTTCCTTATTTCATGTTCAATGGCTCGCAACAGATATTGAGCACTTTCCCACAGTGAGAGCGACTACAGGAGCAATACCTCTGAGCCTCATCCTCACTGCTATGAGACCGACAAAGAGAAACAACGGAGGAAAGAACACGAGCATGATGAGGCTCACAAAGCTGAAAGAGAACATTGTGAGGTCGAGGAAGAAAGATCGAAAAGGAAAACAGAGTTTGAAGGTGATAGCTTCCACGATGCTCATAAGCATTCTCGAAAGGATTCTTCCGAACATCGTGGGCCTACTGCTCCTATGATCCCTTCTTGCCCCTAAGTTCAGACTGCTGTCGTGCAAGAAATTCCATCTTATTGGGCAATTACATCAGTTGCTGCCCCTCCTCATTCCAGAGCATTTTGACATCTACAATCCCAATTGGTGCGACTCACCTTCAAAATTCCTACCCACATTTGTTCCTTCGTGGGGTTAAGTTTGATCTAGATGTCAAAGTCGTCTCAAGGGAAAGTGCAGCAAAAAACTTAGAGGCTGTACAGAGCGACGTGGAGTCCATATTTGGATAGCAACGTTTGTGTAGGGTTCTCTCTGATATTAATCGAATCAATTACACACAGACTGAGTGACTTGATAAAAAGAAAGTCGACCTTGATAGGATAATTAAGGAGTGAGATGATGATCAGATTAAGGTTATAAGAGAAAGAAATCTCACCGTTAAATAAAAAATGAGCTTGGATAAACTGATGGAGGAACTGAGACCACGATCAGGCCACCACTATAATGAGAAATGAACTAAAATTTTCTCTTTCCGAGGCATGGATTTTAAGAAACAAGCTAAGGGGAAAGCTGAGGCACTTGCTTAAAAAGATGAGATCATACGGTGCAAGGACCAGTCCCTCTCCGACCAGGCAATGAAATTAGAGAAGCTTCCAGGAGAGAATCGGAAGCTCCAAGAGGATAACACTAAGCTAACCACCAAGCTGGATACCCTGTAGAATGACAAGCTTGCAAATAATATAGAGCTTGCAGTTTTCCAGTAAGAGCATAAAGATCTTGAAATGGTGAGGGTCGGAGAAGACAAGGCAAGAGCCGAGGAGAGGGAAGGCTAAATTGCAACCTCCAACACTTCTATGCCACCATTATCATGCAAAGAGATTTAAAGTGGTCGAGGAACGACTATCCGCTACCCTTACCGATGCATGGGAAGAAGTGTTGCACCGTGACGGCAATGATCGCTCTGAAACCAAGCTGATGGTGTAGTACTTAAGTGTTGAAGATATAGAGATGCTCGCTGTGGGGAAAGCAATTCTCGCTAAGGAGGACGCCAAGTCTACTGCTACTGCTAGTGCTTTCGTTGGACCGAGTTCTTTGAGTCAACATGAAGCGCCCTTTTTAAAATCTGGAGAGTCAATGACGATCGATCCTGCTTCGATAGCAATGGTTGAGCCTTATACTCTTGCCATTGCAGTTGGAGAGTTCGAAGTTGAAGTTAGACAGAGAAGTCCTACTTCAGGTATTTCCCTTGTTTCATCCGTGCTTCAACAAGTCAATTTCACACCTGAATTCTTTACTAAACCGTACAACTCTCTTTGTGAACTTATAACCCCACTGGATGTTCGATCTTTGCCCCCTGTCTCCCAGTGTTCCAGCACTGAAGTAGTCTTTTCCACCTCAACTGCTGTTTCAACAGGCCTGACTGCTCCGATCAATCCTTCTGGGTCTGGTTCTAATGCTCAATAGATTGTAGCTTTGGAAGGATTAGAGGAAATCTCCATGTCATTGGAGGAGGACATCCAGATTTTCAGTGCTTCTGATCTGACTGACAAAGTGGTGTTGGGAGAGCGGATTTGAAGAGAGAACCAAGAGAAGATGAAGCTCACGACGGAGTCAGGCATCGCTAATCCCAGAGTTCTACCATTTATGATCAAGACCGACAAGTAGAAGCCTGGAGACATGCCTGTCGGTGGATCTGAAGAACCTGGCTCTAGTAACATATAAGGAAACGCTCTTTCTGGAAAGAAGAAAGGCGACAAGTAGAAGATCATTCCCTGTCGGGGTGGTAAGAAGTGATGATGTGATTATGCGCCCATGGAGCACTTTGGTTTTTGTATTTTTATTAATTCGATTGAGTCTGTACAAGTATAGAGCCTGTACGTTTTGTTTTGTTTGGTTTTTTGTTGTATGGTGTTTGAAACTGGCCGATGCTGTGCAGGAATGGCTCCAGCTGTTGTTGAGTTTGTACATAAAATGATATTAGTAATGAAAGATCATCATTTCTGCTGTAATCTCTCATATGTACTTTTCCTGCATTCTATGTACCGTGTTTGTTTATAAATAACTGCCTATGCATATAGTACGATTGCCTACATTGCAATTTCCTAAATCATATACTTTGGTGTCTGTGTTATATCTTTATTTACCACAACTTTGTGCATGTAAATGGTATTTTTATAGTTGTTTAGCATATTATATTACTTAGCTCTATTATGATTTTCCAAAATACCCTGCTCGGTGTAATAGAACTGTGGTGTATCTCGGCTTAGCCTGTCCCGATCATGTATTGGTGTATGTATGCCTCCTTACTCTATAGGGCTGGTTACTCCAAACTTAGAGTTCAAGTAGTTGGTTAAAAAGCAGTTTTTCTGGGCAAGTCGTCCGGTTGCTCCCCAAGTCTGGGTCGCGCAGTAGGCTCCTATCTTTGGGAACCCGTGGTTCTAATTCCCAATTTCGATCATTTCGTTCCTTGACTATGACCAGATTCTTCCTAATTTAGTGTTGAGATCCTATTCGCATATCAGTTTCTATGTCTGGAAAATTTAGAATAGCACAAGTACTTAGTGTCCCTGCTCGATGGTTTTGCTTGCAAGAACTATCAGTTCAAGAAGCTAATTTAACTAATAAAACAGAAGGAGAGGCAATTCCTGCCTATTTACAAAGCCCTTAGTGTCCCTGCTTGACTTATTTGTGAAAATAGGAAATACATATATAGAGCTAAGTGAAGCTGCAATGCTTTCGGATGCTGCGCTATGTTCCTGGATTTCTAATTAATGACCAGTCTTCCGTCAGTTAACTAAGGTCCCTCTCTGTTGGGCCTAGGAAGTTTACCTTGAGCAATGGACCCTGGGGTATTGTGGCTCCTTCGCCATTCAGTGGTTTGTTCACGTACTGCTGGAGTTTGTTGTTCCTTTTCAACTCCTCAATCATGTCCTTCAGATGTCGGCATTCATTAGTGTTATGCCTGTGTGTCTCGTGGAAGCTCAAAGGCTTTCTTTCTGGGCAGTTTGTTATAGTACTCAGTTCCCTGAGTAGCAAGATTGATATTTTCCATGCTATCGTTCGACGACATATAATCCTCTAGTTCGTACTTCTCTGTTTGCTTCTGTCGCTCGAAGGCTTCCTTTCTGGGCAGTTTGTTATAGTACTCAGTTCCCTAAGTAGCAAGATTGATATTTTCCAGGCTATTGTTCAATGATATATAATCCTCTAGTCCAACCCGTATGCTTTTATCACTCGAAGGCTTCCTTTCTGGGCCGTTTGTTATAGTACTCAGTTCCCCGAGTACCAAGATTGATATTTTCCAGGCTATTGTTCAATGGCATATAATCCTCTAGTCCAAATTTCCTTGGGCGTTTCGCATTTGCGTTACGTCCATTACCAGAGTTCCAGTTCCTCTTCTTCTGATTCTTAGGGTTTTCGGCGACATTTCCAGAGTCGTCGCCTTCCTGCTTAACCACATGGTCAGATGTAGAGATGGATCTCGGTAGAGTCTAATAAACCACATGGAAGCGACTCCTTCCAAGAAGATAGGAAAACATCTGCAACCTACAACATCTGTGGTTCTAGCTCCATCCATATGCCACTCATATTTTTACAGGTATTGTTTAGGGTCCGTCGTTCCGTTATATGATGACATAGTCGGCATAGTGAACGACTTAGGATATTCTTCTCTTAGAACGTTTTCAGTGAATGAAGTTTGGCTTGGCCTAGAACCCCAGTCTTCGTTCTTTCTGCCCCTACTCTCATCCATTAACCGTTTGACCATATCAACGATGTACTCCTCACTAGCACAGTAGTATGCAAGTCGGCTATTAGGAGCTACGCCAAGTGTTTTGATTCCGCCAATGGTCTCGGTTTGCCAACTGAAGCCTATGTTTCCATTTTTGTGGGAGAACTAATCCCGTAGTGTTCCGTTGGTGCATGGTTGGTCTTACCGGGTCAGTTTAAACTTCATTTTTGGCATTTTTCCTATTTACATCAGCATTCAATTAAATCTATCACCATTAAGTTACATGTCATCTCGATAGACATGTCTTACCGGGTCAGTTCCGTTGGTGCATGGTTGTTCACTTTAGGAATGTCCACTCCATGATTTGGATTTGCGATGGATTGTCTTCCAGTTGGAGGAGTACTTCCATTGCGCTCTATTAAAATCCCTGTAGCTCCATCAATAACCTCTTTCTGCTTTTGTTTACCGTTCCTCCTAGCAAGCCTAAGATAGAGGAATTCTCTTGTTCCTTAGCAGCTGCAGTCTCTTACTTAGCTTTTAGGGCACTCGGTGGTTGCAGTGCTAGCAAAGCATCAATCTTAGCCATGTGAGCCATTTGGCTATCAGTCATTTTTTGGTTAAGTTCGTTAACCATCTGGTAAAGCTCCCCTCTGGTGACACTATCCTACTGGATAGAAGATTCTAGTAGTGGATTCCCTTTATTAACTTTAGTTTGGTGGGGATTAGCTTCATCACCACCAACGGTTGTTCCTACAGATCTTCCAGATACAAATTTTCACTTAGGAGCCATTGGAATAGCAAACTTCCAATTTCTTCAAGCAAACTTTCGGGATCTAACTTCTGGATCCATCCAACCTAAAGTAGAAAGCTAGATCTAAGCTTGGATTCAATGTTCTCAGTGAAAGCACTAAAATGTTAATGCCAAAAGTGGATCAACATCCAAGAATAGGTTGTAAGGAGCCCGTGAGACGAAGATCTAGTAGATAATAGTAACAGTAAAGGAAAATAAATAGTAATAAGAAAGAGAGACACAAGATTTTATAGTGGTTCGACAATCATTGGCCTACGTTCACTTTATAGCTTCATTGCTTATAGATTTGATTGAGATTACAAAGGGTCTGAGAGAGAATAAGTCATAAGTACAAGGGTTAGGCCGATTCCAAGTCCTAGAATTGCCTAAAGTAGCTGCCTCGGTGACTACTGTGTAGAGGAAGGAAATAAAGGAGAGACAGAGCTTTCGCGTAGTGATGGCAGAAACCCCCCGTTTGAGTTGCTCTATGGTTTGTATTTATAAGGGTAATAGTCGTATTGGACCATAAGGAGAGTTGGCGCAGAGTCTAGATGAAGGTCCGAAGGAGTACGCAAAGTTGCAAGTTCAGCTGGATTAACGACACTTGTCGGTATCGACCTCTCATGTTGGTGTTGACATCTATGGTTAACTCCAATTGATTCGAACTCTTTTTCACTCTTCGTGCTACTAGATTTTGAGTTGTCCTATGTTGTTTCCATAGGTAGTTGGTTGATATTGGTGATAGTTCCTTCATCACTTAGTTTGTTATGTTGTTCTGGCTGCTAGCTCTTCAACTCAGGTAATTGGTTGTTCGCAACCCTTCGACATCTCTTGAGGAGACATAGAAGAAGCATAGAATGACTCCTGTAAAGTTTGAGTGGAAAACACGAGGCTATGTACAGGTTATTGATATGGTTAAGAGATCCTGTAAACACGAGGCTATGTAAAGCCTGTAAAGTTCAAGAATTGTTCCAAAAATCAGAAACGAATCTATTACCGATGTGTGGATTATTCCCATATTGCTAAAGATTGCAGAGACCCTATTAGATGTTTTAACAGTGGTTTATTCGGCCATAAAAGATTAAACTGTTTGAGGAAATCTGATTCAGTTTTGGTTGCTAAGAAGGTTATTTTGATCATTGAGCATGGCTTTTTATTTATGTTAGAATGTATGAAACTTAAAAGAATCCCGCTTGATCATTTGTGGGTGCAAAGGAATGATGGAATTGAGCTTCTGGAAAGTTCTTTTAAGCATTTCGACGTGATAGATGAGGTGAACATTGGTCGGAATTTTAAAGATGAGTTTGGTAATCCTGACTGGTTTTCAGAAGATGATGTTCTTGCAGATGTTAATCTAATTTCCGATTTGAAGAGTTTGTTTCATATAGTATCTCTGATGATAAAAGTATTCTTGCTGACCTGGTTGATTCCAATATGAATACGTGGAGTGATAATTCAACTAATTTTCTTTATTCGGACCCCCTATTAGAAGATCCTGATATTATGAAATTCTATTCATCTTCTTATCCACAGGAACTAGTTAATTTGGGGTTTAAAACCGTATGTATTGATTATTTAAAAGAGGGAGATATATGTTTTGTTCATATTAAGAATAGAAAAAATATGGCAAGACCTTGTAATAAAGCGAATTATGAGATTATCGCTGCAATTCGTTTTGATAGTTTAAGAGACTTGGATGATTCAGGCCTATTTTTTGATCAGGTTCAAGAAGCAGTTATAGATTGTAGTGTCTTGGATATTTGTTTGAATGATGATATGATGGGTGATATTGGTTGTAGCAGTTTTCCTGACGAGGGTATTCAAATCTTGAAGTTGGATATTGTTGATGTGCAACATGCACAATGAAGTTTGGTTGGATTTTGTGGTGGAAAATATTGTCGAGGATTTTTATTTGGATGAGGAGTTGTTAGGTGAGGCTGATAATGAGACTATGGTTTTTTATGATGGCATTAATGGTGTTTTGGACTGTATCTCAATTGCATGCACTTTATCTCATGGATACTCATGTGTCACCAATATACACAGTGATTATGTCATGTCTAATATGTTGCTGAGCTTCATGAATGAGTTTGTTTGTTTGGTTGCTCCTAGTTTGGAATGGCTGATGGATAATCAGCTCTCTGTCGTGGAGAGAGTGAAGCTTGTCAAATATAGAGTCCCGCAGTTAGTTTATTTCGACTTTATTTTCATTATTCAAGAAAGTGGGGATGTCTGCAGCTTTTTAAGTTCAGGCATTGATGGATTTAAGGGCAATGGGAATTCTAAGTTGTATGTGTTAGGGAGATTAGATGTACATGAAAACAAGAAGCTTTATTTCGATTATGTTGTTCAGTTTGTTGATAGGGATGTTGCATGTGAGTTTGTGAGTAATATTAGTCGGATGTGGGTCGATGAAGTGGGTAATGTGGTTGATGCTTATGCTCGGATGGGGAATAAGGTTTGTTCGGATGTTGTAATGGAAAACTTGGTTTCTAATGGGTTATTGAAGGGTGATAAGGGGATTGTTTTGATTCAAATGTTAAGGTTATTGATATGGTTAAGAGATCCAGTACAGGCTTGTTTGTCAAGGAGTTGTAAAACATTGTTTCTGTTGAGTTACTAAAGGGTGAAAAGGCGGCTTTAATGGATCATATGGGGAATGAGATGTGCCGAAAGCTAGATGTAGAAGTGGGTAATATGGTAGGTTCTGATGTTGGTTTGGTAATCAAGCGGGATCGGTTTTGGTGATGGAGAATGTGGCTTCATCTGGGTCTCTCAAAGATAATTCGGTGGATATAGATAATGCAGTGGGTGTTTGGGGGATATGGATCTTGTTGTGGCTGTTGTGGGTCCAGTTGATTATAATGTTGATATTTCTGGGGATGTACTAACTCTAAAGTCTAGTGAACTAGATATGGTGCATAACGAACAAAGAAAAGATTATGGCTGGAATAAGGTAAATGTTGGTTCTACTCCGTTTGGAGAAATCGGTCATGAAAATTTTATTTATTCTCATATTCGGGGTTTTAAGTTTGTATTGTACTGCTGTCTTGCATCTTTAAGAAGATCTTCACTTTCTCCTTTACATGCTTATGATTCTACTCATGCATCCAAATCCAGTAGAAGAAAGGAGTAATTCAGTTGTTAATATTTGAGGAAGTCCTCGATTGAAACTTAAAGCTTCTAAGTTTTATGCTTGAGGGATGATGGCTGTTTTGGGGAGTTATTATGGTGATAGTTGTTTTGGGGATAGTATGCGACTAGAGCAAAATGCGGTTTGTTTTTTGTGGCTTTGTTAAGTGTTGGTGTTAAGGATGAGGTTGTAGGAGTTGTTATAGAAGGCTGCTCATTTCTTGGATATGTTTCGGACTTTAGATACTTTTTAGAGTAGATTGTTAAGGGAGAGTCATTAGTTCATAGGTATTTGGGAGGGTTTTAATTTTTATCTTATTTGTATAGGGGGTTTTTTGCTACCTGTCAGGTTTGTTTGGCAGCTCCTTTTAAGTGTTGAATAAAAGTATATGAGTGCTCTCCTCCTAGTGAGGATCACTCATTTCTCTCAAAAAAATTTAACTTTTAAATTTAAAATCTTTTATTTTAATTTTCAAACAATTTTGAAAATTAGCCCAAGGTCCAATTCAACTTTGGGCCTTTTCTATTAGGAATAACTTTTGGGCTATGAGCTTAATAGTCAACCCTAACATGACTAATTTAGACCACATAGGCTATTGGACTCTGATACAATTGTTGGAACTGTGCCACCCCGGAGCGGAAGTTATGAGTGAATTTCTAATTTTTTTACCTTGTTGGATCTAATAATATGAAGTCTAATTATTTAGAACATTTCTAAATTTAATTTAACTAAGATATTTTATTTCATTTAAATTTATAAATAATGGATTGAATTTTATTTAATTTATGTTAAATTAAATATAATGGTATACATATGCATCATATACGTATAATATGTGTGTGCATGTGTTACATAATAATCCGTGTAAGGTATAACATGTTCGTATATAAATGTTGGGATTTGCATTGCAACGGACATGTTAGCTCGTTTATATGCATTACATGTTGTTCAAATATATGTATGTATGTGTTTGTGTGTGTGTGTGTATATATAAACTTGTTCTTTTAAATAAGTATTAAAAAATATAAATATTTACTTATATATATAATATTTATCGCATAAATGTAAAATATTAATATATATATATGTATATGTATATGCATAAATTAAATTAGATATAAATTAGATAAATAACTATATATACATACATAATATAAAAAATTGTTTTTTATAATATAATATACATTTATATTTTACAACAATAAAATAACATATATGTATATATATGTATGTATACGTATATAATTATATTTGTAATATCCATATTTACAAATATGTGTATTTAAATATATATATTTATATTATATATTTATATCAATTCTAATATTAATTAAAAATAAATATATATGTTTAATAACATTCCAGATCTAATACACAACATAAAAATATTTTATTATAATTTTATATTATTAAATTATACATATGTAACACTCTTGTATAGAGAAGAGCTCCATAGCAATTGATAGAAGGAGGGAGATAATTTTTTCAATCTTTAAGTCTCTCATGTTCAAACAGTAGTAGTTACTTTGGATTACAACACTATTGGTTTCGAACTCAGTTTCTCAAGACAATCGACATGGGCAGATCCAGAACTAGATAAACTCTGTTCTATCACAAGTACTAAATCAATGTGAGTTAGGAAAGCAACCCCTGTCTTCCTCGTTGGTAGTGTAATGAAGATCCGGGAAAACATGTATATAGATTTCAAAACTGGTCATAGATTTCGGTTTGCAATGTTCGCCGACGATCTTGACAAAGGTGCAGTCCAAGTAAAGGGAGAGACCATGAACCCTGGTTTTCTTACAACAGAAATTCGAATTCAGATCTGGAGCTCTTAGAAGTGCAATAGCAACAGTCATGGGACTGAAAAGAGGTTTGCAATGTTTTTGACGGTGTTGACCATCGTCGTTGACGGACAAATCATTGGTCGAGGAAGAGAAAAGTCGCGTGAGATTATTCACGTGATTTGAGCGGTTATCTCACTTGCAAGTAGATGTTTCGCGTAGGCTGAAATGATCGATGTCAAAAAGGAACCGTCCTCTATTGCCAATTAGGCCACATCTTTGCAACGTGAGCTGCATTTGTAGACATATGCGAGGTAATGATGAGTTGGGCTTCGAAACTGGGCTTACTAGCATTATCCGATAGCAGAGTCAAAGATAAAAAATGGTACAAAGAATGATGTCAATTAACTTAAACGACTGCGGCTATTTGATTGAAGATTGCGAAAGGCAGCATCTCAAGTAGTCTTAAATTAGAACGTACAAAGATGTATTTTTATTTTATGCAATTTGTTTAGCATGTTTTTGCTAGGCCAATTTATTTGTTTGTGCTCTATAATTTATGTAATAGCAATAAAAGGAACCCATTTTCAAAATACACACATACATATTATCTAAAAAGCATTAAAATAGTATTAAAAATAATTTCATAACATATTTTTCAAATTTCAAATTTTTTGAAATTCAAATATGATGTTATAAGGTCATGAAACAAATTCCATAATTTTCTGAGTTAAAATTATATTTTTTATTATTTAATTATTTTCGACCTCTTTTATAAATGATTTAAAAAAATAATAAATCTAATTTTTTAAATTGTTAAATTTTGGCCGAAAGATAATACGATGATGAGGAAATTTAATAAAATTTAAAATATAATTTTCAAAGTCAAATATTATTTTATACGAATTATTTAACCTATATTTTGATTTAAATAATATTAAAAACAGTAAATAATCATTAAAAATATTTTTCTATTACCTAAAATTATATTTGGTATAAATTGGCATATATAAAATATAAGATCAACTTTTAACGTGATATGATGGCATAATTAATTATAGGTCATTTAATTTCTGTAATATAACATAATAATATAAATATAATTAACTAATAATTTATAAAGATTAAAATAAATTATTTTTGCTGTGTATACATTAGATCTAAGAAAAAAATGATTTTTATACATACATGCACATAAAACATTCAGTATGTGACACATTCATACATATAGGAATCTCATCGAACTAACAATATATATATATATATAACAAGCAATGGAATATTATACATAAATTATAATTTATATGCAATAAGAAAACATACTGAAACCTATGCCTTGAAGTACACCTTGCTATGATGAATGTATCTCTCATTTGCAACTCTTCTCAATTTGGTAGATTGTTAATCCTTGAATCGTAGACCATTTTGTTAATACCTCAGCTATTGATTTTGATGATAACAATATACATTCATATAAAATATAAATACTAATGTTTTACCAAGTTATATAATATATAGTGTAGGATATTACATAGGTGTTGAATCGAAGACTGTACAGTTTAAAGACTCAAGAAATGGACATGAAGACTTATGATTACAATGACCAAGATATGAAGATTTCAAGACTATAATATAGTATATAGAGTCATAGAATATTGTTAAAGTCTCTCATAGCAATCTTTTATCTCTATCTCCTATTTTTCAATCTTTTATATTTTTAAAACAAAATAAATTTTCAAAATATACTTTAGAATATTTTATAAAAAAATTTCAAAGATTAAAATATTTATAAACTATGTTTAAAGTGTTTTACAAAGTATCAAACTATTTTATAAAGTATAGGGTTTTCAAAACATTTTTAAAGAAAATTAGGTCCCGTTTGGTTTCGTTTTGAGTTTTGTGTTTTGCGTTTTCAACATACACTACAAAATACAAGAAAACGTGGAAAAAAATTTACAATTCTTAGCCATCGCGATGATGGACGGAAAATGGACGAGATAAATTTTTTCCATCCTTTTGTTATGTATCAAAACACAAAAAATCAAATAAACTTGTTTTCTATTTTTTATGGTAGTTTCATTTTTCAAAATTGTCTGTTTTTCAACAATACATAATAAATATAAATTTTTGTTTAAACGAAAACACAAAACTAAAAATAGCAAACCAAATGGGGCCTTAAGTTTTCAAAATTTACAAGCATATGTCAACATATACCTAGACGGTATGTCGACATTGTAACGACCCATAGATTTTAACAATTTTAATAACGAAATTAGTTGAATTTTTCATGAAAATAAACAATTAAATTTAACAATGAAAATTTGATATTTGGAGTACGTCTATTTAAACCTAGCAAATGTCAGATTTTCATCAGAATATATATAAGTTTGTTTTGTTGTGTAATTTTAGTTCAATTTAAAATCAGTTAAATTTGATGGAAATTAAATATTTCCGAAATCTGAATATTTTTATATAATAAAAATGTTACTCATGTTCTGAGTGAGAGTTGTATTTCGTTTCACCAAATTCGGACTACTCCGGCTCCGTTTATCTTATTTACAGCGTTTTAGCAGCAGTATAGGCAGCGAAAATCGACTTTTGATAGGTGGGTCGTATCACTCATATCTGTGTACCGTTATGTTCATCCCGTCATGCTAATATCCGTAGTATATTCAGTTGTGCATTTCGGCGTCCGCTGCACGGCAAAATCGGCGAAACTATTTGCCGTATCGGTTCTGTATTTGAGCCTTTTGGGTTCTTGTGTCCTTCTATTTATCCACCGTGGAAAGTAAATGGTCACTGATTGTTAATGTTCCCAGAATTTAATATGTAACTTTTGTCTTTTGTGATTCCACCATTTTAATTTATATTGGTTCGTTCCTTCTTCAACTTTCTCTTTGTTTTGCTTTGGAAAAAAATATAAAACCTTCCTGAAGCATGCTTCGAGAACTGCTTGCCTCTTTCCGGGTTTCATCTCCTTCTGCTTCGAGAAAGAAAAAGTTTATATAACTTAATATATATTTCATCTTCATCTGTCACTTTCAATTTGCTCGAAGAAGACCGCGGCCCGCTTGGCCACCTCACATCCCTCCTACACGCGCATCAAACCCGCACCGACAGCCTATGCCAACACATAACTCGCCTCCTCTCTCTACTTCGGGCCCACGTCATCAAGCTTCCATCGCCCACCACCCGTTTCCTCTCGCCTCCATACAACCCGAAACCCACACCGCTCCATCCCATACCCTCCACCAGCCGCTTTCATCTAACAACGGCCATCACCATTCACCGAGCAGCCCACGCACGGTCGAGCTCAAAACCGCCTTGAACGCCATCAGCACCACACCCGTAGCCTCACCCTTCCATCTCCTCGCTTCTTCCTAATGCCGATCAACCAACCCGCCGAGCACCGCCCCTCCTTACCCCACACAGTCCATCCCCGTCTTGAACTGCACGCCACCGCCTTGCTCGAACAACCCATACCACCTTCTTTTCTCCCCCTCCGCCAATCGGCTCCACCCTCCAACCAAGCATGCTCGTCTCTGTTCCCTTCACTGTCTCACGCAAGTCATCCCTCAAACCCCTCCACATCACCACTTGCACGCCTTCCCTTCACCATTGGTTGCCTCACCCTCTCACCGCTATCTTCCCCTCTCTCTCTCGACTTGTTTAGCCACAGCCTGACCGACCGCCTTTCCTAACACCTGAGCATGACCTGGCCTTGAACTCACCATCAACACGCCCGGCAGCCATACTCCGACAAACCAAATGCCAGCAGAACTCGACCACCCAAACAGCCGCTCCACCAGTCTCTGCCTCCCACGCTAGCGCAGCCTTGCAACACGTCCAGACCAGCCTACGCCATATCCCCACCGAATCCAATAACCTGAGTCTCCACCATTGCCACTTAGCCAAACACAATAGCCAAACCCACTGCAGTCGTGCCAAGATTTGGTGAAAGCTTTTGTATACCTGTACATTTATATATATCTTTTGCATGAACCTGCTCTGCTAGCTGCTCTTCCTATTGTTAAAAAGAAAAGGTGTATTGATTTTAAGTATTATATGATATATTGATATTTTGTTTTAATAAACATTGATTTTAAAATATAATATGAAGACTTTATTTTAAATATGTGTTTTAATTCGAATGTTGATTTTTAAAACTATAATATATGGATATTTTGATTTAATATGTGTTTAAATTGAATATTGATTTTAAGAAAAAAAATTAATAATATAATATATATTTTTGTTTCCATTTATATCAAGCTAGTTTTAATTGGTTTTTCATCGATTCCAAGTTATCAGCTTTGCTTTGATCGTCAAATTCGTGTTCACCTTGCTTTGCTTTGGGAATTGTCGTTTGGTTTGGTCGATCGTCGAATCGTAGCTTGTTGGGTTGTCTATTTTCTCTAGCCTCGAAAGGTGAGCAATCACTCACAATTAACATTCTTATATTTAGTAAATTCAATTCACATGAAATGACGATTGAAATATGTTGTTAAATTTAAATTATTAGTTATTTAAATTGTTAAGTATGATATGTTATTATCTGTAATTGTTTACCTATATAAATTGACATATGACACCATAACCTGTTATATATATTTTATTTAAATGGTTAATTAGGAGTGTATATGCTTGTCATTGATATATATGTCATTTTGTGCTATTGTATATTCTCACACTGCAAGTTCCTGTTAGTTAGAATTCCCTATGGGTCAAAATGATACATACCCGAACGATATTATAGATTAGGGAAAATCGTTATGGGTTGAAATGATAAACCCAAGCGATTTTATTGATTTTGAACTTTAGGATTGCGGGTTGAAATGATATATACCCGTAAATATTAAATTATTACGGATTGAAATGATAAATATCCGTATCACTTGACCAGAGGATAGAAAATTATATACGGACACCGTTGGTCTATTTTTGAAAATGATTTCCAAAGTTTGAAAAGGAAATATGTGGGTTTTATTAAATATTGATTTTTTTAAATATAATATAAAGATTTTAATTTTAATATATGTGTAAAATTTAGATTTTAAAATTTTATGTTTTGGAAATTTTAAAATTATAAGTTAAGTTTAAAATGTAAATTATAAAATTTTACTTATAACTTTATTATTTTTAAAATATATATAAAATAAGATTTAAAATAGATTTAATAATAATAAGATTTAATTTAATAATAATTAATATAATAAAATTTAGTAAGAATTTAATTTAACTAATAATATATATATTTAATATGTTAGGATATTTATTTAAATTTATATAAACCTTTTAAGATAGATTTTGTAATAAATTTAACAAATAGAGGTTGGAAAAAATGAATTAAAGTTGACTCAGCATTTAAATTGTTTAATAATTGAACTTAAATAAGGAGTGATTTGCAATTGAAAAAAAAATTGATTTGAAAACTTATTGATTTTAAGATTTTTAAAGATATGATTTTATAACTTAATAACTTGATTTTTTAAAGGTGATTTAATGAATATTTCAAATTTAAATAAAATTGTAATTGAATATTAAATTTTGATTTAAATTTGAAATTTGAGATTTTATATAAATATTTATAAAAAGGTGATTATGTGAATAATTTCAAATTAAATATAATTAAAGTTAGATATTTAATTTTGATTTAAATTTGTAATTTAAGATTTTATTTAAAATTTATTTAAAATGATTAAGTGAGTAATTTCAAATTTAAATAAAATTAAAGTTGAATTTTGAAATATAAATGGAATGTATCAAATTGAGTTATTATGAATTGTTTGAATATTTAAACTTTGAAACCTATTGAATTGGGAGTGGTTTAAATTTGAAGTTCAAACCTGGATTTGAAATCGATATAAATTAAAAATGGTTTAATGAGAATTTGAATTTGATTTGTGAAGTTGGAAGAACAATTCTAATTTGAAACTATTTTCGATATAAACTATTTTTAATATATATACTACTTTAAATCTATAACCTATTTTAAATATAAACTATTTTTAATTTATAATTATTTCAATATATAAACTATTTTCAATATGTGAATACTTTGATATGATGGTTTAACCTATTTTGTGGTGAATACTTTGATATGATTTCAAAAGTGATATAATTTCAAAATGAATATGATATTTGATATGAAATATGAACCGTTTGAAATGATTACAAAAGTGATTTTATAAAACAACCACGGTGTGAAATAAGCGCTTGGTTGTTAAAGAGACCGGGATCAGATATTGTCATACTCTCTGCCAATACCGAAAACCACTTTAACAATTGTGTACGAGGTGGAGATTCCAGAACGAAGTAGGATGGTTTGGAGACGATTCTATATGAGGTATTAATGCAGCTCTGACTCCCGTGAGTCTACTTGATGTGGCTAAATCATGAGCTATACCGGGCCAAGTGAGGTCGCACCTCTGATCAAGCATGCTTCTTCGATACTATTTATTACTTTGTGATTTGATTGGGTGCACTTTTGATGTTGGGAGTGTGTCTCGAGGTGGGCGGTAGTAGCTGCTATGTGTTACCACCAGTCTGGGAGTGCAAACGGTAGAATCCTACCCTGGCATTGCCTCGCGTGCCTTGTCACATGCCTTATCGCGCCTTCTACGAGTTTGGTTTGTGTCATACCTATGGAGTGCTCCCTGATAGCCCACCGGTTTGGTGGAGTTTACAGTACTATATAGACTACAGCATTATATAAAATGTGTTAAGGGGGATATGTGTAACGCCTTAATGCTATTTTAATAGTTTACTTTACTATAGACATTATCTATGTAGCATATTGTACTATGTATGGAGATAGTTTAACGGAACTTTAAGGGATGGAATCCCAACATCCTTTAAGTTATATTGCATTTCAACTAGACATTTCACTCGAGTTGATTTACTTGCATAAGAATGTTAATCCCGACTCGAGTGTTTTGTGTTTTGCTTTATGCTCGGGTCAGACTGAGTGTCACAGCATTTGAGACTCACTTTGGAGCTATGCTTGGAGATCTATCTGTTATCTATTCAGCCTGCAGTTATTTCAAGTTATTTCTGTTCAAACTTGTTATTTGCTTTGTATGGTGACTACTTTGTATTTGAGATTTCTGTTGTATTTTGTTTCAGATTCTGTTGTTTATGTAGTAGCTTCATGAACTACTATTTATTTATTCCACTATTTACTGTTGAATTACGCTTTGTCTGTGATTCAGTGATTGATTTATTTACTATATATGCTAAGTTTTGACAAATATAAATTAACAATCTGTTGGTTTGAGCAATTCAAGTCTGACATAAGTGGATGATTGTCGATTTGAATGGTTCATAGCAGGTCGTTATAGACATACATGCCGAAAAGTTGTTTTCCAAATATTGAAATGAAGTGTCTATTCGTCGTAACTCTTTGCAAACAACTGCATCTTTTCATTCACTATATAATGTGGAGTTCAAATGAATTTTTTACCAGTTATTAATTTATTTTCTTACCTCCTCTTATGCACTTGAAAAATCCATTGAAATTATACTCTTTTCTCTTCAAAATCAAATAGAATAAATTTAAACTTCTTTGTATTGATTCAATATTACTTTCTTACTATTTTTAAATCATCTCTCTGAAAATCAAAGATCAAAAAGCTGTCCAAGAGGCTATAAGATCCATTATATCCAATGTTAGCACCAAAATTGGTCATTAACCTCGTAGAGAAAGATTGTGTAGAGATATAAGTGATGAAAGTAAATTAAACAGAGAAGACAATGCTAATCTAACTGCAGAAAGTAAGAACACCAAATTTATAGTGGTTCAGCGTAATTGCCTACGTCCACTTTGAGGTTAAACTTTATTTATCTTCTTTATAGTTGATTACAAATACAATTCGTGAATCAAATGCTTGAATGAAGTTGTTAAGTAGAGAAGATGAGTCTTGAAAATGGCAGAGTCTCCCCAGTGTTCTCTCTCCCAAAAAAGGATCCCTTTCACTATGACCCTGCCCCTCTATTTATAGGCAAAGGTGGGCTGGACTACCCAAGTGGGCTTGATAGCCGAACGCTCTAGCCCAGGTGTAGTGGTCGCTGCATCCCGAACCAGGTATGCCGAACGCTTTGATGCCGAACAGTCCTTCCCATGCCGAACGGTGCTTTCCATGCCGAACGGTCCTTTTTATGCTGAATGGTTCGTCTGATGTATGGGAAGTGCAGGGTGGTTGTAGTGAAGCCGAACGTACCTCTGTTCGAAGCCCTTGACCGATCAATGTATGTAGGCCGAATGATATTGTTACCTTGCGTAGTTGTGCATACTGAATGCCTGCTGAATGCCGAGCGCTCTCGTTGCCGAGTTATCCTATTGCTGAGTTATACTGGCGCCGAGTACCTTGGGACGACGAGTACTCCTGTTGCCGAGTACTACGCCGAGTACCTCTGGATGCCGAGTACCATGGGATGCCGAGCGTTCTTGTAGCCAAGTCCTCCTATTACCGAGTTCTAATGATGCCGAACACTAACTGACGCCGAGTCTCCTGGTCGCCGAGCACTACGGATGCCGAACGCTATGGATGCCGAGTCCCACTGGATGCCGTGCGCTTCGCCGAACACTCCTGGATGCCAAGTGCTTCGCCGAACACTCCTGGATGCCAAGTGCTTCGCCGAACACTCCTGGATGCCGGTCACTCTCTGATGCCGAGTGCTACCTGATGCCGAGCACTAGTTGCCTGGTCAAATCTCCAGGAAACACTTGCCCCCCAAAGTGCATTGCGTGGCCGAACGTGATGCGCTTTGAATCTGGTTCAATTTTTCTTGATGATGCCTTCTCGAGGATGTCTGTAGCGGAGGTGTGTGGTGAGCGTGGTCTGGATGCCGAACGATACGCTCGAAGCCGAACAATTCTCGTGTGCCGAATGTCACTCTGCTATGATGCCGGACACTCCGGTATTGACCGGTTCTACCGGGTATAGCCTTTTCAACTTCTACCTTCCCCCTATATAACCAGGTCCTCTTCTTCTTCTCCCCTTTTACTTTTTTACTTCTACCGTTCTTGCAATTCTGTCCAGTCGTCCTAATTCGAGACTTAACTACACCATCTCAATCTCCGAACTGCAAACTTAGGTATTTTTCCTCATTCATTCAAACGAGATGTTCGAACGATGTCGTGTAGAAGGTTTTTGTGTAGCTCGTCTGCATTGCCGAACGACATAGCGAGGATCGTGTCGAACCGAAGTTAAAGGGAAGAGGATCGAATGAAGGTGTTGGAGGAGGTAAAGGTGCTGTTTGCTGCTCCGGCGTATGTCGCCATGCGTCGGACGGTGGAATGGGAAGTCGCCGAGCACTACCCTGGCCGGACAATCCCAGGCCGAACGCTTACTAACATGTCAAACTATAATTGAGCCGAATGAACTAAAGCCGAACAATACCCAAATGCCGAACAACTGACATGCCGAACATTGACTTCAGGCCGAACATTGAATTCAGCCGAACAATCCTTAGGTCGAACCATGACTTTAGCCGAACAAAACAATTGCCGAACATTCCTTAGTTCGAATAATGCCTTTAGCCGAACAATACAATTGCCGAACAATCCTTAGGTCGAATAATGTCTTTAGCCGAACAAAACAATTGCCGAACATTCCTTAGTTCGAATAATGTTTTTAGCCGAACAATACAATTGCCGAACAATCCTTAGGTCGAATAATGTCTTTGGCCGAACAATACAATTGCCGAACAACATTAAAATGCCGAACAATATAAATGTCAAACTACACTTGAGCCGGTTACTTCATAGATTACATGTTTTCTAGATCTGGAACTGTAATCACCACCAGGCGGGCTCTTTGAGACGGTCAGCGATGACGGTCTTCGAGGGCTACGATTCGAAGCTCATTCTTATATCTTTGAAATCTTATTGCTTGTACACAATTGCTTGCACTAGTTCACACACCACGTGGGGGAAAACTCGTGTTGCTAATTCTAACGTTCAACGTTTTTTAAGTATAGTTCTCTCAAGCACTTAGCCAGGTTCGTTATTTATTTGGAATGTCGAGAAAATCTAGCTCCGCCACTATATCCGACAGGCCTGGGCCGTCATCAAGGCAAGGAGCCGTTGATACTTCTAATCTGTCGACTTCTCCTGCTCATAACTTGGCACCTGATGCTCTGGAGGCAACAATCTTACTAGACAATCCGATCGATTCACAAGCCTCGAAGATCAACGAAGCTGCTCTGCGACGGATATGCTCAATTCATGGGATTCCTTTTGCCGACATGTTAGTTCCTTCGAGACACGATCGTCCTCATATGCCCCCAGTCGGGTACACTACCTGCAACAAGTTCATGTGTTGGATGGGCAGCGTGCCTCCGTTCAATTTATTTCTCCGGGATGTTCTGCAGTACATAGACATAGCTCCGTCGCAGCTGCACCCGAACGACCATGCATTTCTATATGGGACTTACTTACTTTTCATGGCCGTCTTCTCCAGACCTCCAACCGCCGGTGATATCAGATACATTTATATGTTCAAGAGACGGAAAGACAGACCTTCCTTTATGTTCCTCGAGCCATACCACAAATGCCAGATCTTGACAGGGGCATGTAGTAAATTCTCCCTGTACAAACAGGGATGGTTCTATGTGCGCTGCCCTTCTGGTTTCGCTAGGAGATGGGTTGAAGGCAGTGAGTCTCTCTGCTGAGTCACTATTCATATTTAATCAGAGTCATGCTTTTCCTAACTCTTCATTTCATCTTTTCAGGTATCAACCCGCGTTCGGAAGGCCGAGGATATTCTGAGGCTGTTGAGGCCATTAGAGCTCTTCCTGCTGAGGATCGAGACATCCGGACTATCATTTCAAATGAATCGCTGTCGGGGTTTGGCTTGCTAGCCCCTGGTCGTCGGATCAGCCTTCCAGAAGGTGTCACCATTCCCAAACCTTCGTCCGGTAAAGGGAAAAAACAGGCCGGATCGTCGTCGCGCCGCACTCCCGATACGCACGGAGAAGGTGAGCGCAGAGAAGATGATGTTCCTGAGACTCAAGGAGAGAACGTGGGTCCCGCTTGGAATCCAGCAATCGAGGTTCAAGATATTGAGACGTCATCCTCCCCTTCGAAGGGGAAGAAGAAGTTAAAATATACAGTTCAAAAGGAGAAAGTTGGTGGCACTTCAAAAGTTACGCCTATCCCGCCTGAGAAAGAGGCTTCTTCGCAGCATCTGGAAAGTTCCTTGAGGGGTCTATCGAACCTTTCTATTCCCGAAGACATACTTAATTACGGGTTTGATGATCCTAAAGCCCTCAAATTTTCTTCGCCCGCTAGAGGCAATGCGGGAGTTCAACTCTCGGTCCAAGGAGACAACACCCCGATTAGTAAAGATAAACGAACTGGTCCGTCGGGGGGAACACTAGGAAACACACGCACATACGCATTCCATCATACACTTTAAGTTTTTTCTCATCTCACGGACTTTTCTTAACTCGTTGTTATCTCCATTCTTTGCAGGTGATATGGGGCGTTCTCACGGACTCGATCGTCTTCAGGGCTCTTCTGTATTTCATCACTCTGGACGGGATTCTGGTTCAGGCAGACGTAGGGACAGAGGCGATTATGAAGATAGGGACAATCATCCCCGCGAGTCGTCTCACCGCAAGAAGGCACACTCTCAATCTTCCCAGTCCCGTGATCTTCCTCCTCCAACTGAGCCGGATAGGGAGAAGTCTTTACAGAAGGGTTATCAATCTGATGCTCCTCGAGAATAACATTCCAGTTCATCGAGTACAAGGCAAGTCCGAGAGCAACGGAAAAGAGCGGAATTCTCAAAGCCTCCTCCTCCTACTTCGGCGGTGGACCCAACTGTTGCGGAAAAGATGGTCGATCTTAAGGCCAAGTTTCCAAAAATTTGCTTCGATGGTCTGAAGTTCCTCCCGGCCATTCATCATATTCCTGGGCATGTGAAACAGAGTGCCATTGCCTGCAATAACGACGTCTATGTTCAACATGACGCGTTTGTGCACTTGGTGGAGAAGATCTCGGAAGTATCCGTTGAGCGTCAACACGAGATTGATCGTCTGAATCTGGAGGCCAACAGCGATAAGAAAATCATCAAACTCCAAGATGAGGAGCTTGCTTCGTATAAGTCGAAGCTGGAAGCCGATGAACAAAGCGCAAAAGGTACTGCTGAGGCAGTTACTCGTTTAGAGGCGGCTCACAAAAAAGAGCTTGACGAAGCAGTCCAGCGCAGCGGTGCCCTCGCCCTAGAAAAAGACTCTGTCTAAAAAGAAAAGGACGCGCTCGCCACCCAAGTCAAAGAGCTGAAAGAATTACTCTTCAAGGAGAAGGAGGATAAGGTAGCTGCTCAAGAAGAATCACAACGATACTGTGATGAGATCGTTGCTACCCGACTCCTGAAAACAAAGCTCGATGACGAACTCGCTGGGGTTGAGAAAATGAAGGATGAGGCCCGTGAGGAGGGCAAAAGAGAGGATGCAGAGGAGATTGACTCTCGCCTCGAGGCGGCCGCGGAAGCCGGTAGGGAAGAGGTCAAAAGCATGTTTGACTCGTTGATTGCTGAATACGGAGCCCGCGTCCTCATGCATCGCGACTTAACATTCTTGGGTGACGGCTACCTTGAGTCCCTAGCCGAGGCCTGGGAAACTTTGATACGGATTAGGAAGATCGAGTCAGGCTCCGAAGAGGTCAATGAGGAGGCCCTGGTGAAGGAGTTCCTTAGGGGGAATGAGCCATCGGATTTATCCGCAGCATTAGCACTTTACAGCAAAGGCTCTCCCCTTCCAAAAGAGAAAGATGGTGAAGCTGGCCCATCTGGGGTTAATATTACTGCTCTTCATACTGCTGCTCAGTCTGCTGTCCAATCGGCCGGTCAGCCGACACTTGATCCATTCGAGCAGCATGTTGGTTATGACCCCGAAGACCCTGGGCTCAGTGCTCATGTGCTATCACCTATCCTGGAGAGTGAAACCCCACGCGCCACCGATAGCCAACCGGAACCTGGTGGGAAATTTTTCTTTCTCTAGAAGTTGAAAGATCCCATCTTTTTTCAGCAGTGGCTACTCGTTCTAACGCTCATTCTTTATGTTTTCATGCAGGTTGTTCTAACGTCGAGCAAACTCCAAGGAGCGATGACGCCAAGGAGGAGGCTGGGAAAACAAGCGATGTTGTCCACGCGGGAGTACTCCTTGGTCCCGATGCTCAGGCGATCGGGGCGCTGGATGATGATAAGCTCGACGCTTCATCCCATTCCGAAGGGGATGATGAAATTGAAATCACCGGCGCCACTGAGCATACCTCGCATATGAGCATGAAGGACCGCCTTGCCGAAGAGGAGAAGAAAAAGGCCGAGGTCAAAGTTGAACCTGGAATCCTGGAACTTACCGACCCGCGGAACAGACCTTTGAAAATCATCCTCCCGGGCAGGTCCAAACCGCCAGATGTTCCGTCTCCTACTCCCGACTCCGCTTCCTTAGCAAGCAAGAAGTCTAAGAAAAGGCGTGAGGGAGAGGAGTCATCGGAGAAGACGAAGGAAGACAAAAAGAAGAAATCGAAGAAATGATCGATATACTCGTTCAACGAGCTTCTTGCTTAAGTCTTGTAATTGCTTTTATCTTCCATAGCTCGTAGTTTATATAGACAGGTCTGGATTTCGTAGGAGTGATCATGTAATCCCATTTTGAACTTATCGAATAAAGTTTAGTTTCTTTTTGTTTGAATGACTCTCTTGTCTTTCTTTGGTTTGCTGACTAATTGTAGCCATAACTCAAGTTCTTATGAGTTGCATTATCTCCCGGTCCATTCTCGTGTTGTTCAAACATTTTTGGACATAGCGTACTTCTCGTCCCGCATCTCTCGAGTGCTTGGACTTTTTGCTGACTCTGTGCTCCGGGGACTTGGAGACTTGAAACCGTTTATACTCTAGTTCGCGCTCCAGGGACTCAGAGTACTCCGCTCCGCACTCTGGGGGATTCGGAGATTCGTAATCGTTTATGCTCTAGTCCGCGCTCCAGGGACTCAGAGTACTCCGCTCCGCGCTCTGGTGATTCGGAGATTTGAAATCGTTTATACTCTAGTCCGCGCTCTGGGGACTTAGAGTACTCCGCTCCACACTCTGGGGATTCGGAGATTTGAAATCGTTTATACTCTAGTCCGCGCTCTGGGGACTTAGAGTACTCCGCTCCGCACTCTGGGGATTCAGAGATTTGAAATCGTTAATACTCTAGTCCGCGCTTTGGGGACTTAGAGTACTCCGTTCCGCACTTTGGGGATTCGGAGATTTGAAATCGTTTATACTCTAGTCCGCGCTCTGGGGACTTAGAGTACTCCGCTCCGCGCTCTGTGGATTCAGAGATTTGAAATCGTTTATACTCTAGTCCGCGCTCTGGGGACTTAGAGTACTCCGCTCCGCACTCTGGGGATTTAGAGATTTGAAATCGTTTATACTCTAGTCCGTGCTCTGGGGACTTAGAGTACTCCGCTCCGCACTCTGGGGATTCGGAGATTTGAAATCGTTTATACTCTAGTCCGCGCTCTGGGGACTTAGAGTACTCCGCTCCGCACTCTGGGGATTCGGAGATTCGAAATCGTTTATACTCTAGTCCGCGCTCTGGAGACTTAGAGTACTCCGCTCCGCACTCTGGGGATTCGGAGATTTGAAATCGTTTATACTCTAGTCCGCGCTCTGGGGACTTAGAGTACTCCACTCCACGCTCTGGGGATTCGGAGATTTGAAATCGTTTATACTCTAGTCCGCGCTCTGGGGACTTAGAGTACTCCGCTTCGCACTCTGGGAATTCAGAGATTTGGAATTGTTTATACAAGTCCGTACGTCGTACAAGATAATGTAGTTCGCCATTCAACTGTGAGATATAGAAACGTTAGTGATTCATGGAAAATGCGGCTTCAAGCCTTTATTAATGAAAATTAACTAAACTGCTTGATTACAACTTTAAAAAGAAACTACGTTATGACTGAACGGAAACATGCAGGAAATAACAGTGCCTGAAATCAGAAAGGAAACATGCTAAATGTAATAGTGCCGCAGATGTTCACTGTTCCATGCTCGGGGGAGTGTCGTGCCATCAACGGTCGCTAGCTTGAATGTTCCTTCTCCAAGCTTCCGTTCAATGGCGTACGGACCTTCCCAGCTGGGATTCATGCATGATGGTACTGGGAAGACTCGTTTCAGAACGAGATCACCCACATCAAAGATTCTTGGGCGGACTCTGCCGTCGTAGTAACGCTTGACTCGATGTCTGTGCGCTGCCGCCCTTAATTCAGCTTCTTCACGCTTTTCGTCGATGCAGTCCAGTGATTCCAGCAAGAGGTTTTGGTTCGTCTTGGGATCATAGTATGTCACTCGGTGCGATGGAACTTCAAGTTCCACGGGTATAACGGCTTCAGAGCCGTATGCCAAGGCGACTGGAGTGTGGTCGGTCGCGGACTTGTGGGTAGTTCTATACACCCATAATGCTATCGGGAGTTCATCTACCCACTTGCCTCCAACCTTCTCCAGACGCTTCTTCAGTATGGACTTGATTATTTTATTAACGGCCTCGACTTGTCCGTTAGCTTTCGGGTGTGCCACGGCGGCCAACTTCTTCTCGATGCCATACTTTAAACAGAACTCTTTGAACTCTCTGCTTTCAAATTGCGTCCCGTTGTCCGTAATGATGGTGCGCGGAAGGCCAAAGCGGCATATAATGTTTCGTACAACGAAGTTAATGACCTTCTTAGAGGTGATTGTGGCTAAAGGTTCTGCCTCAGCCCATTTTGTGAAATAGTCGACTGCAACTATCGCATATTTCGCGCCACCTTTGGATATAGGCAAAGAGCCGATTATGTCGATTCCCCAGATCGCAAATGGCCAGGGACTAATCATTTGTGTGAGTTCCGTTGATGGAGCCCTCGGGATTTTCGCATATCTTTGACACTTGTCGCATTTTCTTGCGTAGTCCGCGGCGTCCCGGTTTACGGTGGGCCAGTAATATCCATAGCGGAGGATCTTCTTTGCTAGCATTTGCCCCCCAGTATGGTCGCCACATTCCCCTTCGTGAACCTCTCTTAAGACCCGCTTTGTCTCATCATGAGCGATGCATCGCAATAATGGGATTGAGAATCCTTTTCGGTACATCGACCCATCCTGCATTACGTATCGCGCGGCCTTTCGAAGGACCTGCCGTCTTTCGCTTCTTTTTTCTGGTAAAGCCCCGGTCGTTAGGTACAGTTTGAATGGGGTTATCCACGATTCCTTCTCGATTCCTGTTTCCAACACGAGATCGACTTTCATCCCGTCTATGCGCGGGGCATGCAAGACTTCGACGGGATACAATCCCATTTGTTGCGCATCGCCGGTACTTGCAAACTTAGCCAATAAGTCGGCTTCTTTGTTCTGTTCGCGCGGGATATGTGAAATGTCATAACGCTCAAGATTTGATAGTAGCTCTTGGACCTGAACGAGGTACGGAGCAAGCTTTCGTCCCTTTGCTTGGTAGTCCCCCCGTACTTGGTAAACCACCAATTGTGAGTCACAAAAGATTTCGATTGATTCGATTCTGAGTTCTCTGATGAGCTTCAAGCCAGCGATCAGTGCTTCATATTCGGCTTCGTTATTTGTAGCCAGGAAGTCGAGCTTCAGGGCATAACAGATTGATCGATTTTCCGAAGTTATAAGAACTACGCCCGCGCTGGAGCAATGGTCGTTTGATGCACCGTCAGTGTATAATTTCCATCGAACGGGGGGAATGATGTCGTCGTCATCCGGTTTGATGGGTATGGTAAACTCAGCGATGAAATCCGCTAATGTTTGCCCTCGGATGGCTCTTCGCGGTAAGTATGCGATATCGAATTGGCTCAACTCGATGTTCCATCTTAGCAATCTTCCAGAAGTTTCCGGCCGTTGGAGTACTTGCTTTAGGGGTTGATCGATATAAACGCCGATTGAATGTGCTTGAAAGTATGGGCGAAGCTTTCGTGATGCAATCACCAAGCAATAAGCCAGTTTCTCGATCTTAGGGTAATTCCTCTCTGCCCCTGTTAAACGCTTGCTAACATAATACACCGGCTTCTGGACTTGATCCTCCTCACGAACCAATGCAGCACTTATCGCATGCGGGGATACAGCCAAGTATACGCACAACATCTCGTGGTCAACTGGTTTTGCTAGCATTGGTGGACTCTCCAGATGCCTCACCAGATTCCGGAATGCTTCCTCACAACTAGACGTCCATTCAAAATTTCTCTTCCCTTTCTTTATGATATCGAAGAATGGGATGCACTTGTCAGTTGCCCTAGATATAAATCGACTTAGCGCAGCCACTTTTCCGTTCAAGCTTTGTACTTGCTTTATAGTCCTGGGCGCTTGCACATCTCGAATAGCTTGGATTTTTTCTGGGTTGGCTTCGATTCCCTTAGCATTAACGATGAATCCCAAAAACTTCCCTGATGCAACGCCGAATGAACACTTCAAAGGGTTGATCTTCATCCCGTAAAACCTGAGTATGTCGAACATCTCAGCCAAGTCTCGAATGTGGTCGTTTGACCATCGTGACTTCACGAGCATGTCATCCACATAGACTTCCATCGTTTTACCCAGCTGGTCCTTGAACATTCGATTCACTAAACGCTGGTAAGTTGCTCCTGCGTTCTTCAATCCAAAGGGCATCACTATGTAGCAATACGGCCCGACATTTGTAACGAAGCTGGTGTGTTCTTGGTCCGGAATATGCATCGGGATTTGGTTGTATCCTGAGTACGCGTCCATGAATGACAGCAGCTCGTGTCCTACGGTGGAGTCGACCAACTGATCGATCCTAGGCAGCGGGAAACTGTCCTTAAGGCATGCTTTGTTCAAGTCGGAATAATCTACGCAAGTCCTCCATTTCCCATTCGCCTTTTTTACTAGCACGGGGTTGGATACCCACTCAGGGTAGAGGGCGTCGCGGACGAACCCATTTGCTTTGAGTTTGTCCACCTCCTCTCCGAGAGCGGCGGACCTCTCCGGATCCATTCCTCTCCTTTTTTGTTTAACTGGGACGTACTTCGGGTCTATGTTCAACATATGACTCGTGATGGCAGGAGAAATCCCACACATATCAGAATGCGTCCAGGCGAAAACATCAAGATTCGCCCGGAGGAAGTCGCTAAGGTCTTCAGTCATCTCGGGACCAAGCTGTGATCCGATTTTTAGAATTCGCGAAGGGTCGTCACGGCTAACTGAGATGTCAATTGTTAATTCAGCCGGTGCCTCCTTCTCTTCCCTGGGTTTCTCATCGTCGTCTCTCGGATCTATATCTCCGAAGATCCGAGAACTATGCCCGAGCCAGGGCTCGGGCACTACTTGTCAATTATCCTCATTAAGGATGCGGACGGGATTGTCCGCAACCTTTCCCTTCTACCTCCGATGGGCTTCTCGGAGCTCAGCCACATAACAGGAACGACCAGCTGCTTGATCACCATGAACAATACCTACTCCTTTGTCAGTCGGGAACTTCAAAGTTAAACACCACGGGGCTAGCGCTGTCCTAAACTCAGCCAGGGCCGGCCGGCCCAAGAAAACGTTATATGGAGAATCCACATCCAGAACTACGAAGGGTAGAATTCGTACCCTCCGACGCTCGCCCTGTCCCAGTTCAACTGGTAACTCAACATACCCCACGGCATCGGTTGCTGCGCCGTTAAAGCCGTGTATACGAGCCTTGGACGGTTTCAGGTCCTTTGTTTCTAGTCTCATTTGATCGTAAGCCATCTTGAAGATGATGTTGACTGAACTTCCACAATCAATCAGAATTCTTTTCACATATGCTGGTCCGATCGTTGCAGATATGACCATGGGGTCGATGGTCGGAGCCTCTATCTGATCAGCGTCTCTACTTCTGAACACAATATCGTCTGTCATTACGCGCTGCTGCTTAGCAGGGGCCCCATCCTCCGTGTTAGAATAGCACTCGAAATCTGCATGTTTCAGGGAACTTGCATATCGCTCCATTTCTTGCCAGTTCTTACCTGCGGGGTGAGGTCCGCCGATAATTGTATTTATGACTAGTCTTCCTACGGTTCGGGCAGGCTCCTCGGGATGACGCGGAGCTGGTGCACGACCTGGGTTGGACGTTCCCTGTCCTCCTTCCTGTGGGTCCTTCACAAATTCTTGCAACTTCTTCTGCCTGATCAACTTCTCGATAACGTCATGCAGGTGTCTGCACTCCTCCGTGTTGTGCCCATACGTCTCATGGAAGCGACAATATTTCCCGGTTCGCTTCTGTTCCTCGGTTGATTCTTTCGGTCGGGGCTTTCTGTATTGAAAGGTATTGCAGGTGGACAGGTAAATGTTCTCAAGTGGCGTGTTCAGCGGAGTATACTCGCTGTAGCTTGGAATCCTCGACTTCCACTTCCCCGCTTCTTTCCTTTTCCCTTGACTCCTTCCTCCGGACTCCTTGGGTTGCCCAGGCTTGTTCTGGACATTGACCTGGACCTTACCCGAGCTGTCTCCAGACTGCTTCACAGCAATGTTGCTCTTTATTGATTCTTGGACAGGTCGTGGCGCCTTATCCCGTCGTACCCACCTAGCTTCCTCTCTTCTTATGAACTGGTGTGCTTTTGAGTAGAAACGCTCTAGCGTAGCCGGAGGTTTTCCTACCAGCCAGTCTCCAAACTCAGAGTCTGGATCCACACCTCTCATTACAGCCATTAGAATTGCATGGTCGTTGGGATTACTGACTTCAGTTGCTGCAATGTGGAATCTTTGCAAATATTCCTTCAACGACTCCCCGGGATTTTGGATTACACTTGACAGAGACATCACGTCCTTTGGGCGCGTAGTGTGTATCCTGAACTGCTCAATAAACTTCTTTGCCAACTCCACGAAATTTGATACGGATCGCGGAGGAAGTCGGGTGAACCACATAGTAGCTATCCCAGATAGAGTAATTGGAAAGCATCTACACTTGGTGGCATCATTTGCCCTAGCTTAATCCATCATCCATTCGTACCTCATGACATGCTGTTTGGGGTCAGTCCTCCCTTCATACGCAGGGATAGTAGGCATACTAAACTTCCTGGGGTACGCCGCTTGCAACACAACATCCGTGAACGGAGTATGACTTCTTGACACTCCCCAATCATCATTCGATAAACCCTGATTTTCCTTCATCAACTGCCTGATCATGGCTGTCAGATCTGGTGTCTGTATGGAAGGTGGAAGGTTGGTGTCTGTTCTACGCGCCTGTCCATGCTGATGCCTCCTCTCATGGTGATCTGCCAATCGTGCGTCTTGAGGTTCGACATCGTTAGCATTTTGATGATCCGGGCCTCTGTCCTCCATCTGTACCCCGGTCCTGAAGTTTCCAGCTCTTGCTTGGTCACGGTCTCCAGTTGTTTGAACAGCAGCTTCTGCTCGTGCAGCGTCAGTCTTGCGGCGTCTGCGCCTGGGAGGTTCATGAGAGGAAGTTGAACTGTCAGATGAAGAGTAAGGAGCGGGATTGCCCCCAGCATTCTGTTGCTGCTGTTGAGTGAGTTGTGCCATCAGGCTGGCGTTAGCTTGCATCTGCTCTCCTAGTTGTCTCCTGCTTTCCCTGAGTTCTCTCATCAAGTCATTGAACTCTATTCTGGTGACAACTGGAGTCTGTTCTTGAGCGGCAATTCCTGCACTCGGAATCGCTGGTTGATTGCTAGGTCCTGCTTGTTGCACACTAGCAGTTTCGTGGGCATCCGCATTATGAGAAGCTGACTTGGTACGTGGTCTTGCCATTGTAGAGTTATCGGTATGAACTCTGAGTAGAATCAACGGATGTCCTATCAGTGAGTCGGATCTTCTTTGGGGGATTTGTTCAATCCAATAGCTTCAAAGCAGATCCTTGAGGTCTGAGAATTCAACTCTCAATGAAAGCACCAAAGTGTTAGCACCAAAATTGGTCACTAACCTCGTAGAGAAAGATTGTGTAGAGATATAAGTGATGAAAGTAAATTAAACAGAGAAGACAATGCTAATCTAACTTCAGAAAGTAAGAACACCAAATTTATAGTGGTTCAGCGTAATTGCCTACGTCCACTTTGAGGTTAAACTTTATTTATCTTCTTTATAGTTGATTACAAATACAATTCGTGAATCAAATGCTTGAATGAAGTTGTTAAGTAGAGAAGATGAGTCTTGAAAATGGCAGAGTCTCCCTAGTGTTCTCTCTCCCAAAAAAGGATCCCTTTCACTATGACCCTGCCCCTCTATTTATAGGCAAAGGTGGGCTGGACTACCCAAGTGGGCTTGATAGCCGAACGCTCTAGCCCAGGTGTAGTGGTCGCTGCATGCCGAACCAGGTATGCCGAACGCTTTGATGCCGAACAGTCCTTCCCATGCCGAACGGTGCTTTCCATGCCGAACGGTCCTTTCTATGCTGAATGGTTCGTCTGATGTATGGGAAGTGCAGGGTGGCTGTAGTGAAGCCGAACGTACCTCTGTTTGAAGCCCTTGACCGATCAATGTATGTAGGCCGAATGATATCGTTACCTTGCGTAGTTGTGCATACCGAATGCCTTCTGAATGCCGAGCGCTCTCGTTGCCGAGTTATCCTATCGCCGAGTTCTACTGGCGCCGAGTACCTTGGGACGCCGAGTACTCCTGTTGTCGAGTACTACGCCGAGTACCTCTGGATGCCGAGTACCATGGGATGCCGAGCGTTCTTGTAGCCGAGTCCTCCTATTACCGAGTTCTAATGATGCCGAACACTAACTGACGCCGAGTCTCCTAGTCGCCGAGCACTACGGATGCCGAACGCTATGGATGCCGAGTCCCACTGGATGCCGTGCGCTTCGCCGAACACTCCTGGATGCCAAGTGCTTCGCCGAACACTCCTGGATGCCAGTCACTCTCTGATGCCGAGTGCTACCTGATGCCGAGCACTAGTTGCCTGGTCAAATCTCCAGGAAACATCCAAAGATCAAGAAATTGTCTTTGGAAAAACCATCAAACTCTATTTGAATTTGGTGGGTGTGCTTATAGCTCATTCAAATCAAGTGGGTGTGCTTGGTAGCTCGAAAATCCGAGCGGGTGTGCTTGTAGCCCATCTAAATCAAGTGGGTGTACCCTGAGCCTGGAAAATTGAAAGGTTGTGTCTCTTAGCTTCAGAATCAAGGTTGTATTGCCTTTTGCCAATTTAAAGATTGGCATCTGAAAATAAATCTATACAAGTAATTGTATGGGAAAATGTTGGAGAAATCTGAATCGGTATAACATCCCTGGTGTCATCTTTCTAACTCTTTACTACTTTTGTTTTATCTATGATTGCATATGTGGCCGTTTAGTAGTACAATTCTATGTTTATAATTTATGATTTAGTATCAAACTTAAAAGAAATTTAAAAAGATTTACAAAAGTTTGAAAACACTATTCACCCCCTATAGTATTTAATTTTCTTAAGATCCATAATTCCGCAACCTACATTTGGTGTCAAAGCACTAGGTTTTCAAAAACATGTAATTTGATTTTTGAAAAGTATAAATGGCTAGCAACACTGTTAGTACACTTGTTAACACTTTTGTCGAAGGAAAATCTACTGCTAGACCCTCACTTTTTAACGACAGTAATTACACTTATTGGTCATGTAGGTTGAAGATTTATTTACAATCCAATGGTTTAGATATTTTGAATGTTACACAAAATGAGTACACAGAACCTAGACTAATTTTGCATAATGGAATGCTGACGAAAAGACACTTGCACAGAATAATTCCAAAGCTATGAATATTATATTTTGTTCACTAGATAAAAATGAATTAAATAGAGTCTCCATTTGTAAGTCTGTATATGAAATTTGGAGAACATTGCAAGTTACACATGAGGGCACTAGTAAAGTTAAACAAATCAAAAATTTCATGCTTATTAATCAGTTAGCTGTTTAAAATGAATCCAAATGAGTTTATTTCTAACATGTACTATAGATTTCAAGATATAGTGCATTCATTAGTAGCATTAGGTAAAAACTTTTCTGGAGAGGACCAAGTTAGAAAAATCATCAATCCACTCTCTTCAAAATGGGATCAAAAGATGCTAGCAATAGAAGCGGCTAATGATATTAGTACTCTAAAAATTGAAGAGTTAATAGGTAAATTAATGTCCTATGAAACACAATTGCTGGGTAGAATGGAAAGCAAGGCAGCTGAAAAGAAATCCATCATTTTCAATGCAATAACTAACAATCAAGATTCAGATGATGACAACGACGAGGAAATTGCTTTCATGACCAGAAATTTCAAAAAGTTCCTAAAGTATAGAAAGATGAAAACTTCCGAAAACTTGAGAACAAGACTCCTGGAACTGGAAAAGCAACTAGATGGTTCGATTGTGATGAATCCGACTATTTTTAGAGAGATTGCCTACATCAGAATAAATCAAAGATCTCACCAGTTACTGATTCATACAAAAAAAGAAAAAGAGCTTACACAGCAACATTAGATGATTTAGATACTTCCATAAGCGACAATAAACCAGATTCTAAGAATGTGAATATGTGTTTTACGACAAAAACAGACTAGTAAGAACCGATCAACAGAAAGCGGTAAAAACGGTACCTTTTATTTAATAATAATTTTGTCCATTTTTTGGTTATTTTGAGTTTTAGGAATAACCTATAGATTAATAATAATATTGAATGAATAAAAATATGCAAGTATAAATATATATAGGAATATATTATCTTAGTTTTAATTTTGAATTTTTCAGGCTATATGTCGAATACCTCCAGATTATATGTCGGTATACATGCTAGAACTTTGAAGTTTCTTTTCAATTTCAAATTTTGAATTTCCCACGCTTTTGCATTTATTTTAACAACTGAAAGAGAATTTTTCAAAACTGAAATGTCAGTTCTTTCTCTATTAATTCATCTTATCTCTATCTATTCAATCACTCACTTTATTTTAAAATTCAAAACAGCTCTTCATTATCTTATCTTCTCAAAACTCAAAAATGGCCTCCTCAAGCCAATCTCCTAAGACCATAAGGCTCTCTAAGAAAGCCAAAGGCTTTATCTTCAATGAAAAAGAAGCCACTGAAATCTATACAGAGTATGCTACTTCTGGAAAAGCTTTTCCCTGAAGATTTGCTAATCGAAGATTTTTCCTCTTATGGTTTTCATGATCTTTGTTTTGAAAATGAATTTTTTTTGTTTAATTGACTCTTCTTAGAATGATTTTGTTTATTATCCGGATTTGGTGAAAATATTTTATGCGAATTTAAATGGAAAATTTTTTCAAGGAGGAGGGACAAATTTAGAGTAGTGTAAATGACATTTGAATTGTTTTAAATTGCGAACTTTTAGGTCATATATTTGGTTGCAAATCTAGTGGAATTGATCTCTCTACTTTTCAAACTGATGAACGAAATCATGAAATTTTTCACGACATTTTCGAAAGTGATGAAGAATTTGATTTTAAACACAAGAATACTCAACCAAAATCGAGACTTTTGAGTCTCATTTTACAACAAAGTATCACTCCGAGGACAGGTAAGTATAATAACCCTACTCAAAAAGTTTGTAAAGCTCCTTTTGCCATTTATGGAAACTACAACATCAATAGGGCAATGGTCATTTTAGATGACTTTGTTCAAGATAACATCTCTAAACATGAGAACACAGTCTACCATGCTGTGTATCTTACTAGAATTTTCATATATTTTAGTGTTGATTTAAGAGGAGAACAAACTCTTTCTTGAAAAGTTTTCGATAAGAACAATATTTCTCTTATGCACATTCCACCTTATTTTGAACCATATGAGACATTTCTCAAGAAGGAACAAAGGTTGGCAAAGGAAGAGGAACAAGAAATTCAAGAAGAAGAAGAAGAAGGTGTTGAGATGGATGTAGAAGAAGAGGAGGAGGAGGAAGAAGTAGATACTTCTTTGGAAAGTTTTGACAAACCATCTCACCCCTTCAACAAAGAGATCCTAAGGAACCAAGAATAGGTTCTTAAAAACCAAAAGAAGCTTAATCGATCATTCAGTAAAAAGTTCACTTCTCTTTCCAACAAAATGGACAAACCCTTTGGAAAGATCATTCGCAAGCATGGTGGAAATTCATCATCATCATTTACATCTTCTGTAAGATATCTAGTTATTTCCTTATGATATCTAGCTTTGTATTTCTTAGTAATGTCTGTTTCTAGTTTAGATTCATGCCATTTTCATGTATTTCTTTCAAAATTCGTGTACTTTTCTATTCCTAGTAATGAAAATTATTTCTTACTGTTACAAATGTTTCTATTAATCTCTGGAAAGTATAAAAATATAACAGTATAAGTTAAAAACAAAAACTATAGCAAAAACATAAATTTTGCAATTTATGACATGTATGTCGACATACATGGACCTTATATGTCAACATATAACGGCCAATGGGCAAAATTTTTAAAATTCAAAATTAAAATAACTACCACCTATTCAAATCATTCCAAACGACTTTTCACTTCTATTTAAGCCTATTTCTTCTAGAAAAATTTATTACTCATTCTATTATTTCATTCCTTTTCATTCTCAAAATTCTCTCTTAAAAATGTCTTCTCCACATCGAAAATTATGTGAAAATATTGAAAAAACACTTCTATCCTTCATGAATATTCTTACTTTTATCTTGAAAAATCAAAGGCATTTAGAGTTAAGCCAAATGCATATGATCAAAGAATAAGAGGAGCATTTTAATGCCATTCGATGGATGATTTCTTCCTTAATCAAAACTATCAAAACAACACCCCAGAATGCTTTATTAACAAAGATAATAAAGGTTAGGATGCCATAAAAGCATATTCAATCGTTGGATTGATGGTTGGGTTAAAGTTCCATGGAGTGTCTAGTTATTAGGTTTGGATTTGATATGTAAATATATATATATATATGATTTGATTTGGTTTAGTGTGTACATTTGAATTGGATTTGTTTGTCTTGGTTTGGATTGTTTATACTTAGGATTAACATTTGGATTTGTGTGTTTTGGATGTTTGATTAATTGTATGATATGTATAAGATTGATTTTAATTAATAAAAAATAGCCCATGTTATCTTATTTATTACATAACATAATCATCATATATATCATGCTTAAATATATCACTAGTATGCTTAATCATTTCAGTACTTAGTTATTGATTTTGACTCTATAGTCTCTAAGTATTTGATTTCAGGAGGAGTTTTTATTCTTTTCACCTATTTTTTTTATGACAAAGGGGTGAAAATAATAAAACATACATATGCATATATCCAGAGGGGTTATCTAACTCAAGGGGAGTTATATCATATTCTAGCTACATGAATATTGAATTGTTGTCATCATCAAAAAGGGCGAGACTATCAATACCTCAGTTATTGATTTTGATGATAACAACCTTAGTAACAACAATATACATTCATATAAAATATAGATACTAATGCTTTGCCAAGTTATATAGTATATAGTGCAAGATATTACATAGATATTGAATCGAAGATTGTACAATATAAAGACTACAGAAATGGACATGAAGACTCATGAGTACAAAGACCAAGATATGTAGATCTCAAGACTATAATATAATGTATATATAGAGTAGTAACATCCCACTTCCGGAGGTTCAAAACTAACTGCTACAGATGCTGCAGTCATCCATAGGTGTTATTTCTGAGTGACCGAAATCGAAATCTTGAAACTATTGGCAACATAGAAACATAAGAATATGAAAAATTTTAAACTTCAACAAAACAGAATTTCTCATTTCTTATGAATTTCAATTTAAGATTTAATTACATAATCCCACACGTTAACCACGTTCAGATTATATATACATGTACAAAATACGATAAGGGGACATATATATCGCTCTTATTGTATTTTGTACATGTATATGTGATCTGAACGTGGTTAACGTCTTGGATTATGTAATTAAATCTTAAATTGAAATTCATAAGAAATAAGTAATTTTCTGTTTTTTTTTAATTTTAAATTTTTTCATATTCTTGTGTTTCTGTGTTGCCAATAGTTTCAAGATTCAGATTTCGGTCACTCAGAAATAACACCTATGGATGACTGCAGCATCCGTAGTAGTTAGCTTTGAGCCTCTGGAAGCGGGATATTACAAGAGTTATATAATATTGTTAAAGTCCCTGGTAGTAATCTTTGATCTTTATCTTTTATATTTCTATCTTTTATATTTTTAAAACAAAATAAATTTTCGAAATAAATTTTTAGAATAAATTTTAAAATATTTTATAAAATTTTTCAAAGATAAAAATATTTATAAACTATGTTTAAAGTGTTTTACAAAGTATCAAAATATTTACAAAGCGTAGGGTTTTCAAAACATTTTTAAAGAAAATTAAGTTTTAAAAATTTAAAAGCATATGTCGACATATACCCTGATGGTATGTCGACATACATGTTGAAAAGTTGTTTTTTAAATTTTGAAATAAAGTGTCTATTTATCGTAACTCTTCGCGAATGGACAATCTCTTCATTTATCTTATAAAGGGAGTTCGAGTGAATTTTTAGCAGTTATTAACTTATTTTCTTCCCTCCTCTTACTCTCTTGAAAACTCCATTGAAATTATACTCTTTTCTCTTTAAAATCAAATAGACTCAATTCAAACTTCTTTATATTAATTCAATATTACTTTCTTACTGCTTTGAAATCATCTCTCTCTCAAATCAAAGATCAAAGTGATGTCCAAGAAGCTATTAGGATCCATTGTATCCAAATACCAAGAAATTGTCTTTGGAAAAACCATCAAACTCTATTGGTATTTGCTTGGGTGTGCTTGTAGCCCGTTCAAATCAAGTGGGTGTGCTTGGTAATCCAGAAATCCGAGTGGGTGTGCTTGTAGCCCGTCTAAATAAAGCGGGTTTACCCTAAGACCAAAATCAGGAGGGTGTGTCTCCTAGCATCGGAATCAAGATTGTAATTGGGTTTGCCTTCTGCCCTTTTAAAGATTGGCATTTAAAAGGAAATCTGTACAAGCAATTATAAGGGACTGGATGTAGGATAAACCCAAACCGGTATAAAATCTCTGGTGTCATCTCTCTTACTCTTTACTTTGCTTTACTGCATTTTTTATCCATGATTGCATCTATGACTGTTTAATAGTATAATTCTGTGTTGATAACTTTTTTTTAATATCAAACTTGAAAGAAATTTAAAACGATCTACAAAAGTTAAAAAACACAATTCACCCTCCTCTAGTATTTAATTAGCCTTAAGATCCATAATTCCGCAATCCATATGTTGACAATCCAATAATTGTTGTTTTGAAATTAATTTGAGAGAAATTTCTTTGGAGCTCTTATGTATGTGAATTCAGCCAGCAAAGATAGGAAATGGTAGCCAAAAAAGGTTCTAATGCATTAGGGTTATGAGTTCTTTTATAGTGGATCGAATAGAGAGAAATGGGGATCAAATCACTTACCCATTCTCCCTAAATCAGAGCCATCCATCTACGATCCTCCAACCCCATCTTTTAGCCACCCCTAAAATGCATGTTGTTGCCGTATATATCACCATAAATCATGGGCTAATAGCCCATTTAGGTCCAAATAAATATGACTAATTAAATCTGATTTAATTGCTTGTCGCTATCGCATATTGATCGATATATTTATAACTATTATAAATGTATACACAAATATTTAATGCTCAAATCACATTCAAAATTTTATAATCAATATTTCATAAATATTAATTAATTTAATTGATTAATAATAATTAAAAACTAATTAAATCATTTGGTCTAAAGAGAATTCATCATATCAGTTGTGTGGCTCGTCAGGTGTAAATTTTGTCAGCGATTAACATTGAACTATTTGAATGTTAAAGTTCACACGTTACTTAGCACGTGGTGTGACATTTTGGCCAAATTTACCGCTTACTTAGTTTTGGTAAAATCCAATTTCAGTTAATTAAACGTTACCCAGTCATGACATTTATTTACACCAATTCTCTTCGTCAAAACTATACCACTTTGGACTTAATGTAATTTGGTAATAGTCAAAATTCCAATATCATCCATATTCAACTCTATAGTCCAAGCACTAAGTCCTTGGTTCAATAATAATAATAACTAAGCGAAATGCTCTGGACAGAGACTTTGACTTTGAGTTGACTTGAGTTGACCGTGATACTAACCCTATATAACCGAGGAGATGAACCCTCTCTTGAATAGTGCTTCACTTACAATACTTCCACTCGACCCAACTATAATCATTCGATGGACGTCGTGCCATGATTTAAATATAATCAAAGCAGAGCTTTCATATTAAAGATCTACAGTATTCTCAAGTCGAGAGAAATGTGTAAACTAGTCACATCGATATTTTCTATTTAACCTTAGTTATATTAACCAATAGAAAACTACCGAGTGAGTCATTCCATAGTTATCCAATAACTACCAGCATGTAACCCCTTGGTGCCCTCTACAGCCATGAGTAATACACTTTCTAATATTTGGAGAGCATTACGTACTCTAGTCTCAATGGATACATCGATATCCAAACTCGATGCATCTTAACTAGGAACATTTAAAATGGTATATTTATTTTCATTGTGATAAATTACTCATGATTACAACACTTTGTAACTACCATCACAAAACACACCATTTATGGATTTTCTATTAAATATACTTTTATTTAAATTAATTAATTAATATAACACATTATATCAAGTATATAATAGAAAGAAAATACCTTTATTTCAAACAAGATTGGTTAACAAGTTAGATATATGTAATGAATTACATAATTGCCTCTATGGAATACCCTTAACTCTATCGAATAACACCCTGTCCTCACAAATGCTAATACACATAGTATTAATGTAGTGGAAAGAAGAATACTATGGTTGGTAAAAGCATCCAGCTCGCCTTCTCGAGCTCCAAAGAATATCAACTAAAACCTGCCTTTTTCAGACTACTCAAAAGAGCACCCATGGAAATAAGGGAAATATAAAACCACAAGTCAGACATAAGTTCGATGTGAGAAACTCAAGAAATATATAGCCAACATATAATGATACTTTTAAGAAAGATGAGTTAGACATAAGTCCAGTGTAAGAAACTCAAGAAATATACGGCCAATATATAACATGCTTTTAGACGATGAACTTGTCCTCTGTAATGGTGGTGAATACAATGTGAAAACGATGAGACCTTAGCTATTAAGGATTCGGATCATAAATTTATTTTCTCTTCGTGCTCTCTTGGTTATTGTCCTAAGCTTATTAGCTGGTTTCGTCACTGTGTTGGTGCTTAGCTAGGTCGTCTTTTAGTTTGGTTATATTATGTTGCTGTGCTATGTGTTTTGATATATTTTATACTTGTTATTAGACCAGGCTGGTTCTTTTTGTGCTTATATATTATATTTGCTACATGCCAGGCATGTTGGTAGGCTTATTTTGCACTGTGGACCTTGTGCCTAGGGCTCCTGTTGTAACACCCCAGAAAATTTTCGCAATAAATAAGAAAATATGAATAAAAGTTAAGAACGAATTTGAACATAAAATTTTCACAAATGTCATAATTTGGCTACGGTACTTTCACTATAGTGTCCGTGGCGATTTTCTGGATAATATTCATATATAACTTGTCATAATTCGAGTTAGTATGAGAGAAATACGAGTGTCAGAGTATTAAACAAAAATTTAAAAATAGAAAAAAATAAATAAAGGGCCAGGTTGACCCTCACTAGGTCTAGTCAACCATAGGCGGTCGACCATGACCTATGGCAGTCAACCCGACCTTACGTTAATCGTGAGGGGCACGATCCTATGTCGATTCATTTTACGGTCAAGATTAGATATGTAGTGACCGAGTTTTGAGCATATGGGCTGGATTGAATAGGGTTTTGATTTGATAACTGAGAGTGGTGTTCTTCCCCTATGAATAAACAACCAGGGTTAACCTAAAACACTAGTTTTCCACCATTGTAGCGGAGCTCTACCAAAATAAAAACTAAAACCCAATTCTCAAGTAAATTCCTAATCCTAAAATCAAACACAAATCTCAATCTAAACTAAAATAGAAGGAGAGATCAAACAATTGGAAGGGAGGCTACGCAGATCTAAGGGAAACAAATGGAGTTGGAACCAGATCTAGAGCTAAAGACAAAGGTGAGTGGGCATAGATTTGATTAAGCGGTTAAATCAATTAGTTTTAAATTTAATTTCAAGTTGATTAGATCGTTAAAAACCTATATTAATCTGTTAATTTAAAATTTATATCAGTCAACCTATAGGTCTAATTAATCTAATTAGAAAATTACTTTTGAAACTATAAAATCCTAATCTAGACCCCAAGTTAAAATAATAAAATATGGTTTAGGGTAGAATCAGAAATTGGGCTAATTACTATTGCTAATGACACCAGGATTAGTTAAATCAAATTAGCTTAATGAATAAATTAATCGCACATACATAGTAAATGAAAAAAATGGAAAAACCTGAACCTTAAGAAAAACAACTGGAACGGTCGACCATAAGTACCATAGGTCTACCGTGGGCGGTCGACCTATGGTGCTTTCAGGTCGACCATCTAGCATATAATTGGACTACTTTGGGATTTTAGGCTTTAAGTCCAATTAATGAATGAAATTGATGAATGCTGAGTAGAAAATCCGTAGACGTAGGTAATTTGGTGGTCCTTTAGGCAAAAGTAGAAACTGGATTTAGTATGATAAGGGCGAATTATTCGTGTTAGTTCCATGGAGTATTACGTATGGATGGGCATAACACTTATGGGAACACTTTCTATGGGGGGTCGGGTCCTAATAGAAGATATGGGTATGGCATGTTTTCTTGTGCAACGTGGTACTGGTGGACGTTGAAGCTGTACAATAAATAGCTATAGGAAACACAACGATACTAGGTAGGAGCCCTGTCCTAGCGGTGATTCACATGCGGTGAATACCGGGTAGGCGATAAGAGGTAGTTTGCCCCTACGATCAAGATATGAGTGCGGGTGCATTCGATTAGTCATTTTGCCAGAGTGCATTTCGTATTCTCCCTCTCTAGGTGTAGTGGAGTAGATAAGGGACAGTAGATCCCGGTTTGGCCGATCGATAGTGGGAGGTTTTGACCTCTAGATCTAAGCCAGTGAGTTAGATAACTATCCTTAGGTATATGATCTTAGGAATGCACTGACATACTGTGTACATTCTATGACACTTAGAGTAGATTTAGAATTAATTGCATTTTATCAGTCTTGTTCTCATTCACCAAACGTATGTCTGATCCATTCCTCTTTTACCATTTTTCCCACCACAGGTAAACAGCATAGCAGGTAACTAGCCCATCGTTGCTTTCAAACTATCGTGCTTGGAGTCTAGCTTTTCATCTTATTCCTTTATCATGTATTTTCTATTAGTACAATTATTTCGGTATATTGCCTCTGAGGACTGCTTTTATGACATACTCAGATTTTGGGATTATGTAATAATATTTTATAAGACTATGATATTATTATGCTTTGAGACTATTATTATTTCTTTTTTGAGATTTTCCATTTACGTACATTTGATAATATGTTTCTGCTGTGATGACGTTTGGACTAGATAGTTTATCTCTCATATTAATATTTTTGTCTTTGTGGTACTATTTTATTTGTAACCGATGATTCACATTCCTTGATGTGACCGGTTTTTGGCATGCCAAGAGATGCAGGTTATCACGTTTGGTATCAAAGCTTAAGTTTCAATATTCCTAGAATTAGGAGCATATTTGACCCATATATATATATATATATATAAAGTAAAATGATTTTTGAAAAAGTTTTCTAAATGGATTTTCAAAGTGTATACATATGTATATACAAGTATTTTCAAAAATTTTGTCAAAGAAAGAAATCCCTCAAAATTCATGCGTATACTTATTTCAACTCTTGCATGTATTGTCTCTTATCTCTCAATCTTGTTTGAGCTATCTAGGAAATAATTAATTGAATCTTTACTATCTACCGATAGAGATGGCTAACCCTGTAGGGTCAAACTCTGCTGATATCCCTAAGATTCCAGGAGTGAACATGCCCGCTTGCTTCCGCCTTTCCTTATAGGCTAGGGGGCAGGTTGGGCAACCACCCATTAGAGAAGCTGCAGATGCAATGGCTGGTATGGTTCCTGCAAGCCCGTCTGTTGATCTTGACTTTGCAAAGCTATGTAAGGACTTTCCTAAATTGGGAGGTAAGCCTTATTTAGGGACGTTGTCCTATGTAGAGTCGAGAGCATGGATTACTTGCGAGAGGGTATTTGGTCTCATGGGTTTTGAAGATGGAGTTAGAAGGTAGCTTGCTACCTAGAAGATGCAGGGTGAGGCTTTGTGCTGGTGGGAGGTTCTTGAGGCAGAGATTGATGGAGTTGTTATGACTTGGAAGAGTTTCAGAGGAGATTTGAGAGGAAGTTCTTATCGTAGGCTGAAGAAGAGGCTATGTTAGAGAAGGTTATTAGTCTTAAGTAGGGTGATTTATCTATTAAAGAATATGTCAATAAACTTAATGAACTTCCAAGATTTGGGATAGAGTTGATTAGTACTCCACACAAAAAGGTGCTTAAGTTTGTTAAAGTTTTGAATCAACCACTACAAGACTTGGCAGTGAGTCATATTTCGATGGGAGCTACTTTTGAGGGACGGGATGAGATGGCTTTGCTTACTTATGTTACTAAGAAAGAGGTGAAGGAGGAGGCTCCAAAGGCCGAGGTGAAGAATTTTCAAAAGGGTAAGAAGGAGGGAAGATTTGGGCCAAAAGGAAAGATTCGAAAGAAGGATCTAAAGTGTAATAGTTATGGCAAACCTAGTCATTTTTCCAAAGATTGCAAGGCAGAATGTTTGGGAATTAAGTGCTTCAATTGTGATTAGTTCGGGCATACGAAACAAGCTTATCCAGCACCACCCAGAGCTTCTTCTCAGGCTTCAACTCAGGTGGTTCAGACTTATGCTCTTGAGGCAGTCCCTACTTCTAGTGTGTAGCCAACACTGGATAAAGGGAAGAAGGTGGTTATAGAAGGTGTGTTATCTTTTTTCGGTCTTTCTATTCGTACTTTATTTGATTCAAGGGCTTCTCATTCTTTTATCTCTAGTAGACTTGTTGAGGATTTACACCTAGACACTAGTATTGTGGTGGACCCTATAGTTGTTTAAACCTTGTAGGAAGATCGGCCTATTTGTCCATGATGTGTCAGGGTTTGAAATTGATGATATTGGGGACGTGTGTGATCGTGATGCCAATATACTGGGATTTTCTTGATTTGGGTTAATATTAAGCATGGACTGATTAGCTATATATGTTGCTATATTGATTGTGATAGGAAGGTTGTTAGGTTGGGCACTTGTAGTGGGCATAGCCTGGAGGTTTCCTATTATCCGCAAGGATTAGTTATGTTGAGCTACCTTTATTCCTTAAACCCATCATCAAACGATCTTGATTCTATACTGGTAGTTAATGATTTTCCGGATGTATTCGTTGAGGTTACTGGTCTCCTGCCCCCAGAGAGTGATAAATTTAAGACCTACCTTGTTAAGAATGCTCGACTAGTTGCCTTAACTTTGAGGCATATGGCTCCAAGGAAAGACGCGAGTTAAATAAGCAGGGGTATGAGTTGTTGGAGAAAGGCTTCATTAGGAGGAGTATTTCTGAATGTGGAGTACCAATCATCTTTGCCACCAAGGTGGATGGTTCTCTTAGAATTTACGTCGACTACATGGAGCTGAATAAACTAATGAAGAAGAATCATTATTCTTTGCCCTACATAGACGATCTTTTCGATCAGTTGGTTGGAGCTAGAGTGTTTTCCAAGCTTGATTTAGCCACAAGTTTCCATCAGTTGGGAGTAACTGAGGATAGTTTTCAAAAGATAGCATTTAGGACTCCTAACGAGCTGTTTGAGTGATTAGTAATGCTCTTTGGACTAACCAATGCACCCGCCTATTTTGTTGATTTGATGAGCCGAGTGTTTAAGAGTTGCTAAATAAGTTTGTAGTGGTATTTGTGGATGATATCTTAGTATATTGGAGGAGTATAAAGGAGCATACTTTGAATTTGGAGGAGGTGCTTCAGACACTCCATGCCTATAAGCTTAAGGCTAAGTTTTCCAAGTGCCACTTTTGGAGAGAGGGGGTTCACTTTTTGGGACATATTGTCTTAGAGAGTGGCTTAGCGGTGGATCCGAGTAATGTAGCAGCAGTTCAGGATTGACATGTTCCGAAGAGTGCCACGAAGGTGCGGAGCTTTCTTGGTCCTACTGATTATCATAAGAAGTTCATCAAGCACTTCGCTAAGATTTCTGCTCCATTGACTCGCCTTACCAAGAAGAATCTTGCCTTTTCATGGGATGCGAGGTGTGAGGATGCTTTTATTAAGTTGAAGAAAGCTTTGACTAGTGCAGCCATATTAGTGTTGCTAGATGGGACTAAGCCCTTTACCGTTTATACTGATGCTTGTGGTATAGGGTTAGGAGCAGTCTTGATGCAGGAGGGTAGGGTAGTGTGTTATGCGAGTAGATAGTTGAAGACCCATGAGTGGAACTACCCAACACATGATCTTGAGTTAGTAGCAATAGTTTTTATGCTTAAGTCTTGGAGGAATCATCTTCTAGGGGAAATGTTTGAGCTTTTTACTGATCACAAGTCCTTGAAGTATTTGTTCTCCCATAAAGACTTAAACTTAAGACAACAGAGATGGATGGAATTTTTGGCAGCTTATGACTTTGAGATTTCTTATACCCCGGGCAAGGGTAATGTAGTAGCGGATGCTTTGAATATATAGAGAGCAGTACCGAGTCATCTATTCTTGAAGTGGAGATATTTAGAGTATATTTTCACTTTCGACTTTAGACCATCATCAGATATTACCCCTAGAATACCGGCAGCCTTGAATGTTCACCCGATTTTGGTGGAGTAGATTGTGTCTAGGAAGAGAGAGGATATTGAGCTAGTTGATATCTTAGGTAGGTTGGGCAGAGGAGAGTCATCGAGTCATTTAAGGCGTTATGCCATAGACTCGAGGAGATGGTTGTAGAGAGATGGTAGGATTTGTGTTCCTCGTAGTGTTGACTTGGTAGATGCGGTACTAGCAGAGTCTCACCATTCTCGGATGACTATTCATCCTTGTAGAGATAAGATGTATCGCGATATGAGAAGAGTTTACTTTTGGGTTGGAATGAAGAAGCTAGTGGAAGAGTATGTAGCTAAGTGCATGACTTGCCAGAGGATGAAGGTGGAGCAGAAGAAGCCTAGAGGGTTGTTGAAGGCTTTGGATATTCCTCAATGAAAAGGGGAGAGCATCTCTATGGATTTTATTGATGGATTACCCAAATCTAGGAGAGGGAATAAGACCATTTGGGTCATCGTAGATAGATTGACCAAGTGCGCTCATTTCATACCAGTAAGGAGCACCAGGACAATAGCATCATTGGCAGCATTGTATGTGAGAGAGGCTATTAGACTTCATGGATTTCCTACCAATATAGTTAGTGATAGAGACCCGCTCTTTACTAGTGAGTTTTGGCGGAGTCTACAAGAGGCTTTAGGGACTAAGTTGAATTTGCATACAACATGCCACCCAAAGACGGACGGATGGACAAAGAGAGTGAAATGGGTTTTGGAGGATTTGGTTAGGATGTGTATCATTAACTTTGGAGGTCCTTGGTAGGATCACCTGCCATCGGTAGAGTTTTGCTACAATAATAGTTACCGGGCTAGCATAGGGATGGCACCATTTGAGGCTTTGTACGGCGGACCTTATAGATCCCCATCGTGTTGGTGGGACACGATAGATAGGATCAATCTTGACCCGATATGGTTGGGGAGATGCCAAAGAAGGTGGATTTGATTCGCAAGAGGATGAAGATTGCCTAGGATAGGCAGATGTTGTATGTAGATAGGAGGTGCTAAAAATTAGAGTTCGAAGTGGGGGACACGGTTTTTGCGAAAGTTTCACCCCTGAGGCATGTGATGAGGTTCAGTAGAATGGGGAAGTTAGCACCAAGGTTTTGGACCCTTCTCGATTCTAGCTAAGATTAGAAATTGGCATATAGGGTGGAGCTTCCAGAGAAGTTAGCAGGAGTGCATGATGTTATCCATGTTTCGCACTTGTGGAAGTGCTTGCATGATTTTGCTATTGTGGTTAAGCCTAGCAGTTGAAGGAGGTTGAGGTGGAACGTGAGTCACTCACCCTCATTCCCTGTACACCTACCAGTATCTTAGAGCATGGCATAAAGCGACTCCACAATAAGGAGATTAGATTAGTTAAGGTTCAGTGGGGAGATGACCTAGCAGAGAGCACATGGGAGCCCAAGGAGAAGATTCGAGCTTCCCACCCACAACTCTTTTCTGGTTCATCTTAAATTTCAATAATTTTCTAATTAGAACCTTTAGGTAGAACTTGAGGGGAGGGTAGATTACCATAGGTAGAGACCTATGGATGATAGGCATGTTTGTAAATATGTCAATAGGACATGTAATGAGTGATGGATGCTAATGGATGTATTATGGATGTTCATGGACACGAATGATTGCGTTTCTATGCATCATGATATTGAGTCCTTTAGGTACATGTTAGAATGGTCGGCTATATAGGTACACATACTCGTATCATATGCATATCGTTCTTGATTTGTTGCTACATATGGATGTTATGCATATGGATGTCACATATGGTTATATAGTTGAGCATGCATGTAGAATTATCAGTCAATCATTAGGATCTTGCATACATTTGGATGCGTATCATATTTATACTTGCATAAGCAGGAGGTCGACCGAATTAGTAGACCGATTACTCTTTTGCATTAGTTTAGGTTCATATGCATTACATGTTGCATAAATGCATAATTACATTAGAATTATCAAGGACTATTGTTGCTGTGGATGATGAATGAGTAGATGGATATAGACTTTGGTTGCTGGTTGTTAGTTGCATTTTTCTGTCTTAGAGATTTCGAGGACGAAATCCTTTAAGGAGGGAGAATGCAACGCCATAGAAAATTCCCATAATAAATAAAAAATATAAAATAAAAGTCAAGAATGAATTTAAACGTAAAATTTTCACAAACGTCTGAATTTAGTTATGAGACTTGCACTATTGTGTCTGTAGCGATTTTCTAGATTATTTTCATATAAACTTGTCTTAATCCGAGTTAGTATAAGAGAACTACGAATGTTGGAATATAAAATGAAAATTTTTAAAACATAAAAAAAATAAACAAGGGGCCAGGTCGACCCTCACTATGTCTAGGTCAACCATGGGCGGTTGATCGTGAGGGGAGCGTTCTTGTATCGATCCATTTTACGGTCGAGATTAGTTGCATGGTGGCCAAGTTTTAAGCGTATAGGCTAGATTTAATAGGGTTTTGATTTGATGGCTGATAGTGGTGAGCTTCCTTATAAATAAACAGCCAGGTTAACCTAAAGCACAGATCTGATTAAGTGGTTAAATCAATTAGTTTTAAATTTATTTTCAAGTTGATTAGATTGTTAAACACCTATATTAAACTGTTAATTTAAAATTTATATCGATCAACCTATAGATCTAATTAATCTAATTATAAAATTACTGTTGAAACTGTAAAACCCTAATCTAGACTCCAAATTGAAGTAATAAAATATGAATTAGGTTAGAATAAGAAACTAGGCTAATTACTATTGCTAATGACACCAGGATTAATTACATCAAATTAGCTTAATGAATAAATTAATCACACGCACACAGTAAACGAAAAAATTTGAAAAAACCCGAACCCTAAGAAAAATAGTTGGAATGGTCAACCGTGAATACCATAGGGCGACTATGGGTGGTCAACCTATGGTGCTTCTAGATCGAGCGTCCAGCTTATAATTGGACTATTTCTGATTTTGGGCTTTAGGCCCAATTAATGAATGAAATTGATGAATGTTGAGTTGTAGGGTGAATATACTTTTCTAAATGGATATTATCCAGAAGATCTGTAGACATGGGCAATTGTGCGGTCTGTTAGGTGGAAGTAGAAACTGGATTTAGTTAGATGAGGGTAATTTATTCACGTTCGTTCCAGGAAGTATTACCTACGGGTAGGTGTAATACCTAAAATTCATACTAAATTTAAATAATAATAATAAATAAATCTGAAAGTGAATTGGAAGGTATTTTGGTAAATTTTAATAGAAGGAAAAAATAGTAATTTTTACAAATGGTTGAATTAGCTGGAAGATCTCGTACCATTGCGTAGCTCTCATTTTTATGGTCGAAATGGAGTATTCATTTGTCCAAATCGGATAATGTATGGATGAGATATTAATGTTTTAGTTAAGTGGGCAGGGTTTGGGCTGAGTTAAGATAAGCCTGTAATTTGAATTTGAATTGAAATACCATTTTAGATTTCCGTCCTAAAACCGGTTAAAAAAAGTATGTATCTTTCCATTTCTCATTTTCTAGCTTCTCATTTTTCAAAACTTACCGATTCCATCTTCTTCCTCTCTTCCTCTTTCTACATTCCAAGAATCAAAATGCAATAACTCACTCAAATCTCCATGAAATCGAACGAAACAAAAAAGTTAGCTAATGGGGCTACAACCTAGTGATGACTTGGAGGCAAAAACTCAAACGTAGGCAGTGCAGCAACTCCGAACAGCGGGGGACAAAGATGAATTTCATATGTCAGTTTTATGTCAATCTTCAAGATGACATATGTCCTTCATTTCTTGATGGATTTACATGAAACAAGCGGAAAATTGAAGGTATTATAAAGGGATACAGATATGGAATGGTCAAGAGGCGAAATAATGAAGTAGGGAAGTGTAGCAGCCTGAACGGCAAAGGATTTTCGTGTATAGTTTTCAACGTTGAACGTCAAAATTCAAATCATCATATCTCATTCGTTTATTGATAGAATTCATCGATCCACCCCTCAAAACGATCGTATGGATGAGAACTATGATCTGGATAAAGTGTTGGGGGCAAAATTTGATGGTTCTTGGAAAGAAATTGAAAAGACAATGAAGGTGGTAGTCAATTTTGGATGTTTAAGTGAGTGTTGCTTCTCCAATCTTGTTATAGTGCTATGATAATTATGTAGGATGCTTTGGGTCTATCCTAGGATAAAAATATAAAGTAAAACTTGGCCTAAATGATGATATGTGAATTTAAGTAACAAAAATGTGTAGCTTGCACTTAGGAAACTTCAGAAAACCCTAAGTTGACCATAATTCAAGTTTAAACCTATAGAAATTGTAATTTGACAATAATATAAATAAAACTTGAAAATAATGGATAGCATTGGACATAGGAGACTAGAACTAAGTTATATACACCATCTCCGATGATATGAGGCGAAGCGGTAATGATTTGAGGCGAAAACGACGACCAAAATGAAGAAAATTTGAAATCTGGAAACTTTCAGGAAACGTGTACACCGGTCCACTGATGGGCACCATAGGTCCACGAGTGTACATAATTTTTTCCAGTTGAACCTTAGCCGTAAGTTTCATATAAATGTGAAGTAACTGATTCGACCCATTTTCTTTGCATTATGGAGGGTGATCTAACACATAATAATACAGATGAAGTAATAAGAAATAAGTTAATATATGAGATGGTTTTTGATAGCTATTTGAAGTGATATGTGATATGTAAACACTCACAATATAGTATATATAATGTTATATGTCATAGTTGATATAGTATATGTATATGGTTTGGATCGATGAACGAATATGTGGATCTTGGTATGACAATATTATAAGAGTATAACGAGTATGGTTTAAAAATTGGGCGATATTGTAAGACATATATAGAAATGATAAAACATGAATACGATTCATATGACTCGGATATTGGAGTCTTAAATAAATAAAATGTATGGTTAGTGACGATACTTAGTTCTTATAGTTCACGTGGCAGGTCCTTGACCTTAATGTATTAGGGTGAAGTTCTCCTGTAGGACATTATGGCCGGTCCAGGAAGGTTTTAATGTGGACAATAGATGACCTATAGCATAAGAAGTGGGACCAGGCATGAGTCCAAGGTGTGATTATCCTTTACCACACATAGTGATACCGGATAGTCATTGATGTGTAATCCTTTACCGCATGGGGCGAGACCGGATTACGTTGAAGATTACTAAGATAGCATAATAGTGCAGGCGGGTCCAAAAAGTATTATACTTAGACTTAAATCATGTTATGTCACTGTCACAGTAGTATACTTGTATTAGATTAGTTTCACTCATGCAAACGTATGTCTGACCCACTCCTATGTCTTTCTATCTATACTCTACAGGTTAATGGAGTTCGGAGATGAGATGGATTTGGAGATGCTGCTTATACATATTGTATATAATGTAAATAGTGTGCGTATTGAAGACTTATTGTGATAATGTGGTGTTGATTTGGATTGTACAGGCTTATGTAATGATATCAGTATTGACAAAGCCATATTTATATTCGAAAGTTGTGTGATATAAAGTGTTATTGAACGTCCGCTATGAGATTCTAAAAGTTATTAGTCAATTTAGTTTTATCTTATGCTCTCTCTATGTATATCATATGTATATCTTCCAACGACTCACTGTTTTGGGACTTCGTTGTATAGATACGGAGTTCTAAAATGATGGGTTGTTACAAAAGGCGCAACACTGGTAGGAACACTTCCTAAGGGAGGCCTGATCCTAATAGGAGATTAAGTTATGGCACATTTTCATGCGCAACATGGTACCAATGGACATTGGAGTTAGATAACAAGTGGCCATAGGAAACACGATGATACTAGGAGCCTGGTCCTGACGGTGATTCGCACGCGGTGAACACCAAAGTAGGCAATAAGAGGCAGTTTGCCACTACAATCGAGAGATGAGCGCAGGTGCATTCGATGAGTCATTTTGCGAGAGTGCATTTCGTGTTCTCCCTCTCCAGGTGTAGTGGAGTAGATAAGGGATAGTAGATTCCGGTTTGGCCGATCGATAGTGGGAGGTTTTGACCTGTAGATATGACCCAGTGAGTTAGATAACTATCCTTAGGTATATGACCTTAAGAATGCATTGACATACTGTTTACACTCTATGGCACTTAAAGTAGATTTAGAATTAATTGCATTTAATCATTTTATCAGTCCTGTTCTCATCACCAGACGTATGTCTGATCCATTCCCCTTTTTCTATTTTTCCCACCATAGGTGGACAGGGCAATAGGCGGCTGGCCCATCGTTGCTTTTAGACTATCGTGCTTGGAGTCTAGCTTTTCATCCTATCCCTTTATCATGTATTTTCTATCAGTTTATTATTTCAGTATTTCGCCTCTGAGAGATTGCTTTTATGACATATTCTGATTTTGGGATTATGTACTGATATTCTATGAGAATATGATATTATTATGCTTTGAGACTATTATTACTGTTTTTCTAAGATCATCTATTTACATACATCTGATATTATGTTTCCTCTATGATGACGTTTGGATTAGATAGTTTATCTCTTATATTGATATTTTAGTCTCTGTGATAGTATTTTACTTATAACCGATGATTCGCATTACTTGATGTGATCGGTTTTAGGCATGTCAAGGGATGCAGGTTGTCACACATATACCTTTCTTTTCTTTTATATATATAGTATGACTATATGATATTTGGATCATACATCCTTTATATACAAAAACCATATCTTTTGAGACCGCATAGACTACCATAACGGTTATCCACTCAAAAGAACCACCCGTCTAATAAGTACATAAGGTGGTATAATAGATAATGTCTAGGGTATAGAATATAAATTAGGAAATAGCTATGCTACTTGCATCTCATAACATAATAATATTAGAAGTACAATCAAAACCACTAAGGTACGCACGCATAATGGATTTTCTATGGAGATGTGTAACACCCTGAAAATTCAACGGAATTTAATAAGGAAATTAAATTAAAATAAAGCAAGGACTTAAAATAAAATTTCCATAGACATTCGAATTTGGCTATGATTCTTGCACAATTGCGTTCGTAGCGATTTTATGAATGAGTTTCATAAAGAACTTGTCATGATATGAGTTAATATGTGGTAGTTACAGGTGTCAGAATGAGTTTAAAATTTTAAAACAAAAATATAAAAATCGACTAGGCCTTGGGTCGACCCAAGAAGGGTCTAGGTTGACCGGTAGCAGTCGACCCAAGCATAAAGGTGGTTGACCCGAATGCAAGTTAATCAAGTGATTAGCGATCTACAGTGACATGTATGGACGATCTAGATTTGTTACTTGCATATGCAGTAGTCGAAAGACGGTTTAGATGATAGCTAAGTTGATCTAATGACCCTAAGTGTTAACCTAACTCTATAAATACATCATTAGATAAACCATAATTCTCTTGTTGAATGTACAATAAATAATCCATGTCAAATTTTCTACTCAAAACCCTAATTTCTTCAAAACCCAAAAATCAAAATAAAACCCTAATCAATCTAAGAGGCAAGAGCAAGCAATCAATCAAGGAACTAAGGCGATCTAGGGAAGGAGCTATCGTTTAGAGGCTAATTTCTCAAGATCAAGAGCTTAAGCTAGAGGTGAGTGGGTACAGATTAAAAATTTGATTAATATAGTTAATTTTAAATTATTATAATTGATTAGAATGCTATAAACCCTAGAATTGAATTTGTTACATTTAAATTGATAATTTTGAACCCTAAACCTTTGATCCCTGAACCCTAGAATTGAATTTGTTAAAATACAGTAAATGGAATATGAAATTAGTTAATTAAATGCTTATTTAATGTCAAATTGAAAACCCTAAATTTGAACTGAAATTGGATTATTAACATGGTCATTAGTCAAATTAGGGTTAATGAATATGCAGATCGACCTGAATTAACAACATAATTAATCGACATCAAAATAAGAATTGAAACCCTAAATTTTATATGCGACCGGTCGGCCTGGATTGCCAGGGGTCGATCGGTAGCGGTCGACCTGGGACTATCTGGGTCGACCGTTCGAGTAAAAAAATGTGCATATTGAACCTCGGCCTGAGGCCTAAATTTAATAATTAAATTTAAATAATTCACTTCGAAATTATATGAACCATAGACTATTGATTTAACTAATTTGGGCTAAGTATTTCACAATGTTTGATATTAGTATGGGAATATATATATTTCAGGATAGTTATTTTGGTATAGGTGATGCATATTACATAAATTAAGTTCATTATGATGATTTATTTCACATAGGCTTAGGGATGTTCCACACGGGTGAGCGTAGCACTGTTGGAGAAGCTTTCTGAGATAGTCTGGTACTAACGGGAGATCCAAATATGCATGTTTTATAGTGCAACGTGGTAAGGATGGACGTTGGTGTAGTACAAAAAGTGGCTATATGTATTGATTAAATTGGTGCCCGGTACTAACGGGAGATGGATGTTCCCCAGAGCAGTACAAGTGGAAATATGTATTGTTTAAATTGGAGCTTGGTACTAATGGAGTTCCTATGAAATGAACCCCGATATAGTACAATAAGTGGCTATAGGTATTGACTAAATTAGAGCCCGGTACAAACGGTAGTTCCTATGAGATGAACCTTGGTACAGTACTTTAACACCCCATAAATTTTACTATTAGTTGTTTAAATAATTAATTAGTTAATTAGGTGTCAAAATGGAACTTATGCAAATGATGGAATTTGACTATGGGACTTGTACCATTGCGTTCCTGGAAAAATTCTGAGCAATTTTAATATTTGGAGTTTTACGATCAGAGTCCAAACGAAGAAGTTATGGACGATAAACGAATTCGGAACGAAAATAATTAAATTAGAAAAGTTAACGTTTATAATTAATCGCTGGGACCTACAAATTGACCCCTTTTATTATGTAGTTCAACATGGAGCGGTTGACCCCTATAAAGGGAGTGGTCCACAGGTCCTAGCATTAGCGGCTATGGTTTGCCTGGGCCTAACGGCCCCGATTTTATATAATTAAATCTAACGGCTGAGGTTGATTCGAGTGCCTATAAATTTAGGCCTAACCCTCTCTTCTCTTCTCATATTTTTTTATTAAAGCCGCAAAGCTCTACCATAATCTCTTTTCCACTATTTTCTAAATTAAAAAAATATATTATTTATATTTGTATATATACAAATTGGAGAAGAATAAAAAAAAAAAGAGAAGAGGGGAAGCGAATCAATGCTACGCGATAACAAGGGACTATATATACATATATATTTATATATTTATATTTCCCTTCAACCCCAAATATCTTCTCAGATCTATAATTTTAATATATGTATATACCCTTTTTATACATATTTCTTGGAATAAGAAGGAAATGGAGCTGAATCAAAGGTTTTCCTTTAAATTTGGAGATTTGGAACACTTTTAGAAAGGTGAGCGGGAAATTTATAAATTATTTATGATATTGAATCTATTCCATTGGCATACGTTTGATTTTTATGCCTAAATGAATAAGAATATATAAACTGTAGGCTAAAACTGAATGTATTAAACATCACCTACATATTTTTAAGAGATCTGATTGGAATTATTGTTACACCTTGATTTGGAAATCAATCCTAAAGTTATATATACGAATATTGATTAGATATGAAATTTATTCCAGATCTAAAATTGGGTTGTAGATTATTACTAGGATTTTGATTATTACCCTAATTATGTTGAATTGGAGATTTTTAGTAATTTAATTTGTGGGAAGAATGTTCGTTTGATTTTTATGAATTTGTTTGTGTTTCTAAATTGCATAGAAAATGCAGTGTTTGTTTTAACAAGGAATATATGCGAGTGAAAAAGAAGAGATGTGTAAAGTACATATTTATTCTTCATAGTTACACTATCTATTCCAATAAAAAGAAAATAATAATTCCTTGTAATTTCAAATGAGGAAAATCATTTCTTTTATTCTTGATCTTTTGTTTTAAACTAATTTACGGAAATCACAATGAAGAACCTTCCTAAGAAATGTAATTTTAGAAAATTAAATATGGAAAAGAATATTCTAGTTAAAGATTTGTGACTATAATATATTTGGTAGAAGTAGGTATTTATACATATGTATACATGCTAATAAATACTTAAATAATATGATGATATATATGCATATCACTTGCTTAGGATATTAGTTATACGTAGTAGAATAACATTGAGTAACAGATAGGAAATAGGAAGAAAGTTTGGAAAGGTTGTAACTCCAAATAATGGATGATAAATGGGAAGTGGATTTAAGAGTTACAATTAATTAATTAGGGTATATGGATTAGTGAGACTGTTAAATAAAAAAGTCTGGTTAATAACAATGGAAATTGTTAGGAAAGGTTACAAATTGGAAATAAGTAAATGTACATAAATGTCTTAGGGAATTTCCATTATGATGATATTCCTTATCATGGACAAACTGACATTTATGGAAGAAGCAAATAAAGAGGATTTATGGGTAATTGAATATTTAAGGTAAATTATATAGCTTTAAATAAATAAATGGAGGTTAGTAAGCTAAGTCCAATATCCAATTTAGGATGATAAATCTCAGTAATAATAAAGCCTCGGATAATATGGCTTAAGTTAGTAAAGCCTAGAATAATTAATTGGACTAAGTAGGTTGGGATGCAAGGTCAATAGAGTTTACATAATGGAAGTCTGCCCTACACTTTGAGCCTACTAGCAGTTGTGTACGCTCTCTATTAATGTGATTCATCTTTAGCCATAGAACCAATAGAATAATTAATTGGGCTTAGAAGATTGTGATGCGAGGTCAGTAAAGTGACACAACAGAAGTTTGCCCTTCACTTAGAGGCTACAAGCAGTTGTGTACACTTGTTACTGATGTGAGACATCACCAATCATAGGACCCATAGGAAACGATTATTGGCATAATAGGATTTTCTTAGGGATTAGAGGTATTAAGTGGTTGTTTGAGGTGCCGCCTCTTTCCTAATTAAAAGGTATTAAATGGTCTGAATTATCGATTAGGAGCGGTAGTGGATATCTCGAGAAGGGTCCGCTTCGTGTTTGAGGTATTAAATGACTAATATAGGGTCTACCTCTCTCCTACAAAGAAGAATTAAGTGTCCTAGTAAGGTTCCAAGCGTGGTCATCTATATAGCTTAGCAAAAAGTCCCCCTTTGGGGTTACGTATTAAATGATAAAGGCCTGCCTAGAATATAGGTATTAAATAGTCAGGGGTCTACCTAGTCATTATTAATAAGGTATTGAGTGGCTTGGGTATTGTCTGTCACATGGGTAAGACTTTAATATCGGTAGATGCATTAGTAGTATGACTATTATATACTAATAAATTTATAAATGGTTGTCAAAGATCTTGATAACTAGTACCAATAGACCAACGATGACGATGTTAGGAGTCCGCTTTATATTTGGAAGTATTAAGTGGCTAATAGACTTACGTCAGTTTTTTGTACCTTGGGATAAGGGTAGATAGACAAATTATGCTTGGTAGGAATATCCAGTATTAGGTTAATTTAGTTAACCTTAAAATTGTAGACATAACAATTAAATGGAAACCAATCGGTATATATTTATGTTATGGACACTATATTGATTTTCTAATCACCAGAACATTGTTCTGACCCCTTCCTTATTAAAACCCACATGATAGATTTAGAAGAACATGTCAATGGAGCTATATGTGATTGGTTGTTGGAGAAGTCTTCTTATCTCTTATTCTTGATACTGATGTGGCGATTTAATATCCAAGGAATACCATTAATTCCAAGGTAGTAGCCATAGTCAGTATTTATATCCTATTATTATTTCCCCTGTGAGTTTAGATTTTTATAAATCTCTGACAATGCTGATGCTTGTTTGCAGATACCAAGTCCAACAATCCATGCTTTGATGAACTTGGGTTTTGATTTTTGTCGAAATTTAGACTCATTAAAGTGCGGGATGTTACATTTGGTATCAGAGCCTAGGTTAGTCGATTAGAGGAATTAGGATAAATTAAGAGAGCGTATTCGTTCTTTCCTTTCTATTATTACTTTTACGCTAGACTATAAGAATATCGACTATAGAAGTAGTTGTAGTTCCACTCTGAAGGAATGGGCAAAGTAACCATGAGTTGGAAATATCTTAGAGTTAAGATTTTTCACGCCGACTCCAAAATACCGCATGGAGCGTTGGCGATGCATAAGGCACTGATGAAGAAGAGCATAAGTATGACATATGACAGAATCCCAAAGGTTGGAGGATGTTCGACCTAATGGTTGAGATTCTAATTACCTTGTGATTTTGAATTTTGATGACGACTTGCAGTCGAAGATACACAATTATTCCAGATAAGTGGAAATAGAATTATGTATGTCGCAAACATCCATAAACTAGCTTTGGCAAGGGAATGTCCATCAACCACCTTTTGATGGCAAACTGGATTTTTATTTGAAGAATTAAGGTCAATTTCTTAGACTAAACCCATGAGAGAATTTTTATAAAATATATTTTGGAAATGCCTTAGATTTTGGAAAAAGGATTTTCAGAGGATTTCTTTTTACAAGGATTTATTTTGGAAATTTTAGGAAGTTTTGAAATTTTAATTTTCAAGAAACACATATACCACTAAGTTTCGTCGTGATAAGAAATTTTGGTTTAAAAAGGAGTAAGTTTTGAAATCCTTAAACATTTATATGTATATATATCAATAAAGGTTTGATTTTAATTTATGGTAAGAAAATAGTTTTTCAATTTGGAAATGAGTTTCAAAGGGCAAATATTTAGCCCAATAATTTTTCTATTTATAAAAATCCAAGTTTTTAAATTTTTCTCTCTTCTATGGGATGGACAAAATAGGAATGCCATTTAATTTTATTTTGGGTATGAAGTTAGAAGTATTATCACCAGCTATTAGAAGAAATATTTCCGTGCGAAACATGCCAATAATAGTAGTTGGAATATTATCAAGTTTTTGGAATTGTTGATGGTTGAAGCAGTATAAGTCTCAAGTGCTGCAGAATAGCGGAGGAATGGTTTGGAAAGCTATGCAGTAAGCTTGGGCACCGTCATGAAGAGGGCAGAGATTTTTCAAATCGTGTCGAGTTGAAGGAGATGGCATGAAACGATTATCGTTTTTATTATTACTAACGCTATAAATTAACCCGGACTGAAAGGGTCTAGGTTTAAGCCATGTAGAAAAATCGCCTAGCGGTCGACACCTAGGGTTTAACCGAAAGTGGTCATCCAATACCCTAGAGTGGTAGACCGATCAACGGGTTTTTGCCCAACCCAAACCTGGAACGCGACTATAAATAGCCTCCAATTTTCCCCAGTTACATTCGAGCTCCCCATCTCCTCTAACAGTTGAATCCAAAAATCACCACCTCCTCCTCCAAATCAACTCCCAATTCATCCATTCCACCTCCAGACGACGCCGTTTCTCCCCTTCTCCAATGAGCAGCAGCCTCACATGCCTCTTGCGCTGATTTTCATGCATTAGATCTTGCCCCACCTCCACTCCAGATCTAAACCCTATTTCTCCATTTCTCATCCTATGGCACCTTCCCGCATTACTGGTTCCTCCTCGCGCCACCCTGGTATCACCCCTCAAGAGTTCGGCTGGCTGGACCAAAATGACCAGAAGATCTCTACCTTCCTCAGCTCCATCAATTTCCTTCAAAAGCAACCGGTGAAGTTTGGAGACTTCGCCTCTTTTGGCCTAGAAGAGCTTTTTAAGGTGGTAGGACTTGCACCGATTTTGCGCTTCAAGACTTTTGAGCAAGAATGCTACCTGCGCTGCATTCGCCTTTTCGGCGCTCATTTGGCGCCTAATTTCGATGAAGACAATAGTTTCATTCAGTCGAAGGTTAAAGGAGCCATAATCGAGATATCTGATGACGACTTTGGTAATATTTTGGAGATTTCCATGGATGGTGCAGATTTGGAGGATATTGAGATGACTGACCAGGAGATCTTATAGAAGACCTTTTCTTAAGATGTTGGTGTTTGGAGGATGAACAATCTACGTCCGACTACTCGACTTATTGTGCGCATTATTCAGCATAACATCGTCCCCAAGTTGAGAAGCTATGATCAAATTTATCCTTGGGTGCGGAAGGCCACCTATGCAATTATGGGTGGTATAGCCATCAATTGGGTTTGCACTCTTATGATTCAATTTTCCGATCAGGGAGTTGGCACCCCAGAGAGTTACTTTCCATATTGTCACCTATTCACTCTCATCTTCAGATGATACAGGGTAAATCTTAATAGGGACAGTGTCCAAATGAACATCTCGCCTGCTATTGATAGAGCCTCCCTAAGGAAGATGGAAACTCCTTTTCCACCAACCGCAACAGTCGAGCCAGCAAAAAAGCAACAGCCGCAGCAGGAGGCAGAGCAGGGATAGGCGCCAAGGGATATCAAACTTCCAAGCTAGCAGCCATTTGGCTAGTCCAGAATGAGTTTCAAGGGATCCGCGTTGACTAGCTAGAGATGAGGACCGAGCTACAGTGCTAGAGTCATGAGATAGGGTGCTTAGCCGCTACGCTTCGCCCTTTTCAAGGCTATGGCAATAGCTCGAGTTCCCATCGAGGATCAGGACCATCCCATAGTCCGTAGGTAGTTTTTTAGGTTCTGTAATGTGTTGTTGTATCCTTTCCTTCCAACATTTATTCTTTCCATTTTAGGTTGTTGGGTTGTAACTATTAGTTATCTCTTTCTAGGACGCGCATGATATTATAAGATGTATTTCTATTTTACCGTGTTATTGTTTCCAAATATGTGAACTGCTCTTATATGTATGCTTGAAAGAAACATTATAAATATGAAAATCTCATAAGGACACTTAACTAATAATAAAATGCAATATGAGACTGGAAGTTTTAAATAAATAGAAATCTTAGCAAGAGAAGGACATGTTAACATTGGTTTGAAATCATAGGTCATTGTTTCTATTCGTTAAAAGCTGAAATTTTTGAATAACGAGTATGTTGGCATTCTTAAATAAAATGTCAAGTTTTATAAGTTAAGGTAAGCGTTAGAATTGAATTTATGCATTTAGCATATAAATGACTTCCAACTAATGCTAAAAATGTGGTTTGAATTATCAAAATTTTTGAGAAGGAAAATATTTTGAAAATTTTTCTTGATTTAAAAAGTTTCACTTGAAAAAAAAGAGTTTTGATTTTTTTTGGCGCTCAAATAATTTTAGTATTTTTGCCTAATTTTATTTTAAGGGCAAACTTGCATCTAAATATTTTCGAAATTTATTTTTTAGGTGAGGTACAAATTTGGAAAGAAAAAATGGTTTTTATGAAGTTTTTGATTTTGAAGCCCACATGCTAAGTGTAGGGAAGGAAAATAGATTAGAAATGCAAATTTAGCAGGGCATTAGGGTTGATGATATGATAAAATGCAAGCGATAATAAGGTAAAAATTATTTTAGCCTTGGAATTTCTATTCCCATACCTTGCAATGATGCACGCAAGTCTATTTTTGAACTCAATTCCGTTTTAGAGCTTGAAATCAAGCCTCTTTATGCTTTTTATGCATGGAAAATTTGAAGTAAATCCGGAGTAGCGAGGAAATCTCCATCGTACAATGGGAAATGGATAGCTTATAGAGTGGCAAGAATGTAAAATTCTCCACCTAAATCTCTCTTTCCGTTATAGGAGTGATGTTTAGGAAGCGAGATTTCGACGCGTTAGCTTATTGGTTAGTTGTAATTGGATGCAAATTGATCGCACCATACTTTATTCGTAGGAGTATGGAAATTTTTGGTGAAATGATTTTTCAAAATCTACATGCATATAGAACTGCTAGTTTATATATAGGTTGTTTGCACCATATTTTCAAAAGAAAAGCATTCATATTGGAGGGCCCGATTTAGAATAATTCTGCATACATATTTTCTATGTTGTGATACACTATGCACTTGTGCACGTCGGTTGCAAAATTGGTCAAATACTAATTGGTTGTGTAGTTTAGGGTAATTGCGAGCTATAACACCAACCTAGTCAGTTGTATAAATTTGGGAATGAAATTCTTTTAAGGAGGGAAGAGTGTAACACTCCGTAAATTGTACGATTAGTTGTTTAATTAATTAATTAGTTAATTAGGCTCCAAAAATGAAATTTGTGAAATGATGGAATTTGACCATGAAACTTGCACAATTGCATTCGTGGCAAAACTCTGAGCAACTTTCACATTCGGAGTTTTGCGATCGGAGTCCAAATTAAGAAGTTACGAACGATAAACAAATTCAGAACGAAAATAATTAAATTAGAAAAATTAACGTTTATAATTAGTCACCGGGACCCATAGGTCAACCCCTTTATTGGAGAGGTTGACATGGAGCGGTCGACCGCTGTAGAAGGAGTGGTCGAGCGGTCCTAGCATTGGTGGCTAGGATTTACCTTGGCCAAATGGCCTGGATTTTATATAATTAAATCTAGCAGCTTTGGTTGATTCGAGTGCCTATAAATTCAGGCCTAACCCTCTCTTCTCTTCTCATATTTTCTGATTAAAGCAACAAAGCTTCGCCATCTTCTCTTTTCTACTATTTTCTAAATTATAAAATATAATATTTAAATTTGTATATATTCAAATTGTAGAAGAATAGAAATCAAATAAGAGAAGAAGAGAAGCAAATCAACACTATGCAATAACGAGGTACTATATGTATATTTGTATTTATATATTTATATTTCCCTTCAACCCTAAATCTCTTCTTAGATCTGTCATCCTAATATATTTATATATCATTTTTATACATATTTCTTGAAATAAGAAGGAGATGGAGTTGAATCAAAGGTTTTACTTCAGATTTGGAGATTTGGAATTCTTTTAGAAGGTGAGTGGGAATTTATAAATTGTTTATGATATTGAATCTATTCCGTTGGCGTACATATGATTTTATGCCTAAATGAATAAATATATGTGAATTGTAGGCTAAAATTAAATGTATTAAACATCGCCTACATATTCTTAGGAGATCTGCTTGGAATTATTGTTACACCATGATCTAGAAATCAGTCCCAAAAGTTATAGATATGAATATTGATTAGATATGAAATCTATTCCAAATCTGAAATTGATTCGTAGATTATTAGTATGATTTTTATCATTAACCTAATTAAGTTGAATTGGAGATTTTACATAGTTTAATTTATGGGAATAACGTCCGTTTGATTTTTATGAATTTGTTTATGTTTCCAAATTGTATAGAAAATGCAGCGATTGATTTAACAAGGAATATATGCGAGTGAAAAGGAAGGGATGCGTGAAGTACATATTTATTCTCCGTAGTTTACGCTGTCTATTCCAATAAAATAATAATCATTCCTTATAATTTCAAATGAGGAAAATCTTTCCTTTTATTCTTGATCTTTTGTTTTAAATTAAATTATGGAAATCACAATGGAGAATCTTCCTAGGAAATGTAATTTCAGCAAATCAAATATGGAAAAGAATATTCTAGTTAAAGATTTGTGACTGGAATATATTTGGTAGAAGTAGGTATTTATATGTATGTATACGCGCTAATAAATACTTAACTAATATGACTATTTATGCATAATGCTCGCCTAGGATATTAATTATACGTATGTAGAATAAGGTTAAATAATGGATAGGAAATAGGAAGAAAGTTTAAAAAGGTTGTAACTCCAATTATTGGGTAATAAATGTGAAATGGATCTGAGAGTTACAAGTAATTAATAGGGTAAATGGATTAATGAGATTAATAAATAAAGGAGTTTGGTAAATAACTATGAAATAGTTAGGAAAGGTTACTAATTGGAAAGTAATAAATATACATAAATGTCTTAGGAAATGTCCATTAGGATGATATTCTTTATCATGGACAAATTGGCATTTATGGAAGCAGCAAATAACGGGGGTTTATAGGTAATTGAATATCTAAGGTAAATTATATGGACTTAAATAAATAAAAGAAGACTAGTAAGCTAAGTCCAATATCCATTTTAGGATGATAAAGCTTAGAGATAATAAAGCCTAGGATAATGTGGCTTAAGTTAGTAAAGCCTAGAATAATTAATTGGACTTCGTAGGTTGGGAAGCGAGGTCAATAAAGTTACAACGGAAGTCTGCCTTTCACTTTGAGGCTACCAACTGTTGTGTATGCTTTCTATTGATGTGAGGAATGTTTAACCATCGGATCCATAGAGTAAGTAATTGGACTCAGAAGATTGGGATGCAAGGTCAATAAAGTGACACAACGTAAGTTTGTCCTTCACTCAGAGGCTACCAGCAGTTGTGTACACTTATTACTGATGTAGGACATCATCAATCATAAGACCCATGGGAAACGATATGGTAATAATGGGATCTGGTGGGGATTAGAGGTATTAAGTGGTTGTTTGAGGGCCTATCTCTTTTCTAACTAAAAGGTATTAAATGGTTTGCATAATTGATTAGAAGCGGTAGTGGATATCTCGGGAAGGGTCCGCTTCAGGTTTAAGGTATTAAGTGACTATTATAGAGTCTACCTCTCTCCTATAAAGAAGTCATAAGTGTCCTAGTGAGATTCTAAGCGATGTCAACTAAATAGTACTAGTGAAGGATCCGCCTTTGGGGTTAGGTATCAAATGACAAAGGTCTGCCTAAAATATAGGTATTAAATGGTCAAAATGTCTGCCTAATCCTTTTTTATAAGGTATTAAGTGGCTTGGGTAATGTCTCTCACATGGCTAAGACTTTAATGATGATAGATGTGTTAGTAGTATGGCTGTTATATACTATATAGCCATAAATAGTGGTTAAAGCTCTTGATAGCTAGGATCAATAGACTAACGATGATGATGCTAGGAGTTCGCTTCATATTTGGAAGTATCAAGTGGCTGATAGACTTACATCAGTATTTGATACCTTGGGATAAGAGTAGGTAGAAAATTATGCAAGATAGGAATATTGTGAAATATTAGGTTAATTAGGTTAATCTTAAAATAGTAAACATAACAATTAAATGGAAACCAATCCGTACAAATTTATGTTATGGACATTGTACAGATTTTCTAGTCATCAGAATGTTGTTCTGACCCCCTCCCCATTACAACCCATAGAATAGATTTAGAGGAACATTTCACTGGAGTTGGACGTGATTGGTTGTTGGAGAATCTTCTTATCTCTCATGCTCGGTACTGATGTACCAATTTGATATCCAAGAAATACCATTAGTTCTATGGTAGTAGCCATAGTCAGTATTTATATTCTATTATTATTTCCACTGTGTGTTTAGATTTTTATAAATCTCTGATAATGCTTATTCTTATTTGTAGGTACCAAATCAAACGATCTGTGCTTTGAATGAACTTGGGTTTTGATTTTTATCAAAATTTGGGCTCAATAAAGTGTGGGTTGTTACAAGTACAATAAGAGGCATTTCGGTCGATCGTTAGTGTAAGGTTCGATCAGTAGGTCCAACCCATTGTGTTAGATAAGTCCTTAAGTGTTAACTGTTAACTAAGTTTTTAACTATGTAAAATTCAACGATAGATAGAACTCGAGACAAAGATAGAACAACTTGAAACCTGGAGGGTAGACCCAAATGGACTAAAGAAATAAGTCATGGAAAGTTGGACCACTATGGAGCTGAATGCATAACTCGCACCGAGTTATGGTACTTCATAGTTGGAAGCTCCAACTTTGCACAAGCCATCCTCTAACTATTATATGTGAGCCCAATCAATTTCATGGAATTCTAGACGACTTATCTCAAGAATTGAAGAGATAGCTCTAGTAACTGCAGAACAAGCCAAGTCATGGAGGAACGATCATCAAAACAGGTCATCAACCCACGAAAATGCAACGAGCACTTCAAAATGGAGTACGAAACACGATTCAAAAGATGGGAAAGATTTTCCGTTTAAAGGGATAACCGGGTACCGAGTTATGGGGATAACTTGGCACCAAGTTATCACCTTAACTCAGTTGCTTCCTAAAATTTTCACACATCTCCAGGCCGATGTCTGGACCTCTCTGGTAGCGGGCTTTTGATCCAACATGACTGCTAGCCCTATAAATACAAACAATAGAGTGACCAAGATCGGATCTGGTTTCGGCCATCGCTACGCAGAAGCTCTATCTCTTCTCCATCTCTCTCCTCTACACAATAATCAACCATGCAACTACTTTAGGAAATTCTAGGACTTAGAATCGATCTAACCCGTATACTTGTGACGCATCATCTTACAAACCTTTTATAATCTAAAGTAAACTCTATCTAATCTATAAGCAACAAAGCTATAAAGTGGATGTAGGTCAAAGATTGCCGAACCATCATAAAATCTTGTGCCTTCCTTTCTTATTCCTGTTTGTTTCTTTTATTACTACTACTATCTGCTAGATCTGGGTCTCAAAGCTTTCCTACAACCTATTCTTGGATGTTAATCCATTTTTGGTGTTAAAATTATGGTGCTATCCTTGAGAGAATCTGAACATAGGCTTAGATCTAGCTTGCTATTTTGGATTAGAAGAGATCTAACGATTAGATCCAGGGAATTTTCTTTGAAGATTTGTAGGCTTGCACTTAGAGATCAATGGCACCTAGAAAATGGAGAACCGCTTTTAGAAGATCCATAGAAGCAACAGTTGGCGATGATGAAGCAAACTCCCAACAAACTGAAGTTAACAATACTAACAATCACTGAATGGAGGTTAATACTGAAAATCTAGCACCAGGATCCTCCACTCAATAGGAAGTTGTAACCAAAGGGGAGCTTAACCAGATGGTTAACAAACTTAACCGGAAAATGGCCAATAGCTAAAATGCTCTCATGGATAAGGTCGATGCTTTGCTAGCACTGTAGCCACTAGGTTCCCCAAGAGCTAGACAAGAAACTGCAGGTGCCATGGAATAATAGAATTCCTCTATTTCAGGCTTGAATAAGAGGAATAGTAAACAAAAGCAAAATGGGGAGGCCCATGATGGAGCTGCATGAATCATAATAAAAGGCAACAAAAGCACTCCTCCTACTAGAAGACAACCTGCTACAAACCCAAATCTTGGAGTGAACATTCCTTAAATGAACAATGGAATGCTTGTTTCCGACTCTGAAGATGACATGCAGCTTGATGGTGAGACTGGAACTAAACGCTGATGTAAACAAGAAAAATGCCGGAAATAAAGTTCAAACTGCCCCGGTAAGACCAACCATGCACCAACCCTACAGGAGTGATTTTCCCAGAGAATGAAGAACCTAGGCTTCAGCTGGAAAACCAAGATTGTTTGCAGAGTCAAACACTCGGCATAGCCCCTAACATTTAACCTATAGACCACCGTGATAGCGAGGAGTACATTGCTGACATGGTCAAACGGTTAAAATAGGAGAGTAGGGGCAGAAAGAATGAAGACTGGCGTTCTACACCAAGCCAAACTCTATTCACAGAAAACGTTCTAAGATAAGAATATCCTAAGAAGTTTACTATGTCGGCTATGTCATTATACAATGGAATAACAGATCCTAAGCGGTATTTGTATAAATACGAGTGGCATATGGACAGAGCTAGAGCAATGGACGTTGTACGTTACAAATGTTTTCCTATCTTCTTGAAAGGAGTCGCTTCCATTTGGTTTACTAGACTTCTATCGAGATCCATTTCTACCTTTGGCAAATTGGGAAGAAAGTTTCTGGAACAGTTTAGACTCTATACAACAGACCAAAAGACGTGATGTCCTTATCTGGGTTTTTCCAAGGACCCAACGAGTCACTAAAATCTTTCTTGCATCGGTTTATCATTGCAGTCACGGAGGTCAGCAATCCTGAGGAAGATATGATTTGCATGGCTTTGGTCCGAGCAATCTATCCGGATACAGACTTCGGTAGATGGATTAAAATGAAACAACCAATTATCATAGAAGAAGTCCACCGAAAGGCGAATCGGTTCCTATGGTGGGCAGAAGCAAGTATGATCGAAGGTAAGACCGTTGATCAATAACCGAAGGACATGTCCCAAGTAATGTCATGACTAAGCAGGAAGACGATGACTCTGGAAATGCCGTCGAAAACCCTAAGAATCAAAAGAAGAGGAACCAGAACTCTGGTGATGGGCGTAATGTGAATGCGGAACGCCTAAGGAAATTTGGACTAGAGAACTATACGCTGATGAATAATAGCCTAGAAAATATCTATCTTGCTACTCAGGGAACTGAGTCCTATAACAAACCGCCCAGGAAGGAAGCCTTTGAGCGACAGCAGCAAACAGGGAAGTACGGCCGCTTACACAAGACGCATAGACATAACGCTAATGAATGTTCACATATGAAGGATGTGATTTAGGAGTTGATAAGGAACAACAAACTCCAGCAGCAAGTGAAAAAACCGCTGATTGTCGACGGAGCCGCCAGACCCCAGGGTCTAACTGCTCAAGAGAAATTGCCTGGGCCCAGCGGAGAGGGACCCCAGTTAACTAACGAAAGACTAGTCATTAGTCAGTAATGCAAGAACAAAGCATCATTCGAAAGCGTTGCAGCTTTTCTTGGCTCTATTTATGTATACCGTATTTTCGCAAATAAGTCAACCAAGGACACTGTTGGCATGGTTAATAGGCAGGACATGCCTCTCCTTTTATTTTATCAGTTAAATTACCTTCTTGAACCGAGGAACTATGTTCTTACAAGCAAAACTGTCGAGTCGATGGGAAAAATCGACTCAACCGCCGGATCGACGGGAAAATCGATCCTTACCTTCTCAAAACTGGTGTTGCTCTGGCAACATCTGGAAGGATCATGATCTCCGAAACCTCGGTGTTGCTCTGACAACATCAGGAAACTCTCTATTCCTCAAAAGCCTTGGTGTTGCCCCGGAAACACCAGGAAACTTACTCTTCTTTGAAAAGTTGCTTCTAGAACCGATAAAACTGCATTCTAGCAAGCATCTCTTCCTATGCGCCACCAATAGGTTGCACAAAGCTATTTGAACCAATGGAACCGCGTTCAAGTACACAACACTCCTGTGGGCCATACCGTAAGCCGCGTATCGCTTGTAGATCGATGGAATTGCATCCTTGCAAGCATATTCTTCTGTGCGCCACCAATAAGCTGCATGTTTCTTATGGAACCAATGGAACCATGTTCCTGTAAGCAAATGTCCTGTGTGCCACACTATAAGCCGCACGATGCTGCTTGAAGCAATGGAACCATGTTCAAGTATGCAATATGCTCATACACTATAAGCCGCGTACCGCTCCTTGAGCCGATGAAACTATTTTCTCAAAAGCGATATTCATACGCCCTCAACCACTAAAATACATGCGTTGCCCTGGCAACACTGGGAAATCCCTCTATCTTCTATGTTATCAATGTTACCTCGGTAACATCGGGAACTTGTCAAAATTTTCTAAGTACTGATGTTGCTCCGGCAACGTCGGGAATGTTGTCTATTGCAGGATTAGTGGACATTTATCCCTGCTTTCCAAGGTGTTAGCACTGCCTCGGTGGTGGCATGAAGGTTCCAAACAATAGGATTGATAGTGAAAATCGATCTTTGTCATCTAAGTATTTGCATAGTCCCGAAAATGCTAAGAAGTTCTAAAGTACCAAGCCAGTTAAAAATTAACTCATAAAGGTCAGAACTTGATATCTCCCAGAGATTGGCGACATCGAAGGAAATTGATGTGCACGTAAATGTGCATATATTTACATCCATATTTTATATCTTTTTATTTAAATAAACATCATATTTGGGCATTTTAACATGTTTAAAACCAAAATTCAATTATTTTCAAACCATCATATTTTCATCTTCATTCAGGGGAAAAATGGTCATTTTTGTGCATGTGTCAATTTGAGAATTTTTACTTGAACAATTTTTATGATTTTTTTAGGATATTTTGATGCATATGGAAGAGGGATTCATGATGATATATGCATGCACAAGGAAATACAAAGGATGAAGAGGAAATAATTCAAGACCATGAACATAGAGGACCCCACCCACTTGCCTAAAGCTACAATTAGAAGCTAATGAACAACTAAGTGGAGGTTAAAGCTTCATGCACTTTTAATGATGGATTAATTAGTGGCTAATGGTTACTTGGTGACCACACTTCCTAAAGGGCATTTTAGGAAGCACCCTAAAAATAGAATTAGGGTTTTATGCATGTATAAATAGCCCTCTTATGTACATGTACATGAACATATCTTCTACTCTTCATTTTACTTAGGAAATTAAGAGATCAAATTGTAAGCTCAATGTTACATGAAATAAAAATGGCTTCTAAGCCTCTTTCTTCTCTCTTTTATACATGCTTTTCTTTGTTTTACTGTTAATGTTTATTTCTATGCTCCCTTTCTCTTAATGTTCATAGCTTAGATTTACATTTATGCACTAGTCTAATCAATTTTCTTCTAGCAGTTAATCTTCTTTTTCTTTGTTTATTCTATACTTTCTTTCATTTTCAATGTTGAAACTTACATGTGTTGATTTGATAACACAAATGAGTAGCTAAACCCCTTCAATTTAGGGGTAATGAAGCTCTCAAATATTATGTAATTTCAACATCTTTTATGATTTATGATCTCTTTGTTTGTGCTTCATGAAAATGAATTTTGATGCAAGTTTATACAAGTGGGTTTGATAGCTTATATTGCTTATGAAAATGAGCTATTCTTATTCAACATAAACACAATTTGTATCATCATTTGCTAATCCATTTTTGATTGTGAAATTAAAGTAAAAATGAAATTTGATGATCTATATTACTAGTTACAATAGTAAATAGATCATACTTAAAATAGCTTTTGCTTTGGATTCATTTTCATGAGAATTATAAGTGGTTTATTTGTTGTATTATAGTTTGATGGTTTGAGTTATGTTAATTAATAACATAAACAAACCATAGTTATGATAAATACAACAATATTTCACTTAATATCAAAGCTAGAGATCACAAATTGTTTGTTTGTTGATTTACAAAAATATGAGAGTGAATTTGCCTCTAAATTGTTCTCTTGTTCAATAGTTTTTAAATCAAATTTTAATTCTAGCTTTAGCTTCTTTTTTGTAGTTAACAACTTCATCTCACTTTGGTCTAATTTGATTGAATTGAAAATTTTAAAATCTTAAAAATTTCCTGCGGATCAACCCGTACTCGCCACGTACTAACTTTTGTACGCCGTGCGCTTGCGGTAAATTTTATTTCGAAATCTATCGATGATTTTCTAATCCAATAGAAAATTCGTCGTTGAACAAGTTTTTGGCGCCGTTGCCGGGGATTTGCTTTGATTTTGATTTTCTATTCTTCGAATTATTTGTTGTTTGTTTTTTGTGTGTTTGCAAATTTTTTCTTTTTATAAAAAAATAAAAAAAATTATTGTGTGTTTGTGTGCATGTTATTGTAGCCTTTCTATTTTCATTTGCATTTCCATATTTAAAAAAAAGCATACACAATTTCAAAAGGAAAAAAATTATTCCATTGCATTTTCAAATACATCTTTAACTTTTAATTTACAATTACATTCTTCATTTTTTTCTATTTGGTTTACATTTACAATTTTATCACTCTGTTACAACAAGCAACCCCTCTCTATCCACCCTGCACTCCTCAACATCATCATACTGTTTACTCTACCTCATTTTTGCTTTCCACACTTCACTGTTGCATCTCACTACCCACAAACATACAAATCTTCCAATTTCACTCATCACAACCTCCATCAAACTCCACAAAGTTGCCACATATCATCATATCAAACCATAAACCCCTGCAACACTTCAGTTCAAATACATAACATTTCCACATATCACAACATTTCTCCTTCATTTCTCTGTTTACCATTTCCATCCATCACTGATCACCTGACTGCCCTGATCATCAACTACTGCTACATCTCCACTATTTACATCTCCCACTGCCCCTAACATCCACAGAACCAAACCAACTGTTCAACTGACTACTCCTCTCTGTTCATATCACTCTTTCATCTGTTGATCACTGTGATCACATTATCATCTCTGTCCATTCCTTCTCTTACAACAACACACTATCTTCAAACTACAACAACACACTGCCTTCATACAACACACTGTCTTCATTCCTCCTCGGCCAAACTTGCCTGCACATCCCCTTCTCTGTCCATACAATAACAGCAGAACACTCCAAACCACCATTCTCCAAACTACTGCAGCAACATTACCTTCCAGTACACAGTTAAAAACCTTCCAAGTCACATTCCTCCTCAACTTCAACACTGCTCCTTAACTACAACTGTCTGCCCATACGCAACCACTTCTTATTGCATTCATCTTCTACATACAACATTCACATAACAGAACATCCATCTCGCTATTCCTCTAAACTGCACATTCACATCAAACTTCTAGCCATCCGCAACTACTACCTTCTTCATCCATACTTCCCTTCTTCATCAATACTGTTCCATTGCCTTCAACGACCACTGCAACATATCAATCCTAGTATCCTACTCCACAACACCATAACCACCCTAAACATCCCCACTGTCTTCACATTACAACCAACAACTTGCAAGAAACTGCTGCTCAACATCTCGGAAAACTTAACACTCAACACTCCAAACCATCACACTGAACATTCAACTGCATATTCACAACCAAGCACTCGAACAGTGCACACTTCTCACCTTCACTTTTTACTACCTCAACCATAGTTCAACACAACCACTACCACTGTAGTGAAACACATACCATTCCAGTTTCTGCCTCAAACCATTTCAAGCCCTACAACACATCTCTGCCATTTCAAACTACACTGCCTCTGACCATCAACAAATTGCCTGCAACCATTCAACTACAACAACATCCTTTGCATCTAATTGCATTCATACTGCACCCTTTACATCAGGAAATACCTCAACAGACTCCACATCCACCACTTCAACAATACAAATACCGTTCACCTCCTCCATATCAAACAATACACACCACTTCCAACACTCACAACCCTCCTCATCACTGCATTCATTGTCGCGACCATCAGACTACCATCTACCATCTCATTCACCACTGTTGTTCCCCTCTACCATCCACAACCTCATCACCACAACCACACAGCAACACGACAACCCAATTCGAACTACGACTTCGTTCACCGACAGCAACCAGATATCCACATCGAAAGACCTAAATTTGACATAACGAAATCGATTTCCTTCTCCTCGAATCCGCCTCCCTCCATCACAAAACCAAAATCCCCAAACTCGAATAGGCAGAGGATTGTACATTTCATTTCGATCTCCTTTCTGATTTTGAGTTTACATTTCGATTTTATTTTATTTTTTATTTTTTTTGGGAAGAAAGAAGATCGTTTTCTTTTTTTATACGAAGGCAGGCGATTTACCAGTTTAGACGAGGAAGAGAATAAGACTTCATTGATTTCGGGCCGGGCCATGTTTGAGTGATTTAAGCCAATTGTTTTCAATTGTATAATCATCATTTTATTTTTATTCTTATTTTTATTTTTTTTGTTTTTTCGTCTTTGGTGTATTCCCTTGTTTCTAACTTCGTTTATTTTCCTTTGTTTTATTTCTTTTGATCTTGTTTTTTTTCAAAAAAATAAAAAAAATCGTTGGTTGTTTTTATTTCATTTGTTTTGATTCTCCTTTATTGTAGTCACTTCTTTCATATTTAAAAAAAAAGAAAAAAAACAAATAATTGTATATATCTTGTTTGAAATTTCAGGTTGCAGAAGCAAAAATTCAAAGGAAAAACGCTTGCCAAAAGTAATTGCTTTGCTTTGCTTGCTTATAAAAATTGCCGCTTAAAAAAATAAAAATAAAAATAAATTGCTAATAAATTCTGCACGCTCTGGTATCGTGTTCTCATCTCCAATTTTTATTTATCTTGCATTGTTGGTTGCTTGCATTTGCATTTATATATATATATAAAAATTCAAAAATCCAAAAACAAAAACAAACTTCATTTTAGCTGCATTGTAAATTCACGTTTAATTTTTGCTTTGCATTCATCTCATCTTGTTTTATTTTCTAAAGGCAATACCCCAATTCACATAAGGTGAGGGATTTCATCACCCTTTCCTTAGTCCACAAACGCATTTCATCGTAGAATTTGACTAATAATAAAGATTAGACATTCGACTTAAGGGTGTCGCAAGCTCATCTAGGGCTTAATTGTATATTCACAATTGTTTTCTTTGAACAATTTTATTTCTTGGTGTCTAGGCTACGGCAGAGTAATAACCAGTTATAAAAATTATGGTGATACGTAAATATTATACTGGTTGTTCCTCTGAAGGTACTTAAATCTTCGGCTGCATTGCTACGGTGATTCGTGGTGCACCGATAACTCCTGCCCGTTACCTGGCTGAGAAATATTTTTGTTGATTTAAGACAAAGTGTGATTATACAATTTTGGGTTAGGAGCTACTAAGGACAGAAAATTGTAATTAAGTCCTTTGCATTCATTTAGTTGCATTAGTTCATGCATATTTAAAAAAAATCCAAAATCCAAAAAAAATATGAATTTTACTTAACTTAGTTTTTAATCCAAATCATTTTTTTCCTTTCCTTTGAAAATTTTCAATTAAAGACAAAAATCAAATATATATATATATATATATATAATGTTTTCAAAAAAAGAAATTTTTTAAAAAAAAATTCAAAAATCAAATTTCCATTTTCTAAAAACAAAAAAAAATTGAAAAAATACTTTCGGTAGATATTTGAAAATTCAAAAAAAAATTACAAAAACAAAAACAAAAACAAAGAAAAAAATTTAAAAAACCAAAAACAAAACAACAATCAAACTTCTCTTTTGAAAATAAATTTCACTTGGTAAGTAGTTTTCTTCCTTGTAAAAAAAACAATTTGTCACTTCGTTTTTCAAATCTTCTTCATTCTCTAAACTCGTTTCTAACTTCTTTCTCTTCTCGACTTTCATTTGTGCATGAGTACTTAGACTCGTGACACAACAACAAATCGTTGGACTCGCGACTCAACGACTAACCGTTTAACTCGAACAAATGATCCTCCCGAAATGGTGAACAAGAACGCCCCTCGAACTCATATGGATAGAATCATTCCCTATAGAGTTTCTATTCCATCTTGCGTCACGTTACCCGCTCCTACGGGTAACCACTTTGAAATCCACTCGAACCATATTGCCACGCTTCCGAAATTTGGCAATTTCGAGCACGATGACCCATACATTTTCTTGACTAAATTAGAACAAGTTTGCATAACCATTAAACTCCAACAACTTTACGATGACGGAATCAAACTTCGATTAATCCCATTCGCTCTTACGGATTACGCTGAAAAATGGTTGTACAGCTTTCCATCGAACTCAATTAAAACGTGGGAAGAATTTGTAAAAGCTTTCTTAAAAAAGTTCTACCCTTTGGAAAAAACGAGTAGAATCCGAAACGAAATTGTAAACTTTCATCAATTTAAGGGAGAACCATTTGGAAAATATTTTGAAAGATTCAAAGAGCTTTTGATAAAATGTCCACACCATAACTTTGAAAAATGGACGATTTGCCAAATCTTATACGATGGACTCGAAAATAGCTCACGAACCATGCTCGAATCAATGTGCCAAGGCAACTTTCTTGCCCAACATCACGACAATGCTTGGCAATTTCTTGAAAACCTCGCCGAAAAATCATCCCAATGGGAACGTTCGAACGAAAAATCAATCTACTCACGATCGAGTGCACACTCGATAGGATCTTCTGTTGCTTTGGAAGCTAAGATCGACGCAATGATTAAAAAATTCGATAACGTTTTCTCATCGAATCAAATGAACCAAGCTTCCCAACCGATGTGTTATAAATGCAATGATCCTAATCATATAACCGATCAGTGTCCCAATTCTGTCGAACAAATCAATGCTTTCAATAAAGCCAAAAATGACCCGTTTTCTCCAACGTACAACCCTGGTTGGAGAAATCATCCAAATTTTGCGTGGAACCAAAATAATCCCAACACGAATACGATTCGTTCCAATTTTCAAGCATTCCCGAATAATGCTTCGAATCCTCCCTTTCAGCCCAACAATTTTCAACCAAACTTTGCGGGTCCGTCTCATAATCAACCGCAACAATCAAATTTTCAACCAAATTCTGCTCATCCTCCCCAAGACGATAAACGTTTAAGTTCACTTGAGAAATCTCTTGAAACGTTGGCTAAAGAAACTACTCAAAGTCTTCAATCAAACAGCAATTTGCAAAATTTATTGACCTCATATATGCAAAACACAAACTAATCAATTGCAAAACTTGAAATGCAAATGAGTCAATTAGCCACGTCGGTAAGTGAACGTGAACATGGAACATTCCCAAGCCAGGCCCTTCCAAATCCCAGAAATCAAAACACAAATTCAAATCAAGCCCATGTTGTTCAAGATAGCAACGTCACCCAATTGAATGCTATCACAACTTTACGTTTCGGTAAACAAATCGATAATCAAGTCGTTAACCCAAACAATTTACCGGAAACCTCTCTCGACACTTCTAAAACAACAAACGAATCTGAACAGAATGTGGAGCTAAACGTTGAATCGAATGCCAATCAAAACTCTTCTTCTTCTACTCGAGTAGACCCGCCTACCGAGTATCGTGTTCCATTTCCACATCGTCTTCGACCAAATAAACACTCAGACCAAATGGAAAAGATGTTGGAAATTTTTAAACAAGTCAAAGTTAACATTCTACTTCTTGACATTGTTCGGCAAGTCCCCACTTACGCGAAATTTCTCAAGGACTTGTGCACCCAAAAGCGACACACTCAAGTGCCCAAAAAAGTCTTCTTAGCCGCCGGTTTAAGCGAAGTCTTGTCCCAATCCATGCCCGTTAAATACAAAGATCCTGGCTGCCCTACGATTCCGTGTACAATTGGAGACAAGACGATTAACAAATGTTTGATAGACTTAGGTGCGAGTGTCAACTTGATTCCATACTCCGTGTACGAACAATTATGCTTAGGTGAGCTCAAACCCACAAAAGTTACACTTCAATTTGTCGATTGTTCCATTAAGAAGCCCGTGGGAGAAATTGAGGACGTGCTCATTCGAGTAGGGAAATTCATATTCCCCGTTGATTTTATCGTTCTCGAAACACAACCCGTGACGAATCCCTTGATTCAAATTCCATTGAGTTTAGGCCGACCATTCTTAGCCACCTCAAATGCCTTAATTAATTGTCGTAACGGATCGCTGAAAATTTCTTTTGGAAACATGACTTTGGATCTCAACATTTTCAATCTTGAAAGCCAACCGAATGAACCTCGTGACCAAGCATTCGAAGTTAGTGCCATTCACGAAAACTTCGAAAACGAGACATTTGATCTTGACGACGAATGCGAGGTCGAGTACGAAAAATTGTTTCACGAAATTTGCAACGAGATTGAATACACTCTTCCCTTTGAATCGCTTCCAGTTGAGTCTGAATCTCAACCCAAATATTTGATCAACAAACTCCCGAAGTTAGACCTCAAACCACTTCCCGATCATCTTAAGTACGCATACTTAGGTGATAACGAAACGTTGCTCGTCATAATTTCCGCCACTCTCTCTCTTGGTCAAGTAACTTCTCTTCTCTCTATTCTTTAGAAAAACAAGGTAGCGATTGGATGGTCGATCTCCGATATAAAGGGTATTAGCCCTGCTATTGTTCAACATCGCATCCATTTAATCGACAATGCCAAGCCTGTTCGTGATGCGCAACGAAGGCTTAATCCAAAAATGAAAGATGCGGTGCGTGATGAAATTCTTAAACTTCTCGACAATGGAATCATTTACCCAATCTCTGATAGTTCATGTGTTATCCCAATTCACGTTGTACTGAAAAAGTCTAGGCTAACCGTTGTCAAGAACGATTCAAACGAACTTATTCCAACTCGTACTCAAACGGGTTGGCATGTTTGCATTGACTATCGAAAACTAAATGCCGCAACACGAAAAATATCACATCCCTCTTCCTTTTATTGACCAAATGCTCGAACGTTTAGCCGGCCACGAATTCTACTGCTTCCTTGATGGTTATTCTGGCTATAGCCAAATTCCAGTCGCTCCCGAAGATCAAGAGAAAATGACTTTCACGTGTCCATTCGATACCTTTGCTTATCGATGTATGCCATTCAGAATTTGTAACGCTCCTACTACTTTCCAACGATGCATGGTTGGAATATTTTTCGACACGATTGAAAGCTTTCGAGAAGTTTTTATGGATGATTTCTCAATCTTTGGCGATTCTTTTTCCCAATGTTTACATCATCTCGAATTGGTTCTAAATCGATGTAAAGAAAAACATTTGACTTTGAATTGGGAAAAATGCCACTTTATGGTCAATGGCATAGTCCTTGGACATATCATCTCAAATAAAGGCATTGAGGTAGACAAAGCGAAAATCGACGTAATTGCAAATCTACCCATTTCCAAATCTGTTAAGGACATTCGATCATTTCTAGGACACTCTTGCTTTTACCGACGCTTTGTGAAAGACTTTAGCAAAATTGCTTGTCCTTTGACGACTCTTCTTGGAAAAGACGTTCCTTTCAATTTTAACTCTGATTGTATCTCTTCTTTTGAATGTCTTAAGAACGAACTCATTTCTGCTCCAATCATTTGCGCACCCAATTGGGATCTTCCTTTCGAAATAATGTGTGATGCTTCGAATTTTGCCATTGGTGCTGTCTTAGGACAATGCATCAACAAGATCCTTCACGTCATTTACTACACGAGTATGACTTTGAACGATGCTCAACTCTACTACACAACAACCGAAAAAGAGCTTCTAGCTGTCGTTTTTGCGCTCGAAAAGTTTCGACCTTACTTGATAGGCTCACACATTACTGTGTACATGGACCACTCTGCGCTTCGATATCTCTTCGCTAAAAAGGATGCTAAATCCCTTCTGATTCGTTGGATTCTTTTACTTCAAGAATTTGACCTTACAATTAAAGACAAAAAAGGATCTGATAACGTCATAGCCGATCACTTGTCTCGTCTTCCGAACGCACCATCTTCTTTGCCAATCAATGAAAAATTCCCCGATGAACAACTTCTTTCAATTTCGATCGATCCATGTTACGCTGATATAGTGAACTACTTAGTCACTAAAGAAACTCCCTCATCTTGGTCCAAACATGATAAATACAAATTCATGTCCCAAGTGAAATATTTCTATTGGGACGATCCATACTTGTTCAAATATTGTCCCGACCAAATCATCCGACGTTGCATTCCAGATAATGAGATAAGGAGTGTTCTATCATTTTGCCACGATCAAGCGTGCGGTGGACATTTCGGTCCTCGAAAAACTACAGAAAAAGTGCTTCGGTGTGGATTCTATTGGCCTTCTCTTTTCAAAGACTCATTCGAATTTTGCAAAACTTGCGATCGATGTCAAATGCTTGGAAGAATTTCTCGATGAGATATGATGCCTCAAAACCCCATTCTTACAATCGAAATCTTTGATGTTTGGGGTATCGACTTTATGGGACCTTTTCCCAATTCTTTTGGAAACTCGTATATCCTTCTCACTATCGATTACGTTTAAAATAGGTCGAAGCCATTCCTTGCAAAACCAACGACCATAAAATTGTTGTGAAATTTCTCAAAGAAAACATCTTTTCGAGGTTCGGCACACCTCGCACAATAATCAGTGATAACGGGACCCATTTTTGCAACTGTTCTTTTGAAACTTTAATGAAAAAATACTCGATAACCCACAAGTTATCCACTCCATATCATCCTCAGACTTGTGGCCAAGTTGAAGTTTCAAATCGACAAATAAAAAAAATCGTGGAGAAAAATGTCAATAAAAATCGAAAAGATTGGTCTTAGAAATTGACCGACGCGCTTTGGGCTTACCGTACTGCTTTTAAAACTAACCTTGGGATGTCCCCATTTCGTTTAGTTTACGGTAAAGCTTGCCATTTACCCGTTGAAATCGAACACACAGCGCTGTGGGTAATTAAGAACTTCAACTTTGATCTTGAGAAAGCTGGCGAAAACGAAAACTACAACTCAACGAACTAGAAGAACTTAGGAACGACGCGTATGAAAACGAGAAAATTTACAAAGAAAAAACCAAAGTTTTTCATGACAAGTCAATCCTAAGGAAAACGTTTTCGCCTAACCAAAAAGTTCTTTTATATGACTCAAGACTTCATTTATTCCCTAGGAAACTTAAATCGAGATGGACCGGACCATTTGTGGTACGAACTGTTTTTCCACATGGTGCCGTAGAAATAGAAAACCCCAAGGATGGATTGGTTTTCAAAGTCAACAGTCATCGTCTGAAACCTTTCTTGGAATTGCCAAATAACCAAGAGGAGAAGCTCATGATCCTTCATGAGCCAAGCTACGTCTAGTAAGAATGTTAACCCTCTTTTGTAAATATGTACATAGTTTTCCCCGTTACACTCATTATATCATGCATTGACTGTGGGGACATAGTCAAAATTAAGTGTGGGGGGGAGTCTCATTTTCATTTTTTTTAGTTTCATGGCATTTTTGAATTTTCATTCTTCTTTTAACTTAAAAAATAATCTCAAAATTTTAAAATCTCAAAAACATTTTCTTTTTAGCATTTTGATTTATTTTTGAAGAAACACTATGGGATAAGTATAAGTTTTGGTTAATAAATTGAAATTTTTGAAAATTTATTTATCTTAACAAAAATAAAAATGAAGTTGATTACAAATAACAATGGTCTAACTAGTATATAGGAAGGTTCATATGTGTTAATTATGAAGTATGTTCTAATTGAAAATCTTTGTTTAAAAAAGTGGTAAATTTAAAGTAAAGGATATGACATTTTTATCTTCTAAGTTAAATGGTGCTAAGATGATTTTTGCAAAACTCTCTCTTTCTAAAAAAAAAAGGAAAAAAAACATTTGTATATATGTATATATTTTTATCACCTAGAGTCATGTGTTCACACTCGTGTGTTCACTCGCCATGCTCTGTACCCTTCTCACGTAAGCCCGAAAGGCAGTGCATGATCGGTATATCTGGTCTCAGTTTATCTGAGTTAAGTGTATGTATATAATTTTTTTTAATAACGCCTACAGTCGATAAGTGTTCACACTTGTGTGTTCACTCGCCACGCTCTGTATTCCCCTCACATCAGTCCGCAAGGCAGTGCACGGGTAATATATTTGGCCTCAGTTTACCTGAGTTAGGCATATGTAAATATTATTAATATCAATAAAATTTTCAAATAAGAGAGCGTAAGCAATTGAAATCCAAGCACCATTTTAACTTGTTTGATTTAACTTGTTATTGAAAAGAAATGAGAATACCACTTTGACAAACTTTGATAATCAACTAAGAATCCATTTCATAGTTACACTTTGTTATCAACCGAAACAACGAGTTAAACTATTGTCTATTTGCTATGATAACTTGATTTTTGGTGGATGTTTTGACGAGTAAATGACTTAAATTTTCAAGACAATGACCAAAACCTATATTTAACTTATGAGTGTCGAATTAAAAGTGAATCCTTCATTTGTAAATATTTTCAAAAACTTGCATTCATCCCATTGTAAATAAACCTTGCACTTTGTAAATATTTTCACTTTGCATTTGGATTTTGTGGATAGTATCCGCTGAAAACCCTCACGAGACAACACTCGTCCTATTGGGGACACCCAGAGGTTTAATGGCTTGTTGCATACGCTCAATGCAATCGTGCTCCCTACGAAAATGGATTTATCTTAGTTTTCCTTTATTCGAGGACGAATAAAAAGATAAGTGTGGGGGTATTTGATGTGCACGTAAATGTGCATATATTTACATCCAAATTTTATCTCTTTTTATTTAAATAAACATCATATTTGGGCATTTTAACATGTTTAAAACCAAAATTCAATTATTTTCAAAGCATCATATTTTCATCTTCATTCAGGGGCAAAATGGTCATTTTTGTGCATGTGTCAATTTGAGAATTTTTACTTGGACAATTTTTATGATTTTTATAGGATATTTTGATGCATATGGAAGAGGGATTCATGATGATATATGCATGCACAAGGAAATACAAAGGAATGAAGATGAAATAATTCAAGACCATGAACATAGAGAACCCCACCCACTTGCCTAAAGCTACAATTAGAAGCTAATGAACAACTAAGTGGAGGTTAAAGCTTCATGCACTTTTAATGATGGATTAATTAGTGGCTAATGGTTACTTGGTGGCCACACTTCCTAAAGGGAATTTTAGGAAGCACCCTAAAAATAGGATTAGGGTTTTATGCATGTATAAATAGCCCTCTTATGTACATGAACATATCTTCTACTCTGTCATTTTACTTAGGAAATTAAGAGATCAAATTGTAAGCTCAATGTTACATGAAATAAAAATGGCTTCCAAGTCTCTTTCTTCTCTCTTTTTTACATGCTTTTCTTTGTTTTACTGTTAATGTTTATTTCTATGCTCTCTTTCTCTTAATGTTCATAGCTTAGATTTACATTTATGCACTAGTCTAATCAATTTTCTTCTAGTAGTTAATCTTCTTTTTCTTTGTTTATTCTCTACTTTCTTTCATTTTCAATGTTGAAACTTACATGTGTTGATTTGATAACACAAATGAGTAGCTAAACCCCTTCAATTTAGGGGTAATGAAGCTCTCAAATATTATGTAATTTCAACATCTTTTATGATTTATGATCTCTTTGTTTGTGCTTCATGAAAATGAATTTTGATGCAAGTTTATACAAGTGGGTTTGATAGCTTATATTGCTTATGCAAATGAGCTATTCTTATTCAACATAAACACAATTTGCATCATCATTCGCTAATCCATTTTTGATTGTGAAATTAAAGTAAAAATGAAATTTGATGATCTATATTACTAGTTACAATAGTAAATAGATCATACTTAAAATACCTTTTGCTTTGGATTCATTTTCATGAGAATTATAAGTGGTTTATTTGTTGTATTATAGTTTGATGGTTTGAGTTATGTTAATTAATAACATAAACCAACCATACTTATGATAATACAACAATATTTCACTTAATATCAAAGCTAGAGATCACAAATTGTTTGTTTGTTGATTTACAAAAATATGAGAGTGAATTTGCCTCTAAATTGTTCTCTAGTTCAATAGTTTTTAAATCAAATTTTAATTCTAGCTTTAGCTTCTTTTTTGTAGTTAACAACTTCATCTCACTTTGGTCTAATTTGATTGAATTGAAAATTTTAAAATCTTAAAAATTTCCTGCGGATCGACCCATACTCGCCACGTACTAACTTTTGTACGTCGTGCGCTTGCGGTAAATTTTATTTTGAAATTAATCGGAGATTTTCTAATCCAATAGAAAATTCGTCGTTGAACGGAAATCAACATGAAAGGCCAAATCGCCGAATCACCGGCAACATCGAAGGAAGGTCCAAGTACTTGAGCTATTCTAAATTTTTTGGATACAAAAACTTATATGCGAACAAGATCTCAACACTGAATTTATGTAACGACCCAGAATTTGACCACTTTAAAATATACTATTTAAAGTGATTTTAAATATGAATTAAGTAAGGTTATATGATTCAAACAAAATTAGATAGGGGTACGTAGGCAGTCACAAGTGGTAGTGATGCAGCCCCTAAAATAATATAACCCTTTCATGTTTATCTGTTATTGGTTGTTGTTTATCTTGTGTTATTATTTCTTTCCTGCTTACTATTTTATTCCGCATTTACATTGTTTATTGAGTTCTCAGGTAAGGATAGTGTTGTCTCTCTCATCAGAGTTGTGCAGTGGTAAATTTATAGTCATTGTATTTGGTATGTATTAAAGCACACTTTGTAGGATTAATAAATAAATTAATTACTCTGATAAGTTGTATAATTGAAATTGTATCCTATACATTTAATAGTGTTGAATATTCATCAAATATTGTGTATTAAGTTGGTAGTTTCCATTAGTAGTTTTAGAACGGACGGATTTAGAAGAATCTGGTCACACTCAAGGAATGAAATGGTCGAAATCGAGCATCGGAACCATGGGTTCCTAGAGACAGGAACCTACTGCATGACCCAAACCAAGGGGCTGTCGAACAAATTGTCTAGAAAAATCGATCTCTAACCAACTGCTTGAACACTAAGTTTGGAGTAAACAACCCTATGGAGTAGGGGGCATGCATACAACAACACATGATCGAGACAGGCTAAGCCGAGATACACCACAGTTCTGTTACGCCGAGTGAAGTATATTGGCAAATCATAATAGAGCTAAGTAATGTAATATGCTAAATAATTGCAGAAATACCATTTACATGCACAAAGTTGCGATATATAAAGATATAGCATAGACACAAAAGTATATGATATAGGAAATTGCAATACAGGCAATCGTACTATATACACATGCAATTGCTTATAAACAAGCATAGTACATAGAATGTAGGAAGAGTACACAAAGAAATTACAAAATGACGATCTTTCATTACAAATATCATTTTATATACAGACTCATAAACAGCCGGAGCCGTTCCCGCAAAGCTACGACCAGTTTCAAACATGATACAATAAAAAACCAAACAAAATAGAAAGTACAGACTCTGCACTTGTACGGACTCGATCGACTCAAAAAAATACAAAAACCAAGTGCTCCATGGGCACATAATCACATCATCACTTCTTACCGCCCTGACGGGGAGTGATCTTCTTCTGCTTGTCGCCTTTCTTCTTTCCAGATGAGCATGTCCTTCTATAGTACCAGAGTCAAGTACTTCAAATCCACCAATGGGCATGTCACAAGGCTTCTACTTGCTGGTCTTGATCGTAAATGGTAGAAATCTAGGCTTAGCGATGCCTGACTCTTCATCTTCTCTTTGTTCTCTCATAGAATCCACTCTGCCAACACCACTTTGTCAGTCGAATCAAAAGCATCAACAATCTGGATGTCCTCCTCCAATGACGTGGAGATTTCCTCTAATCCTTCCAAAGATGCAATCTATTGAGCCTCAGAGCTAGGCCCGAAGATGGAAGGTTGGATCAGAGCAGTCAGGCCTATTGAAACAGCAACGGAGGTGGTGAAGCATGCTTCAGTGCTGGAATGCTGACATGATGCAAGGATGAAACATCTAGTAGGCCTATAAGTTCATGAAGAGAAATGTACAGTTTAGTAAAGGATTCGAGAGTGAAATTGAGTTGCTAGAGCACAGGCAAAACAAAGGAAATACCTAAAGTGGGACTTCTCTCTCTAACTTCAACTTCGAACTCTCCAACTGCACGGGCAGGACTGTAAGGCTTAACCATTGCTATCGAAGCAAGAGTGATCGTCATTGGCTCTCCGGATTTTGCAAAGGGCACTTTGTGCTGACCTGAAGAACTTGATCCAACGAGAGTACTAGCACTAGCTTTGGCGTCCTCCTCACCGAGAATTGATTTCCCTACAACAAGCATCTCCATATCTTCAACACTTAAGAATTGCACCATTAGTTTGGTTTCAGAGCGATCATTGCCAGCGTGGCATAGCACTTCATCCCATGCATTGGCAAGGGCAGCGGGATAGTTGTTCCCCAACCACTTCAAATCTCTATGCATGATAACGATGGCATAGAAGTGTTGGAGGTTGCGATTAAGCTTTTCCCTCTCCTCAACTCTTGCTTTGTCTTCTTTGGTTCTCACCGCTTCAAGATATTTAAGCTCTTGTTGGCAAACCGCAACCTCTATATCATTTGAAAGCTTGTCGTTCGCTAGGTTATCCAGCTTGGCAGTTAGCTTAGTGTTATCCCTTGGAGCTTCCGATTCTCTTCTCAAAGCTTCTTTAACTCGATTGCCTGGTTGGAGAGGGATTGGCCCTTGCACCGTATGATCTCATCTTTTCGAGCAAGCACCTCAACTTTCCCCTCAGCTTGTTTCTTATAATCAGCGCTTTCAACGAGAGCAACTTTTAGTTTATTTCTCATCACAATGATGGCCCAATCGTGGGCTTGCCTCAATTTCTCCATCAGCTTATCCAAGCTCATTTTTTTAATGGCGAGATCTCTTTCTCTAATAACCATAATAAGATCATCATCTTGCTCCTTAATTATCCTATCAAGGTCGGCTTTCTCTTTATCAAGTGACTCAATATGTGTGTAGTTGATTCGATAACATCAGAGAGAGCCCTCACAAACGCTACCATCCAAATATTGACTCCACGTCGCTCTGTACCGCCTCTAATGTTTTTTGTTGCACTTTCCCTCGAGATGACTTTGATATCCTGATCAAACTTAACCTTATGAAGGAACAAGTGCGGGTGGCCATTTTGAAGGTGAGTTGCACCAGCTGGGATAGTAGATGTCAAAATGCTCTAAGAATGAGCAGGTGCAACAACAGATGTATTTGCCCGAGAAGATGGAATTTCTTGCATGACAGTAGTCTGGACTTTAGGATGAGAAGGGCTCATAGGAGCAGTAGTCCCATGATGTTCGGAAGAATCCTTTCAGGAATGCTTATGAGTATCGCAGGAAGTAGCACCATTAGAATCTGTTTTCCTTTTTTATCTTTCTTCCTCGGGCTCGCAACGTATTTATACCAAGGTCGGGCTGGGGTAGGTCAATCGAGCCCCAACGTGACACAAGACCTTAAGTTCATGATCATGACCATGAACCTGCCCTATTATCTTGGATGTAGTCTGGACGTAGTCACGTTGGTTCATTCGGAAAGCAGGTCAATCGAGATGGTATAAATAGACCTTGAGTATCGCGGCAACATTTGAAAGGTTCATGATCTCCTTAGGTCGGGCTGGGGCAGGTCAATCAAGCCCCAACATGACACAAGACCTTGAGTTCTGAGAACGGTTCATGGGTCTATCCATCCTGATAACCCAATGGGGTGGTCTTGGCAGATCAAAACAAAGGCGGGTCTACCAAATTTAGACCTTAGACCCCCCCTATTGTCATCCCTAAGGATGATCTTCTCAAGAGATGGCACATTTATGTACCGCATTGTAAGTATTTACAGGCAATTAAGTTAGAGGAAGGAAGGTTAGATTGAGCTTAAAAACAAAAGAGTGCAGTACTCAATGATGAAAACGAAAAAAACATGTAGAGCTAGATTAAATTTGATGGGCAATATATTTTTCTTATGGTATTTGATCTGTGTAATTTCAGCTATGCTAAATGAATGCTATTGACATTGGACACATAAAAGCTCATCCAAGCATGGCAAAGAAACTAAAACATAAATAAAAAATGTACAAAAACATTGCAACATGGACACAGTAGAACGTAGCTACAAAAAGCTCACTAAAACATCACACTCTAGCAACCAAAAAGCATAGTTAAATATATGAAGAGAACTGTAAAATTTCCATCCAAATATGTAAAACAAAATAGAGTTCAACATTCTAGGAATACAACATTTCATCTTCAAGTGATGAATAAATTACAACATAGCAAGAGCAAGTGTCCCTGTCCTTTAACTATGGTACACTAACCTAACCAAACTTTAAGTCCCTTAATTTTTCCTACAAAATAAGCAACATTATTTATTGCTCAATATTTGAATTATAGCTACATGTGAGAATAATGAAACACAACGCTGCATCTTTATATATTTATTAATCAAAGTTTTTATTTCTTATAACTTTAGTTATTTTCCTACTGTTCAATCACTCATCAAACTTTGGTTATTGACATATCATTAAAATGTAAGACTCAGATGGATTGTCCAATTAAAGATGAACCAAAGTCATTTGGTTTTGGTTTCATTTCGTTAAAGAAGCCTTAATCCAACGTAAATCATGAATCTCTTGTTTTTTATAGACTTATTGAAATGAAAATTGAAATAGATCACCATCCACTAACTTAGTTTGATTCATTATGTTCATAAAAGTATTTCAAGCAAATTGCAAGGCTAAAACCAATTATGAGTTATTTTCCATTTACGTGTCACCTTTATCGGCAAAAGTCCTCAAATAAAATATTGAAGTTTGAGAACCAAACCTATACAAAAACACAATTGTAGTATTATTAAATATTGTGAAATACTTGACTAGCCTCATTCTTGGCCGAAAAATAATGTATAGCACATCGATTTGATTGTCGATGGGATCATAAAGCTTTGCGAGAAGGTGTAACATCCCCTATCTATAGGCCCAATGCTGAGAACTATAGATGCTACAGTCATCTATAGTATTAACTTTCGGCGACAAAATACGACTATGCTAATGGTATCTATAATATCAGAAGCACTTGAATATGAAACAAATCACAGATTTCAAAATAGAATTTTCCATTACATTTCAAAACACATGTTCCATATTTACATTACATAATTCCAAAACATTTCCCAGGCAATGATAAAGTATACTTATTACAAAATATGCCAAGAGCGACATATGAAGATGCCCCCTTGGATGATCAGAGTCATTTAGTCATAATTGACCTAATACATACACTGTGGAAATAAACACAAAACAAAGAACTGCAACTTCTAAATAGCTATCTGTTAGCCTCCTGCTCACCTCCGGTAGCTTTATTTGTCCTCCTACTAAAACCTGAAAGAACCTCAACCCTCAGCCTACTCAAATCAATTTTGAGCACCCGAGAGTTTAAGGGGGAAACATAAACTTCGAGTTAGACATAAGCCTGTTGTGAATAATACTACACATCCTGGTTAGTAATGTTAAATGAGACCATGCCGCTTAGCGGAACGGGTTTCCCCTCACTAACATTCTTTTAAAACATATCTTTAGCAAATCTTTTCCTGCAAACTGGTTAAACACTATAAAGCATCATTATGTAAACTTACATATCTGGTAATAAAAGAACCATCTGTTCAAACACTTTAGTTTTGTTTGGCTAACTATTAACCTTTGGCTGACTCGGGCCTATCAAACAATATAATAAAATAATCCAACATCTATTAGACACACCTCTTCTGGACGGTCTATCCTTAACTATCTATTAAATACTTCTCTTCTGGATGGTCTGTTCTAACTTAACATCTGCCAGGGTCACCTGATCCTGATGGTTTTGTGGGTTCACCAATAATCTATCTGTCTACAAACATATATTCCCTTCTGTGTATAATCATAATTTTAGTCTTACCTGTGACAAAGCCCTACACACTGGAATTTTGGACTAAATTGGCTAGGGCCAATAGCTAATGTATAGGGCGCGACCCTATACCTGTCCCATATGGTATTCTAATATCTAAGTCATTTTCACTTAGGGATACCTTCCCAAAATTTTCCTTGAAAACCTTTTCATCTGAAATTGATTTAAAACCGTTTAAACCAAACTTAAACAAGGAGAAATTTATAATCTATGCTTTACTTAAAATCACCTTGCCATGTTATATATACTTTACTCAAATCTTTGTTGATGAAAACCTTTAAACATTTGAAAGTACCTCTTTCGATCCTATTGAAAGTACCCTTCCAAACCATTCATATAAACCTTTCGAAATCATTGAAATTCCTATTCTTTCGAAAGCAAAAAACCTTAGACATTCCTTTTTAAAACCAATAAACTTTGCCTTTTGAAACCATACGAAAAACCTTCCCTTTAAACCATTCAAAACCATTGGAAAACCTTTCCTTTAGACCTTTGGAAACCATTGGGGAACCTCCCCTTCGAAACCTTCTTTAAAACATTTCGATAGAATTAAAACCTCAAACCCTTTGAAAGTATTTGGGTTCAATTTAAAACATGTAGGAAAACACCTTTTGAAATCATTCAACACTAACTAGTCGAAACCTTTTTGGGTTATTGTTTTAAAATCACTAATAGTCACAAGCAACAAAGTCGAAAGCTATAACTAAGTAGAGAAGTGATGGTGTCGAAACCACCTCTTCCGAAAGCATTGGAGAAGCGGCAGGGTTTTTTATAAAACAAAACAACCCCCTTTGAAAGCTCTGTTTCGAAAGGTAGAAGGCGGTAGTAAAGGCTTCGACATAGTCGGAAGCTATTATTTAAAAACAATGGTGCAACTATTTGAAAACCAACCTTTTTAAACCATTGATTTAGTCGAAAGCAGACTTAGTCGAAAGTTATTTCTTAGAACAAGGGCGTAACCTTAAAACCTTTCTTAAATCAATTGACCTAGTTAGAAGCCAACTAAGTCGAAAGCATCTTGGTCGAAAGCAAGCAAGCGCTTATTTCATTTAAAACAAAAAGGCACTTCGACCCTTTCTGAACCCCTTGGTTTCGACTCTTACCTTCCACCTTTGTCCAATTCAATGTGTACCAAAATTGATACTATGTACATTGGTTTGAGGAAGGAGGCGTGTAACGACCCGTATTTTTATGGATCGAAACATCGTAGAACAGTTGACAAGTGGTCGCATTGTTGATAAGTCGCCTAGAGTCTAAGTCTTAGGTCGTATGGGATGGCTTAGGTCGTATGGGATGGCTTAAGTCGAGTGACCGACTTAGGAAGTGCACGACCTAAGAGATAGACTATCTAAGGTTTTGAGCGACCTAAGGAAGTTAGGTCGGCAACGACCTAAGGAAATGGTAAGTAACGACCTATAGGAGTTAGCGTGGTTAGGTCGTAAGACTCTGTGTTAGTTTAGGTTGTGTGCTAGTCTGGAGCGACCTATAGGATTAGACGACCGAAGGATTTTTAGAAGGTCGAGTGAACGACTTATAGAATGTAGCGACCTAGTATAGTGGAGCGACCTATAGGTTAGCGACCTCAGAGTTAGCGAGTTAACAAACCAGTAGTTAGCGACCTAGTGGTTAGCGTAGTTGGGTTGTAGACGACCTAAGAGTTAGGTCGTGAGCTCTGTTTTTAGTTAGGTCGCATGTTTGCTAAGTCATAGATCGCGTGTTGTTTTAGGTCGCGTGTTGGCTTAAGGTGTTAGGTCGTGAGCGACCTAGGGGTTAGGTCGGCATTTGTTAAGTCGCTGGGTTTTTGGCTTAGCATTAGGTCATGTTATAGTTAAGTCTTAGGTCGGAGCTGTTGTTAGGTCGCGTTGCAGTTGAGTCGTAGGTCGCGTGAAGGTGCGCTTATGCGATGTGTTAAGCCGTGGCCGACTTAGGAGTTAGCTGCTAAGTCGTAAGTCGTAGGCAGATGGGTTTTAGGTGGGCAAGGTGTTAGGTCATAGTGGGCTGGTAGGTCGTGAGTCGTGATGGTCTTTAGGTCGGAGACGACCTAATAGTGGATGACCTAGGGAGGAAATCAGCCTATAAATACTCGTCCATTTCTCACTTTTTGGGATCCGGATTTCGAAGCGACGAAGTGCTGCCATTTTGAGAGCTCGACTTCTACACTTCTTCACTTCTTTTCTCCACTCTAATCTAGTGATTCCATCCATCCAAGTTGAAGATCAAATTGAAGATTCAAGAGCTTATCTTCATCCATCGAAGTGAGATTTCATCGTTTGAAGCAGATTCGTGATAGATCAAGCTAGATCATTCGCTGTCCAGATCTGAAGTGTGTTGATTTGGGGTTGTTTAGGTGATTTGGTGAGTGGTGATTATCTCTCACACGGATCCAAAGGAGTATATCAGATCGTTGGCTTGATTTGGTGTTAAAGTAGAGATTTCCATGCATTTTCCTAATCCTAAGTATAGATCCATATAGATCCATTGCTCATGATGATTTGGCATCCATTTTACTACATGTTAACCTATGCAAGTTCATTCATCAAGATTATAGAGATATTGCTCTTGTTTTCATGCTTGTTAGACTTTTGACTCTTTAATTACGAAATTGCCATTATTGTTATAATTGCCTATTAGATCATATTTGAATGCTTGATTACTTGGATTAATGTTTGACTTGATTGATTGCTATGAATTAGATGATTGATGATTTGAATTAGACAAGTTGGTCGAAGATGATTCGAAAGCTAAGGGAAAGGCTCTTGAATTGGAAAAGCTGCTCGTGGCATATGTAGCGGATGATGAAGCTCATATGGATAGATCTGATGATGATGTTGAGATGAAGCTTTGCTATGATGATGATGAGGCGAAGCATGATATGAGATAGTCTTGGTCTAATCCAGGCGGGATCATTCCAAGCAAGTTGTTAACTCGGTGATATGGTTCGAGTTAGAGGATAATGGTTGGCTCGAGAGGCGCTTGAGCTAGTATGGAAATAGTCGTCGAGGAGGATGACTAGAAGGCTGAGATCTCATTGTTGTTGAAGGTTCTAGCATGCTCAAAGCAAGAGTACGTTGGGCAGATTCGATAGTCCCTGAAGGCTAATGATTGATAGTCAAGTACTCTGGGCAGATTCGACAGTCCTAGGCACGGGTCACGATGACGTGCAGGAGTTATGTCTAGAACCGGGGTTTCCATTAGCCCTTGACGGACAGCTGAAAGAATGTGCCGGTCATTCAATTAACGATGATATCGAAGCAATGATAACAGTGATAGCCAGAGTCATGGATGTTTGGTTGTATCGTCATTCGGTCTCAAGAGCGGTATTTTCTGGGTGCTTATCTGATCTTGGTTTAGGCCTTGGGGGTTTGTACTTGGAAAACATCGCCCTTGACTCGAGTGATAATTGCTTTATTTTAAATTGTATGCTCTGTTATGTTTGCTTTTGCTTAGTGTGTGTCTGGGAGCTATCACTGTAGAAAGAGGTTGGAGTGGAAGGGTTGTATTCCTATTCCTTTTCCTTTATGCTCTTTTGGCATGTTGTTAGTTAATTTACTGCTCACTAAGACTGTTGTCTGACTCAAGGCTTTATGTTTAACTCTTATTGCCTTGGGCTGTTCGTCCATTTTAGGACGGGCAGACTAGGTAGCAAGTGACAGGTGCTGTTCTTGCTTCCCACGATGCTGATAACGAAGACGAGTTGGAGTATTGCATATTACTTCTTACTATATGTACTGGATGTTCCGCTGTTTGTATATTCTCTGAGTGTTATGTAGTGAGGCTTGATGTATTGACTATTCGGATGTCTGTATTCAACTATTATGAAGTTTTATATGATGATATTTTGTTCTGTAAAGCTTCACTAGACATATGTTCTATTGTATTTTATCCATGCGCTGTGAGTAATACGATAGATTCTGATGTTTTAATTTACCCTGACAATCGTCCATGGTCGCCCGACACACTTTACAACGCATTTTCTTTAGGTTCAGTGCAGGGGTCATGGGCGATCGTCACATTTGGTATCAGAGCTTTGGTTAATCGATTTTACCCAACGCTCGCTGACGTAACTACGTATGAGAGACGTAATTGTATTTTGATGGATGATTACTATATATAATATAGTATATTAGAAGAGTTTGAGTCCTTTAAGCAGTTGTTTCTCAAGATGTTCTGACCATTCCTTTTTATATATATTAAGGATGAGTCGAAGAGGGAGACCAGCTGCTAGGGAAGGCCGTGCTACTGAAGGGGTTGCTGATTATGCTGCAATGTTCGAAGCTATGATGACTTCAATCATGAGAAGGATGCCAGCTCCAGGGCCATCGGTGGATGTAGGAGTTCAAGTTCAAACTCCAAAACCGGTGGATTTTGCTAAGTTGTGTAAGGACTATACTGCTCTTGGAGGAAAGGTTTTCTTGGGAATAGAATCAACCATTGAGGTACAGAGATGGATAGATGCTTGTAGAAGGATTTTTGGAGATTTGGGAATTGAGGATGCAACTAAGAGGAAGTTGGCATCAAGACAGCTTCAAGGGAGAGCCTCTGATTGGTGGAACTCTATTACCATCAATACTCCGGAGGAAGAGATCACTTGGGAGCAATTCCAAGCCAGATTTGAAGCTAAGTTCAATTCCACCGCTCAGAAGTCTGTTCTGTTCAAGAAGTTTGTGGAGCTCAAGCAGGGAGGAAGACCAGTTCTTGAGTATGTTTCTGAGTTTGAAGCTTTGTCCAAGTATGCCCGGTCGTATATTGAATCTGCTTATCAGAAGAATGAGAAGTTTGTGACAGGCTTGGATAATTATCTTGGGAGGCAGTTAGTGGATCATTTGGACGATTCATTTGAGAAGCTTGTGGAGAAAGCTCTCAGGCATGAGAGTCTGTTTCCTAAGGAAGGATTTGTTGTTGCTGTGACCAGGGGAGAGTCTAAACCACAGCAGAGTGGAAACAAGAAGAGGAAGCAGTAGCAGCAGCAGCAAAAGGGTATGGATGGCCAGAAGAAGCCGAAGGGCGAAGTGACTTGCTACAATTGTCAGCAGAAGGGCCATTTCTCGAAGGATTGCAAGAATCCGAAGGTACCGATGAAGTGTCACAACTGTGACAAGCCGGGGCATATCAGGAAGAATTGTCCAGAACCGAGGAAGGACAAGCAGATTGTGCCAGCTTATGCTTTGGGAGCTGTTCCATCGTCTTCGAAAGCTCCTACCGCTGAAGAGAAAGGAAAGAGTGTGGTGGTTCAAGGTACTCTTTTCCTATGTGGTGTTCTAGTTAGAGTTCTGTTTGATACTGGGGCGTCGCATTCGTTTGTTTATAGTGAACTTGTAGGCCGGTTAGGTTTGGAACCGGATATCGTTGATAGGCCATTGGCTGTGACTAATCCAGTTGGGGGTTCGTCTTGTTTGTGTATGTTATGTCGTGGTCTGATTGTATCGAGTCATGGTTGCTCTTTTGTTTGTGATTGTTTTGTTCTGAACTTTGCGGGGTTCGGAATTATTTTGGGTATGGACTGGCTTAGGAAGTATGCGGCAAAGGTTGATTGTGAGAGGTTGGAGGTGACAGTCGAGAATGTGGAGGGGCGAAAGATTGTGATACGATGTAAGCATGAAGAAGGCGTCTTCATGAGCTTCATGTATTCGCTGGTTGTTCCACAGGATGGACTGTCATCTGTGCCAATCGCTAATGGATTTGAGGATGTCTTTGACAAGGTCAAAGGATTACCGCCGCATAGAGAGATCGAGTTTCGTATAGATCTAGTTGAAGGAGCCAGACCTGTTGTGATGCCTCTTAGGCGAATGGCGCCTAGGGAACAACAGGAGTTGAGGGTGCAGGTTGATGACCTTTTACAGAAAGGATTCATTCGGCGTAGTGTGTCCGAGTGGGGTGCACCAGTTGTGTTTGCAACCAAAGCAGATGGATCGCTGAGGTTGTGTGTGGATTATCGTGAGCTGAATAAGGTGACTAAGAAGAACAAGTATCCATTGCCGAGAATAGATGACTTGTTTGATCAGCTTCACGAAGCTAAGGTGTTTTCTCAGATGGATTTGGCAACGGGATTTCACCAGTTGAGAGTGGCTAAGGATAGTGTGCCGAAGACTGCTTTTAGGACACCATCAGGTTTCTTTGAGTGGCTGGTAATGCCGTTTGGGTTGACTAACGTGCCAGCATATTTTGTGGATCTTATGAATAGAGTGTTCAGAGATCAGTTGAACAAGTTCGTGCTTGTGTCCGTGGATGATATTCTGATTTATTCCAGAACTGAGGAAGAGCACAAGACGCACTTGCGTATTGTTTTGGAAATTTTGCGGAAACATCAGCTGAAGGCTAAGTTTTCGAAGTGTCACTTCTAGAAGAGTGAGGTGAGATTCTTAGGCCATGTTATTTCTGGAAATGGAATAGCGGTTGATCCCGCTAAGGTGGCAGCAATCCAGGATTGGGTTAGACCTAAGAATGCATCTGATGTGAGAAGTTTTCTTGGATTAGCAGGATATTATCGACGGTTTATCAAAGACTTCTCCAAGGTGGCTGCACCGTTAATAGGATTGACGAAAAAGAACCAAGTGTTCAGATGGGAAGATAAGTGTGAGCAAGCTTTCAGAATCCTGAAAGAAAGATTGACAAGTGCTCCTGTTTTGACTATTCCAAGTGGGAATGAAGAAATGGTGGTTTACACCGACGCATGTGGTACTGGACTTGGAGCAGTGCTGATGCAGAAGGATAAAGTTGTTGCGTATGCAAGTCGACAACTGAAGCCGCATGAAAGGAATTACCCAACTCATGATTTGGAGTTAGCGGCGATTGTATTTGCTCTGAAGATGTGGAGACATTATTTGTTGGGAGTTCGATTCGAGTTGTTTACGGATCATAAGTCGTTGAAGTATCTTTTCTCCCAAAACGATTTGAATCTTCGGCAGCAACGTTGGCTAGAGTTTTTGGCATCATATGATTTTGGTATAGCGTATACTCCAGGAAAAGGTAACGCAGTGGTAGATGCGTTAAGTCGAAGACATGCAGGATTGGGAGCCATGTTTTCAGAATGGAAGAATCTCGAGTATTTAGCTGGATTTGACTTCAGGCCCAGATGCGAATTGGAACCTGAGATGTTGGCAAACTTATCGATAAGACCGACTCTTGTGGAAAGGATTGGCGAGAGTCAAAAGCGAGATGGTAAGCTTGTCAAGATTATCCGTGATTTGGAATCTGGATTGGATCCAGAAAAGGATAAAGGATTCGAGGTCGATCGAGAGGGTTGGCTTCGAAAGCAAGGACGACTAGTTGTTCCCGATATAGATGAATTGAGGAGTGAAGTTCTGAAGGAAAGTCATCACTCGAAGCTGACAATTCATCCAGGCGGAAATAAGATGTATCGGGATATGAAGAGAATCTACTACTGGTAAGGTATGAAAAAGGATGTTGGAAATTTTATTTCCAAGTGTATGAACTGCCAGTTGGTAAAGGCCGAACAGAAGAAGCCAAGTGGATTGCTTCAGCCATTAGAAGTTCCTACATGGAAGTGGGAACAAATATCGATGGATTTTATTGATGAACTACCTAGAACCAGAACGGGAAATGAAGGAATTTGGGTCATTGTAGATCGTCTGACTAAGAGTGCAAGATTCATTCCTGTTCGATCGACTAGGACTGCATCAAAGTTGGCAGAGTTGTATGTTAAGTGGATAGTTCGATTCCATGGTATTCTGAAGAGTATAGTGAGCGATCGAGATCCATTGTTCACTAGTGGATTTTGGAAGAGCTTCCAGGAAGTTTTGGGAACCGAGTTATGTTTGAGTACCGCTTATCATCCTCAAACAGATGGTCAGACCGAGAGAGTCAACCGAGTTTTGGAAGATCTCCTCAGAGCTTGTGTTTTGGATTTCGGAGGATCATGGGAAGATCACCTTCATCTGGTGGAGTTTTCGTATAACAACAGTTACCAGTCGAGCATTGGTATGGCACCGTATGAGGCATTGTATGGAAGACCGTGTAACTCTCCGACATGTTGGTTAGAGACCGGAGAAAAGCTGATGCTTGGGCCGGAGATGATTCGACAAACTTCAGATTGTATAGAGATCATTCGGCAATGAATGAAGGCAGCCCAAGATCGTCAGAAAAGTTATGCCGATAAGCGTCGTAAAGATTTGGAATTCGACGTTGGAGACATGGTTTTTGTGAAGATTTCTCCACTGAAGAATGTTATTCGATTCGGGAAGAAAGGAAAGTTGACTCCGAGATTTGTTGGACCATTCCCGATTATCGAGCGAATTGGAAAGCTCGCCTACAGATTGGAGTTACCGGAGAAGATGTCGAGTGTGCACAATGTTTTTCATGTATCGTATCTACGGAAGTATGTGCACGACTCGAATACAGTGGTTTCTACTGATAGCTGTGAAGATTTCGAAGTTGATCCAGTCGATAGAAGACCCCGTAAGCCGCTTCGTGTTGTGGAAACCGACACGAAACAGCTTAGGAGAAAGGTAGTTAAGTTTCTCAAGATATAATGGAGTGATGATGATAACGACTGTACGTGGGAGGTGGAAGAGAGGATGAAGGCAGCTCATCCTGAACTCTTCAAGGTATGGCCCTAAGGTGTCGTGTCATCTCACGATATTGTAAATTGTTCTAGTGTTAGAATTTTGTACGCTAAGCTAGAATTGGATGCATGGTTTGTTGGTTGCTATGGTTTGTAGGCTTACAGAATAGTCTTTGATTGCCTTGTTTGTTTGGAATTTCGGGGGCGAAATTCCTAAGGGGGAGAGAATGTAATGACCCGTATTTTTACGGATCGAAACATCGTAGAACAGTTGACAAGTGGTCGCATTGTTGATAAGTCGCCTAGAGTCTAAGTCTTAGGTCGTGTGGGATGGCTTAGGTCGTATGGGATGGCTTAAGTCGAGTGACCGACTTAGGAAGTGCACGACCTAAGAGATAGACTATCTAAGGTTTTGAGCGACCTAAGGAAGTTAGGTCGGCAACGACCTAAGGAAATGGTAAGTAACGACCTATAGGAGTTAGCGTGGTTAGGTCGTAAGACTCTGTGTTAGTTTAGGTCGTGTGCTAGTCTGGAGCGACCTATAGGATTAGACGACCTAAGGATTTTTAGTTAGGTCGAGTGAACGACTTATAGAATGTAGCGACCTAGTATAGTGGAGCGACCTATAGGTTAGCGACCTAAGAGTTAGCGAGTTAACAAACCAGTAGTTAGCGACCTAGTGGTTAGTGTAGTTGGGTTGTAGACGACCTAAGAGTTAGGTCGTGAGCTCTGTTTTTAGTTAGGTCGCATGTTTGCTAAGTCATAGATCGCGTGTTGTTTTAGGTCGCGTGTTGGCTTAAAGTGTTAGGTCGTGAGCGACCTAGGGGTTAGGTTGGCATTTGTTAAGTCGCTGGGTTTTTGGCTTAGCATTAGGTCGTGTTATAGTTAAGTCTTAGGTCGGATCTGTTGTTAGGTCGCGTTGCAGTTGAGTCGTAGGTCGCGTGAAGGTGCGCTTATGCGATGTGTTAAGCCGTGGCCGACTTAGGAGTTAGCTGCTAAGTCGTAAGTCATAGGCAGATGGGTTTTAGGTCGGCAAGGTGTTAGGTCGTAGTGGGCTGGTAGGTCGTGAGTCGTGATGGTCTTTAGGTCGGAGACGACCTAATAGTGGACGACCTAGGGAGGAAATCAGCCTATAAATACTCGTCCATTTCTCACTTTTTGGGATCCGGATTTCGAAGCGACGAAGTGCTGCCATTTTGAGAGCTCGACTTCTACACTTCTTCACTTCTTTTCTCCACTCTAATCTAGTGATTCCATCCATCCAAGTTGAAGATCAAATTGAAGATTCAAGAGCTTATCTTCATCCATCGAAGTGAGATTTCATCGTTTGAAGCGGATTCGTGATAGATCAAGCTAGATCCTTCGCTGTCCAGATCTGAAGTGTGTTGATTTGGGGTTGTTTAGGTGATTTGGTGAGTGGTGATTATCTCTCACACGGATCCAAAGGAGTATATCGGATCGTTGGCTTGATTTGGTGTTAAAGTAGAGATTTCCATGCATTTTTCTAATCCTAAGTATAGATCCATATAGATCCATTGTTCATGATGATTTGGCATCCATTTTACTACATGTTAACCTATGCAAGTTCATTCATTAAGATTATAGAGATATTGCTCTTGTTTTCATGCTTGTTAGACTTTTGACTCTTTAATTACGAAATTGCCATTATTGTTATAATTGCCTATTAGATCATATTTGAATGCTTGATTACTTGGATTAATGTTTGACTTGATTGATTGCTATGAATTAGATGATTGATGATTTGAATTAGACAAGTTGGTCGAAGATGATTCGAAAGCTAAGGGAAAGGCTCTTGAATTGGAAAAGCTGCTCGTGGCATATATAGCGGATGATGAAGTTCATATGGATAGATTTGATGATGATGTTGAGATGAAGCTTTGCTATGATGATGATGAGGCTAAGCATGATATGAGATAGTCTTGGTCTAATCCAGGCGGGATCATTCCAAGCAAGTTGTTAACTCGGTGATATGGTTCGAGTTAGAGGATAATGGTTGGCTCGAGAGGCGCTTGAGCTAGTATGGAAATAGTCGTCGAGGAGGATGACTAGAAGGCTGAGATCTCATTGTTGTTGAAGGTTCTAGCATGCTCAAAGCAAGAGTACGTTGGGCAGATTCGATAGTCCCTGAAGGCTAATGATTGATAGTCAAGTACTCTGGGCAGATTCGACAGTCCTAGGCACGGGTCACGATGACGTGCGGGAGTTATGTCTAGAACCGGGGTTTCCATTAGCCCTTGACGGACAGCTGAAAGAATGTGCCGGTCATTCAATTAACGATGATATCGAAGCAATGATAACAGTGATAGCCAGAGTCATGGATGTTTGGTTGTATCGTCATTCGGTCTCAAGAGCGGTATTTTCTGGGTGCTTATCTGATCTTGGTTTAGGCCTTGGGGGTTTGTACTTGGAAAACATCGCCCTTGACTCGAGTGATAATTGCTTTATTTTAAATTGTATGCTCTGCTATGTTTGCTTTTGCTTAGTGTGTGTCTGGGAGCTATCACTGTAGAAAGAGGTTGGAGTGGGAGGGTTGTATTCCTATTCCTTTTCCTTTATGCTCTTTTGGTATGTTGTTAGTTAATTTACTGCTCACTAAGACTGTTGTCTGACTCAAGGCTTTATGTTTAACTCTTATTGCCTTGGGCTGTTCGTCCATTTTGGGACGGGCAGACTAGGTAGCAGGTGACAGGTGCTGTTCTTGCTTCCCACGATGCTGATAACGAAGACGAGTTGGAGTATTGCATATTACTTCTTACTATATGTACTGGATGTTCCGCTGTTTGTATATTCTCTGAGTGTTATGTAGTGAGGCTTGATGTATTGACTATTCGGATGTCTGTATTCAACTATTATGAAGTTTTATATGATGATATTTTGTTCTGTAAAGCTTCACTATACATATGTTCTATTGTATTTTATCCATGCGCTGTGAGTAATACGATAGATTCTGATGTTTTAATTTACCCTGACAATCGTCCATGGTCGCCTGGCACACTTTACAGCGCATTTTCTTTAGGTTCAGTGTAGGGGTCATGGGCGGTCGTCACAAGGCGGAGGGTCATAGTCAAAGGCTACCTGGGAAAAACCAAAAGTGGCGAAACATACTTTTAACATAAATTTATGATTTTAACCCCTTTTTAATTAAACTTTTTAACTAACCTGCCTTATTTGTCAAACTCTTATTGTTTGCAAATTTTCTTTTCTAAAAGTGCTGCCATAATTTCAGAATTAACTAAATCATTTGCAAAATACCCCTTCTCCTTAATTAAATATATAAAACATTTGAGTTCCATACCTTAAATAATTTTATATATTCATCAAAACACTTTGGAAAATTCTACAAAAATTCCGGAAAATCCTTTTCAATATGTTTTCTAACATATATAAATTCCAGACCCAAATAATTATTTATTATGCTGTAAATAATTTATAGCCCAATAAATCATTTTCTTCACTAGAAAATTAATATAAAATCCACGTTAATTCAGAAAAATTTGAAAATTGAAATCCATCTCTAAAATATAATTTTTGATCTACATTAAAATTCGCAAGGCATTTGGATATCATTTAATAGAGTTTTCATATCAAACATATCATAAAAACTATTATGAACGTGTATAAATCATCAACAATCATATATAAACTTTCAATCATCCAAAACATGGCATTATCATGCAAAATCATTTTGGGTTACTCATAAATCTAAAAACTATAAGAAAAATGGGATGTAGTAATCATTCACCTTAGCTTTGTGATTAAAGATGTGAGATTTGATGTTGAATAAGTTGATTTACTTCTTCCTCTTGAAAATCCTAGCTTAACTTCCCTTAAGATTAAAAATGCTGGCCGCCCTTAGAGTATTCTTGCTTGGGAAAATGAAAATGAATGTCTGTTTGATTTCCTAAGGGTTTAGGGTATAAGTTCATCCTATTTTCCCTTTTGCCCTTCCTTATTTTCTAACACTTATTTTCATCTTATTTCTTTAGTTCATTTTACATATAGGCATGGCTACCCTTAGTTAAATCAAATCTCAACCTATTAATCATCTTACATTATTTTATTTAATTAAACTAACTAAATATCCTAAATAATGTTACTAAAAATATGGGGTGTTACAATCTCTCCTCCTTAAAGAATTTCGTCCTCGAAATTACGATAAGGAACACATCAAAATAATCGAAGGTAAAACATACCATCAAACAAATCAAGATAAGCGTCTCTAAACCTGTTTTCAGTTTCCCAAGTATAGTCGCTAGCATCGTCACTCCATTAGACTTTTACTAATCTGATTGTCTTGTTCCTCAACTTCTTCTCATCTCTCTCGGCTATCCGGATGGGCTTCCTAACTATAGCCATATCTAGTTCCACTACTAAATCTTTTAACACAGTCGGTGCTATAGTAGTGTCTGGACCCCTAACACATTTCCTCAGATGAGATACCTGAAAAACATCGTGGACTTCTACCAAACTACTCGGTAACTCTACTCTATATGCGAGTTTCCCGATCCTTTCTAAAATAGGAAATGGTCCTGCGAAACTTGGTGCTAACTTCCCTGTCTTTTCGAACCTGATAACACCTTTCATTGGCGATACCTTGAAGAAAACATGATCTTTAACAGAGAACTCCAAATATTTTCGTCTTTTATCTGCATAGCTTTTCTACCTAGACTGAGCTTCCTTCGTTCTCGCCCTTATCAGCTCAATCTTTTCCGCTGACTCTTTTACCAAATCAGGATTGTAACGACCTGCTATTTCGAACCATTCAAATCGACAATCATCCACTCATGTCGGACTTGAATTAATCAAAACAACATATTGTTAATTTATATTTGGCAAAACTTAGCATCTACAGTAAATAAATCTTTCACAGAATCACAAACATAGAGTAATATAACAGTAAGCAGCGAAAATAGATAAATAGTAGTTCATGAAGCTACTATAGAAACATCAGAGTCTGAAAAAAATACAACAGAAGTCCCGAACACATAGAAATCACTAATACAAAAGTAATTGACAAGTCTGAACAAAACAACTGGAAATAACAGAAATATCTGAAAGCTGGATAGATAGATCTCCAAGCAAAGTTCCAAACTTCAAAGGTGAGGAAGATGTTGTGGCACTCAGTCTGACCCGAGCATAAAGCAAAACACAAAACACTCGAGTCAGGATTAACATTCTTATACTAGTAAATCAACTCAAGCAATATGTCAACTGAAATACAAAATAACTTAAAGGATGTTTGGGATTCCTATCCTTTAAGGATCCGTTAAACTGTCTACATGCATAGTACAATACGCTACATAGATAATGTCTATAGTAAAGTAAACTATTAAAATAGCGTTAAGGCGTTACCCATATCCCCATTAACACATTTTATATAATGCCGTAGTCTATACAGTACTGTAAACTCCACCAAACCGGTGGGCTATTAGGGAGCACTCTATAGGTACGACACAAACCAAACTCGTAGAAGGCGCGATAAGGCATGCGACAAGGCACGCGAGGCAATGCCAAGGGTAGGATTCTACCATTTTGCAGAACCGGGCTGGTGGTAATGCATAGCAGCTACTACCGCCCACCTCGAGACACACTCCCAAAATCAAAGGTGCACCCAATCAAATCACAAAGTAATAGAATGGTATCGAAGAAGTATGCTCGATCGGAGGTGCGACCTCACTTGGCCCAGGTATAGCTCATGTTTTAGTCACATCAAGCTGACTCGCGGGAGTCAGGGCTACGTTAATACCTCATACAGAATCGTGGCCAAACCATCCTACTTCGTTCTGGAATATCCACCACATACACAGTTGTTAAATTGGTTTTCGGTATGGGCAAAGATTCTGACAATATCCGATCTCGGTGTCTTTAACAACCAAACACTTATTTCACACCGTGGTCATTTTTATTTCAAACAGTTGATACTTCATATAAAAATATCGTATTCATTTCAGATCATATCACTTTCAAAATCATATCACTTTAAATCATATTCATTTCCAAAAACCATAACAGTACCAACTTAAACAATTAATGTTGAAAGTATTCGCATTTAAATCCATTTAATCTAAATCATAACAGTTCAAGCTTATAGTTAACATTGAAAGTAGTTTATATATTAGGATAGTTATTAAAAAATAGTTTATATTTGAAAATACGTTATATTTAAAATGGTTTATATATTAAAAATAGTTTATATATTAAAAAATATATATATTTAAAACTGTTTACAAGCTTAAAATAATATATCTTAAAATAATTTACACACTTAAAGGAGTTTATGTCTAAAATAGTTTCAAACTAGACTTGTTTCTTCTAATTTCACAAATCAATTCAAATCAACTTTAGTTCCAAAATTCAATTTAAATCAACCTTAGTCCAACAATTTCACTTAAGAGTTCAATTCAAATTTTTATTAAAAACCATTTTAATTTATATCGATTTCAAATCCAGGTTTAAACTACAAATTTAAACCACTTCCACTTTAATAGATTTCGACGTCCAAATATTCAAACAATTTACAATAATTCAATTTGATAAATTTCATTTATATATCAAATTCAACTTTAGTTTTATTGCAATTTGAAAATATACACTTAATCATTTTTAATAACATTAAATAAAATATCAAATTACAAATTTAAATCAATATTATATTAAATCTCAATATTATTTAATTTGAAATTATTCCCTTAATCACCTTTTTATAAATATTTAAATAAACCTCAAATTACAATTTTATTTAAATTTGAAATATTCATTAAATCACCTTTATTCAAATCCAGTTATTAAGTTATAAAATCATATCCTTAAAATCTCAAAATCAATAAGTTTAAAAGTCGACACTTATTTAAATTCTTAAATCAGCTTAATTTCAAGTCAACTCAATTTATCTTTCCAACCTTAATTTTATTAAAGTTATCACAAATCTTTTTTAAAATATTAATATAAATTGTAAATAAATATTTTAAAACATATTATGTATATATATTACTTAAATTAAATTTTTATTAAAACTTATTATATTAATTATTATTAAATTAAATCTTATTATTATTAAATCTATTTTAAATCTTATTTTATATATTTAAAAAAAAGTTATAAGTAAAATATATAATTTACATTTTTTTAAACTTAACTTATAACTTTAAAATTTCCAAAACATAAAATTTAAAAATCTAAATTTTTCACATATATTAAAATTAAAATATTCTTTATATTATATTTAAAAATCTATATTTATTATAATTCATATATTTCCTTTCAAACTTTGGAAACCATTTTAAAAAAAAATAGACCAACGGTGTCCGTATATAATTTTCTATCCTATAGTCAAGTGATACAGATATTTATCATTTCAATGCGCAATAATTTAATATTTACGGGTATATATCATTTCAACCCGCAATCCCAAAATTTCAAAATTCAATAAAATCGCTTGGGTTTATCATTTCAACCCATAACGATTTTCCCCTAATCTATAAAATCATTTGGTTATGTATCATTTCAACCCATAGGGAATTTTAGGGAACTTCGAGAGTGAGATCAATAGAATAATAATATAAAACAACATAATATATCAATTACAACATGGATCATAATAAATACACACACACACACACAACATGGATATGGTTTCATATGTCAATCATAGGTGAACAAATGAAACGCTAACATATCATATTCATTAATTTTAATTACTAACAAATTAAATTTTAACAACAAATTTTAATCGTCATTTCATGTGAATTAAATTTACTAAATATAATAATGTTAATCGTAAGTGATTGCTCACCTTTCGTGGCTAGAGAAATACCAAGAACAAGATGCGACGAATTCAAGCACAAATTTCAAAGCACGGCACGATGAACATGAATACGACGAGCAAAGTTGATAGCTTGGAATCGATGAAAAAAAATCAAGATCGGCTTGATATAAACTGAAACGATATATATATATATATGTATGTATGTATGTATGTATGTATATTTTTTCCAGATCAATATTTATCAAAACCCAATTTATTTTTAAAATCTTCAATTAAACATAACATATATATATATTAAAGTTATTACAAAATCTATATTAAAATATTAACATAAATTTGAAAATACTTTAAATATATGTTATATAAATATACCTTCAATGAAAAATAAGCAAACCATATACATATACTTCAAATGAACGACACATGAACGAGCATGAGAAGAAGTGGCGGAGTGATAGACGCTAGAAGTGAACTATTGTGCTTGTCTATGTCAGGTGGTTGACTGGTTAAGGGCGGTGCACTGGGTAGGAAGAGGCCAAGTAGTAGGGCATGGTGGTTCAAGGAGTTTGGACTGGCGGAGACATGGCTATATGGGGTTGGGAAGTTAGGGTGGTCGGCGGCTGCTATACAGGGCTGATGTGGGTTGCTGTTGCTCGGAGCAAAGGGTCGGCAAGCTTTAGTGTGGCAGTGGTTAACTTCGGTGGTGCAGCTGACGTTGATGGTAGGTGGAAGGTTATGGGCGACGTTTGGAAAAAGGTAGGGACGAGCATGCGGGTCTCGAAGCAAGCACAGAGGAGTCTCGAAGCAAGAACGAGAGCAACCATGTATAAACCTATATATATGTTTTTTTTCTAGATTCAAAATGAAACGAGAAGATGGAAAGGAAGAGACGAGAGCAATATATTCAAACCAATGAGAATTTTGAAAGTCAGAATGTGAATACAGGAAATAAATTCTAATGGCTATTGGCTATTGATTATCATGGAAGATAATGAAAAGACAAAGGGAATCCAAAAGTCCAAATACGGAACCGATACGGCATATCATTTTGTAGATTCGCCGCATACCGGACACCGAAACACACAAATGAATATACTGCGAAGATCAACACGATGAGACGAACAGAATGGTACACATATATCAGCGATACGAACATCCTATCTGTAACGACCCGATATTTTCAACCATTCGCATCCGCACATGTCGGACTTGAATTGCTCAAAATATCGCGTTGTAAATAAAAATTTGGCAAACTCATCATATACAGTAAATAAATAATCACAGATCATAAACACAGAGTAATATAATGCAGCGGAAACAAAGAAATAGTAGTTCATGAAGCTACTATATAAATACATCGGAGTTAAGTAAGATACAATAGGAATACCAAGATACAACAGGTGTAACAGTATGATAATCAGGTACAACTCAGAATACAACTGGAATCAACTGGATAACAAAATGAATAGATATCTGGTTCTTTAAAGCGAAACTCCAGCTCCAAAGGTGAGTCTCTAATACTGTACCACTCAGTCTGACCCGAGCGTAAAGCAAAACACAAAACACTCGAGTCAGGACATACATACTTATACAATGTAAACCAACTCAAGTGAACTGTAATAAAGGTACAAGTAACTTAAAGAATGCTTGGGATCGCCCATTCTTTAAGGATCCGTTAAACTATCTACTATGTAGTAATATTCGCTATTATAATAATGTCTAATCATAAAATAAACATACTTTTAAATAGCATTAAGGAGTGACCCAATATTCCCCTTAACACGTAATAGTCCCAGTAGTCAATCCAGTATTAGCATACTCCCAAAATGGGGGCTACCCTCGATACTCCACAGGCTACAGGAGAAATCACAACTCGTAGTAAAGCTCGATATGGTAGGTGACACGGCACACAAGGCAATGCCAGGGTAGATATACCAATTATGCACACGGACTGATGGAAACGCATAACAGCCACTACCACTCCACCTCGAACAACACTCCCAAATCGAGGGGTGCACCCAAACAATCACAAAGTAATAGAATGGTATCGAAGAAGTGCGTCCGATAAGAGGTGCTACCTCACTGGTCTGAGATCGCTCTTGTTTTAGCCACCTTATGCCAACTCACGGGAGTTGGGTCCACGTATATACCTTAGGATCGTCGCCACCATCCTACTTCATTCTGGAAACTCCACCGCGTACACAGTTGTTAAAGTGGTTTTCGGTATCGACAGAGAGTATGTCCATATCTGATCCCGGTCTCTTTAACAACCAATCGTTATTATAACCCATGGTTAATATTTTAAAATAATATTTTATACTTCAAAATAGAATATCATTTCAAATCCAAAACTTTCTCAAAATAAAGATTAAATCAATTCCAAACCATTTCAATAAATTTAAAATATCATATCATTTCAAAACTTCATTTCAAATCATTTCAATATATCAAAATATTGTATCCTTTCAAAAACTTCATTTCAAATCATTTAATATATCAAAATATCATATCTTTTCAAAACTTCATTATCAAATCATCATTTGAGTCCAAATCCAAATATTCAACTTTAAATACCTTTTAAATTCAAAGACATCATTCATTTATTATCATTTCAAGCCACCTTTTAAATAGTTTATATTTCAATCAAAATAATTCATTTAAACCATTTAAAAGTGTAATTATTATACTTTCAAATCAAGTATTCAATTTCCAAAGTTTTAAACCATTCTAAGTTCATTTACTAAGTTAAAAACCATAAACATTGAAAATTTCAGCCTTTCACAGCATTTCGAAAAAGCTATTATAAGTTATACTTTAAAACATTTTAACTCAGCAAAGACATTATTTAAAAATGATGTTAAATCTCAGTTTTAGTTGAAAATTAGTTTAAAACAGCAAAGACATCATTTTAAAACTGCTGTTGAATCTCAGGTTTCAAAATAAGGGTTATAAACTTATTCAGCAAAGACAGCAGACCACTACAGCAATTACAGAACTGCTGTAATAGACCTGAGTCAAGTTTTAGCTTATTTAGTTCAACTACAGCAACTACAGCATTTCAGAAATGCTGTAATAGCTCTTTTATTCAAATTTTAGTGCAATTCAGAACCATAGCATTTCTGAATGCTATTAAAAGTATTTTCCAGATTTAGTGTATTTCCAACAAATAATAAACTTTAATTTAAACCATTTAAACATTATAAAAATCATATTTTTAACATTCAAAAATGTTCATTAACAATACTCTTTTAATTTATGATTTTTATAAAGTAAACTTTTACAATAAAATCCAAATTTTCAATAATTTCACTTAACACATTCAAGTGTACAATTTTCCCATTTTTACATTTGACAATTTATTAACACTTACATTTTTAAATTACCATTTCACAAATTAAACTAAATTTCCAATTTATTTAATTTACTTAATCCTTTATTTTAAAACCAAATATCACATTTCCAAGTCAAGTTATATTTCAGATTACACTTTTGAGCATTCATTTATTTAACCATTTCAATTCATAGAAAAATCAATAATACTTCATTAAATCATTTAAATTCAAATTTAAATCAACTTATCATATTTTCCATTTTCCAAATAAAATTAAATTTCCATTTTATTTATATAACTTAAATTCATTTTAAATCAAAATCCAAATTTCCAAACTTGAGTTATTTTCAAAAATTCACTTTTACCATTCATTTAAATTACATTTTTAACTTCTAGAAAAATCCAAATTTCTTTATTTAAACATTAAAAATCCAATTTGAATCAAATTTTCATAATTCTACACTTTTAAAAATATTTAAAATATTCAAAATACTTTATAAAAATAACCACGGGCCTGCATATAGTTTTCTAACCTAGGTCAAGTGATACGGATATGTAACATTTCAATCCGCAGTTTAAAAAGCAAAATCCGGGTTCTATCATTTCAAACCCGCTATCCCAAGTTAAAATAAAATAAATAAAAACCGCTCAGGCCTATCATTTCATCCCATAACGATTTTTTCTTATTCTAAAGTCCGTTCAGGTATGTATCATTTCAACCCATAGTGAATCTAATATACAGGGAACTTGCAGTGTGATAAACAGGTATAAATGAACAGTTTAACAATAAATAACAGTAACAGATAATATGACAGGTAAAATAACAGGTTTAACAACATATAATTAATAATCACAGGCAGGTATAACATAATATAACATTCTACACATTCAATTGTTGTCAATTCACATTTGCATAAGTATAAATGTCAGGTGAGATTTACTCACCTTTTAACGCTGGAGCTAGCGATCAAAACACACATAATAGATTCCAGAAAGCACGACAAGCATGATACAACACGACTTTTGATTTGAATGAATACCTTGATATTTATCTTGTAAACAGTAACCAAAACAAGACAATATACACATAAATATTCGACACAAAACAATGTTGAAACAATGAAGATAAGAAGCAACAAAGGAATAGATTACTTGACCATGCTTTAACCATTCAAATGCTTGGCCTAGGAGATTCTTGGGCTCAGCCATGATGATGCTTTGGCTCAGGTATGGCATCATATAGGTCAGGTTTAACATCATATAGGCAAGGCAACAAGTGGATGAAGGTGGTAGTGGTGAAAATATGAAGCATTCATAGGTTCAAGTGCAAAATAGGATGGTTTTGTCAACATGTAGGCTCAGCTTGGTCACATATGGGCTCGGCTCATGCTTGTTTCAAGTCAGGTCAGAGGAGAGCCTGATGGTTAGGGGTCAGGTCATGATGGTGGTGGAGCTAGGGAAGGTGGCCAAGGCAAACTATGAAGGTGATGGTGGCATATAGGTCAGCTAGGCATTGTTTTGTGGAGTTTTGCAATGTTTTTGTGGTGCTTTGTTCAAGGAATGGTCATGGCACTTTCAGGTCAGAGGAGAAGGTTGTTAGGCCATGGATTATGTGGGGAAAGAAGTGGTGGTGGTCGGTGGAGGATATAGTGGAGTTTGTGGCCGAGCAACATGTGAAAGAATCAAGGAAGTTTCAAGTAAAACAATGGGAAAAAGAAGAAGAAAGGAGAGAAAAGAGAGGCCATTGCTTACTTTTTGCTTTCAGATCTGAGTTTGGCCGTGAGTAGTGATGGAATGAGAAGCTTTCTCACGTGAAATACAAACAAAAACTCATGGCTACAATAAAGTTTTGAATCGCCAAAGCAAGTGAAAAGGCAAGCAAATGAAAGGTCAAATGCTTAAAGCTTTTTGTCTCTTCAAATTTCCATTTCCTTTTAAATCAAATAAAAACAAATAAAATTCAGTAAATGAAATTTAAAAACTAAAACAAAGTAAAATAAAATAAAAATAAATAATTAAATTTAAAGAAAATAGAAAAATAATTTAAAGAAATAGTTTAAAAATTCAAAACAGGACTTAAAAATTACAAATAGAATATCACTAGTTTTAGAAAATTTCTATTTCACTTTAAAACAAATAAAAGGTCAAATAAATAAAATAAATGAGGAACAAAATAAAGTGGGAATGAGAATAAAATAAGATTTAAGAAAAATAGAAGAATAAATAAAGAATTACTTTAATTAATTGAAACTGGAAATTAGAATTTGTAAATAAATTGCAGCTGACTTGGAAAATTCCAATTGTTCTTTTAAAAATGTTTTAAAAACCAAAATATATACATAGCATGTTACCCATATAAATATAATTTAGAACATTACATGACCAAATAAAATATTATTTATATAATTTAAAATAAACAATTTTGTTAAATACAGCAAATTACACACAATATTTAAAAGGGCATAACTTTCACATTATAAATCAGATTTCAACGAAACGAAAAGCAGTATTCTTGAAATTTTATTTATTTCATAATAAAAGATAAAATTCAAAATTTTAAACTTTTAAACTTTTAAATTTTTAAATTAAAAGTCAAAGTTTGACCATATTGACCAAAATTCACTATTTTGGAAAATACTCTATTTATTCATGTTTGGGATTAAAATTCAGTTACAAATCATAATTAATATTTAAAATAAAAAATTTATCCATTTTAATAAATAAAATAAAGTTTTTAAATCAGGAAATTCAATTTAAAATAATTACAAAATACAGGGTTGTTACACTCTCCCCCACTCAAAACTTTTCGTCCCCGAAAAGGAATGAGGTACGGGAAAGATACAGAAAAAGATAGAATGGAATAGGATTAAGATAAGATGACAAGAAGATTGAAATTGTACCTGATAACTGTTATTATAGGTATGTTTAACAAGGTGGAGATGATCTTCCCAAGATCCTCCAGAATCAAGAGCATAAGCACGAAAAAAGATCCTCTAGAATCTGATTCACCCCTTTCCGTTTGACCGTCGGTCTATGGATGGTAAGCAGTGCTCAGATTCAGAATAGAGAGAAGTAAAAACCACATAAGAGATAGAAAAGTTAAATGATGAAGGAAAAAGAGAAAGAAAGAAAGACTAGAACAAACTTATTAAGCAAAATACGAAAACACGATTCATCAAATCAATAAAGAGAGTAGGAGCATTAGTCAAACCAAAAGGCATGACTAACTATTCATAGAAAAACCATTCTTAGTACGGAAAGCAGTCTCGGGAATACTTTCCTCAGCAACACTGAGTTGGTGAAAATTAGTGGTAAGATCAAACTGAAAGAGAACAGTAGCTCCAAGGCTAACCAATTCGAATTTGATTTCCTACTTAGAAGGTAGGAGAATGGAAACAACCAGAAAGAAAATAGATTGGAAAACAGAATAAGATAATAAATTTAAAACCATGAAAATTTCAACTTACATTAATAATAAATTTCATCCAGTTGATATCACTTGAGTTAAATAAATCTTAATTATTTTTAAATCTTATTATCTCATCATCAAATCAACAATTTATAAAGTCATGAATTTGAACAATCATTTATTATATTTCATCTTTATTCATTAAATTTCATTCTTCTTTATTCCAATTTATTCTTAAATTTATTCCACTTAATATATCAAATCCTATATATATTAAGTTTTTTTTCACTTATTATAACTATTTCAATTTATTTATATTTCTTTTAAATATCATGGTAAATTATTCAATTAACCTTTTTCTCTATTTACCTCTATTGATCCTTTATAAATAAAATTTAAGTGTATAACATTTTTTATAATCACTTAAGTTTTATTTATAAAAATTCTCTTTATTTTGTATATTTTCCAATTACATATTCAACTTCTGAATAATTTAGGTAAGTTATATTGGAATGTAATTGAGTATTATACAAATAAAAATTTCTAATTCAATTATCTCAAGCTTAACTATTTATCCAAAATTGTAATTTCATCTTATAATTGACCTTATCCTTTAAGATAAAATTTAGGAATTAAACTTCCGATTAACTTCAAACTATTTAGAGAAATTAAATATATACTTAATATATATCAAATCAAATTTGAAATCATATACCAATATATATTATACATCAAGTCATATTTTAGAAATCCAAATAAATTTATTTTCAAAACAAAACTGTAGCAAAACTACAGAATGGTTTCTTCACTACGAAACTCGAAAATGAATGTCGATGATGCTGCAGTCATCGCCGAAATTATTTCCCAGCGACAAAGAAAAGAGCACTGATTTACAAATTAAAAATCCTTTGAAACAATTCCTACTAGAAATACTTTTAAATAGTATATCCTTTAAAACTTAATCCATTTAAATTTCCAAATTAATTTATAACCATGTTTAATTATTTAGATATGAAACTAAAGTTAATGATTATGAAATACATGCAAAGTTAAATATTATTCCTTAACATCCAATTCAGTTAATTATCAAAATTCAGAAAATTATCCTTATACATATTATAATTATACAAAAAATTTCTATCTACTAAATTCGAAAACCATATTGTGTCAGTTTGCTTTGTTCGAGTGTTTTGGAGATCCTATCGATAGCGTTGATCAGACGAACCGATCGGAAACCCAAATCAACATCAGCAACTCAAACAACGCAATATAAACATCTTTAAAATATAAAATTTTCAAATACAAGATTAATGTTTCAAAATAAGAATAGGGATTCAAATTGATGGACTCAAATTAAAGAGAATTCTGTTTTGAAGATAAATTGGAGACAAAGATAAGACGATTAAATAACAGAATAGGAAGATGAGTAAGCCTATAGATATCGCGGGCAACTTTAACCAAGTCAACCGTGACTTAATGAATAAGATCGATGTGGATTTTCTGGGGTAAATTAACATTCGATCTCAAGAGATAGAATTCGGGCATAGCAAGAGATAATAGCATCGTAAACCGAGGATACAGAAGTCTTCGGTGAATCAATGCTTCTTGTAAAGGAGTTTCACCCCTTTATAAGTCATTAGAATATTGGCGGGACCGCCAATTTATTAGAAAGGTTATTCGGAGTGGAGTTATGGGACACTCAAAAATCAAGAAGACACGGATAGGGAAGAACAAGAATGGACTTTGGAACCGAAGGGAACGTTCCGAAATTCTAAGGAAACCAAATCGAAGAAGAAGGAATTCAAGTTCGAACAAAAGTGATTCTGTAATTAAATTTACTCTATATGATGAGTTTGCCTAAAACCAGAGCTCTGATACCACATGTAACGACCGATATTTTCAACCATTCGCATCCGCACATGTCGGACTTGAATTGCTCAAAATATCGCGTTGTAAATAAAAATTTGGCAAACTCATCATATACAGTAAATAAATAATCACATATCACAGACACAGAGTAATATAATGCAGCGGAAACAAAGAAATAGTAGTTCATGAAGCTACTATATAAATACATCGGAGTTAAGTAAGATACAATAGGAATACCAAGATACAACAGGTGTAACAGTATGATAATCAGGTACAACTCAGAATACAACTGGAATCAACTGGATAACAAAATGAATAGATATCTGGTTCTTCAAAGCGAAACTCCAGCTCCAAAGGTGAGTCTCTAATGTTATATCACTCAGTCCGACCCGAGCGTAAAGCAAAACACAAAACACTCGAGTCAGGACATACATACTTGTACGATGTAAACCAACTCAAGTGAACTGTAATAAAGGTACAAGTAACTTAAAGAATGCTTGGGATCGCCCATTCTTTAAGGATCCGTTAAACTATCTACTATGTAGTAATATTCGCTATTATAATAATGTCTAATCATAAAATAAACATACTTTTAAATAGCATTAAGGAGTGACCCAATATTCCCCTTAACACGTAATAGTCCCAGTAGTCTATCCAGTATTAGCATACTCCCAAAATGGGGGCTACCCTCCATACTCCACAGGCTACAGGAGAAATCACAACTCGTAGTAAAGCTCGATATGGTAGGTGACACGGCACACAAGGCAATGCCAGGGTAGATATACCAATTATGCACACGGACTGATGGAAACGCATAGCAGCCACTACCGCTCCACCTCGAACAACACTCCCAAATCGAGGGGTGCACCCAAACAATCATAAAGTAATAGAATGGTATCGAAGAAGTGCGTCCGATAAGAGGTGCTACCTCACTGGTCTGAGATCGCTCTTGTTTTAGCCACCTTATGCCAACTCACGGGAGTTGGGTCCACGTATATACCTTAGGATCGTCGCCACCATCCTACTTCATTCTGGAAACTCCACCGCGTACACAGTTGTTAAAGTGGTTTTCGGTATCGACAAAGAGTATGTCCATATCTGATCCCGGTCTCTTTAACAACCAATCGTTATTATAACCCGTGGTTAATATTTTAAAATAATATTTTATACTTCAAAATAGAATATCATTTCAAATCCAAAACTTTCTCAAAATAAAGATTAAATCAATTCCAAACCATTTCAATAAATTTAAAATATCATATCATTTCAAAACTTCATTTCAAATCATTTCAATATATCAAAATATTGTATCCTTTCAAAAACTTCATTTCAAACCATTTAATATATCAAAATATCATATCTTTTCAAAACTTCATTATCAAATCATCATTTGAGTCCAAATCCAAATATTCAACTTTAAATACCTTTTAAATTCAAAGACATCATTCATTTATTATCATTTCAAGCCACCTTTTAAATAGTTTATATTTCAATCAAAATAATTCATTTAAACCATTTAAAAGTGTAATTATTATACTTTCAAATCAAGTATTCAATTTCCAAAGTTTTAAACCATTCTGAGTTCATTTACTAAGTTAAAAACCATAAACATTGAAAATTTCAGCCTTTCACAGCATTTCGAAAAAGCTATTATAAGTTATACTTTAAAACATTTTAACTCAGTAATGACATTATTTAAAAATGATGTTAAATCTCAGTTTTAGTTGAAAATTAGTTTAAAACAGCAAAGACATCATTTTAAAACTGCTGTTGAATCTCAGGTTTCAAAATAAGGGTTATAAACTTATTCAGCAAAGACAGCAGGCCACTACAGCAATTACAGAACTGCTGTAAAAGACCTGAGTCAAGTTTTAGCTTATTTAGTTCAACTACAGCAACTACAGCATTTCAGAAATGCTGTAATAGCTCTTTTATTCAAATTTTAGTGCAATTCAGAACCATAGCATTTCTGAATGCTATTAAAAGTATTTTCCAGATTTAGTGTATTTCCAACAAATAATAAACTTTAATTTAAACCATTTAAACATTATAAAAATCATATTTTTAACATTCAAAAATGTTCATTAACAATACTCTTTTAATTTATGATTTTTATAAAGTAAACTTTTATAATAAAATCCAAATTTTCAATAATTTCACTTAACACATTCAAGTGTACAATTTTCCCATTTTTACATTTGACAATTTATTAACACTTACATTTTTAAATTACCATTTCACAAATTAAACTAAATTTCCAATTTATTTAATTTACTTAATCCTTTATTTTAAAACCAAATATCACATTTCCAAGTCAAGTTATATTTCAGATTACACTTTTGAGCATTCATTTATTTAACCATTTCAATTCATAGAAAAATCAATAATACTTCATTAAATCATTTAAATTCAAATTTAAATCAACTTATCATATTTTCCATTTTCCAAATAAAATTAAATTTCCATTTTATTTATATAACTTAAATTCATTTTAAATCAAAATCCAAATTTCCAAACTTGAGTTATTTTCAAAAATTCACTTTTACCATTCATTTAAATTACATTTTTAACTTCTAGAAAATCCAAATTTCTTTATTTAAACATTAAAAATCCAATTTGAATCAAATTTTCATAATTCTATACTTTTAAAAATATTTAAAATATTCAAAATACTTTATAAAAATAACCACGGGCCTGCATATAGTTTTCTAACCTAGGTCAAGTGATACGGATATGTAACATTTCAATCCGCAGTTTAAAAAGCAAAATCCGGGTTCTATCATTTCAAACCCGCTATCCCAAGTTAAAATAAAATAAATAAAAACCGCTCAGGCCTATCATTTCATCCCATAACGATTTTTTCTTATTCTAAAGTCCGTTCAGGTATGTATCATTTCAACCCATAGTGAATCTAATATACAGGGAACTTGCAGTGTGATAAACAGGTATAAATGAACAGTTTAACAATAAATAACAGTAATAGATAATATGACAGGTAAAATAACAGGTTTAACATCATATAATTAATAATCACAGGCAGGTATAACATAATATAACATTCTACACATTCAATTGTTGTCAATTCACATTTGCATAAGTATAAATGTCAGGTGAGATTTACTCACCTTTTAACGCTGGAGCTAGCGATCAAAACACACATAATAGATTCCAGAAAGCACGACAAGCATGATACAACACGACTTTTGATTTGAATGAATAGAGAGCCTTGATATTTATCTTGTAAACAGTAACCAAAACAAGACAATATACACATAAATATTCGACACAAAACAATGTTGAAACAATGAAGATAAGAAGCAACAAAGGAATAGATTACTTGACCATGCTTTAACCATTCAAATGCTTGGCCTAGGAGATTCTTGGGCTCAGCCATGATGATGCTTTGGCTCAGGTATGGCATCATATAGGTCAGGTTTAACATCATATAGGCAAGGCAACAAGTGGATGAAGGTGGTAGTGGTGAAAATATGAAGCATTCATAGGTTCAAGTGCAAAATAGGATGGTTTTGTCAACATGTAGGCTCAGCTTGGTCACATATGGGCTCGGCTCATGCTTGTTTCAAGTCAGGTCAGAGGAGAGCCTGATGGTTAGGGGTCAGGTCATGATGGTGGTGGAGCTAGGGAAGGTGGCCAAGGCAAACTATGAAGGTGATGGTGGCATATAGGTCAGCTAGGCATTGTTTTGTGGAGTTTTGCAATGTTTTTGTGGTGCTTTGTTCAAGGAATGGTCATGGCACTTTCAGGTCAGAGGAGAAGGTTGTTAGGCCATGGATTATGTGGGGAAAGAAGTGGTGGTGGTCGGTGGAGGATATAGTGGAGTTTGTGGCCGAGCAACATGTGAAAGAATCAAGGAAGTTTCAAGTAAAACAATGGGAAAAAGAAGAAGAAAGGAGAGAAAAGAGAGGCCATTGCTTACTTTTTGCTTTCAGATCTGAGTTTGGCCGTGAGTAGTGATGGAATGAGAAGCTTTCTCACGTGAAATACAAACAAAAACTCACGGCTACAATAAAGTTTTGAATCGCCAAAGCAAGTGAAAAGGCAAGCAAATGAAAGGTCAAATGCTTAAAGCTTTTTGTCTCTTCAAATTTCCATTTCCTTTTAAATCAAATAAAATTCAGTAAATGAAATTTAAAAACTAAAACAAAGTAAAATAAAATAAAAATAAATAATTAAATTTAAAGAAAATAGAAAAATAATTTAAAGAAATAGTTTAAAAATTCAAAACAGGACTTAAAAATTACAAATAGAATATCACTAGTTTTAGAAAATTTCTATTTCACTTTAAAACAAATAAAAGGTCAAATAAATAAAATAAATGAGGAACAAAATAAAGTGGGAATGAGAATAAAATAAGATTTAAGAAAAATAGAAGAATAAATAAAGAATTACTTTAATTAATTGAAACTGGAAATTAGAATTTGTAAATAAATTGCAGCTGACTTGGAAAATTCCAATTGTTCTTTTAAAAATGTTTTAAAAACCAAAATATATACATAGCATGTTATTTACCCATATAAATATAATTTAGAACATTACATGACCAAATAAAATATTATTTATATAATTTAAAATAAACAATTTTGTTAAATACAGCAAATTACACACAATATTTAAAAGGGCATAACTTTCACATTATAAATCAGATTTCAACGAAACGAAAAGCAGTATTCTTGAAATTTTATTTATTTCATAATAAAAGATAAAATTCAAAATTTTAAACTTTTAAACTTTTAAATTTTTAAATTAAAAGTCAAAGTTTGACCATATTGACCAAAATTCACTATTTTGGAAAATACTCTATTTATTCATGTTTGGGATTAAAATTCACATACAAATCATAATTAATATTTAAAATAAAATTTTTATCCATTTTAATAAATAAAATAAAGTTTTTAAATCAGGAAATTCAATTTAAAATAATTACAAAATACAGGGTTGTTACACTCTCCCCCACTCAAAACTTTTCGTCCCCGAAAAGGAATGAGGTACGGGAAAGATACAGAAAAAGATAGAATGGAATAGGATTAAGATAAGATGACAAGAAGATTGAAATTGTACCTGATAACTGTTATTATAGGTATGTTTAACAAGGTGGAGATGATCTTCCCAAGATCCTCCAGAATCAAGAGCATAAGCACGAAAAAAGATCCTCTAGAATCTGATTCACCCCTTTCCGTTTGACCGTCGGTCTATGGATGGTAAGCAGTGCTCAGATTCAGAATAGGGAGAAGTAAAAACCACATAAGAGATAGAAAAGTTAAATGATGAAGGAAAAAGAGAAAGAAAGAAAGAATAGAACAAACTTATTAAGCAAAATACGAAAACACGATTCATCAAATCAATAAAGAGAGTAGGAGCATTAGTCAAACCAAAAGGCATGACTAACTATTCATAGAAAAACCATTCTTAGTACGGAAAGCAGTCTCGGGAATACTTTCCTCAGCAACACTGAGTTGGTGAAAATTAGTGGTAAGATCAAACTGAAAGAGAACAGTAGCTCCAAGGCTAACCAATTCGAATTTGATTTCCTACTTAGAAGGTAGGAGAATGGAAACAACCAGAAAGAAAATAGATTGGAAAACAGAATAAGATAATAAATTTAAAACCATGAAAATTTCAACTTACATTAATAATAAATTTCATCCAGTTGATATCACTTGAGTTAAATAAATCTTAATTATTTTTAAATCTTATTATCTCATCATCAAATCAACAATTTATAAAGTCATGAATTTGAACAATCATTTATTATATTTCATCTTTATTCATTAAATTTCATTCTTCTTTATTCCAATTTATTCTTAAATTTATTCCACTTAATATATCAAATCCTATATATATTAAGTTTTTTTTCACTTATTATAACTATTTCAATTTATTTATATTTCTTTTAAATATCATGGTAAATTATTCAATTAACCTTTTTCTCTATTTACCTCTATTGATCCTTTATAAATAAAATTTAAGTGTATAACATTTTTTATAATCACTTAAGTTTTATTTATAAAAATTCTCTTTATTTTGTATATTTTCCAATTACATATTCAACTTCTGAATAATTTAGGTAAGTTATATTGGAATGTAATTGAGTATTATACAAATAAAAATTTCTAATTCAATTATCTCAAGCTTAACTATTTATCCAAAATTGTAATTTCATCTTATAATTGACCTTATCCTTTAAGATAAAATTTAGGAATTAAACTTCCGATTAACTTCAAACTATTTAGAGAAATTAAATATATACTTAATATATATCAAATCAAATTTGAAATCATATACCAATATATATTATACATCAAGTCATATTTTAGAAATCCAAATAAATTTATTTTCAAAACAAAACTGTAGCAAAACTACAGAATGGTTTCTTCACTATGAAACTCGAAAATGAATGTCGATGATGCTGCAGTCATCGCCGAAATTATTTCCCAGCGACAAAGAAAAGAGCACTGATTTACAAATTAAAAATCCTTTGAAACAATTCCTACTAGAAATACTTTTAAATAGTATATCCTTTAAAACTTAATCCATTTAAATTTCCAAATTAATTTATAACCATGTTTAATTATTTAGATATGAAACTAAAGTTAATGATTATGAAATACATGCAAAGTTAAATATTATTCCTTAACATCCAATTCAGTTAATTATCAAAATTCAGAAAATTATCCTTATACATATTATAATTATACAAAAAATTTCTATCTACTAAATTCGAAAACCATATTGTGTCAGTTTGCTTTGTTCGAGTGTTTTGGAGATCCTATCGATAGCGTTGATCAGACGAACCGATCGGAAACCCAAATCAACATCAGCAACTCAAACAACACAATATAAACATCTTTAAAATATAAAATTTTCAAATACGAGATTAATGTTTCAAAATAAGAATAGGGATTCAAATTGATGGACTCAAATTAAAGAGAATTCTGTTTTGAAGATAAATTGGAGACAAAGATAAGACGATTAAATAACAGAATAGGAAGATGAGTAAGCCTATAGATATCGCGGGCAACTTTAACCAAGTCAACCGTGACTTAATGAATAAGATCGATGTGGATTTTCTGGGGTAAATTAACATTCGATCTCAAGAGATAGAATTCGGGCATAGCAAGAGATAATAGCATCGTAAACCGAGGATACAGAAGTCTTCGGTGAATCAATGCTTCTTGTAAAGGAGTTTCACCCCTTTATAAGTCATTAGAATATTGGCGGGACCGCCAATTTATTAGAAAGGTTATTCGGAGTGGAGTTATGGGACACTCAAAAATCAAGAAGACACGGATAGGGAAGAACAAGAATGGACTTTGGAACCGAAGGGAACGTTCCGAAATTCTAAGGAAACCAAATCGAAGAAGAAGGAATTCAAGTTCGAACAAAAGTGATTCTGTAATTAAATTTACTCTATATGATGAGTTTGCCTAAAACTAGAGCTCTGATACCACATGTAACGACCGATATTTTCAACCATTCGCATCCGCACATGTCGGACTTGAATTGCTCAAAATATCGCGTTGTAAATAAAAATTTGGCAAACTCATCATATACAGTAAATAAATAATCACATATCACAGACACAGAGTAATATAATGCAGCGGAAACAAAGAAATAGTAGTTCATGAAGCTACTATATAAATACATCGGAGTTAAGTAAGATACAATAGGAATACCAAGATACAACAGGTGTAACAGTATGATAATCAGGTACAACTCAGAATACAACTGGAATCAACTGGATAACAAAATGAATAGATATCTGGTTCTTCAAAGCGAAACTCCAGCTCCAAAGGTGAGTCTGTAATGTTGTATCACTCAGTCTGACCCGAGCGTAAAGCAAAACACAAAACACTCGAGTCAGGACATACATACTTATACGATGTAAACCAACTCAAGTGAACTGTAATAAAGGTACAAGTAACTTAAAGAATGCTTGGGATCGCCCATTCTTTAAGGATCCGTTAAACTATCTACTATGTAGTAATATTCGCTATTATAATAATGTCTAATCATAAAATAAACATACTTTTAAATAGCATTAAGGAGTGACCCAATATTCCCCTTAACACGTAATAGTCCCAGTAGTCTATCCAGTATTAGCATACTCCCAAAATGGGGGCTACCCTCCATACTCCACAGGCTACAGGAGAAATCACAACTCGTAGTAAAGCTCGATATGGTAGGTGACATGGCACACAAGGCAATGCCAGGGTAGATATACCAATTATGCACACGGACTGATGGAAACGCATAGCAGCCACTACCGCTCCACCTCGAACAACACTCCCAAATCGAGGGGTGCACCCAAACAATCACAAAGTAATAGAATGGTATCGAAGAAGTGCGTCCGATAAGAGGTGCTACCTCACTGGTCTGAGATCGCTCTTGTTTTAGCCACCTTATGCCAACTCACGGGAGTTGGGTCCACGTATATACCTTAGGATCGTCGCCACCATCCTACTTCATTCTGGAAACTCCACCGCGTACACAGTTGTTAAAGTGGTTCTCGGTATCGACAGAGAGTATGTCCATATCTGATCTCGGTCTCTTTAACAACCAATCGTTATTATAACCCGTGGTTAATATTTTAAAATAATATTTTATACTTCAAAATAGAATATCATTTCAAATCCAAAACTTTCTCAAAATAAAGATTAAATCAATTCCAAACCATTTCAATAAATTTAAAATATCATATCATTTCAAAACTTCATTTCAAATCATTTCAATATATCAAAATATTGTATCCTTTCAAAAACTTCATTTCAAATCATTTAATATATCAAAATATCATATCTTTTCAAAACTTCATTATCAAATCATCATTTGAGTCCAAATCCAAATATTCAACTTTAAATACCTTTTAAATTCAAAGACATCATTCATTTATTATCATTTCAAGCCACCTTTTAAATAGTTTATATTTCAATCAAAATAATTCATTTAAACCATTTAAAAGTGTAATTATTATACTTTCAAATCAAGTATTCAATTTCCAAAGTTTTAAACCATTCTGAGTTCATTTACTAAGTTAAAAACCATAAACATTGAAAATTTCAGCCTTTCACAGCATTTCGAAAAAGCTATTATAAGTTATACTTTAAAACATTTTAACTCAGCAATGACATTATTTAAAAATGATGTTAAATCTCAGTTTTAGTTGAAAATTAGTTTAAAACAGCAAAGACATCATTTTAAAACTGCTGTTGAATCTCAGGTTTCAAAATAAGGGTTATAAACTTATTCAGCAAAGACAGCAGGCCACTACAGCAATTACAGAACTGCTGTAATAGACCTGAGTCAAGTTTTAGCTTATTTAGTTCAACTACAGCAACTACAGCATTTCAGAAATGCTGTAATAGCTCTTTTATTCAAATTTTAGTGCAATTCAGAACCATAGCATTTCTGAATGCTATTAAAAGTATTTTCCAGATTTAGTGTATTTCCAACAAATAATAAACTTTAATTTAAACCATTTAAACATTATAAAAATCATATTTTTAACATTCAAAAATGTTCATTAACAATACTCTTTTAATTTATGATTTTTATAAAGTAAACTTTTACAATAAAATCCAAATTTTCAATAATTTCACTTAACACATTCAAGTGTACAATTTTCCCATTTTTACATTTGACAATTTATTAACACTTACATTTTTAAATTACCATTTCACAAATTAAACTAAATTTCCAATTTATTTAATTTACTTAATCCTTTATTTTAAAACCAAATATCACATTTCCAAGTCAAGTTATATTTCAGATTACACTTTTGAGCATTCATTTATTTAACCATTTCAATTCATAGAAAAATCAATAATACTTCATTAAATCATTTAAATTCAAATTTAAATCAACTTATCATATTTTCCATTTTCCAAATAAAATTAAATTTCCATTTTATTTATATAACTTAAATTCATTTTAAATCAAAATCCAAATTTCCAAACTTGAGTTATTTTCAAAAATTCACTTTTACCATTCATTTAAATTACATTTTTAACTTCTAGAAAATCCAAATTTCTTTATTTAAACATTAAAAATCCAATTTGAATCAAATTTTCATAATTCTACACTTTTAAAAATATTTAAAATATTCAAAATACTTTATAAAAATAACCACGGGCCTGCATATAGTTTTCTAACCTAGGTCAAGTGATACGAATATGTAACATTTCAATCCGCAGTTTAAAAAGCAAAATCCGGGTTCTATCATTTCAAACCCGCTATCCCAAGTTAAAATAAAATAAATAAAAACCGCTCAGGCCTATCATTTCATCCCATAACGATTTTTTCTTATTCTAAAGTCCGTTCAGGTATGTATCATTTCAACCCATAGTGAATCTAATATACAGGGAACTTGCAGTGTGATAAACAGGTATAAATGAACAGTTTAACAATAAATAACAGTAACAGATAATATGACAGGTAAAATAACAGGTTTAACATCATATAATTAATAATCACAGGCAGGTATAACATAATATAACATTCTATACATTCAATTGTTGTCAATTCACATTTGCATAAGTATAAATGTCAGGTGAGATTTACTCACCTTTTAACGCTGGAGCTAGCGATCAAAACACACATAATAGATTCCAGAAAGCACGACAAGCATGATACAACACGACTTTTGATTTGAATGAATAGAGAGCCTTGATATTTATCTTATAAACAGTAACCAAAACAAGACAATATACACATAAATATTCGACACAAAACAATGTTGAAACAATGAAGATAAGAAGCAACAAAGGAATAGATTACTTGACCATGCTTTAACCATTCAAATGCTTGGCCTAGGAGATTCTTGGGCTCAGCCATGATGATGCTTTGGCTCAGGTATGGCATCATATAGGTCAGGTTTAACATCATATAGGCAAGGCAACAAGTGGATGAAGGTGGTAGTGGTGAAAATATGAAGCATTCATAGGTTCAAGTGCAAAATAGGATGGTTTTGTCAACATGTAGGCTCAGCTTGGTCACATATGGGCTCGGCTCATGCTTGTTTCAAGTCAGGTCAGAGGAGAGCCTGATGGTTAGGGGTCAGGTCATGATGGTGGTGGAGCTAGGGAAGGTGGCCAAGGCAAACTATGAAGGTGATGGTGGCATATAGGTCAGCTAGGCATTGTTTTGTGGAGTTTTGCAATGTTTTTGTGGTGCTTTGTCACATCCCGAAATTTTCGACTTTCGAAAATTCAACATCGATACTCACTTTATCGACTGCCGAGAAATCGAACGCCGGAAACTCCAATAGTGAGGGTTTTAGAAAGAAGGAAAAGTAGAAGAAGAAGAAGATAGAAGAAAAAGAGAAGAAAGAAAGAAGAAGAACAACAGAAAACATCAGAACGACATCAATAGAAACACAGAACAGAGACAATATCAGAATCTCACATATCGCAGCGGAACAATATATAATAGATAACACTAGTCTTTTAAAAACAAAGAACTATATCAGTTTATACATACATCAATCAGAGTCATATACAACAATGGACAGTTTTATAAAACTTGTCCTCATACAGAATACACAGCGGAATACATACTATCAGATACAAATACTACGTCTCGCCATCCAGCTTATCTCCAAAGCTCCAGAATATCCAGAATATCCTGATAATATAACTCTAGGCTGCCCGTGTGGAAATTGGTGGGCACCCAGAGTTTAGAAGGAAACAATAAACTCCGAGTCAGTCATGGTGACTGGTGTGAGATCGTAAAACAGTTATTCTTTAAAATAAACAACAGGATAACTTTAAAGTCAATTCGAAATGCTTTTTGGAAAATGAGACTATCATAAGACCTCCCGCCACACACACAATGCAAACGCAGACTTGGAGGAGATTTCTTCTTATGATAGTCAAAGATGCTTACTACGCAAAAATCAAATTCTTTTTGATATTATTATTAGTGCATAGTGTAGAAAACATTTCGAAAGTAGAATATAAATCTTAGCCAGCATAGGTACCATTATAGTATGCTTACTATAGCTACCATATTAAATGGCAGGTTCTACAACTAAAACCGTACAAGTCACGTATTGTTTCTTTGGATTTCCAACAAATGGTCAGGCTAAGGAACTTCCTATCCACGATGGGTACGTCCCTGGAATAGACGACCCGAGAAATAACCTAACATTACGGTTAGATCTCTGCCAACACAAGGCCGGGTTACCTCTGCAAAAGTAGGTAACTACTGACACGCGTATGCCATCCCCCGATCGTCACCGATCTTCCCGAGGATCCCCGATTTCCAACAAACCACAAAGTAATAATAACTGTGCAGCAACCACAGAGGTTAAGTATCTGGGCTCCATACCATGATACCACCTTTATCCAGAAGGAATGACATACACTAAGGGGCGCTACTCCCTAGAACCTTGCCGCATTCGTCCTGTTTCGACCATTTCCGGGGTGTGAGGCTCGACGAAGTCTCGTCCACAAAGCTACGCTTTCTACAAAAAGCCCTGCTTCGGGTCAAACAAAATGATCAACCTATGATCACCAAGATATAAGATCAAACAAATGATCATATCGCAAATGATCAAACACTGATCATTTCACAGCAACACTTAGTATGCCACGTTACCAAATTGGGATATATCGCTGATGAATTTCAACTACATAACCTCTGAGCTCGTACGTCTCAGAGAAGGGTGTTAAGCTAAGAGAATAAATTCTCCGCCACCAACAGAAATGTATTTGAAAGAAATCAGCTTTATATCTCAAATTGTAACGTCAGACACACAATCCATACAAGTCTGTTCCGGGATCGAACAGAACCGAAGGCACTTCTCACGAAGCCCTTGCATTTCCGGATAGTTTTCAATCACGTCAGGACTTCCCGTCACTAAGGGTGATAAAACCTCTAAATCGAAGATCAGTCGATGTAGAGTAACTCGACGGTAATCCTTCCGTTTTCAAAAATATCCGGTCTTCAACACCGGTCTTCAAATGCGATTCATAACGACGTATCACATATTCGGAATGGGTTATACGACCCCATGGTCCTTTCCCGGTTAACCCGAATAGTGAGCGATTATTCAAAAATAAGTGTGGCATTCAAATTCATCCAATTCACAACAAATACCTATCTAAAGGTAATTATTGATAGTCGGTTATTTAACTATCAATAAAGATGCGCGACATCGTCAGATTCCAAATAATTTTCCAAATTTTTTCATCTTCCAAAAATATCTTTACTAGATATAAAATTTCCACACTTCAAAAATAAATCAATATTTATTTTTCTAAACAGTTTCCCTTTCCTTTATAAATTCCATAGTGAATTTATATTTCAAAAATATCTCCTGATATACGATTTCAAATCGTTTTCAATATTAAATTTTCAATTTATCTTTTCAAAGATAAATTCTCAAAAACATTTCATTTTATTTTGGAAAAGCATTTCCATTCTTATTAATAATAAGAATTTCACAAGTCTATTTATTTTCAACATTTGAAAATATTCGATATACTTAAATCAAATTAAGTATATATTCATTCTTTAAGGAAATCATTTATTTGAACAACATTTATTTGAGTCAAAACGAATGTTACGTAAAACATCGTTACGATGACTCAAAAATCACTAGTATAGGGATTCGAAATTAATATAGATAGGTAAATCCCAATACTAGATAAAAACATTTCCTTTCGGAAATCATTTACTATAACAACAGTGTTATAGTCCACCATTTCCTTATTTCTCGAAACGCCTATTTCAACAAGAACTGTTGAAATCTATGCTTTCGATTCACAATACATTTTAAAACATCTTTAAAATGTTTAACTTCATTTTTTATATCACTTCTTCAAAAACGTATCCATTTTACTTAACAATATATTCACTGTCCAAATCGTGAATATACTTCACTTAACCCTATTTAAATCTTTTCTACACATTTATTTCGAGAATTTTCCACTATCCAAAATCGTGGATAAAATCCCCTTTAACCTTTTAATTTACCAAATCCAATTGATTTCGAATTTATAAAACAACGTTTATAAATTTTATTTCTATTTTCTAACGACTTCAATTTAATAAATCTTCTTTATTAATAATTCGATCAATATCCCATTTAAAGGCAACAATCCAAGTTACAAGTAAATTTCTTATCAGTCTTTATTCTACAACTTCATTCATTTTATAACTTCATTCATTTTATAACTTCATACTTTATAATCTATGAACTTCAATCTTTATAAATCTATAAACTTCAATCTTTATAAATCTATAAACTTCAATCTTTATAAATCTATAATTCTATAAATCTCATGTCTTCACAAATTATAATTCTATAAATTTCTAACACTTATAGAAACTCGTTTTAAAATTCCAATACTATTAATTGATAAATATCAATTCTGTACATCTTTTATATATATCATTCTTAAATAATTCAAAAGAAATCCAACTTAAACTATTTTATTTATCGCTTGACTATTTATTTCAAAATCACCTTTCAGGTATATTTCATAATTTAAAATTTTCATAACTTTAAATTTATAACATTTATTTATTTATTTAAGATAAATAAATTCCAAAATTTAATAAATCGTATACTTTCCAAAAATCACTTCAAAATTCCTTTTAAAGTAAAAATCGTTTATTTTTAAACTTTAAAATTGAACCCGATGATGCAACGCATCAATTAGTTCATCACAACATCAAACATCATATATCATCATATGATGACAGAATATATATCAACATCTGTAAATAAATAAATACAGTTGAGGAATCCAGTTGGATCCCTCCAACCTGTTTCCCTGCATCCAAAGACGTTAGCACAATACCAATTCCGCTCCAGTACGGAATTATCGCGGTATATAGGTTTTTATAAATCCGCTTACTAACGGCGCAATAGGGTCTCATCCGCTATACGAGGCGGGAAATCATCAATCCAATATATACATATGCCAATATGTATATATTGCTATATATAGATATATATCCTATCATATCTAATAGCACATTCAAACAAATCAATCAATAACTGCAATCAATTTTCAAATCTGAGTGAGGAGATCTCACCTTAGCATTTATTCGCAACCCATTTTCGTTTCGTCTTGTTCCCTTTACGATTTCAAACTGTATAAACATTTATACGATTTATTAATATTCGAACCAATCATCAAACAATAAATTTCCCATTCAATAAATTTAATTTGCCAGTGATTTAAATTTTTAAACCAATTTTTTTTTTTTTTATAACTTCTATATTAAATCTAACAAATTTAATTGTTGATGATTTATTTTTAACAAACAAATATAATATTTTAAACTGATTTCCTTTCTAAAATTTTCCTTTTAAACTACATATATATTTTACATCTGCATATGTATACATTATTATTATTTCTGTCTATGTATCTTTTTAAATCAAAATATAAATTTTCTAAGACCTACAGCAAAAATCAATACTTCTAAAATCTCGTTACTGGAAAGAAAAAAAAAATATATATATATATAAACATTTAAAATCTAACAAAATAAATTTGAAAATACCTTACTGCAGAGTTCGACAACTAGCGAAACCCTAAGCCTCTCGTCGCAATCTTCACGATACCCTACACGAGTCGCCTCATTGACCCCCAAATGAACGAACCTCTATCTCGACGCCATCATTGACTTCGACCACGAGCTCGCGAATCCCTCCAACCTGATACGACTCGACTTCGGCCACCAAGAGATGCCGCCGCCTGCAGCTTACCGACATCACCCTTCAACTGAGCCACGATCGAAATGCCCAATTCATCAAGTCGCGACACCACCCAGGCTTCCAAATCGCGCGCCCTCGACTCCTTGTCGCCTAGACGAATCGCGATCCCACTCGCGTGCTTCCACCTCCGATTGAAGACGTTCGATTCTCCCTTTTTTTTTTTCTGTTCGAGGACGAGGTTATAGGATTTGAAGAGGGGCGATCAATTGGCAATTGAACGAGAGTAGGAAGACTGAGGGCTTCGGCCATTTTATTTATTTCGTTTTCTTCGTTCGAATTTGTTGAACAGATAGAGGAAGATGATTATTTAAAACTGAAAGGGGCATGGGTTACACGATCTCATGGCGTGATATCAGGCGCGATTTAGGAGATAACGTGATGTCGTTGACAAAAATTTAAATGTTAAATTTAAATTGAATTTGATTCAATTTCAACGCGTTTATATATCGCGTGCTCACATATCAATTCCGAAAAATACGAAATTGGAAATCCGACAATAATTCAATATTACGGACCCAATGGAACTGGTTTCGTCGAATTCCGAGACTGTTTGAAAAATGACTATTTTTAAATATCGATTCGAACGATTTAAATTCAAAACTGAACGAAACAGTTTAAATTTCAATTCTGAAGCTGCTGTTATTTTCAGAGTTATCAATATATATTTTACAAGCGTTCGAAATATTTTTAATCAGCTTTAAATTGAAGATTCAAATTATTATCCAGTTTCAATAGATTAAATTCTATAATTTAATCGTAAATTTTCAAAGTTATATCGAGGATTCAAATTAAATCATCGTTCAAATATTTAAAATTAATTAAATATTCTCAATTTAATTTGTTCGAAATTCAGGGTCGTTACAAACTTCCCCCCTTAAAAGAATTTCGTCCTCGAAATTACAAGTTAGGAAAAAAAGGTCCTTAACTCGTCTACTGTTTTTCAACCTCTAATAGTTTTATCAAATTTTCAAAACAAATCTCTCTACTAAAGATTCGTTATCATTCCAACTATATTTTCAACTTCAATTACAGATTTCAAACAACATTGTTTTCTTAACAATTCAAATTTTAGTTTAAATTCAAATTTAAACTTCCAATTTTTCTCAAAAATTTTCGAACACTCTAAATTTTCGAAAAATTTCGCCAGCGTCTCCTTTGCGCGGCTAATACGGTACGACTACAAAACGTCCCTACGGACTCTCAGATTTCAAAAAGAAAAAGAAAAAGCCAAGCGGCTAGAGAGAAATCATCAAAAACTCATATTAAAATTCAAATACGTACCTTTTTCGAGCAATTCGAATTATCTGTGAAATAAATTTTCCAATCCCTTTATACACCTGTATATCCTACTAGCCATATATATCTAGTTACAGCATTCAAACTATTTTGCACATTCAATTACAAAATTTTCAATATAACTGCTTATATCATCTTTTATTTCACTATTGAAGTTATATCCATTATCTTCAATTTTACATTTCAAATTTTATTTGAATTCAATTTCACATTTCCATTTCTCATTTGAGTTCAATTCACAATTCCAATCTAATTTGGATTCAATTTACCTTCAATTCTGAAATATTGAATTTTATCAATTATCTGTCATTTACAACTGCACTATCTTAAATTAGTTCCAATTACTAATTCATTCGTCTTCAATTTGAATTTCATTCCAATCAGATTTCAAATATTCTATAAGTTAACAACTTATTTACATCTTGATTTATACAATCATTTATACATTCACTTTACAATTTCGTTCCATTATTGAATTTTAAATTTTCAATTACCTTCTTGAATTCTATTCCAAGTCATAAATTCATTTACAATTTGAATTTCATTCCAATCAGATCTTAATATTTTATAAGTTATCAATTTCATAATATTTTTATATATAGTATTCCAGAGTCTTTCCAACATCAAAGCTATTTTGAAAACAATTCAAATTATCCTTTGAATTTTCCTAAAACCAAACCCAAATTTTCAAAACAACCTCCATTTAAAACCATTTGGCAGCAATTCCTCTTTTGGAAACCCGAAAATGAACACCGATGATGTCGCGATCATCATCGGAATTATTTTCCAGCGACCGAAAAGAGTTTAGAGCTTTTCATTTCTTCAAACATTTTTCCAAAATCCTTTGAAATCCATTTTCAAATCAAAAAGATTTAAACTTTTCAAATCTCCAAAATTCTCAAATTCTTTTCAAAACATTTCCAAATACTTCTCTGGAATTCCGTTCTAAATTACAATTCACATTCATAATTTACATTCTTTAATTTCATTCGTATGAGAATTTATTATTTCTTAACTTTGGAGTTATATTTCAATTTCTTATTCAATTTTAGTGATGATAATTCACTATTATTACTTCCTAACATCCATGCAACCATATACTATAGTATTTCATAGAAAATCGTTTCTTTTCTATACAAAAATAGTTTTGGGCAAAATTATTTCATTCACCCTATTTAAAACAATACTATGTCGTCTTGCCTCGTTTAAGTGTTTAGAAATCTTTATCGATAATATGGCGTCCCACATACCGACCAAAATTCACAAACATCTCAACGGATAAGCAAACACAATATAAAACATTTTTTATATTCAAATAACAAATACGCGCTCATATCTATTATTACACTCAACTCATTCTAGAGTACTGCTGACTCTATCTCTAATGAGTAACACCCAACAGAGCAGGGTTGTCGCTTAACCATATGCTCTGATACCACTTGTCACATCCCGAAATTTTCGACTTTCGAAAATTCAACATCGATACTCACTTTATCGACTACCGAGAAATCGAACGCCGGAAACTCCAATAGTGAGGGTTTTAGAAAGAAGGAAAAGTAGAAGAAGAAGAAGATAGAAGAAAAAGAGAAGAAAGAAAGAAGAAGAACAACAGAAAACATCAGAACGACATCAATAGAAACACAGAACAGAGACAATATCAGAATCTCACATATCGCAGCGGAACAATATATAATAGATAACACTAGTCTTTTAAAAACAAAGAACTATATCAGTTTATACATACATCAATCAGAGTCATATACAACAATGGACAGTTTTATAAAACTTGTCCTCATACAGAATACACAGCGGAATACATACTATCAGATACAAATACTACGTCTCGCCATCCAGCTTATCTCCAAAGCTCCAGAATATCCAGAATATCCTGATAATATAACTCTAGGCTGCCCGTGTGGAAATTGGTGGGCACCCAGAGTTTAGAAGGAAACAATAAACTCCGAGTCAGTCATGGTGACTGGTGTGAGATCGTAAAACAGTTATTCTTTAAAATAAACAACAGGATAACTTTAAAGTCAATTCGAAATGCTTTTTGGAAAATGAGACTATCATAAGACCTCCCGCCACACACACAATGCAAACGCAGACTTGGAGGAGATTTCTTCTTATGATAGTCAAAGATGCTTACTACGCAAAAATCAAATTCTTTTTGATATTATTATTAGTGCATAGTGTAGAAAACATTTCGAAAGTAGAATATAAATCTTAGCCAGCATAGGTACCATTATAGTATGCTTACTATAGCTACCATATTAAATGGCAGGTTCTACAACTAAAACCGTACAAGTCACGTATTGTTTCTTTGGATTTCCAACAAATGGTCAGGCTAAGGAACTTCCTATCCACGATGGGTACGTCCCTGGAATAGACGACCCGAGAAATAACCTAACATTACGGTTAGATCTCTGCCAACACAAGGCCGGGTTACCTCTGCAAAAGTAGGTAACTACTGACACGCGTATGCCATCCCCCGATCGTCACCGATCTTCCCGAGGATCCCCGATTTCCAACAAACCACAAAGTAATAATAACTGTGCAGCAACCACAGAGGTTAAGTATCTGGGCTCCATACCATGATACCACCTTTATCCAGAAGGAATGACATACACTAAGGGGCGCTACTCCCTAGAACCTTGCCGCATTCGTCCTGTTTCGACCATTTCCGGGGTGTGAGGCTCGACGAAGTCTCGTCCACAAAGCTACGCTTTCTACAAAAAGCCCTGCTTCGGGTCAAACAAAATGATCAACCTATGATCACCAAGATATAAGATCAAACAAATGATCATATCGCAAATGATCAAACACTGATCATTTCACAGCAACACTTAGTATGCCACGTTACCAAATTGGGATATATCGCTGATGAATTTCAACTACATAACCTCTGAGCTCGTACGTCTCAGAGAAGGGTGTTAAGCTAAGAGAATAAATTCTCCGCCACCAACAGAAATGTATTTGAAAGAAATCAGCTTTATATCTCAAATTGTAACGTCAGACACACAATCCATACAAGTCTGTTCCGGGATCGAACAGAACCGAAGGCACTTCTCACGAAGCCCTTGCATTTCCGGATAGTTTTCAATCACGTCAGGACTTCCCGTCACTAAGGGTGATAAAACCTCTAAATCGAAGATCAGTCGATGTAGAGTAACTCGACGGTAATCCTTCCGTTTTCAAAAATATCCGGTCTTCAACACCGGTCTTCAAATGCGATTCATAACGACGTATCACATATTCGGAATGGGTTATACGACCCCATGGTCCTTTCCCGGTTAACCCGAATAGTGAGCGATTATTCAAAAATAAGTGTGGCATTCAAATTCATCCAATTCACAACAAATACCTATCTAAAGGTAATTATTGATAGTCGGTTATTTAACTATCAATAAAGATGCGCGACATCGTCAGATTCCAAATAATTTTCCAAATTTTTTCATCTTCCAAAAATATCTTTACTAGATATAAAATTTCCACACTTCAAAAATAAATCAATATTTATTTTTCTAAACAGTTTCCCTTTCCTTTATAAATTCCATAGTGAATTTATATTTCAAAAATATCTCCTGATATACGATTTCAAATCGTTTTCAATATTAAATTTTCAATTTATCTTTTCAAAGATAAATTCTCAAAAACATTTCATTTTATTTTGGAAAAGCATTTCCATTCTTATTAATAATAAGAATTTCACAAGTCTATTTATTTTCAACATTTGAAAATATTCGATATACTTAAATCAAATTAAGTATATATTCATTCTTTAAGGAAATCATTTATTTGAACAACATTTATTTGAGTCAAAACGAATGTTACGTAAAACATCGTTACGACGACTCAAAAATCACTAGTATAGGGATTCGAAATTAATATAGATAGGTAAATCCCAATACTAGATAAAAACATTTCCTTTCGGAAATCATTTACTATAACAACAGTGTTATAGTCCACCATTTCCTTATTTCTCGAAACGCCTATTTCAACAAGAACTGTTGAAATCTATGCTTTCGATTCACAATACATTTTAAAACATCTTTAAAATGTTTAACTTCATTTTTTATATCACTTCTTCAAAAACGTATCCATTTTACTTAACAATATATTCACTGTCCAAATCGTGAATATACTTCACTTAACCCTATTTAAATCTTTTCTACACATTTATTTCGAGAATTTTCCACTATCCAAAATCGTGGATAAAATCCCCTTTAACCTTTTAATTTACCAAATCCAATTGATTTCGAATTTATAAAACAACGTTTATAAATTTTATTTCTATTTTCTAACGACTTCAATTTAATAAATCTTCTTTATTAATAATTCGATCAATATCCCATTTAAAGGCAACAATCCAAGTTACAAGTAAATTTCTTATCAGTCTTTATTCTACAACTTCATTCATTTTATAACTTCATTCATTTTATAACTTCATACTTTATAATCTATGAACTTCAATCTTTATAAATCTATAAACTTCAATCTTTATAAATCTATAAACTTCAATCTTTATAAATCTATAATTCTATAAATCTCATGTCTTCACAAATTATAATTCTATAAATTTCTAACACTTATAGAAACTCGTTTTAAAATTCCAATACTATTAATTGATAAATATCAATTCTGTACATCTTTTATATATATCATTCTTAAATAATTCAAAAGAAATCCAACTTAAACTATTTTATTTATCGCTTGACTATTTATTTCAAAATCACCTTTCAGGTATATTTCATAATTTAAAATTTTCATAACTTTAAATTTATAACATTTATTTATTTATTTAAGATAAATAAATTCCAAAATTTAATAAATCGTATACTTTCCAAAAATCACTTCAAAATTCCTTTTAAAGTAAAAATCGTTTATTTTTAAACTTTAAAATTGAACCCGATGATGCAACGCATCAATTAGTTCATCACAACATCAAACATCATATATCATCATATGATGACAGAATATATATCAACATCTGTAAATAAATAAATACAGTTGAGGAATCCAGTTGGATCCCTCCAACCTGTTTCCCTGCATCCAAAGACGTTAGCACAATACCAATTCCGCTCCAGTACGGAATTATCGCGGTATATAGGTTTTTATAAATCCGCTTACTAACGGCGCAATAGGGTCTCATCCGCTATACGAGGCGGGAAATCATCAATCCAATATATACATATGCCAATATGTATATATTGCTATATATAGATATATATCCTATCATATCTAATAGCACATTCAAACAAATCAATCAATAACTGCAATCAATTTTCAAATCTGAGTGAGGAGATCTCACCTTAGCATTTATTCGCAACCCATTTTCGTTTCGTCTTGTTCCCTTTACGATTTCAAACTGTATAAACATTTATACGATTTATTAATATTCGAACCAATCATCAAACAATAAATTTCCCATTTAATAAATTTAATTTGCCAGTGATTTAAATTTTTAAACCAATTTTTTTTTTTTATAACTTCTATATTAAATCTAACAAATTTAATTGTTGATGATTTATTTTTAACAAACAAATATAATATTTTAAACTGATTTCCTTTCTAAAATTTTCCTTTTAAACTACATATATATTTTACATCTGCATATGTATACATTATTATTATTTCTGTCTATGTATCTTTTTAAATCAAAATATAAATTTTCTAAGACCTACAGCAAAAATCAATACTTCTAAAATCTCGTTACTGGAAAGAAAAAAAATATATATATATATATATAAACATTTAAAATCTAACAAAATAAATTTGAAAATACCTTACTGCAGAGTTCGACAACTAGCGAAACCCTAAGCCTCTCGTCGCAATCTTCACGATACCCTACACGAGTCGCCTCATTGACCCCCAAATGAACGAACCTCTATCTCGACGCCATCATTGACTTCGACCACGAGCTCGCGAATCCCTCCAACCTGATACGACTCGACTTCGGCCACCAAGAGATGCCGCCGCCTGCAGCTTACCGACATCACCCTTCAACTGAGCCACGATCGAAATGCCCAATTCATCAAGTCGCGACACCACCCAGGCTTCCAAATCGCGCGCCCTCGACTCCTTGTCGCCTAGACGAATCGCGATCCCACTCGCGTGCTTCCACCTCCGATTGAAGACGTTCGATTCTCCCTTTTTTTTTTTCTGTTCGAGGACGAGGTTATAGGATTTGAAGAGGGGCGATCAATTGGCAATTGAACGAGAGTAGGAAGACTGAGGGCTTCGGCCATTTTATTTATTTCGTTTTCTTCGTTCGAATTTGTTGAACAGATAGAGGAAGATGATTATTTAAAACTGAAAGGGGCATGGGTTACACGATCTCATGGCGTGATATCAGGCGCGATTTAGGAGATAACGTGATGTCGTTGACAAAAATTTAAATGTTAAATTTAAATTGAATTTGATTCAATTTCAACGCGTTTATATATCGCGTGCTCACATATCAATTCCGAAAAATACGAAATTGGAAATCCGACAATAATTCAATATTACGGACCCAATGGAACTGGTTTCGTCGAATTCCGAGACTGTTTGAAAAATGACTATTTTTAAATATCGATTCGAACGATTTAAATTCAAAACTGAACGAAACAGTTTAAATTTCAATTCTGAAGCTGCTGTTATTTTCAGAGTTATCAATATATATTTTACAAGCGTTCGAAATATTTTTAATCAGCTTTAAATTGAAGATTCAAATTATTATCCAGTTTCAATAGATTAAATTCTATAATTTAATCGTAAATTTTCAAAGTTATATCGAGGATTCAAATTAAATCATCGTTCAAATATTTAAAATTAATTAAATATTCTCAATTTAATTTGTTCGAAATTCAGGGTCGTTACATGCTTTGTTCAAGGAATGGTCATGGCACTTTCAGGTCAGAGGAGAAGGTTGTTAGGCCATGGATTATGTGGGGAAAGAAGTGGTGGTGGTCGGTGGAGGATATAGTGGAGTTTGTGGCCGAGCAACATGTGAAAGAATCAAGGAAGTTTCAAGTAAAACAATGGGAAAAAGAAGAAGAAAGGAGAGAAAAGAGAGGCCATTGCTTACTTTTTGCTTTCAGATCTGAGTTTGGCCGTGAGTAGTGATGGAATGAGAAGCTTTCTCACGTGAAATACAAACAAAAACTCACGGCTACAATAAAGTTTTGAATCGCCAAAGCAAGTGAAAAGGCAAGCAAATGAAAGGTCAAATGCTTAAAGCTTTTTGTCTCTTCAAATTTCCATTTCCTTTTAAATCAAATAAAATTCAGTAAATGAAATTTAAAAACTAAAACAAAGTAAAATAAAATAAAAATAAATAATTAAATTTAAAGAAAATAGAAAAATAATTTAAAGAAATAGTTTAAAAATTCAAAACAGGACTTAAAAATTACAAATAGAATATCACTAGTTTTAGAAAATTTCTATTTCACTTTAAAACAAATAAAAGGTCAAATAAATAAAATAAATGAGGAACAAAATAAAGTGGGAATGAGAATAAAATAAGATTTAAGAAAAATAGAAGAATAAATAAAGAATTACTTTAATTAATTGAAACTGGAAATTAGAATTTGTAAATAAATTGCAGCTGACTTGGAAAATTCCAATTGTTCTTTTAAAAATGTTTTAAAAACCAAAATATATACATAGCATGTTATTTACCCATATAAATATAATTTAGAACATTACATGACCAAATAAAATATTATTTATATAATTTAAAATAAACAATTTTGTTAAATACAGCAAATTACACACAATATTTAAAAGGGCATAACTTTCACATTATAAATCAGATTTCAACGAAACGAAAAGCAGTATTCTTGAAATTTTATTTATTTCATAATAAAAGATAAAATTCAAAATTTTAAACTTTTAAACTTTTAAATTTTTAAATTAAAAGTCAAAGTTTGACCATATTGACCAAAATTCACTATTTTGGAAAATACTCTATTTATTCATGTTTGGGATTAAAATTCACATACAAATCATAATTAATATTTAAAATAAAAAATTTATCCATTTTAATAAATAAAATAAAGTTTTTAAATCAGGAAATTCAATTTAAAATAATTACAAAATACAGGGTTGTTACACTCTCCCCCACTCAAAACTTTTCGTCCCCGAAAAGGAATGAGGTACGGGAAAGATACAGAAACAGATAGAATGGAATAGGATTAAGATAAGATGACAAGAAGATTGAAATTGTACCTGATAACTGTTATTATAGGTATGTTTAACAAGGTGGAGATGATCTTCCCAAGATCCTCCAGAATCAAGAGCATAAGCACGAAAAAAGATCCTCTAGAATCCGATTCACCCCTTTCCGTTTGACCGTCGGTCTATGGATGGTAAGCAGTGCTCAGATTCAGAATAGGGAGAAGTAAAAACCACATAAGAGATAGAAAAGTTAAATGATGAAGGAAAAAGAGAAAGAAAGAAAGACTAGAACAAACTTATTAAGCAAAATACGAAAACACGATTCATCAAATCAATAAAGAGAGCAGGAGCATTAGTCAAACCAAAAGGCATGACTAACTATTCATAGAAAAACCATTCTTAGTACGGAAAGCAGTCTCGGGAATACTTTCCTCAGCAACACTGAGTTGGTGAAAATTAGTGGTAAGATCAAACTGAAAGAGAACAGTAGCTCCAAGGCTAACCAATTCGAATTTGATTTCCTACTTAGAAGGTAGGAGAATGGAAACAACCAGAAAGAAAATAGATTGGAAAACAGAATAAGATAATAAATTTAAAACCATGAAAATTTCAACTTACATTAATAATAAATTTCATCCAGTTGATATCACTTGAGTTAAATAAATCTTAATTATTTTTAAATCTTATTATCTCATCATCAAATCAACAATTTATAAAGTCATGAATTTGAACAATCATTTATTATATTTCATCTTTATTCATTAAATTTCATTCTTCTTTATTCCAATTTATTCTTAAATTTATTCCACTTAATATATCAAATCCTATATATATTAAGTTTTTTTTCACTTATTATAACTATTTCAATTTATTTATATTTCTTTTAAATATCATGGTAAATTATTCAATTAACCTTTTTCTCTATTTACCTCTATTGATCCTTTATAAATAAAATTTAAGTGTATAACATTTATTATAATCACTTAAGTTTTATTTATAAAAATTCTCTTTATTTTGTATATTTTCCAATTACATATTCAACTTCTGAATAATTTAGGTAAGTTATATTGGAATGTAATTGAGTATTATACAAATAAAAATTTCTAATTCAATTATCTCAAGCTTAACTATTTATCCAAAATTGTAATTTCATCTTATAATTGACCTTATCCTTTAAGATAAAATTTAGAAATTAAACTTCCGATTAACTTCAAACTATTTAGAGAAATTAAATATATACTTAATATATATCAAATCAAATTTGAAATCATATACCAATATATATTATACATCAAGTCATATTTTAGAAATCCAAATAAATTTATTTTCAAAACAAAACTGTAGCAAAACTACAGAATGGTTTCTTCACTACGAAACTCGAAAATGAATGTCGATGATGCTGCAGTCATCGCCGAAATTATTTCCCAACGACAAAGAAAAGAGCACTGATTTACAAATTAAAAATCCTTTGAAACAATTCCTACTAGAAATACTTTTAAATAGTATATCCTTTAAAACTTAATCCATTTAAATTTCCAAATTAATTTATAACCATGTTTAATTATTTAGATATGAAACTAAAGTTAATGATTATGAAATACATGCAAAGTTAAATATTATTCCTTAACATCCAATTCAGTTAATTATCAAAATTCAGAAAATTATCCTTATACATATTATAATTATACAAAAAATTTCTATCTACTAAATTCGAAAACCATATTGTGTCAGTTTGCTTTGTTTGAGTGTTTTGGAGATCCTATCGATAGCGTTGATCAGACGAACCGATCGGAAACCCAAATCAACATCAGCAACTCAAACAACACAATATAAACATCTTTAAAATATAAAATTTTCAAATACAAGATTAATGTTTCAAAATAAGAATAGGGATTCAAATTGATGGACTCAAATTAAAGAGAATTCTGTTTTGAAGATAAATTGGAGACAAAGATAAGACGATTAAATAACAGAATAGGAAGATGAGTAAGCCTATAGATATCGCGGGCAACTTTAACCAAGTCAACCGTGACTTAATGAATAAGATCGATGTGGATTTTCTGGGGTAAATTAACATTCGATCTCAAGAGATAGAATTCGGGCATAGCAAGAGATAATAGCATCGTAAACCGAGGATACAGAAGTCTTCGGTGAATCAATGCTTCTTGTAAAGGAGTTTCACCCCTTTATAAGTCATTAGAATATTGGCGGGACCGCCAATTTATTAGAAAGGTTATTCGGAGTGGAGTTATGGGACACTCAAAAATCAAGAAGACACGGATAGGGAAGAACAAGAATGGACTTTGGAACCGAAGGGAACGTTCCGAAATTCTAAGGAAACCAAATCGAAGAAGAAGGAATTCAAGTTCGAACAAAAGTGATTCTGTAATTAAATTTACTCTATATGATGAGTTTGCCTAAAACCAGAGCTCTGATACCACATGTAACGACCCGATATTTTCAACCATTCGCATCCGCACATGTCGGACTTGAATTGCTCAAAATATCGCGTTGTAAATAAAAATTTGGCAAACTCATCATATACAGTAAATAAATAATCACATATCACAGACACAGAGTAATATAATGCAGCGGAAACAAAGAAATAGTAGTTCATGAAGCTACTATATAAATACATCGGAGTTAAGTAAGATACAATAGGAATACCAAGATACAACAGGTGTAACAGTAAGATAATCAGGTACAACTCAGAATACAACTGGAATCAACTGGATAACAAAATGAATAGATATCTGGTTCTTCAAAGCGAAACTCCAGCTCCAAAGGTGAGTCTCTAATGTTATATCACTCAGTCCGAGCCGAGCGTAAAGCAAAACACAAAACACTCGAGTCAGGACATACATACTTATACGATGTAAACCAACTCAAGTGAACTGTAATAAAGGTACAAGTAACTTAAAGAATGCTTGGGATCGCCCATTCTTTAAGGATCCGTTAAACTATCTACTATGTAGTAATATTCGCTATTATAATAATGTCTAATCATAAAATAAACATACTTTTAAATAGCATTAAGGAGTGACCCAATATTCCCCTTAACACGTAATAGTCCCAGTAGTCTATCCAGTATTAGCATACTCCCAAAATGGGGGCTACCCTCGATACTCCACAGGCTACGAGAGAAATCACAACTCGTAGTAAAGCTTGATATGGTAGGTGACACGGCACACAAGGCAATGCCAGGGTAGATATACCAATTACACACACGGACTGATGGAAACGCATAGCAGCCACTACCGCTCCACCTCGAACAACACTCCCAAATCGAGGGGTGCACCCAAACAATCACAAAGTAATATAATGGTATCGAAGAAGTGCGTCCGATAAGAGGTGCTACCTCACTGGTCCGAGATCGCTCCTGTTTTAGCCACCTTATGCCAACTCACGGGAGTTGGGTCCACGTATATACCTTAGGATCGTCGCCACCATCCTACTTCATTCTGGAAAATCCACCGCGTACACAGTTGTTAAAGTGGTTTTCGGTATCGACAGAGAGTATGTCCATATCTGATCCCGGTCTCTTTAACAACCAATCGTTATTATAACCCATGGTTAATATTTTAAAATAATATTTTATACTTCAAAATAGAATATCATTTCAAATCCAAAACTTTGTCAAAATAAAGATTAAATCAATTCCAAACCATTTCAATATATTTAAAATATCATATCATTTCAAAACTTCATTTCAAATCATTTCAATATATCAAAATATCGTATCCTTTCAAAAACTTCATTTCAAATCATTTAATATATCAAAATATCATATCTTTTCAAAACTTCATTATCAAATCATCATTTGAGTCCAAATCCAAATATTCAACTTTAAATACCTTTTAAATTCAAAGACATCATTCATTTATTATCATTTCAAGCCACCTTTTAAATAGTTTATATTTCAATCAAAATAATTCATTTAAACCATTTAAAAGTGTAATCATTATACTTTCAAATCAAGTATTCAATTTCCAAAGTTTTAAACCATTCTGAGTTCATTTACTAAGTTAAAAACCATAAACATTGAAAATTTTAGCCTTTCACAGCATTTCGAAAAAGCTATTATAAGTTATACTTTAAAACATTTTAACTCAGCAAAGACATTATTTAAAAATGATGTTAAATCTCAGTTTTAGTTGAAAATTAGTTTAAAACAGCAAAGACATCATTTTAAAACTGCTGTTGAATCTCAGGTTTCAAAATAAGGGTTATAAACTTATTCAGCAAAGACAGCAGACCACTACAGCAATTACAACTGCTGTAATTGACCTGAGTCAAGTTTTAGCTTATTTAGTTCAACTATAGCAACTACAGCATTTCAGAAATGCTGTAATAGCTCTTTTATTCAAATTTTAGTGCAATTCAGAACCATAGCATTTCTGAATGCTATTAAAAGTATTTTCCAGATTTAGTGTATTTCCAACAAATAATAAACTTTAATTTAAACCATTTAAACATTATAAAAATCATATTTTTAACATTCAAAAATGTTCATTAACAATACTCTTTTAATTTATGATTTTTATAAAGTAAACTTTTACAATAAAATCCAAATTTTCAATAATTTCACTTAACACATTCAAGTGTACAATTTTCCCATTTTTACATTTGACAATTTATTAACACTTACATTTTTAAATTACCATTTCACAAATTAAACTAAATTTCCAATTTATTTAATTTACTTAATCCTTTATTTTAAAACCAAATATCACATTTCCAAGTCAAGTTATATTTCAGATTACACTTTTGAGCATTCATTTATTTAACCATTTCAATTCATAGAAAAATCAATAATACTTCATTAAATCATTTAAATTCAAATTTAAATCAACTTATCATATTTTCCATTTTCCAAATAAAATTAAATTTCCATTTTATTTATATAACTTAAATTCATTTTAAATCAAAATCCAAATTTCCAAACTTGAGTTATTTTCAAAAATTCACTTTTACCATTCATTTAAATTACATTTTTAACTTCTAGAAAAATCCAAATTTCTTTATTTAAACATTAAAAATCCAATTTGAATCAAATTTTCATAATTCTACACTTTTAAAAATATTCAAAATATTCAAAATACTTTATAAAAATAACCACGGGCCTGCATATAGTTTTCTAACCTAGGTCAAGTGATACGGATATGTAACATTTCAATCCGCAGTTTAAAAAGCAAAATCCGGGTTATATCATTTCAAACCCGCTATCCCAAGTTAAAATAAAATAAATAAAAACCGCTCAGGCCTATCATTTCAGCCCATAATGATTTTTTCTTATTCTAAAGTCCGTTCAGGTATGTATCATTTCAACCCATAGTGAATCTAATCTACAGGGAACTTGCAGTGTGATAAACAGGTATAAATGAACAGTTTAACAATAAATAACAGTAACAGATAATATGACAGGTAAAATAATAGGTTTAACATCATATAATTAATAATCACAGGCAGGTATAACATAATATAACATTCTACACATTCAATTGTTGTCAATTCACATTTGCATAAGTATAAATGTCAGGTGAGATTTACTCACCTTTTAACGCTGGAGCTAGCGATCAAAACACACATAATAGATTCCAGAAAGCACGACAAGCATGATACAACACGACTTTTGATTTGAATGAATAGAGAGCCTTGATATTTATCTTGTAAACAGTAACCAAAACAAGACAATATACACATAAATATTCGACACAAAACAATGTTGAAACAATGAAGATAAGAAGCAACAAAGGAATAGATTACTTGACCATGCTTTAACCATTCAAATGCTTGGCCTAGGAGATTCTTGGGCTCAGCCATGATGATGCTTTGGCTCAGGTATGGCATCATATATGTCAGGTTTAACATCATATAGGCAAGGTAACAAGTGGATGAAGGTGGTAGTGGTGAAAATATGAAGCATTCATAGGTTCAAGTGCAAAATAGGATGGTTTTGTCAACATGTAGGCTCAGCTTGGTCACATATGGGCTCGGCTCATGCTTGTTTCAAGTCAGGTCAGAGGAGATCCTGATGGTTAGGGGTCAGGTCATGATGGTGGTGGAGCTAGGGAAGGTGGCCAAGGCAAACTATGAAGGTGATGGTGGCATATAGGTCAGCTAGGCATTGTTTTGTGGATTTTTGCAATGTTTTTGTGGTGCTTTGTTCAAGGAATGGTCATGGCACTTTCAGGTCAGAGGAGAAGGTTGTTAGGCCATGGATTATGTGGGGAAAGAAGTGGTGGTGGTAGGTGGAGGATATAGTGGAGTTTGTGGCCGAGCAACATGTGAAAGAATCAAGGAAGTTTCAAGTAAAACAATGGGAAAAAGAAGAAGAAAGGAGAGAAAAGAGAGGCCATTGCTTACTTTTTGCTTTCAGATCTGAGTTTGGCCGTGAGTAGTGATGGAATGAGAAGCTTTCTCACGTGAAATACAAACAAAAACTCACGGCTACAATAAAGTTTTGAATCGCCAAAGCAAGTGAAAAGGCAAGCAAATGAAAGGTCAAATGCTTAAAGCTTTTTGTCTCTTCAAATTTCCATTTCCTTTTAAATCAAATAAAAACAAATAAAATTCAGTAAATGAAATTTAAAAACTAAAACAAAGTAAAATAAAATAAAAATAAATAATTAAATTTAAAGAAAATAGAAAAATAATTTAAAGAAATAGTTTAAAAATTCAAAACAGGACTTAAAAATTACAAATAGAATATCACTAGTTTTAGAAAATTTCTATTTCACTTTAAAACAAATAAAAGGTCAAATAAATAAAATAAATGAGGAACAAAATAAAGTGGGAATGAGAATAAAATAAGATTTAAGAAAAATAGAAGAATAAATAAAGAATTACTTTAATTAATTGAAACTGGAAATTAGAATTTGTAAATAAATTGCAGCTGACTTGGAAAATTCCAATTGTTCTTTTAAAAATGTTTTAAAAACCAAAATATATACATAGCATGTTATTTACCCATATAAATATAATTTAGAACATTACATGACCAAATAAAATATTATTTATATAATTTAAAATAAACAATTTTGTTAAATACAGCAAATTACACACAATATTTAAAAGGGCATAACTTTCACATTATAAATCAGATTTCAACGAAACGAAAAGCAGTATTCTTGAAATTTTATTTATTTCATAATAAAAGATAAAATTCAAAATTTTAAACTTTTAAACTTTTAAATTTTTAAATTAAAAGTCAAAGTTTGACCATATTGACCAAAATTCACTATTTTGGAAAATACTCTATTTATTCATGTTTGGGATTAAAATTCACATACAAATCATAATTAATATTTAAAATAAAAAATTTATCCATTTTAATAAATAAAATAAAGTTTTTAAATCAGGAAATTCAATTTAAAATAATTACAAAATACAGGGTTGTTACACTCTCCCTCACTCAAAACTTTTCGTCCCCGAAAAGGAATGAGGTACGGGAAAGATACAGAAAAAGATAGAATGGAATAGGATTAAGATAAGATGACAAGAAGATTGAAATTGTACCTGATAACTGTTATTATAGGTATGTTTAACAAGGTGGAGATGATCTTCCCAAGATCCTCCAGAATCAAGAGCATAAGCACGAAAAAAGATCCTCTAGAATCTGATTCACCCCTTTCCGTTTGACCGTCGGTCTATGGATGGTAAGCAGTGCTCAGATTCAGAATAGGGAGAAGTAAAAACCACATAAGAGATAGAAAAGTTAGATGATGAAGGAAAAAGAGAAAGAAAGAAAGACTAGAACAAACTTATTAAGCAAAATACGAAAACACGATTCATCAAATCAATAAAGAGAGCAGGAGCATTAGTCAAACCAAAAGGCATGACTAACTATTCATAGAAAAACCATTCTTAGTACGGAAAGCAGTCTCGGGAATACTTTCCTCAGCAACACTGAGTTGGTGAAAATTAGTGGTAAGATCAAACTGAAAGAGAACAGTAGCTCCAAGGCTAACCAATTCGAATTTGATTTCCTACTTAGAAGGTAGGAGAATGGAAACAACCAGAAAGAAAATAGATTGGAAAACAGAATAAGATAATAAATTTAAAACCATGAAAATTTCAACTTACATTAATAATAAATTTCATCCAGTTGATATCACTTGAGTTAAATAAATCTTAATTATTTTTAAATCTTATTATCTCATCATCAAATCAACAATTTATAAAGTCATGAATTTGAACAATCATTTATTATATTTCATCTTTATTCATTAAATTTCATTCTTCTTTATTCCAATTTATTCTTAAATTTATTCCACTTAATATATCAAATCCTATATATATTAAGTTTTTTTTCACTTATTATAACTATTTCAATTTATTTATATTTCTTTTAAATATCATGGTAAATTATTCAATTAACCTTTTTCTCTATTTACCTCTATTGATCCTTTATAAATAAAATTTAAGTGTATAACATTTATTATAATCACTTAAGTTTTATTTATAAAAATTCTCTTTATTTTGTATATTTTCCAATTACATATTCAACTTCTGAATAATTTAGGTAAGTTATATTGGAATGTAATTGAGTATTATACAAATAAAAATTTCTAATTCAATTATCTCAAGCTTAACTATTTATCCAAAACTGTAATTTCATCTTATAATTGACCTTATCCTTTAAGATAAAATTTAGGAATTAAACTTCCGATTAACTTCAAACTATTTAGAGAAATTAAATATATACTTAATATATATCAAATCAAATTTGAAATCATATACCAATATATATTATACATCAAGTCATATTTTAGAAATCCAAATAAATTTATTTTCAAAACAAAACTGTAGCAAAACTACAGAATGGTTTCTTCACTACGAAACTCGAAAATGAATGTCGATGATGCTGTAGTCATCGCCGAAATTATTTCCCAACGACAAAGAAAAGAGCACTGATTTACAAATTAAAAATCCTTTGAAACAATTCCTACTAGAAATACTTTTAAATAGTATATCCTTTAAAACTTAATCCATTTATATTTCTAAATTAATTTATAACCATGTTTAATTATTTAGATATGAAACTAAAGTTAATGATTATGAAATACATGCAAAGTTAAATATTATTCCTTAACATCCAATTCAGTTAATTATCAAAATTCAGAAAATTATCCTTATACATATTATAATTATACAAAAAATTTCTATCTACTAAATTCGAAAACCATATTGTGTCAGTTTGCTTTGTTCGAGTGTTTTGGAGATCCTATCGATAGCGTTGATCAGACGAACCGATCGGAAACCCAAATCAACATCAGCAACTCAAACAACACAATATAAACATCTTTAAAATATAAAATTTTCAAATACAAGATTAATGTTTCAAAATAAGAATAGGGATTCAAATTGATGGACTCAAATTAAAGAGAATTCTGTTTTGAAGATAAATTGGAGACAAAGATAAGACGATTAAATAACAGAATAGGAAGATGAGTAAGCCTATAGATATCGCGGGCAATTTTAACCAAGTCAACCATGACTTAATGAATAAGATCGATGTGGATTTTCTGGGGTAAATTAACATTCGATCTCAAGAGATAGAATTCGGGCATAGCAAGAGATAATAGCATCGTAAACCGAGGATACAGAAGTCTTCGGTGAATCAATGCTTCTTGTAAAGGAGTTTCACCCCTTTATAAGTCATTAGAATATTGGCGGGACCGCCAATTTATTAGAAAGGTTATTCGGAGTGGAGTTATGGGACACTCAAAAATCAAGAAGACACAGATAGGGAAGAACAAGAATGGACTTTGGAACCGAAGGGAACGTTCCGAAATTCTAAGGAAACCAAATCGAAGAAGAAGGAATTCAAGTTTGAACAAAAGTGATTCTGTAATTAAATTTACTCTATATGATGAGTTTGCCTAAAACCAGAGCTCTGATACCACATGTAACGACCCGATATTTTCAACCATTCGCATCCGCACATGTCGGACTTGAATTGCTCAAAATATCGCGTTGTAAATAAAAATTTGGCAAACTCATCATATACAGTAAATAAATAATCACAGATCACAGACACAGAGTAATATAATGCAGCGGAAACAAAGAAATAGTAGTTCATGAAGCTACTATATAAATACATCGGAGTTAAGTAAGATACAATAGGAATACCAAGATACAACAGGTGTAACAGTATGATAATCAGGTACAACTCAGAATACAACTGGAATCAACTAGATAACAAAATGAATAGATATCTGGTTCTTCAAAGCGAAACTCCAGCTCCAAAGGTGAGTCTCTAATGTTATATCACTCAGTCCGACCCGAGCGTAAAGAAAAACACAAAACACTCGAGTCAGGACATACATACTTATACGATGTAAACCAACTCAAGTGAACTGTAATAAAGGTACAAGTAACTTAAAGAATGCTTGGGATCGCCCATTCTTTAAGGATCCGTTAAACTATCTACTATGTAGTAATATTCGCTATTATAATAATGTCTAATCATAAAATAAACATACTTTTAAATAGCATTAAGGAGTGACCCAATATTCCCCTTAACACGTAATAGTCCCAGTAGTCTATCCAGTATTAGCATACTCCCAAAATGGGGGCTACCCTCGATACTCCACAGGCTACGAGAGAAATCACAACTCGTAGTAAAGCTTGATATGGTAGGTGACACGGCACACAAGGCAATGCCAGGGTAGATATACCAATTACACACACGGACTGATGGAAACGCATAGCAGCCACTACCGCTCCACCTCGAACAACACTCCCAAATCGAGGGGTGCACCCAAACAATCACAAAGTAATAGAATGGTATCGAAGAAGTGCGTCCGATAAGAGGTGCTACCTCACTGGTCCAAGATCGCTCCTGTTTTAGCCACCTTATGCCAACTCACGGGAGTTGGGTCCACGTATATACCTTAGGATCGTCGCCACCATCCTACTTCATTCTGGAAACTCCACCGCGTACACAGTTGTTAAAGTGGTTTTCGGTATCGACAGAGAGTATGTCCATATCTGATCCCGGTCTCTTTAACAACTAATCGTTATTATAACCCATGGTTAATATTTTAAAATAATATTTTATACTTCAAAATAGAATATCATTTCAAATCCAAAACTTTTTCAAAATAAAGATTAAATCAATTCCAAACCATTTCAATATATTTAAAATATCATATCATTTCAAAACTTCATTTCAAATCATTTCAATATATCAAAATATCGTATCCTTTCAAAAACTTCATTTCAAATCATTTAATATATCAAAATATCATATCTTTTCAAAACTTCATTATCAAATCATCATTTGAGTTCAAATCCAAATATTCAACTTTAAATACCTTTTAAATTCAAAGACATCATTCATTTATTATCATTTCAAGCCACCTTTTAAATAGTTTATATTTCAATCAAAATAATTCATTTAAACCATTTAAAAGTGTAATCATTATACTTTCAAATCAAGTATTCAATTTCCAAAGTTTTAAACCATTCTGAGTTCATTTACTAAGTTAAAAACCATAAACATTGAAAATTTCAGCCTTTCACAGCATTTAGAAAAAGCTATTATAAGTTATACTTTAAAACATTTTAACTCAGCAAATACATTATTTAAAACTGATGTTAAATCTTAGCTTTAGTTGAAAATTAGTTTAAAACAGCAAAGACATCATTTTAAAACTGCTGTTGAATCTCAGGTTTCAAAATAAGGGTTTAAACTTATTCAGCAAAGACAGCAGACCAATACAACAATTACAGAACTGCTGTAATAGACCTGAGTCAAGTTTTAGCTTATTTAGTTCACCTACAGCAACTACAGCATTTCAGAAATGTTGTAATAGCTCTTTTATTCAATTTTAGTGCAATTCAGAACCATAGCATTTCTGAATGCTATTAAAAGTATTTTCCAGATTTAGTGTATTTCCAACAAATAATAAACTTTAATTTAAACCATTTAAACATTATAAAAATCATATTTTTAACATTCAAAAATGTTCATTAACAATACTCTTTTAATTTATGATTTTTATAAAGTAAACTTTTACAATAAAATCCAAATTTTCAATAATTTCACTTAACACATTCAAGTGTACAATTTTCCCATTTTTACATTTGACAATTTATTAACACTTACATTTTTAAATTACCATTTCACAAATTAAACTAAATTTCCAATTTATTTAATTTACTTAATCCTTTATTTTAAAACCAAATATCACATTTCCAAGTCAAGTTATATTTCAGATTACACTTTTGAGCATTCATTTATTTAACCATTTCAATTCATAGAAAAATCAATAATACTTCATTAAATCATTTAAATTCAAATTTAAATCAACTTATCATATTTTCCATTTTCCAAATAAAATTAAATTTCCATTTTATTTATACAACTTAAATTCATTTTAAATCAAAATCCAAATTTCCAAACTTGAGTTATTTTCAAAAATTCACTTTTACCATTCATTTAAATTACATTTTTAACTTCTAGAAAAATCCAAATTTCTTTATTTAAACATTAAAAATCCAATTTGAATCAAATTTTCATAATTCTACACTTTTAAAAATATTTAAAATATTCAAAATACTTTATAAAAATAACCACGGGCCTGTATATAGTTTTCTAACCTAGGTCAAGTGATACGGATATGTATCATTTCAATCCGCAGTTTAAAAAGCAAAATCCGGGTTCTATCATTTCAAACCCGCAATGCCAAGTTAAAATAAAATAAATAAAAACCGCTCAGCCCATAACGATTTTTCCTTATTCCAAAGTCCGTTCGGGTATGTATCATTTCAACCCATAGTGAATCTAATCTACAGGGAACTTGCAGTGTGATAAACTGGTATAAATGAACAGTTTAATAATAAATAACTGGAACATATAATATGATAGGTAAAATAACAGGTTTAACATCATATAATTAATAATCACAGGCAGGTATAACATAATATAACATTCTACACATTCAATTGTTGTCAATTCACATTTGCATAAGTATAAATGTCAGGTGAGATTTACTCACTTTTTAACGCTGGAGTTAGCGATCAAAACACACAGAATAGATTCCAGAAAGCACGAAAAGCACGATACAACACGACTTTTGATTTGAATGAATAGAGAGCCTTGATATTTATCTTGTAAACAATAACCAAAACAAGACAATATACACATAAATATTTGACACAAAGCAATGTTGAAACAATGAAGATAAGAAGCAACAAAGGAATAGATTACTTGACCATGCTTTAACCATTCAAATGATTGGCCTAGGAGATTCTTAGGCTCAGCCATGATGATGCTTTGGCTCTGGTATGGCATCATATAGGCAAGGCAACAAGTGGATGAAGGTGGTAGTGGTGAAAATATGAAGCATTCATAGGTTCAAGTGCAAAATAGGATGGTTTTGTCAACATGTAGGCGCAGCTTGGTCACATATGGGCTCGGCTCATGCTTGTTTCAAGTCAGGTCAGAGGAGAGGCTGATGGTTAGGGGTCAGGTCATGATAGTGGTGGAGCTAGGGAAGGTGGCCAAGGCAAACTATGAAGGTGATGGTGGCATATAGGTCAGTTATGCATTGTTTTGTGGAGTTTTGCAATGTTTTTGTGGTGCTTTGTTCAAGGAATGGTCATGGCACTTTCAGGTCAGAGGAGAAGGTTTTTAGGCCATGGATTATGTGATGAAAGAAGTGGTGGTGGTCGGGGGAGGAGATAGTGGAGTTTGTGGCCGAGCAACATGTGAAAGAATCAAGGCAGTTTCAAGTAAAACAATGGGAAAACGAAGAAGAAAGGAGAGAAAAGAGAGGCCATTGCTTACTTTTTGCTTTCAGATCTAAGTTTGGCCGTGATTAGTGATGGAATGAGAAGCTTTCTCACGTGAAATACAAACAAAAACTAACGGCTACAATAAAGTTTTGAACCGCCAAAGCAAGTGAAAAGGCAAGCAAATGAAAGGTCAAATGTTTAAAGCTTTTTGTCTCTTCAAATTTCCATTACCTTTTAAATCAAATAAAAACAAATAAAATTCAGTAAATGAAATTTAAAAACTGAATCAAAGTAAAATAAAATAAAAATAAATAATTAAATTTAAAGAAAATAGAATAAAGAAATAGTTTAAAAATTCAAAACAGGACTTAAAAATTACAAATAGAATATCACTAGTTTTAGAAAATTTCTATTTCACTTTAAAACAAATAAAAGGTCAAATAAATAAAATAAACGAGGAACAAAATAAAGTGGGAAAGAGAATAAAATAAGATCTTAAGAAAAATAGAAGAATAAAAAAAGAATTACTTTAATTAATTGAAACTAAAAATTAGAATTTGTAAATAAATTGCAATTGACTTGGAAAATTCCAATTGTTCTTTTAAAAATGTTTTAAAAACCAAAATATATACATAGCATATTATTTACCCATATAAATATAATTTAGAACATTACATGCAAATAAAATATTATTTATATAATTTAAAATAAACAATTTTGTTAAATACATCAAATTACACACAATATTTAAAAGGGCATAACTTTCACATTATAAATCAGATTTCAACGAAACGAAAAGCAGTATTCTTGAAATTTTATTTAATTTCATAATAAAAGATAAAATTCAAAATTTTAAACTTTTAAAATTTTAAATTAAAAGTCAAAGTTTGACCATATTGATCAAAATTCACTATTTTGGAAAATACTCTATTTATTCATGTTTGGGATTAAAATTCACATACAAATCATAATTAATATTTAAAATAACAAAATTTATCCATTTTAATAAATAAAATAAAGTTTTTAAATCAGGAAATTCAATTTAAAATAATTACAAAATACAGGGTTGTTACACTCTCCCCCACTCAAAATACCGCACATGTCGGACTTGAATTGCTCAAAATACCGCGTTGTAAATAAAAATTTGGTAAACTCAGAATATAAAATAAATAAATAATCACAGACACAGATTAATATAATGCAGCGGAAATAAAAAATAGTAGTTCATGAAGCTACTATATAAATACATCAGAGTTAAGTAAGATATAGGGATACCAAGATACAACAAGAGTAACAGTATGAAAATCAGGTACAACTCAGAATACAACTGGAATCAACTGGATAACAAAATGAATAGATATCTAGATCTTCAAAGCAAAACTCCAGCTCCAGAGGTGAGTCTCTAATGCTGTATAACTCAGTCTGACCCGAGCGTAAAGCAAACACAAAACACTCGAGTCAGGACATACATACTAATACAATGTAAACCAACTCAAGTGAACTGTAATAAAGGTACAAGTAACTTAAAGAATGCTTGTGATCGCCCATTCTTTAAGGATCCGTTAAACTATCTACTATGTAGTAATATTCGCTATTATAATAATGTCTAATCATAAAATAAACATACTTTAAAATAGCATTAGGGCTTTACATTTAATCTGAACTCACCCTAACACGTAATAGTGCCAATAGTCTATACAGTACCTGCATACCTCGCAAGGCTATGAGAAGATACTCCATAGGTACGACACAAATAGAAACTCGTAGTAAAGCTCGCTATGGTAGGTGGCACGGCACAACTAGGCAATGCCAGGGTAGATATACCAATTACGCATACGGACTGGTGGTGACGCATAGCAGCCACTACCGCCCACCTCGAACAACACTCCCAAATATGGGTGCGTACCAAATCAATCACAAGTAATAGAATGGTATCGAAGAAGTGTGTCCGATCAGAGGTGCTACCTCCTTGGTCCGTCAATCGCTCCTGTTTTAGCCACCTTATGCCAACTCACGGGAGTTGGGTCCACGTATATACCTTAGGATCATCGCCACCATCCTACTTCATTCTGGAAACTCCACCGCGTACACAGTTGTTAATGTGGTTTTCGGTATCGACAGAGAGTATGTCCATATCCGATCCCGGTCTCTTTAACAACCAATCGTTATTATAACCCGTGGTTATAATTTAAAACAGTATTTTATACTTCAAAATAGGTTATCATTTCAAATCCAAATCTTTATCAAAATAAAGATTAAATCAATTCCAAACCATTTCAATATATTTAAAATATCATATCATTTCAAAACTTCATTTCAAATCATTTTAATATATCAAAACATCATATCTTTCCAAAACTTCATTTCAAATCATTTTAATATATAAAAACATCATATCATTTCAAAATTTCATTTCAAATCATTTAATATATCAAAATATCATATATTTTCAAAATTTCATTATCAAATCATCATTTGAGTTCAAATCCAAATAGTTAACTTTAAATACCTTTTAAATTCAAAGATATCATTCATTTATTATCATTTCAAGTCACCTTTTAAATAGTTTATATTTCAATCAAAATAATTCATCTAAACCATTTAAAAGTGTAATTATTATACTTTCAAATCAAGTATTCAATTTCCAAAGTTTTAAACCATTCTGAGTTCATTTACTAGGTTAAAACCCATAAACATTGAAAATTTCAGCCTTTCACAGCATTCAAAAAAAAAGCTGTTATAAGTTATTCTTGAAAACATTTTAATTTAGCAAAGAGAGCACTTTAAAACTGCTGTTAAATCTCAGTTTAGTTGAAATTTAGTTTAAAACAGCAAAGACAGCATTTCCAGAAATGCTGTAATAGCTCAGGTTTCAAATTAAAGGTTTTAAATTTATTCAGCAAAGACAGCAGACCACTACAGCAGTTATAGAACTGCTGTAATAGACCTGAGTCAAGTTTTAGTCTATTTAGTTCAACTACAGCAACTACAGCATTTCAGAAATGCTGTAATAGCTCTTTTATTCAATTTTACTTCAAATCAGAAATCATAGCATTTCTGAATGCTATTAAAGTAATTTCCAGATTTTAGTGTATTTCCAGCAAATAATAACCTTCAATATTAAACCTTTTAAACATTATAAAAATCATATTTGGACATTCAAAAATGTTCATTAAATTTACTCTTTAGTTCAGGCCTATCATTTCAGCCCATAACGATTTTTCCCTATTCTAAAATCCGTTCGGGTATGTATCATTTCAACCCATAGTGAATCTAATCTACAGGGAACTTGCAGTGTGATAAACAGGTATAAATGAACAGTTTAACAATAAATGACAGTAACATATAATATGACAGGTAAAATAACAGGTTTAACATCATATAATTAATAATCATAGGCAGTTAAAACATCATATATAATATTCTACACATTCAATTGTTGTCAATTCACATTTGCATAAGTATAAATGTCAAGTGAGATTTACTCACCTTTTCAAGCTGGAGTTTGCGAATCAAGATATACAGAAAAATTCCGGAAAGCACGATACGACTCTAGATTCAAGTGGAGAGAGTGCCAAGGTATCAATCTTATATTCAACAACAAAACAAAGCCAAAATAAAATATTGATTAATACAAAGATTAATTGAAACAAGATTGGAAATAAAGTAGACAAGAACATCACCAAGCTTCCGGACAAGTTTTTCTTGACCACAACTCAATGTATGCTCGACCATACATGCTTAGGCTTGGCTTTGGCATGTTTTCAGGTGGGAAATGGATCAGGTTTGGATCATATAGGGACGGCTAAGCTAAGAATATGAAGAGGAAGGAGTTTGCCAGCCTAGAATGCAAAGGGAAAAGGCAAAATGGAGTTTTTGGTTCAACCCTTAGGCTCGGCCATAGGGTCTATGGGTCAGGTCAGACCTGGACAGAGGGGGGGGGTGATGTTCAGAGGTGGTAAACAAGCTGGTGGTGGTGGCTAAGGGGGTGGCCATGGTCAACAATGAAGGTGGTGATGAACTAGAGCTCGGCTATGCACTTTTGTGGAGTTTTGGACATTGTTTTGTGGAATTTTGTTCTAGGAATGGTCATGGCACTTTCAGGTCAGAGGAGAAGGTTTATTGGTCGTTGATTAGGTGGGGAAGGAAGTGGTGGTGGTGGTCGGAGGAGATGGTGGTGGCTAAGGCCGAGCAAGGCATGAAGAATCAAGGCAAAAATCAAGTAAAAGAATGGGAAAATGAAGAAGAAAAGTGAAAATGGAAGCCATTGCTTACCATAATTTTTTTAGAAATGAAGAATGGCCTTGAGTTGAATGAAGTGGGAAGAAATTTCACGTGAATTACATTAGGAAATGTACGGCCAGGAAGAAAATGAGAAGTCAAGACAATGAAGAGGCAGGAAAAGGAAGTCACAAGCAAATGAAAAGACTTTGTCTCTTTGAATTTCCATTTTATATTTATACAAAATAAACAAAATAAAACTCAGTAAATAAAATAAAAACAAACTAAAATAAAGTGGAAAAGAAAATAAATAATTTGTTTTAGGAAATTAGAAAAATAAATAAGAAAATAGCTTATTATATTGAGACTAGCTTTAAAAATTGCAAACAAAATACACTTAACTTTGGAAAATTATAACCTTACTTCTAATCCAATAAAAAGTCAAGTAAAATAAAATGAATGTTGAACAAAATAAAGTGTAAATGAAAATAAAATAAAAAGATAAATAAGAATTACTTTAATTAATTGAAACTAGAAATAAAAAAATTGTAAATAAATTGCAGCTGACTTGGAAAATTCCAATTGTTCTTTTAAGAATGTTTTAAAAACCAAAATATATACATAACATGTTATTTTACCCATATAAATATAAATTAGAACATTACATGACCAAATAAAATATTATTTATATAATTAAAAATAAACAATTTTGTTTAAATACAGCAAATTACACACAATATTTAAAAGGGCATAACTTTCACACTATAAATCAGATTTCAACGAAACGAAAAGCAGTATTCTTGAAATTTTATTTACTTTCATAATAAAAGATAAAATTCAAAATTTCATCATTTTAAATTTTTATATTAAAAGTCAAAGTTTGACTATATTGACTAAAATTCACATTTCTGGAAAATATCTTATTTATTCATGTTTGAAATTATAATTCACATTCAAAACACAATTTTTATTTAAAAATAACAAAATTATCTAATTTAAATAAATAAAATAAATTTTTAAAATCAGAGATTCAATTAAGATAATTACAAAATACAAGGTTGTTACACTCTCCCTCACTCAAAACTTTTCATCCCCGAAAAGGAATGAGGTACGGGAAAACACAGAAAAAGATAGAATGAAATAGGATTAAGACAAGATGACAAGAAGATTGAAATTATACCTGATAACTATTGTTATTGGTAAGTTTAACAAGGTGGAGATGATCTTCCCAAGATCCTCCAGAATCAAGAACATAAGCACGAAAAAGATCATCGAGAATCTGATTCACCCTTTCTGTTTGACCGTCGGTCTATGGATGGTAAGCGGTGCTCAGATTCAGAATAGGGAGAAGTAAGAACCACAGAAGAGATAGAAAAGTTAAATGATGAAGGAAAAAGAGAAAGAAAGACTAGAACAACTTATTAAGCACAATACGAAAAACACGATTCATCTAATCAACAAAGAGAGCAGGAGCATTAGTCAAACCAAAAGGCATGACTAACTATTCATAGAAAAACCATTCTCAGTACGGAAAGCAGTCTCGGGAAATACTTTCCTCAGCAACACTGAGTTGGTGAAAATCAGAGGCAAGATCAAGCTGAAAGAGAATAGTAGCTCCAAGGCTAACTAATTCGAATTTGATTTCCTACTTAGAAAGTAGGGGAATGGGAACAACCAGAAAGAAAATAGATTGGAAAACAGAACAAGACAATAAATTTAAAACCATGAAAAGTTCAACTTCCATTATAATTAATTTCATCCATTTGATTTCACTTAAGTTAAATAAATCTTAATTATTTTTATATCTCATTATCTCATCATCAAATCAACAATTTATAAAGTCATGAATTTGAACAATCATTTATTATATTCATCTTTATTCATTATTCCAAATTACTCTTAAATTTATTCCACTTAATATATCTAATCCTATATATTAAGTGTATTTCACTTATTGTAACTATTCCAATTTATTTATAATCATTATATTGTAAATTATTCAATTAACCCCTTTTCTCTATTTACCTCTATTTATCCTTTATAAATAAAATTTAAGTGTACAACATTTATTATAACCACTTAAGTTTTATTTATAAAAATTCTCTTTATATTGTATGTTCTCCAATTACATATTTAACTTTTAATAATTTAGGTAAGTTATATTGGAATGTAAGAGAATATTATACAAATAAATTTTCTTAACTCAATTATCCAAGATTAAATATTTATTCAAAATTTGATTTCCATTTATAATTGAATTTATTCTTTAAGATAAAATTTAAGAATTAAATTTTCGATTAACTTCAACTATTTTAGAGATAATTAAATATACACAATATATATCAAATCAACTCTTAAATCACATATATTATAAATCAAGTCATATTTAGAAATTCAAATCAATTAAATTTCAAAGCAAAACTGTAGCAAAGCTACAGAATGGTCTCTTCGCTTCGAAACTGGAAAATGAATGTCGATGATGCTGCAGTCATCACCGAAATTATTTTCCAGCGACAAAGAAAAGAGCACTGATTTACAAATTAAAAATCCCTTGAAACAATTTCTACTAGAAATAATATATCCTTTTAAACTTTCAAAACAAAGTTCGAAGTCATCGGAAATTAAATTCTCACATTCTTGATTAAATCCATTTAAATTTCCAAATTAATTTATAACCATGTTTAATTATTTAGATATGAAACTAAAGCCAATGATTATAAAATACATGCAAAGTTAAATATTATTCCTTAACACCCAATTCCATTAATTATCAAAATTCAGAAAATTAACCTTATACATATTATAATTATACAAAATTTATCTATCTACTAAATTTGAAAACCATATTGTGTCAGTTTGCTCTGTTCGAGTGTTTTGGAGATCCTATCGATAGCGTTGATCAGACGAATCGATCGGAAACCCAAATCAACATCAACAACTCAAACAACACAATATAAAACTTCTATAAAAATATAAAATTTTCAAATACAAGATTAATGTTTCAAAATAAGAATAGGGATTCAAATTTGATGGACTCAAATCAAGGAGAATTCTGATTTGAAGATAAGTTGGGACAAAAGATAAGTGGATTAAGTAATAGAATAGGAAGATGGATAAGCTTATATAAATCGCGGGCAACCTTAAATGGGTCAACCAAGACTAAAAGAATAAGATCGTTGTGGATTTTCTGGGGTAAATCAACATTCGATCTCAAGAGATAGAATTCGGAATAATAAGAGATACTAGCATTTAAACCGAGGATATATAAATCTTTGGTTAATCAATGCTTTTTGTAAAGGAGTTTCACCCCTTTACAAGTCATTCAGAGGTTGGCAAGACCGTCGATTCATTAGAAAGATTATTCAAAGTGGAGTATGGGACACTCAAAAATCAAGAAGACACGAATAGGGGAGGACAAGAATGGACTTGGAACCGAAGGGAACGTTCCAAAATTCAAAGGAAACCGAATCGAAGAAGAAGGAATTCAAGTTCGAACGAAAGTGATTCTGTAATTAAATTTACCCTATATGCTGAGTTTGCCTAAAACCAGAGCTCTGATACCACATGTAACGACCCGATATTTTCAACCATTTAGATCCGCACATGTCGGACTTGAATTGCTCAAAATACCGCGTTGTAAATAAAAATTTGGCAAACTCAAAATATACAGTAAATAAATAATCACAGATCACAGACACAGAGTAATATAATGCAGCGGAAACAAAGAAATAGTAGTTCATGAAGCTACTATATAAATACATCAGAGTTAAGTAAGATACAATAGGAATACCAAGATACAACAAGAGTAAAAGTATGAAAATCAGGTACAACTCAGAATACAACTGGAATCAACTGGATAAAAAAATGAATAGATATCTGGATCTTCAAAGCAAAACTCCAGCTCCAAAGGTGAGTCTCTAATGCTGTATCACTCAGTCTGACCCGAGCGTAAAGCAAACACAAAACACTCGAGTCAGGACATACATACTTATACAATGTAAACCAATTCAAGTGAACTGTAATAAAGGTACAAGTAACTTAAAGAATGCTTGGGATCACCCATTCTTTAAGGATCCGTTAAACTATCTACTATGTAGTAATATTCGCTATTATAATAATGTCTAATCATAAAATAAACATACTTTAAAATAGCATTAGGGCTTTACATTTAATCTGAACTCACCCTAACACGTAATAGTGCCAATAGTCTATACAGTACCTGCATACCTCGCAAGGCTATGAGAAGATACTCCATAGGTACGACACAAATAGAAACTCGTAGTAAAGCTCGCTATGGTAGGTGACACGACACAACTAGGCAATGCCAGGGTAGATATACCAATTACGCATCCGGACTGGTGGTGACGCATAGCAGCCACTACCGCCCACCTCGAACAACACTCCCAAATCAAGGGTGCGCACCAAATCAATCACAAGTAATAGAATGGTATCGAAGAAGTGTGTCCGATCAGAGGTGCTACCTCCTTGGTCCGTCAATCGCTCTTGTTTTAGCCACCTTATGCCAACTCATGGGAGTTGGGTCCACGTATATACCTTAGGATCGTCGCCACCATCCTACTTCATTCTGGAAACTCCACCGTGTACACAGTTGTCAAAGTGGTTTTCGGTATCGACAGAGAGTATGTCCATATCTGATCCCGGTCTCTTTAACAACCAATCGTTATTATAACCCGTGGTTATAATTTAAAACAGTATTTTATACTTCAAAATAGAATATCATTTCAAATCCAAATCTTTATCAAAATAAAGATTAAATCAATTCCAAACCATTTCAATATATTTAAAATATCATATCATTTCAAAACTTCATTTCAAATCATTTTAATATATCAAAACATCATATCTTTCCAAAACTTCATTTCAAATCATTTTAATATATCAAAACATCATATCATTTCAAAATTTCATTTCAAATCATTTAATATATCAAAATATCATATATTTTCAAAATTTCATTATCAAATCATCATTTGAGTTCAAATCCAAATAATCAACTTTAAATACTTTTTAAATTCAAAGATATCATTCATTTATTATCATTTCAAGTCACCTTTTAAATAGTTTATATTTCAATCAAAATAATTCATCTAAACCATTTAAAAGTGTAATTATTATACTTTCAAATCAAGTATTCAATCTACAAAGTTTTAAACCATTCTGAGTTCATTTACTAAGTTAAAAACCATAAACATTGAAAATTTCAGCCTTTCACAGCATTCAGAAAAAAAGTTGTTATAAGTTATTCTTGAAAACATTTTAATTCAGAAAAGACAACATTTTAAAACTACTGTTAAATCTCAGTTTAGTTGAAATTTAGTTTAAAACAGCAAAGACAGCATTTCCAGAAATGCTGTAATAGCTCAGGTTTCAAATTAAAGGTTTTAAATTTATTCAACAATGACAACAGGCCACTACAGCAGTTATAGAACTGCTGTAATAGACCTGAGTCAAGTTTTAGTCTATTTAGTTCAACTACAACATTTCAGAAATGCTGTAATAGCTCTTTTATTCAATTTTAGTTCAAATCAGAAATCATAGCATTTCTGAATGCTATTAAAGTAATTTCCAGATTTTAGTGTATTTCCAGCAAATAATAACCTTCGATATTAAACCTTTTAAACATTATAAAAATCATATTTTGACATTCAAAAATGTTCATTAAATTACTCTTTAGTTCAGGCCTACCATTTCAGCCCATAACGATTTTTCACTATTCTAAAATCCGTTCGGGTATGTATCATTTCAACCCATAGTGAATCTAATCTACAGGGAACTTGTAGTGTGATAAACAGGTATAAATGAACAGTTTAACAATAAATAACAGTAACATATAATATGACAGGTAAAATAACGGGTTTAACATCATATAATTAATAATCATAGGCAGTTAAAACATCATATGTAATATTCTACACATTCAATTGTTGTCAATTCACATTTGCATAAGTATAAATGTCAAGTGAGATTTACTCACCTTTTCAAGCTGGAGTTTGCGAATCAAGATATACAGAAAAATTCCGGAAAGCACGATACGACTCTAGATTCAAGTGGAGAGAGTGCCAAGGTATCAATCTTATATTCAACAACAAAACAAAGCCAAAATAAAATATTGATTAATACAAAGATTAATTGAAACAAGATTGGAAATAAAGTAGACAAGAACATCACCAAGCTTCCGGACAAGTTTTTCTTGACCACAACTCAATGTATGCTCGACCATACATGCTTAGGCTTGGCTTTGGCATGTTTTCAGGTGGGAAATGGATCAGGTTTGGATCATATAGGGACGGCTAAGCTAAGAATATGAAGAGGAAGGAGTTTGCAAGCCTAGAATGCAAAGGGAAAAGGCAAAATGGAGTTTTTGGTTCAACCCTTAGGCTCGGCCATAGGGTCTATGGGTCAGGTCAGATCTGGACAGAGTGGAGGGTGATGTTCAGAGGTGGTAAACAAGCTGGTGGTGGTGGCTAAGGGGGTGGCCATGGTCAACAATGAAGGTGGTGATGAACTAGAGCTCGGCTATGCACTTTTGTGGAGTTTTGGACATTGTTTTGTGGAATTTTGTTCTAGGAATGGTCATGGCACTTTCAGGTCAGAGGAGAAGGTTTATTGGTCGTGGATTAGGTGGGGAAGGAAGTGGTGGTGGTGGTCGGAGGAGATGGTGGTGGCTAAGGCCGAGCAAGGCATGAAGAATCAAGGCAAAAATCAAGTAAAAGAATGGGAAAATGAAGAAGAAAAGTGAAAATGGAAGCCATTGCTTACCATAATTTTTTTAGAAATGAAGAATGGCCTTGATTTGAATGAAGTGGGAAGAAATTTCACGTGAATTACATTAGGAAATGTACGGCCAGGAAGAAAATGAGAAGTCAAGACAATGAAGAGGCAGGAAAAGGAAGTCACAAGCAAATGAAAAGACTTTGTCTCTTTGAATTTCCATTTTATATTTATACAAAATAAACAAAATAAAACTCAGTAAATAAAATAAAAACAAACTAAAATAAAGTGGAAAAGAAAATAAATAATTGGTTTTAGGAAATTAGAAAAATAAATAAAGAAAATAGCTTATTATATTGAGACTAGCTTTAAAAATTGCAAACAAAATACACTTAACTTTGGAAAATTATAACCTTACTTCTAATCCAATAAAAAGTCAAGTAAAATAAAATGAATGTTGAACAAAATAAAGTGTAAATGAAAATAAAATAAAAAGATAAATAAGAATTACTTTAATTAATTGAAACTAGAAATAAAAAAATTGTAAATAAATTGCAGCTGACTTGGAAAATTCCAATTGTTCTTTTAAGAATGTTTTAAAAACCAAAATATATACATAACATGTTATTTTACCCATATAAATATAAATTAGAACATTACATGACCAAATAAAATATTATTTATATAATTAAAAATAAACAATTTTGTTTAAATACAGCAAATTACACACAATATTTAAAAGGGCATAACTTTCACACTATAAATCAGATTTCAACGAAACGAAAAGCAGTATTCTTGAAATTTTATTTACTTTCATAATAAAAGATAAAATTCAAAATTTCATCATTTTAAATTTTTATATTAAAAGTCAAAGTTTGACTATATTGACTAAAATTCACATTTCTGGAAAATATCTTATTTATTCATGTTTGAAATTATAATTCACATTCAAAACACAATTTTTATTTAAAAATAATAAAATTATCTAATTTAAATAAATAAAATAAATTTTTAAAATCAGAGATTCAATTAAGATAATTACAAAATACAGGGTTGTTACACTCTCCCTCACTCAAAACTTTTCATCCCCGAAAAGGAATGAGGTACGGGAAAACACAGAAAAAGATAGAATGAAATAGGATTAAGACAAGATGACAAGAAGATTGAAATTATACCTGATAACTATTGTTATTGGTAAGTTTAACAAGGTGGAGATGATCTTCCCAAGATCCTCCAGAATCAAGAACATAAGCACGAAAAAGATCATCGAGAATCTGATTCACCCTTTCTGTTTGACCGTCGGTCTATGGATGGTAAGTGGTGCTCAGATTTAGAATAGGGAGAAGTAAGAACCACAGAAGAGATAGAAAAGTTAAATGATGAAGGAAAAAGAGAAAGAAAGAAAGACTAGAACAACTTATTAAGCACAATACGAAAAACACGATTCATCAAATCAACAAAGAGAGCAGGAGCATTAGTCAAACCAAAAGGCATGACTAACTATTCATAGAAAAACCATTCTCAGTACGGAAAGCAGTCTCGGGAAATACTTTCCTCAGCAACACTGAGTTGGTGAAAATCAGAGGCAAGATCAAGCTGAAAGAGAATAGTAGCTCCAAGGCTAACTAATTCGAATTTGATTTCCTACTTAGAAAGTAGGGGAATGGGAACAACCAGAAAGAAAATAGATTGGAAAACAGAACAAGACAATAAATTTAAAACCATGAAAAGTTCAACTTCCATTATAATTAATTTCATCCATTTGATTTCACTTAAGTTAAATAAATCTTAATTATTTTTATATCTCATTATCTCATCATCAAATCAACAATTTATAAAGTCATGAATTTGAACAATCATTTATTATATTCATCTTTATTCATTATTCCAAATTACTCTTAAATTTATTCCACTTAATATATCTAATCCTATATATTAAGTGTATTTCACTTATTGTAACTATTCCAATTTATTTATAATCATTATATTGTAAATTATTCAATTAACCCCTTTTCTCTATTTACCTCTATTGATCCTTTATAAATAAAATTTAAGTGTACAACATTTATTATAACCACTTAAGTTTTATTTATAAAAATTCTCTTTATATTGTATGTTGTCCAATTACATATTTAACTTTTAATAATTTAGGTAAGTTATATTGGAATGTAAGAGAATATTATACAAATAAATTTTCTTAACTCAATTATCCAAGATTAAATATTTATTCAAAATTTGATTTCCTTTTATAATTGAATTTATTCTTTAAGATAAAATTTAAGAATTAAATTTTCGATTAACTTCAAGTATTTTAGAGATAATTAAATATACATAATATATATCAAATCAACTCTTAAATCACATATATTATAAATCAAGTCATATTTAGAAATTCAAATCAATTAAATTTCAAAGCAAAACTGTAGCAAAGCTACAGAATGGTCTCTTCGCTTCGAAACTCGAAAATGAATGTCGATGATGCTGCAGTCATCACCGAAATTATTTTCCAGCGACAAAGAAAAGAGCACTGATTTACAAATTAAAAATCCCTTGAAACAATTTCTACTAGAAATAATATATCCTTTTAAACTTTCAAAACAAAGTTCGAAGTCATCGGAAATTAAATTCTCACATTCTTGATTAAATCCATTTAAATTTCCAAATTAATTTATAACCATGTTTAATTATTTAGATATGAAACTAAAGCCAATGATTATAAAATACATGCAAAGTTAAATATTATTCCTTAACACCCAATTCCATTAATTATCAAAATTCAGAAAATTAACCTTATACATATTATAATTATACAAAATTTATCTATCTACTAAATTTGAAAACCATATTGTGTCAGTTTGCTCTGTTCGAGTGTTTTGGAGATCCTATCGATAGCGTTGATCAGACGAATCGATCGGAAACCCAAATCAACATCAACAACTCAAACAACACAATATAAAACTTCTATAAAAATATAAAATTTTCAAATACAAGATTAATGTTTCAAAATAAGAATAGGGATTCAAATTTGATGGACTCAAATCAAGGAGAATTCTGATTTGAAGATAAGTTGGAGACAAAAGATAAGTGGATTAAGTAATAGAATAGGAAGATGGATAAGCTTATATAAATCGCGGGCAACCTTAAACGGGTCAACCAAGACTAAAAGAATATGATCGTTGTGGATTTTCTGGGGTAAATCAACATTCGATCTCAAGAGATAGAATTCGGAATAATAAGAGATACTAGCATCTAAACCGAGGATATATAAATCTTTGGTTAATCAATGCTTTTTGTAAAGGAGTTTCACCCCTTTACAAGTCATTCAGAGGTTGGCAAGACCGTCGATTCATTAGAAAGATTATTCAAAGTGGAGTATGGGACACTCAAAAATCAAGAAGACACGAATAGGGGAGGACAAGAATGGACTTGGAACCAAAGGGAACGTTCCAAAATTCAAAGGAAACCGAATCGAAGAAGAAGGAATTCAAGTTCGAATGAAAGTGATTCTGTAATTAAATTTACCCTATATGCTGAGTTTGCCTAAAACCAGAGCTCTGATACCACATGTAACGACCCGATATTTTCAACCATTCAGATCCGCACATGTCGGACTTGAATTGCTCAAAATACCGCGTTGTAAATAAAAATTTGGCAAACTCAGAATATACAGTAAATAAATAATCACAGATCACAGACACAAAGTAATATAATGCAGCGGAAACAAAGAAATAGTAGTTCATGAAGCTACTATATAAATACATCAGAGTTAAGTAAGATACAATAGGAATACCAAGATACAACAAGAGTAAAAGTATGAAAATCAGGTACAACTCAGAATACAACTAGAATCAACTGGATAACAAAATGAATAGATATCTGGATCTTCAAAGCAAAACTCCAGCTCCAAAGGTGAGTCTCTAATGCTGTATCACTTAGTCTGACCCGAGCGTAAAGCAAACACAAAACACTCGAGTCAGGACATACATACTTATATAATGTAAACCAACTCAAGTGAACTGTAATAAAGGTACAAGTAACTTAAAGAATGCTTGGGATCACCCATTCTTTAAGGATCCGTTAAACTATCTACTATGTAGTAATATTCGCTATTATAATAATGTCTAATCATAAAATAAACATACTTTAAAATAGAATTAGGGCTTTACATTTAATCTGAACTCACCCTAACACGTAATAGTGCCAATAGTCTATACAGTACCTGCATACCTCGCAAGGCTATGAGAAGATACTCCATAGGTACGACACAAATAGAAACTCGTAGTAAAGCTCGCTATGGTAGGTGACACGACACAACTAGGCAATGCCAGGGTAGATATACCAATTACGCATCCGGACTAGTGGTGACGCATAGCAGCCACTACCGCCCACCTCGAACAACACTCCCAAATCAAGGGTGCGCACCAAATCAATCACAAGTAATAGAATGGTATCGAAGAAGTGTGTCCGATCAGAGGTGCTACCTCCTTGGTCCGTCAATCGCTCCTGTTTTAGCCACCTTATGCCAACTCATGGGAGTTGGGTCCACGTATATACCTTAGGATCGTCGCCACCATCCTACTTCATTCTGGAAACTCCACCGTGTACACAGTTGTCAAAGTGGTTTTCGGTATCGACAGAGAGTATGTCCATATCTGATCCCGGTCTCTTTAACAACCAATCGTTATTATAACCCGTGGTTATAATTTAAAACAGTATTTTATACTTCAAAATAGAATATCATTTCAAATCCAAATCTTTATCAAAATAAAGATTAAATCAATTCCAAACCATTTCAATATATTTAAAATATCATATCATTTCAAAACTTCATTTCAAATCATTTTAATATATCAAAACATCATATCTTTCCAAAACTTCATTTCAAATCATTTTAATATATCAAAACATCATATCATTTCAAAATTTCATTTCAAATCATTTAATATATCAAAATATCATATATTTTCAAAATTTCATTATCAAATCATCATTTGAGTTCAAATCCAAATATTCAACTTTAAATACTTTTTAAATTCAAAGATATCATTCATTTATTATCATTTCAAGTCACCTTTTAAATAGTTTATATTTCAATCAAAATAATTCATCTAAACCATTTAAAAGTGTAATTATTATACTTTCAAATCAAGTATTCAATCTACAAAATTTTAAACCATTTTGAGTTCATTTACTAAGTTAAAATCCATAAACATTGAAAATTTCAGCCTTTCACAGCATTCAGAAAAAAAAGTTGTTATAAGTTATTCTTGAAAACATTTTAATTCAGAAAAGACAACATTTTAAAACTACTGTTAAATCTCAGTTTAGTTGAAATTTAGTTTAAAACAGCAAAGACAGCATTTCCAGAAATGCTGTAATAGCTCAGGTTTCAAATTAAAGGTTTTAAATTTATTCAACAACGACAGCAGGCCACTACAGCAGTTATAGAACTGCTGTAATAGACCCGAGTCAAGTTTTAGTCTATTTAGTTCAACTACATCAACTACAACATTTCAGAAATGCTGTAATAGCTCTTTTATTCAATTTTAGTTCAAATCAGAAATCATAGCATTTCTGAATGCTATTAAAGTAATTTCCAGATTTTAGTGTATTTCCAGCAAATAATAACCTTCGATATTAAACCTTTTAAACATTATAAAAATCATATTTTGACATTCAAAAATGTTCATTAAATTACTCTTTTAATTTATGATTTTTATAAGAAACATTTAGAGTAAAATCCGAATTCCCAATAATTTTACTTAACAAATCCAAATGTACAATTTTCTTTTCTTCACATTTTTAACAAATAAACTTAACACTTATATTTTGTTTCCATTTCACAAATTAAACTAAATTTTCAATTTTCTTTAATTAACTTAAACCTTTAATAAAAACCAAATTCACATTTCCAAGTCAAGTTATATTTTAAAATTACACTTTTAAGCATTGATTTATTTAACTATTTTAATACATAGAAAACTCAATAACACTTTATTAAATCATTTAAATTCAAATTCAAATCAAATTATCATATTTACCATTTTCCAAATATAATTAAATTTCCATTTTATTTATATAACTTAAATATCATTTTAGAACCAAAATTCCAAATTTCCAAACTTAAGTTATATTTTAAGAATTCACTTTTACCATTCATTTAAATTACATTTTTAACTTCTAGAAAAATCCAAATTTCTTTATTTAAACATTAAAAATCCAATTTAGATCAAATTTTCAAAATTTTACACTTTTAAAAATATTTAAAATATTCAAACTACTTTATAAAAATAACCACGGGCCTGTATATAGATTTCTAACCTAGGTCAAGTGATACGAATATGTATCATTTCAATCCACAGTTTACAAAAAAGCAAAAATCCGGGTTCTATCATTTCAAACCCGCAATCCCAAGTTAAAATAAAATAAATAAATAAAAACCGTTCAGGCCTATCATTTCAGCCCATAACGATTTTTCCCTATTCTAAAATCCGTTCGGGTATGTATCATTTCAACCCATAGTGAATCTAATCTACAGGGAACTTGCAGTGTGATAAACAGGTATAAATGAACAGTTTAACAATAAATAACAGTAACAGATAATATGACAGGTAAAATAACAGGTTTAACATCATATAATTAATAATCATAGGCAGTTATAACATCATATATAATATTCTACACATTCAATTGTTGTCAATTCACATTTGCATAAGTATAAATGTCAAGTGAGATTTACTCACCTTTTCAAGCTGGAGTTTGCGAATCCAGATATACAGAAAAATTCCGAAAAGCATGATACGACTCTAGATTCAAGTGGAGAGAGTGCTAAGGTATAAATCTTATATTCAACAAAAACAAAGCCAAAATAAAATATAGATTAATACAAAGATTAATTGAAACAAATTTGGAAATAAAGTAGACAAGAACATCACCAAGCTTCCGGACAAGTTTTGCTTGACCACAACTCAATGTATGCTCGACCATACATGCTTAGGCTCGGCTTTGGCATGTTTTCAGGTGGGAAATGGATCAGGTTTGGATCATATAGGCACGGCTAAGCTAAGAATATGAAGAGGAAGGAGTTTGCAAGCCTAGAATGCAAAGGGACAAGGCAAAATGGAGTTTTTGGTTCAACCCTTAGGCTCGGCCATAGGGTCTATGGGTTAGGTCAGATCTGGACAGTCAAAAATAAGATAAACGGAGCTAGGACAGTTAAATTTGGCGGAACGAAAAAATATTTTATTTTCAACAAATTAACTGATTTTAAATTAAAATTGAAAATTACACAACAGAATTAACATTCATATTTTCTGATGAAAATCTGACATTTACTACGTTTAGATAGACGTACTCCAAATATCAAATTTTCATTGCAAAATTTAATTGTTTATTTTCATGAAAAATTTAGTTAATTACATTATTTAAAATCTTCAAAATTTAAAGGTCGTTATACTCTCCCCGACTCAAAACTTTTCATCCTCGAAAAGGAACGAGATAGGAGAATAAAAACAACATAAAAGAAAGATAGATTCGAAATACATAGTACCAGATACAACAATTAATTCAAAACCATATAACTTTTATTAGTTTTTAAATTGATTGATATTCAACCGATTTGGTTTCAATCCATTTTATTCAATCAATAAATGTTCACTGTATTCACATTTGGTTGATTTCAATTCAATGTATTTATTTAATTACTTTGCTTTAAATTTATTAACAGTTATTACAAAAAATTTCTTTCAAAACAAAATTTATTTTATTTAACTCATTTATTAAATCCATTCGACCTCATTTAAGTTAATTCCACTTATAATTAATTTTCAACTATTCTTAAGTTCATATTTATTTACTTAAATAGCATTCTCTATTTATTAATCAATCTATTTCAACATAACATATTTTATAACATAAATTAAGTGTATAAATATTTATTATAGCCATTTATTATTTAACAAATTAATTCTCTTTTTATTATTCAATTTATTATTTATAAATTCCCTAAACAAAATATCATTTTTATACATCTTATTACTTACATTTTATATTGTATACTATTTACTTACATATTCTCATCACCTTCAAAAAAATTTCCAGGTAAGTTTTGTTAATGTTTCCATATGTAATTGAGCACTATACAATTCCCTTTTTATTAACAATATTTTCTATTAAGAAAAATTTGGTTTGAACATTTTTATTACTTAAGTTTTCTCTTGTATAGCCTTCAATCACATATTTATATTAACATTTTTAACTTTTGAATATTTCAGGTAAGTTATATATATGTTTGAGAATGCAATTGAGTATTATACAAATTAATTTTATCCTAGATCAACTGTTACAAGTTGTTTAAATTCCATTTCTCATTTTAAACCCTTCAATTATTCAAAATTTTACTTCAATTCAATAGTTGAAAACCATTACTTAACATAAAACTTCAGAGTTAAATTTCTGATTTCACTTTAGACCATTTTGAAATAAATACATACATACATACATATATATATATATATATTATACATCAAATCATACTCAAGAAATTCAAATCAAATCCATTTTCCAAAATAAAAGTGTAGCAATGCTACTAAGTGGTCTCTCCACATTGAGACTCGAAAATAAATGTCGATGATGTTGCAGTCATCAACGAAATTATTTTCCAACAACAAAAGAGGAGAGTACAGACTTATTTCTTTTGAAATTCTTTGGAAACAGTTTCCATTATAAAACACTTTCAAATAGTAATATTTTTCCCAAAACTTTGAAAAACCAAATTTTGAAAAGCACCAGAAATTTAATTCTCAAATCCTTAATTTAAATGCATTCCATTGGTAAATATGATTTATAAACCATGTTTATGAAATTTCAACTTCTTATAACATACAATCAATAGTTAATAGTTTAGGAATGTTGACAAAACAATAAATGATACTCTAGTATTATCATTTCTATCAACCAATTCATTTGACTATCTATTTTCAGAAAATTGTACTCTTACATATATATATATATATAATAAAATCATACATAAATTTATTTCATTTACTAATTTTGAAAACAATATTGTGTCAGTTTGCTCTGTTCAAGTGTTTTGGAATTCCTATCAATAGCGTTGGCCAGACGAATCGATCGAAACCTAAAATTCAAACTTAACAACTCAAACAACACAATATAAAACATTTTTATATTAATTACAAATATGTTCTCTCATAGGATGATTCAAATATGGATTATGGAACAAAGATAGAGATTCAAATTTAGAGGGACCCTAATCAAAGAGAATTCTAACTGATAAGCTTGGCTCGAAAAGAATACTAGATAGTTAAATTACAAAAGATGAAAGATGGATGGACTTATATTAATCGCGGCGACCTTAACCGGGTCAACCGAGACGTAGAAAAGATGAGAATATCATCAATGAAAACTAGGACGAACTTGTTAAGAACATCGCGGAAAATGTGATTCATGAGATCGACGAAGAAGGCAGGAGCATTAGTCAATCCAAAAGGCATGACTAACCATTAATAGAAACCATTCGTTTGGAAGGAAAGACAACAGATCAAACTATAGGAATAAGATCAAAGTGAAATACAAATTCAAGCTTGAGAGGGAGAGAATTGACTTCACCGAAGACATCCGGAAAGACTTGGACAACATGGGTTGAGTCGAGATCACTAGGCTGAGAATCAAACGAAAAGATAAAACTGTCTGCATAATCCTGAGGCATTCGACATTCGATCACAAGAGAATTACCCTGGTCGTCTTCCAGAGAAAAAGTTCGGGCTTTGCAAGAAATAACAGCTTCAAAACCGAGGACGTAGAATTCTCCAGTGAATCGACGCTTGTTGTAAAGGAGTTTCACCCCTTTACAAATCATACTAAGGTTGGCGGGACCGCCGATGGAATTAGTCACACAAAAGGATGAAGTTGCCAATTGAGGTGGCAGAATGTGCTCAAATTGATTATAGAGATCTACATAAATAGAGCTATGGTATACTCCAGTATCAAGAAGAACATGAACATGAAAAGACGAGAATAAAGTTCAGAACAAAGGGAAAGTTCCAAAAATTCAAAAGAAATTTTAATCCAGGAGGATCCTAACAAAGAATTTCAAGCTTGAACGAATATGATTCTATAATTAATTTCACTCATTCTAGGGTATTACTACCCTATCTCTAATGAGTTTTACTCCATATGCTAAGTTTTGCCTAAACCAGAGCTCCGATACCAACTATAATGACCCGCTATTTCGAACCATTCAAATCGACAATCATCCACTCATGTCGGACTTGAATTGCTCAAAACAACAGATTGTTAATTTATATTTGGCAAAACTTAGCATCTACAGTTAATAAATCAATCACAAAATCACAGACACGGAGTAATATAACAGTAAGCAGCGGAAATAGATAAATACTAGTTCATCAAGCTACTATAGAAACATCAGAGTCTGAAATAAATACAACAGAAATCCCGAATACATAGAAGTCACTAATGTTAGGAACTGGAGATAGTGGTTTTGATGATAACAACCTTTGTAACTTATTTTATTATAACTTATATACTAACACTATTGTCTAGATATATATGAATGTTATTATGCAGGATATATATAAGGCAGGTACTGATTATTGAAGACCGTACAGTATAAAAATCAAGAATGAAGAAATCAAGTTTGAAGACTCATGAGTATCAAGATCAAGATTTCAAGATAAGTGTCTAGTTTTGTTAAAACTTCATAATAGCATGGAAATCTTCATTCCAAATTTCATTTGGGATGGAACCCATTTCTACCTTCTTAGTGGCTTACAAACCCACGACAAGTAGCTTACAAACCTACAACAAGTGGCTTACAAACCCACAAACATCTTGGTTTTGTACAAGTTCTCGAGTCCTGATGTGATGAGATATTCTGCAGGAAGAAGCTTGCAAAACTACTTCAAAATGGTTTTTCAAAATGATTTTCAAAACTACTTTTCAAAATGTTTTAGCCTTAAAAATTATCTTTTCAAATTATTTTCAAAAAGATGTTTTAGCCTTAAAATATTCTTTGTTTTTGTTTTTAAATAAACTCTTGTTTTAAACTTCGTTTGTTTTTAAACTATCTTCTGATTTTTAAATATTCTTTTATAATATATATATATACTTGAGATTTAAAATCAAATTTATATATACATTCTAAAAATATATGTTTCTACTCTTCTTTATTTTAAAACATAGGAAAATTAGTTTATTTTACTCCAGAATCATTTTATCTTGTTTTCCTTTAAAAACCATTTTCAAAACAAACTTTCCACTGTTTTTAACTAAGGGATGTCGACATCATGGGATACCCCATGTCGACATGGTGGCCGTTAAATTCAAAAGTTTCAATTTTCAAAAGATGTATCTATTCGTTTAAATCTCTTCACGAATGGTTATGACCGTTACTGGTCTATAAATAGCCTTCACAAACGAATTTTTTAACTAACTATTTTCTTATTTTCTTCACTCCTTCTTCTCCACAAATCCATATTCTAAAATTTTCATATTTTTAAGATCGTCCTGAAATTCTGTCGAATTCTCAAGTGAATCAAATTAGAATCTCAATCTTGTTTGATTCTCTACCTTCCCTCGAAGATCAAAGTGCTATTCAGAGTTATAGGATCAATTTGTAATCAAAAGTTTATCGAGTATCTCTATAAGGTGTGGTTGTGCCTGGAAATCAATTGGGTGATCTTGTGTCCCGTTAATCAAGAGAGTTTGCCCCGGACTCGAAGACAGGAGGGTACCTCAAGGCCTTTAGAAATTGAGGATTGTAATCTCGACATTGGTATAATAAAAATCTGTACGAGGTGTTTGCCTTGGTGTAGGACTGGACGTAGGGTAACTCCGAACCTGTATAAAATCCGGTGTGTTATTTCCTTTTACTGCCTTTTATTTACTTTCTGCATCTGTGTTTGATTCTGTGATTGTTCTGTGATTAAGTTCTGCATTTGTTTATATCATAATTTTTAAATTAGTCCATATAAGTTTTAGAATCCATTAAACAGTATTCACCCTCCCTCTAGTGTTAAATTAGCCTTAAGATCCTTAATCTGCACTCCCTTTCAACTAATACAAAAGTAACTAACAAGTCTGAACAAAACAAATAGAAATAACAGAAATATCTGAAAGCTGGATAGATAGATCTCCAAAGCAAAGCTCCAAAATCCAAAGGTGAGGCAGATGCTGTGACACTCAGTCTGACCCGAGCATAAAGCAAAACACAAAACACTTGAGTCAGGATTAACATTCTTATACTAGTAAATCAACTCAAGTGAAATGTCAACTGAAATAGAAAATAACTTAAAGGATGTTTGGGATTCCCATCCTTTAAGGATCCGTTAAACTATCTACATACATAGTACAATACGCTACATAGATAATGTCTATAGTAAATTAAACTATTAAAATAGCGTTAAGGGGTTACCCATATCCCCCTTAATGCAGTTTATATAATGTCGTAGTCCATACAGTATTGTAAACTCCTCCAAACCTGTGGGCTATCAGGGAGCACTCCATAGGTATGACACAAACCAAACTCGTAGAAGGCGCGATCAGGCTTGTGACAAGGCTCGCGAGGCAATGCCTAGGGTAGGATGCTACCGTTTTGCAGAATTGGGCTGGTGGTAACGCCTAGCAGCTACTACCGCCCACCTCGAGACACACTCCCAAAACCAAAGGTGCACCCAATCAAATCACAAAGTAATAGAATGATATCGAAGAAGTATGCTCAATCAGAGGTGCGACCTCACTTGGCCCAGGTATAGCTCCTGTTTTAGTCACATCAAGCTGACTCGCGGGAGTCAGGGCAGCGTTAATACCTCATACAGATCGTCGCCAAACCATCCGACTTTGTTCTGAAATCTCCACCACGTACACATTTGTTAAAGTGGTTTTCGGTATTGGCATAGAGTATGACAATATCCGATCCCGGTCTCTTTAACAACCAATCGCTTATTTCATGCCGTGGTCATTTTCATTTCAAACAGTTCATACTTCATATCAAAATATCATATCCATTTCAGATCATATCACTTTCAAAATCATATCACTTTCGAAATTATATCACTTTAAATCATATTTATTTCCAAAACCATAACAGTACCAACTTAAACAATTAATATTGAAAGTATTCGCATTTAAATCCATTTAATCTAAATCATAACAGTTCTAGCTTAAATAGTTAATATTGAAAGTAGTTTATATATTAGAATAGTTATTAAAAATATTTTATATTTGAAAATAGGTTATATTTAAAATGGTTTATATATTAAAAATAGTTTATATATTAATATATATATATATATATATATATTTAAAATTGTTTATAAGCATAAAATAATATATCTTAAAATAATTTATATATTTAAAGGAGTTTATATCTAAAATAGTTTCAAACTAGAATTGTTTCTTCCAATTTCAAAAATCAATTCAAATCAACTTTAGTTCCAAAATTCTATTTAAATCAACCTTAGTCCAACAATTTCATATAAGAGTTCAATTCAAATTTTTATTAAAAACCATTTTAATTTATATCGATTTCAAATCCAGGTTTAAACTACAAATTTAAACCACTTCCACAACGTTGATCCGGACATAACGGAGGTGGTCTCGAGTCCTAGTTCGACATTATGCGAAAAGTCGTATTTTGGACCTTTATTCAATAACGATTCAATGTTTAAATTAATATTTAAATATCATATCATTAAAAAATGTGAGTTGTTACATTCTCCCCTCCTTAAAAGGATTTTGTCCTCGAAATTCCCAAAATTAGAAAATATCTTTCAACTCTTTTCCTTTCAAAGCCCCTCTTGTTTTGGGAAAATTTGATGGCACCTCCTTTGCATGGCTAGGTTCGAAAAATCCCAAAATAACAATATAAGCCCATATCTGGGACCTCTCATACCTGAAGACAACACAACAATAATATATCACTTCTAACTACTTCATACCTCTTTTGCAACTTGTTTTAGCAAGCAACTTACCATTGAGATGTGACTACGGACACGAAAACAACCAAATGTAATATTTTGCTTCCATGTACCTATATTGCCCTTATTGAAGCCAAAGAGAGTTATGAACATAAAAGAGAAGCAATATACTGCCATAAATGCAACATACATAAGCATGAGAAGCATTACGTAGCAACATGCATGCTAAACAAAAAATGCATACATATTAACGTGGAACTTAACCATAAATAGCAACCAAACAAGCAACTCAACATATGCTTTAACTTGCATTTCTAGTGTAAGAAGCATAAAATTTAAACATGTATAGTTTTAGTATAGTAACTGATATTGTCACAACTATACATAACTATCATTAGAGAGTATGCTCAAATAAGTTGATATCTAAATATACCATTGACTCTGAGTCACATCAAAAGGCAATAGGCTCTTATAGATCCCATCTCAACCTCTACAATGGCTATGGATGACATGATCGATTTTAGATAGCCATTGTTGTCTCTCTCTCTCTCTTTGAAATACTTTAATAGGAAATTTAAATTAAGATACAAGCAACCAAACACACAAAGCATGCAATGACTAGCAATACAAATTAATAACAAATAATAACCAAACAACAGCAAGCAACAAAAAGCAATGATAAACAATCAACAAGAAACAATAAATAACATATAAACTACCAATCATGCCGAACAAGAAACAATAAAAAATCAACAAAAATGAAAATCAATCAACATCAAATAATAGCACATAATAATTGTAACATCTCCCTACTTGAAGGCCAAAAACTAAAGGCTACGAATGGTGCATCCATAGTTATTAATCTCTGGCGACCAAATACGGCGGTGTTAGATACATTGATAAACAGATCACAGAAATATGTAAAAAATTTAACCATTCAAAGACATATTTCCACTTTAAAATCAAAACATTTCATGTTCATTACAAAACCCCCAAATTACGTTATCTACGTTCAGCAAAATATAATTATTACAAATACACCAAGAGCCACATATGAAGATGCCCTCTTGGTTGATCAAAGTATATAGTAAGGCTAATAAATCTGCCTTCACAACAAAACACACAGCAGAAAGAAAACTCTAATTAACTATCTGCCTCCTGCACGCTTCCGGAAGCTTTATTTGTCTAAGAAGAGAACCTGAAAACCCTAAACCTTAAACTACTCAAAATCAATTGAGTACCCAAGAGTTTAAGGGGAAAACCAAAACTTCGAGTTAGACATAAAGCATGGTATGAATAATAATAATCTAACATCTCAATCCTTTTTAGATATCTAGTGAGACCACGCCACTTAGCGGAACGGGTTTTCCCCTCACTAGTATCCTAAAGCCTTTATAAAACCATATACCATACTCCTGCATCCACAATAGTTAAAACATACATTTTCAAAATATTATGATGATATGCATACTTGAAAATAATTAAGGTTCCCGTTTAGTTTTCATGGGTTTACTAATAACCTTTAAATAATTAATGAACACCCTGTCCTATTCATAGTTTTCATGGGATCACTAAGAACCTATAAGCTTATGCTAATTAACTTAATTAATTCATGGGTGCCCCTGTACCTATCAGTCATTCCAATAACTAATCATCTTATCCTAGTTTTCATGGGTTGACTAGGAACCTATGGACTTATCCAGTAACTCACTTCACATCCTAGTTTTCATGGGTTGACTAGGAACCTATGGACTTATCCAGTAACTCACTTCACATCCTAGTTTTCATGGGTTGACTAGGAACCTACTGATACTTCCATTAGCCACATGCTTATCCTAGTTTTCATGGGTTTACTAGGAACCTATTGACTGATGTCAATTCTTAGTCTGGATATAGTTTTCATGGGTTCACTACAAACCACTTAGCTCATACTAGTCTTTAATACATAGTTTTCATGGGTTTACTATAAACCTGTTAGTTTATGCCAATAACTACTTTATCATAGTTTTCATGGGTTTACTATGAACCTTTTGGTATACACCAATAACTACAAAGTTTAGGCATCCTATATTTTTAGTCACTCTGACTCCATGGATGCAATTCTACTCATTCAGAAGTTTAAGTAATTTTATATTCACTATTGAGTTAACCTAAATGGTTCTTCTACCCCTTTTTTGCCAAAATACAGTTATGGGTTGTCATGTGAATATATTCATAATTGAAGAAGTAAAACATCAATTTAACAATACCACTCCTGTGGGTTTAAGGTCCTTGAAATACATTTCATAAAAAATAGTTAACACCTTTTAACTTATATTTTAATCAAGGCAATACTTCTTCAAAGTTTTATACTTAAAGTTATCACAATACTCCTTTATATAAGCCATGGGTTTTCCGTAAAAAATTAGAGTATGGGTCTTAAAACCTTTCGACAATGTTGACATTTGACTTGGCTGAAGGCAACCAAGTTGAAAGCTCTAATTCGAAAGCAAAGCAGGTGAAAGCTTATATTTATAAAAAAAACATGCCCCAACCTCTTTGGCAACCAACCTTTCGACTAAGAACCCTTCCACCCTGTCCAATTCATTATGTACCAAGATCCTTGATACTATATGCATTGGTTTGACCTTGTCGAAAGCTATAACCTTTTGACTTAGTCGAAAGGTCTGGGTCGGAAGGTTTAATGCAGTATAAGGCTGAAACATGATAAAAGTATGATTTCTTTGTTTTCAACTTAAAAAGATATCTTTTCAACTAACCTGCCTTTGTTTGTCAAATTCTCATTGGTTAAAAAATACTTTTCAAAAAAATGCTGCCACTATTTTCAAAATTAAAAAATGATTTTATTTGATAAAATGCCCCTTCTCCTTAATTAAATATATAAAACATTTAAGTCCCATACCTTAAATAATTTTATATATTCATCAAAACACTAAGGAAAATTCTGAAAAAAATCCCAAAAAATATATTTTAATATTTTTTCCAACATACAAAAATTTCAAATCCAAATAATAATTTTTTTTGCCGTAAATAATTTATAACCCTATAAATCATTTTCCTCACTAGAAAATTAATATAAAATCCATATAAACTCAGAAAATTATGGAAATTGAAACCCATATCTAGAATCATGTTTTCTACAACATATAATTTTTCCATGGCATATAAAAATAATTTCATCTTGGTTTTACCCTAAAACCATGTATATTTTCTTTTTAAACAACCTTGTTCAATCCATATAAATCATAAATCATGCATATCATCATTCAATATATCATAAAACAGATTTATCCTAAGATCCAAAACCGTATGATGTTAAAACCAAAATAGAGATCTATATATTATTATTCACCTTAGATTAGATAAGGAAATTGAAGTTTGATTGAGATTGATTCCTTCTAACTTGAATCCTAAGCTTTAAGTTGATTTTCTCTTCTCTTCTTCCTAATGGTCGGCCTTGCTTGTTTCTTATGTTTAAAATTTTGTTTGAGATAAAATGAATGTGTATAACTAAGGGGATAGTATAAGGGTGGGAAATATGGGAGGCTAATTACCCTAATGCCCTTGTGTTTAATATCCTAACCATTTATATAAGTTCATTTGATTTAATTAAGCACGTCCACCTAGTTTATTAATCAACCTCAATCTCCTTATCTACATTATTCTATTTAATTTATTCTAATTAATTTATTCTGATTAAATTTATTGAATAATGTCACTAAAATTAGGGGTGTTACAATAACTAACAATAATCGAACAATAATGAGCAATGACAAACAGTAATCATACAATAGCAAGCAATAGTGAACAATAACAAGCATGCATAGTAAATGAAATAAACTATTAAGTATATACTTATACACATGGTAACCAAACAATAGTCGAAATGTGCATGTCAACTATAGACTCTAATGAGTCTACTTGACATTCAAAATGAACAAAATGCTTATGTGGTGTAACTCTCCTTTCCTACAACACACGAAAAATTATTACACCCTCCGCTATGGAAAAGGAAGCTTACATGATAGGTAGGATCATCGAGTCTCAAAACTCTCGAATAAATCCGACAAACTAAGTCTTAATATTTCCTTCCCTTCTGAACAGAATTCATTTTCTAAAAGAGAAAATTACTAATTAAATCATTATTTAATGACGATCTATAAATGCCTAGGTTCGCTTGGGTTCAAACTTATCTTAACCGCACAGTATTGACAAGGATAATGTACTAAGTGTACTACGATACTCGCCTAGGCAAGTATCATATCACCACTTAGAAGATTACCTGAATCGCCACAAAAATAGTCGAAAAGTGCTTCCCTGAGCTATCACAAGCATTCCAAACTACACCATACTATACTATAAATAACTTTACACTAAATATGATGACCCTGAAATCGGCCTTCAAAAATCGGCACCCGTACTTCACTTGTACTCAAAATGCCGCAAATTCAAACGTCGAATCTGGTTCACCGGAGCTTATAACACAGTAAGTATAACAACACAGCGGAAGAAAAAGAAATAGATGATATCATATACAACTCCAATGAATACAATATCCAATATGATATACAACAATGATATCAATATGATACAACAATATCAGAGATAAATAATGATACAGGGGAAATAACAGAACTGATAACTCCAAATGATCCTCAAAAGAGAATGAATCCAACTTCTCCAACATCAAGCTCGAAACACCAACCAATGCACCAAGATAAGCAAGAACAGTCATCAACTCCGATGAAGTGAACTAGCTCCAGATAATCTACTAAACCCGATGTCTGAGAAACCCAACTCTAGACTGCCCGTGTGGAAAAATGGTGGGCACCCAGAGTTTAGGAAGAGAACAATAAACTCAGGATCAGTCATGGGACTGGTGTGAGCAACAAAAACAGTTTATCTTTAAAACAAACAACAAAGGAATTTTAAACATTGAAATCCGCAGTGCTTTTGGAAAATGAAACTACCATAAGACCTCCCACCACACACACAATGCAATCGCAGAATTGGAGGAGATTTATTCTTATGATAGTCAAACATGCTTACTACGCAAAAGAAAAACTCTTTTGATATTATTACTAGTGCATAGTGTGAAAATCCTTTCGAAAATACAATATTAATCTTAGCCAGCATACAACCATTATTGTATGCTTACTATAGCTACAATGTTCAATAGCAGGTTACCGCCACATTCCATAGCAGGTAATACAACTAAAACCGTACAGGGTTCGTATTGTTTCTTTGGATTTCCAACAAATGATCAGGCTAAGGAACTTCCTTACACTGAAATTGTAATATCCCGGAAATTTGGGGCAATATCAATTTAATAATCTGTTTAAATAATTAAATTGATTTGATAATCTTTGATAATTAAATTTGAATTGGTTTAAAAATCTAATTAAATAAATATTTAATTGATGAATTTTATCTTTTATAAGTTAATAAAATGATTTCTATTTATAATGTATATATATATATGTATATATTGTAAATAGATAAGCTTGGATTTGAAATTTAAAGAATAAATGAAATCTTGTTTTAAATTTCTAATGTATATTCTTATAGTTTGGAAATTATGATTTATTTAATATTAAGCTTTTCAAAGCTATTTAAACAAATAACTATATGGTTTTAAATAAGATTAATAATAAGGTTATTTTATTTTCTTTTTGAGATATTGCTTAATAAATAAGATTTAAGAGTATATATATATAGATAAGTTTAAAATACAATATTAATAGTATATTGTTTTATATATAGATATAAATAGACTTTAATAAAATAAGATTGTTATTTTCAAATTAAATGTGTAGTTATATATGTATGTATATAAATTGACTTTAAATTGGATTTTAAATATAATTTGAATTTGAATGTAAATTAGTTTTGAAATTCAAAGATAGATATTTAAATATTTGGATTTTAAAATATATGTATAAACTTTTACTTATAAACATAATTGGTTTTATTTTCTTTAAAATACTTTATATATATATATATATAGGTAAGTAACTAATAAATTAAGTAAAAGGTTTATTTACATTTAAAATAAATATAAAATTAATTAAACAGACAAGTGTTAATTTATTAAGTAACCATGGTGACATGTGTTAGCTCCTAAGGCTTTAATATAATATGTGTTATAAGATTAAGGCATGAGAAAGACAAGTGTCCATCTTTTTAATTTCTATTTTCTTTTATTTTTAAGAAATTATTTCAGCCTATACAAACATTGTTCTTTATCTTTATTTCTTTTCTGATCTTCATTCCAAAAGCTAAGAAAACTGAATAAAATTCTCCTCTCAAAACAATCAGTAAATTTACATTCCTCTCAAAACAAAATGTGTTCATGCTCAAATCTGAAAATCAGAAATCAACTCCTCAAATCCAGAAATCAAATTCAACAACCTGTAGTTCATTTTCCAAATCAAAAGATCAACCTATAACCAAGTTGCAAATCTGAAATCAATGGCCTGCAAACATTCTTTTCAAAACTAAAATTCTTTTTCAATACTAAAGCAACCTGTCTGCATTCAATTGCAATCTGGAAATAAGAATCTGGAAAATAACTCAAGGTCTTCTGTCTACATTCATTTTCAACCTGGAAGCAATATGCATGCAGTTTTAAATTCAATAAGTTAAGCTCCATCAACTCAAGTTTTTAAATCAAAAAGGAGCATGCAAGTTTACAGTCTTCAAAGGTTAAACTGCCTCTGTTCATCTCCTTTAAATCAAGTGAGTAACTTCACTATTAAACTTAAAGTATAAGTTAGTTTGAATATTATGGCTGTGATTAATACTGTGTTAGTGAGGTATGTTTGCATGATTATAATTGCTGAAGTATATTATATACAGGCATGTGAATATTTATAACTTTTCTGTTTACAGTGTCTCTGTTTATGTCTTGATTTAAATTCAAATTCTTTCATTTAATCTTCGTTTAGACTTAAGACTTAGAAGAACATTGTTTGTTTCATTCCAACCTCTAGTTTAGGATTGACTTAAGTTAAATGCATTATTAATGATTCAGGAACTCAAGAAAACAGTGCCAACTTTAAATATGACAAAAATTCGAACTATATAATTTGCGAATTCCGGTATGTAAATGGAATTCTTGTACTTCAATATGATTTTTAAAGGTTAAATCATCATTTTTAAAATGGGAATAAAGGAGCAGTTCGAGTTTGTTCGAATTTAGTATATTTGGCGAATCCTGGTGATTGAAGAATCAGTGGAGATTGGGGTTTCGCGTAGAGGTGGAGGGGCTTACGAGAATGCAGGGAAAAATGGACGGAGATGATCTCGATCATCGAGGCGAAGGCGGCAAGATTTTGTAGTTCGTAAACCTAGTTTGGGCGTGCTCTGGAATTTTTATAGGCATTATTCCTCTGAGTGATCGAATGCTATGGTATTCATGGAGGCCGTAGTTTGGATGTTGAAGAATGGTTGGATGAAGTTTCAAAGCTTCTGGCGATCGGAGAAAAGGATTCGAGCATTTTTTCCAGGTTCGCTTTTGGTTCCAGGTGGTGCTGAGCAACTCGATTTCGAATTTGAGGGGTTGTCGAAAATCTGGTGATCGAGTTAGGGTATGTAGTTGATTATCGACTTGTAGTGATCATCGTGGGTGGCCGGAGCTCAGGCGATTAGCTGTGCACGTGCACACATAGTATCAGTTGGGTTGAGAGTTGAGTTAGAGGAAGAAGAAGATGTTCTCGAGGTAGATGATGTTTTGACTCGAAGTCATACTCGAGGAAATGGGGACTTGGCTCGGGGATTCGAAGGGGAGACTTGTATGGGATAAACTGTGTTTTAAAACTAAACATAACAAAGTTTTAAATAAAAAGGGGAAGGGAAACTCGAAGTTGGTCTCGGGGGTTTTCAGTTTTTACTCGGGTATTCTGATGTTGGCTCGGGTAAGTTGTAATGTTCAGTTTTAAAAACCTGACAGTGTTTTAAAAATTTAAAATGAGTTTTAAAATTTAAAGGCAGGATTTAAACTAAGTTTTAAATCAAGTTTCCATATGGGTTTAAGTTTAAATTTGTATTCTAAATTTGAGATAAATAAAGTTTATAAAATTTATAATGTTTTATCAAATTTAAAATATTTAAAGTATATTTTTAAAAAAGGGATTGAATAAATGAATTTGTTCAAAAATCTTAATTTTCTTTATAAATGTTAAGTGTTTCTTAACATTTGGATTTAAAAAGATTTTGTAAATTGGATTTAAAATTGGTTAAAGCTAAATTGTAATTTATTTAAAATCTTTAATTTGAAATGAATTGAGGTAAGATTTTAAAGTAAAATGTTTTAAAGTCTTTGTTAATAATAATTAAAGTAGTTAAAGGTTAATACTTTAATTTAAAGATTAATTAAGCAATTAATTTAGTAATTAGAAATTAATTGGTAATTAAGAAATTATTAAGTTGTAATTAATAAATAGTTAATTAAGTATAAATTACTTAACGAAAGTAATTAAAGAAATTAATTACTTAAGGTAATTAATTAAATAAATTTGATAAGTTTAAATTAATTAGTTAAATTAATTTAAGATAATGATTTGGAAATTTGATAATTACTTAAATGTAATTAGTGAAAGTATAATTACTTAGGAAAGTAATTAAAGGTAATTACTGGATGTAATTAACTAAAGATGATTTAATAATAAAAGTAATTTGAGTTAATTACTTTTGAATAATTAAACAAGGGATTAATTAAAGGATAATTAATTAAGGAATAATTAATTTATGAAGTGGAGTAATTAAGGGAAGTTAATTACTAAATGAGATTTATCAAAGGTGATTAATAAATGTGACTAATTAATTATTAAATGTAATTAATTTAAATAAGATAATTAATTAAGGGAATTAAGGATCATTAATTAATAAAATTAATGATGTAATTAAGGATTGATTAATTAAGATTAGTTAAAAAAAAATATAAGTGATTAAAGTAATTAATTAATTGTAATTAATTAAGGATTAATGTAATTAAATATAGTTAATTAATTAATGATGTAATTAAAGATTAATTACTGTAATGGTTTAAGTTAATTAATTTGTGAAATTAATTAAGAATTAATTACTTAAAGTAATTAAAGGATTATTAATCAGGAATGATTAATTAAGATGGATACTTAGAGTAATGATTAATTAATTGGTTTAATTAATAATTAAGTAAGCAGGATTTATAGAATGAAATAATTAGTTTAATTCACTTTAAATTAATTAGATGATATAAATCATTGCTTAAGGATGGATGAATGAGATTGAATGTATTTCATTGTTTGATATCTCTGATGAGATATGATTGATATATGATATGGATGTTTGGTTGAATTATAATGATAATGTGAATTATCTGTTTGGGATGATAATGTAGATTATCTATTGAATTATCTATCTTTGTGTAGTATAGATAAGAATTGAATTGTTTTAACCTTTAAAACAACTTGGCTTAAAAGATACGTTTTGGATTTCGATGAGACCGGGATCGGGTTTCCGTATACCGGATTTCCAGGTCTGGAGACCCGAATACCACATCGATCCAAATTAACGATAGGTCGTGAATCTCAAGTGAAGATGAAGTTTCAGAGTGCAAGGGTTATTGTCGTTAACTCTGAGGGTGATTCCAAAACGAGTGTAACGAGATAATGCCTTCGGTTTCGTTCGAACCCGGAACGAACTTGTATGGATTGAATGCTTTCAGCACATCGTCAGGCGGACGATGAGCATTCTAAGTGATATGTTCTGATTAAAGGTAATCGTAACCTCAAGCCTCATCAACCGGGAATGGCTAAAACAGGGGAGGTGCAGCAAGGCTTCGTGGGTAGCACCCACTGAGAGCAAGATAGATCCCTGTCTAGAGGTCCCTTTTCTTTTATTCGGCTTAGTGTGTGGTTGGTCGCGCCAACTACGGGATTATCTTGTTCGGGATTATCCAGTAAGGGATGGTTCCGGCTTTGTGTTGCAGAGGAGCGGGCGTACTCCTCGGTACGGTGATCTAGGCCACGTACTGTGACGGGCGGTACCCCAGTAGCCCTGCCATTGTATGGAATCCAAACTCCAATAAGTGCCGTACGTATTAGTTGTGCCCAACTATGTTGGAATGTGAGATGTAAGCATTTCAGCTATTTCTGTAATTTACTTGAAAACCCTAGACCCTATTATAATAAAATCAGATTTCCTATCAAATGTTTTGGTTAGCGTAAGGTAAAAACTTACCCATGTTTATTTGTGGGGAGTCTTACGTGATACCTTTTCTTTCTAAAGGTTTTGAAGTTAAGCAAGTTTAACCTGTTACTCACACCAGACCCATGTCTGACCCAAGTGTTTATTTCTGTTTTATAAACTCTTGGGTACTCAAATTTTTACGAGTAGCCAAGGGATTCAGGTTTAGCTTTGACGAATATTCTGGAGGAGCAATGGAGCAGGAGGCTTCGGCGTTCGTAGATATAGTATTCCGCTGTGTTGATATCTGTGTTAGTGTCTTGTCTTGTATTTGAGTTGTAATGTCTAGACAGATGTTTATAACTGTCTAGTAAGTGATGTATATGCTGTGTAACTCTGTAAATTGTTGTAAACTATGTAATAGTTTATGTTATTAATATAATTTATTCGTTCCGCTGTGAGATCGTTGTTGTTGTTTCTTTCTTTCTTCTCTTCTTTCTATTTTCTACCCCTTTCTTTCTTATTAACGACGCGACTTTCTGTGGAGAGAAAGTCGTGGTCGTTACAGAAATAGAAACGCCTCTGGAAAGACGCCCCGAGAACCTAACCGGATCTCTGCAAACACAAAGTCGATGCTACCTCACGCTGTACAGCTGTAACTAGGTAACTAACACACTGACGCTACCTCACGCTGTACAGCTATAACTAGGTAACTAACACACGAGTCATGTCATCCCCCGGTCGTCACCGACCTTTATCCGAGACGTCTCGATCAAAAAGCAACAACCACAAAGTATAATAACTGTGCAACATCAACATAGGTAAAATATCTGAGCTCCATACCATGATATCACCTTTTATCCAGAAGGAAATGACATACCCTTGGGGCGCTACACCTAAAAACCTTTGCCGCAACATTCCTGTTTCGACCATTACCGGGTTGTGAGGCTCGACGAAGTCTCGTCCACAAAGCAACGCTTTTTCACAAAGCCACGCTTTTTCACAAAGCCACGCTTTGATCATTAATTGATCAACAGCACTTCGTATGCCACATTACCAAATTGGGAATATATCACTAGTAACCATCAACTACATAACCTCTGAGCTCGTACGTCTCAGAGAAGGGTGTTAAGCTAAGAGAATAAATTCTCCGCCACCAACAGAAATGTATTTGATAGAAACCAGCTTTACATCTCAAAGTGTAATGTCAAAAACACATCCATACAAGTCTGTTCCGGGTTCGAACAGAACCGAAGGCACTTCCGAAGAAGCCCTTGCAAATCCGGGTATACACAATCCTAATCGGACTTCCCATCACTTAGGGAATCTCTATACCGTAGCTACTCAGTGCAGAGATAATCGATAGGTCATCCTATCACTCTCGCAAATACCCGGTCTTCATCACCGGTCTTCAAATGCTATCCATATCGTCGTATCACTATTCGGAATGGGTTATATGACACAAAGGTCCTTTCCCGGCTAAACCGAATAACGAGCGCAATTTAAAAATCATATGGATACTGGGGTCTCAGTTAAATCACAGCTTAAAGCCCAAAACTTTTTATTCGAATGGTTAAAACAAATTACCATTTCAAATCTTTTAAACAAAAAGATTCATTTCAAAAACCTTCAATGGTTTAAACAATTTCCACACTTTTAATCTTTTAAACAAAAAGATTCAATTCACAAAGTTTACCCCGTTCACAAAGATCCATTCATGGATTTCAAAATAATTTCCATTTCAATTTGATTAACTCAGTAAATCTTTAAATCAAAGATTTAATTCATAGTCTTTCAAAACAATTTTATTTCAAGTTGGATTAACTCATCCGGTCTTTGAATCAAAGACTCATTTCATAGCTTTCAAAACATTTCAATTCCATTTCAAACTTGAAATTCCTTTAATTCACATTGGAAATTCATTTCTTATATGAAAGCCTTTATCATTTGAAAACAAATGGTTTTCATTTTGGAAAATCTGATTCATTCATACGAGTTAAAATCTTTGGGTTAATTTCAAATTCTCAAGCCGATACTTTTTAAAATGGTTTAACCCATATATAACTTGTACGACATCTTTAATCCCTAGTTTCCAATCATAGGATTCAATTTCAATCTTGAATTCAAATTTAAATCAAATTATTTAAATTTCAAGATATCCAAAATATCTTTAAAACTCCTTTCAAAAGCTTTTCATATTAAACCCCAATCTTCAAATTTCAAATTGAAATTAAAATTTCAATTTCAAAAACACATCAAATTTAAATCATCTGTGACTTAACCGATTTCCACGTGAAATCCATATTTGTGTGTGTAAGAGTGTGGTCCATGGGTTTTACACAATAGTGCAACATCAATGAATCATCACAGATCAAAATACAGAAATATAGTTGATAAGCGGTATTAACTATAAAGCTTATCGTTCATTCACAGATCATAGATATATATATCGCAGATAATCAATTACATTCATCCCAGATAAATAAATTACAGATCACAACACAGATCAGAATATATCACAAAGCATCACATATCAGGGATATCAAACAATACAACATTCAGTAGAATCCAAACATCCATAAGTAAGGTCAATTTATTTATCTGATTAAATTAAATCAGATTAGTCACTAATCCTGGTTTAATTAACATTAATTAATTACAACCCATTTTAATTAATTATCCTTTAATCATTTATTAATTTACCTTTGATAATAAATTAATTAACCTTTAGTTATTAATTAATCAACCTTAATTAAAAAATCAATCAACCTTTAATCATTAAATAATTAACCTTTAATTATTTAATTATCCTTTAATTAATTATCTTTAATTAATTACATTCATTAATTAACCCTTAATTACATTAAGGTAATTAACCTTTAAAACTTGTTTGCAAACATTTTACTTTTTTGATTCAAAATTCACTTCACATTTAAAAACTTGAATATGTTTTTTTTTTGAAATTTTGATAACCAGGCTCGCAACAAATCCTAACCCGAGCCTACCCCTCAAACACCCCGTGTCTTCCCCGAGTTCCTCTCAGACACTCACCTGCTTCGAGTCGCCCACACATCCACATGAGAACAACCCCGAGCACATCATCGTTTCCCCAATTTCCTTAATTAAAACCAGATACGTCCACCCACGCGTGCACGTGCACACGTCATCGGCTGCTGCTCCGATCATCGTCACCTCGCCGGCGAGTCATCAGCCTTCCCCATAGTCGCCACGAACACCTAGAATCGATCGATCACGCCAGAATCGAAAACGAGCTACAGGATCACCACCTGAAACTAACTCAGTCAACAAAAACCATCTCGTCTCGCCACCCAAGATCGCCAGAGGCCACGCGAACAACACCAGAGCTTCGTCGAACCCCTATGCTCCATTCCCACTTGGTCCGATCGACCATAATCCATCGATGACGACGAATTTATCTTGCAAACCCAATCGAACAAACCTATCCCTAAAACCTACTTCTTGCCGTAACGTTGACAACGACGATCAGAAAAATACAACTCTATTTTTCCCGTGATCTACAACCTCCTAGCTACCCTCGATGTCAGGCACGACTTCCCAAACTTTGTCGTCCATTGGAAATTGACGATACCATGTTTTCCGTTCATCACTAGAAATCTCGACAACCCCAACGTTAAAAATTATGAAATCTTCATCAAAAATTTTATTTTTCGAGTTCGAATCCAAACATGTAATCCAAACTTGAAATTAACATACTTGAATTTTTATCTAGAAATGATTTTTTTCACTGTATATTCCCATTTACAGTTAATTACTTTCTAATTTTCTTCATGAATATATTTAAAAACAAGATTTGGTTAATACAAACAGTTTTCCTTTAATCACTTTAATCCAACTTAGTGTATATGAAGAGATATTGAATTTAGAAGTATGTTTGGCTGTTGTAAACTTAAACATAGACATGTTTCAAACATGCTCACAGTATTCATACTTATATATACACATATGTAATCATATAAAACCATCATGCAATCACTTAACACCAATTTACTTCAAGATTACTGCACGTAACAAGATTTTAAATCAGATTAAAAACTTTGTTTACTCACCGTTTAAAAAAGGAAGAATAGAGCACACTTTTGAAAAGCCATAAGCCTGATTCTCTTGAATCTCTTTGCTTGCTTTAAAATCATTTCTTCAATCTTCTAGTTGTTGATCAAGTTTATTTAAATTTTGAAGATGATGTTTACTTCATATTTTCTCAGTTAAAATGGACGAACTGAGATAAAGGTGATGGATAAATAAATGAAGTTACAGGGTGTGTTATTTGTTTGTACTGGTGATGATATTATTTTATACAACTTGTATATTTTTTTTCCTTGTTTGTACTAGTTGATCAGTGATATTTTTCTTTTTATTGTTTGACTATGCAAATGTTTGGTGGCTGATGATGTTTTTCTCGTGTACTAAGGAGACCAGCATTTATTATCATGTACAACTTGCTTTGCATTACTTTAACTCGGCTGTACATATATGAGATAGTTGATGTGGCTTGTACAAATTTACATAGTTATAATTTTTTCTTCTTTCATTTCGGCTGTACAAACTCATTTTTATTTTTCTTCATTTGTACAAGGCATAAGCATGATCTGGTGGCTTCTTTCTCAGGTCTTTACTTACATATATATATATTTTTCTTCTTGTACAGCTTATTTATTTGTACCATACTTAAAAATATTGTTTTTGGTTTGACAAGGTCTGTTTTGGGCTAGAGATATCTTGCATTAATTGCTTTGTTATAAAATTTTAACTTAAGTATAAATATATATTTTTATACTTAAACAATTTACACTTTTATCTTTCTTTATTATTTTTATTTGTTTTATTCTATTTGTATTATTTGTATTGATTTAATAACATGAGATTAAAATATATATTTACTTTATATCTTATATAATTTGTATTTTTAAACCATTTATTTTAGATTTAAACTCAAATTCAATATATATACAATATTTTAAATTTAAATGATTCATCCAAAATTTATTCGAAGATCGGGGAAACTCGCATCACTTAAATCGATACATTTCAAAATTTTAATTCAAAAATTCAATTAATCATCAATCTAAATTTATATAAAATTCGGGGTCGTTACAGACTTCCCCCCTTAAAAGAATTTCGTCCTCGAAATTTGCCAAGGAGACACAAAGATATATGAAGAATATTTCATCAAATCAAACTGAATATTTATTCTGCATTTGGCTTACCAAATCAGAATATCAATAATAGATACAAGAACGAATCTGTTTAATTTTTCCACAAGATACTCGGGTTATCCAGATCTACGAAGTTATGCAGGGGCATCGGTTAGTTCGAAAGTATAACTAACCATTCATAGAATATATTGGGACCCAAAGAAATAGATAGATATATGGATACAATTCCAAAACTTTTTAGTTTAGAAACCAAATTATACCTATCAACCATAGCAACCACAGCAAATAATTCATCCAAACAAACAATTTTGGTCTATCCGGAGTTTATGTCCATATTAATACATCGAATTTCCTTCCTGGATCTACCAGGAACTATCGAAGAATTGAGAAAAGATGACGAACAAAAGAGATTGATAGAGAAAAGATTTTTTTTCCTTGTTGTTACAGGTTATTGACAATTTATAATCGTATTCCCCTGTCCTCTATCTCATCCTCTTCTTGCACTCATACTCACTATCAGTGGATAGTAAGAGAATTTACTAAGGCATTCGAACGGATATCTGAGGACTTCACCCTATCTCTAATGAGCTACTTACTGTGTTATACTCCTGAGCTAAAGTTCAACCTTCAGCTCTGATACCAAATGTGATGACCCTGAAATCGGCCTTCGAAAATCGGCACCCGTACTTCATTTGTACTCAAAATGCCGCAAATTCAAACGCCGAATCTGGTTCACCGGAGCTTATAACACAGTAAGTATAACAACACAGCGGAAGAAAAAGAAACAGATGATATCATATACAACTCCAATGAATACAATATCCAATATGATATACAACAATGATATCAATATGATACAACAATATCAGAGATAAATAATGATACAGCGGAAATAACAGAACTGATAACTCCAAATGATCCTCAAAAGAGAATGAATCCAACTTCTCCAACATCAAGCTCGAAACACAAACCAATGCACCAAGATAAGCAAGAACAGTCATCAACTCCGATGAAGTGAACTAGCTCCAGATAATCTACTAAACCTGATATCTGAGAAACCCAACTCTAGACTGCCCGTGTGGAAAAATGGTGGGCACCCAGAGTTTAGGAAGGGAACAATAAACTCCGGATCAGTCATGGGACTGGTGTGAGCAACAAAAACAGTTTATCTTTAAAACAAACAACAAAGGAATTTTAAACATTGAAATCCGCAGTGCTTTTGGAAAATGAAACTACCATAAGACCTCCCACCACACACACAATGCAATCGCAGAATTGGAGGAGATTTCTTCTTATGATAGTCAAACATGCTTACTACGCAAAAGAAAGACTCTTTTGATATTATTACTAGTGCATAGTGTGAAAATCCTTTCGAAAATACAATATTAATCTTAGCCAGCATACAACCATTATTGTATGCCTACTATAGCTACAATGTTCAATAGTAGGTTACCGCCACATTCCATAGCAGGTAATACAACTAAAACCGTACAGGGTTCGTATTGTTTCTTTGGATTCCAACAAATGATCAGGCTAAGGAACTTCCTTACACCGAAATAGAAACGCCTCTGGAAAGACGCCCCGAGAACCTAACCGGATCTCTGCAAACACAAAGCCAACGCTACCTCACGCTGTACAGCTGTAACTAGGTAACTAACACACTGACGCTACCTCACACTGTACAGCAATAACTAGGTAACTAACACACGAGTCATGTCATCCCCCGGTCGTCACCGACCTTTATCCGAGATGTCTCGATCAAAAAGCAACAACCACAAAGTATAATAACTGTGCAGCATCAACATAGGTAAAATATCTGGGCTCCATACCATGATATCACCTTTTATCCAGAAGGAAATGACATACCCTAGGGGCGCTACCCCTAAAAACCTTTGTCGCAACATTCCTGTTTCGACCATTACCGGGTTGTGAGGCTCGACGAAGTATCGTCCATAAAGCAACGCTTTTTCACAAAGCCACGCTTTTTCACAAAGCCACGCTTTGATCAACAATTGATCAACAGCACTTCGTATGCCACATTACCAAATTGGGAATATATCACTAGTAACCATCAACTACATAACCTCTGAGCTCGTACGTCTCAGAGAAGGGTGTTAAGCTAAGAGAATAAATTCTCCGCCACCAACAGAAATGTATTTGATAGAAACCAGCTTTACATCTCAAAGTGTAATGTCAGAAACACATCCATAAAAGTCTGTTCCGGGTTCGAACAGAACCGAAGGCACTTCCGAAGAAGCCCTTGCAAATCCGGGTATACACAATCCTAATCGGACTTCCCATCACTTAGGGAATCTCTATACCGTAGCTACTCAGTGCAGAGACAATCGATAGGTCATCCTGTAACGACCCGTAAAATTTTCAGTAATTAAAATTTTAAGTTATAAATTTTAACATAAAAATAATGTTGTATTAAGTTTAAGACATTATTTATAGTGATTTGTATATACATATTTGTGTGCGTTAATTTGACTTAAGATTTATAAGATGGACTTGTATGCAAAGTTATAACTTTTTAATCTTAAACCCTTTTAATCTGGAGATTTGGTTCAAAATTGTTGTCTTTAATTTTAGGCTCATAAAATAGTGAAACTTAATTTTAACACATTTATATGTATAAGTCTAGTATATATATATATATACGTATACGTATATGTTTTTAATAATAATACTATGACCAATAAAGATATATATGAAGGAAACATCATCTTTGTACACAATCTAGTATATTGCACTTACATAATTTACTGTAGAATACATTTGGACATAGTTACATTCCATGCCATGAATAAATAGCTTGTTAATGACATTTAATTTATCAATCAATTTGATTAGAGAAAGAATGAAAGGTTTCTCTCCATATACATAATTAAGCTCTAAATTAATTACCTGTTTTTAGGGAAAGAAAAGAAAGGTTGCCTTAATTCTTACCTTTTTGTTTTCCTAACATTTATTCCTTTTCTAGGCATTCATTCCTTTAGTTTAGCCATATACTTTGCCTTGCAATTCACGTACAAGTTTCTCATTTTCTCATCTTCTTTATTTTCTCATTTCCTAAGAGAGAGAAAAGTATTACAAGCTCTAATTTTTCATCGCTTCCCTTCTTCTTCTTTTTCTTTTTTTCTTTTTTTGTCCTTTTCTAAATTTAGCTCGCCCAAGTTTTTTTTTATAAGAAAACTCTAAAATGCATATTTTGGTTATAAATTTACGTTCATCGGAATCTAAATCTTTTTCTAGTTTTCAAATCTGTTAGTTTAATTGAATATATTCATAACAAAGTTTTATTTCACTTTTGTTCTTTAAAAATGGATTATATACTTTTAAATTTAATCATTTATATTTTTCTTAGTTACGTTTAGTAATAGATTCTTAGTACATGGAAAATGAATAAAAACCCAATGTAAACAAATCATGTTTTATTAAGTAATAGATTGCAAAATTTATGTATAATTAAACTGTTAATTACGCGTTTAAAAAGGCGCGTTATTTGATGGAATAAATAACGTATAAATAGGAAAACGTATAAAATTAAAAACCGTTGTTTTGTTATATTTTGGGCATAAACTATTGCGTTTGTTGTACGCACTTTTAAATATATTTACTTTGCTTCTGATTTAATAGAAGCGTTACCCGCAAAAATTAAAACCATTCACATTCTAATTATGGTCTTTATTCCTAAATCAATTGTCGTGCACGTTTAAAGGAGGAAATTCACTGTGCCTTGCCATTTCTTCCATTTGTTATAAATGTATATAATCTTTTGACTCTTCCAAAGAGCTGTTAATTTTTTTTTAAAAACTAGATTAAAATCATTGGGGGTTTCCACTTTCCTTTTTGTGAATAATTGCCAATTTTTAATTCATAGACATTTCAAAATAATAAATATATTTCTGTCCTTCATCTTAATCAACATTTAAACACGTTCGCACCATATTTTCCATTTCCGTTTAAAGCTAATTGATTACTTGCCGTTTCTCTACCCTTTATTCACGCCAATTTCGCTGACCAGTGCAAATTATTTCTTGCCTATCTTTCACCAATCAACGCATCCTATTCCTAAGAATTTCTAAACGAATAAAAATTTGTTAGCAAATAATTCTTGCCGTTTTTATCAATCAATGCAATAAGTGTTGCCCATAACTTCTCATCTAAATCAATGCGTGATTGCATAAAGATGGTATCACGTATCAATCAGATTTGTTTGCCCTTTTGAATTTGTTTTCATGCATGAAATTTGGCTTAGTTGCCTAAATTCACGTACCCTTTAATAATGCACAAAAATCATTTATTTCTTTTAACATGCTAAATTTCAAATTTGACTTGCCATTTTCTTTCTGCATTTGATTTGTAAACGAACGGAATTCCTTGCCCATAAAACTCTTTCCTTTCTGGCCATAAAACTCTCATGCCTTGATTACGCATATCCCTATTTCCTTGCGTGCAAAGCAACCAATATTTTCCTATAAATTAAAGCCTCGTACCATTTCCATTTCATCTCTTTTGGCCTCCATCTCCTCCAGTACTAAATTCACGCATCCCCTTTGAAAAAAAAGAAGCATCGTGTCAAGCAATTTTCCACTTCTTTTGTTCTCTTCTTCCTTGCGTGTGCCAGTAGGTATGGCCTCTTCCTCCTCTTGTTTCCTTTTCATTTTGCTTTGTTTCTGTAGTTCCATCCTTCTATTATACGGAAAAAAAGGAAAATTTGTGTCACTACCATGATTTACCTGCATGCACATATGGGCCAAGCATGGAAATGAGTTGTCAAATCTTGAACCTAAATTTGTGTCACCTTTTGCATGCTTAAAGAAAAATAAAGGTTGCGTGCACTGTTCTTGCCTTTTTAAAATCACTGCCTGAATTTCCCACTAGGAATCACGTACATGCATATAATTTAGATGTGTCAAATTATCTCGTTCAAATTTTTATTTAAAATTTCGCTTTGATTTGTGATTCAATTCGAGTACTAAGCTTGATTTATTTATCTTGTTTCAAGATCAAGACCAGTTTGTCTCCTCTTCCAATTTTTGATCGTGCCCTCTGTTCTTCTCTTTCGGGGTAGATATCGTTGTTTGATTTGAATCTTCAGCAGCGAAAGGTGAGTAATTCTCACCAGACAATATGTACTTATATAACTAGTAAACTGACACCATTTGAATCTGTAAAATTATATCATCCTGTTATAACTGTTATATTATGATCATATAATGTTTACTCCTGTTATTACATATGCTATATCATCTATTACTATTATATGATGTTATTCTGTTCATTTTATCAGTTTATCACACTGCAAGTTCCCTGTAGATTAGGTTCATTATGGGTTGAAATGATACATACCCGAACGGACTTTAGAATAGGGAAAGATCGTTATGGGCTGAAATGATAAGCCTGAGCGACTTTTTATTTATTTTATTTAACTTGGGATTGCGGGTTTGAAATGATAGAACCCGGTTTTTCTTTGTAAACTGCGGATTGAAATGATACATATCCGTATCACTTGACCTAGGCTAGAAAATTATATACAGACCCGTGGTTTATATATTTTTCTGAAAATTTAAAAGAAAATATTTTAAAAATGTAAATATTATGATATTTTGATTTAAATTTTATTAAAATGATTTCTATTAAGTATTTGTGGTTTTCTACAAATTAAATAAGTGAATTAAGTAAATGGTGAAGTAGAATTTGAAATATAAGTTAATTTTGGAATTTATGATTTTGTGGTTAAATGGAATTTATGTAAAGTAAGAAAATATGACAAATTTGATTTAAAAGATGAATTTAATGATTCTTATTAAGTAATAATAATTTTTAAAAGTGTTAATGATTTTGTATAAACTAAAATATGAAATAAATGAATATTTAAGCTGAATTTGGAAATACAACTTAAATTGAATTTTGTGGAATTTGTTTGAAAGTGAAATTTTAATTTAGTAAAATAAATGGAAATAAGTTATATTTTGGAAACTTAAACTTAGTTGTTAAGTTAAGAATTTAATTAAAGAAATGAAAATTTAATTGTTATTAAATTTGATTTTTATGGAAATTTGACTTTATAAAATCGTAGAAATAAGGGTATTTAAATGATTGTTTTTAAATGTGAAATTATATGATTTTATATGTTAAATGATTTATATTAAAAGTTAAATATGTGTGGAATTGTAAATAAAACTCCGTCTTTTGTTAATGGACTAGTTTAAAACATAACATTTCGTAGCATTTTCTAAGTGCTGCGAAAGTTGATTTTTCTTTGTTTAATAAATTCAAATGAATAAGTGATCTTTGAAAAAGATTAAATTTTGAAATTAAATATTTAATTATTAAATATAATGAATTGACTTTAAATGATTTAAATGGAATAGTTGATTTGGGAAATACAACTATTTTGAAATGTGATTAAATGGTATTTAAATTTAAATTAAATAAATGATGTTTTGAAATGAATCTGAAATGATATTAAATCTTGGAATGAATAATTGAAGTTTATATTAGTATGGAAAATATTTGGTTTACTTGTAATTTGAATCTATTTAAAAGATATTGGACTTATGAAATATAGGATATTAAAGCTTTGGAATTTATTTTATAATTTGAATAGCTATTTTGTGAATTAAATCTATATTTAAAATTTATAAGATTTGAAAGGGTCTATGGAAATTTAATTGAAATAAATGATTGAATTGAAATGAAACTTTGGAAATCTTAATACTTGATTTGAAAGTATAATAATTACACTTTTAATGGTAAATGAATTATTTTGATTGAAATATAAACTATTTAAAAGGGTGACTTGAAATGATAATAAATGAATGATATCTTGAATTTAAAAAGGTATTTAAAGCAAAATATTTGGATTTGAACTTAAATGATGATTTGAAATGAAGTTTTGGAAAGATTTGATATTTTGATATATTAAAATGATTTGAAATGAAGTTTGAAAGGATATGATATTTTGATATATAAAAATGATTTGAAATGAAGTTTTGGAAAGATATGATATTTTGATATATTGAAATGATTTGAAATGAAGTTTTGAAATGATATGATATTTTAAATATATTGAAATGGTTTGGAATTGATTTAATCTTTATTTTGATAAAGATTTGGATTTGAAATGATATTCTATTTTGAAGTATAAACTGTTTTTAAATTATAACCACGGGTTATAATAACGATTGGTTGTTAAAGAGACCGGGATCGGATATGGACATACTCTCTGTCGATACCGAAAACCACTTTGACAACTGTGTACGCGGTGGAGTTTCCAGAATGAAGTAGGATGGTGGCGACGATCCTAAGGTATATACGTGGACCCAACTCCCGTGAGTTGGCATAAGGTGGCTAAAACAGGAGCGATTGACGGACCAAGGAGATAGCACCTCTGATCGGACACACTTCTTCGATACCATTCTATTACTTGTGATTGATTTGGTGCGCACCCTTGATTTGGGAGTGTTGTTCGAGGTGGGCGGTAGTGGCTGCTATGCGTCACCACCAGTCCAGATGCGTAATTGGTATATCTACCCTGGCATTGCCTAGTTGTGCCGTGTCACCTACCATAGCGAGCTTTACTACGATTTTGGTTTAAAGATCCGACCGCGTTAAGGTTCACCATCCCCTTAACGCTATTTTCTATATGATTATACTTTACTAATTAGACACTACTGTATATAGCGTATATTACTACATATTAAATAGTTTAACGGATCCTTAAACAATGGGCGATCCCAAGCATTCTTTGAGTTACTTGTACCTTTATTACAGTTCACTTGAGTTGGTTTACATTATATAAGTATATATTGTCCTGACTCGAGTGTTTTGTGTTTTGCTTTACGCTCGGGTCAGCTTGAGTTATTCATAGATTTGGATTTCCACTCTCTTGGAGATTTGAATCGCTGGAGATTATCTGCTTGTCTTGTCCTATCTACTTCAGTTCCGTTGTCCTACTCAGCTTGTACTTGGTTATTTTATTGAGACTTCTGTTGTTCTCTATTTCTTTTGTTAAATCTTATGTAACTCTGATATATTTATATAGTAGCTTCATGAACTACTATTTCTTTTACTTCCGCTGCATTATTTTACTCTGTGTCTGTGATCTGTGATTATATTTATTTACTGTATATTCTGAGATTTGCCAAATTTTATTTACAACGCGGTATTTTGAGCAATTCAATTCCGGCATGAGTGTCTACCTATACACTTATAATGGATGTGAATGGTTGAAAATACCGGGTCGTTACACATCCTATCGCTCTCGCAAATACCCGGTCTTCACCACCGGTCTTCAAATGCTATCCATATCGTCGTATCACTATTCGGAATGGGTTATATGACACAAAGGTCCTTTCCCGGCTAAACCGAATAACGAGCGCAATTTAAAAATCATATGGATACTGGGGTCTCAGTTAAATCACAGCTTAAAGCCCAAAACTTTTCATTCGAATGGTTAAAACAAATTACCATTTCAAATCTTTTAAACAAAAAGATTCATTTCAAAAACCTTCAATGGTTTAAACAATTTCCACACTTTTAATCTTTTAAACAAAAAGATTCAATTCACAAAGTTTACCCTGTTCACAAAAATCCATTCATGGATTTCAAAATAATTTCCATTTCAATTTGATTAACTCAGTAAATCTTTAAATCAAAGATTTAATTCATAGTCTTTCAAAACAATTTTATTTCAAGTTGGATTAACTCATCCGGTCTTTGAATCAAAGACTCATTTCATAGCTTTCAAAACATTTCAATTCCATTTCAAACTTGAAATTCCTTTAATTCACATTGGAAATTCATTTCTTATATGAAAGCCTTTATCATTTGAAAACAAATGGTTTTCATTTCGGAAAATCTGATTCATTCATACGAGTTAAAATCTTTGGGTTAATTTCAAATTCTAAAACCGATACTTTTTAAAATGGTTTAACCCATATATAACTTGTACAACATCTTTAATCCATAGTTTCCAATCATAGGATTCAATTTCAATCTTGAATTCAAATTTAAATCAAATTATTTAAATTTCAAGATATCCAAAATATCTTTAAAACTCCTTTCAAAAGCTTTTCATATTAAACCCCAATCTTCCAATTTCAAAATCAATTGAAATTAAAATTTCAATTTCAAAAACACATCAAATTTAAATCATCTGTGACTTAACCGATTTCCACGTGAAATCCATATTTGTGTGTGTAAGAGTGTGGTCCAGGGGTTTTACACAATAGTGCAACATCAATGAATCATCACAGATCAAAATACAGAAATATAGTTGATAAGCGGTATTAACTATAGTGCTTATCGTTCATTCACAGATCACAGATATATATATCGCAGATAATCAATTACATTCATCCCAGATAAATAAATTACAGATCACAACACAGATCAGAATATATCACAAAGCATCACATATCAGGGATATCAAACAATACAACATTCAGTAGAATCCAAACATCCATAAGTAAGGTCAATTTATTTATCTGATTAAATTAAATCAGATTAGTCACTAATCCTGGTTTAATTAACATTAATTAATTACAACCCATTTTAATTAATTATCCTTTAATCATTTATTAATTTACCTTTGATAATAAATTAATTAACCTTTAGTTATTAATTAATCAACCTTAATTAATAAATCAATCAACCTTTAATCATTAAATAATTAACCTTTAATTATTTAATTATCCTTTAATTAATTATCTTTAATTAATTACATTAATTAATTAACCCTTAATTACATTAAGGTAATTAACCTTTAAAACTTGTTCGCAAACATTTTACTTTTTTGATTCAAAATTCACTTCATATTTAAAAACTTGAATATGTTTTTTTTTTGAAATTTTGATAACCAGGCTCGCAACAAATCCTAACCCGAGCCTACCCCTCAAACACCCCGTGTCTTCCCCGAGTTCCTCTCAGACACTCACCTGCTTCGAGTCGCCCACACATCCACATGAGAACAACCCCGAGCACATCATCGTTTCCCCAATTTCCTTAATTAAAACCAGATACGTCCACCCACGCGTGCACGTGCACACATCATCGGCTGCTGCTCCGATCATCGTCACCTCGCCGGCGAGTCATCAGCCTTCCCCATAGTCGCCACGAACACCTAGAATCGATCGATCACGCCAGAATCGAAAACGAGCTACAGGATCACCACCTGAAACTAACTCAGTCAACAAAAACCATCTCGTCTCGCCACCCAAGATCGCCAGAGGCCACGCGAACAACACCAGAGCTTCGTCGAACCCCTATGCTCCATTCCCACTTGGTCCGATCGACCATAATCCATCGATGACGACGAATTTATCTTGCAAACCCAATCGAACAAACCTATCCCTAAAACCCTACTTCTTGCCGTAACGTTGACAACGACGATCAGAAAAATACAACTCTATTTTTCCCGTGATCTACAACCTCCTAGCTACCCTCGATGTCAGGCACGACTTCCCAAACTTTGTCGTCCATCGGAAATTGACGATACCATGTTTTCCGTTCATCACTAGAAATCTCGACAACCCCAACGTTAAAAATTATGAAATCTTCATCAAAAATCCTATTTTTCGAGTTCGAATCCAAACATGTAATCCAAACTTGAAATTAACATACTTGAATTTTTATCTAGAAATGATTTTTTTCACTGTATATTCCCATTTACAGTTAATTACTTTCTAATTTTCTTCATAAATATTTTTAAAAACAAGATTTGGTTAATACAAACAGTTTTCCTTTAATCACTTTAATCCAACTTAGTGTATATGAAGAGATATTGAATTTAGAAGTATGTTTGGTTGTTGTAAACTTAAACAGAGACATGTTTCAAACATGCTCACAGTATTCATACTTATATATACACATATGTAATCATATAAAACCATCATGCAATCACTTAACACCAATTTACTTCAAGATTACTGCACGTAACAAGATTTTAAATCAGATTAAAAACTTTGTTTACTCACCGTTTAAAAAAGGAAGAACATAGCACACTTTTGAAAAGCCATAAGCCTGATTCTCTTGAATCTCTTTGCTTGCTTTAAAATCATTTCTTCAATCTTCTAGTTGTTGATCAAGTTTATTTAAATTTTGAAGATGATGTTTACTTCATATTTTCTCAGTTAAAATGGACGAACTGAGATAAAGGTGATGGATAAATAAATGAAGTTACATGGTGTGTTATTTGTTTGTACTGGTGATGATATTATTTTATACAGGTCGTATATTTTTTTCCTTGTTTGTACAAGTTGATCAGTGATATTTTTCTTTTTATTGTTTGACTATGCAAATGTTTGGTGGCTGATGATGTTTTTCTCGTGTACTAAGGAGACCAGCATTTATTATCATGTACAACTTGCTTTGCATTACTTTAACTACATATATGAGATAGTTGATGTGGCTTGTACAAATTTACATAGTTATAATTTTTTCTTCTTTCATTTCGGCTGTACAAACTCATTTTTATTTTTCTTCATTTGTACAAGGCATAAGCATGATCTGGTGGCTTCTTTCTCAGGTCTTTACTTATATATATATATATATATATATATATCTTCTTGTACAGCTTATTTATTTGTACCATACTTAAAAATATTGTTTTTGGTTTGACAAGATCTGCTTTGGGCTAGAGATATCTTGCATTAATTGCTTTGTTATAAATTTTTAACTTTAGTATAAATATATATTTTTATACTTAAACAATTTACACTTTTATCTTTCTTTATTATTTTTATTTGTTTTATTCTATTTGTATTATTTGTATTGATTTAATAACATGAGATTAAAATATATATTTACTTTATATCTTATATAATTTGTATTTTTAAACCATTTATTTTAGATTTAAACTCAAATTCAATATATATACAATATTTTAAATTTAAATGATTCATCCAAAATTTATTCGAAGATCGGGGAAACTCGCATCACTTAAATCGATACATTTCAAAATTTTAATTCAAAAATTCAATTAATCATCAATCTAAATTTATATAAAATTCGGGGTTGTTACACTAAATAATGATCATCCAAAATAATATAAGATCCCAATCTAATCCTTTATTCACTCGCATGATTTCTTTGTTAAACTAAGGATGGCCACTTGACTCCTCCATTGCAAATTCCGACCCAGTTCCTTGGTTGAACCATTAAAATTTCCTCGCACGACTGGAGTCATGCTTCAAAAATCTCTCAATCACTTCAAGAATTTGACTCGTGTGCTCACCTTTAAGAATCGAGTGGAAAACCCCTGCCTAACTGGTGTAAATAACCTAGAAACTCTGTGCTCATACTAGTGATTAGGAACTGGTACATGGATGGATAAATCTTTCGAAAATATTCCTTTTGACACACTAGATCACTCCCATCGTCTAAGGTTTACAAACATAATGACAAACAATTCCAATATGAACGACTCTACGCTAAATGTATAGTACGTGAAGAAACCGCAGATTGGTGAGGGAGCTAGGAGACCCCAGGGTCCCATTGCTGAAGATAAATTGCCTGAGCATAGCTGGACCCCGTCTAACTGACAGAAGACTAGTCATTAATTAGTAATCCAAGAACAAAGCAGCATCCAAACGCGGTGCAACTTCGCTTAGCTCTAACTATGTATTTCCTATTTTCGCAAATAAGTCATTCAAGGATATTGAGGGCATTGTAAATAGATAGGACTTGCCTCTCTTTCTATTTTATCAGTTAAATTAGCTTATTAAACCGATGGAACCATGTTATTGCAAGCAAAACATCTGAGCCGATGGGGAAAATCGACTCAACCACCGGACTAATAGGAAAATCGATCCTTACCTTCTAAGAACTGGTGTTGCTTCGGCAACATCGGGAAGGAAAATGATGTCCAAAGCCTCGATGTTACTCCAACAACATTAGAAAACCCTCCATTCCTCAAAAGCCTCAATGTCGCTTAAGCAATATCGGGAAACTAACTTTTCCCTGAAGAGTTACTTTTAGAATCGATGAAACTGCGTTCTTGCAAGCATCTCTTCCCGTGCTCCACCAATAAGCCGCATGATGCTACTTGAACCAATGGACCCACGTTCAAGTACGCAACACACATGTGCACCACATCATAAGCCGCGTGTCGGTTCTTGGACCAATGGAACAGCATCCTTGCATGCATATTCTTCTATGCGCCACCAATAAGTCGTACGTCGCTTTTAGAACCAATGGAATTGCGTTCCTATAAGCAACCCTCTTGCATGCCACACTACAAGCCGCATGATGCTGCTTGAACCAATGGGACCACATTCAAGTACGCAATATTCCCATACACTATAAGCTGCATATTGCCCTTTTAAATGATGGAATCGTGTTCTCGAAGGCGATACGTGTACACCTCACAAAACCGATAAAGTACTTCCTACTCTTTGGATAAGAAGTATTGACTCCTGAACCACTGGATCGACGGGAAAATCGATCCCGACCTCCCAAATACCAGTGTTGCCCCAACAACACTGGGAAATTCCTCTATCTTCTAAGTTATCAAAGTTACCCTGGTAACATCGAGAACTTGTCAAAATTTTCTAAGTACCGACATTGCTCTAGTAACATCGGGAAAGTTGCCTATTGCAGGATTGGTGGAAATCAATCTCCGCTTTACAAGGGATTAGCAATGCCCCAGTGGTGTCATGAAGATTCCAAAACATGGGATCGATGGTGAAAATCAATCCCTATCACGTAGGTACTACTGGTGCAGTCTCGACAACGCTAGGAAATTCTAGAGTACTAAGCCGATTGAAAAATCAACTCATAATAATCAAAAATTGATGTTGCCGGAGATTGGCAACATTGAAAGAAAGTCCAAGTACTTGAGCTATTTGAAAGTTTTCGGAGATAGAAACTGATATGCAAATAGGAGCTCAACATTGAATTTGAAAAAATCGATCATAGTAAAGGAGTGAAATGCATGGAATCAAACATTAGAGCCATGGGTTCCCAGAGATAGGAGCCTACTACGCAACCCAGACATGGGAAACCGAATGAGTTGCCCAGAATGACCAATCTCTAACCAATTACTTAAACTATGAGTTTGAAGTAACCAACCTTATGGAGTATGTGGCACCCATACACCAACACATGATTGGGACAGGCTAAACTGAGATACACCACAGTTATGTTACGTTGAACCGAGTATTTTAGCAAATCATAATAGAGGTAAGTAATATAATATGCTAAATAGATGCAGGAATTCCATTTACATGCACAGGGTTGCGATAAATAAAGATGTAAAACAGAAAATATGATATAGGAAATTACAATGCAGGCAATCATATTATATACACAGGTAGTTATTTATAAGCAAGCACAATACATAGAATACAGGAAAAGTACACAGGAGGGATTACAATAGAAATGATAATCTTTGATTATTAATATCATTTTATGTACAGACTTAACAAACAATGGGGGCCGTTCCCACACAACACCGGTTAGTTTCTAACATCACATAACAAAAAACCAAACGAAACTGGGAGTACAGACTCTGTACTTGTACAAATTCGATCAACTAAAGAAACATACAAAAAAACATAAATGCTCCACTTCATTGGAACTCGGTCCCATCATCACTTTATTCCCCCGTAGCCACCTTTACCATCCTTGCCAGGACGAATCAGAAATTTTTTCCTCTTGCTTTCCTTGCCAAGGGCAATGACACCCTCCAAGGATGCAAACTCTTCTCCTATGGTAGAGCCAGACTCCTCAGAACCTCCTGTAGCGGCATCTCCATCCTTTGACCTCCAGAGCTTGATTGTAGTCGGAGTCTTGTGCTTTGCTTCCACTTTCTCCTTCTTAAGTTGAAGCCCCTTCTTCTCCTTTTCCAGTCTCTCTGCCATTGTCTCCTTGTCGGTTGGGTTTGATTCTCCCATGACTATCATTTCTCTTCTGGAGACACGGAGACATCCTTCAGGTTCTACAGTGCTGCTATCTACTTATAGTCGGGTCTAGGCCTAGAGATTGAAATAGGAACCGTACCAGAAACCACTATGAAGATAGTGGTGGAAGTGATGAAGATAGTAGAAGCACCCGAGCTTTAAGTAGCTAGAGGCAGTGATAGAAATGATGGCTGACCTACAAGTTGGGAAACACGGCTGTATAGTTTAGTAAAGGATTCCAAGGTGAATATGAGCGCTTGGACCACAAGAGAAAGGATAGAAATACCTAAACCGGGAGTTTGTTCGTGAACTTGAACTTTGAAATCCCCTGCTCCGGTCCCCGTTTTGGTGGGTCTCTCGAGTTAGAGGAAAGTATGGCTCATACCGAGCTTCAGAAGATGGATGTGTATGGGCAGCTTCAGAACTAATAGCTGTGGACACCAAAATGGTTGATGCTTGCCCTTGAGATTTAGGAGCAGATATTTCACCATGACCCAAAGAGCTTGGGCCAACAAGAGCTTTAGCAGTAGCATCAGTGGCGTCCTTCTCTCTCTCTCTTCTCGTAGAATCTCCCTACTAACCATTAGGAAGTCTAAGTCCTTAAAATTGAGATAAGCCCTCCATAAACTCTTCAGGTCACATATCCCCGGCTTGCCCTAATCTAACTAACACTTATTCCCCAACTATAGCGAGAGTCTGGGGATAATCATTTTTGAGCCACTTCAGACTGCCCTTGTTTATACATTGCAAGTATAGAGATGTATCACGCTGGCATCCATCTGGTTCATTGCTTCATCATGCTCCTTTTGAAGGTCTGAGATCTCTGATCGCGTGACCAAATGGTCGATCTTAGCCGCCAGTTTATAGGATGTGATCTTTTCTTTCTCCTTTTCTAGCCTTTCATTCTCCTCCTAGAGTCGAATGAGTTCCATGACTAGTTTGGCAATGGTAGCAGCTTGTTGAGCAATAGTTTGATCTCTTGTTTTGATGGCCTTTTCTGTAACATCCCTAATTTTTGATAACATTATTCAGAAAATTTAATTAGATAAATTAAATAGAATAATGATGATAAGGGGATTGAGATTTGAATAAATTATATAATGGGCCGTGTTATTTAATGGGCTTTAAATTGGTTTATAAGATAATTAATTTACACATGGGCATAGTGGTAATTAGCCATTCTATTATACACAGCTATACATATCTTATTCTTGCCTATTCACATTCCATTTTTCATTAAAAACAAACGCAAATCAAAACTAAATAGAGTCGTCCATTAACAAGGAGGAAAAAGGAAAATTTCAATCTAAAGCTAGGAAGGATTAATCAACAACAAATCTCAAATTCCTCATCAAGTTTAAGGTAAACAATAATTCATTCCATCTCTTTTTGTTTTTATAATCATATGATTTTCGATTTGAGTATTTATTTTGTTTCTAAGATATATTGGATGATGATATGCTTAATTTATGAATTGCTTGATTTAAACAATTTATTTGTACATGAAATTCGTGCGGTTTTAGGGGCAAAACCGTGGGCTATTGATTTTAAAATGCCATGGATAATTTTTAAGTTAAGTACAACATGATTTTGAAGATGGGTTTTAATTTTCATAATTTTCTAAGTTATGGAAATTTTATTATGAATTTTTGAAGATAAATATTATGTAATTTGGTTTAAAATTTATTTTGAATATTTCAGGAAGAAATTGGGTCTAAAATTTTAATATGTTTGATTACATGATGAAATCAAATTTCTGTGAGTTTTGGGGATTTTTCCCAATTGATTTACTAAGGAAAGTAAATTATTTTAAAAGAAGGACTTTTGTGGAATAATTGGTTTTGGTATATAAAAGGGCTTAAACGTTACATTTTTATGGTTTAAATTTGATATAAGTGTGGCAGTTTTTAAATGTAATGTATTTGAAAAGTTTTATTGCAGCCAATCAAATGTTTATAAACATGCAAGTTAATATAAAGCAATTAATAAAGAAGCAACATTTCAGGCTTTAATTCGGAAAAAGTGTTCTGCCTCAATTAGTAGCCCCTTTCGACTCCAATGATTCCGCCCCATCTTAGTCAAAACCTACTAAGTCGAAACCCTTATAGTCGAAACCAATACACAAGGTATCACTTAGTGGTACGTAGTGGATTGGAAGGAAGGCAGAAGCCTTGGTGTCGAAAGGTAAGCTTCCGATGGGGTCGAAACCCTGCTTTGTTTTCAAAAGTTAAAGTCTTGCCTTGTTTTATTTAAAGCTTTCGACATAGTCGAAATACATGCTTTTGAAAAGGTTTTATAAATGGCTTTCGAAGAAGGTGGTTGTAATATGTAAAGGAGTTAGCTTTCGAAAAGGTATTTTTCTTAAATAAGGGCTTTCAAAAGGACCGGTTTCGACCAAGTCGAGACCTAGCCACTAATTTTCCTTTCGACTGCATTGAAGTCATCTATATTGTCGAAGTGGTCACTTCTGTTTGATCTAAACTAAGCCTTCTTCCTGAATGCTTTCGAAGGGGTTGAGGGTTTCAAAGGTGATGGAGTCGAAAGAGGGTCTCAACTCTTTCCTTCAAAGTTTTAATGTTTAAAGGCCTTTGCTTTCGACTAGATGGTTCTAACACCATCAAATTTTCCCCAAATTAATTTTAGTTGGTTTCGAAAGAGATACTTTCATATATAACCATTTTGAGCCAAATGATGTTTCTAAAGAGTAAACCAATACTTTCGAAAGGGTACTTTATTTATTTCGAAGCTATGTTTTAAAGAATGTTTTCTTGGTACCATCGAAAGGCATCGTTGGTTTTGAAAGGTATATACTTAGAGTTTTGAAAAGTGGTTTTCTATGCTTTCGAAGGAGGTCATCCAGTGGTTTTGAAAGTGATGTTTTAAAGTTTCAAAACAAATAACCCATTCTCATTTTTAAAGGAAAAACCATGGCATAAATAAAGATTTTGAGAATATTATTCACATTGTTATTGACCCATAACTGTATTTTAGGAAAAGGGCAGAATAACCAGTTAGGTTGACCCAGTAGTGAATATAACTTAATAGATGTTAAAATCTTAATTAAAGATATTGGCAGGGGTCAATAGGTTTACAGTAAGCCTATGAAAACTGTATGATATTGGCAGGGGCCAATAGGTTCATAGTCAGCCCATGAAAACTATGATTTGATACTGGCAGGGGCCAGTAGGTTTGTAGTTTGCCCATGAAAACTATATCCAGATTAAGATATTGACAGATGGTCAATAGGTTCCCAGTGATCCCATGAAAACTAGGGTATTTAAAATGATATTGGAGTTACCAACAGGTTCTTAGTGGTCTCATAAAAACTATGAAATTGGACATATAGTCCATAAATATTTAAAAGGTCAATAGTAACCCTTAAAACTATAATTGAGACAGGTAGTCAGAATAAATGTGGATGGGCAATCCCCATTTGGTTTATTTTGCATATCATCATAACATTTTTGAATACTATGTTTTTAATCATTGTGGATGCAGGAGCACAGTATATGGTTTTATAAATGTTTTAGGATACTAGTGAGGGGAAAACCCATTCCACTACACGGCGTGGTCTCACTAGATATCTTAATGGTTTGAGATGGTAAATTATTATTCATACTCGGATTTATGTCTGACTCAAAGTTTTATCTTTCTCCTTGAACTCTCGGGTACTCAATTAATTTTGAGTAGGTTGAGAGTTAAGGTTTCCAGGTGTTCTTTTAGACGAATAAAGCTTCCGAGGACGTGCAGGAGGCAGGCTTGTTATTAGAGTTCTTTTATTTCCGCTATGTGTTTTGTTTGTAAAGTAAAATTGTTTTCTTGCCTATCTATATACTCTGATCAACCAAGAGGGCATCTTTATATGTCGCTCTTCGCATATTTTGTAATAATTATATGTTATCTGAACGTGGTCTGCGAATTGGGATTATGTAATCAATTTGGAATATTTTGAAATGGAATGTGGAATTTGTTTGTTGTTTAATTTTTTTCCATATTCTTGTGTTTCTATGTATCAATGTATCTAATGTCGTCGTATTTGGTCGTCGAGGATTAATAACTATGGATGACTTCAGCATCCATAGTTGTTAGTTTTGGGCCTCCAAGTAGGGGGAGGTTACAAGTTGGTATTAGAGCATGGTTTATGAAACTTTAAAAGAAACTTAAACCTAAAAGATTTTTCCAATCATAATCCAATGAATCAGATAATAAGATTGGGGTTTGGGTTAACGTTATAGTAAAGTACTTGTATTTGCTATATATAGTTATATATATAAGTACGTATTCCCCACTCTCTTAGACCGTTCTTCTGTATCTTACTAAGGCTCGTATGTAGATTTACAAGAAAGGAGATATCGAAGCAGGAAACGGAAGAGGAATTCTCGGTGGAAGAAGCACCATAACTAAGGGAAATGCTCGACCCACTACCTGAAGAAACCCAGGTCGACAGCCTAATGCTAGTAATCAAAATATTGATGCCAATGTGATTGCTGGAAATCCACCAGTAGATATGGGGGCGATGTATCAGTTCTTTGCTGGGTTGATGCAAGCAGGGGCTTCTGCTGGAGTTTCTGGAAATGTAGGAGGAGCTAATCCTGTGGCTCCATTTAGGAATATTGCTTTGCTGAGTAGAGATTACACTAATTTAGGTGGGAAGCCATTCTTGGGAACGAAGAGTGCCATAGAGGTTCAGAATTGGCCATTGCATTGTGAGCGTATATTTACTGATTTGGGTCTGAATGATGGGCAAAAGAGAAGGTTGGCCTCTAGACAATTGCGGGGGTCAGCACTACATTGGTGGAATAGTGTCACTGCTGGAGTTCCGGAAGAGCAATTAACTTGGGCTGATTTTAAAATAAGATTTGAGAAGAAGTTTGTATCTGAGTTTGCCGAGTCTGAGCTGATGAGGAAGTTTATGGATTTAGTGCAAGGAGAGATGTCAGTAGTCGAGTATGCTACTAAGTTTGAAGAGCCGTCTCGATATGGATATGTTGTTATAGATACTGACATCAAAAGGAATGAGAAGTTCATTCGGGGATTGAGGCCCGAGCTTGCTAGAATGACCATGACACATATCCATGATCCTTGTAATATAGTGGTGGAGATGGCCATTGGCCATGCGGAGTTACTTGCTGATTTAGCTAAAGAGAAGTCAGTGGAAACTCAAGGTTCTCAGGGGAAGAAGACGAAGTTCTTTAAAAAGAAGGGAGCCCAGAAGGGAGATACTGCTAAGAAGTCAAAGGATGAGGTAGTTTGCTATAAGTGTGACAAGAAGGGTCACTTTGCTAATGAATGCTGGTCAGGAAATGGGAAGAAAGCTACGAATAAGAAGAATGTGAAGTGCTTCAAATGTGATCAAGTTAGGCATTACAAGAATCAGTGTCTAGAGTCAGTTAGGGAGGACAAAGGAAATTTTTTTGCTATAGGACCTGCTAGGCCTACCGCAACTGATAAAGGAAAGACTGTGATGGAAGGTACGCTTTTGATTCAGAGCATTCCAGTTAGAGTACCTTTTGATACTGGTGCATCACATTCATTTATATCTCAGTGTTTGGTTGATATATTATGCTTAGAACCCACCTACCTTGTTACTTCCTTAAGGGTTGCGAATCCAATAGGAGGGTATGCAACTCTAGGGTTAAGATGTGACCAGTTAAAACTTGATTTGTTGGGTCATAAATTTTCATGTTGTTTGTATGTTATTGATTTCGTAGATTTCAGGATCATTTTGGGTATGGATTGGTTGAGTAGGTATGAGGTTAGAATATTTTGCCAGGATAGGGAAATATCACTGAGACACCCTGATAGTCATAACCAAGTGATATTCTCAGTAGAGAATACTAGCCGGAGTGTTAGTGCTATGCTTAATGCTATTAAGGTAGGAAATGAGTTAAGTCAGGTTCGGGTAGAAAAAGAGTTTGCAGATGTCTTTGAGCCAGTCACTGGACTACCCCAAAAAGAGCTATTGAGTTTAGAATAGATCTTGTGCCAGGTGTTGAACCTGTCAGTAGACTACCTAGCAGGATGACACCAACTGAGATGAAGGAATTGAAGGTGCAGCTAGTGGATCTAGAAGGAAGGAATTTTATTAGACCAAGTAGTTCGCCTTGGGGAGCAGCAGCGGTGTTCGTAAAGAAACTGGATGGGTCGTTAAGGATGTGCATTGACTACCGCAAGTTAAACAAAAGGACAATTAAGAATAAGTATCCTTTGCCAAGAATAGATGATCTATTTGATTAGTTGAGTGGAGCCAGAGTGTTTTCCCAATTGGACTTAGCGATAGGTTTCCATCAGTTAAGACTGGCGGAGGACAGTATTCCTTTGACAACATTTCGAACTAGGTATGGTTCATATGAGTGGTTGGTGATGCCATTTGGATTAACGAATGCACCTGCTTTCTTTATGTATTTGATGAACCGAGTTTTCTGAGAGTATTTGGATAGGTTTGTGTTGGTGTTTATGGATGACATTCTAGTCTACTCTAGGTATGAGAGAGAGAGCATGAAGTTTGTTAGCACCAAAATTGGTCACTAACCTCGTTGAGAAAGATTGTGTAGAGAGATTAATGAAGAAGATGAATTAGAACTGAAATATAGTGAAATTCAATGCCAAAAGAACAACAAACACGAGAACACCAGATTTATAGTGGTTCGGCGTAACTGCCTACGTCCACTTTGAGTTTTGATCTTTATTTCTTTCACAAGTAGTTGAATACAGATACAATCCATATATTAATGACTTGAATACAAGTTTGAACTGAAAATAATAAGTCTTGAAAGTGGCAGAGTCTCCCCAGTGTTCTCCAAAAAAGGTCCCTTTCATTGTGCTACTGCCCTCCTATTTATAGACGAGATGGGTTGGACTTCCCTCATGGGCTTAGGAACAAGGTGCCTCTGCCCATAGTAGGTGAATCTGCGCACCAGGCCAGGCAAGCCGAATGCTCTTGCTTTGTTGTGGGCCTGACAACTTGCTACCACCTCCAGTCTCTTCTTGGTTAGAATCTTGTCTAGTGCTAATGATAATTTCTTCAACTGTCATTTTGTAACCGGGTCAAGATGCCGGTTAACACTTGCCCCCCAAAGTGTGTCGTGTGAAGCAACACAACACACTTTGAATCAGCGAGTATTCCTTGTCTTCAGAAAGAAATCCACCATGTTTCTTGAATAGTCATTATCCTCCAATTTATCCTCCCAAGGTGTTGTATCCTTCTTTGGTCATCGTGATGCTTGGTCGATTCCCAATATTATAAATCCAGGGTTGTAGTTCATCAGTGGCCATCCGTGTCTGATTCTGCAGAGCTAATAAGCTTCGGCTATCTGATCTAGTCTTTTCTTAATAACCCTTAGTGAGAATTCAATTTCTGTTGATTTCAAGAAGTCTAACTTTTTCGGATGTACACATGCACGTTCGGGTACATGTTCTTGCCATTGGCTCTCGGATGCGTTTTATATGCTCATAAGTCGTCGCCAACTCCATCTAGTTTAATTGCAATTCAATCGCGATTCCTTGTTTGTATTTTCTGTGAAATAAGGGTTGCAATCAGCCACTTGAGGAGTTTTCCAAACCTCTCTTCAGTACAGACTCTATGATTTTGTTCACAGCTTCAACCTATCCATTTGCAGTTATAATGGATCATGGAAGGTCATAAGGACAGATGACGTTACGGATAAAGAAGTTGATTATTTTCTTCATCTTGGTCATGGTTAAGAGTTCTCCATCTGCCCATTTGGTGACGTAATCAACTGTTATGATGGTGTATTTTGCAACACCTTTAGGATCGACAAGAAGATGATTTCAGTGCCCCCAAGTGGCAAACGGCTATGAACTAGCCATTTGAATAATTTCCATCGGCGGGGTTCCCGGATTTTTTGCAAACATCTTGCACTCGTCACACTGTCTAGCATGATCAACCGCATCTGGGTTGATAGTTGGCCAGTAATACCTGTAGCAGAGTATCTTCTTTATCATGGTTTTCCCCCTGATGTTATTACCGCATTCTTCTTCATAGATTTTGCTCAAGATATCATCATGGGCGATATGCCGAAGCATGGGGAAGGATAAACTCCTTTTGACACACGACTTATTCTTAGATGATTCATCGTGAAGCTTTGAGGAGGATCTGTCGTTTTCCATTCCTCCGTTCAGTAAGAATTCCTCATTGTAGATAGTCTTTGATAGGAGTCAACCATGACACCTTTTCATTTTGTTTGCTGAGTACGTGTGTAATGATGTAATATGTGAAGTCGGTTAGTAGCTCTTGGACTTGGCCGAGATAAGGAGAAAGACAATGCCCCCTAGCAAGATCAACTTCCTTAAATTTGTATACTACCAATCAAGAATCACAAAAGATATGTAAAGTTTTCACTTCAAATCCTCTAGCAAGTTTGGGGCTGGCATTCAAGGCTTCATACTAAGCATCGTTGTTTGTTACAGGTAAATCGAGTTTTAAGACGTAGCAGATTGATCATTCCTCAGGAGTCATTATCATGACTCCTATGCCATAACACTGATCATTGGATGCTCCATCCGTGTACATTTTCCATCTTATGGTTGGTTCTCTGCTACTCTTCGAGTAGTCATCTGAGGTAGTGAATTTGGGTGTGTGGTCTGCTAATTTCCATCCTTGGACAGCCCTTCATGGGAAATAAGTGATATCGAATTAGCTTAGTTCGATATTCTATTTAAGTAGTCTTTCAGACGTCTCAGGTCATTGTATGCCCTGTCGCAATGGCTGGTAGGCATAGACGTTGATGGGGTGAGCCTAAAAGTAAGAGTGGAGCTTTCATGATGAAATCAATAGATATTGTGCTAGCTTTTGTAGCTTCGGGTTGATATCCAATGCATGGCTCGCGATAGTTAATGAAATCACATATGCATATCAGAATGGGTCCAAGGGAACATATCATCATTTATTCAGAAAAATCCAACTAATTCTTTTATCATCACTGCACTGAGCTGTGATCCGATATTCAGCACCCGGAAAGGGTCGCCATGGCTGGCTGTAATGTCGACCGTCAGCTTAGTAGGTGCCATCCCAAATTCTTTGAGTAAAGATGTAACTATTTTGCATAACATTCAATGTGAAATATGGTTGGGACGGCCAATGTTGATGGTTACTCTAGTCGAATCCTAGAGTCTTGTCATGAGTTATTGAGTCTAATAGCAAAGGGCTCTGAATGCTCTAATAGATTATCAGCAAATGGCCAAAAATCAGGCTTAAAAGCGCATTAAAGGAAATGTCTAGTGGGGGTCAGCCTCGAGTGGCATGCAACTGTATAGCTGGATCTTGCTATGAGTTTGAATTTGCTTGTGCATTCGAGTAACGCACTTTCTATTCAATGCATTCATGATTCTTTACCCGTCCTTCGGGTTGGAGTGAAAGTAAATTGCCCATGAGCTAAGGTATTGATTTAACGATTCTATCTCTAGGCATCCTTTCAGTCGTTGCCTTGAGTAGCTGTAAGCACTATATATAAGTTTTAATACTGAGCTATCGTAGCCAGTTTTTGGATGACCATGCGTCTTCTCCCAGTCTCGGGTTGATAAATGTACTGCATGGACGGTTGAGTCTCGTCCTAGCTATGTTTATGTTTTCACCTAAACTCCAAAGACATAGAGGTGATTGGTGAATAGTCGGTTCACATTTATCTTGCTTCTCGCTCGTGCCCCCAGGTCTGGGGCATATACCGATAAGTAGGAAGGCCAGCCACGCCCACTTTAGCTTTACTCTCTTTCCCGTTGAATCGTGGGATCATGTCAGTCGATGGGAGACTAGGTCTCGCCTATCTTGGATTTTATCGTGGTTTTTCATTCCAAGAGGAATACTTCGATGCCACGTAAGTTTCAGGGCGTAATTTGGACAGTGGATGGTCATCCACGTCCACTTTGGTTCATGCTCTGTAATCACATCTCGGGGTAAAGTTGGCTACAAATGCAGTCAGGTTATGCTTATCCAGTTTCATACTCCTCCTGACGAATCGAACGAGGGTGCTGGAGAATTTTTGACCAAGAATTCGTGGTTTATCCTCCTTTCCATACTCTGGGGGTCATAGTTTTTCAAAAAACATCCGAGTCACATTCGTATGTGCTTGGTGCGGATCGGCATTGACCCTTGGTCTGAGGTATGATATAGTAGGTTGCTCGTAGCTTTGGATGCCGTTTCGATTGGTTCTGTATTGAGGCCTCCCTGTAGTCGCTGCCTCAAGTTATAAAAAACGCCACGCTAGAGCTGTAGTAAGCTGTCGTATTCGGCTTTTTAGTGTTTTGTACCCCTGCCCCCAGCATTGATTTGGCCAGGTCACTATTTGGATGTTCGAACTCCATCCTCAGCGGGTTAATAATCCTCCTGTCGATTCCAGGCCGAAGTTTGCGAAATAGAAAATGGTTGGAATCCACTCATCTATTTATCGATGTTTATACACCACTCTGCATTCTGGTGACTTAGTGTTATTCTCCCCCCGGTTGACTCGCGCCCAATTTGTGTTCATGCTTCGGTCCACGCTCCGGGGACTTAGAGATTTGTCGAACGGTTTATGCTTTAGTCCACAGTTCGAGACGCAGAGATTTTCGTCAACTCGTTTATACTCTAGTTCGCACTCTGGGAACTTAGAGTAATCTGGTCCGCTTCTGGGATTTAGGGATTTTTCTGAAGTCGTCTATAATCTAGTCCATGCTCTGGGGACTGAGAGTACTGTAGTCCGCACTCTGGGGATGTAGAGGTTTTTGAGTCATTTATACTCTAGTCCGCGCTCAGGGACTTAGAGTACTTTAGTCCGCATTCTGTCTCCCATTCCAGAGGGTGAGATCCCCCGGATGGCTGAGAGTTTGCCTGAACCTGGTAGATAATCCTTCTCTTTATGATTCTCTTTAAGATTTCGAAAGTCGTTATTCTTTATGCAGGACTATTGCATTCTAATGCTTGTTTTCCACGATTTTGTGCAGGTCGTTCTGACCCCGAGCCCACTCCGAGGAGCGATGTCGCCAAGGAAGTGAGGGGGAAGACAAGTGAAGCCACTCACGTAGGGGAGGCTCCTAGTCCAGACGCTCAAGTGATCGGAGCGCTTGATGAAGACAAGTCTGAAACCTCCTCTCCTACCGACGGGGGTTATGAAGTAGAAATTACAGGCTCCTCTGAGCACACATCCGAATTGAGCATGGAGGAGCGGCTCGAGAAAGAGAAGGAGGAGACGGTCAAGGTCATAGTAGAGCCCCGAGTTGTGGACTTGGACGATCCTTTGAACAAACCGTTGAAGGTCATCCTTCCTGGCGGGTCCAAGCCCATGGAAGGCCCCCGTACTCCTTCAGTTGCTACCCCTCTATCAAAGAAGAGTACCAAGGGTAAATGCTCTGGAGAGGAGCCGTCTAGAAAGAAGTTGAAGAAGCACAAGAAGTGATTACTATCCTCGTTCAACGAGAGTTAGTTTAAGTCATGTAATTATTTTCATCTATTTCCTTAGTCCTTGTAAATAGAACGTCGACTCCAAACTTTGGAGGGGTTGTAATAGAAAATCATTTCTGAATAAGGTTTAGTTCCTTTTTCTGTCTTACAAAAGACTCTTATTGTTCAGTTTTCTTTGTGATTGTGATTTTAATCCAAGCAGTTGTGAGTAACATAGACTTCTCAGTCCATCTTCATATAACTCGGAAACTCTTCGGGAGTCGTTGAACTTCCATTCTGTGCTTCGAGCACTTATAATACTTTCTAGCCCGTATGTCAGGGATTTGACAAATTCAAGTCATCTGTGTCATAGTTCATATTCAGGGAACTTGGAGATCCGATTCGCTTATATTCGAGTCCGCACTCTGGGGAGTTAGAGTACTCCAGTCCGCACTCTGGGGACTTGGAGGTTTAAGTCATTTATACTCTGTGCTCTGGGGATTTAGAGTACTCTAGTCCGCGCTCTGGGGACTTGGAGGTTTAAGTCATTTATACTCTAGTCCACACTCTGGGGACTTAGAGTACTCCAGTCCGCACTCTGGGGACTTGGAGGTTTTGGTCGTTTATACTCTAGTCCGCGCTCTGGGGACTTAGAGTACTCCAGTCCGCGCTCTGGGGACTTGGAGGTTTTAGTCATTTATACTCTAGTCCGCGCTCTGGGGACTTAGAGTACTCCAGTCCGCACTCTGGGGACTTGGAGGTTTAAGTCATTTATACTCTAGTCCGCGCTCTGGGGACTTAGAGTACTCCAATCCGTACTCTGGGAACTTGGAGGTTTAAGTCATTTATACTCTAGTCCGCGCTCTGGGGACATAGAGTACTCCAGTCTGCACTCTGGGGACTTGGAGGTTTAAGTCGTTTAAACTCTAGTCCGTGCTCTGGGGACTTAGAGTACTCCAGTCTGCACTCTGGGGACTTGGAGGTTTAAGTCGTTTAAACTCTAGTCCGTGCTCTGGGGACTTAGAGTACTCCAGTCCGCACTCTGGGGACTTGGAGGTTTAAGTCATTTATACTCCAGTCCGCGCTCTGGGGACTTAGAGGTTTAAGTCGTTTATACTCTAGTCCGCGCTCTGGGGACTTAGAGGTTTAAGTCGTTTATACTCTAGTCCGTGCTCTGAGGACTTAGAGGTTTAAGTCATTTATACTCTAGTCCGCGCTCTGGGGACTTAGAGTACTCCAATCCGCACTCTGGGGACTTGGAGGTTTAAGTCGTTTATACTCTAGTCCGCGCTCTGGGGACTTTGAGTACTCCAGTCCGTACTCTGGGAACTTAGAGGTTTAAGTCGTTTAAAGTCTAGTCCGCGCTCTGGGGACTTAGAGTACTCCAGTCCGCACTCTGGGGACTTGGAGGTTTAAGTCATTTATACTCTAGTCCGCGCTCTGGGGACTTAGAGGTTTAAGTCATTTAAACTCTAGTCCGCGCTCTGGGGACTTAGAGTACTCCAGTCCGCACTCTAGGGACTTGGAGGTTTAAGTCATTTATACTCCAGTCCACGCTCTGGGGACTTAGAGGTTTAAGTCGTTTAAACTCTAGTCCGCGCTCTGGGGACTTAGAGTACTCCAGTCCGCACTCTGGGGACTTGGAGGTTTAAGTCATTTATACTCCAGTCCGCGCTCTGGGGACTTAGAGGTTTAAGTCATTTATACTCTAGTCCGTGCTCTGGGGACTTAGAGTACTCCAATCCGCACTCTGGGGACTTGGAGGTTTAAGTTGAGAGCAGTCGTATTTCCACTCTTTAATTTGTATTCATCTACAGTATCGAGGCTAATGTCGTCGAATGAACAATCGAACCACGTTTGCTCACGGAATGGGATTCTGTCCCCCAGGATGAGGGACGGAATTTGAAAATTGGACGATCGATTCTCGTCCGCTTGGTGATTATAGCTCTTCCAATCAAGTCAAGGAAAGAGGTATATGACAGATGGTTGGATCACATCCATGTTGGGTTAGATAGCCAAATCTCTTACAATTTGCTCCGTATCTCCTTCTAGAAAATAAAGATAATAGATTGTTGAGTAGACAAAGTAAGTTGCATCTGTTCCAAGGTGCAGTCGTGTCCATATATTGAAAGCGATGATTAGCGAGTAGGCAGTCTACCATAGCTACTTCAAGTTGGGCTTTCGAACAACCTTTTGTGTTCAGGGTAGGATTTGATGTGTAGATGATCAAATCACGTCCACTTTAGGCGGATCCCCGGCGTCATTGAGCTTCATGAGGGGTATCTGTATTTTTTCGAACTTTGTTCTAAGACTCGATTGGAGTGGATGGTCGGGCCATATTCATTCCGAGCCTTGTTTAGGTCTCCAAGTCAAATGTGGAGGTCGATGGATGGATGGTCGGTTATGTTGGCTTTGTATTGGGCTCTGACCGTGATGAGCTTTTCAATCTCTAGTCCTTGGCCCCAAATCAAAGGCACATGGTTGATAATGAGCGAACGAATCATGCTCGTCTTGATGAAACTCCACAAATCCGATTAAGGTCTGCGTGGATTGGTTGGAAGCCAACTTTGAGTACTTGGTCACCTGCATCGTTTTAAAAGAAGTTTAGTTTAAGTCTGTTGCAATTCAAAGCACATTTCAAATTGAAATAGAAAATAATCCAAAGAAGTTTGGGATAAATCTCATTGATAAGTGGAGCAGCATCGTGTGCTTGCTGTTCAACTCTGCCCTTGGCCCCTTCTAGCGGGATGCCAACTGCCAACGGTTCAATTATTAATTATAGTTCTTTATTGATGGGCATCCGCAGTTCCTGGCTCGCCCTTCTATGAGGCTTGCATGTACTACTGAAGCTTTCTTTTCCGAAAAAGCTTTTCGATCACACCTCGGAGGTGTTTGTAATCGCCAGTGTCAGGATCAGTGTGCATCTTGGAATATACAACATTCCTCCGATTTTCTCTAGACTTCGATGGGCTCTCTCGAGGTTGGTTTCCAGTACCAATTTGAGTCGTGAGCTTCCAAGTAGAGGCTATCGATTGAATCTATCAAAGAGCATATGAGTCGAATTTTGAGATCTTGTTTTGTCTACTAGAATCAATGTCCTTAGCCGACAGGCCTGCATTGTTATTTTTCTTAGTATGCTCCACTCCTCCTCACTTTAGTTCTGATTCATTTTGTATAAGAAACGATCCATAGTCGTAGGAGGCTCTTTAGCTAACTAGCTGCCAAAATATATCTGGAGGTCGACTTTCCTCAAATGCGATTAGTATGATACCCTTGTTAGTATTTGGAATAAATTGCTTAGAGCCAAACATTGGTTTGCTTGGAGTCACTAAATTCGAAGTGTTGGGTCAGTGAAGAATGGTTCTTGGAGTCATCTTGCCGTTTGCTAGAGTCACATCATCTATGTTCTCCAACCTTTGGGAGTACCGTTTGAATAGCGGTTGCTTGTCCGTTCCCTTGATGTCGTTCATAAGCTGCCGCTAGATCCTCTATGCCCTGGTCGATCATGGGATGTCTGGGAAGTGGATAGAATGTTCCTTTATTAAGTTGAGTTTTGAATTCACTATCCGGAGGCACTGCGCTGTGGCTAGGGTTCGGGGGGGTTTCCTCCCGAATTTTTTTTTAGCCTCACTTTCGAAAATTTGGGTCGTACCCAAAAAAGATTTTTTTTTTTGTAAATAGGGGTCGTATAAGAGACTGGTGTAACTTAAGTTTCGATCGGCATTGAGGCCCGTTCGACATGACAAAGTTGCTCGGCATACAAGATTGTTCGGCATCCAAATTTGTTCGGCATTCCACACTGTTCGGCATTCAGGAACGCCCGGCACTCAGGAGCGTTCGGCATTGGAGAGCGCTCGGCATTCAAGAGCGTTCGGCATTGGAGAGCGCTCGGCATTCAGGAACGTTCGGCATCCGAGAGCGTTCGGCATTCAGGAGCGTTTGGCATCCGAAAGCGTTCGGCATCCAAACTTGTTCGGCATTCCACACTGTTCGGCATTCACACTGTTCGGCATTCCACATTGTTCGGCATTCACATCGTTCGGCATTCACACCGTTCGGCATTCCACACTGTTCGACATCCCACACTGTTCGGCATCCACACGTGTTCGGCATTCCACACTGTTCGGCATCCACACTGTTCGGCATCCACACTGTTCGGCATCCCACACTGTTCGGCATCCCACACGTGTTCGGCATCCACAGTGTTCGGCATCCACACGTGTTCGACATTCACACTGTTCGGCATTCCACACTGTTCGACATCCACACTGTTCGGCATCCCACACTATTCGGCATCCACACTGTTCGGCATTCACACTGTTCGTCCTGGAGGTATGGATCGGCATTCGGATGTCGCTCGGCCTGGAGGTATGGATCGGCCTGGATACCGCTCGGCATAGGCATTTTCTAGAGCGGTCGGCATACGCCATTTCTGGGGCGATCGGCTGAATTGCCTTTAGAGGTCAGCCTTCATTCAACTTGAGTGCAAACTTCAACGTCCAATCCCCAGATCTTGCGTACATCAGTGAATCCAATCTACGGCTATCATCTTCCTTTAGATTTCTTTCAAATCTGAGTAGAATAGGAAGTTTTTTAGTAAACAACTGGATCTATCTCGCGAATATGGAAATCCACTAGTAGACGATGAGATCCAATCAAGCTGAGAATTCAATTCTCAGTGAAAGCACTAAAGTGTTAGCACCAAAATTGGTCACTAACCTCGTTGAGAAAGATTGTGTAGAGAGATTAATGAAGAAGATGAATTAGAACTGAAATATAGTGAAATTCAATGCCAAAAGAACAACAAACACGAGAACACCAGATTTATAGTGGTTCGGCGTAACTGCCTACATCCACTTTGAGTTTTGATCTTTATTTCTTTCACAAGTAGTTGAATACAGATACAATCCATATATTAATGACTTGAATACAAGTTTGAACTGAAAATAATAAGTCTTGAAAGTGGCAGAGTCTCCCCAGTGTTCTCCAAAAAAGGTCCCTTTCATTGTGCTACTGCCCTCCTATTTATAGACGAGATGGGTTGGACTTCCCTCATGGGCTTAGGAACAAGGTGCCTCTGCCCATAGTAGGTGAATCTGCGCACCAGGCCAGGCAGGCCGAATGCTCTTGCTTTGTTGTGGGCCTGACAACTTGCTACCACCTCCAGTCTCTTCTTGGTTAGAATCTTGTCTAGTGCTAATGATAATTTCTTCAACTGTCGTTTTGTAACCGGGCCAAGATGCCGGTTAACAAAGTTCATCTTAGAGTGGTACTTGAGACGCGAGACAGAATCAGCTAAAGGCTAAGTTTACCAAGTGTCATTTCTGGAAGAAAGAGGTAAAATTTCTTGGTCAAATGGTTTCGGAGAAAGGATTGTCAGTCGATCCAGATAAGATCGAAGCCATGAATAATTGGAAGAGGCTAGAAACGATGACTGAGATCAGGAGTTTTCTTGGACTTGCTGGCTACTACCGGAGATTCATTAAGGATTTCTCGTGAATAGCAGCACCCTTAACTAAGCTAACCAGGAAGGAAGTGAGATTTTTTTAGTCCAACGAATGTGAGGAGGCATTCCTTAAGTTAAAGCATTTGTTGACCAATGCACCTGTGTTAGTAGTTCCAGACGGAAACCAAGGATTGGTGGTGCATACTGATGCATGTGGAACTGTATTAGGAGCATTGTTGATGCAGAATGGTAAAGTCATTGCCTACGCGTCTAGGCAGCTTAGGCCGCATGAAGTTGGATATCCTACTCATTATTTAGAGTTGGCAGCTGTGATCTTTGCATTGAAGATTTGGAGACCTTATCTCTTAGGGGAGAGATTTGAGTTGTATACTGATCATAAGTCTTTACGGTATTTATTCTCTCAAAAGGAGTTGAATATGAGGTAGCAGAGGTGGCTGGAGTTTTTGGCTGCATATGATTTTGGTATAGAATATACACCAGGAAAAGGTAATAAAGTGATTGATGCTCTTAGCCGGAAACATGTAACAACCCGAATCCCAATGAGTCCGGATTTTTCGCAAAAATGCTAAAATCCAAGCCCACTGAAACCCGAGTTAGGTATTTGGTATCCTGCAAAATAGGCAAAGATAAATATATTAGAGCTCAGATAAATATCTCACAGTGGAACTGACTAAAATATAATAGTAAGTAAATACTCACCAATAAAATAACACTTTCTAAACAAGTGTCTCAAAGTTGGAAAGTCTCTGCCATCTACCTAACCTGTAGGATGTTATGAGGAGTGGGTCAGAACTAAAGTTTTAGTGAATGGAAAAATTATACACTTCTAAGCTTAATTCTAAATATGTCGTTTTATTTCCATTTACTATTATATGAGGTTTATAATACTCTCGCCTCAGTGCGTGAATCGTGCCCATCTACTCCCTAGTAGATTAAAACCTAATAACTGATATATATATATATAGCTATATGTCCCATGATCGCATCGGTCCTAGATACTACCCATAGTACCTTTCCATATCCTCCCCGCAAAGGACTCCATCGTCTTGCTACTATGGCATTCTGTAACTACATCTATAAAGGACTGCCTCAAAAGGCCTCTAATACAGATGTTTCGTCGTCTACTATGAAAACGTAAAATTGCGTCCACACTAATCTATATTAATGCTCGGACAACCATAATGTACCACCCAGTTCATACCTTGAGGACTATACGTAATCGTTCTGTCTACTCCCTGAATCCCGCTTAACAAGGTCTACCTTGTACAGAACTCGATCGGGGATTTTCTATTTCTATAAAGGACTGCCCTGTTAGGCCAACAATACAGATACTCTATTTGGTATGTCTCTTTTCTTATCAATGCTATGGCCTCACGCAGCCACCCCTCAACTAATCGAAAGACCTCTAAAGAGCTAAGTGGCCGTGCCCTACTTCAAACAATCTAAACATCCAATTAGCTGCGCCCCTCATCCAATGTCTCGATAGTGAAAGGTTCATTGGACTGTTGGTTTAACTCTAGTCTTTCCCGGACTCGCTTCTTGGTTTTGATACTGGCTCGATATCCGCATATGACTATCCTTTTGGGTCCTGCCCACTAAAAATTACTTGCAAGTACTGGAACATACGAATATCCTACTCCGAACATCAACCACTTTTGACTGCCTACAATGGTCCTGCCATGCAAAAAGCAGTCATGGCATACTCTTTTGATGGAACACCTACAGACCTACCTCTGGAGGACTGCTTCGCTATGCCTACCCTAGAGGGCCATCCTAGAGTACCCTCACGTCCCGTTGAAGTCTCGTACTTCCTTCTAGCCCAAAATAACTAAGTTGGACGTGCTTCTTCTGTGCTGAATTCTGTGATGAACTACTTCGTTAGGCTCTTTATCCTTTGGGCTGCTTCAAATGCATCTCACTCTTTTATTAGACCCTAAGTCTAATCTTTTATTTTGCGTTTAGTTTACTTTTCTTATTCTTTTGGCTACTATTTACCCTAATTAGCGTAATCTTGTCCCAGCCTCACCTAACTATTGTTAGACCACCAGTTCCTGACTGAAAGGGAATGCTATTGGTATGGGTCACTTCTATTATCTTGCTTATTAACAAAATTTAAGTCTTAAGTTTATTAAAATAAGCCTCTTCTATTATTTCTGCTCTATTTGCTTATTAACTTAATTTAAGTCTTAAATAAGCCTTTTCTGTTCTTTCTACTTAATTATAACCTATGTTATAATTTTACTTGTAATTGTCACTTTTTATTTTCTTCTATAATTTGTACATTATAAATATAATTACAAGCGTCTCTTTTCTATTCTAGTCTGTCTTCTTTTATTGTGATATTGAATTCTCTTTAATTCTCTTATATTATATGACAATCTTGGCTTAGGACTACGTCCGATTGTCATAAATTTACTTATCATAATAACTTCTTTACTTTTATTCTATTATCTACGTAGTAAATGCAGATCTAGGTACATTTCTATTTATAGCTTCTAGTCTTATCTAATAATTAACTTGAATCCTTCAATTCTTTACTTTATTTTCTTATATTCTAGGAAGTAGTTCTATTCTATTTGATTGGTTACGAAAACTATACTCAAAATCTATTTCCATATTTCAATACTAAATAATGCTATAAACAATAATCTGTAACTGCAAGATATTTCTTTTATTATTTCTTTACTTTTTGGACAGTGCAAAATACCGTGGTTTCTCTATTTTACACTAATTCCCTTTTTCTTTCTTTTATTCTTGCAATTGCGTTTATCGTTATCTTTTTTTAAATATTAAACTATAGAAATGTATTCTATTTTCTAAACCAACCAATTAACCTATCACTTACTTCCAAATCAAGTTATTAGATTTTAATTTATTACTCCCGTTTTAGCATAATTACTGTAAATGTCTTCCTTCTAGGCTTAAGCCTTTTTCTATAATTGTTAAGCCTAGTTTTATTCCTATTTAAATAAATCTCTATCTTTCTTTTCCATCTAAATAGTTAAATATAGATTTACAATCTCAGCATAATAAATTAACAGAATTAACTACTGAAATAAATGCTTAATTAAATAATTAACGGGAATCTAATGATAATATATCATAAACGAAAAAGGTATATAATTTAAATCCACTCACCTATCGTCCTTAGCTTTAAATCTCTATCTTCTAAAATTACTACGCCATTCTACAACTTCTCTCCTTTAATTCGTTGCAATTTCTCTATTTTGTTCACATATATTTTATTTGAATTTATTTGGTGAAGATTTGTGAGAAATAGGAGAAAAGAATGAAGAAAGAAGCCATTGTTCACTGTAAGAGAGGGATGAAGAAAGTGACGGCTGATGGAACGAATTACATTATGTTCTCTCTTATATAGATGCAGCCCACCAATTATCTAATTAATCATCTACTTAATTGATCCTTCAATTAATTTTTATGTGCAACAATATACTGCCTATATGTACACATTCAAATCTAGGTCAACTATTATTTATTTTCCTTATTAATTGACATTTTCTACTGATTACGTTACAATCCTCATTAATATCCCCATTAATAGATTAACATGTCACCTCTATTAGTTAATTTCCTTAATTAATATTTTACACATTGTAACGTTTCAATAATTGGCATGTCATTTTATTCCACCATTCAATTAACATATATATTTAATATGCATTTTTTTTATCTAGATTTGAATTTGAACATTTATTTGTTACATTTATACGTAAAACTCTTTAAATTAAGGGATCTTATATATATATATATATTATATATATATATATACACACACGTTATATATTAATCTCCAATATTAATTCACATGTTAATTTTAGCCGATTTTGTTTGCAATGTTAATTATTCCCCTTATTTTTTTTCCTCTTACATCTAATTCTCTTAATAATTTACATTCATTACACACATAATAATTTTATTACTACTTTTATCAATATCCTATGAATTACAACTGTTTATAATTGGTAAAATTTCCATGTTTGCATATGTAATTATTTCTGATGCTAAAATTTCAAACGGCTATAACTTCTCCGTTTGAAGTCTATTCAGAAAACATTATATATGGAAGTTGATCAGAAAATTGTCACGAACACAATGGTATAAGTTCCGTGGTCAAATTCCAACATTAGCAAAAATTCATTTTTCACTGTTTTCATAGTTATCAATTAAATTTATTTTGATTTAACCGTCAATAAAATGTGGGGTGTTACAAAACATTAGAATGTGGTGTTAGCTATATTGGCAGAGTAGAAGGATTTAGAAACTTTAGTCGGTTGCGATGTGCAGTTAAGATTGACTGCTGTTCTAGTCAGAGTACCGACAGGTTGTCTTGTTTAGAATTTCGACCAGTATTGATTGAGAAAATTGCTTCTAAGTAGAAGGAGGATCCAGTATTAGTTGAAAGGATCAGAAGACTGGAGATTGGAACAAAGACCGATGACTTAATGGATTTTAACCTTGACCAGAAAGGATGGTCAAGAAAGAAGGGACGGTTGTGTGTCCCGAATGTGGAGGACTTGAGGAAAGAAGTGCTTGAAGAATGTCACCGATCCAAGTTTACGATTCAGCCTAGAGGGACCAAGATGTATCAGGATATGAAAAAGAGCTTCGATTGGGAAGGCATGAAGAGGGATGTTGGCTTGTGGGTTAGGCAGTGTGCAAACAGTCAACAAGTGAAAGCTGAACATCAGAAGCCTAGTGGGTTTTCTTCAGCCTTTAGATATTCCAGTTTGGAAATGGGATTCGATATCTATGGATTTTACAGACGGATTGCCAAGGTCAAATAGGGGTAATGAAAGTACATGGGTTATAGTGGACAGATTGACCAAGAGTGCCCATTTCATTCCAATTAAGTCAACCAGAACGACACCTATTTTAGCTAAGTTGTTCATAAAGAACATAGTTAGACTGCATGGAGTTCTTAGTAGTATAGTCAGTGACAGAGATGCTTTGTTCACTAGTGAATTCTGGAAGAGTCTACAGGAAGTAATGGGTACCAAGCTTAATATGAGTACTGCATATCACCCTCAGACGGATGGGCAGATAGAGAGAGTCGATAAGGTACTCGAAGATTTTTTGAGAGCTTGTGTATTATACTTTGGTGGATCTTGGGAGGATCACCTACATTTGGTTGAGTTTTCCTATAATAATAGTTACAGACTAGTATAGAAATGGCGTCGTTTGAAGCTTTGTATGGAAGACCATGCAAATCACCGGCATTTGGTTGGAGACTGGAGAAAGACTAGTCTTAGGCCCCAATTTGGTTAGAGAGGCATCAGAGAAGATTGAGTTAATCCGAGGGAGGATGAAGGAAGCTCGGTCCAAACGGAAGAGTTACGCAGACAAGAGGCGTAAAGACCTAGAATTCTCAGTTGGAGATAAGGCTTTTAGTAAGGTATCACCAATGAAGGGTGTGATACGAATTGGAAAGTCGAGGAAGTTAGCCCCAAAATATGTAGGTCCATTCTAGATTATAGAGTGGATTGGAAAGCTCGTATACAGAATAGAGTTGCCGGGCAGTTTGGTAGGTGTCCATAATGTATTTCATGTGTCTCATCTTCATAAGTGTGTGCATGATCCATAACATTATTCAGGAAATTCAATTAGATAAATTAAATAGAATAATAATGATAAGGGGATTGAGATTTGAATAAATTATATAATGGGCCATGCTATTTAATGGGCTTTAAATTGGTTTATAAGATAATTAATTTATGCATGGGCATAGTGGTAATTATCCATTCTATTATGCACGGTTATACACATCTTATTCTTGCCCATTCACGTTCCATTTTCATTATTCACAAACACAAATCAAAACTAAATAGAGCCGGCCATTAACAAGGAGGAAAAAGGAAAATTTCAATCTAAACCTAAGGATCAAAGCTAGGAAGGATTAATCAACAACAAATCTCAAATTCCTTATCAAGTTTAAGGTGAATAATAATTCATTCCATCTCTTTTTGGTTTTATAATCATATGATTTCATATTTGAGTATTTATTTTGTTTCTAAGATATATTGGATGATGATATTCTTAAGTTATGAATTGCTTGATTTAAACAATTTATTTGTCCATGAAATTCGTATGATTTTAGGGGCAAAACCATGGGTTATTGGTTTTAAAATGCCAAGGATAATTTTTATGTTAAGTAAAACATGATTTTGGAGATGGGTTTTAATTTTCAGAATTTTCCAAATTATCAAAATTTTATTATGAATTTTTCATGATAAATATGATGTAATTGAGTTTAAAATTTATTTTGAATATTTTAGGAAGAAATTGGGTCTAAAATTTTAATATGTTTGATTACATGATGAAATCGAATTTCTATGATTTTTGGGGATTTTTCCCAATTGATTTACTAAGGAAAGTAAATTATTTTAAAAGAAGGACTTTTCTGTGGTTTTGGTATATGGAAGGGCTTAAACGTTACATTTTTATGGTTTAAATCTGATATAAGTGCGGCAGTTTTTAAATGTAAAGTATTTGAGAAGTTTTATGGTAGCCAATCAATGGTTTACAAATAGGAAAGTTAATATAAAGCAATTACTAAAAGAAGCAACATTTCAGCCTTTAATTCAGAAAAAGTGTTCTACCTCAATTAGTAGCCCCTTTCGACTCCAATGATTCAGCCCCATCTTATTCGAAACCTACTAAGTCGAAACCCTCATAGTTGAAACCAATACACAAGGTATCACCTAGTGGTACGTAGTGGAATGGAAGGAAGGCATAAGCTTTTGTGTCGAAAGGTAAGCTTCCGATGGGGTCAAAACCCTGCTTTGTTTTCAAAAGCTAAAGTCTTGCCTTGTTTTATTTAAAGCTTTTGACATAGTCGAAACACATGCTTTGGAAAAGGTTTAATAAATAGCTTTCGAAGAAGGTGGCTATACTATGTAAAGAAGTTAGCTTTCAAAAGGGACATTTTCTTAAATAAGGGCTTTCGAAGGGATCGGTTTCGACCAAGTTGAGACCTAGCTGCTAATTTTCCTTTCGACTGCATTGAAGTCATCTATGCTGTCGAAGGGGTTACTTCTATTTAACCTAAACTATTCCTTCTTCCTAAATGCTTTCGAAGGGGTTGAGGGTTTCGAAGGTGATGGAGTCGAAGGGGGGTTTCGACTCCGTCCTTCGAAGATTTAATTTTTAAAAGCCTTTGCTTTCGACTAGATGGTTCCAACACCATCAACTTTTCCCCAAATTAATTTTAGTTGGTTTCGAAAGAGATACTTTCGTATATAACCATTTTGATCCAATTGATGTTTCTAAAGAGTAAACCCAATGCTTTCGAAAGGGTACATTATTTGTGTCGAAGCTATGTTTTAAAGAATTTTTTTCTTGGTAACATCGAAAGGTATCATTGGTTTCGAGAGGTATATACTTAGAGTTTTGAAAAGAGGTTTTCTATGCTTTCGAAAGAGGTCATCCAGTGGTTTCGAAGGTGATGTTTTAAAGTTGCAAAACAAATAACCCATTCTCATTTTTAAAGGAAAAACCATGGCATAAATAAAGATTTTGGAAATATTATTCACATTGTTATTAACCCAAAATTGTATTTTAGGGAAAGGGTAGAGTAACCAGTTAGGTTGACCCAGTAGTGAATATAACTTAATAGATGTTAAAATCTTAATTAAAGATATTGGTAGGGGCCAATAGGTTTACAGTAAGCCCATGAAAACTATATGATATTGGCAGGGGCCAATATGTTTTCATAGTCAGCCCGTGAAAACTATGATTTGATTCTGGCAGGGGCCAGTAGGTTTGTAGTTAGCCCATGAAAACTATATTCGGATTAAGATATTGACAGATAGTCGGTAGGTTCCTAGTGATCCCATGAAAACTTAGGTATTTAAAATGATATTGAAGTTACCAACAGGTTCTTAGTGATCCCATGAAAACTATGAAATTGGACAGATAGTCCATAAATATTTAAAAGGTTAATAGTAACCCTTAAAACTATAATTGAGACATGCAGTCAGAATAAATGGGGATGGGTAATACAGATTTGGTTTATTTTGCATATCATCATAACATTTTAAAATATTATGTTTTTAACCATTGTGGATGCAGGAGCACGGTATATGGTTTTATAAATATTTTAGGATACTAGTGAGGGGAAAACCCGTTCTGCTAAGCGGCATGGTCTCACTAGATATCTAAATGGTTTGAGATGGTAAATTATTATTCATTCCTGACTTTATGACTGACTCGAAGTTTTTGTTTTCACCTTAAACTCTTAGGTACACAATTGATTTTGAGTAGGTTGAGAGTTAAGGTTTCCAGGTGTTCTTTTAGATGAATAAAGCTTCTGAGGACGTGCAGAAGGCAGACTTGTTATTACAGTTCTTTTATTTCCACTGTGTGTTTTGTTTGTAAAGGCAAATTGTTTTCTTGCCTATCTATATACTCTGACCAACCAAAGGGGCATCTTCATATGTCGCTCTTGGCGTATTTTGTAATAATTATATATTATCTGAACATGGTCTGCGAATTGGGATTATGTAATCAATTTGGAATATTTTGAAATGGAATGTGGAATTTGTTTATTGTTTACATTTATTCCATATTCTTGTGTTTCTGTGTATCAATGTATCTAATGTCGTCGTATTTGGTCGCCGAGGATTAATAACTATGGGTGACTGCAGCATCCATAGCAATTAGTTTTCGGCCTCCAAGTAAGGGGATGTTACATTTTCTCCTTTAGCGACTTGCTCTTTTAGTTTGTCAGACTCCCTATGAGCATCTTTAAGTTGAGTATTAATCACGAGTAGTGCTCTTTTGTAGGCCTGGTTTGCTTCAGTCAATAACTTGTCACTAGAAGCCTTTCCCCTTAAGGCCTCATCTCTCTCAGTCTTCAGCTGAGCTATCTCATTATTGCGGTCCGTAATAATCTTATCATGGTCTTTCCTTTGTGCCTCGAATGAAAGAATCTCCCAGTAGTTAATGCAGTTCACTTTAGAAAGAGCCCGTACATATCTTTTCCACTCGAACACAGCTTCCAAGTCCTCGCAGATTGCCTTGAGATTTTGAAACGAAGTATCTTTATTGGTGGGCTTTATGTTTTTATCAAATTTAACTCTGTGAAGGAACAGATGTGGGTAAGTAGCTTGAAGTTGGGATGGACCTGGTGGGAGTATAAACTTTTTTCCTCGACTAGAAGAAGTAAGAGCAGCCTTAGTAGTTATGACTTGAGAGGCTGGGATCTCCTGCATCGCAGTAGTCTAAGCCTCAATGCGTGGAGGAATGGATAATGAAGTCCGCAGTGACCATGAGAATCCCTGTGGCACTTGTGCATATCGCTGGGGGTATCACTTTCATTATCCTTTTTTTCTCTTTTCTCCCCTTTCACACTCTCTCTATAAATTGCGGACCTCATCATCTTTTCTCTTCCTCCTTTCCTCATCGGTTTTGTGATGAGAACGACGTGCTGGGTCCAAAGTTTGATCCTTGTAGGAGCCAGAGTGTTGACATAGTTGCTGGTATAGTCCACGACCTATCGTACCTGAAATGGAAAGAAGAATGAAGTTAACACTTGAACTATAAAACTTACACTAGTACAAAAAGTGCATATTGCTTCGCCTCATTTGCATCAGTTGAAGTAAAAACTGATGCAAATAGAACTATTTGCATCAGTTCTATCTTAATAACCGATGCAATTGGTACGTGGAAAGCAATAGCTAATAAAAAATCAAATTTGCATCAGTTGTCACCAACAACCGATGCAATTGGGACGTGCAAATAGTTTTAGTCGCATCGGTTTTAAATTCAACCGATGCGACTACGGGAAATTTTGTTTGCCGCCGAATCATTTTTCTTTGCCGCTAAAATTTTTGTTCTTAAATTTTCGTTCCTCCATCAAATTTTCATTCCGTCCCCAAATAATTTTACAGCCCCCTTAAACCAGATCTCCTTTTCATCTCCACCTTCAGTATTAATTCCAATCTCAAATAAAATACAGGCAATAAGCCTTGCGTACGTCGTCAGTGGCTATTGTGAGGAGGCATGTTTCAAGCATGTTAGGGCAAGGCGAGATCGAACGGCATCAACATCTTAAGGCGATAAGGAAGGTCGCAAGTGCTTCGAGGTACGTTCTGGTGATGCGAGCTATGGAGGTGTGAATCTGGGTGCGATGGAGGTGCTCAACAGCGATGGCAGGTGGCACACTTCTTTTCGTCATTAAAATTCAATGGCAAGTTATGGCAATTCAACTCCAAGCCTGACTCCTTCAAGTGGAAAAATGGTTACAATTCTAAGTATTGATGGAGGAGGCATTAGAGGCATTATTCCCGGAACTATTCTTGCTTTCCTTGAATCTAAGCTCCAAGTTTGTACATTTCTTTCATATAACATTAACATTGTTCTATCTGTATCATGGTAAGATCATTTACGTCAATTACATTGTAGGAGCTGGATGGAGCAGATGCACGACTTGCAGACTATTTTGATGTGATTGCTGGAACAAGCACTGGTGGCCTCGTTACTGCAATGCTCACTGCTCCTAACGTTGATAATAGAACTTTATTTGCTGCTAAGGAGATTAATCAGTTCTACCTTGAAAATTGCCCTAAAATCTTTCCCCATAAAAAGCGAGTATTTCATTGCTAATACCGATTATCATGCATAATCAACAACCTTTGGATGATGCATAGCTAGTATGTACAAATAGGCAATAACTTTTTATCAATCAAAATCTACAGGGTAGGAACTTTGCTGAGAGCGATGAAGGGGCCTAAATACAATGGCAAATATTTGCACTCTAAAGTAAGGCAATTGCTTGGTGATACCAGAATTCATCAAACCCTCACTAATGTCATTATACCAACTTTCGATATCAGATCACTTCAACCTACCATCTTCACTAACTTCGAGGTGTGCTTTTCTTTTTTTTCTTTTTCATTTTATATTGAATTTTCCTTTTTAAACTTTTGTCAAACACTTCACATTAAAAAAAGTAAGTTACTAGCTACTTTTGCTGCTTATATATCTACCAAGATATAGTAATATAAAATAAAATTGCAGGCAAAATCATCCGTGCTAAAAGATGCATTATTATCGGATGTATGCATCAGTACTTCAGCAGCACCAACATATCTTCCAGGCCACCAATTTACAACCTATGATTCTGATGGTAATACCAGTAGAACCTACAATCTTGTAGATGGAGGTGTCACAGCTAATAACCCGATACTCAATATTCCATTCATCCTTTCATATTTGATTCAAAATAAACACCTTGTTGTTAAATTTTAAATATATTGCCCTTGTTTACAGACTTTGTTAGCAATGAACTTGGTCACAAGGGAAATTTTCATGGAGAATCAAAGTTGTCCTGTGAAGGTGAGTGAAGCCTACAGACTATGGGAACTTCCTTGTATTATCTGTTGGAACAGGAACCGCAAAAATGGAGAACAAGTTTACAGCCAAAGAATGCGCGAAATGGGGACTTCTAGGGTGGCTGTATAACAAGGGCACCACGCCTATAATCGACATTTTCAGCAATGCAAGTGCTGTTATGGTAGATATTCATACTTTTTTAGGAACCAAATTTGTTGATGTCTCTAAAATTGGTCTTAACTTTACCTTTTTGTTGTAGTGTTAACCACTTGCAATCTTAAAAACAGTAGAAAATATGTTTCCTCGAATATTTCTTCTTCTTCCATTAAAAACATCAATGAGAATTTTGATGAAATAAGTTTTCTTAGGCTGGAATAAATACTTTGTGGGAGGCATTTAGCCGGTCTCTTTAATTTTTGGGGTTCAATTGGAATCAATTTTCCAGTGTTGCTATATGTTACATAGAATATGGTTGAATTTATATTTATTGTCAGTATTATTCCAAGCATAATGCATATGGAGTTTGAACACATATTAATTAGTCATATATATTGAAAACAAAGGAACTATTGAAGTGGAGGTGAACCTTTCATAAGTACCCCCACACTATACAGAAGGTTGCTAGATTAGTAATATGATAATGATAAATGCATGTAGAACTAGAGCTGCATATGAAGCACTTAAGAGGATCCTTGTATTGGAATATTATATGGTAAAGTTTCAGCATCCAGGTCATTTGCTTCCTTCTCACTGTCTTTCCTACTACCTCTTCTAATAGCAGAGAACACTTCAGTTAATATCTTGGTCTTGACTTGGCCTCTCTTAGGCGCTGGATTTCTCATACTTGGTTTCTTTTCCAGTCCACAAACTTGGTAAGCTGTTGACATAACGATTAATTGTTTTAGAAGAGAAGTGTGTAGATGTAGATGAATTCTACTTTGGTTGATAACAAGCACGACAGGTTGAAGTATTTATAGATGGTAAATGGTCCTTCCATTAATTGTTTAGAATATTATTATCCTGTCCCAACCTTCGAAGATATGTATCCTATTTCATTTTTTTCCCACTTAAGCCCACCGAAAATAATATTTGCATACAGACTACAGTGATGTGTGCATGATAGTAATGCATGCATGCGTTAGCATATGTGGACATTAGAAAATCAAATTTTGTTATCCAACTTTTTAGTGTTATCTTATGTTTGACTTGCCTTGATAGTAAATATAAAAGCAATGTTCGTCAAATGTTTCAAGTTTATCAATCACCAGGACGCGAGAAGATATGTTAGGCTGCAGATTTTGTAGCTGATTTATGTATGAATTAAAAGCTTTATGTTCAAATGAAATTTCATTATATTTATAATGCAATATAATTTGGTCATAGCTTTCAGCCTCGTGGAGCATTTTGTGAGCATTGTATCAACTCTTGTTGTACATGAAGCAGTAGTGTGCAATAGTGCATAAGTTGCAGAGTTAGCAATTATCTTTTGTTTTACTTCATTAAGCATGCTTATATCGTTAACTCCAAATTTCAAGTACAGTAATATATTATCCGTTGAATAGTAGAATGGCATGTATGCACTTATCAATCTATAATGTTGTATTGCAGTTCGAACTGCTGCAATATATCTTATACCAGAATTTGGCGGTGGCATCCTCTCAAGTCTCAACTCTATTTACCGGAAACAACATTTCGGTTGGTGCATCTTTTCTTATTGATGCTTTTATAGAGTAAGCATTTAATTTCCATTTTTTTCCCTAAAACAGAGAGGGTGGACTGGAAGGAAACGCCTCAAGCTCATGTCATCATATTGGATGTGCTAGGTACATTACAAATTTGCATTCAAACCATATACATTTATATATAACTGTGTTTGCACATGATCACAATATAACGGCTGTGATTTGTGAAATGATGGGAAACAGGGGTGGAGAAGAAAGATATAAAGATAGAGGTGGAGGACAACAGATTGCTGAGAATAAGCGGGGAGCGGAAGACAGAAGAGGAGAAGGAAGGGGATACATGATACAGAGCGGAGAGAACAGAGGGCAAGTTCTGGAGACAGTCTAGGATGCCTGCAACTACGAATTTGGAGGCGATAAAAGCACATTTGGAGAAAGGGGTGTCGAAATTGTTCCAGTGGTATAAGTAGTGACAGGAAGTTGTATGAGCAGTAACAGGGATTGGTGGAGCAGATGTTGGTGATTGAGGAGAGTTATATAAGTGGGGTTGTTGGAAATGTGACTATATGCTGAATGGAAAATTGTTGTTGCTGTCAGGTGGAAGAATGCAGCAGGTATTGAAGGTGACAGTGTAGAAGAGGAGCAGGTTGTGGTTGTTTGGATGGAACAGCTCAACTTCAGGTAGCTCATGTACAATATAGGATGAAGGTTTGTGCATTTGAAGACCATTATCTGCTTAATTTATCCATTGTCAATGATACATTCTCTTCTCGGTATATTATTTATGTTTTTCATTCTTTTGTAGAATTATTAAATCTGATTATGTATTTGTCATCAAATTTAATTTTGAATGATTGTAATATTGCATGCAATAATTGTTAGTTATAATCAATAATATACATATAGTCTATTTGAGTACCGTAATAATGGTTTCTGAGAATGGCTCTTTTGCATCAGGTATAAATAGCTGATGCAATAGTGGGATTAGTTTGCATCGGTTGTTATAAAAAACTGATGCAATAGAGGGATTAGTTTGCATCGGTTTTCAACAACCTATGCAACAAGTTCCTTTGTTGCATCGGTTTTCATTACAACCGATGCAACATGAGGGCTGTGTCCAAGCAACCAACCATGATATTTTGCATCAGTTGTTAGTAACAACCGATGCAAAAAGGACCTTTTTGCATCGGTTTCAAAACTGATGCAAAAGTGTTAAGCCTGTTGCATCGGTTGCATATGCATCGGTTGTTGAACTGATGCAAAAAGGGGGTAAACAACCGATGCAAATGGCCTGTTTTGTAGTAGTGTTAACTCGACGTAGAAATGTGTATCCATGATCCTAAAGTGGAATGTGTAGTACTGATGACCCCCTATATATTCTACCAACCGTATTGGCATACTTTTAGAGTTGGAGTCTTTTGGCTCTCGTTTATGAAAGCACTAGAAGATATGTCGATATGCGAGCTAATCTCACATATCATCTCACTAATCGAGAAATCCCTGAATTCATTCAAGTGAATGGAGAGCTCTCTTAGAAAATTGGAACTCGACGTATCTACAACGGGGATTTCAGCAGCTTGGCCTCTAATTGTTTGAGGAATTTTGGTAGCTAGCTGTTCTCAAGGAAAAATGCGAAGCTTAGGACATAACTCCTCGGTAGTTAGCAATTTCGGTGATGGGAGGATAGGAAGATCATGGCTCATCTCCGGTGATTCACCACATGACTCATCTCCCTCTTCGGTGACGTGAAAGTCAATATCATCATCATCGCCCATAGCCACTTCTTCCTCTACGACCATCGGTTGCTTCCCATCTCTCCTCTGCATCGGCTCATCTTCTTCTGGGATTGGGGACATCCTAGTACCTCATCCCTATCCCTCAGAATGTCTTTTTCCTGGAAGGTAAATTTATGTTAGCCTCAAGAACTTCATCGAATTGAATGTCACTCGATGGATTGGCCATATTCCCCTAAACATCGTCATCAAAGTTACGAGTAGGGACAAAAAACGAGTGTGCATCCTAGATCCACTCGAAGTTGAAGGCTCTTCGGCCAAAGCGAATCTCACAGGGTGTAGTAAGCCAAACTTTCGAAGGTTCTTCTTTGTAACTCAACCGAGCATTTAGAATCTCTCATAGCCTTCAAGAGTTCAAGCGTTACCTTGAGTTTGCGATTACTTTCCTGCCTTGGAACCACTGTAGTAAATGTATAGAAAGTTATAGATGCGAAACTTCCTCGTAGGGAGGGAGCCAAGGAATGGTGGCTCACCTCTTAATATCCAGAGGCGATTGAAGCCCTCTAAATACCAAAAGAAATACTTATTTTTGAAAGGGACCGTTTGTTGTGAAGATCTCCTATCGGCTTGCATCCCCTCCAAGCTTCCATAATAATGAAGGAAAGGAAATCTTGCCTCCTCTTAAACTGTATGAGGAATGTTAGCTCATTAATCCTTCAAGGTCGCCCGAGCCCGATCATTTACAGGATATACAGCAAACTCAGGAGCGCATAACCATTTTGATGAACTTGGAATGGTGCAAGTCCTAGTTCTCGAAGCACCACCATCAAGAATCGACTGAATGGTGGCACGACACCGCTTAAGTACATGTTCCGTTACATGTAGTGAAATCTTCTGGAGGACTATGTGCCAGTTCAGCTTGAGTGGGCAATTGAAAATTGCTCTTTGGAATGCCATGCTACATGCATATATCTCTAAGCAATCTTGCCAATAGAATTCAAGGCACTTATTTTGGAGGATCAGTCAGGATTGTCATCCCGGGGGGGCAATTTATTAAGCACAAGCCCGATAGGAACCAGCGGGCCATAAAATTTAGAGGAAGCTGGTTGACTTGACCCATAGGAATGAATGGAGAAATTGGCACAGTTGATGATTTGCTTCTGATGGTGTGGATGCTCCTTCACTAGATTTGTGGCAGGATGACCAACGTGTCATTCTAGACAATAAAACTCGTTGATCATGGTCGGGTATGCTTTATTTCTAATAGGAATTCCCATTTGATTAACGTTCGAAATCCAAAGGAAGACGGCGTGTGCTAACCAATCAGATTCCAAGTGTTGACCGGGGCAACTGCAGCATGTTATCTATTTTGGGTGGGTGCAGTGTCCCGGATACCACAAATGGAACATCCTATGTAGATAGCTCGCTTGTATTAGTAAAACAATCTGCATTGTCCAATGAAATTATCTTGCTATACTTACCCGTTATCGACTAATAAATCGATAACGGATCCATTGTCCGGAGAGACGCGGAATGCATTTCTTTTTTAGGTTCACTACAAGTGCAGAAATACAAAGGCAATGTGATATGACCATCGAATACACTCGAGATCAATAGCAAATCGTCGTATTGGAATTAATTTAACGATTTAGACTTAGCAAATTTCATGAAGGAAGACAGTTAAGATCGGAGAACGTAACTTGTCTCTCGAGCCACATGTATTCAATCAGGGCAAACACTAGCTTCGCCACCAACTAAACACATGTGGGATCAACCATCTACATCTAAAATTAAAATCAGCTAAGGCCAAATCATCATCCCTTTTATCGCCAAAGCAGAAGTCCACCATCGTTAACCTCTAATTCAAGTTAGAAGTAAAATCAACCTAAGGTTTTGATGAGTCATATCTAAGATTTGAAATGGTGGTCATGGAGGCAGCGGCCTACTCAGGTGATGGAAAACGGTATGTGGTGGCAACAGAGTCAGGAGATGAAGTTGAAAGTTGGATGGCATGGAGGTGGGAGCTTGACTTGGTCGGTCCGATGAAGGAGAGCTTTGGTCAGCTAGGGTAGACGACTCAAAAGTAAAGAGGTTGGCTAGCTAGGCCGCTTAAATTAAGGAAGGAAAATTTTTCAAAAAGATTCTTTAAGTACTTAACTTGGTACCGAGTTATCACTATAACTCAGTACCAAGTTATTAGTTCTCGTCTAGCTCAGCTCCAGATCAATACAATGCACCTACAGGTCAAGACAAGGTACTGCTTTATCTCCAAAACAAAGATTATGTCATCAGTGCAGGAAATTGGAATTCAGATTGAAATTAGAAAAAATAGATAATCAGAAATTACCCAAGTAAAAGCAACATCTCCAGATGACATTCAAACGATCAACTGGAATTCACAAGCTAACAATTCAGGATATATCTCGTTCCAGAGCACATTTTGTTTCCAAAGAAAGCGTACTATAAGGGGCAAATGTTAATTGAGTTTTTAACTAGGAAGAATTCAATGGAAGATAGAACGTCGGGGCGAAGACAAAAAGACTTGAAATCTGGATTGTAGACCTAAATGGAATAAAGAAATAAGTCATGAAAAGTTGGACCACTATGGAGCTAAGTCCATAACCCGACATCGATTATGGCCATAACTCGGTACCAAGTTATGGTGCTTCATAGTTGGAAGCTCCAACTTTGCACAAGCCATGCTCTAACTATTATATGCAAGCCCAATCAATTTCATAGAATTCCAGACAACTTATCTCAAGAATTGAAGAGTTAGCTCCAGTAAACAGCAGAACAACCCAAGTTAGGTAGGAATAATCATCAAAATAAGTCATCAAACTATGTAAACATAAGGGGCAATTCAAAATGAAGTAAGAAACACGATGCAAAAGACGAGGAAGATCTTCCCCTTAAAGGGACAACTCAGTACCGAGTTATGGGGACAACTCGGCACCTAGTTGTCACCTTAACTCGGTTGCTCCCCAAAATTTTCTCACATCTCTAGGTTGATGTCTAGATGTCTCTGGTAGCAGGCTTCTAACCCAACATGACTGTTATCCCTATAAATATAAACCATAGAGTAACCAAGGTCGGATCTGGTTTCGACCATAACTATGCGGAAACTTCGTCTCTTCTTTATCTCCCTCCTCTATACAATAGTCACTAAGGCAGCTACTATAGGCAATTCTAGGACTTAGAATCAATCTAACCATGTACTTGTGACTCATCATCTCTCAAAACTTTTGAATCTCAAGCAAACTTTATCAAATCTATAAACAATAAAGCTATAAAGTGGACGTATGCCAAAGATTTCCAAACCACTATAAAATCTTATGTCTCTCTTTCTTACCCCTATTTGTTTTCTTTTATTATTACTACTATCCGCTAAATCTAGGTCTCACAGGTTTCCTACAATTTATTCTTGGATGTTGATCCATTTTTGGCATTAACATTGACCTTAGGAGTTACAGACACTTGCTATACATCCTATATCTCATAGAGTAGATTTAAAGTTAATTGCACTTAATCATCACATAATAAACTTGTACTCATTCACCAGACCTTTTCTCTGACCAACTCCCCCTTCCATTTTTCACCACCACAATATGACAGGTTTGCAGTTGTTTGGATATAGTGCGGGGAGAATGGAGCTTCACGTTGGAGTTCTCATATCATTCATTATTTTTTTGTAGTCCCCTATTGTATTAAATGTCTGTAAAGCTTATATTGTACTATGGGGACAGTAAATATGTAAAATAAGTATAAAGTAGACTATTTTTTTGAGATGTCTATTTTATGTACTTATATTTTTATTCCTTTCGTTCTGCGATCTAAAAGTGTAGAATGTCTTAGAACTTCACCCTTATAATTATGCTCTATAAGGTTTTAATTTCCCAACAGTTTGTATTTCTCGGCATGACATGTCCGAAAGTCATATTGGGCTTTGGATCATTATGTCAAAAGGTGCAGGTTGTTACACTTGGTATCAAAGCAAGGTTAAGGATCCCTTAGGACTTAGGCACGTATTGAGCGAATGTACTTGAAAAGTTTTGAAATTTTTTTATAAAGTTGGTTTTCAAAAAATGAATTTTGGAAATATATATACATGTGTGTGTGTGGACAGATAGAGGTTTTCAAAGAGATTTCCAAAGGTTTTATCTATTCATAGAGATTTATTTTTATTCGTGCATATTCTATCTGTGGTAAAGTTGAAAATAATCCCCAAACATGGATAGTGAGAATGAGTACAAGTCTTAGGAGAATGGTTTAAAGAGGGCAGCTAAGATTTTGAGTGTGAACATCCCTATATGGTTCCATCGGTATCTAAAGCAAGGAGACGAGATGAGCTAACCCAACTAAGGGAATATAATTATAATTTTCCGATATGTGTATTAATACACAACAACCTATATATTTTGGCCCATAAGGTAGATGTTGGCTTATCCCCATATGTAATCAAACAATTGTGCGTTAGAATAAATGTTAAGACTATAATAGTTGAGGTGAAAAATAGACTTTTCACATTTATTATGATTTACCCCATAAAGAAATGCTAGTAGAGGTTTCCTATACCAACTATAAATAACAAGTAAATTATGGATTATAAGGTAAATAAAGGAGATTAGTAACAGGAGGCCCATATAATAAAACTATGATGTTAACGGTATAAAGAAAACATGAAAAAGAATATTTCAAACTTAAGGCAAATTCCCCCAGTTAAAGCAGAAACCTTATTTTTATATTGGTAATAGTTGCAAGAACTCATGTTTAACTTAAAGGTATGACTAGAATCATTCAATATTAAAGTGGACACTGTATTGGGAAATAGACTTGAGGTAACCATCTTTGAAAGGGAAGACAACTTTATGCACTTGGAGTAGTGTTAGGTATAGGTGGACTTAGGTAATTATGTTGCTATTGTCTACTCCAACGTAATGATAAACCAAAGGAAATGTTTTCTAAAAAGTTAGAAATGGTGATATCTGAAATTTTAAATAGAAAAATTTTGGTTTATTATTTTATAAAAAATAGTCAGATAAACTTTATGGGATTTGTTTAAAAAGCAAAAATTAAATAAATTGGTGAAAAGTTATTTGCAATAACCATTTTAAAGCTTTTGTTTTATTTTTGGCACACTATTATACTTATATCAATGTGCACTTTGCTTTTAATAATACAACTTTTGAAGAGGAAATATAAATATTGAAGAGTATGTAAGGCCTAACTTATGAATTCCTTTTTGTAAATAAGAAATGGTTATGTATTCAAAAGTGTTTTATAAATGTTTTTGTTATATCCCTAAAATGATAAAAATAGTATTAAATTGAAAATACTACATTATCTTTAAAATACGCTTTTGCGAAAATTTCTTATTTATAAAAGAAATTTTTTCTATAAAGGTGTGCTTTTATGCAAATTTCTTTAAGGTAAGCGAGGTTTTAAATCTCAGATTTCGGTCGCGTTTCGTTTCGAGAATTTTACAAATAATATCTCATATCGGATGAGATCTCGAGTGAGATGAGTGTATCTCGAGTGTACTCTCGGATTGACATCTTGGATCTTAAAGTCCATCTTGAGATTATCTAAAAGTAATTTAACCATCTGAAGTTGATATTTTAAAGGTTTTTATAATAACTATTATGAAAATGTTAACTTTTTACATACATAATTTATATAAAACGATAATATAAAATTTTCTTTATATAGTGGATTGGTAACATGATTGATTTATGTTGACTGAATGAATTCTACTAATCTGAATATTAAAAATTAAAAATTAAAAAAAAATTTGCTTACTTGATAAATAATGAAAACATAGAATTATAGGGTTAGTAAACTATCATTAGAGTGCAATTTCTTTTTGATCAACATAAGAAGTAAAATATATATGTAAATGAAAAGGCATAACTTTGTATGAGATCTTATATTGAAATCTTACCCCAAATATTCGCTTCAGATCTCAATATCTTGAAGGAGATGAGTGTCAAATAATATACAAACGAACCTTAAAGTCTCGTTTAGTTAAATCTTGTCTCGCTCAAGTTCGAAAATGAGATCTCGAGCGAGATCTTGGGTGAGATGAACGAGATTTGAAACAGTAAAGATAAGTTTAATCATTTTTGACAATTTAATTAAAGAAACTTTCACAATCTTAGTAAGAAGGAAGCATTTGTTAAAAATAAAGGAAGGGTTTTGAAGTTTTAAAAACTTACCAGTTTCGTGGAAATAAAGATGAAATCGAAGGTTTTAATTTAAAAAGGCAAAGTGAAAATATTTTGAATATTACTTAAACTTAAAAGAAGAGAAATATATTGGGGTTAGACAAATAGGATTTAACAGCCCACTAGGAAAGAATTTGACTATGGAATTTGAAAGCATTGGAATGGTTGGGACAATAAAGAGGGGAAAATGGGAATTTAATGACCTCTCCAACCAACGATTAAAAAGGAAGGATAAAGTATAAGTCGAACTTTCCACAATAGTGAAGAGTAAACACCACCATGTATCTTTCCACATAAGTATGGTTGGAATTATAGTATCCTTGCGTAAAGAAGATTAAAAAGTATGATTTGGGTGAACATATTTCCAAGTAAGGAAATAGTAGGCTAGGATGCTTTATTACGTCAAGAATGTTATAGATGCGAAAAGTTTTTTGATTCGAAGTGTTAAAGGGACAATTTGGATCTACCTCAATCCGTATTAGGAGTGTAAAGTAAAAAATAGGCATTTTCTTGATTACATTAAGCAATCTTAAATGGAAAGTAAGTATAGGCTTGGCGCTATAACAACGAGATATTAGTTGATACCTTATATATGAGAATATGACAGCTGTAGACTACGGGCAATCCAGATATTGTGTTGTCCCTTGTAGGCTATGGGCAGACCAGGTGGACAAGAATGGAAATGTGTCCATTTTATATATGTTATTGGAACTATATCATTGTAGATGTGTTCCATGTATGCTTAATGTAGATCTTGGAATTGTAGGGTTAAGTATAGCATATATTAGAATATGGAAAATTAAGAGAAAGTGGTCTCCAAATTAATGAAAACCTTCGTAAAGGAAATAGTATGATAAGTTCCAGATTTGTAGACCTATATGACTTGAGCAGGTAAAAATGTAAAGTTAGTCATCGCAACAAATTTTTGAGTAATTAATATGGAGTAGTAAACACCACATTGAAAGTAGTTATAAAATGGAGTGGGATTTAAGTAGCATTTTAATTCATTGGAATGAAGTATGTAGCAATGTAAGTTTCTATAAATTATCCAGTTTTAGTATAAAAGTGTACCGTTTGAAATAACAAGGAACATAACCCAAGAGAAAGAAATGTACAAAATAGGGATGTTTTGTACCGTCTATTTCAATATTAACAGAAAATATAATTCTTTGTAATTCCAAATATGACACAAATCCTCTTTTAGATAACTTATGGAAAGTTACATAGTTCACATTTCCTTTTGGGAAAAGATGTAGTTCCAATGCATTAAAATGTGGAAATTCCTAAGTATAAACCAGAGTAATGGTCATCATGTATATTGGACTAAAATGGAAAGGCGCAATTCACATTTAGTTGTATCAACCATAAAATAAATGAAATAAATGGAATAAAGTAATAAGAAGTATAAAGAGGACATTAAGAAATGGTAAAGCTTTGAAAGTTCAAACACAAAAGATATCCTAGATAAAATTGTAGTTAAGATTGTGCAAGGGATGGTTAATTCAAGGATTTGGGTCTCCGTCACGAAAAAGGATATTGTAAATTGCACACATTGAGAATGCGGAAGCGATTTTATAGGAAATAAGATTGGAAGCTTTTGGTAAGACTTGGAGTAAGGGATAAAAAGGATTCTCTCCAATCATCCCTCGGATTGGGAGAAGACTAATTTGGAATACGTATTTTTCGGTTGCATAACAATTGCCTGCGAAAAAATTATCACTTAGGTTATTATCACTAATGCTAAAATAATCCTAGATTATAGCTTTAATTAAATTTTGAAGGACTGAAGAAATGATTCAAAGAGTCTAATAAAATGACTTAAGCAGAAATTGAATTGGAAAGGAAGTTATACTATTTTCAATAGTTGAGGAATCAACGAGTTTGGATATCATTGAGAGGAAATCAGGAAGTAATCAAAAGATCTAAGTAGAAATTATTAAGGAGGCGACACCATCCACTTTTGGGTTATCTTACCTTAGTATCTAGAAGATGAAGTGATTAGATATATTATTAGATGGTTTAAGGAGGTTTGGTTGTGCTTTGAGGATTTCATAGGGCAACAGTTTCGTGGGAGCATACTTACGCTCAAGTTATTTAGAGTGGTGCAAGTTGACATCATTTGAGTTGGTAGAAAGCATTACAGAGGGTTACCGATGCACATACATTTGGATTGATGGTACATGCCAGTGGTAAAAGATGAGAAATGCAGTTGAAAAATGGATTCAGTTCATAGAAGGACAAGGACTGCATAGGATAAGAAGGAAGCATATACTGATATGAGACACATGGAATCGAGATCCACGGTGATGACATAGTCCATGAGAACACCTTGCCCTGTCGGTAAGTATTGGGTTGATAGTTCAGGAAAGTTGGCACCGAGAGCTGTATGGCCTTTTCCGATTTTGATAAAGTTTGAGTTAGTTTATGTAGCGGAGCTTCCTAGAGGGTTAGCAGGAGTTCATAATGTTTATTTTCTGTCACACTTGTGGAAGTATTTATGCAATGTAGTTATTAAAGTCGAGCCGTGTCAGTTATGGAAAGTTAGAAAAGATAGAAGAGTCCCTTTTTCACCATGCACCTACCCTTAACTTTGAGCATGGGACAAACCAATTTCATAATGAGATAATTAAACTGGCTAGAGTCCAGTAGGAAGACGATCCAGTCGAGAGTACGTCGAAGCTTGAGGAGAAAGTCCGAGCTACCCATCCCGAACTCTTTTCTAGCACGTTTCCATTTTAGTTAGAAGATATTATTTTTGTAAATAGGATTTAGCTAAGGTAGAGACCATTGGATGGTAGGAACGGTTGTAAACATGTCAATAGGACGTGGTATGGATGATGGATGCAGGTGGATGTATTTGGATGTATTGTTTGGATTGCTTGTTATGCACGATTAGAACAGTATATCCTCTAGGTAGTCCACACACATTCACATTATCCCTTAGTATTGTCTGACTTGTTTTATATGATACATATGGATGCTAGATTGTTGCATATCTCATTGAGTATTGTGCATATGGATGTTGCATATGGATGAAGTGATCGCATATATATAGAGAATTGCAAGTTTACTTATTTAGATCGTTGCATACATTTAGATGTATGGCATGAGCATTTTCTTGACAGGAGGTCGACTGAATCAGTAGACCAACTACTCTTTTGCATTAGCATAGATTCATGTGCATTTCACGCTGCATATATATGTGTGTACATATCACATTAGAAAACTTCTAAGGACTATGATTGTCATGGATGATGGATGAGTAGATGGTTGTAGTTATTAGTTGCTGTGTATATGAGTCAAATTTTTCCGTCCTTTAAGATTTCGAGGACGAAAATCTTTGGGGGAGGGGGGGAGAATGCAACAACCCAAAAATTTAACATAATTTAATAAGGAAATTAAAATAAAATAAAACAAGGACTTAAAAAGAAAATTTCCACGAATGTTTGAATTTGACAACGAAACTTGCACCATTATGTTCGTAGAGATTTTCCGGACAATTTCGTATATAACTTGCCGTGATACGAGTTAATATAGAGGAGTTACGGGCGTCATAACAAGTTTAAAATTTTAAAACAAAAATATAAAAATAAACAAGGCTTAGGTCAACCGAAGAAGGGTCTAGGTCGACCAGAGTAGTCAACCCAAGCACAAAGGTTGTCGACCCGAACGCGATTTATCAAGTGATTAGCGATCTATAGAGACATGTATGGATGGCCTGGATTTGTTGCTTGCATCTAAAGTAGTTGATAGGTGGTTTACATGATAGCTGAGTTGATCTAATGGCCCTAAGTATTAACCCAACTCTATAAATACATCATTAGAGTAATTCTCTTGTTGAATGTACAGTAAGTAAACTCTATCAAAATTTCTACTCAAAACCTGAATTTCTTCAAAATCAAAATATCAAAATAAAACCTAATCAATCTAAAGAGGTAAGAGCAAGCAATCAACTGGAACTAAGGCAATCTAGGAAAGGAGCTATCATTTGGAGGGGAATTTCTCAAGATCATGAGCTTAGACTAGATGTGAGTGGGCGCAGATTAATAGTTTAATTAATGCAATTAATTTTATATTATTCTAATTGTTCAAAATGCTATAAACTCTAGAATTAAATTTGTTAAATTTAAATTGATAATGTTTAAACCCTAAATCTTTGATCCCTAAACCTAGAATTGAATTTGTTAAATTACAGTAAATGGATTATAAAATTAGTTAATTAAAAACTTTTTTAATGTCAAATTGAAAACCCAAAAACCCAAACCCTAAATTTGAACTGAAGTTGGATTATTAACCTGGTCATTAGTAAAATTAGGGTTAATGAATATGCAAATCGACTTGAATTAATGACATAATTAATCGACATCAAAACATGAATGGAAACCCTAAATTTTACGTGTGACCGATCGACCGTGATTGCCAGGGGTCGATCGGTAGTGGTCGCTGGGGACTATCTGGGTCAACTGTTCGAGTGAAAAAATATGCAAATTGAACCTTAGCCTGAGGCCCAACTTTAATAATAAATTTTATATAATTCGGTTGGAAATTATATGAACCATGGATTGTTGATTTAGCTAATTTAGGCTAAGTATTTTGCAATGTTTGATATTGGTATGGGCAAATATATACTTCGCAATAGTTGATTTGGTATAGGCGATGTATATCGCATGAATGAAGTTGATTAGGGCGATTTATTTCACATAGGCTCAGGAGTGTTCCGTACGGGTGAGCACAACACTATCAGACGCGTTCTGAGAGAGTCCCGTAGTAAAGGGAGACCCAGGTATGCATGTTTTCTAGTGCAACGTGGTACGGGTGGATGTCAGTGCAGTATAATAAGTGGTTATAAGTATTAATTAAATTGGAGCCCGATAGTAATGGGAGTTCCTGTGAGATGAACCCCTGTGCAGCACAATAAGTGGCTATAGGTATTGATTAAATTAGAGTGTGGTACTAACTGGAGTTCCTATGAGAAGAACCCCAGTGCGGTACAATAAGTGACTATAAGTATTGATTAAATTTGAGCTCGGTACTAACGGGAGTTCTTATGAGATGATCCCTGATCCACTACAATAAGAGGCATTTAGGTCGATCGTTATTGTGAGGTTCGATCAGTAGGTTCGACCCATTGTGTTAGATAAGAGTCCTTAAGTGTTGACCTTAGTATTTCACGGACACTTGTGATACATCCTACATCACATAAAGTAGATTTAAAGTTAATTGCACTTAATCATCACATATTAAACTTATACTCATTCACCAGACTTCTTGTCTGACCCACTCTCCCTTTTCCATTTTTTCCCACCACAGGATGATAGTTTTGCGGTTGATTGGACATAATATGGGGAGAATAGAGCTTCACATTGGAGTTCTCATATCCTCGATTATTTCTCTTTGAGTCTCCTATTGTATTAAGTGTTTGTAAAGCTTATATTGTACTATAAGGACAGTGTACATGTAAAACAAGTATTTTGTAGACTGTTTTTTTAGATGTCTATTTTATATACTTATATTTTAATTCCTTCTGCTATGAGATCTGAAAGTGTAGAATGGCTAGACCTCCACCCTAATAATTATGATGTACAAGGTTTTAATATCCCAACGGCTCGTATTTCTTGGCATGACGTGTCTGAATGTCATATTGAGTATTGGAACGGTGTGCCGGAAGGTGCGGGTTGTTACAAAATGCCTCTAGTAAACTAATGCGGATCTCCATGCACAAGGATCAAAAGTCACCTTCCGAGTGTCGTATATCTCTAGATAAAATATACCATAAGGCAAACACAACTGGCTCATGCCCGAACATTGGTATGAACCATGTTGAACCAAGAATCTCTAGATATGGAATTGACATACCCAGTTGCGGGTTAGCTAAACCCCAAGTTGTGCATCCTACTTTGTCTTTAGCAATTCCTGATGTCGAGGTCATGTTCGGGATCTCTCACATGAGTCTTCAGGACTCGAACAGATCTCGAATCTCTCTCTAGATTCCAGCAACTCGAATAGTTCACGAATCTCCATAAGGATCCTGACGTAAGTCGTTCAATGAATTCTGACGTTGACCTTTACCTTGGTGGAACACCACCCCATATTTCTATAACACTATTTAGGACATTTAATTAGTTAAATTAAATAAATAATGTGAAGATTAATAGGCTGAGATTTGATTTAATTAAGGGTAGTCGTGCCATGTTAAATGAAAATCAAATGAAACAACATGAACTAATGTGTTAGGAGATAAGGAAGGGAAAAATGGGAAATAGGAGAGACTTATACCCTAAACCCTTAGGAAATAAAACTCACTTTAATTTCATTTTATCAAACTAAAATACATCAAGGTCGGCCACCATTTCCGTTTTCAAGAAGAAGATAAAGCTAGGATTCAAAGAAAAGAAGTTAATAAACTTATTCAACATCAAATCTCACATCTTTTAATCTCAAAGCTAAGGTAAATGATTACTACATCCCATTTTCTTTCGGTTTTCAATTTTAAGATTAGATCTGAAATATTTTTGCAAGTTTATTCCATGTTTTGGATGATTAAATTTTATACATGCTTGTTGATGAATTACACATGTTCATATTAGTTTTTAAGATATGTTTGATATGAAAACCCAATTAGATGAAATCCAAATGCCTTGAAAATTTAAATGTACATCAGAAATGATATTTTAGAGATGGGTTTCAAATTTTATAATTTTCTGAATTAATGTGGATTTTATATTAATTTTCTAGTGAAGAAAATGATTTATTAGGTTATAATTTATCTACGGCTAAAACAATAATTATTTGGGGTTGAAACTTTTATATGTTGGAAAACATATTAAAATAGATTTTCTAGAATTTTTCCAGATTTTTCCTATGTGTTTTGATGAATATACAAAATTATTTAAGGTATGAGACTTAAATGTTTTATATATTTAATTAAGGAGAAAGGGCATTTTATAAAATAAAATCATTATTTATTTCTAAAATTATTGGCATCACTTTTTTGAAAAATATTTATTAACCAATAAGAATTTTACAAACAAAGGCAGGTTAGTTGAAAAGTTATCTCTTTTAAGTTAAAAACAAGAAAATCATACTTTTAGCATGTTTCAGCCACTTTCAGCATTGAAGGTTCCGACCCAGACCTTTTAACAAGGTCGAAAGCATGCTTTCAACAAGATCGAAGCCAATACATATGGTATCAAGTTACTTGGTAGGTAATGTATTGGACAAGGTCAAAGGGTACTTGGTTGAAACCTTAGTTGCTGAAGAGGTTGGAGTATGTTTGTTTATAAACCAAAGGTAACGCCTCCTTTGCTTTCGACAAGAACCTTTCGACGTGGTTGCTTTCGACCAGGTCAAATAATTAAAATAAAGGTTTACTTGTCTTTTATAAACCCCTAGCTGTCGCCTTTCAATCTTTCGAAGTCATGCTTTCGACAAGGTCGAAAGGCATACTTGCCTTTTAAAAACCAACCGCTTCTCCCATGCTTTCGAAAGAAAGCCTTCGACTTAGATGATTTACCCTTTTTATTCTAATTGAAGTATAGCCCAAGATTTTAAAAGAGATGTTTTAAGCTTTCAAAGGGGTCTAAATCAAAGCTTTCGACAAGGTCGGAAGGTAGCTTCCAAAGAGGTCGAAAGTTTTTAAAGAGGATTTCCCATATGTTTTAAATTGAACCCAATGAGTTTTCGAAAGGTTTATGTGTTAAAGGTTTAATGCTTTTGAAAGGTACTATTTACTGAATGGTTTCGAAGGGGTCGAAAGCCAAGCTTTCGAAGTGGTCAAAAGCAAAGCTTTCGATGGAGTCGAAAGGTAGCTTTCGAAAGGGTCGAAAGGTAGCTATCGACAAGGTTGAAAAGTCTTATTTTTTGATGGTTTCGAAGGTTTGAAATGGATGGTTTTTCCAAGGTTTTCTAAGGCAAAGTTTTAAAGTGTTTTAATATAGGATGTTTAAAGTTTTAATGCTTTCGAAAGGAAGGTTTTCGATGGTTTCGAAAGGGTTAGAGTATGGTTTCGAAAGGAAAGACAAATAAAGGGGTTTTTACTTGGTTTCGAAAGAGATGCTTTCAAAGAATTTAGAAGGGGTACTTTCAATGGAATCGAAAGGGGTACTTTCAAATGTTTAAATGTTTTCATCAATAAAAGTTTGAGTAAAGTGTATATATATATATAATTAGCATGGCAATGTGATTTTGAGTAGAGCATAAGGATTATATACTTTCATTGTGTTACTTTGAATCAAAGGTTTTAAATCATTTTGAAAAGGTTTTCAAGGAAAATTATAGGAGGGGATCCCTAAGTAAAATGACTCGGATATTAGAATACCAGATTGGACTGGTATAGGGTCATGCCCTATACATTAGCCATTGGCCCCAGCTAATTGTTCTCCAAAATTCCAGTATATAGGGTCTGGTCACAGGTAGACTAAAATTATGATTACACACCGAAAGGAATATATGTTTGTATACATATAGGTTATTGGTGAGTCCGAAAAACCATTAAGATCGGGAAGACCTGGCAGATGATTAAGTTAGCGGCAGACCGTCCAGTAGAGAAGTATTTAACAGATAGTTAAGGACAGATCGTCTAGAAGAGGAGTATCTAACATGTGTTAGATTGATTTTGTTTATATTGTCTAGTTGGCCCAAGTCAGCCAATGGTTAAAAGTTAGCCAAACAAAACTTATGTGTTTGAACAGATAGTTCATTTATTGCCTGATATTTATGTATGTATACATAATGATGCTTTACAATATTTAACCAGTTTTGGCTGCAGGAAAAAGTTTTTGCAAAGATATGTTTTAAAAGGATGTTAGTGAGGGGAAACCCGTTCCGCTAAGAGGCGTGGTCTCACTTAACAAATATAACCAGGATGTATAGTATTATTCACACCAGGCTTTATTTCTGACTCGAAGTTTTTGTTTTCCCCTTGAACTCTCGGGTGCTCAAAATTGATTTGAGTAGGTTGAGGGGTTAAGGTCTTTTCAGGTTTTAGTAGTATAACGAATAAGGCTACCGGGGGCATGCAGGAGGCAAACGGATAGCTATTTAGGAGTTGTAGTTTTATGTTTTGTTGTATTTTCGTTGTGTTTGTATTAAGTCTATTATGACTATATGACTCTGATCATCCAAGGGGGTATCTTCATATACCACTCTTGGCGTATTTTGTAACAAGTATATTTTACCTGTGCTTGGGAACGTATTTGGGATTTTGTTTTAAGAATATGGAACATCTGTTTTGAAATTTAATGAAGCAATGTTGTTTTGAAATCTGTGTTTGTTACATATTCAAGTGCTTCTAATATTATAGATACCATTAACATAGTCGTATTTAGTCGTCGGAAGCTAATACTATAGATGACTGCAGCATCTGTAGCGCTTAGTTTTGGGCCTCTAGATAGGGGATGTTACAACTTGGTATCAGAGCATGGTTTATGAAATACTTCAACTGAAAATGGTTTTTGAAAACATAATCCTTAGTAATTAGAGTTAAGATCGGGGTATGGGATAATGCTATAGTAACGTACTTGTATTTGTTATATATGTATAAGATATGCTACATCTCTAGACTCCTATCTTAGTTAGGCTATTCATCTGTATCTCACGAAGCTTGAATACATATATGGAAGGAAGAAGAGGCAGAGTTAATCTTGGAGGAGAGAGCACCACTACTAATGGAAATGCCCGACTAAATGCTAGAAGAGGTCCAGGTCAGGCTCAAGCTGAAAATGTTGGTGCTGGGGTTCCCCAAGTGGACATGGGAGCCATATATCAGTTTTTTGTAAACATGATGCAAGTTGGAATTGCAGCTGGAGCTGTTAGAGGGAATGCCGCTGGAGGAGGAGTTCCGGAAGCTCCGATAGTTAACCACTATGCTAATCTGAGCAGAGTCTATATTAGGCTTGGAGGGAAGCCGTTCATTGGAACGGAAGATGCGATTGAGGTAGAAAATTGGCTATTGCATTGTGAGAGGATTTTCGCTGACTTAGGATTGAATGACGAGCAGAAAAGGAGACTAGCTTTAAGACAGCTTCAGAGAGATGCTCTATTTTGGTGGAACACTATTATAGCTGGTGTTGATGAGGAAACCATGACTTGGGTGGAATTTAGGAAAAGGTTTCAAGAAAGGTTTATGTCAGTGATGGTGCAGTCGGTATTGGTTAGGAAGTTCACTGAACTGGAGTAAGGAGAGATGTCTGTTCTAGAGTATGTAAGAAGATTGAAGAGTTAGCCTGGTATGGGTATGCCATGGTTGATACGGTGATAAAGAGGAACGAGAAGTTTATAAGAGATCTGAAGCCGGAGTTGGCAAGAGCTACCTTACCGCACTTAAATCCATGTGATGTAGTGGTAGAAATGGCGCTAAGGCAGGAAGAGGCGTTAGCTTGTTTGGAGAAGAAGAAAGAGAAATAAGTCCAGGTGGGACAAGGCCAGAAAAGAAAGTTTTTCCTTAATAAGAATGCTCACATGGGAGGAGCATAGAAGAAAGAAAAATCTGAGGTGGTTTGTTATAAATGTGATAAGAAAGGACACTATGCTCATGAGTGTCGGACTTGAAAAGGAAAAGGGATGGAAGCAGTTGGAAAGAAGAATATACGATGCTTTAATTGTGATCAGATCGGCCATTATAAGAACAAATGCCCATAGCCTATTAGAGAAGGAAAGGGACAGATGTATGCATTGGAGCCGCAACTTCAAGGCCGGTTGTGCAGGAGAAAGGGAAGGTCGTTCTGAGAGGCTCGCTACAGATTCACGGTATGTCTATTAGTGTTCCATTTGATACTGGTGCATCACATTCTTTTATTTCTCGATGTTTGGTAGATAAGCTTAACCTAGAGCCCTCATATTTAGTTACTTCCTTAAGGGTTGCAAATCCGATAGGAGGATATGCGACACTTGGGATGAGGTGTGACCATTTAGAGTTTGACTTGTTAGGTCATACTTTTGATTGCTGTTTGCATGTATTTGATTTTGTGGGGTTTGGGATTATCCTTGGGATGGATTGGTTAAGTAAATATGATGCTAGGATATTTTTCCATGATAGGAAGATATCATTTAGACACCCGAATTGTAGTGATCGGATAGTTTATACCGTAGAAAGCCTTAGTTGTGAGGTGAATGCTTTATTGGGTATCATGGAGATGGAGGATGAGTTGCATCGAGTCTTTGTGGTTAGAGAATTTGCTGATGTGTTTGAGCCGGCAGTTGGGTTACCACCGAAATGAGCCATTGAGTTTCGAATTGATTTAGTGCCTGGAGCAGAACCGGTAAGTAGGCCGCCAAGAAGAATGACACCTACAGAGATGAAAGAGTTGAAGGTGCAGTTGGTGAATCTGGAAGGCAAGTGTTTCATTCAACAAAGTAGTTCGCCTTGGGGAGCTGCCGTGATGTTTACTAAGAAGCCGGATGGATCGCTAAGGCTATGTATCGATTATCGCAAGTTGAATGAGAAGACGATAAAGAACCGATATCCATTGCCGAGAATTGGCGATTTTTTCGATCAGTTAAGTGGAGCCAAGGTATTCTCTCAGTTGGATTTGGCAACGGGATTTCATAAGCTTAGAGTGGCAGAGGATAGTATTCCTTTGACGGTGTTTAGGACGAGGTATGGATCGTACAAAGAGTTAGTTATGCTGTTTGGATTAACTAATGCGCCGGCATTCTTTGTGGATTTGATGAACCGAATCTTCTGGTAGCACTTGATAGATTTGTATTAGTCTTCATATATGATATTCTGAAAAACTCTAAGGATGATAAGGAGCATGAAGTTCATCTTAGAGTTGTACTTGAGACGTTGAGGGAGCATCAGTTGAAAGCTAAGTTTTCGAAGTGTCATTTTTGGAAGAAGGAAGTGAAGTTCCTTGGTCATGTGGTCTCAGAGAAAAGGTTATCTACAGAATCGACTAAGATTGAGGCAGTGAATAATTGGAAGAACCCGAGACGGTGACCGAGATAAAGAGCTTTCTTAGATTGGCTGGATATTACCGAAGGTTTATAAAGGATTTTAACGGATAGTTGTACCGACGACTAAGCTTACGCGAAAAGATGTGAAGTTCGTGTGGACTGATAAGTGTGATGAAGTATTCCAGAGCTTGAAATGCTTATTTACCCATGCACCAGTGTTGGTGGTACCGGAGGGGAATCATGATTTAGTTGTTTATACTGATGCGTGTGGAACTGGATTGGGAGCTGTGTTGATGCAAAAAGGTAAAGTGATTGCTTATGCTTCTAGACAGTTTAGACCGCATGAAGTTAGGTATCTCATGCATGACTTGGAGTTAGCTGCCATTATATTTTCTTTGAAGGTGTGGAGGCATTATCTTTTGGGAGAGCGATTTGAGCTTTATACGGATCATAAGTCATGGAAGTACTTGTTCTCTCAGAAGGAGTTAAACATCAGACAGCAGAGATAGTTAAAGTTTATTGTTGCTTATGATTTTGGAATTGAGTACACACCAGGAAAAGAAAACAAGGCAGTGGATGCACTTAACAGGAAACATCATAATGCAGTATTGTCTATGATTGCGGAGTGGAAAGACTTGGAAGCATTGTCAGCTTGTAGAGTGCAGTATAGATCCGAGTTAGGTCTAGTGCAAAAAGTGTTGTATTGTCTTGTTTAGAAGTTCGACTAGTAATGATTGAGAAGATAGCTTCTAAATAGGAGGAGGGTCCAGTTTGGCTGAGCGGATCAAAAAAGCTAAGGGAAGGAACAGAGAGCGATGACTTAAAGGATTTCAGTCTTGACCAAAATGGGTGGTTGAGAAGAAAGGAAGGTTGTGTGTCCCGAATGTAGGAGATATGAGAAAGAAAGTTCTGGATGAATGCCATCGTTCGAGGTTACTATCCATCCAGGAGGAACGAAGATGTATCAGGATATGAAGAGAAGTTTCTTCTGGGAAGGTATGAAACATGACATTAGTTTATGTGTTAAGCAATGTTTGAATTGCCAACAAGCAAAGGCTGAACGCCAGAAGCCAAGTGGATTGCTTCAACCGTTGGATGTTTCGATGTGGAAGTGGGATTCTATCTCAATGGATTTTATTGATGGATTGCCAAGGTCTAGTAGAGGAAATGAAAGCATATGGGTCATAGTGGATAGACTAACCAAGAGTGCCCATTTCATTCCGGTAAAGTCAACTAGGATGACACCTATTTTGGCGAAGTTGTTTATGAAGAATGTAGTTAGACTGCACGGGATTCCTAGAAGTATTATCAATGATAGAGATTCTTTGTTTACTGGCGAGTTCTGGAAGAGTCTACAGGAAGCTTTAGGAACCAAGCTCAACATGAGTACCGCTTACCATCTATATACTGATGGGCAAACGAAAAGAGTTAACAAAGTCTTGGAGGATTTGTTAAGAGCTTGTGCACTGGATTTCAGGGGATCATGGGAAGACCATCTCCATTTAGTCGAGTTCTCGTATAACAATAGTTATCAGACTAGTATCGAGATGACACCGTTTGAAGCTTTGTATGGGAGACCATGCAAATCTCCCGCATGTTTGCTACAGATCGGGGATAGATTGGTTCTTGGTCCGGATTTGGTGAAAGAAGTCGTAGAGAAGATTGAGTTGGTCCGAGCTAGGATGAAGGAAGCTCAGTCTAGGCAGAAAAGTTATGCAGATAGAAGAAGGAAAGACTTGGAATTCTCTGTTGGAGACTATGTGTTTATTAAGGTTTCACCGATGAAGGGTTTGATTAGATTCAGAAAGTCAAGAAAGTTAGCACCTAGATTCGTTGGACCTTCCGTATTGTTGAGAGAATTGGGAAACTCGCTTATAGAGTAGAGTTACCGAATTCTTTGGCTGGAGTCCATGATGTTTTCCATATTTATCATCTTAGAAAGTGTGTTAGAGACCCGGGGACTACTATAGCACCTACAGTGTTAGAAGATTTACTAGTAGAGCTGGATTTGACCATAGTTAGAAAGCCGATTTGGATAATCGAGAGAGTTGAGAAGAAGTCGAGGAATAAGACAGTCAGATTAGTAAAGGTCCAGTGGAGTGACGGTTCTAGAGACTATACTTGGGAGACTGAGAGCAGGATTAGAGATGCTTATCTTGATTTTTTTTATGGTATGTTTTACCTTTTGCTTGGTTGCGTACCTTATCGTAATTTCGAGGACGAAATTCTTTAAGGAGGGGAGTCTGTAACACCACATATTTATATAACATTATTTAGGACATTTAATTAGTTAAATAAAATAAAATAATGTGAAGATTAATAGGTTGAGATTTGATTTTATTAAGAGTAGCCGTGCCATGTTAAATGAAAATCAAATGAAACAACATGAACTAATGTGTTAGGAAATTAGGAAGGGCAAAATGGGAAATATGAGAGACTTATACCCTAAACCCTTAGGAAATGAAACTCACGTTCATTTCATTTTATCAAACTAATACATAAAGGCCGACCACCATTTCCGTTCTTAAGAATAAGATAAAGCTAGGATTCAAAGGAAAGAAGTTAATCAACTTATTCAACATCAAATCTCACATCTTTTAATCTCAAAGCTAAGGTGAATGATTACTACATCCCATTTTCTTTTGAATTTCGGTTTTAAGATTAGATCCGAAATGTTTTTGCAAGTTTATGCCATGTTTTGGATGATTAAATTTATATACATGCTTGTTGATGAATTACACATGTTCATATTAGTTTTTAAGATATGTTTGATATGAAAACCTTATTAGTTGACATCCAAATGCCTTTAAAATTGAAATGTATATCAGAAATGATATTTTAGAGATGGGTTTCAATTTTCATAATTTTCTGAAATAATGAGGATTTTATATTAATTTTCTAGTGAAGAAAATAATTTATTGAATTATAAATTATCTACGGCTAAAATAATAATTATTTAGGGTTGAAACTTTTATATGTTGGAAAACATATTAAATAGATTTTCTAGAATTTTTCCAGATTTTTCCTATGTGTTTTGATGAATATATAAAATTATTTAAGGTATGAGACTTAAATGTTTTATATATTTAATTAAGGAGAAGGGGCATTTTATAAAATAAAATCATCGTTTATTTCTAAAATTATTGGCAGCACTTTTCTGAAAAATATTTATTAACCAATAAGAATTTGACAAACAAAGGCAGGTTAGTTGAAAAGTTATCTCTTTTAAGTTAAAAACAAGAAAATCATACTTTTAGCATGTTTCAGCCACTTTCGGCATCGAAGGTTCCGACCCAGTCCTTTCGATAAGGTCAAAAGCATGTTATCGTTAAGGTCAAAACCAATGCATATGGTTTCAAATTACTTGGTACGTAATGTATTGGACAAGGTCGAAGGGTACTTGGTTGAAACCTTAGTTGCCGAAGAGGTTGGAGTATGATTGTTTTATAAACCAAAGGTAACGCCTCCTATGCTTTCGACAAAAAGCTTTCGACTTGGTTGCTTTCGACCAGGTCAAATAATTAAAATAAAGGTTTACTTGTCTTTTACAAACCCCTAGCTGCCGCCTTTCAATCTTTCGAAGTCATGCTATCGACAAGGTCGAAAGGTATACTTGTCTTTTAAAAACCAGCCGCTTCTCCCATGCTTTCGAAAGGAAGCGTTCAACTTAGATGATTTACCCTTTTTATTCTAATTGAAGTATAGCCCAAGATTTTAAAAGAGATGTTTTAAGCTTTCAAAGGGGTCGAAAGCAAAGTTTTCGACAAGGTCGGAAGGTAGCTTCCAAAGAGGTTGAAGGATTTTAAAAGAGGATTTCCCACATGTTTTAAATTGAACCCAATGAGTTTTCGAAAGGTTTATGTATTAAAGGTTTAATTCTTTTGAAATTTACTATTTAATGAATGGTTTCGAAGGGGTCGAAAGCCAAGCATTCGAAGGGGTCGAAAGCAAAGCTTTCGATGGAATCGAAAAGTAGCTTTCGAATGGGTCGAAAGGTAGCTGTCGACAAGGTCGAAAGGTCTTATTTTTTGATGGTTTGGAAAGGTTTGAAATGGAAGGTTTTTCCAAGGTTTTCTAAGGCAAAGTTTTAAAATGTTTTAAGATAGGATGTTTAAAGTTTTAATGCTTTAGAAAGGAAGGTTTTCGATGGTTTCGAAAGGGTTGAAATATGGTTTCGAAAGGAAAGACAAATAAAGGGGTTTTTACTTGGTTTCGAAAGAGATGCTTTCAAAAGATTTAGAAGGGGTATTTTCAATGGAATTGAAAGGGGTACATTCAAATGTTTAAATGTTTTCATCAATAAGGTTTGAGTAAAGTGTGTGTGTGTGTGTGTGTGTGTGTATTTAACATGGTAATGTGATTTTGAGTAAAGCCTAAGGATTATGTATTTTCATTGTGTTAGTTTGATTTAAAGGTTTTAAATCATTTTGAAAAGGTTTTCAAGGAAAATTATGGGATTGGATCCTTAAGTAAATTGACTAAGATATTAGAATACCAAATGGGACTGGTATAGGGCCACGCCCTATACATTGACTGTTGGCCCCAGCTAATTGTTGTCCAAAATTCCAATGTGTAGGGCTTGGTCATAGGTGGACTAAAATTATGATTACACAACGAAAGGAATATATGTTTGTATACAGATAGGTTATTGGTGAGTCCGGAAAACCATTAGGATCTGGAAGACCTGGGAGATGATTAAGTTAGGGACAGACTGTCCAGTAGAGAAGTGTTTAATATATAGTTAAGGACATATCATCCAAAAAAGGAGTATCTAACAAGTGTTAGATTGATTTTTTTATATTGTCTGGTAGGCCCGATTCAGCCAAAGGTTAAAAGTTAGCCGAACAAAACTTATGTGTTTGAACAGATAGTTCATTTATTACCTGATATTTATGTATGTTTACATAATGATGCTTTGCAGTATTTAACCAGTTTTGGCTGTAGGAAAAAGTTTTTGCAAAGATATGTTTTAAAATGATGTTAGTGAGGGAAACCCGTTCCGCTAAGCGGCGTGGTCTCAAGTAACATATTTAACCAAGATGTATAGTATTATTCACACCAGGATTTATGTCTGACTCGAAGTTTATGTTTTCCCCTTAAACTCTCGGGTGCTCAAAATTGATTTGAGTAGGCTGAGGGGTTAAGGTCTTTTTAGGTTTTAGTAGGATGACGAATAAAGCTACGGGGGGCATGCAGGAGGCAAACAGATAGATATTTAGGAGTTGCAATTTTATGTTTTGTTGTATTTCCGCTATGTTTGTATTAAGTCTATTATGACTATATGACTCTGATCATCCAAGGGGGTATCTTCATATACCGCTCATGGCGTATTTTGTAACAAGTATATTTTATCTATGTCTGGGAACGTATTTGGGTTTTTTTTAGGAATATGGAACATCTATTTTGAAATTTAATGAAGCAATGTTGTTTTGAAATCTGTGTTTGTTTCATATTCAAGTGCTTCTGATATTATAGACACCATTAACATAGCTGTATTTATTCGCCGGAAGCTAATACTATAGATGACTGTCGCATCTGTAGCGCTTAGTTTTGGGCCTCTAGATAGGGGATGTTACATTGGACTTAACCTCAAGATAGACAGTTCAACTCTATAGCATTCATCTGGAATGTTAACGCTGACATCTCCTTTGGATTTAAAATTATGATATACTGTACAACTCTATAACATTCTACTCAACAACCGCTTATAAACCATAGAACACGTATATCAATTTTGAAGTGATATTTAGTAAGTAAAACACTTACCAATCCTTGATTTTTCAAAACTAAATAGATGAATTCTCAGTTAACTCAATTCCAGTTCTTTAAGAAGTAAATGAACTATATAAGGATAAGTCCTCCCTGGGGGATCTTGTATATATAAGTTCTTAAAGCTAGAGATGTTTCACACCAATGCTCTTTCCTAAAGGATCTCAAATCGTATGAAGCCTGAAACTTTCAGATACTTCGTAAGTTAATATTTTGTCAAGTTTGATAGTTGACTAGTCAACTATCTAGTACATAATAGATGATCGTAAATGGAAACCAAGTCTCGTATACTTATCATGTTTCCGACCTTTTCAACTTACACTATCCCTCGGTCAAGAGTGAAGCCGGTAGGTTAAAGCACTATTGCTTTTAAATCCTACTCGAAGATCATTTTTAACTCTCACATATAGACATGCCTACTTCGTCGGCTTTTAGTGTTAAGTACATGACTAAATAATCTCCATGAACAAGCAAACATAAAAAACATGATTAAGTCTCACGAAGCATGATTAAGTCACACAAAGCATGATTTAGTCACATAAATGACTCTTAATCCTTTTTTATTTAATTAATCCTTTTATTAATTAAAACCTCTTCGTAAATACTTGTATATACAATTAAAATACCTTTACAAAAGATATATACATGTATACTACTGTTAACTATTCATTTATGCTCTTTCACTATTTATTTATACTCTTTTCAATACTTAGATCCATATTCCTATTTCAAATGGTATAAGAATATTCAAAAATCTTAAATAAGATTTCACATTTGCACAAGTATACTTTAATGGGTTAAAAACAATTGTCATTAAAACATCATTAGTATAAACCCAAAACCATTTCACTTATAATTATCTTTAAAACATTATTTTTGAAGAACTAAGTATACCTATTAACAAGATAATATATTTTTGATTAACTTCTCAAAACCATTTATTACAACTAAGTGTTATAATCAAAACTACATTTATTCCTTTATAAAATACTTAACTTTTCCAAATTTATATATAAATACTTATAAATATGTTTTAAATATCTATGTAAAATATTATGAAAAAATAACTAATCTATAATTTACTAAAAACCTTTTATTTTAAATGCTGCATAAGGAATATTTTCTTTAAAATTAATATTTAATTATTAAAAATATATTTAAACTTCTAATCTTTTTTCATACTCTAATCCACGTTATTAGACTTCCTAAAAAGATTTCGCAAAGAAAATAAACTATAAACTATTTAAAATATGAAAAACTAGTCAAAATGTTGCATTAAAACAAAATATTGCAACAAACCCAGAAATGCTATAGTAGACCAAAGTTAGCGTTTATAAATGCTATCTAAAGTTCTGGATAGAGAACAATATGAAAATGTATGATTTTTGTGGCCAGTTTTAACCACTTAAACAAATGATTTTTGATTCAATTTTTTTTATAATAAGTAGTATACTTAGAGTAATTAAAAACCATGAAAAGAAACCCTTAAGGATATCTTCCAAAATAATTAGAAAATTTCTTCAAAATAAGGTATTTTTCAAAGTGCATTTATAGCGACCTTTTTATAACTAGTTATAAAGTGTTTTAAACATTAATTTTTTTACAGCAATAAGTAAACATAAAGTACTTATTAAAACAATAAAGAATCCTTTAAAAATCGCTGAACACAAGACGATTTCAAAGTGCATCCATAACGACCTTTTTGCTTCAAACTTTCACAACTTTGTTGCACAAATTTTAAAACTGTCCAAACAAATTCTTTGCTGTCCTATACACCAAAACATACATAGAGAACAACCAAAATATATCATGTCACAATATATTCACAAATAACAACATTGAACAAGATTAAACACAAAGGGATTCAAAGTGCACTTATAGCGACTATCGTTATACAAACACTTCATATTCACATCAATCCAACATATAAGCCAGTCAACCATATAAACACAATGTCAAGGCAACACCATATATTATAAATGGTAATTGAAGTGATGTTATATAATATAGAGTTGTCATTTTCTTTCGAAAGCAAGGAGGTCCAAAGTTATGACTTTAATTAGTTAATGAACTTGTTTAAACTATATATTTATACACACAACATATATACAATACACACACATGTATGCACACACAAGATGGTGAGATAAACCATCATATAACCTTGCTAACAACCAAGTATAAGCACTAGAACACTGGAACATAATAACACTTCCTACCATCACCAACTAGCCGAAACTTCCACCTTTGCTCCACCTTAGAGCACGACTATGCTTCCTCCTCCCTTAATTGCACATAGCCTATGATGGATTTGGGGCTTGTGCTCCATTTCCTCCACTTTTGAGATGGTATACCATGTTTCCAAGACGATCTAAGGCCTTTGCCAAAGTTTCAGTGGGATTGGAGATGTTCTGATATGTTTTCTAGAATTTAATTTGAAAAGAGAAGAGGATGAAGAAACCATTTTTGTTCATTAAATTTGCACATAAGCTTTGTGTAAAGGCATGTATCTCCGTACCCTTTGAGTCGACCATAATTCACATTAGTTCAACTCAAATTGAACATAAATACGAATCTTTAGGGGTAAAGAAGAAAAGGTGATAGAAGAAAATAGAACCACACAGAATCTCACAAACGCAGCGGAACAAAATATAATATATAATAACAGATTTTATACAAAAGAATATGTAACTGTTTATATACTTACAATCATCAAAGTACAACAATCAATACATCAATGTGGACATTTTTAATAACTTGTCCTCATATAGTGGAAATATAAGTCAAGTACGGAAATACGTCTCTGTCATCCAGCTCGTCTCTTAAGCTCCATAACATCCTATCCTGAATCTGTAATGCTCGGTCTGACCCGAGTATTATAATAAAATAACACCCGAGTCAGTCTGGAAAACCAGCGTGAGAAAACACACTCAATTTTTATTATTAGAGTTATCAAAATCCTTTGAAAAACAAAGGTATCTCGTAAGACCGCGTCACACATAAACACGATGGGTTTTTCCCTTACGATAACCAAAACATTTTATAGAAAATCCAGTGATATTATAATAGTGTCTAAATACAAATAATTATTCAAATAGCCGAAATTGTTACATTAATTAAATTCCAGCATACTAGGCTCTACAAACAAAATCGTAAAGGCTCGTATTGGAGAATGGATCCCATATAATGACTGGGCTACTGGGGTACCGCTCATCACAGTACACCTCTAGAAAAATGTACCGAGGACCTCACCGAGATTTCCTGCTACACAAGACCGACCTACCCCTAACCTGGATAGACCGAATATGTTATCACCCCGGTTGTTCCCACCCTTAAACAAAATCGAGCGCTCCCTTTTTCATGCATAACCATATCCATAATTTATATATTTTTGAGAATATCTAGAAAAGTGATAACATACCCTAATTGGGTGCGACCCACTTAGCCTTGCTGCATCTTCCATGTTTTAGTCATTCCCGATTGATGAGGCTTGAGGCTAACGTTACCTTTCAAGAACAATTTTCACTTAGAATGCTCATCGTCCTCCAATGAAGATGTTCTGATAGCATTCGTCCATACAAGTTGTCCTGGGTCTGGACAAACCGAATCACCGTCTTCACTATCTTCACGATATCCATTCGTAATGTTCAAACCGAATCGAAGTGGTTTTCGGATAACTAAATCTGATCCCGGACTCTTCGAAACGATTAACGAAATTGGCCAACAATGATAGTCGATTATTTAACTATCAAATAACACACATAAGCAATTACTAGGCCATATTATAAATTTTCCAAACGTTTATTTTCAAAATATCTTTACAAAGATATATATATATATATATATATTCAAATCCCTTCCAAAATTTCCAACATTTGAAACGATTTCATATCCTTATATTTCAACGGAATATTCCCAAACCTTTTCGATACTTAGAGTATTTTCTCCAACCCCATTTTTATGTTCCACACTTAGGAAGTATTCCATTTATTTCCTATTTTACTCAAAATAATTTACAAGTTTATTGGTAAATTCCTTAACTCGTTTTAGAACGAACTCTATAAGTTCTGGTTTCCTTAATTAATTTCCTTAAATATTTTCCAAGTCAAACACTTGTCTAAAATTCCAAATATCCATTTCTAACTTCTTTTATGAATTCTAATTCATTTTTCGAAGTTCACTTTTATTTAACTATTTTGGAAATTTTCTTACTTCTTCCCAAATTCCATTTTTGAGAATTTCTCCTATAAATCCCATCTACTGAATAAATTCCGTTTTTCAAACCTCGAGAAGATTTATAAATAAATTTTAAAATCATTATAAAACTCTATATATATAATAAGTATTTTAAAGAATAATAATTAATTTTTAAAGACATGTTCGAATAATTATTAAAAAAAAATCAAACACTTTTTGATAAACATTAATAACTCATTTCAAATCCATCTTTAATTAAAACTAATCGATTTACAAAGCTTGTTATAAAAATTAGAATTTATTTCAATAAAAAAATTATTTGAATAATCCACTTTCTGAAATATTCCAATACTAACTAGTTTAAAATTTCATAGTTTAATAAATAAAATTTCCCTTTTAAAATCAAAACTTAACTTCTTAAAAAGAAAATATTTTTTTTATTAAAATCCCAATAACCAATTCAATCTATAAATCCCTCTCGATTTACAACACTTCGATTTCACTTCCGTTACCTTACCCATTCTCACATTTTAAAAATAGAATCCACTATTTTTCTTCAAACCGATTTCCATATTCTAATATAAATTCACTCTCCCAATTTATCAACTGATATCGTTTTACCCTTATTTATAAACATCGTTATAGATTTATAAACTCCTTTGAGTTTCCATTTGTTTATAAAACTAAATTCATTTATTAAATCCCTTTTATAAATCCATTTCTTAATAAATTTCATTTATTCCACAAATCTATTTTAAAATATCGATTTCAACTCCTTTCCATATTTTCCAGAAATGTTGTTTTAAAAATCCATCGTTTAAAAATCCTTATATATAAATTATTTTAAAATCTCCATTTAAAATATCTTTTACAAATAGTTAAATATAAACCAAAATCAATTATTGTTTTTATCCAAATCATTTCCTTAAAAATAATCCTAATTTCTATATGAATATTTTTATATTCAAAATCTCCTTTTTAAATCTTTCCAAATTCCAAAAATAATATTTATGGTATTTCAAATACCAAAAGTTAGGCCAGTGCTACTATAGCATTCAATAATTCACATCAAAACAATAATCTATAACAGATTATTCTAACACACCATGTATTATTATATATGAAAAACGACCAATATAAATTTGAGGAATCCAGTTGGATCCCTCCAACCTGTTTTTCCTGCATCCACGGATGTTAATACAACATAAAAATATCAATCCCACTTCGAGGGGGATATCGCAGTATATAGGGTCATCCGCTATTATGCGGAGCGCATAGGGTCTCATCCGCTAACATATGCGGGAATATCAATCTAACTACTAATATATATACTACTATATATATATAACATCCAACGGATAAAATTTTATAAATTCAACCAGCATTCAATAATTTATTTTAACTATTTAAAATAAATTCTAGTAATCCAAATGAGTGAGAATTTCTCACCTTTGATTTTATGCAATCCGTTCCAAATTTTAAATCAAATTGAATCGCGTTCAATTTAAATTTAAAAATCTAGCTATCTTCAAAATTTTCCAAACCAATTTCTATCGCGCAGATTTACAACTACGACCAAGCTCAACTTGTTGCTATTCATTTTGGACCTCGAATAGATAAACGATATGAAATTTATAAATCTTTTTTATTATTATTAATATCGCAAATTTCCTTATTCATTACAGTAAATAAAATTAATTACCTTCCCGTTTCTTCTTATCGCGTACGAACACGGATCATTCTCGGCCTGCTCTGACCACCTCCGACCCACTGCCCACTTGCTCGAACGACACGGCTCTTGCCTACGATCGATGAATGCCTCCATTCCAAGGCCGAAGAACCCACTCGCAGTCGCATCCTTCACTCGCGACTCCCAAACCTAACTGTTCGTCGCCGACCACACGTATGCACGCGCGTGAGCGAACCATCGTGTCCCCAAACCCCAAACTCCATCGCCAAACATTGTTGCCCAGTATTAGCACCATCAAAATATCGATTTTAGCCCTGTCTCCATCGACGACCGCGACTTCACCTACTCCACCGCCGACCGAAGATGTCGAACTTCCTTCCCTCGCGCGTATGCCCAAACCCTTCCCTCGACGAACCATAAAACGCGGTGCCGCTCGCTTGGGTATTCTTCGATTTTGGTCTGAGCATTGTAAAAGGAAGTCGCGATTTTGTACGAGCCCTTTAAAATTTTGATCTTCCTTTAATTCGAACAGAACAAATGAGAGAAGAGGGGCTCGACTTCGTTCGTGTTTTTTTTGAACGAGATCGTGATTTTAAAGAGGAAAGAGGCACGATCTGATTGAAAAGAAAGAGGGGAGAGCTTGCGTAAATTTTTGGGCATGCTTCAGAAGGAAGGAACGACTATGACTTTTCCAATTTATAAATTTATTTAATTATAAAATATCTCGATTTACACAGCTCAAAATTTCGAACCCCTATCGAGACATGCCGCTAAGCGTTTATAATGTTATACCCCTATTCCGAACGCGATGCAATAAGTTTCGAGTCATAATTCGATCATATGGAGAAGATAGCTTTTTGGACCCCATTTATTATATTAAATTTCGATATTATTTCAACGTGTTTCTATCCCGTACGATCAAACGATAACTTCAAATACTACAAAATTTGAAATCCGATAACAACACATTATTACGGATCCCATAGAACTAGTTTCGTCGAATTCCGAGACTGTGCCCTGGATCGCTATTTTAACGCGTCGATTAAATCGAAAAATTTCAAAATTTTGTGAAATCACTTGAAATTTTAAATTTTAAAAACTTTCTAACTCAATTATAATTTCAAACCCAATATTTAAATCCATTTAAATATCCAAAATTAAACATCGAAAAATCCGGATCGTTACACTTTGTGATATTATGAAGTATGATAAGTGGATTTAATCAAGAGCCAAAAGACCTCCTTTACCCGTCAAGTGGCCGGCCAAAGCTCACTCCCCTTTCCATGTGCACATTACTTCTCCTTTCCACCTTTACACCTTCAACTTAACCCTTAAGACTTTCCTAAAATGCTCTCCATCCGAAATATCTTCCTTACCTTGTCCCCCTATCTCATTTTCGTTGACTTATACTACCAAAATATTTTTAATTGCTAATTAATTACACATTAATATTTAGGAAAGCACAACAAGTTCAAACAGTTATTGATGAGTTCGAACAGCTATTGCTGAGTAAAAAGCTGTTTATCGATAAAATGATTTTCGGTTACATCATCGATATTTCTTTGAACCATTTACTTTTTAAATATTTTTCAAAAACAAGTTTACCATCATTAGTTATTAATTAAAATGGGGTTAACAAGGTTGTTAAATCAATTTAATCACATTAAACTAAGATCCAAATATTTAAATAATTCGTATATTTAAATACGAAGTGTTCAAAATTCCTTGTTGTTACAAAATCAATCAGGCTGACCCTGGCAAAAAATAATTCAAAATCTTTTGTCTAACTGGAGGAGATAACAACGGCTTTTGTCCAATAGAAGAAAAATAATTGCGAGCATCTTTGCTATAAGTTCTTTTTGATGCATAACTCTAAATTTTACACTCAATATCGGCAAAGCTCTATGCATTAGAATCGCGGACCTGACAAATTGGGGACTAAATGTTTGGAAGGTGAGATGAGACCATACCTCGGTCTCCACCTAATAATCTGGTTTTAAAGTATCAACGAGTCATTTCTTTTGATCAATTAAGGCATCCTAATACAATTTGATCTTCACGGGCCCCTGGATGTAATTCTACTCACACGAGTTAAGTCTGACCATACCCACTACTAGAGCAACCCTAACCAGTCACCAGTTCCCCATCCCTAAGGTCATAAATGTTAAGTAATAGCATATAAGTGAGCATGTCAAAATTTACATATGGAATATCACTGACCAAGATGCAAAACTTAACATATATTAACATCATCTATCACAGACATATGTTCATATGATAGTCATTTTATACACAAATTTTATTTGTAGCTAAGTAATAATTTCCTTCTCAAAACCCTTAAAAATGGGTGTTGTCAAAATACTTTGTAAAAACTATATTTTTGTTTAAGGGAAAACATAGCCCAATATATACAGTTGAAAGCTATCGTGTGTTAATGAAGTAAGCTATCTCTTTTTTCAAAATTTTGTGCTGCCACACCTTAAAAATACATGTTATTGCATGTCAGAAATATAGGCATCGCATGTCAAAGATACCGCTATCGCATCTCTAAATATACATGAAGCCGTTGCATGTCAATAATCTATCAAATGTCAAAGGAAACATAACTATCGCATGTCTAAAATACATGAAGCTATCACACGTCAACAAAGTTAACAAACATCAACCAACCAAACAAGTTATCACATATAAAAACTCAAAGCTATGTCAATTTGAAAAGCACAAACTATCGCAAGAAAAAAGCATAGCCATCGAAGGATGAAAATATGTTGCTACTACATCATTAACTTTTAAAAGCTATCGAAGTTTGAAAATATGATGCTATCGCATGCAAAACTTTAAAGCTATCGAAGGTTTAAAATATGATGCTATTGCATCTCTAACTTTACAAAGCTAGAAGGCCGAAAATATGATGCTATCACATCCTTAACTTTTCCAAGCTATTACAGGTTTAAACAAAGGCTATCGCAGGTTGAAAAACCAATAGCTATCACATGTTGATAAATAAATAGCTATCGGATGCTGATAATAACTAGCGAAGGTTGAGATAGCTGTTGCAGTTAAAAAATGGCATTTTCGTAAATATCTACAAAACTATTTTATTTTCATTAAGATAACTACCGCATGATGAAATTCGCTCTACCTTTTTTGTGTTTAAAATGAAAGTGAACGAATGCATTGAGAGGGGAAGGAAATGATATAGGATTTGCATTCCTTATTCATCCCTCCCTTAATTAAGTTAATTAGATTTCTTTCTTTCTTATAGAACGTTCACTTTATTAAAAATTAATAGTCGAATATTTTAATATGGGGAGAGCAAGGGGAAAATCCTCTTTAACTAATTCTCTTAATTCCTTTCCTCATAAATAATTAGTCCATTAAAGTTTTAAAATTCGAATTTATCATCGTAAGAAATCTCCACACCTATTTACTTTCACATTATTTACTTAATTACCCACTAATTAAATATTTGAAATAATGTGCAACAAAAATTAGGATATTACAACTCCACCCAAAAAAAATTTGTAATGGGAGGAATGATAAATGGAACCAAATAAAACAATTTACTATTTTATCCTCGTGCCAAGAAAAATTCACAAAACCCCATCAAAAAATGAAAAGAAAAACGATGGTGGTTTATCGAAAACCACGTTCGGAGAGATCTGATCGAAAAAGAAAAATCATAGTAGATGATCAACGAAATAATGAGGACATACGGATTTTTTTTATTTTGTTAGAGAACATTTTTTGATACATTTCATAATAATTTTACAGAAAGTGAAAAAAATGATTGTCCACTCAAAATTGAAGTTGCTTTAACAATGTCGTTTATACATTTTGCTTGATTTAAGATATATTTGAAACACATAAGTTTAACAGCAGGAAGGTTTTGATTCAACTCCAGTGAACGGTATTGAACATATGACATAGGAGTACCTCCAAGTACAATAAATAAAGAGGGGTTAAAAAAAATCGACGTTGATTTGTTAAAGGGAAAACATAAAAGAAATATAAAGGAAGAAAAAAAGATGCTACATACATTGCATTACAGTGTCTAAATCATTTAGTTTCATGAATGAAATTTAGTTTAAAAAAAAGAACTTTTTACTTTATTTGATGGTATGACACCCAAACTACTTTACAATCACTTGCCGGTATAATAGAAAATGAATTTTTTGAGTAAAATGAAGCATCGGATGGATGCATTTAGCAACAGCACCCAAAAAAAAATAGTTAAGGCAGCGTTTGATTTAAAATGAGTTTTGTATTTTGAGTTTTCAATATTAATTACAAAATATGAGATAGGTGGAGGGACGATGGATATGATGAAAGGAAGATAGAGAGGACTACGTGAAGATGGAGGAACGATGGAAGGACGGATTGTTTCTCGTGCTTCTTTTGTTTATCAAAACATGAAAAATAAAAAAATGTTGTTTTCTATTTTGTATGTTAACTTTGTTTTCTAAATTGGTTGTTTTTCACAATATACCTGCATCGTGCACATTTTTGTATGGACGAACGCTCAAAACCAAAAAGAGTAAACCAAACACCACCTAAATTTTTGCACAAATCTGCATTTAATGCAAACAACCGTTCCAAGATCCAAGGATTCATATAACGATAGGATGCGATTTCACCTTGTGCATTAATAAATGTATTTTGTGCTCGCATAGAAAGTGTACTTGGAGTAGAGTTATGGGCATATATTTTGTCCGCAAAATTAAACATGCCCATATTTATTAATACGCTGAGTTTGCACCTTGCCTTTACTGAATCAGCGTATTTTCTATACCAAAATATATACTTATTTTTCAAAACAAAACTCAAAGTTAATAAATTAAACAAATCAACAGTCAAATCAGATATTCTTTTTCTCTTCAATATTCCAAGTAGAGCTACCTAACATCCACTGCTTAACATTCGCATAACAAGTCAATATCACAAACTGAGAGAAGCACAGCGACATAATCATAGCCTCAAAGAGAAAAGGATACCTCTCCGGCTGATCTAATAGCAAGTACATAACATGCAGTGCAAGCGCGCAGAAAAGCGTCAAAACCATCAATGCGACTATCTTACCAGAAAACCTGCACTTTTTTTTGCTGCGTTTATCATCAGAGTAGAAAACAGTACCAAAAAGAGCAAGAAGAGCCACATATTGCACAACTAAGCCATCTCTAGAAATAAGAGGAAACATAGAAAGGAGAGCATATACCATTGTCCAACCAAACAAAAGAGGTTCTTGATTTGCAAGAAGAGTTGCGGGTAGAAGAGGCATCAGAATCGACTTTTCATGCACTTGGTAAGAGAGCAAGTAGAAGGCAAAGGAACTATTAAGTAGAGCATAAAGGAACCCGTCGTTGCTTGGAGCCTTTATTTGTTGGATAAGAGAAGGAATAAACGATGAAACTGTTGCAACGAGACTGAGGGTCTTCAAACAAGGTATTGAAAACAGCCGCTTCCATTTTACAATGACTGAGGTGGTACACCAGAAGTTGGCAACGTAGTCCTCGTATATTCCTCTTTCGAATGGAGCTAGTCGAGTAAGAACTTCTTTAATGGCATCCATGGAATACAGATACGGCCACCATACAATAGCAAATGTTGCCAAAACAACCGAACCGAGTTTAATGATTTCAAGAATTGGATTGTTGCGCTTAAGGCACTTCCCGAGAAGATGGCTGAAAAATGCAGGGGCGAAGTATATGCTCATTTGTTTGTGGTTGATAGCAAGACTGTACAGAAAAGCAGCAATAAGCTCGTGATTCGAAAACACGGCAGCGACAGCTGCAAGAGTGAGCCCAAGACTGATACAGTTGTACTGAAAATGGCCATGATCGATCAAGATTAGTCCTGGGTTTAATAAAATCATGGTCAGCAACCATGGAGCCGATCCCTCCACCCTCCCTTGGCAGTAAACATACACAAACCACACTGCGGCTGGAAAGAAGATTATTATATCTGAACTGATCACTGTCCACCGCAATATTAGCTTCCTGCAATGCCATGCACATTATACATACTAATGGTTTTCATGTGAGATGCACATGTGTAGAATAATATAAATATATATCATAAAGACCATAATTTGTTTAAGAATGTTAAGTGATCAACCGTGAAGTAACCTTTAAGAAGACCATGTTTGATCACTCAACTTGTAGATTTGAATGGTTCCTAGACTCATAGAAGAACTTAACAAATAAGTGTCAATTTAGCTAGCAAACAGAATTAACAAAGTAACAAACGAAGCTCGTATTATTTTGGTGGTCTCCTGTTTACTTTAAATGGCTGCATCAGTAATTAGTAATTTTAAAAACTACTAACTATTAGAATAGCGCAGCTATTAACACTTCTAAAGTTAAAAAAACAAACAGGGGCTACAAGCCATATAGCCATGTGATGTACCCTTTTGAGAAAAAGCAGGTACAAGGTGAAATTGCAGTATGACATCTACCCACCTAACAAAGGTTAATACATGTTCTAAACTTCTGCAGAGATGACAGTAAAAAATAGGAGCAATAAATACACTCCTACTTATGTGTGTGTATAGGCAAGAATTGGCTACACCTCAATTTAGCTACACCTTTGGTCCCATGATTTCCACCACTAGTTCCGATTTAAATAATAATACTTTCTCTTTTCCTACTACACTATAGATAGCATTATTTAATTCAGAGCTTGTGTTGGAAATCAATGACATTTGGAGTGTTGCACTGTTTGGGATGTTGTTGAACGCTCCAATACATATATACAATACATATACATATATACATATACACACACATATATATATACACACACACAATATAGGGCAAAGATTAGTTACACCTCAATTTCGCTCCACCTCATTTTCCCTCTATTTCCACCCAAGCTCCGAATTAAATAGAATTATTAAATTCGGACCTTGTGAAGGAAAAAAGGGCATTAGAGATGATGCATTTGAGGTGCTGTTGAACGCTCCTCATATACATGTACGTACGTACATACATGTAAATATGTATATGTATAAAGAGGGGAGGGGGATGGAGAGTTTAAATGCAGTCTCAACTGTATAACCCATTTTATGTATCAATAGACCCATATGGAAAGCTAAAAGAAAAAAATGATAGTGTAGCAAAAATACTAGTGCATAAGGTTGTATTTCAGGTGCCTAATATTTAAGATAAGGATACTACAAAAAAATATACAACTAACACAATACATAAATGAATACATATACATGAGGGAGAATTAATTTAAAGGACAAAAATTTGTATATTTTTAGCCTCAATGGCACGACTTCAATATTTTAACCACAAGGACAAACATTCTCCTAAAAATTATTAATAAGGACAAACATTCTTTCAAATTATTCATAAGGACAAACATTTTTTTCAAAACTGTTACCGAACTAAAAACTGATACTTAAAAACTACTACCGATAACTACAAACTTATACCTAAAAACTGATACCTAAAGAAAGTTGTCCTTCAGACAAAAATAGTGAAGGTCTGTCCATGAGGCTAAAATGCTGAGCAATTTTGTCCTTGACGATAATTTCCTGCATACATAATATGATCTTTTTTCCTGATAAATTTATCCAACGGATGTAATCATGATAACTATAGTTGATGTCAATCCATACTTGAATTTTGACTTTTCGAATTACATGTACACTTGCACAACATAAAATAACATAGTATTTTAATTGATAAGAATATTTTAATAATGTACTGTAACCTTTACATATGATCTTTCACGTCTATTACTGTTGGACACATAATTATGGCGGTTTGAAGAGGATACTTTGGTTTATCTGTTGTTTATTCAGAAATGCATCGATATTTATGTCTATTAGTTGACAAAGTTTCCTGTAAGCGTTCTCCTGCCCCACCTTCATTTTTATTTATTTATCATTATCATCTATTTGTATTTGTGCCAAGGTTCGAGAACTCGGTTTGGTCTCGGTTTCGTTCATTTGAAATTTTCTTAGTTTCGGACGATCTTGAAAATTTCGGAGGTTTCGGTTTTGGTTTCGGTCCCGATTACGGTTTACAATGGTTTGTTAATGAAAATTTAATAATGGTCGATGTAATAATAATACAAAATACCCTAACCCAATATGTTTATACTAAATTAAACAAATTTAAATTAGAACTAGAATTTCACTAATACTCTAAACTAAATTAAATGAATAAAATAGAGTCCAGCTTATCTAATTACATTCAGCCCAAATTAAATAAAATTAATTCATTTCAAAGCCCAAGTCCACCTTATATTTCAATCAGCCCACTTTCTCTTCAACCCTCATTTACAAAACCCTCGTTTACAAAAAGTGTCGACTCAGAAACGAAACAAGGAAAAAAAAAGGCGAACATCGAAGAACGAAAGGCGGAAAGGAAAAAAATAAATTCAAAATTCACCTGCGATTACGAATGTATACTCGATTTTCCTCCTGCGATGTCGAAGTATCTCTACGACGTCGAAGCTTACTCGATTTTGGACGAACAACAAAGGTTTACTTTTTTTGGTGCCTTTTTGATTGTTGATTTCGAGTTTGATTTTTGATTGTCGCTCTCCTATTCTTCTTCTGACTTAACAATTCCGCGTGTGAATTTATTTTATTTTTCGATTTTTCTTTGACCGTTTGAGCGGGGCGGGATTTTGCCCTAATCTCGTCCCGTCACCGGCCGGAACCGGTACGAGTTGGTCGGAATCTCGTGATTCTGGCCGGAACCTCAAACCATGATTTGTACCTAATCTATTTGTACCCAATCTGAAAATAAAGGTGGACCCAAGTTGGTAAATTCAATCTCCAATCTGTCTTAATACCAAATGTACACCGCAACAAAAAGGTAGGATTTATAATTTTTAGCAAAATTGTAGTCTTCCAGACATACATGTGAATCGGACTTTGTGTGTGTGTTAAATGACAATAGTGTTTGCACTTAACAAATGGCCAATGATTGTTGCCTTAAAAGGCCACTTTTATCCATTCATATGTTTGAGTACTGTATTTTCTTCTATGGCACATTATCATGGTTAAAAACTGAAAATCTTTGTTTCTTTAAGCATGATCAACTCCAAGGTTAGAAGGTCATTCATCATCCAATACACAGTATGGAGATACTTGTTTTATTTATTTATTTTTATTTTTTTGGGGTCTTATTTATAATTATTCCTTCAGTTTTATTTCACCCCTATTCTTTTGTACACGTAAAGATTGTTGAAAAGGTTTTGGAAATTCAAAGTATATAATAAACAATATATCCATCAGGTGTACATGATATAGGCAACGTTCCTAGATCCATTAGTAAAATAACCAAGCGAGTCCCAAGGATAAAATATTACTTTAGAGTGCCACAGTGAAATAAATGAACTAAGCTAAAGAAACAGAAACATTGGCTTTGAGACACACTTAAATGTCCATAAATCATGTTCAACATAAAGGCATTGCATTGCACCTCATCAGTTAATCTTTTTCCAAAGGAAACCACATTGACAAGTACATAATAAGGTGATTTCCTCTATAAAAAGATATAAAAGGAGATTTTCTGTAAGGAGAGTTGAATGTGAGTTCCTCCAAAAGGAGAGATGAAAATGGATTCCTCCACAAGAAGAGATAAAGTGAGTTCTTCTAATAGATACATAGAGAATCAGAGATGACAAAAAGGATCCACTCAATTGTTATGAGAGAGATGGAGTACCTCTTGTACGCATTCAAGAGAGTGTTTCCACCATTGTTTGGTGAAATATTGTAATTGTAAATTTGTTCTATCAAGTTTCTTCTTCTTTATATTTCTACTACTTTATCCCTAACACTGACGGTAGTCATTTTCTCTTTGGACGACTTCATTCACCTATCATATTTTAATCTAGCCTATATCCCCTCTCAGGACTCGAACTTTTGTCAGTGGTGGCCGGCTTTAATATCACATGTAACGAAGCTATTAGGTAGAATTTGCCCTTAAAAACTAGCTTACGAGGAAAGATGTTCAATGGGTTATCTACAACATCACTTATCTCATATTAGACGACGTGGGACATAACTCTATGCTTTGAAAATACAGATTCCATAACCATAGAAAAATTACTATGCATACCCTGTCAATCTTAGTTTGTTAAAAAAAATTTAGAACATAACATTGCTACATAAAATAGTAAAAGCAAGAGATTTCATATGACAAGAAATGCTAGTAGACTCAAATGATTTTCGAACTCCATAAAGTTGCCTCAACTTCACTGACTTTTTTATTTCTCTAATTCACCTAATTCACAAACCAGAATACAATAAAAGATCAAAACCGAGTAAAACACTGATAATGCATACTCACGATTCATAGGACTCAAAGCCCCTTGATTCCACCAACTTAATGGCCTCAGGAACAGTAGAATTAACAACATAGCCATGAACAAAACTCTGATAAGCAGTAAGCGGGGGATAGTCAAGGCCCCAATACGACAAATCGTTGCCAAAAGTAGAAGAATTTCGGTACCATTCTCGAACTGGAAGATTTAGTGTGAGTTCCATCCAATGACGTTGAGCTTCGTAGTCGCCGTAGCGAGGTGGAGTGGATTGGCCGGAGTACGGACCGAGAGAGATTAGGTTTCTGGTTAGGATTGAGAATAGGACGACCAGGAGTGTGGTGGATGCAGATAGGGTTGACGAACTTGACCACGGCCATAGATTTTCTTTTGTAGGGTTCATCTTCGGATCCAAGATTCAAATAGCTTGATTCGCGAGCATCTACACCGGTTTTCCTTATAGAGTGCTATTGTTTATCGCCTGGCGATTCGTCAAGGTCCATCAGACAAGGTTTACAGTATATATTTTAGGTTTAGGCATAGGTTATGAATTATTAATTTTCTGTGCTACGTATAAGTATTATTTCTTTTACACCGTCTTTGCCTTTCTTAGCTACCCCTAAACATATCAAAATTTTCTTCAAATTTACACACTAAACAAAATTTATATCTACTGGCTCTAAACAAAACACAAAAATTTTATCCAAAATACATTATTTATCAAAAATGCCTAACTTCGATTAATCCCCGTTTAAACGGTTAATCTCTACTCCAGCGTCCGCCTAGCGATTTTTACAACCTTGGTGACATACATAAAAATGCAGCTCCCACCATACAAAGTTTGGTTACCTACATCAACTATCATTTTATTTTAGGTAAACGTACATCCAAATATTTTAAAACATAGCAGTCATCCCTTTTATTCTTTAAACCAAAATAAAACCTTTTCAAAACACAACAAAAATCATATGACATACACAAAAAATATAATAAAAATTATTTTTCCACCTGTAATTAGGATGATAAAATTTTAAATAAACACTTGTTTGATCGGTTAAAAAATGGTTTGTCAAATCAATTTGCATGCATTTTGAAGCATTTGATCGATCGTTTTCTTACATTTTTTCACTATCAAACACCTTACATTCGAAACGACGAGTGCATTCTCAATTTTATTATGATTCGTATGCTCAATCTAACAACCAAAAAAGAAAATAATAATAATAATAATATAAGAAGAAATGACATAAACGTTCCATGATAAAATATTATTATTCGATAATTTACATTGAGATTTTCAACCACAACATCATCTAACTTTGTATCCTTCAAATTTATGTTAGCCACGAGATCGTTAAACCCATTCAAAAAGAACAATAAAAAACTCTAAACAACAAATCTAAGATTGATATGTAGAAGAAAATTAGACTTCAAGAAATAAAAAATTAACTAACCCCTTTATGTTCATTAAAATTAGGATCATTTACTAAATCTCCACTTAGCTTCATCTATTAGACAAATAGAGAGTTTTGGCTTTATAATTTGAAATTTTCGTTTTTTGATGATGTTTTGGGATAGTATACATGAGTTTTTCTAAAGGGATAAAGAGGCTACAATTGTATAGGGTTAAATGAGAAAATAGATTTTGATGGTCATAAGTATATGAAAAAATTGACAGATAATAAAAATTTAATGGTAGAAGGAAGCATTTTCCTGAATGCCAATAGTAGCATATTTTTCATATAGAAATCAAGAAAAAAAATACCTTTATACGTAAGACCGATCGGTAGGAAATATACAATTGCAATCTGATTCAGTGATCCACTTTTGCAATTTTGACGTTCTACTTTTTTTGTTTTGACACTTTAATTTGTCCATTGTCTAAGATGTCATTTGAGTGTTAAGTTTTCCTTAGGACCGTGAGAAAATAAGCGTTTTTTGTGTAACTTTTTTCACGTTGGCTAGATTAAATTTAATTACACTAAAAAAACTCAATTAGTTGTTTATTTATTGAAGCTTTCATCTTCAAATATAATTTCAAAATTCATTTACATTATTTGAGAAAAAAATTAGCGATTCTCTATTTAAGGAGGAGAGCACTCATTTATTTTAATATACACTAAACATGAAGCTGTCAAAATGCTAAACAAGTAGCGGTACCCTCCGTACAATGAAAGTAAAAATAAAAATCCCCTCAATCCTAATAACTATGGTCCACAATGAAAATAAAAAAAAAAAGAATAAATATATGCTAAAACTTAAAAATACTTGAGTGCGATAAAAATGATAAATGATCAATGACTATAAAATGAAAAAATTGGGCCAACCCTTCAAAAACGTTGATAAAATGACAAAAGAGGAATAGATCATCAATAGCAAAATATAGTAGCTCTAGTCATTTGTTAAAATCAATTGTGGTAGAATCACAACAGATCATCCATAGTAAAATAAAATCAGTAATCTAGCAACCTCAGCCATCCAAAAACAGTAAAATGGTCATATCCATCCAAACAATAGTAACAACTAATACTGAAAAAACTCAACGGTAACGTAAGACCAACGTGCACGCGCGCGCGCGCGCACACACACACACACACACACACACACACACACATATATATATATATATATATATATATTGTTGATGCCAAAAATGGATCAACATCCAAAAATATGTTGTAGAGAACCCGTAAGACCTAGATCTAGCAGATAACAGCAAATATAGTAAAAAATAAACAACAAGACACAAGATTTTTACAGTGGTTGGCCTATGTCCACTTTATATTTTTATTGATTATGAGTTTGAGAGAATTAAAGTCAATATTACAAAGAATTGATGGGTTCAAGAGCTTAGAACTCTCAATAGTATGTATCTAGTGACTATTTTAAGGGAGAGATAAGAGATGAATAGAAAGCATAGTCCAAGGTCCCTTTTTGGTTGCTACATGGTTGATATTTATAGAGAAATAACTGTACAGGTTTAAAGGCCAGCTCCAATCGAAGTCCAGAGGCTAGCCCAAAGACCCACAAGAGAGCACAGAAACCAATGGTCCAATATGACCTCTCAGTACCGAGAGCCTTTCCTTGTTGAAAAGTTTTGCTTTCTAATTGTTTTAGCCCCTGTCTTCGATTCAATGTTTTCCAAACTCTTTTTCATAGTTTTTGAGTTGATTCCGGCGATTCCTCTGGTAACACTAGTATTATCCTGCTTTCTTTGCTTTCTTCTAATCAATCCTGATAGTTGCTCGTCCAAACCATGAAAAAACACTTGACCACGAGAGGTTTGGAGTAGGTATGAAGTTCATGGGGTTTATAGTGCCAAGGTAGGAGAAAAAACCACTTGGTATCGAGAGGAAACCTCTTAATACTAACTGGTTTTCTTAGCTCTATACTTGATGATTTTTCTTGAGCTTGCTTTTTTTACTTCTCATAAGTGGATTTACAAGTTCTTGAGTCATTTTGTTTTCGTACTGACCTTCTACTTGCGATTGAATTCTGCTTGGTTAAAAACCTAGTTAACACTTGCCCCCTAAAGTATGCTTTCGTTGAAAACAAAGCATGCTCTGGGTCAAGACAAGTTATGTATTGTTATCTCTTGAATTCCAAGTGATTGCTCAAGTATTGCTTTGAAATGTTGCTTTCATTTGGAGGACTTTCTTTCATCTTCTTTGCATAGTTGTAGTCCCATTCCTAATACTAAGGACCAGATCTGGGCTTTGGAGATCAGATCTATGCTCTAAACGGTTATGTCCTCTCTTTGCTGTACATTTAGCAGATTTTTGAGGAAGAAAAACCCACTTGGTACCGAGACTTTTGGTCTCCCCTGAATCCTGACTTAGTTATTCGGGACTTAGAAAATTTTCACACTTCATTTTCCACTCGTGCTTTTGTCTTCCACCCGAGAGCTTAGCACTGACCTTTTCTACCATATGAACTCTAACCTGCCACCGACTCTTTCATGCACCGCCGTCCAACCCAGCACCCCCGATCTCTTAGTCCATGCCGCCTTAAGGTCACTACACAGAAAATACTCAAGCCCGAGATCTTCAAGGCTTCCAACCACCGATCTAAACACTTAATTGCTTAAGATTGGTAATTAGTGATCGGTACAGCGATGGTGATGGTGAGGGTATGGGCAATTGTAGTTAAGAGGAGATAGCTAGAATTTTGGTTGCGCTCGACCCATAGTGAACTAATTTTTGCCTTGGTCGGGTGCACACCAATCCAGAAACAAGTCTGACTCCATGACTTCGGCTATCTTTTTTAAAACTCAACTAAGCTCTTGTCATTGTTTAAGTTCCAGTGTGATGGTTTATTTCAAGAACGGTCACTCTAGATGATTCCATTGCATTGCTTTTTTATTGTTGCACATCCTATGTTCCCGAAAAGAAAAGCTTCTACGTCGCTCTGGACATCGGCTCCATTATTGATTACTCATCGATAACAGGTAAGCACCGACATATAATATAGTTGTATGGTGTAGCTCATTTTTCTTAACACGAGCGAGCTATCTACAGATGATTTTCCGTTCATTGTATACGTGACATAAGACTCACATTGCCTAGATTAACAATTCGCACTTTCTCCGGTCTTAGAATCTGATTGGTCAACACACGTTGACATCATTTGGATTTTGGGCGTTGGTCACATGGGCTTATTATTTGAAATAAAACATACCCGACCGTGTTGAACGCCAAGTTTTCTATTTTAGTACGACTCGTCGATCGCCATGATTCAAGTCCGGTAAGGGCACTCCTACTCCTCTTGAAGCTGGGTTCTCTACAGCTCAGGCCTCGCCTACAATTCATGCCGGATTAGGTTATCCTGTTGTATTTGAATCAGAAGGCTCGATGGTTTTGGTTGTCGCTGTAGTGAATCAGCCGCCTCCTTTGAATGAATTCTTAGGTCTAAGAATACTGAACAATCCATCGGCATGTGCCAATGATTCTAATGGCTAGGTGCTCTTAAACATCTATTATCGGCACAAAATACCCGAAGATGACATTCATCTCCCCACTAGGGCTGAGTTTGTACATAATCCCCTAAAACGATACATAGCATGTAATCAATACATGTGCTTAAGTGGTGTCATCCCGCCTTTCAGTCCCTTTCTTCTAATGGTTCTTTAAGAACTTGGGTTGGCTCTGTCCCAAGTACGTCCAAACGGATATGCTCTTTTGAGTTCTCTTTACATCCTCTTCATGAACCGGTTCAACCGAGCTTCAACATTTTGTGAGTTAACTTATCTCCTTCACTTCAAGAAGAGATGAGAATCTCCATAACACATAATAATTGAAGTCTGCTAGTGCAAGGTCATCAAAAAACTTCACAAAAAATGCTCATACTTCAAAAATGAGTATTTCTACGTACGGTGCCTATATAACTTTAACAGATTCTGGCTATCATGAAGTAGGTTTCCTTTTTCTTGTCCCTCATATACTTAGATTTCTTTAACTCAAGTTATCAACTTGATATTTATCTCCTTATAGACATTCTGACTCGAGATGACCGCGAGGAGCACGAGACTGTGCATAATGGCCTTCGAGAAGTTAGGTTCTAAGAGTGCACCGTCACATTCTTTCTAATGAATGAAAACTTATGACAGTGCGGTTTGTTGAGCCCTGGTAGATCTGCTATCTTTGATTCACCCGCTCCAAGCAATTCCAGACCTTATACATGCTCTTCCATCCCCACTCGCAGCTTTGGCGAGAGTCTGAAGAGCACTTGACATTGATGTCCTAAGTAACATGGATGAAGATGTTAGGACCTCCCCGATTCCTGAAGAATATGAGGGGGTTGGAAGGAGAGAGGGAAAAAGCCTATGGTTAAAGAGGAAGGAGAGGGCGCCGGTGATTGAGATAGCAACTATCACGTCAGTAAAGAAGGAAAGGGGTGAATCGTTAGGTGATATGCCATATATGAGTCCTGATCTTCCCAGCTCGCCCCATCAGAAGCACAATGCGGTAGAAATTTCTAAAGCGGATGGAGATCAAACTATGTTGCCCCTGGGAGAGATTGCGCCTCAATCCTTCTCTTTTGGTGACATCATTGTTGGTTTAAGTGATATCGGCAAAATTGATTTCTCCGTTCCTAACATTCTGGATGAGATAGGCCCTTGCTTCCACTTCTCTTGGAATAAGTATAAATGAAGGTGGAGAAACTCCATCTTTACGCCCATGCGAACATGGTCCATAGAGTAGTTAGGGGGTCATTGGCACTATACACTTCAATAGGATCACAACACACATTCTTGCATTGAATCTCGCCCTCAAGTTCCAATACTAATACATTTTCCTTTCTTGTTTCAGGTTCCATGGGTCATGGCTATTAAGAGAAGCTCTCCTGCAATGCCAATGCATACAGGGGGTCATACTTCTGATCCCAATCTGCCTTGTCGCTACAAAACTAACGAGGAGAGGAAAAGAAGGAAGGATCGCGAAGTTGATGAAGCTCGCAAAGCTAAAAGAGAAAAGGACAGGGAGAGAGAGGAGGGAAAGAAGAGAGAGGTTGAGACTGGTTTGTCCCGTGATGCTACCAAACGCCCAATAGAATCCACCGTGCGTCATGGGCCTTCTTTGACTACAGTTCCCCCACACACGCAAAAGCTCAAAGCTTCTTCACTACAACAGGTTGCATCCTCTCAATCCCTTATTGTTGTTGTTCCCATTCACTCCAAGGACGTTTCTACTACAAATATACTCTTCCGGCTAGTCCCCCGCACTTACAAGCTGCATTTCCTCACCTCTTCTTACACGACATCAAGTTCGATCAGGACATCTTAGATACCCTAAAAGAGGTAGTGGAGCGAGACTTATGAAGTGTCCAGAAGCACATCAATGAGGGGTTTAAATGAAAGAAGATGTGTGCACCGCCCTCTTTGAAGTGAATAAGATCAACTACACCAACATTTGCTCCTTTGAGTCCGAGAAGGCTGACTTTGAGCGAATGATTAAGAGTCGAGAGGACGACCTGTTCAAGGTCACAAGAGAGAGGGACTCAACCCTTGAAGAGAAAGTCCACGTGGACAAATTCATTGAAGAGATGAAGCTCGCCCAAGCCAACGCCAAGCTTGTCTTTAGAGACTAGCTAAGAGATACCATTGCTGAAAGTACAAAGTTTAAGAAGCAGCCTAACGAAAAGGCCTAGGCTCTTACACAAAAAGATGAGATCATTCAGGTCCAGGATTTGACTATCTCAGTGCAAGCTGCTGAACTTGCTAGGCTCCATGAGGAGAATCAAAAGCTTAGTGAAGAGAAGAAGAAACTTGCTAATGAGATGGAGAAACTATCTACTGCAAAATTTTCCAACGACCTTGAACTTGCAATTTAGAGCTTCAAAAAGAGAGGTCAAATACAGAGTACATGTACTAATGCAGAGTACATCCATCTAAAAAAATTATCCCAAAAGACAATCTTAGAAAAATGCGTAGTCAAATACAGAGTACATAGAAATACCACTCAAAGTTTGACAAAAGAAATGCTAAGTACCGATAAGATAAACAGTTACATCGAGAGTAAATAAAGGATAAGGAACTTCTGTGATGAGCTCGCCTCTCCATGTACTGAAATTGGGCCAAATCACCTGCTGCCTTGTTCTTCTATGGTAGGAAAGAAAGGAAAAAGTGGGTAAGAAAAAAGTCAGGTGAATGAGTATAGGTTTAATATATGGTGGTCATGTGCAGTTAACTTTAATTCTACCCTATGTGACCTAGGGTGTCCTACAAGTGTTCTTGCATTCCTAGGGTCCATTACTTAAGGGTTTTATCCAACACACACCTACACTACAACTTGTGTAGGCTACTGCAAAGATCAAACTACGGATCGCACCTTAATAACTAACAATCGTCCATCGCTCCTATAGCCACTCAATATGGAAACACCGCTACTAAATCTACTTAATATGGTTACATCGCTACTAGAGCCGCTCGATATGGAAACATCGCTACTAGAGCTACTCAATATGGAAATACCGCTACTGAAGCTACTCGATATGGAAACACCGCTACCGGAGCTACATGGGAATAAATTTCCATAACTACGACTACACATAACACCGACTACGCATCGAGGGGGAGCACGCAATGCCAACTCGCTGGTGTGTCTCGTCGTCTGCATCCGTATCCACCTCTCGATCGTAATATACACCTCTTATTGCACACATCGAGATCCATCAACAACACAATATCACGCCGCTTCAAAATCATGAATACCAAGGAGCCCCATTCTACCGGGCCCACATACTTCATCTGACATCAGTCAGTGCTGTGCGTCCACCATAGAAACTCCTATGAGTGTCATTTGTAATAGAATCGCCTCCATTGAGTAAAGTACATTTAAGAAAGCCCGCAACGTCCGAACGTCACCTCATAGAGAACTAGCTTCCCTGTTATCCATAACATCCACATATATGTGTAAAATATACTTATACATACGATTAATAGTTTATATTGTAACATGGGCCTTAGGCCGAGGTTCAAATTACGCATTTCAGCCTTTAACCGATCGACCGCTTAGGGTGAATGGTCGATCGGTCGTAGTGTAAATTTTAGGGTTTTTTTTATTTTTCTAATTTGATTTTTGTTGATTTGTTTATTTTATCAATTCGACTTATACAGTGAACTATATGTATCGATTTACACAAACCAGTCTTTGCAAATTTTGCATTTCAATTTCTAGATTTATGCCAGATTAATTATACTTGTCTAATTTAAAGTTAATCAATTTTTTGGGTTTCGATTCAGTAATAAAGGTGTTTAATTTGGATTAATAAAAATGAGATTAGTTAATTTATACCAATTTCTATCTCTAATTCAAATCATAAGTTTAAACCTAAGGTCTATAATTTACAATTTAACTACTAACATCTTAGATCAGATAGAATAGGTTAAAATTAATTATAAATAATCAGCTTATTAAACTTGTTCCCACTCACCTCGGATCCAAGCTCTAACTCTAAACTCCGTTGGAGAACCGTTACCCATTAGTTTGCCTCCTTGTTGATCCAATCTACTAGTGCTCTTTTACTTTGTTTTAAATTTTTTTGAAAGAAGTTTCATAAGTGGAGGGAAGAAATTTTGGTAGAGTTTCAGTACGTAGTAAGTTTTCTAATGAAATTAGAGTTAGCTTAGGTGTTAATTTATAGGGTTAGAGATTGATTTGGAGCATTGGATTTACCTAGAGAATCTTTGTTCCCATCTTAACCGCATATCAGAAACTTGGCTGCAAAGGAAAATATTTGATGGAATCATCTCCATTCAATCAACGCTCCAGATCATGATAATTACACATCAATGGTTGACAGTTTATAGGGACCGATCGACCGCTACCAGTCGACTGGTGAATCCTAGTAATCGATTGCTGACCACGTTTATTTATGTAAGTTTTTTTATTCTGTTTTCAAATTTTCAAACGTCCGTAACTTCTCCATACTAACTCTGATTTCAAAGTATTATATATGAAAATTGTACAGAAAATCGCAATAAATGCAATGGTGCAAGTTTCGTAGCCAAATTCAGACGTTAGTGAAAATTTCATCTTAGCCCTTGTTTTTATTTAAATATAAATTTTCTTATCAAATTTTGTACTAAATTTCTACGGTGTTACATTCTCCTTCCTTAACAGGATTTCATCCCCGAAATCTCAAAATATGGAAAATATAACTCGTAAATGCAACAAATAATAGCGACAACCATCTACTCATCCATCATCTACGAGCAATCATTGTCTTTAATAAAATTTCTTTTGTAGTAGTATATATGTAAGCGTGAAATGCATGTGAACCTGTACTAATGCAAAGAGTAGGCGGTCTCCTAATCTAGTCGGCCTCCTATCATGAAAATTCTCATGCCATGAATCCAAAATGTATGCAACATCCTAAGTAATATACTTGCAATTCTATATATATGCTTAACCATCCAACCCATATCCAACATCCACATGCATAATGATTAACATGGTAAACAATAAACAAGAGATAATATGAGTGTGTATACTATCTAAAGGATATACTGTTCTAAAGGTGTAAAAGAAATCATCCAACAATACATCCAATAGCATCCCTCATCCAAACATGTTCTATTGACACATTTACAACCATCCCTATCATCCAATGGTCTCTACCAAAAATGGTATACCAAGCTAAGTCCTAATTCCTAAGTAACCTCTACTTATTAACTTAAATTGGAAACATACCAGAAAAGAGTTGTGGGTGGGTAGCTCGGATCTTCTCCTCAGGCTTTCATGTACTCTCTTCATGATCATCTTTCCATTGGACCTTAGCAAGTTTGATTTCATTATTGTAGAGTTGTTTTGTACCATGCTCAAGAATACAAGTGGGTGAATGGTGAACAAGTGACTCCCTCTCTACCTTCACCTCCTCTAGCTAACTCGGCTCACCAATGGTAGCTGAATCATGCAAACACTTTCGCAAGTGCGACACATGGAAAACATAATGTACTCCCGCTAACTCCTCAGGAAGCTCTACTCTATATGCCAACTTCCCTATCCTCTCTGTAATAGGAAAATGTCCTACAAACCTTAGGGTTGGCTTTCCCGAACTACCAAACCTCATGACGTGCCTAAGCGGTGAGACCTTCACAAACACCATGTCGCACCATGAATTCTAACTCCGTACGTCCCCTATCAGCATAAGATTTCTGTCTATCTTGTGCAGTTTTCATTCTTCTACGGATCAAGTATATTTTCTCCGATGTCTCCCTCACCATATCCATCCCAAGAATAATCCTATCTATAGTGTCCCACCATCACGATGGTAATCTACAAGGTCTACCGTATGGCACCTCAAATGATGCCCTCCCAATACTCGCCTAATAGCTGTTATTATAGGTAAACTTCACCAATGGAAAATGATCCTCACAAAAGCCTCCAAAATCCAAAATACACGTCCGAAGCAAGTCCTCCAAAACCCAATTTACTCTCTCCATCTATCCATCCGTTTGCAGATGATAATCGATACTCGAGCTCAACTCGGTGCCCTAAGCCTCTTGTAGGCTCCTCCAAAACTCGTTGGTTAAAAGAAGATCTCGATCCATAACTATTCTAGTAGGAACTCCATGTAACCTAACAACCTCCGTTACATATAGAGCTGCCAATGATGTAAAATTAGTGCATTTGGTTAACCGATTGACTATGACCCAAACACTCTTATTCTCTCTCATACTCCTTGGTAATCCATCGATAAAATCCATAGAGATACTCTTCCACTTCCACTGAGGAGTATCCAACTGTTGCAACAAACCTCCCGGCTTCTTTTGCACTGCCTTTACCCTCTGACAAGTCATACATTAAGTTATGTACTCCACTACATGCTTCTTCATACCTGGCCAATAAAAGACTCTCTTTATATCACGGTACGTCTTGTCTCTGCTAGAATGAATTGTCACCCTCGAACGATGAGACTCTACTAATACTAGGTCAATCAACTCCATAATGAGAGGAACACACAACCTACCATCTCTCTGTAACCATCCTTTTGAGTCAATGGTATACCGCCTAAAATGACTCGACTGCTCTCCCCCATCAAGCTTCTTAAAAATATCTACTAGTTCCTTATCTTGCTTCTAACTGGATCCAATATATTCCATAAGTGTAGGCTACACATCCAAGGATGCTACCAATCCCGGGGTAATATCTAATGACGATCAAAAATTAAATGTAGAAATGAACTCCAAATGCCTCCACTCTAAGAACAACGTACTCGATACTTCATGTTATCTACTCAGGGCGTCGACCACTACATTGTCCTTGCCTGGGGTATATAAGATATCCAAATCGTATGATACCAAAAACTCCATCCATCTCCGCTACCTTAAATTCAATTGGGAGAATAAATACTTTAGAGACCTGTGATCCATATATAGCTCAGACTGCTCTCCTGAAAGATAATGCCTTCATGACTTGAATGCGAAGACAATGGTTGCTAACTCAAGATCATGGATAGGGTAGTTTCTCTCGTGCACCTTCAACCATCGACTAGCGTAGCTCACCACCATTCCTTGCATCAAGACTGCACCCAAACCCGTACCACATGCATTGGTATATACTGTAAATGTCATCAAACCAACGGGAAATAAAAAAACAGGTGCACTATCTAACGCCTTTTTTAACTTAATAATAGCATCCTCAATCTTCGCGTCCCGTGGGAAAACTAGATTCTTCGTGGTGATGTGGGTCAGAGGGGCAGAGATCTTTGTGAAGTCCTTAATGAACTTTCGATAGTAACTCGCTAAACCAACTCCTCACTTCCATGGCATTCTTCGGCACATGCCAATCCTGAACTGCTACAACTTTACTAGGATCAACCGCTAGCCCACTTTCTGAGACAATGTGTCCCAAAAAGCGTACCTCCTCTCATCAAAAGTGGCACTTTGAAAACTTTGCTTTTAACTTATGCTTATGGAGCATATCGAGCGCTTCTTCTAAATGCAATGCGTGCTTTTCCTCACTCTTTGAATAGACAAAAATGTCATCCACAAATACCACGATGAACTTGTTAAGCAACCCTCTGAAAACTTGGCCCAACGGATCGATAAAGTAGGCGGGTGCATTGGTCAGTCCGAAGAGCATGATTAAGCACTCATATAGTATGTCGGGTGTACAAAAGGAAATCTTTTGGATAATATCCTTAGTTACATGCAACTAATGGAATCTGGTAGCCAAATCAAGCTGTGAGAACACCCTCCCTCTGGCCAACTGATCAAAGAGAACGTCTATACGAGGTAGTGGATACCGACTTTTCTTTATCAATTTATTAAGCTCCATATAGTCAACGCAAAGTCTCAGAGAACCATCCTCCTTGGTGGCAAAGACGACTGGTGCTCCCAAAACTAAAATGCTCCTCCTAATGAACCCCTTCTCCAAAAAATAATTTACCTGCTTGTTTAACTCGCGTCTCATCTTTCGAGTTATATGCCTCATGGGTAAGGCAACGGGTATGGTATTCTCTACAAGGTAAATTCGAAACCCGATCTCTCTCGGGGGTAGGAGACTGGTAACCTCGGAAAATACATCTGGGTAATCTCTAACTACAGGCACTGAATCTAGCTCGTCATGTTATAGGTCTAAAGATTATAAGTAGCTCAACATAACTAATCCTTGAGGATCACAATAAACCTCTAAGCTATGTCCACAACACGTACTCAATCAAACAAACTTCCTATCACAGTCTAATATAGCCCCATACATCGTCATCCAATCCATGCCTAATATCAATCAAAAACCAAAAAATCCTAAGACAAAAACATCGCAATCGAACTCAACCCTTAAAACAAATAACTTTAGACCCCTATATATCATAGACAAATAGGCCGATCCTCCTATAGGATTCTAGTAGAGGGTCCAAAACTACAGGGTCCATAACTATGCTAGTGTCTAGGTGTAACTCATCCAAAATTCTAATAGATATAAAAGAATGTGATGCCCCAATGTCAAATAAAGTGCGAATAGATAAACCAGATAAAGTCAACGCACCTTCGATCATGACCTTATTTTCCTTGTCATCAACTAGTGGTGCACTCGAGCTAGGTACTGCATCCAGTACATGTGCTGTAACTATCTAGGTAGAGGTCTGTGGAGGTGTTGGACACTCTCTCTTCATACGCCCAAACTGATTGTAATTATAACACTTGACCTTTGAACCCTCTCATATGCACTCCTTCGTGCAATGTCTCTTCTTGCCACACTTCCTATAATGCATATCCTATTTCTTAAGCTTTGCCTTTGGTCAAAATCCACCATTTCACTGATTCTGTTGCTGTGCATTTCCCCAGTCTTCTTGACTTCCTCCATTGTTTCCTCCTTGGAGATGGTATTCAGCAAGGCCATCTCTAACAAACCTTATATAAAGCATCCATGAGAACATGACTTAGAGCTAAACCTTGAAGATGTTGGTTTAGCTCTTTAGAACATTTCAAAGCTTTTTATATAGGGTATCAATCAGTCCCATCTCAAATCTAGCTAGTTCATTAAATTAGTTGACATGCCCCTTTACTAGTGTAACATCCCCTATCTAGAGGCCTAAAGCTAAGAGCTACAGATGTTGCAGCCATCCATAGTATTAACTTCCGGTGACCAAATACGGTAATGTTAATGGTATCCATAATATCAGAAGCACCTGAATATGAAATAAAAATCATCACAGATTAAAACATTTTTCTAATTACATTTCAAAACAACGTTACATATTCAAGTTACATAATCCCAATTGTTTCCCAGGTTCAGATCAAATATAATTATTACAAAATACACCAAGAGCGGCATATGAAGATGCCCCCTTGGATGACCAGAGTACTACATAGTCATAACCGACTTAATATAACACATAGGAAATAAAAACATAACAACTCTTTAATATAGCTAGCATCGGCCTCCTACTCATCCTCGGAAACTTTATTCGTCCACCTACTAAAACCTGAAAATCCTCAACCCTCAGCCTACTAAAATCAATTTTGAGCACCCGAGAGTTTAAGGGGAAAAACATAAACTTTGAGTCAGACATAAAGCCTGGTGTGAATAAAACTATACATCTCGGTTATTTGATATTAAGTGAGACCACGCCGCTTAGAGAAACGAGTTTCCCCTCACTAATATCTTTTTAAAACATATCTTTTGTAAATCTTAATCCTGCAACCAAAACTGGTTAAAACAATAATATCATATCATGAAAGCATATAAATAGGGTAACAAGTGGACTATCTGTCCGAACACTGTAGTTTTGTTTGGCTAACTACTAACCTTTGGCTGACTCGAGCCTACTAGACAAAATACACAAATAATCTAACTTCTGTTAGATACTCCTCTTTTGGACGGTCTGTCCCTAACTTAATTCTCCAGGGTCAACTGATCCTAATGGTTTTGCGGGCTCACCAATAACCTATTCTCTGTACATATATTCCTTTCTGTGTGCAACATCGTTTTAGTCTTACCTGTGACAAAGCCCTACACACTGGAATTTTGGACTAAATTAGCTTGGGGTTGATAACTAATGTATAGGGTGCGACCCTATACCAGTCTCATCTGGTATTCTAATATCTGAGTCATTTTACCTAGGGTTAACTACCCATAAATTTTCCTTGAAAACCTTTTCTTTCAAAATGATTTAATCCTTTAAATCATACTTTAAACAAGGAAAATCTACTCTATGCTTTACTCAATCACCTTGCCATGTTATATATACTTTACACAAAACTTAGTTGATGAAAACATTTAACCTTTGAAAGTACCCCTTTTGAGACCAAGTAAAACCTTATGCCGAAGGCCAAAACATATCCTTTCGAAACCATTCATAATATACCTTTCAAAACCATTGAAAAATATTACCTTCGAAAGCTTCAAAACCTTAGACATCATATCTTTAAAACACTTAACATTGCCTTTTGAAAACATTAGAAACCTTCCTTTTAAACCTTTCAAAACCATAGGGGAACCACCCCTTCGAAACCTTCATTTAGACCTTTCGAAAGCATTAAAATCCTTTGCAAACATCAAACCTTTCGAAAGCATTTGGGTTCAAGTAAAACATGTGGAAACCTTTCAAAACCATTTAAAACTATGTTATTCGAAACCTTTGGGTTTATCTTTAAAAATCTCAAAAAGGGTCATAAAAGAGCAGGGTCGAAAGCAATACTTTCGAAGGTTATTTCCTAAGTGAAAGAAGTGATGGTGTCGAAACCATTCCCTTCGAAAGCAATGGATAAGCGACTTGGATTTTAAAACAAAGGGGCCTTTCGAACGCACTGCATTGAAAGGAAAAAGCGGCAACAAGGGGGGTTTTGATCTGGCCAAAAGCAATTACTTAAAACAAAAAGGCGCAACCATTCTTTTAAAACAGTTTAACCTAGACGAAAACTAACCAAGTCGAAAGCTAATTAAGTCGAAAGCAAAGCAAGCACATTCTCTTTTAAAAACGACGACACGCTTCGACCCCTTCGAAACCCCATGCTTCAACTTCATACCTCCCGCCTTAGTCCAATTCGCTACGTACCGAGTATTGATACCAGGCGCATTGGTTTCGATGGAGATGGAGGTGGAAGTACTAGGTCGAAAGCATGGTGCCGAAAGTGGCGAAACATGTAAAATGTATGTTCAAACTGATTTTTATCCTTTTAAAGTAATCTTTCCAACTAACCTGCCTTGTTTGTCAAAATATGATTGTTTGCTAATTTTCTTTTCTAAAAGTGCTGCCAAAATTTTAAAATAAACAATTTAAATAATTTACAAAATACCCTTCTCCTTTTACAAATATATAAAACATTTAAGTCCCATACCTTAAATAATTTTATATATTCTTAAAAACACTTAGGAAAATTCTACAAAAATTCCTATAAATCATTTTTAGTATGTTTTCTAACATCTATAAATTTTTGACCCAAAACATATATAATTTAGCCGTAAATTATTTTAAACCCAAATAATCATTTTCTTCACTAGAAAATTAATATTAAATCCACAATAATTCAGAAAATTATGAAAATTGAAAGCCACCTCTAAAATATCATTTCTGATCTAAATCTAAATTTGCAAGGCATTTGGAGTCATTTAATAGGGTTTTCACATCAAAACATATCATAAAATCTATATGGATTATCATAAACCATCAACAAGCATATATATCCATTTTATCATTCAAAATCATGGCAAAACACTTGCAAATAGTTTGGATTTCATTCTAAAACCGAAAATAAATAAAACATGAGATGTAATCATTATTCACCTTAGCTTTGTGATTAAGGAGTTTAGATTTGATCTTGAGTTATATTAATACCCTTCTTCCTTTAGCTTATCTTCCTCTTGTTCTTGCTAAATGGTGGCCGACCTCTTAGTTTTAAATTTTTGCAAATGAACGTATGAAATGAATGAGTGTAAGTGTTTGGGGTATAAGGATCTACTTATTCCTCTTTTGCCCCTTATCTAAATTCCCTAACTTATTTTATTTTAACTCATGTTAGTTCATTTGTTAACATGGCACGACTAACCTTACTAATCTCAATCACCTTATCATTACATTATTTCATTCAATTTAACCAATTAAATGTCCTAAATAATGTTACTAAAAAATAGGGTCGTTACAAACACCCCTCCATAAAGAATTTCGTCCTTGAAATTACGATAAGGTACTCAATAAATTAATCAACAAGGTAAAACATACCATTTAACAAATCAGGATAAGCGTCTCTAATCTTGCTCTCAGTCTCCCAAGTATAATCTCTCTCATCGTTGCTCCACTAGACTTTAACTAATCTGACTGTCTTGTTCCCTAGTCTTTTCTCATCTCGCGCGAACTGTACGAACTGGCTTAACTATAGCCAAATTCGGCTCTACTATTAGGTCCTCTAACACAGTCGGTACTATAGTAGTCTCTGGATCCCTAATACACTTTCTTAGATGAGAAATATGAAATATATCCTGAACTCCTGCCAAACTGTTCGGTAACTCTACTCTATATGCGAGTTTCCCAATCCTTTCTATAATAGGGAATGGTCCTACAAATCTCGGTGCCAATTTCCCTGATTTCCCGAATCGAATTACATCTTTCATTGGTGATACCTTAATGAAAACATGATCTCCAACAGAGAACTCTTAGTCTTTCCGTCTTCTATCACCATAGCTCTTCTGCCTAGATTGAGCTTCCTTCGTCTTAGCCCGAATCAACTCAATCTTCTCTACAGCTTCTCTAACTAAATCCGGACAAAGAACTAATCTATCCCCGGTCTCTAACTAACAAAATGGAGATTTGCATGACCTTACATACAAAGCTTCAAATGGTGACATCCCTATACTAGCCTAATAACTATTGTTATATGGAAACTCTACTAAGTGTAGATGGTCTTCCCATGATCCTCCAAAATCTAGCACACAAGCTCGTAACAAATCTTCCAAGACTTTGTTAACTCTTTCTGTTTGCCCATCAGTCTGTGGATGGTAAGCAGTACTCATCTTGAGCTTGGTTCCTAAAATCTCCTGTAGACTCTTCCAGAACTCGCTAGTGAACAAGGAATCTCTATCTCTTATGATACTAATAGGAATTCCATGAAGTCTAACTATATTCTTCATAAATATCTTAGCTAAGACAGGTGTCGTCCCAGTTAACTTAACTGGAATGAAATGGGCACTCTTAGTCAACCTATCCACTATGACCCATATACTTTCATGTCCTTTGTTAGATCTTGGCAACCAGTCTATGAAATCCATAGAAATAGAATCCTACTTGGTTTCAGATGTTCGGCTTTTACCTATTGGCAGTTCATACACTACTTCACCCATAAGCCTATATCCCTCTTCACACATTCCCAGAAGAAACTCCTCTTCATATCTTGATACATCTTAGTTCCTTCCGGATGAATAGTGAACTTCGAACGATGACATTCCTCCAAGACTTCTTTCCTAATGTCTCCCACATTTGGAGCACACAATCTTCCTTTCTTTCTCAACCACTCATTTTGGTCATGACTAAAATCCTTCAAGTCATCGCTCTCTGTTCCATCCCTGAACTTCCTAATCCGCTCATCTAATACTGGATCCTCTCCTTGCTTAGAAGCAATCCTTTCAATCATAACTGGTCGAACTTCTAAACATGATAACATAGCAGTTTCTCTACTATATGCGCTTCAGATCTCCACTACACTCTGCAAGTTGTCAATGCTTCCAAATCCTTCCACTCAGCTATCTTTGCCAACACTGTATTCTAATGTTTTCTGCTAAATGCATCTGCAATCTTGTTGCGTTTTCCCGGTGTGTATTCAACACCAATGTCATACGCGGCTAAAAATTCTAGCCACCTCTGCTGTCTCATATTCAGTTCCTTCTGAGAGAATAAATACTTCAACGACTTATGATCCGTATAGAGCTCAAACCTCTCTCCCAAAAGGTAATGTCTCCACACCTTCAATGCAAATATCACTGCAGCTAATTCCAAATCATGTGTTAGATATCTAACCTCATGCGGTCTAAGTTGTCGAGAAGCATATGCAATCACTTTACCTCTCTGCATTAACACAGCTCCTAATCCAGTTCCACACGCATCTGTATATACTACCAAATTCTGATTCCCTTCTAGTATAACTAGTATAGGTGCATGAGTCAATAAGTGTTACAAGCTTTGGAATGCTTCCTCACACTTATCGGTCCAAAGAAACTTCACATCCTTTCACGTTAGCTTAGTCATCGGTGCTGCTATCCATGAAAAATCTTTAATGAACCTCCTATAATATCCAGGCAGTCCAAGAAAACTCTTTATCTTAGTCATTGTCTTGGGTCTCTTCCAATTATTCACGCTTTAATCTTAGTCAGATCTACAGACAACCCTTCCTCTGAGACTACAAGACCAAGAAACTTCACTTTCTTCTTCTAGAAATGACACTTTGAAAACTTCGCCTTCAATTGATGCTGCCTCAATGTCTCAAGCACCACCCTAAGATGAACTTCATGCTCCCTTTCATCCTTAGAGTTTATCAAAATATCATCTATAAATACCAACACGAACCTATCCAAGTGCTCTCAGAAAATTCAGTTCATTAAGTCTACAAAGAATGCTGGAGCATTAGTTAGTCTGAACGACATCACTAACCATTCATACGATCCATATCTAGTTCTAAAAGTCGTTAAAGGAATACTATCCTCTGCTACTCTAAGCGGATGGAAACCTGTTGCTAAATCCAACTGAGAAAGTACCTTGGCTCTACTCAACTGATCGAACAAATCATCAATTCTAGGCAACGTATATCGATTCTTTATCATCTTCTAATTCAACTTACAATAATCGATACATAACCTTAATGATCCACCCGGCTTCTTAGCAAACACTGCAGCTGCTTTCCAAGGTGAACTACTTGGCCTAATAAAATTCTTGCCTTCCAGATTCACCAACTGCACCTTCAACTCCCTCATCTCGGTAGGCGTCATCCTGCTTGGCGGTCTACTCACTGGTTCTGCTTCCAGCACCAAATCTATCTGAAACTCAATAACTCGTTTCGGTGGCAATCCTACTACAGGTTCAAAAACATCCGCGAATTCTCTAACCACAAAAACTCGATTCAACTCGTCTTCTACCTCCACAACACCAAACAAAACATTCACCTCACAACTATTGTTTTCTATGGTATAACAATCCGATCACTACAGTCAGGATGTCTAAGTGATATTTTCCTATCATGGAAAAGTATCCTACCATCATACTTACTTAACCAATCCATACCTAAAATAATTCCGAACCCTATGAAATTAAACACATGCAAACTGCAAACAAAGTCATGACCTAACAAATCAAACTCTAGGTGGTCACTCTGCATCCCAAGTGTCGCATACCCTCCTATCGGATTTGCAACCCTTAAGGAAGTAACTAAGTATGAGGGTTCTAGGTTAAGCTTATCTACCAAACAACAAGATATAAAAGAATGTGATGCACCAGTATCAAACAGGATGCTAACTGACATACCATGAATCAGAAGCGTACCTCCCAACACAGCTTTTCCTTTTTCCTTTGTTGTTGGCCTCGAGGTAGCTGGCTTTAATGCAAACATCTTTCCTTTGCCATCCTTAGTTGGCTCTTTGCACTGGTTCTTGTAATGACCAATTTGATCGCATTTGAAACACCTCACCTCTTTCTTCTCTGCAGCTTTCTTTCCTTTGCCTGTCCGGCACTCATAGGCATAGTGTCCCTTCTTGTCACACTTGTAACAGACCACTTCTTCCTTTCCCTTCTTAGCAGCTCAAGCCTTCTGAGCTCCTTTCTTGTAGAAAAACTTTCTTTTCTGACTCCGCCCCACCTGGACTTCCTTTTCCTTGTTTCTCTCCAGAGAAGCAAGCATCTCCTCATTCCTCGGAGCCACTTCCACTACAACATCACATGGATCCCTGATATGCGGCAATGTAGCCTTTGCCAACTCAGGCTTCAATCCCCTAATGAACTTCTCATTTCTCTTAATATTAGTATCAACCGCATCATAGCCATATCATGCTTGCTCCTCAAACCTCCTTGCATACTCCAGCACAGTCATATCCCCCTGCTCCAATTCAGCAAACTTTCCGAGTAGAGCAGACTTCGCAATCTCAGACATAAACCTCTCCTCAAACCTCCTCTTAAACTCAGTCCATGTCATCGTCTCCTTTTTAACTCCAATTGTAACACTGTTCCACTAGTACAACGCTGCCCCTTGCAGCTGTCTCAAAGTGGGTCTTCTCTTCTTCTTATCATTGAGCCCCAAATCTGCAAAGATTCTCTCACAATGCAGCAACCGGTTTTATACTTCAATAGTGTCTTCAGTTCCGATGAATGGCTTTCCTCCCAGCCTAGCATAGTCTCTACTCAAAATAGCATGGTTGTTGACCACCGGAGCTTCCTAATTCCCAACTCCAGCATTTCCTCCAACCACTCCAGCAGTAATACCCGCCCGCATCATGTTGACAAAGAACTGATACATTGCTCCCATGTTAACTTGCGGGACTCCAGCACCCACATTTCCAGCTTGTGCCTAACCTGGGTTTCTCTTGGTATTTGGTCTAGCATTTCCATTGGTAGTGGTGCTTCCCCCCCAAGTTTAACTCTTCCACTTCTAGCATCCATATATGTATTCAAACCTCGCGAGATACAGAAGAATAGCCTAAGAGGGATAAGAGAATAGAGATAAAGCGTATACTCATATATAGAAAATACAAGTACGTTACTATAGCGTTATCTCATACCCCAATCTTATCTCTAATTCCTTAGGATTATGTTTTAAAAAAATCATTTATTTTTAAAGTTTTTCATAAACTTATGCTCTGATACTAAGTTGTAACATCCCCTATCTAGAGGCCCGAAGATAAGCGCTACAGATGCTGCAGTCATCCATAGTATTAACTTCTGCTGACCAAATATGGTAATGTTAATGGTATCCATAATATCAGAAGCACTTGAATATGAAATAAAAATTATCACAGATTAAAACATTTTTCCGATTACATTTCAAAAAAATATTTCATATCCAAGTTACATAATCCCAATTGTTTCCTAGGTTCAGATCAAATATAATTATTACAAAATACGCCAAGAGCAATATATGAAGATGCCCACTTGGATGACCAGAGTACTAAATAGTCATAACAGACTTAATACAACACAGCGGAAATAAAAACATAACAACTCTTAAATATTGCTAGCATCAGCCTCCTGCTCATCTTCGGAAGCTTTATTCATCCACCTACTAAAACCTGAAAATCCTCAACCCTCAGCCTACTCAAATCAATTTTGAGCACCCGAGAGTTTAAGGGAAAAACATAAACTTCGAGTTAGACATAAAGCCTGGTGTGAATAACACAATACATCTCGGTTATTTGGTATTAAGTAAGACCATGCCGCTTAGGAGAACGGGTTTCTCCTCACTAATATACTTTTAAAACATATCGTTTGCAAATCTTAACCCTTCAACCAAAACTAGTTAAAACAATAATATCATATCATGAAAGCATATAAATCAGGTAATAAGTGGACTATCTGTCCGAACACTGTAGTTTTGTTTGGTTAACAACTAACCTTTGGCTGACTCGGGCCAACCAGACAAAACACACAAATAATCTAACTTCTGTTAGATACTCCTCTTCTGGACGGTCTGTCCCTAACTTAATTTTCTAGGGTTAACTGATCCTAATGGTTTTATGGGCTCACAAGTAACCTATTCTCTGTACATATATTCCTTTCTGTGTGTAACATCATTTTAGTCTTACCTGTGACAAAGCCCTACACACTGGAATTTTGGACTAAATTAGCTAGGACCCAATAGCTAATGTATAAGGCGTGACCCTATACCAGTCCCATCTGGTATTCTAATATCTGAGTCATTTTACTTAGGGTTAACTACCCATGAATTTTTTTGAAAACCTTTTCTTTCAAAATGATTTAGTCCTTTAAATCAAACTTTAAACAAGGAAAATATACTCTATGCTTTACTTAATCACGTTTCCATGTTATATATTGTAACGACCCGTAAATTTCAACTGTTTAATAACGTAATTAGTTGAAATTTTGTGAAATTTTAAACGATAAAATTTTGAAATAAAAATTTAATATTTGGAATGCATCTAGTTAAACATAGCAACTGGTAAATTGTCGTCCGAAAATATGAAAGTTTATTTCGCGCATAAATTCACTTCAACTTAATCAGCTAAAAAGCGGTGAAAATAAAACGTTTTCGAAACCTAAATATTTTTACATAGAAAAATTCTAAACCATCTTCTGAGCAAGATGTCAGTTTGTCGTTTTTCCAAATTCGGACATCTTTGGCTCCGTCGATCTTATTTTTCAGTGTTTTTCTTGCATTTTCCGCTATTAGAAAATTCGAATTTTTATAATTCAATCATACCACTGATATCTGTATACCGTTTTGATCGTCTCGTCGTGGTGATCTCTAAGGTATATTCAATTCTGTGCTTTGAAGTCCGGTACGTGACGAAACCGTGAAACGGTTCATTGTATCGGTACGTATTGATCCTTTTGAATTCCTCTACCCATTCAATTGCCCAACGGTCCAATTTCGAAGAGTCATTTCCTTTATTATTCCCTGGAATCTTGTGCTTGACTTTTTCCATAACCACACTGTTGTATTTATTGCGGTACGTTAAATTTCTGACCTTTTCTATTCTTTCTGCTACTTTGGTCCATTCTGACCCTTCATATCAAATATATGTATTATGGAGTACTGGGTTGCCTATGTACCTGCTTCGGAAATTCATTTGTTTTCTTCGAGAGAAGCTGTTCTCATCTTCCTCTTTGATACAGTCGCACACGAGTGCTACCGCCACAACCATCCCCTCGTCCCAAACCCAGAGCCGGCCTCCACTCGCCATCGACCAGACCCGCCAAAGCCTCGGCTGCCCTGACCCGTTTCCTCTCACCACCCTTTGAGATCGACACCGACGCTTCACCTCGCAAGCACCACTTTTCTCCTTCCCATCCACCACTCCTCCACGTGCAGCCGAGATCGAAGCTTTCGCCCTCGTCCATTTTTCTCTCTTGCAGCCATTCACCCAAGGCTTTATCCGGCCAACTTATCATTTGTTGATAGGTATATTGTAATGGTATGCTGCTATATATATAAAAATTATATTTTTCTATGTTATACACTATATTATATGTTATGGGATATATTGAATTTATAAAGTGTTTCTGCATATAATTTTGGTTGGCCGTTCATATTTGTTGCATATATATAACAGTTCATATGCATAGTTTGAATGTATAAATAAGTTTCGGCATACACACACACACACATATATATATATATGTTTGTTTATATTATTAGTTTATATGTATGTGCGTCAAGAGTATTCAATATAGATACTGTCTAGATTTTGGAAATCTTACAGTAAAGTGAATATATGTTAGTATACCTATTATGTAACAGTTTCATTTATATATATATTATCTATATGTTTGTTATAAAAGTTTATACAGTTTATATATATGTTTGTAGTTATAATATGTTAATCATGTATATAGTTTGTTGTTCACCTGAGTATATTTGCAGAGTAAAATTTATGTTCATATATATATATATGTCTGTGTATAACTAAATGTTAGGCATGTTGCTATATATTTAGGTAAATTATTATATAAACTTGTTAGTGTAGACTGTATGTCAGTAGTGGTGTATATATGAAGTACAAAAGGAGGAAGCTTTCGGTTGATAACTAAGGGTGCCCACGTTTTCAATAATTTGTATGATTTGGGACTTGTTTTCGTCAGTCAGTGTGTAACCTATGCTTTCAGGTTTTTAATATTTGTGCTATTTCTTTAAAAAAAAAAATAGTGTTAATATTAATATATATATTTTTATGCAAATGTTATATATATTACTCTGATTCATTTGCTCTGTTATGGAGATATATTTATATTTATACAGACGTGTTATATAAAGCAGTTGTTTACGGTTGTTTGTATGATAGAAATAATATCATGGCGTCTGCATATATTTAGAAATTTTGCTTTGGACCCATTTTGCTTTTATAAAGATTTAGTGTATGTATAGTAATAATAAATTTCAAAAATATATATTGTGTATATATTTTATTTTTCAATGTTTCATTTTTGGCAACTGTTATATATTGGTTGTATATAATAAGTTATATACAAGTATATCATGTGTTTTAAGTTGAATCCAAAGATACAACTTTTAAAGGTGTATGAATATGATTTTTAGTTATATACAATTATTTACATAAGTTGTTTATCATCATCAATCCAGTTCTGATTTGATTTCGTCTATTCCTATTTATCAGTTTTGATCGTTGATTTCGTGCCATCGCGTTTTGTTTTGGAATTCGTGCCTGGATTCGTAGCCCATTTCTTCTATCTTCTTTAGCCTCGAAAGGTGAGCACTCACTCACGATTAACGTTCTTTTATTTATTAAATTTGATTTCAATTGAAACGACAATTGAAATACGCTGCTGTTAGTTAAATACACTGTTATATATGTTAGTGCCTGTATCAGTTCACCTGTGACATCTGACACCATTATCTGTTAATTATTTATGCGATGATAATACAGTTTGGCTGATAATTGATTGATTGTTGATGTTTATATTGGACGTTAAATTGTTAATTTTAAATGATAAATAGTATGCAATTGAACTTGATATAGGATGGTTAAATGTTAAATTTGATTAACTGACATTTGTATAATATGACCCCTTTAACTGTTAAATTTATTGACACGTAGGATTTATTTAATTACATTTTGAACCTATGAATGTATATTGTTAAATTGATGATGTAAAAATTGTAAATTGAATGACAAGTGGAAACCGTAATGTAATAATCTTTAATCTACATGAAATGATAGTGTAGATTCTAGAAATAATTATATTAATTCGTACAAATAACAATGCGAATTAATACGATTATTTCGGGATTATTTGAATTGATTATTGGATTGATATTGATTGTTGTTATTGCTTGTTTATTTACTTTGACACCATCCCAGTTATCACACTGCAAGTTCCCTTTGTTATATTTTGATTTTGAATAGAATTGGAATCGGGTTGAAATGATAAATACCCAATTTGAACTTTGACCTAGGATAGGAAATTAAATAAAAACCCGATTGGTCAATAATTTGATTTAAAATAAAACGAAGATTTTATTTGAATAAATAATATGGTTTTGAAATGAAATTGAAATTTGAATTTTAATGAAAGGAAAATGTTAATATTTAATAATCTGAAATAAAATATTAACAATGTAATTGATGAAAGAATGTTGTTTAATTTGAGAAATGATTGAATTAACTTTGAAATGATTTAATAATTTAGTTTGAAATTATAACTAAGTTTGAAATTATTAAACTTTGAAATGATTTAATAATTAAGTTTGAAATTATAATTAAGTTGAAATTATTAAACTTTGAAATGATTTAATAATTAAGTTTTGAATTATTTAATAATTAATTAAGGCTGAATCATTTAATGATTAAATTGAACTGAATTCTTTGATAAGAGAAATTGAACTTTTGAATAAGTGAATTTTACTTCGTAAATAATTGAAATTGAATTTCTTATTTAAGTAAGTTTTTGGAAAATTATTTATGAAAGTAAATAACTGAAATTGATTTCTTTAACAAGAAATAAAATATGATTTATTGAAATTAATGTAAGACTTGAAATTTAAAGAATTGGATTTGATGAATTTAATTTAATTCAATTTATAAGTTGAATTTAAATAATGGATTTAATGAATTGGAAATTCAATAGAAATTGTTTGAATGATAAAGTAACTTAACGAAAATTGAATGGAATCGATAATGAGTTTAAATTGATTTGAATGTTAAATTAAATTTATTTAAATGATTTCGGAATGAAACTTATATACGAACTTGAATCAATATTTGAATTGTTTAAATAGAAATTGGAATTGTATTATAAGATTTTGAAATGGTAAATTGGAAGTTTTGAAACGTAAATTATTGGAAATTGGTTTTGAAAGACAAATGAATTGTTGGTTTACGAATTCTATTTGATATTGAATTGATTTGGTTTTGAAATAAATAAACGACCAATCGGTGTAATAATTACGAAAGTTATTAAAGAGACCGGAATTCGGTTATGGATATACTCTCTATCTAAACCGAAAACCACTTTAATAACTATACGCGGAGTGATGATCCAGAATGAAGTGGTTGGAATGATGTACGTGATGACTAAAGAAAGAGAACGATAATGGATAGCCTTGACACTTGTGTCAAATTGGAAATGACTAAAACAGGAGCTGTGCCGGGCCAATGGAGGATTAGCTACCTCAAGTGGACACACTTCTTCGAACTACTTATACTTGTTGTCGATTGGTGGACCCTTGATTTTGGGAGTGTTGTTTCACGGTGTTGCGGGCGTTGCGGCGTTGCGTTCTCACCAATCCGGATCAGGCGAACGGTAGTATCACTACCTTGGGTATTGCCTCATGTGCCTTGTCATACTTGTATTCCATTTATACGCGACCACTACGATTTTGATTTGTACCTTTAGTATATGGATTGCCCTCTGGTGACTTCCGGTTTTGGGGAAACTACGGTCTTGTATATGCTTTTGGGAATAAAAATGTGTTAAGGGTGGAATGGGCCATGACTTAATGCTATTTTGATATCTTTTTATATTACTGATAGACATTATCTACTTATCGTACACTACTACATAGTAGATAGTTTAACGGATCCTTAAAGGATGGTTATTCCAAACATCCTTTGAGTTACTTGTATTTCAATTGCTATTTCACTTGAGTTGGATTTATTAATATAAGAATGTTAATCCTGACTCGAGTGTCTTGTGTTTTTGCTTTACGCTCGGGTCAGACTGAGTGTACCAGTATTCAAGACTCACCTTTGGAGTTGGAGCTTTGCTTGAAGATCCAGCCATCTATTCTGCTTTCAGTATTCGATGATTCCAGTGATGTATTCTGATTTGTATCTGATGTATCGTGTCACTCTTCCGTTGTATCTGGTTTAACTCTGATGTATCGTATTACTCTTCTGTTGTAAACTCTGATGTATTTTATATATTCATATAGTAGCTTCATGAACTACTATCTCTTTTATTTCCGCTGCATTTATTACTCTGTGTCTGTGATCTGTGATTATTTATTTGCTGTATATGTTCAGTTTTGCCAAATTTAAATTAACAACGCGGTATTTTGAGCAATTCAATTCCGGCATGAGTGTCTACCTATACACTTATAATGGATGCGAATGGTCCAAAATATCGGGTCGTTACAGTTGGTATCAGAGCTTTGGTAGCTCTAGGCAAAACTTAACATATAGGGTAAATGTATTTACAGAATCACTCTCATTCGAGTTTCAATCTCTTCCTTTTGACTCGATTCCCTCGAATTTTGGAACGTTCCCTCGGTTTCGAAATTCATTCGTGTCCCTCACTATTCGTCTTTTTTCAATCCTGGAGCATCCCATAACTCCATTCTGAATGTTATCTATAATAGATCGGCGGTCTCGCCAATCTTCGAATGATTCGTAAAGGAGCAAAACTCCTTTACAATAGGCATTGATTTACCGGAGATTTCTGTATCCTCGGTTTACGATGCTATCTATCTCCTGCTATACCTGAATTCTATTTCTTGAGATCGAATGTCGATTTACCTCGGAATTCTACACCGATCTTATTTTTGAAGTCACGGTTGACCCGGTTAAGGTTGCCCGCGATTTATATAAACTTATCCATTGCCCTATTTTGTTATTTAATTATCTTATCTTCTGTTTCAAACTTATTTTCGAATCAAATTTCTCTTTGATTTGAGTCCATCAAATTTGAATCTCTGTCTTTGCTTTGAAATCTATTCTTATATAGTCGAGCGAGGAAGTGTATTTGTAAATTAATATTTAAAATATTATTTCCAAATTTGGAAAATGAAATAAATTTGTTTGATTATATTGTGAAAATATAAGTAAAAAAAATTTCTGGAATTTAATAGGTTAATTAAATTGTTTGTTTGAAATGATAATATTTGATTATCATTTATTGTTCTAAATAAATTTATAAATACGGTTTATAAATTGATTTGGAATTTGAAATGAATTTAATTCAGAAATTTGAGAATTTAGTTTCTGGTGATTTCGAACTTTGGTTTTAAAATTTTAAAGTATATATAATTGAACGTATTTTCGAATAGCAATCATTTCAAAGAAATTTTAGATGTTTAAACCAGTGCTCTTCTCTTTGTCGCTGGAAAATAATTTCGGTGATGGCGGCCGCATCATCGACATTCATTTTCGAGTTTCGAAGTGGAGAAACCATTTTGTAGCTTTGCTACGGTTTTGCTTTGGAAAAATATTTTGATTTGAATTTCTTCAGTATATTTTGATTTATATATATATATAAGTATCTTATTTTAAAACTTAATTTGATTTGATATAAATATATTATATATATCTCTAAATTGTTTAAAGTTAATCGGAAATCTAATTCTTAAATTTTGTTAAACGATAATTTTAATTATAAATAAAACCAAAATTTGGAATAAATATTTAGACTTGATTAATTGAATTTGGAAAATTTTATTTGTATATTGTTCAACTGCATTCTAATACAACTTAACTAAATCATTCAGAAGTTGAATATGTAATTGGATAATATATAGTATAAATTGAATTTATAAATAAAATTTGAGTGTCTATAATAAATGTCATAAACTAAATTTTGATTTAAAGATGTTAATAGAGTTAGATAGGATAATAAGTAAACTCAGTTAATAATGAAATAAATTTGTTTTGAAAGAATTAATAAATTTGTTTTGAAAGAATGAATAAATTGGAATTTGATCAACCTATGAAAATACCTTGAATTTAAAAGCAATTAGTGAATATAAATTTATTTAAATCGAAACTTTTATGGTTTAAATTAATTTATATGGGTTAAATATATGTGATTAGATATATTAAGTAGAATAAATATAACAATGATTTGGAATAAAGAAGAATTTAAATTGTTGAAAAAATATGATTATAATAAAAGACTATTCAAATTTATGGTTTCAGGAATTGTAAATTGAAGATAATTGAATAATAAGATAATGAATTTAGAAATAGTTGAGATTGATTTTAGGGAAATCAAATGGATTAAATCAATTATTGAATATCAATTAATTTAAATTTGAATTTATATGGTTTAAATTAATTGTTATTTTGTATTTCAAATCTGTTTTTCTTTCAGGTTGTTTCTATTCTCCTACCTCGTTCCTTTTCGGGGACGAAAAGTTTTGAGTGGGGGAGAGTGTAACGACCCGTAAATTTCAACTGTTTTAATAACGTAATTAGTTAAAATTTTGTGAAATTTTAAACGATAAAATTTTGAAATAAAAATTTAATATTTGGAATGCATCTAGTTAAACATAGCAACTGGTAAATTTTCGTCCGAAAATATGAAAGTTTATTTCGCGCGTAAATTCACTTCAACTTAATCAGCTAAAAAGCGGTGAAAATAAAATGTTTTCGAAACCTAAATATTTTTACATAGAAAAATTCTAAACCATCTTCTGAGCAAGATGTCAGTTTGTCATTTTTCCAAATTCGGACATCTTTGGCTCCGTCGATCTTATTTTTCAGTGTTTTTCTTGCATTTTCCGCTATTAGAAAATTCGAATTTTTATAATTCAATCATACCACTGATATCTGTATACCGTTTTGATCGTCTCGTCGTGGTGATCTCTAAGGTATATTCAATTCTGTGCTTTGAAGTCCGGTACGTGACGAAACCGTGAAACGGTTCATTGTATCGGTACGTATTGATCCTTTTGAATTCCTCTACCCATTCAATTGCCCAACGGTCCAATTTCGAAGAGTCATTTCCTTTATTATTCCCTGGAATCTTGTGCTTGACTTTTTCCATAACCACTGTGTTGTATTTATTGCGGTACGTTAAATTTCTGACCTTTTCTATTCTTTCTGCTACTTTGGTCCATTCTGACCCTTCATATCAAATATATGTATTATGGAGTACTGGGTTGCCTATGTACCTGCTTCGGAAATTCATTTGTTTTCTTCGAGAGAAGCTGTTCTCATCTTCCTCTTTGATACAGTCGCACACGAGTGCTACCGCCACAACCATCCCCTCGTCCCAAACCCAGAGCCGGCCTCCACTCGCCATCGACCAGACCCGCCAAAGCCTCGGCTGCCCTGACCCGTTTCCTCTCACCACCCTTTGAGATCGACACCGACGCTTCACCTCGCAAGCACCACTTTTCTCCTTCCCATCCACCACTCCTCCACGTGCAGCCAAGATCGAAGCTTTCGCCCTCGTCCATTTTTCTCTCTGGCAGCCATTCACCCAAGGCTTTATTCGGCCAACTTCTCATTTGTTGATAGGTATATTGTAATGGTATGCTGCTATATATATAAAAATTATATTTTTCTATGTTATACACTATATTATATGTTATGGGATATATTGAATTTATAAAGTGTGTCTGCATATAATTTTGGTTGGCCGTTCATATTTGTTGCATATATATAACAGTTCATATGCATAGTTTGAATGTATAAATAAGTTTCGGCATACACACACATATATATATGTTTGTTTATATTATTAGTTTATATGTATGTGCGTCAAGAGTATTCAATATAGATACTGTCCAGATTTTGGAAATCTTACAGTAAAGCGAATATATGTTAGTATACCTATTATGTAACAGTTTCATTTATATATATATTATCTATATGTTTGTTATAAAAGTTTATACAGTTTATATATATGTTTGTAGTTATAATATGTTAATCATGTATATAGTTTGTTGTTCACCTGAGTATATTTGCAGAGTAAAATTTATGTTCATATATATATGTCTGTGTATAACTAAATGTTAGGCATGTTGCTATATATTTAGGTAAATTATTATATAAACTTGTTAGTGTAGACTGTATGTCAGTAGTGGTGTATATATGAAGTACAAAAGGAGGAAGCTTTCGGTTGATAACTAAGGGTGCCCACGTTTTCAATAATTTGTATGATTTGGGACTTGTTTTCGTCAATCAGTGTGTAACCTATGCTTTCAGGTTTTTAATATTTGTGCTATTTCTTAAAAAAAAAAATAGTGTTAATATTAATATATATATTTTTATGCAAATGTTATATATATTACTCTGATTCATTTGCTCTGTTATGGAGATATATTTATATTTATACAGACGTGTTATATAAAGCAGTTGTTTACGGTTGTTTGTATGATAGAAATAATATCATGGCGTCTGCATATATATTTAGAAATTTTGCTTTGGACCCATTTTGCTTTTATAAAGATTTAGTGTGTGTATAGTAATAATAAATTTCAAAAATATATATTGTGTATATATTTTATTTTTCAATGTTTCATTTTTGGCAACTGTTATATATTGGTTGTATATAATAAGTTATATACAAGTATATCATGTGTTTTAAGTTGAATCCAAAGATACAACTTTTAAAGGTGTATGAATATGATTTTTAGTTATATACAATTATTTACATAAGTTATTTATCATCATCAATCCAGTTCTGATTTGATTTCGTCTATTCCTATTTATCAGTTTTGATCGTTGATTTCGTGCCATCGCGCTTTGTTTTGGAATTCGTGCCTGGATTCGTAGCCCATTTCTTCTATCTTCTTTAGCCTCGAAAGGTGAGCACTCACTCACGATTAACGTTCTTTTATTTATTAAATTTGATTTCAATTGAAACGACAATTGAAATACGCTGCTGTTAGTTAAATACACTGTTATATATGTTAGTGCCTGTATCAGTTCACCTGTGACATCTGACACCATTATCTGTTAATTATTTATGCGATGATAATACAGTTTGGATGATAATTGATTGATTGTTGATGTTTATATTGGACGTTAAATTGTTAATGTTAAATGATAAATAGTATGCAATTGAACTTGATATAGGATGGTTAAATGTTAAATTTGATTAACTGACATTTGTATAATATGACCCCTTTAACTGTTAAATTTATTGACACGTAGGATTTATTTAATTACACTTTGAACCTCTGAATGTATATTGTTAAATTGATGATGTAAAAATTGTAAATTGAATGACAAGTGGAAACCGTAATGTAATAATCTTTAATCTACATGAAATGATAGTGTAGATTCTAGAAATAATTATATTAATTCGTACAAATAACAATGCGAATTAATACGGTTATTTCGGGATTATTTGAATTGATTATTGGATTGATATTGATTGTTGTTATTGCTTGTTTATTTACTTTGACACCATCCCAGTTATCACACTGCAAGTTCCCTTTGTTATATTTTGATTTTGAATAGAATTGGAATCGGGTTGAAATGATAAATACCCAAATTGAACTTTGACCTAGGATAGGAAATTAAATAAAAACCCGATTGGTCAATAATTTGATTTAAAATAAAACGAAGATTTTATTTGAATAAATAATATGGTTTTGAAATGAAATTGAAATTTGAATTTTAATGAAAGGAAAATGTTAATATTTAATAATCTGAAATAAAATATTAACAATGTAATTGATGAAAGAATGTTGTTTAATTTGAGAAATGATTGAATTAACTTTGAAATGATTTAATAATTTAGTTTGAAATTATAACTAAGTTTGAAATTATTAAACTTTGAAATGATTTAATAATTAAGTTTGAAATTATAATTAAGTTGAAATTATTAAACTTTGAAATGATTTAATAATTAAGTTTTGAATTATTTAATAATTAATTAAGGCTGAATCATTTAATGATTAAATTGAACTGAATTCTTTGATAAGAGAAATTGAACTTTTGAATAAGTGAATTTTACTTCGTAAATAATTGAAATTGAATTTCTTATTTAAGTAAGTTTTTGGAAAATTATTTATGAAAGTAAATAACTGAAATTGAATTTCTTTAACAAGAAATAAAATATGATTTATTGAAATTAATGTAAGACTTGAAATTTAAAGAATTGGATTTGATGAATTTAATTTAATTCAATTTATAAGTTGAATTTAAATAATGGATTTAATGAATTGGAAATTCAATAGAAATTATTTGAATGATAAAGTAACTTAACGAAAATTGAATGGAATCGATAATGAGTTTAAATTGATTTGAATGTTAAATTAAATTTATTTAAATGACTTCGGAATGAAACTTATATACGAACTTGAATCAATATTTGAATTGTTTAAATAGAAATTGGAATTGTATTATAAGATTTTGAAATGGTAAATTGGAAGTTTTGAAACGTAAATTATTGGAAATTGGTTTTGAAAGACAAATGAATTGTTGGTTTACGAATTCTATTTGAAATTGAATTGATTTGGTTTTGAAATAAATAAACGACCAATCGGTGTAATAATTACGAAAGTTATTAAAGAGACCGGAATTCGGTTATGGATATACTCTCTATCTAAACCGAAAACCACTTTAATAACTATACGCGGAGTGATGATCCAGAATGAAGTGGTTGGAATGATGTACGTGATGACTAAAGAAAGAGAACGATAATGGATAGCCTTGACACTTGTGTCAAATTGGAAATGACTAAAACAGGAGCTGTGCCGGGCCAATGGAGGATTAGCTACCTCAAGTGGACACACTTCTTCGAACTACTTATACTTGTTGTCGATTGGTGCACCCTTGATTTTGGGAGTGTTGTTTCACGGTGTTGCGGGCGCTGCGGCGTTGCGTTCTCACCAGTCCAGATCAGGCGAACGGTAGTATCACTACCTTGGGTATTGCCTCATGTGCCTTGTCATACTTGTATTCCATTTATACGCGACCACTACGATTTTGATTTGTACCTTTAGTATATGGATTGCCCTTTGGTGACTTCCGGTTTTGGGGAAACTACGGTCTTGTATATGCTTTTGGGAATAAAAATGTGTTAAGGGTGGAATGGGCCATGACTTAACGCTATTTTGATATCTTTTTATATTACTGATAGACATTATCTACTTATCGTACACTACTACATAGTAGATAGTTTAACGGATCCTTAAAGGATGGTTATTCCAAACATCCTTTGAGTTACTTGTATTTCAATTGCTATTTCACTTGAGTTGGATTTATTAATATAAGAATGTTAATCCTGACTCGAGTGTCTTGTGTTTTTGCTTTACGCTTGGGTCAGACTGAGTGTACCAGTATTCAAGACTCACCTTTGGAGTTGGAGCTTTGCTTGAAGATCCAGCCATCTATTCTGCTTTCAGTATTCGATGATTCCAGTGATGTATTCTGATTTGTATCTGATGTATCGTGTCACTCTTCCGTTGTATCTGGTTTAACTCGGATGTATCGTATTATTCTTCTGTTGTAAACTCTGATGTATTTTATATATTCATATAGTAGCTTCATGAACTACTATCTCTTTTATTTCCGCTGCATTTATTACTCTGTGTCTGTGATCTGTGATTATTTATTTACTGTACATGTTCAGTTTTGCCAAATTTAAATTAACAACGCGGTATTTTGAGCAATTCAATTCCGGCATGAGTGTCTACCTATACACTTATAATGGATGCGAATGGTCCAAAATATCGGGTCGTTACATATATACTTTACACAAAACTATGTTGATGAAAAAATTTAACCTTTGAAAATACCCCTTTCGAGACCAAGTAAAACCATAGGCCGAAGGCCAAAACATATCCTTTCGAAACCATTCATAATAAACCTTTCGAAAGCTTTGAAAAACATCACATTCGAAAGCTTAAAAACCTTAGACATCCTATCTTTAAAACACTTAACATTGCCTTTAGCAAACATTAGAAATCTTCCGTTTAAACCTTTTGAAACCATTGGGGAACCACCCCTTCGAAACCTTCATCTAGACCTTTCGAAAGCATTAAAATCCTTTGCAAACATCAAACCTTTCGAAAGCATTTGGGTTCAAGTAAAACATGTGGAAACCTTTTTGAAACCATTTAAAACTATGTTATTCGAAACCTTTGGGTTCTTCTTTAAAAATCTTAAAAGGATCATAAAAGAACAAGGTCGAAAGCAACACTTTTGAAAGCTATTTCCTAAGTGAAAGAAGTGATGGTGTCGAAACCATTCCCTTTGAAAGTAATGGAGAAGCAGCTTGTATTTTAAAACAAAGGGGCCTTTCGAACGCACTGCATCGAAAGGAAAAAGGCAGCCGCAAGGGGGGTTTTGACCTAGTCGAAAGCCATTGCTTAAAACAAAAAGGCGCAACCATATCTTTAAAACAATTCAACCCAGACGAAAACTAACCAAGTCGAAAGCTAATTAAGTCGAAAGCAAAGCAGGCGTATTCTCTTTTAAAAACGAAGACATGCTTTGACCCCTTCGGAAGCCCATGCTTCGACTTCATGCCTCCCGCCTTAGTCCAATTTGCTACGTATCAAGTATTGATACCAGGCGCATTGGTTTCGATGGAGATGGAGGCGGAAGTACTAGGTCGGAAGCAAGGTGCCAAAAGTGGCGAAATATGTAAAATGCATGTTTAAACTGATTTTTAGCTTTTTAAAGTAATCTTTCTAACTAACCCGCTTTGTTTGTCAAAATATGATTGGTTGCTAATTTTCTTCTCTAAAAGTGCTGCCAAAATTTCAGAAGTAAACAATTTAAATAATTTACAAAATACCCCTTCTCCTTTTATAAATATATATAAAACATTTAAGTCCCATACCGTAAATAATTTTATATATTCTTAAAAACACTTAGGAAAATTCTACAAAAATTCCTATAAATCATTTTTAATTTGTTTTCTAACATCTATAAATTTCAAACCCAAAACATATATAATTTAGCCATAAATTATTTTAAACTCAAATAATCATTTTCTTCACTAGAAAATTAGTATTAAATCAGCATTAATTCTGAAAATTATGAAAATTAAAACCCATCTCTAAAATTCCATTTCTGATCTAAATCTAAATTCGCAATGCATTTGGATGTCATTTAATAGGGTTTTCACATCAAAACATACCATAAAATCTATATGAATTATCATAAATCACCAACAAGCATATATATCCATTTTATCATTCAAAATCATGGCAAAACACTTGCAAATAATTATCTTTCTCTTGTTCTTGCTTAATGGTGGTCGGCCTCTTAGTTTTAAATTTTTGCAAATGAACGTATGAAATGAATGAGTGTAAGGGTTCAGGGTATAAGGATCTACTTATTCCTATTTTGCCCCTTATCTAACTTCCCTAACTTATTTTATTTTAACTCATGTTAGTTCATTTGTTAACATGGCATAACTACCCTTACTAATCACAATCTTAATCCCCTAATCATTACATTGTTTCATTTAATTTAACCAATTAAATGTCCTAAATAATGTTACTCAAAAATAGGGTTGTTAGAACTAGCATGCCTTCTTGCTTCAACCGAATAAATTTCTCTAACTATACTCCTTCCTCGGCTCTAGAAAGAAACTTCATCTCAAAGCATCTTTGAAACTCAGCCCAAGTGATCTCTCCTCCGTCGATCACTGCCTCAACTACCTCCCACCAACTAAATACCTCACCTTGTAACTGCCAGTAGTTAACTGTATCTACATCTCATCAGCAAGATCTATTAACCTAAAGATCCTATCATAAGAATGAATCCATGTCCTTGAATCTATATATGACCCAGCCCCTATATATGGCTTTCCCCAATGGCTAGCGAAATACTTACATAACTTAGCAAAGTCTACGGCTGGTGGGTGGGCATGAACTGCAACTATTGCTCTCTCTGTAGGTCCTCTAGTGGAATTAAGATCAGCTTGTCCCCTTACCTAAAGATACCGACAAAACCAAAATAGGACGTTCATGCCCAGAATCTCGGCTGCATCGCCTGAGCCTGAACCTACGGGATCGCTCATATTTTATATGTGATTTTTAAGAATTTTATTAGAAAATTTCTATAGATAGTATAGGCACGAATAAGAGATAACATAGGCATGGAGAGAGAGATTATGATATATAGAATTTTTGGAATTTTTTTAACATATATATACACACTTTGGAAACCCATTTTGAATTTTTTCGAAAAACCATTCTCTTTTCAAAAACCTTTGAAGTACGTTCTCTCTATATGCTCCTAATCCCTAAGGAACTTTGAACCTAGGCTCCGATACCAAATGTGACAACCGCACCCTTCGACACACCGATCCAAAGTCTAAGGTGAATTTCAGACTCGTGTCGATGCCAAGAAGTACGAGCTATTGAGTTTTTATAACATTATAGAGACTAAAAAAAGTAAATTGATATGATCTAAGATTTGCTAGACTTTCAGAACTCATAGCAGAATGGAACAAAATATGAATACTGAAAATATCCATCTTAGAAAATATCCCAAAACACAATCTCAAAAAAATAGACGTAGTCAAATACCGAGTACATAAAAATTACACTCAAAGTTTGATAAAAGGAATACTAAGTACTGATAAGATAAACAATTACATGGAGAGTAAATAAAGGATAAGAAATCCTATGATGAGCTCACCTCTGCACATACTGAAATTGGGCTAAATCATCTACTGCCCTGTTCTCCTGTAGTGGGGAAAGAAAGGAAAAAGGAGGTCAGACAAAAGTCTGGTGAATTAGTGTAAGTTTAATATATGGTGATCATGTGCAGTTAACTTTAATTCTACCCTATCTGACCTAGGGTATCCTAAAAGTGTATGTGCATTCCTAGGGTCTAGTACTTAGGGGTTTTTATCCAACACACACCTACACTACAGCTTGTGTAAGCTACTACAAGGATCGAACTACGAATCGAACCTCAATAATTAATAATCGGCCACTACTCCTAGAGCTATTCAATATGGAAACACTGCTACTAGAGCTACTTAATATGGAAATGCCGCTACTAGAGCCACTCGATACTGCTACTAAAGCTATCAATATAGAAACATCGCTAGCTACTCGATATGGAAATACTACTACAAGAGCTACATGGGAATAAATTTCCCATAACTATGACTACACGTAACCATAACTACACATCGAGGGGGAGCACGCAATGCCGACTCATCGGTGTACCTCATCTTCTGCATCCGTGTCCACCTTTCGACTGTAGTATACGCCTCTTATTGCATACGCTGGGATCCATCAACAACATAGTATCATGAGATGTCAGAATCGTGAATACCAAGTAGTCCCGTTGTGCTGGGCCTACACACTTCATTAGGCATGAGTCAGTGCTACGCATCCACCTAGAACCTTCTGTGAGTACCATTTACGATAGAATCACCCCCATTTAGTGAAGTACATTTACCCAACCCCACAACGTCCTAGAGTCATCTCATAAGGAACTAGCTTCCTTACTATCCATAACATCGACACATATGTATACAATATTATTATACATATGGTTAATAGTTTAGATTTTAACCCGAGCCTCAGGCCGAGGTTCATATTATGCATTTCAGCCTTTAAATGGTCGACCACTACATCTATCGATCGACCGCTTGCGGTCGGCCGCACAGGGTGAACGGTCGACCGGTCGCAGTGTAAATTTTAGGGTTTTTTGATTTTGTTTGCACTAAAAATTTGCACAAACAACCAATAGTGATTTTGTAGAGAAATAAATGAAGAATATGAAATGAATACAGAGGGAACAAGCAATTAAATAATAGAAAATCAAAGCAATAACAAAAACACAATGATTTATAGTGGTTCGACATTGTTTGCCTACGTCCACTTTGAATAGATAGATTTATTAATCACTTTGTCAACTGAGTACAATAGGGATCAGACGGAAATCCTTAGTTACAATAGAGTACAAAGCAAAAAGCAGCGTAATGGTCCCAAAAATGAACAATCAAGCCTTTAATTATAGAGGAAGACGGTGGAATATCTTCCTGAAAATTCCACAAAAGGATCTCCAAAACTATAAAGACCAACAGTGGCTCAAATCCCAAAAAATAGGGATCGGTGTCGATCCCTATTTTGGAGGAATATGGGGGTATGATTCCTATGAGAGCTTGTCCAAGTTGTAGTATGCTTAGCCTCCAAGTTTCATGCTAATTGGGTTAGTAGAACTTGAGTTATCGCTCAATCATTGTTGCAACATGTTATGCATCCTGATTTTGGCCGACCCCTATGAAAGGAAGAGGGTCGATCCCTCTCACTTAGTCCTTTTGAGGTGTGATCCTTAGGGAGTGCTCTCTACGGTCCCCAAATCTTGTTACCAAAGTTTCATATGTATTGGATTTACGGATTTCGAGATATTGATTATTTCCATTGAGCTGCACTTGTTTGGCTGAAATACGCCGATCCCTATGATTGAGAGTGAATATAGCCGATCCCTTTTGTATATTGTATTATATTCCATACTTGGAACGTTTTGTATAGCATATCTCTTCATTTCGTTTGACCATGGCTTCATATTACCATCTGTACTTGGCTTATGGATCCCACAATCATCGCTCTGGGCTTACTGACATTGATGATAGTCGAGTCTAACTTGTCCAATCAGTTCTGATATAGCCGTGTCAAAATGACGGATAACACTTGCCCTAGTACATCTTGTACTGAACATGACACGCTTTGAATTGAAGCAAGTTAGAGTCGTCGACAAGAAATCCATCCAGTTTTCTGAATAGTTTCGTCGAATTATTTTCCCAAAGTGTTGTATCTCTCTTTGATCGTCATGATGCTTGGTTGATTTCCAATAGTATAAATTCAGGATTATATTCCGTTAGTTGATATCTATTTCTGGTTCTACGAGACTAGTAACCTTGGCTATTTGATCCAGTCTCGACCTTTGAAAGCCTCGGGTTTGAATTTAATTTCCATCGATTTCATAAACTGAACTTTTAGAATATACACGTGAACATTCATGTACACGTTCTTGTCGTTGGCTCCCGAATGCATTGGCATGCTCACAGATCGTCGTTAATTTTCATTAAATTAGATGTAATTCCATTGCATTAATATTTATTTAATTTATAAAGTTTTTAGGTACATGTTTGCATGCACATAGGGTTCGTAACCGATCCCTTCTTTCTCTCTCTTTATGTTTTTAGGGATCGACATTCCTCTGGCCGTTCCCCCCTCTCTTTTTTTTAAATTAGGGATCAATTTTTTTTATAACCGATCCCTTTTTCCATTTTTTTATATGTATGTTGATATGGATCGGATGGATCTCCCTTGGGTAAGGACTGTACCCGACGCTTCTCAACACCGAGGACTTCATGTTTTCAGCTTCGTGGAGAGGCTAAGGCAAGCCAATCCCTCTAGCCTCATATATAAACTAACACTCTCCTCTCCATCCTTGACTTTAACTCATTTCTTCCTTGCTTTCATTTCCTTCAACATCGAACGCTTCCCCCTTTCTTCCTTCCTCAATTTCGAATCAAAATCTAATGCGACCCTTCATACTTTCACCAACATAATCCCTTTTTCCCTTCATCTTCGATCATCTCTAAGCTATTTTCCATCGCTGTTGACTTCTCCATGTCTCTCTACCAATTTATATACATAGGTAGGTTTTTAGTTTGCATGTGATGTCGATACGTGATGAGATAATGGGTTCGATCGTGTCATGGGTCGAATGAGAGGAGGAGAATAGCAGTGATATTGGGTTTAGTAAGGTGTTAGAAGAGGAGAAGGAAGGGAGTGAAGCTTGAAAGAAGTAGGTGGATCGGTTGTGTGTTGTGTATGTAGCATGGAGGGACCGGTTGCAATAGAGTATGGAGGAGAGGGGTCGGTATTTCGCATTGCCTGAGGGATCGAAGTAAAGATTTGAAGGAAATGTGAAACGACTAAGTATAGGGGTCAGTTGCATTGGTGGATGAGGGATCGATGTTGGTTTACTTAGCTAAGGGATCAGTTGTATTGGTTTAGGCATAGGGATCGGTGGTGGAGTGTCTGAGGAGGGATCGGTTATAGTTTTTTCGAGAGGGATCACTTGTGGGCTTCATGAGAGGGATCGGTCGTATAAAGGGATCGGCTATGGCGACTTAGCTGATTCTAAACCTTGAATTAAACTTGAACACTTGAGTAAACCAATCCATATTCACTTGCATGAACAATTATTACCAATCTGATCTCAACAAACTCGAACATATGACGATAATGAACAATAGGACTTGCATATCCAATATCGAACTCGAAATTGAATGACTAAACTCCTAGGACTTAGAATATGAACTAAAACTTAACATATGGACTTCAATAATGGACTTCACACTTCAATTTGTCGATGGTCGATCCTAAAGCTTACACAACCGATCAATCTAAATGCCAGTTGAATCGATCAGCGATGGCGATCACTCTGATCGGAATCCAAAGTCTCGTCACCTACTTTTGCTTCTAATTTTGAACTGTTTATCTCTGCACTACACAACACTGCACCATACTAGTTTACACTTAGCACGGGGGGATAGGTAATATTTTCTAATCTCAATTATCTACTAAGTTTAGTTGATATGGGCTCCAGACATTCAAAGCGTTTAGCCGCAATTCTTTTTGGAACACCTTCACAACACTGCAATCCTGGAGCCAAGTCAAGTTCTGCGAATGTATTCGGTAGAATTTCCCTCGAACATCAAACTGAGAAATTGGAGATTTCTAGCTCGTTGGTCGACCTTTTTTCTGATGTTCCCATCCTTCTAGTGGAAGAGATAAAGCTTTCCCCTGACACTATAGAGGGTGGTGTATTTCTGGATAACCCGATGGTTTCCCAGGCCTCCAGAATTGGTGATGCCGCTCTCCCTAGACTATGCTCTAAGCATGGGATTCTATCTGGAGATGTTCTAGTCCTTTCAGTGAATGAAGGGCTCATTTGCCCCTAGAGGGGTATACGGCATGCAATAAATTTATGTGCTGGGCCTGATGTGTGCCGCCTTTTAATTCTTTTATCCGAGAGATGCTAAATTATCTAGGAATAGCTCATGCTCAGATGCATCCGAACAGCATTTCTTTTCTTCATGGCACTTTCTTGCTATTTATGGATGTTATGCTCCACCCGCCATCTCTTGAAGATATCAGGTTTATCTATAATTTTAAACGATGGACGGGGAGCCTTTCTTATACTTTCCTCGAGCCATCGCCCAACTGTCAAGTCCCGACTGGTGCTTGGAACAAGCTCAATATCTTTAAACACGAATGGTTCTATGTTTGTTGTTCGCTTAGCTTCACGAGGCGATGGTTGGAAGGGTGTAAGTGTTGTCTTCTCTTTATTCCCAAATTGTTTAGCCTAAGTCATATTTTGAACTAACTAATACTTTGGAAATTTACAGGTGTCCATCCACGGCCCGATGGTGATAGTTATTCAAGGGCGGTTTCTGTAATCCGTGCCGCACCAGTTGAGGACAGGGACATCAGATCCCTTGTAACCGATGAATGGTTATCTCTTTTTGGGCTGAGAAGAAGGCTGTAGTATCGGACTTCTAGGAAGCATTGCACTACCAAGGAATGCTGCGAAACAAGAAGGCGACACTAATAACCCTGTCGTGCCCCAATCGAGGGGGCTTAGGATGATGTTGAAGAGGGTAAAATTAGAGGTGATGAAAGAAACAAGCTTAGCAATGCTGATGCAGGTCCGAGTAATGCGCCTGAACATCTTAAGGCACACAATCTCATGTGCCAACCAGAAAAGGAAAAAAGCTCGCTTATAAACTCCATAGGAGAAAAATTGCCAAAGAGCTCGAGTTCATCATCACCTCTGTTGAAGAAGAGTCTTCCTCTCAACATTTACAAAGTTCAATGGAAGGGTTCTCGAGTCTCCCGATCCCTGCCAATATCATGACCTATAACTTCCCCAACATTAGTATTTAGGAACTTAATTCTCTCACCAGGACCGGTGATGACATTCCTCCCACTAGCAAAGGGGAAAACACTCCTATGAGAAAGGGTACAACAACTTATTCGTCGGGGGGGGGGGGGGGGGCGCTAGGACACTCACAATCATGCACACTTCATTGCACGATTTTCATCTATCTTTTATTTGATGGTCACTTACATGCTCTTATTTGATTCGCAGGTGCTATGTCTCTTTCCTATGACTTCTATCACTTGAGGGGCTCTTTAACACAGTATGGATCTAGTCGCGGTCCAGACTCCGGTACGCGTCAAGAAAGAAATGACAGCCGAGAAAGAAGTCATCATTCAAGGGAGTCTTCATCTTCTAAACACAAGTTCCAATCTCAATCATCTCATCAGGAAGTTTAGCCTAATCTTCCTGTACATAGCGGCGATCAGACCTCTTCCCATGCTCTCCAAACTACTGTGCTGCCCGAGCATTTTTCTTGTTCATCAGGTTCTCGACAGCCTCGTGATCGTAGGTCGAGCAAATGCCCAATTGCTACTTCTGATCCAACTTTGGCTACTATGGCTCCTAAGGCCTCTATGGTGGAAAGATTGGTCGAAATTAAGGTCAATTTCCAAAAATCTTCTTTGATGGGCTGAAGTTTCTTCCTTCCATCCATACAATTCTAAGGAGTGCTAAAGTGAGTTCACTTGCATGTGTCAATGATGTTTTTGTGCAGCATGACGCATTCCAGCATTTAGCCGAAAAATCTCTAAGGTGTCTATCGAGAGGCAGCAAGAAATCAATCACCTTAAGCTAGAGGCGATCCTTGATAAAGACATAATTAAACACCAAGATGATGGGATCATAGAGTTGAGCAAAGCTAGCCGCAGTAAAGAAGAGTGCCAAAGAAATATCCGAGGCAGTTAGTAATATAGAAACGACTCACAAAAGGAGCTGGATGCCGCCCTCAACAACAGCGACGTGCTTGCTCTGGAAAAGAACACACCGAAAAAAGAGAAAGGCACTCTAGCCCACCGCATTGAGGAACTCGAAGAACTCCTTAAGAAAGAGAAGAAAGAAAAACTCGAAGCTCAGGAGGAATCTCAAAGGTATTATGAAGAGACCGTTGAAGTGTGGAAATTGAAAATTAAACTTGACGAGCAACTCACTCAAATTGAAGTCCTCAAGGAAGAGGCAAAGGAAGCCGACCGTAATGAAGTAAAAAATAAATTGAGGCCCAGTTAGAGGATGCTAAAGTGGCTACCGCAATGAGATTAAGGACATGTTCGATCCTTTGATTGTTGAGTATAATGCTAAAGTCCTAATCCATTGTGATTTGAGTTTTCTTGGAGAAGGCTACCTCGAATCGCTCGCTGAGGCTTAGGAATATATTAGTCAAATGAAAAAAATCCCTTGGTGAAGCTGATTTAGATAAGGAGAAACTGGTACGGGAGATTCTTCATGGGGGTAAACCTTTAGATCTTACCGCGGCAAGGCTCCGATACTTTGATATTTTAGCACCCTTCGACAAAGAGAAAAACATCGTCGATGCTTCGTAGTCTGATCCCAAAGGTCCCCTTCACTTCAAACAGCCGGAACATCAGTTTCACTTGGCCCGGGATAGGATCTGAGCTATGATCCAGACAGACCCATTTATCAATCAAAGGTGCCGAGTCCTATTCAAGTGGGGAGCACTGGCGACAACTGAAAGTCAGCCGGACAAAGGTATCCCTCTTTACTCTCCATTATTCAAGAGATTTTCGCCCAATAGTTATGGGCTTATTTTCTTGTTTCTACGAATCTGCAGGTCTTCCGGATCTCAGCCAAACTTTAGGAAGCGGTGTCGCTATGGAGTAACGATCGACATATACTAAAATTCCGGTAGCTACCGACATTCCAGGGCCTAACGCTCAAGTTATCGGAGTACTTGATGATGAAAAAGCCGACGATCAGCCGCTGCCAGATGAATCTAATAATGTTGTGATCACTGGTGCCTCCAAACACACCGATCTGCTCAGCTTGAAGGAGCGCATCGAGAGAGAGGAGTTATTGAAGAAAAAGCTAAAGATGAACCCGCTGATGTGGACGTCGATGATCCAAATCTCATCCCATTACAAGTCATTCAACCTGACGGGTCGGTTCCCGGAGAACTCCCTCCAACCTCTGAAAGCTCTCCTGCCAAGGGTGGTAAAGGATCTAAGAGAAGGGCAGGCGGAGGCTTGGGTGGTGCCACTCCCAAGAAATTCAGAAGAGTGAAAGGGAAAAAAGCAGCCATCACTTCGGCTTAGTTTGTATATAACTTGTATACCTATTTTTCTTTTTGTTGGCTGTGATTGTGCGGGTACGGCCCGCGCTGTTTGGATAAATGTGTACTACGATTTTCAAGTTTAATGTGCAAATAAAAGTTCTTTATTTTCTGTCGAACTCTTATCTGAATTATGTTGGATTAGCCGAGCTATTACTTTTTCATTCAATGTACTTGTAATTAGTTGCTGATTGATTTGGATAATCACACGATATTTTTTTACCTAAGGCCTCTATATGATCGAGGCCTCAAGTTGTGCCAAACACAGGGCTCGAGGCCTAGTGCTGCACCATCAGATTCAGTAGTTTGAGTGATTATACTCCTACCCTTAGTCTTGGGTTAGCAGAGTTAGATAATGGATGGTTGAATTCCATCCTTAGCGAGTTTATATTTCTTCTGTTAGTTTCAGGTTGGAGTTTATGGAGTAGTGAGGGGTCGAATCACACTCATCTATTTGTTTATACTTATATCAGCACTCTGGGGATAAGATTTAGTTGGCGGGCAATCGGATCACACCCAATTCGTGTATATACTGCATCCCACACTCTGTGAACTTAGAGTTATTTCAGAAAATAGTCAGACCATACTTTCCTTAACCAATTGATTTGCCCCCAAGTCCGGGGTTTAACGTATCAAGCGATCGGTCTATCATGATCGCGCTGCTCAATAGGGTTAATTTGGTTATTAGACGGTCAAGTCACATCCATTGGGTTGTGAGTGAGAGTCGTCGAATGAAAGGTCGGACCATGTTCATTTTGTTTAGTTCAATCGTGAACTTATGTAATCAGCTAGCTTCAAACTTTGGGAACCTGCTCGGCATGTCAATATTAGTTAGTCGGGTATCGTAACTAATATGTAATGCGACATCAATCACAGATAGGAAGGAAATCTCAAACTTTATTTGTCAAATGGAAAGAAATGACTTAATTTGTCTTATTACATATCTAGAAAACCAAATGCTAAAGCAAATTCAAAAATTAAATACAACTGTATAAAAAAATAAACTAAGTGAGATAGCGTCATAAATGCTCGCTATTCCACGCCCTTGGGAGCATGCACCATCAACAATTGCTAGCTTGAAATTTTCCTCTCCAAGCTTCTGTTCAATGATATACGATCCTTCCCAAATAGAATTCATGTGTGACAGGGCAGGAAAAACCTGTTTCAAGGCGAGATCATCGATTTCAAATGTTCTAGGTCGGACTCTAATGTTGTAGTATCGGGTGACTGAGTGTCGATGTATGGCTGCCCTCAAACCATCTTCTTTGCACTTCTAATCTACAAAATCTAGAGATTCTAAGAGGAGATCTGTTTAATTTGACAGTTTTCTATCGGGTTAGAAAATCATCGAAAAATTGTAATAAAAATAACCGCAAGTGCACGACGTACAATGATAGTACGTGGCGAGTACGGGTCAATCCATAGGGAATTGAATTGATTTAAAATTCTACTCAATCAAATTAACCAAGAGTTTGAAGTTGTTTAAGCTAAAAAATGTAAAAACTAGCTAAAGAAAGTGAATAAAAATATGAGAGTAGAAGGCAATTTAGAGGGAAATCCCTTCTCATGATCACATAAATCAATACAATGAAATTATGATCTCTCTTTTTTGGTCATTAGTGAATTTAGTTGATGTATTTATCATAAGTATGGCCTATTTTTGCTATTAATTAGCCCAACACAAACCATCAAACTTTAACACACCCTCCAAACTGTAACATCCTGAAATTTTCAACCATTCACATCCATACATATCGGATTTAAATTGCTCAAAATATTAGATTGTTAATTTTTATATTTCGCAAAACTCAACATATACAGTAAATAAATAATCACAGAATCACAGACACAGAGTAATATAACAATAATGCAGCGGAAACAAAAGAATAGTAGTTCATGAAGCTACTATATATATAACAGAGTTAAATAAGATACAACAGAGGTCTCGAATACATAGATGTCTCAATACAATAGTCAAATACAAAATCTGAATACATCACTGGAATCAGCTGATAAACTGAAAGCTGGATAGATAGCTGGATCTCCTGGCGAAGGTCCAACTCCAAAGGTGAGTCTCAAATGCTGTATCACTCGGTCTGAGCCAAGCATAAAGCAAAACACAAAACACTCGAGTAAGGATTAACATTCTTATATCAATAAATCCAACTCAAGTGAAATATCAACTGAAATACAAGTAACTCAAAGGATGTTTGGGATAACCATCCTTTAAGGATCTGTTAAACTATCTACTATGTAGTAATATACGCTATTATAATATGTCTAAAGTAAAGTAAACTATTAAAATAGCGTTAAGGCGTTACCCATATCCCCCTTAACACATTTTATAGTGCCAATAGTCTATACAGTACCGTAATACCCCGTAAACTGGAGCTACTAGAGGATACTCCATAGGTACGACACAAATCAAACTCGTAGCAAAGCACGCTATGGTAGGTGACACGGCACAAAAAGGCAATGCCAGGGTAGATGTACCAATTACTCATCCGGACTGGTGGAAACGCAGAGCCGCTGCAATCGCCCACCTCGAGCCACACTCCCGAATCAAGGGTGCGCACCAAAACAATCACAAAGTAATAGAATGGCATACGATGGAGTGTGTCCGATCAAAGGAGCTACCTCATTGGCCCGGAATCGCTCCTATATTAGCCAACTTATGCCAACTCACGGGAGTTAGGTCCACGTATATACCTCATATAGGATCGTCACCACCATCCTACTTCATTCTGGAATCTCCACCGCGTACACAGTTGTTAAAGTGGTTTTCGGTATCGACAGAGAGTATGCCCATATCTGATCCCGGTCTCTTTAACAACCAACCGTTATTATAACACCGCGGTCATTTCAAAATAGTTTATACTTCAAAACCCAAAATATCATTTCCATTTAAAACCATATCAAACGATATCATTTTCATTTCAAATATATATCCATTTCCAAAATTATATCACTTTCCAAAGTTATAACGCTTTCGAAATCATAAGTCTTAAAAAAATCAAAACACTTTGAAAATCAAAACCTTGAAACACTTTGCTCTTAAACAGTTAGATATTAAAAATAGTATATATAATAAAATAGTTTATAAAATAAAATAGTTTGTATAAAATAGTTTATAATAAAATAATTTATTGAAATGATTTTTATTAAAATAGTTTATATTAAAATAATTTATAAAGTAAAATAAAAAAAATAGTTTAAATATAATTTAAAAATACTTTATATAATAAATAGTTTTTCTCAAATCTCACAAATCGATTCAAATCAATTCGAATTCCAAATTCAAATTTATCCAATCACCAATCATCAATTTCAATTTCAATTCAATTAAACATTTCGAATTATATCGATTTCAAATACCGGTTTGTACCCCAAATAAACCATTTCAATTTCAATATATTTCAAAGCTTTATATATTCCACCATTCCAAAACTAAATTTGATAATTTAACTTCATTATTATTTAGTTTTGCAATATTCACTAAATAAATTCAATATCATTTATATAAAAGGCCAAAATTCAAATCACTAAATATTTCCTTCAATTTATTTAAACTTGAAATATTCATTTTAAATCATCTTAAACCAAAATCAAGTTATAAAATCATATCCCTTAAAAACCCCAAATTCCATAAGTTCAGATAGATTTATTTAAATATAATTCTTAATTTAAATATAATTTCAAATCTATCTTCTCAACCTTAGTTTATTTTATCATTTCAAACTCTATATTAAAATATAATTTAAATAAATACTCAACCATATTTTATTTTAATAAAATCAAACTTTATTATTAAACTTATTTTATATTGAAACAAATTTTATACATAGCTTAAAACCAATAATTTAACTATATATACAATAACATTTATCTAAAAATCAATATTTTTATAAAACCATATATTTCTTTCCAAAACCATAGAAATCTTTTTCAAAATATATATATCAAGACCAACGGTGTCTGCATATAATTTTCTATCCTATAGTCAAGTGATATGGATATTTATCATTTTAATCCGCAGTTTAAAATATAGTCAGGTATATATCTTTTCAACCCGAAATCCCAAATTCAATTCAATGAAAATCGCTTGGGTTTATCATTTCAACCCATAATGATTTTCTCCTATTCTAGAGATCATTCGGGTATGTATCATTTCAACCCATAGGGAATTCTATACTAACAGGGAACTTGCAGAGTGATAACAGATATGATAATAACATAACAGGCATATATCATCAGTGATAAATAACAAATAATGGTGTCAGATGTCATAGGTGAACAGATACAGAAATGGCATATATATAGCAATGTAAATAACTAACAACAACATATTTCAATTATCGTTTCAATTGAAATCAAATTTAATAAATATAAGAATGTTAATCGTGAGTGATTACTCACCTTTCGAGGCTAGATAGATGAATGATAAATGAGATGAGTTACGAATCCAAGCACGAATTCCAAAGCAAAGTAAGATGAGCACAAATTTGACAAAGCTGATGGATAAGAATTGATAAAAAAATCAGAACTATCTTGATATAACTGACACAAAATATGTATTATAAATTTTCTCTAAAACAAATTCTTAAACATATATTTAAAATATATATATACCAATTAATAATTTAACTTTAACACAGATTAAAACAAAAATCTAAATACAAAATTCCAAACCAATATTAAATTTTAAACACACATAAAATAAATTCTTTATATATATATATATATATATGTTTGAAACCAAACCCATAAAATTTAAACACCTCAAAATTTACTGTAAATATACAGTTATTATAAACATATATATATATATAAACTTACAAACTCAATATACAAACTAATGTATAAACTTCAAACTTATTATAGTATATAAATAAATTTAAATCAATCAGGTACCCTTATATAAACTTATGTAAATAATAACAAATTGTATTCAAAGCTGACCAACTTTATATATAGATATATAACATTGTATATATCGTCTTATATAACTAACACTTATACAACTCTGGCAAGCTATAACTAACATAATGTACTTTAATATATATATATACTGTAAACGAACTAAGAGCCAATATAATCTATATATATACTGTAATATATACTGTAACTTTATAACACATATAACCTATGTATATTCATATAACAAGCAGACTTAATGTAACTTGTATAGCCTGATTTTGGAATATTATATAAAACTTTCATCAAAATAATCTATACATTAGATATATATATTCAAAACCAACCCAGTATATATATAAACTAATATATATATAAATATATATATATATATATATGCTAATATATACTATAAACTTTGGAAGAATAGCCATATATATTATACGTATATAACTTAATATATTTATTACAAATATATATATATATATAAATAAATAGGAATCTATAAAACTTATTTCATATACACGCTGCAAGCAATAAGTATAGACATACTTGCAAACAAATTTTCTTTGTATTATAAAATTTAGAAATATATATTATTAATAGGGGCATTTCACTAGAGGGACAAACTTTGCAGTCCAATTAGTTTCTAGAACACACATTCAAAGAAATTACTTTCAAGGCCAAAGTCAGTAGAATAATTACTTTCAAGGACAAAGTCAGCAGTCCAATTACTTTCAAGGACATAATTTCATACGTTTTTAGGCCCTAGAAACTAATTATTTTATGTTTTGTCCTTGAAAGTAATTATTTCAGTTGTGTGTCCTAGAAATTAATTCCACTTGCTAAAGAGGCCCTTGTGGCTAATTTCCACTTATTAATATGTGTATATATATACATTAACATATAAATCAACAGATTATATATATATATATATATGTTGATAATTATAACATAAAAAATAAACTCCAACCGATCATACAAACATATATACATAAACTTTAAATATATCCTAGAACTTACGTAACTTATAAAAAATAGTTTACCTTATATAAAAGAGGGGAGATGCATGCGTCGGGAAAAGAAGGCACGGTTGAGATGAGCGATGATGGCTGCACCGGCGATGGCAGCTTGGTCGGTGGAGTTGAGGTGAGGCCAAAGTGGTGCGGCCAGGTGCTGCGACCGGGGTGTGAAGGCAGTGGAGAAAGCATGAGGAGATGTGGTTGGCTCATCCATGGTTGGAGCAAGGCTAATGGTAGAACGCACATGCAGATATAACAAGCATCAGGTAAAATGGATGTGGTAGGCCGTGAAGTGAAGGAGAAGTGTTCGGTCGGCCATGGTGGGTGAGGTGGATGGTGTGGCAACAGGCTGCTGTGGACTTGGAGATGAGAAGGGGTGGGTGCTCGAGTTGTGGAAGAGAGAGAGAAGGGGAAGGAAAAAGAAGTTGTAGAATGGGTTTGAATATGTATCATTTTCTTCTAAAATATAAAAATACAACTTGTTTTATAAACATTTAAATATTTTATGATAGAATACGAATGAACCGGAAAAACAAACGAACCATAGCAATTGAATAGATGGAATTTTAATTTCAGAGGTATAAATGCTAGTGACCATTGGGTTTTAAATGATGAAAATTGAATAGTCATCGGAAACCAAAAGATTCAAAAACATGTACCGATCCGGTTAACCATTTTACGGTTTCGTTGCGTTCCGGGCACCGAAACACAGATATGAATATGCTACGAAGATCAGCATGATGGAACGATTGAAATAGTACACAAATATCACTGATACGAACGAACTATCAAAAGTCAATATTCGGTACCGAAAAATGCTGCAAATCTGTCGAAAATAAGATAAACGGAGCAATAGTAGTCAAAATTTTGAGAAACAAAAGATGACGTCTCTATTTGTGGCTACCACCAAACTAACTACAAGGTGGTGCTAAGAGCTTCATTACATGAAACACAAGAGTTATTTATACATGCCTAAAACCCTAATCATATTTTTAGGGACTACCCAAAATACTCCTAAGAAAGTGTGGCCTCCAAGTTATCATTAGCATGAGCATAATCCACCATTACATGTGCATGTCATTTTAATCTCCACTAACATGTGCATTAGCTCCTAATTGTAGATCATGGTAAGTGGATAGGTGTGGTTCTCCATGTTGCATGAATTGATTTATTTCCATCTTCATTTGTCTTCCTTCACTTGTGCATGCAAGAACACATGAAGACTTCTTCTATTTTCCATCCAATTTTTTACAAATAAAAGTAAAATATGCAAATAAATATTCTCAAAATTAATGCATGCACAAAAATGATCATTTTGCCCCTAAATGAAGATAAATGAATGATGATTTGATGACATTTGGATTTTGGTAAAAACATGTATAAATACCTTAATATGAGCATTAATTAATTAAAACAAGATTAAGTATGTGAGTATAAATATACACATTTACGTGCACATCAAATACCCCCCACTTATCTTTTTATTCGTCCTCGAATATACTAAAACTAAGATAAATCCGTTTTCGTAGGTAACATGATTACATTGAGCGTATGCAACAAGCCGTTAAACCTCTAGGTGTCCCTAGTAGGACGAGTTTTTTCTCGTGAGGGTTTTCAACGGATACCATCCACAAAATCCAAAATGCAACATGAAAAATTCCCAAATGCAAGATTTATTTACAAAGATATGAATGCAAGTTTTTGTGCATATTTACAAATGAAGAATTTACTTTTAAATTGACAAGAATAAGTTAAATATAAGTTTTGGTCATCATCATGAAATTTTAGTACTTTTACTTGTCAAAACATCCAATAAAAATTAAGTTATCATCACAATTAGACACTATTGTGGCTAGTTGTTTTAGTTGGTAACATAGTGCAACTGTGAAATGTATCCTTAGTTAATCATCAAAGTTTTTCAAAGTGGTATTTTCATTTCTTTTAAATAACAAGTCAAATCAAATAAGTGAAAATAGTGCTTGGATTTCAATTGCTTACTCTCTCTTTATTTGAAAATTTTATTGATATTAACAATATTTACATTTGCCTAACTCAGAAAACTAAGGCCAGATATACCACCCACGCACTACCTTGCGGGCTTACGTGAGGTGAATTCAGAGCATGGAAAGTGTACACACAAGTATGTACACCTATCGACTGTAGGCGTTATTAATGAAAGAATTTTTATATACATACACCTAACTCAGATAAACTGAGGCCAAATATACCGATTATGCACTGCCTTTCGGGCTTACATGAGAAGGGTACAGAGCTTGGCGAGTGTACACACTTACGTGTAAACACATGACTCTGGGTGTTTCTTATTTTTATAAAAACCATTTTTATGTTATATATATATATATACGAGTAGGTTGGCACGTGCGATGCACGTGTGCAGAAGGAACTGGTGTTAAGAAACAATGTGTGTGAGGTTTGTTGAATTTTATAAAATAACTTTGACATGCACCTAATGTTGCATGTTTTGGATACTGACTTTAAGAATGCATCCACGTCCGATGGACAAAACAATGTGTGTGAGGTTTGTATCAAACATAGAAAGAAGCTTTCTATCAGACCAACCTTGTGGACAAAAAGAAAAGTAATAAACGTATGGAACTATGAATTATTCTTACATATATATATATATATATATAATAAGACACAAATTTTTGGCATACCACTTCAGGAGTAGAAAATCATCCCATTTATCATCTTGAGAACGTTGTGGAATATGTTGGGGTTCATCAGGTTGTGGCATTTGTACTTCACAGGTAGAATATTTTGCAACTGTGTTATTGTTTTCCACACTGTTTTCGTTAACCGGAGGAAGATGAACAAAGTGGTTCGGTTTGTTAATATTTTCTTACACATTCTACGAAAGACTAAGGTTTGAGACGTCAGATGAAGCATCGACTTTTTCATCATTAACGGATTGAAGATGCTTCGTTAAACGTGTGCTTTTACGTTTACGTTTTTCTATGGAAGGGGATAATGCAGGCTCTTTACCTTGATGTACATATTTGTTCTGCAGGAGTAGAAATATATGTCAGTTGTGGCTAACAGACAAACTGTTATTTGGTGTAAACGGAAAAACTGATAAACGCTATGTGACAGTAGACGGTGAACGGTAGAAGGAAAAATAAAAAGCTGTCCATTTACTTAGAAAGAAGAAGAATTTAGTGCAGTAATCATAGTTGGACAAAATAGGTTAAGTGTGTGAATAAAAGATAAGTGAGAAGTACCTTTGTCATTTTGTTTTGAAAAGTAATATGGAGATTCAAGAAGTTTGGGTGGAATTTACGTAGGCAAAAGAATTTACAGAGGTTAGTTGATGGGGTTAGGCGAACGTGTGAATTGAGGTGGGTAGTAAAGCTGAGTTAGTCGTATACGGTAGTAACAATGTTGAGTGGAGAAGTATATATTAGCCTAGCCTACAGCAATTTTTGGAGGAGCATTCATAGGGAATGAACAGTAGGGAAAAAGATACATCTTGCAACTTTTGATATTGTTTGTAGAAGGTTAATAAGTGACTTGTGGACCTTATGTGATTCTGACATGTTAGACTACATAGGTACCTAATTTATAATGGATGATGTTGGATCCTGAACTGGTGTAATGTATTGGGAGTAGATGCTATATATAGCACATGCTAATATTCACAGGCCTACGTACTAAGTGAAAAAGTTCCACAAAAAATAAATATATCTCGTTTGCACATCCAGGACGTATGCTAACAAAAATAGATGCGAATTCATTTTACTGAATGTGAAATAATGGGCGTAAGGATTAGGATATTAGTGGTATGGAATAATAGTCTTCTGATCTTGTTTGTAAAAACTGATTATCACTATTATTCTCATCACTTCAAAGTCTCTCGGTATTGTAGCAATATTGTATTACTGGTGTTTAGCCAGTGATTTTATGTAAAGTAATAACAGAAGCAGTCAGTGTTGTTCAAGAACCAAGCCCAGCCTTGGCAACTTCAGGTTTGCATTTTGTAGCACCATTGTTCGACTCCTCTTCATCAAATGATATTGATGAGTTAGTTTGTCAACATAAAAATGCAATTTTAATGTGAATTAATAAATACTCTGCGCAACTAAAAAAATATAGCCATGATATATGAAAAACTATTAGCACGAACTAAACAGTTGCATGTTTACTTGCCATAAGATTTGTGAAATTATTAGTGCATTTAACTAAAAATAGTTTTGAAAGATCGTATACCTTAATGTTAATGCATTGGCAAATATATTAAAAAGTCGTCTAAACCAGCATGAAAATACATCTTTAATATAGAGCCTTGGGAGAAAACTTTTTACGGTCGAGATCATCAATATTACAAAGAAGCAATAATAAACACTATATTTATACATCGACTATCTTAGGCTTTTGGGAATCTCAAGTTGTACTTAACACTTATTTGTACACAGTAACTACATAACTGTCATATAAACATATTCCACGCAAAAATGACAAAAGTGAATGATTAAGTTCATTTAACAAAATAGAAACAAATTAACATAACAATAAGAAAATATTACACACATTACAGTAACATAGGTTTTATAGCAGTAACTCCAATGGAAACTGAATGTCTGTATGCTACGAGCCTGCTTTGAGCATCATATGTTGATGACCACTGGCTGGCTCTCCCAAACTTTCATCATCGCTTTCAAGTTTCGACTTTACCCGCTCTGAGTAATGTCAGCACAATGGTATGCAATGTCCAAGTTAAAAAGTTTGGTTTGATCCCTTGATTTATGCACTGTATTACTTCATTAACTGAAGAAACTTTATGACAAAGGAAGAAAACTGCATAAAGAAAGTCAAATATATTAAATTTACCACTCTGCTACTAAGTACTTCAGAATCTATGCAAAGAAACTGCAGATAACTATCATTAGTTTGTGATACAAATCATTTCAAGAATCATTCATGTAAAAAAGAAACTTTTACACCAATAATCTGATTTAAAGACAGTGATAAGGCAAACTGTAAGCACTAATGCTTTCAGTATATGAAATAATATATGACATTTGTACAATTAGTTTATATATAACATACATAGCTAAACTGAAAAAATAATATTAAAATTGAGATGAAGTACATAAAAGATATTCTTAATTCGTGAACCTAAACAGTAGTCAAAGAATAAATTAGAAGATAGATAAAGTATAAAACAAATTAATACTTCACTTATATAAATATAAAAACAAAAGAATCGCGATATGTGCTACATTAAAAAATGATATAAGTTCTATGTGATAGATAAGCAAGTTATGTGAGATGATTTACAAAACATGCTATGAAAATGGTTTACATTAGAGTTCAATATTTTTTAGGAATAAAAGTGAAACTTACTGTAGCCGTACAATGGATGGCTTTGAATTCTAGTCATCCGTGATCTTATGGTAAGATTCTTACATGCATAACATCATCTTATGGTAAGATTCTTACATGCATAACATCATCGTTTATTACTATTTCAGAACCCTAAAGTGGAAGTATTTCACAAACTAACCACAAAACCATATGTTTTAAGTAGGATAATAAAATGAGACTGTAACCAATATATAAGTGTCCAATATATATAAAATAAGAAGTTGGAAGTAAATAGAGTAGTACACCAATCATACTTTCAACATCTAGAATCAGACTGGTGGGAACTTCAATATAACGCAAGATCTAAATTTGCGATGATGGCGAAGGATTGGCTCATCTGCGTATGCATTGTTAATTATTTTTCCCATTCATATCCATAGACTAAGTTTGTCGACATAAAATTTAAAGATGGCGTGTAATGGGTCAAAGGAAGCCTATATTTTCGAGAGTACAACTTACATTTCCATATTGAAAAAAACCTAATATCATCAAAAATTGTAGACTAAAAACGTAATATCATCACTCGCATAAAAAAGACTATATTTTGTATTTTGTAGTGTTCTGGAGCAATATGAGAAGCCACTGCATATAATTATTTTTCAAGGATAATGCACTATAAAGAAAATGAAATATGACTGGTAATAGATGCATAGGATGGATAATATTGTATCTACTATGTTAAATTTTTTGAAAACTATTAAATGTTAATAGAATATACGAGAATTTGATTTAAGCTGCTAAAATAATGAGGCAAACTGATTTGTCGTGGAAATATTGCCTTTAAAAGGAATTTTTTTTCCAAAAACATGTGTAATAATCATGTTATGCCTAGCATCAAGCAGAGACTTTTAAATTGAAAATGCAAGTAATTCTTTGTTAAGAAAAAAGAAATGCATAATGTAGTTTTATTCGCTGTGCATATTGTTATGTCTGGAAAAAAATTGTCGTTATTTGAACACTGGTAATCTGTACCATCTAAAGAAAGTAAGTGATATAAATGTAGTTGGAAATAAAATAGATTAATTGTAGAAATTGGGAATGTAAATGCATTTATCTAAAATTGAAATGGTGAAAGCCACATCGCTATATCATATAACAATTTTAAAGATCAAAACAATGACCAATAGTAGAAACAACTTTTAGCGTACCATTAAAAGCCCAAGAATAGCATTGACTAATCAGTCTTTTTAATAGTCCATTTGTAACAACCCGCATATCTATCGATTTTATATTTAAATATTTTATCGTTAGTCGGATGTTAGTCCGAAAAGCTACTTTTTGAATACGGTCAAATTAGGACTCGAGACCACCTCCATTGAGTTCAAAATGACGTTTGCGATCTTTTTGAGTGTAAACTTCGATATGTTTGGAGATAGTGAAATTTTCGACACTTTTTCCCGCCTTTGACTTTGGTTTGGACTGCACCCCTTTAGTTCAGCCCAACCATCTTCCTCACTCTATCAAAACACTTCAAGCTTTGTCAAAAATGGTGGTGGGAAGTGGAAATTAAAACTCCAAACACAAATTCTATTGCAAATCCGAGATTCAACATCAAATTCACGTGAAGACCATTGATTCAAGCTTGTTGGTGTTCTTGCTTTGATCTCAAATCTCCATCTTCATCAAATTCCGTGAAAAGGTGAGATCTTTGATCTCACATCTTGCCTATATCTATCTTGGACTGTTGGGAATGGTTCCCAATCATTTTAGCATCAGCATTTGCATTTGGTTTGGATTGGATTGGTGAAAAACCCAAAATTTTAGTGTTTTTGGTGAAAAAAACTGCACTTAGGTCGTTCTGCCTTCGCTAGGTCGTTCGCGAGTTAAGCCTAAGTCGTAGGTCGTTCGTGTTGAAAAGTCACACGGAGCATAAGTCGTTCCAGGCCTTAAGTCGTTCTGGGTGTGCTAAGTCGTTCGCGAGTTAAGTGCTAAGTCGTGCGCGAGTTAAGAGTTAGGTCGTTGCCTTCAGCTACCTCATCCTGGCTTAGGTCGTACTGGGATAAGTCGTTAGGTCGTATAGACCTTAGCTCGTAGCTCGTATTTGAGCTTAAGTCGTAGCTCGTATTTGCTCTTAAGTCCTAGGTCGTATGGCTCTTAAGTCATAGGTCGTTCGCCCTTAAGTCTTAGGTCGTTGCCGACCTATAATCCCCCAGGCAAACTTTAGGTCGCTCGCACTGGCTTATCTCATAGGTCGTCTCCGACCTAAGCTTCTTTTCCATAAGTCGTTCGCGAGTCAAGTGTTAGGTCGTCTCCGACCTAACGCCCCTCGTCACCTTAGGTCGTAGCTCGTAAGTCGCTCGACCCTGCTAAGTCTTTAAGTCGCTCGAGTTAGGTCGGCCAGTATATCTCGTAGGTCGTCTCCGACTTATCCTCCAGTTAAGTCGTTCGACCCTCTAGGTCGTTCGAGTTAGGTCGTTAGGTCGCTTGACCTTAAGTCGTAGGTCGTCTCCGACCTATGCCCCACTAAGTCGCATCCCACTTAGGTCGCAGGACTCTGTAAGTCGTAGGTCGTCGCCGACCTTACACTTGGTCTTTTTAGTTTGCGATTTCCTTAGGTCGTATGACCTATTTTTCCTTAGGTCGCTGGACCGCTTGCCTTCACTAGGTCGTACCGTATTACTCTACGAAGGCAATCTTATCTGAAAAGCATTCATCTGAACTTCCACTTTGATGCGTTTTAAGCTGATTTCCTTGGATTTTATTCACGTCTCCGAATGTGAATTTTTGTGATAGATTGTTCCAACAATCGTTTTATGACTTGTCACTTTAAAGATATGAAGGTTTTAATACTAGTAGTAAATATCAAAACTCTTTCATCAAATCGATTTCAACACTATTTTTAATATCAGAAGTTCGTTTTCTCAAACCGATTTTCAATCTACTATTATATATAAGCCTTTACTTCACTCGAATGAGAAATCGACTTAAACGACTTAGTAAAACGAGTGGTATGAAACGCTTGCGTTCACTTCGTCGGTTAGCTCTTGGACTTGTTCGATTGAACCCTTTTCGTGACAATTTCCTAGTGAAGATTTACAGCTTGTTCGTAAATATTTAAGTTAAGCAAGTGGTTATGGGACATGAAGCTAAACTCATATATTTACTAGCTTGGTGTGATTGACACTTCTCGCTGATCATGATGATCATTTTATGATTTAGACTAGCAATTGTGCGATGTCTCTTTGTTTGCAAGGTTAGACTAGACCGCAGTAGTGTGATTCCGACTCACACATATCTCTTTGTCCGCAAGGTTAGTCTAGACCGCAGTAGTGTGATTCCGACTCACACATATCTTTTTGTTTGCGAGGTTAGGCTAGACACCACTTGTGTGATTCCATTCACACATACCTTTTTGCTTTTTGGTTAGCCTAGGCCTTAATCAGTGTGATTCCGACTCACACATATGGGGTAGCGCCCCATGGTCTTCGGACCATCATGTGATAGGCCTCTTTCTCTTTTTATGATTTCTGGATTTCTTGTTTGATTTCTGGATTTTTATGTCATTGACTTGTTATGAGTACAAGTTTAGGGTATGATGCCCTCTTTGGATCTTTGAGAAGATTCTCGTGATATTGATCATTTCTCATCGGTTGATCTCCTGTTGATCATCATTTTCATACTTATAGTAGTATGTCTGTATGGATATTCTATGTTTATGCCATATCTTTTATTCTATATCATGTCATCTGATATTTATAGTTAGACTGATCCGTTTATTATTTTCTTAAATAATACTCGGGTCAGACCGAGATGTTACAGGTGCTTCTGCTTGACTTCCTTCCGGGATTTGCTACTCTGACTTTTGGCTGACTATTTAGTTTAGCAGTTTTTGTTGTATACACTTGAGATATGGGCTCATAGTTGTATTCTTTTTGTATAGCACATGTTGCTATTCTTTTGTATTATTGTGGAACTTTTTGACCACTACTCTGATGTACACTTTCATGTGTTAGTTATATATTCATATCTTCTTCCGCCTTTGTGATATGGATGTCTGTGACTGCTTTGTGTTATGTTTATTTCTATGTTTGTTTCCGAAGATTATTTTATAGCCACCGTGTGATAATCAATTACATGGATGGTCGCTCCTCAACAGCCTTATTCTCCGTGCTAGTTGACAGCACTACATCGTAGTGTCCTTGGCTAGCGTGGGTATTGAGGTGGGGCGTCACACCATTCTTGTAGGTAATGGATTTAGTCATTTCTAGGGGTTTTCTCTTTGTCCAGTTACATATTAGCTCCTGCAAAATTTTGAGATTGTTTACTGAAGATTTTTCTAGTGGAAACCTATTGCAAAGTTAGCTAATGATTGTGATCACAAAATCCTTTAATGAATTAATCTTTGCAGGCAAATCTTCTTGATCAATACTTCCCAACTATGTTATATTGGAAAAAGGAAAGAAAAATAGTAACCAAAAAGTAAAATTATTTAGTAATATTGAAAAAAAATACTTTTCTAATTATTCATTTGCTGTTAATTTAGGGAAAAAGGCAGTATACTAAATGCAATAAAATCAATAAGTAGAGTTGATTCATATACATTTATTTCCATGCATACAGTCATAAAGAAAATTATTGCTGTTAATTAAGAGATTTACTTGCAAAGGTCAATTCATTAAAGATAATGTTACAACAAAAAGGTTGTAAATTTGAATCATTTATGTTAAATTTAGGATTAATTGCCTTAAAATGTGAGCCATAAATGACCGTAGGGAAATAACAAGTAGATATATTTCCACTTTAATTATCAAATGCCATTATAATTTGTCAAATTTGAGGTAGTAATAAAGTTCTAGAATTAAGAACATAAGAAAGGATTTCATGTGAATCTTCACTTATTTTGTTTGGGTCAAACTCATTATGTGTGGAGATAAAAAAATCATGAGAATAAATTATGTGGGTTATTCTAAGAATGCCTCTAGCATATTAGGAAAACAATTATGTAAACACTTTGCAAAAACAATCAAACATGTAGATATAATATATAATTTAATGGAAGAAGAGAAGAGCTATAAGGAACTCTATACAACAAACAAAATTTAAAAAGTGGAAATTAGATTGAAGGGCTAATTATTTCAGGTTAATAAGTTTTAAGGACAACAGTTCCGAATAATTAGTTTTAAGGACAATTTACAAAAAAATGATAAATTAATTTATCTTTTTAAGTTATATAGGAAAAAGATAAATTCGTTTATCATTTTTTTTGTATAACTGAAAATGATAACTTCATTTATCTTTTTCCTGTAATTTGTCCTTAAAATTAATTTTTCAGAATTGCCGTCCTTAAAAGTTTTTACCCTGCACAAAGAAGCCCTTCGAGTGAAAATCCCCATTTAAAAAATACTAATATAAAAAATGCTTCTGACTCAATACTAATATAAAAATACTAATTTAAAAAATACCAAGTTTTCCATCATAATATTCAGGCCAACCATCCTTCAGCAAACGGCTTTCAGCAAGTTCTATTGCTTTCTTTTCTATTTGTGTTCTTCCAGAGTTTATGAAGGTTGCAATTAGCCGCCATAGAAGCACTGCTTATAAGTAATTAAAACGACTTATAAGTTATTTATTACTATAAGGTGGTTGAACATTTCTATACTTTACTTTTCACTTAAAACTACTTATAAGTTACCCTTTAAGACTACTTTCAAGTAGATATAAATTATGAAGTTCCCAAATGGGCTAAGTCTTTCCTAGTTATACCTCCTAGGAATTTTGTTGTTTCTAATTAGAGCGCTTTAACATGCCGCGCTTGTATTAGATTTCAGGTTCAAACTCGTATGTAGCTCTTGTGGAAGTAGAGAGGATGCTATCATAAACAGCTAACAGTTTGATATAAAGTGCTTTGTTTATGTAACAACCCGCATAATTATCGGTTGTATATTTAAATATTTTATTTAAATATAATGTCGTTTGTCGGATTATAGTCCGAAAAGCTACTTTTTGCAAACGGTCGAATTGAGACTCGAAACCACTTCCATTGAGTTCAAAATGTCATTTGCGATCTTTTTGAGTATAAGCTTCGATATGTTTGGAGTATGTCGAAATCTGCTACTTTTTCTAGTTGGGTTTTGGGTTGGGTTCAGCCCACTAGCTAACTAAACCCACTTAACCCCCCCTAACTCAGCTCCTTCTCTTCATTCCATCTTCATTTCATTTCATTCCTCAAGCTAAAACTGAAATGGGGAAAGGGAAGAGGAAATAGAAATTAGCAAGCCCTAGTTCTTCTTGCATCTCGAATCCTTGCTCCAAATCAAATAGAAGCCATTGGTAAGCCTCCTCTTCATCTTCTCTATCTATTTTTCTCTTCAATCTCAGAAATTCCTAAACCTAAATTTAGAAAATAATTGTTTTGATCTTAGATTGAAGCTTGTTGAGTTGAAGTAGTGAGTGGTTGATCTTCTCTTTGCAATTGAGCTTCTTCTTCTTTGCTTGTGTGTAAAAAGGTGAGTTTTTAACTCACATCTACTTCTCTTGATATCATTGATGTTGTGTATGAATTCCTAACAAGTATTCATGTGCTATTGTTTTGGTTTGGAAAGAATTAGCATTTCATTTGATAGGGCAAGAAGTGCTGGAAAACAGGCTCAGGCCGACCGAACGCAGGCTCCGGTCGACCGACCTGCTACTTGAGCACTTCCCTGCCTCTGTTTTGGGAGTGCAGGAATTCAGGCTCCGGCTAACCAACCCAGGAAGTCCGGTCAACCGACCTGCTTCCGGAGAAATTTTCCAGAACAGTGCCCGGTCGACCGAGCCCTGTAGCCGGCCGACCGACCTGCTCCTGTTTTGGCTGTTTTGCCTATTTTTGTTCGTTTTGTTTGATTTTCCAAATTTTATCGATTCAAGTTGGTTTTTAATGTTTGTTATTGCATCTTTGGCTTTGATAACATACGTTTGACTTCATTCACGAGTTTTATAAATAATCCCTCTAAATCGTATTAAAAGCTCCCTTCTCCGCTTTATAAATTTCTATTTAAACACACATGATTTTGCACTTCGAACGAAGTGGAAAGGAGATTAAATGGTTTGGTAAAACACGGACCATGAATCCGCGCGTTCACCTTTCCGATTAGTCCCCGACCTATTCGATTGATCGTTTTGACCTTTGTGTCTGGTTTACCGATGACATGAGGTAAACTTTGTAATGCTTTGAGTGTGAAATTGGCTAATGGATAGTAAACCGTTTAGTGCGAACGAGTGGTTATGGGACATACGTTAACACTTTTCGGGTTCCTTTTCGAGAGTTATGACACATTCCGCTAGTTAGTGGTGTCCAGTACTGGGCCTCCGGACCTTCACCACTACGGTTTGTTGCCTTTGGGATAGTGTCTTCGGACAGTCTCCCTAGGTTTGTTGCCTTCGGGTATGTGCCTTCGGGTTTGTGCCTTCGGGTTTGTTGCCCTATAGTATCGCTTCCGATGTTGGTCTTTTTGAGCCGCATGGGTGATATTGGGTTTGGAGCCTTCGGGCTCATGGATCCTTGTTTATACAGTACTAAGCTCGAGCATCTTTTGTTGTTTTGATTGATATGTATATTCCCTAGTGCATCGCCTTTCGGTGTTGGTCTTTTTGAGCCGCATGATATGTAGCGATCATCTAGTGGAACTTGTGTACCTTCATTGGTATTTGTTATTTGCCTTTTTGGCTTGATTTGGGATATGATATCCTTTGCTTGTTGAGATGCCGATGATATGAGGCTTGTTTTGTTATGATTCATCTTATGTTAGATGATTGAGTTATCTCCTTTAGAGATAATTGTTATACTATATGATCTTGCAGGTTTATTATCGTTCAGTTTATCTAACTGATTTGTTTAGCTAGACTGACCCGTGTATTCTATACTCGGGTCAGACCGAGATGTTTCAGGTTAGGTGCTTTTGGACTTAGCCTCTTTTGCTTCCGCATGGACTATTCCGCTAGCTCCTTTTTGTCTTAGCTTTTTGTGTAGTCCTTATCTGTTGTAACTATGATATTTATATTCATTCGTCCTGTCTGTATATTGTGGTCTTCTATACCACTTGACATGTATCATTTTGTATACTCTGTTATGTATCAGTATATGTGTATATGACGATCTACTGTTCTGTGATGTATATTACATTGAGTTGTTACATTTTGTTCTGATAGATCCTATAGCCATTGTAGTTTTGCTTTAAGTATTTATTGAACTTGTCGAACCACATGAGATGATAAAAACCACTTTTCGGCGTGTTCAGTAGATAGTTAAAGTAAGACTACACATGGTCGCTTCCATTATACTCTATTGTCCGCATTAGCAGACGGTATTATCCATATAATACTCTTTGTTAATGAGGCTCTCGGAGTGGGGCGTTACAGCTTGGTATCGGAGCGAAGGTTCAGAACAAAATATGATAAACACAGAACATAAGCACATATTAAGGTACATCAAAGTGTAACAAGTGTTACAAATCTTTGAATCATCTTGCCTCTATTCCTTCCGTGTTTTGGGGTAGATAGGATTTGGGAATACGTCTAGGAATGTATTTTTATTCCGTAGTATTCCGTATTGAAGTATCTACCTTGTGATTAATCTTGTTCTTATCTTGACTTTCAGCTTATGGCTGGAAGAGGCATAGGACGACGTTCGGATGCTGGGCAATCCAGTGGCTCACATCCGGATGGCGTTTATATGTCAGCCGATCAGTTTATGGAGTTGTTTAGGAGCATTCAGCCTCCAGCTCCTACCCGTGTATCTCCACCTCGCAAGTCTACCTTTGCAAGCTTGTGCAGTGATTTTTCTCATCTTGGAGGAAAGCCATTCAAAGGCTCCGAGTCCGTCCTTGAAGTCCAAGCTTGGATTCGCACTTGTGAACGTATCTTCTCTCGCATGGATCTTTCTGACCATGATCAAGTTCTTGTAACTTCTAGTTTATTGCAAGAGCGTGCCCTTGATTGGTACGAGCGTCTTATATCTGAACTTGATGAGTCGGTTCTTTCTTGGACTCAGTTTCGGGAACGATTCGAACTCAAGTTCGTTCCTGAATCTGAGAAAGCTTTGTTGGCCCGGCGCTTTCTTGAATTGAAGCAAGGGGAGTCTTCCATTTCTGAGTATTTTGCATCTTTCGAGGCCTTATCTAAGTATGGTCTTGAATTTATTAGCACTTCTTATAAGAAGAATCTGAAGTTTGTTTCTGGTCTTAAGAAATATCTTAAGAAATCTTTGATGCTTGAGCTTAAACTTTCTTTTGAGGAGTTAGTTGATTCTGCACTTCATCTCGAAGCCATCGAGAGGGATTGCGATAGTGGTGATGATGTTGAGGTTCGCGAGAACCCCAACAAAAAGCAGTCTCCATTGGATGAGCCGGAATTTTTCCCTTCCAAGAAGAAAAAGCCCGTTGAATCTGATTCTCAGTCTCAGTTTGCTGGAACGCCTTCCATTCGGAAGTGTTTCAATTGTGGTTCTCCTGATCATATGATTCGAGCTTGTCCTAAGCCTCTCTTCTGCCGCTACTGCAAGAAGGAAGGTCATCATATTTCTGCTTGCCCTACTGTTCCTGGTGGTGCTAAGCCAGGAAAGCCAAGGATAGCGGATGCTTCTGGAGGTTCTCCTCAGGGATGAGGTATGTCTCCATCTATTTTTGCAGATTTCTATTTTTCTTTGTGATTTCGATTCCATTTTGATAGCATCATTTTATTCTTTAAGCCCTCATGATGAGGAAAGTGTTGTTTCTCTCATTCTTGTAGTTTGAGAATTTTCTGGTATTTTGGTCTTGTCTTAGGATTATTACCTAAGCAATCTTTTGAGTAGTGTTAAGGTCTTTTTAGCTCGACCTTACCACTGGTTTTCATTTGGCTACGAGTTGCGGAAGTTAGCATTCCACTTACCGCATTCCGCACTTGTTGTGATTCTTATGAATGATTTATTATGTCATTCAGTTTGTTTGCTCATTTCATCCATTTTATGAATCGAGTATTCTGTGAATATCTCGATGATTTCATTTTTGTATTTATTGGTTTTGGATGGAAAACAGCAATTTAAAATCTTTGCAGATCTTTTTCATAAGATTTATTTATAAGTATAAATGGGATTTTTGTTCTTAAAACGAACAAAGAGAATTTTTAAAAGTTTTTAGAAACATGTTTATCATATAGAAGATGATTTTGTGATTGTATTTCCCATTGAGTGCTTTAAGAATTCTGGTCGATGCGCTTGATCAACGTTATCGATTGGAATCTCCTAAATACTTTGATGAGACAATTTGACACAATAAATTGATTTGAAATAAGAAAATTTTTCTAGAAAGATAATTACATAAAGATAATTATGATTTTTGGTATTAGCTTTTCGGGAAAGTAGATTATTTAAAAAGAAATCTTTTCTGATACTCTCATTCTTTTTATTCCCGAAAGGGGGATCGTGTTGCCAATGCATTTAGTTGTAAGCAACAAGTGATTGTTTCTCTGTTGATGTCCGTATGGAATGATCTTTTTACCAAGTTCATCGGACGTTTTTTTGTACTTCATTTGTTGAGCTTCAGTCCATTTGACGTATAGTTTTTACCACGTTGGTGTTCCGAATTATTTTGAGCTTAGGAATCAATAGAATTCTCTGAGCAAGCAAGTTCGGGCTTATCCTTTCGTGCACTTTATGGTGAACTTCTTATTCTGTTCTTCTTATGTGTTGATATGTTTTTGGTTGTTACTCCTTATTTTCTTCTTAAGAATTGCGAGGATGCAATTTCTTAAGGAGGGGAGTCTGTAACAACCCGCATAATTATCGGTTGTATATTTAAATATTTTATTTAAATATAATGTCGTTTGTCGGATTATAGTCCGAAAAGCTACTTTTTGCAAACGGTCGAATTGAGACTCGAAACCACTTCCATTGAGTTCAAAATGTCATTTGCGATCTTTTTGAGTATAAGCTTCGATATGTTTGGAGTATGTCAAAATCTGCTACTTTTTCTAGTTGGGTTTTGGGTTGGGTTCAGCCCACTAGCTAACTAAACCCACTTAACCCCCCCTAACTCAGCTCCTTCTCTTCATTCCATCTTCATTTCATTTCATTCCTCAAGCTAAAACTGAAATGGGGAAAGGGAAGAGGAAATATAAATTAGCAAGCCCTAGTTCTTCTTGCATCTCGAATCCTTGCTCCAAATCAAATAGAAGCCATTGGTAAGCCTCCTCTTCATCTTCTCTATCTATTTCTCTCTTCAATCTCAGAAATTCCTAAACCTAAATTTAGAAAATACTTGTTTTGATCTTAGATTGAAGCTTGTTGAGTTGAAGTAGTGAGTGGTTGATCTTCTCTTTGCAATTGAGCTTCTTCTTCTTTGCTTGTGTGTAAAAAGGTGAGTTTTTAACTCACATCTACTTCTCTTGATATCATTGATGTTGTGTATGAATTCCTAACAAGTATTCATGTGCTATTGTTTTGGTTTGGAAAGAATTAGCATTTCATTTGATAGGGCAAGAAGTGCTGGAAAACAGGCTCCGGCCGACCGAACGCAGGCTCCGATCGACCGACCTGCTACTTGAGCACTTCCCTGCCTCTGTTTTGGGAGTGCAGGAATTCAGGCTCCGGCTAACCGACCCAGGAAGTCCGGTCAACCAACCTGCTTCCCGAGAAATTTTCCAGAACAGTGCCCGGTCGACCGAGCCCTGTAGCCGGCCGACCGACCTGCTCCTGTTTTGGCTGTTTTGCCTATTTTTGTTCGTTTTGTTTGATTTTCCAATTTTTATCGATTCAAGTTGGTTTTTAATGTTTGTTATTGCATCTTTGGCTTTGATAACATACTTTTGACTTCATTCACGAGTTTTATAAATAATCCCTCTAAATCGTATTAAAAGCTCCCTTCTCCGCTTTATAAATTTCTATTTAAACACACATGATTTTGCACTTCGAACGAAGTGGAAAGGAGATTAAATGGTTTGGTAAAACACGGACCATGAATCCGCGCGTTCACCTTTCCGATTAGTCCCCGACCTATTCGATTGATCGTTTTGACCTTTGTGTCTGGTTTACCGATGACATGAGGTAAACTTTGTAATGCTTTGAGTGTGAAATTGGCTAATGGATAGTAAACCGTTTAGTGCGAACGAGTGGTTATGGGACATACGTTAACACTTTTCGGGTTCCTTTTCGAAAGTTATGACACATTCCGCCAGTTAGTGGTGTCCAGTACTGGGCCTCCGGACCTTCACCACTACGGTTTGTTGCCTTTGGGATAGTGTCTTCGGACAGTCTCCCTAGGTTTGTTGCCTTCGGGTATGTGCCTTCGGGTTTGTGCCTTCAGGTTTGTTGCCCTATAGTATCGCTTCCGATGTTGGTCTTTTTGAGCCGCATGGGTGATATTGGGTTTGGAGCCTTCGGGCTCATGGATCCTTGTTTATACAGTACTAAGCTCGAGCATCTTTTGTTGTTTTGATTGATATGTATATTCCCTAGTGCATCGCCTTTCGGTGTTGGTCTTTTTGAGCCGCATGATATGTAGCGATCATCTAGTGGAACTTGTGTACCTTCATTGGTATTTGTTATTTGCCTTTTTGGCTTGATTTGGGATATGATATCCTTTGCTTGTTGAGATGCCGATGATATGAGGCTTGTTTTGTTATGATTCATCTTATGTTAGATGATTGAGTTATCTCCTTTAGAGATAATTGTTATACTATATGATCTTGCAGGTTTATTATCGTTCAGTTTATCTAACTGATTTGTTTAGCTAGACTGACCCGTGTATTCTATACTCGGGTCAGACCGAGATGTTTCAGGTTAGGTGCTTTTGAACTTAGCCTCTTTTGCTTCCGCATGGACTATTCCGCTAGCTCCTTTTTGTCTTAGCTTTTTGTGTAGTCCTTATCTGTTGTAACTCTGATATTTATATTCATTCGTCCTGTCTGTATATTGTGGTCTTCTGTACCACTTGACATGTATCATTTTGTATACTCTGTTATGTATCAGTATATGTGTATATGACGATCTACTGTTCTGTGATGTATATTACATTGAGTTGTTACATTTTGTTCTGATAGATCCTATAGCCATTGTAGTTTTGCTTTAAGTATTTATTGAACTTGTCGAACCACATGAGATGATAAAAACCACTTTTCGGCATGTTCAGTAGATAGTTAAAGTAAGACTACACATGGTCGCTTCCATTATACTCTATTGTCCGCATTAGCAGACGGTATTATCCATATAATACTCTTTGTTAATGAGGCTCTCGGAGTGGGGCGTTACAGTTTATATCTGAATGCAAATTAAAGTTTGATTCATAACATAAACACTATATGAAGTATGAACATAGACTCACAACATGAAAAAAAACGTGTATGTGATATATTACAGCCTTAGTACAATGTACTCATTGAGTCCGTATGCCAAAAACTGTCATCAATCACTTAAAATACTTCCATGTGCACCTAACTTCATGAAACTTCATCTATAATCGAAACACAACATAAGCAGTACAATGTTAAAAAGTACGTTGATGTAACTTCAAAAACAGTATAAGTGAGAACTATAAACAGAAAATGTGATCAGAGTATATCTCTTATTTAATAATGCAACATTCCGAGCTTTCTTGTTTTCAAGTATATGCGGATATTGAAGGTTTATCCTTGTTTGTATTGAATTTTGATATTAAAAAACCAAGTTTTCATCTTAAATGAGTGACATATATGTACTTGTAGTTAGTAGCAATAGTAAGGGTATTTTGAACCCAAAATCAAATGTAAAAATTCACTTAAAATCAAAAAATTAGAAAGCTGCAAGGTTTTAAAAAAAAAGAACCACCATTCGAAATTCCTCTTTTTCATCTTTATCTTCCCAATTTTGAGATATATGTAAATTTAGCATAAATGATAGAATGGTAATGAATATATTAGAAATCCACCATGTAAGCTTCATATCACAATACAAAACTATCTGGTCAAAATTTTATGGCCCAGATATAATCAAACTAAAGAAATATGGGTGATATGGTGTATTAATTTTGAGTTCTATAGTCTTCTTAATCGTCATGAATAAGGAAGACCTAAACTCAGCCTAGAAAAGAAGGGGTCGAGTGCTCATTTCATCATCAAATTCAAAAAATAATTTAAAAGAAGAAGAAAGAAAGCAAGAAAAGAGCTTATTTCAATTTGAGGGAGTTTTCACTCCAAATTCATAGAATAGTGTTGTACAAAGGGAGTAATTACTCTTCTTGTGGTCGCAATTTCTTTTATTCCATTCCTGCATAAGTGCAGGAGCGGAGTAAGAGGGAAAAATAAATCATTTACACGACGTGGAAAATTTGACCATTTCGCTTACTGGTGAATTTGCACCCAAGACAGACCAATACCACAAACTATCTCTGATGGCAAAAATTTTAATTCCCAAACCTAAGAATATGATTAATATAACATCATTGCTGACCTTAGAATTCCTTTACCAAGCCTGCATTTAATTAAAAGAAGTAAAAGCCAACTCCATCGCAATTTCTTTTATTCCATTCCTGCATAAGTGCAGGAGCGGAGTAAGAGGGAAAAATAAATCATTCACACGACGTGGAAAATTTGACCATTTTGCTTGCTGGTGAATTTGCACCCTAAGACAAACCAATACCACAAACTATCTCTGATGGAAAAAATTTAAATTCCCAAACCTAAGAATATGATAAATATAACATCATTGCTGACCTTAGAATTCCTTTACCAAGCCTGCATTTAATTAAAAGAAGTAAAAGCCAACTCCATCTAAGCATTTTCTTCCCGAAAACAGCAAAGTTCACAAATTCTTTGGTATATGGCACTGTTTTAATAATTTACCCCAAGCCCCCATATTCAAATTTTATTGTAAGGATATTTTAATAATTTTTTTTACATAAAGGCAGAAAGTTGGTGCAGAGTCATATTGCTCAAAAGTTTGATTGTACATTTTAATCATTTTCAAACCTTTATATGTGGAGGTTTTTATTTATTTATTTTATTTGGACCTTTACATACAATCTAATATCAACAACTTTTGAAACACAATTCACCAATATTACAATTTAAAAGAATATTTTGAACTATTTAATTCATAATAAAACTTGCATTACAGTTAAACAAAAATGAATTTAGACTTTTTTTTTGAAAACCAAGGAGAACCCGGCGAGCCGGTAAACTCCTGAGGAGGGTATAGTAAAGCTTGTTTGATTCGATTTTGATTTAATGTACCGCTTGTAATATTAAAGTTAATAAAACCTATCGATTTTAGGAGCAATGATGAAACTGCCACTGCTTGTTTGAGTATCTTCCTTATGATGGATAAAAGGGGTAGCAATAAAACATTCAGATGTGGTTGAAGTAAAATCAGTATTGGTATATTTGAATGCAGTAAATAGTGTAGAAATGACTACTTACTTTTATGAAATAATCGTACATCCCTGATGACTTGTCATTTTCCCACTAAACACTAGTGTTTGTTAAATCGTAAACAACAGCTCTCCCATTCATCTTCTATGAAAATTGACCTGATACCTACAAAAAACATAGGAAAAAAACCACATAACATAATGACAGTCAGAATACCCAATTGAACCATTTCAGATCTATATGATTTGTACTTTTTTGCTTTCTTTCTTGAACTATATTACTTTGAAAATTTCAGATATGTACCTTTTCGCTTTCTTTATCGAACTCTAATACTTTGAATATCAACCTGGAAAATAATTTTTTAGTTATAAACTAATACACTAAAATTCAACCGATTATACATTATCGAAAAATTTGAATCGCGATTTCAAGTCGAACATCGAACTGAAACAAAACCAAAAGAGATTCAGTTCAGCATAACAATCCCGATTCAGCAATCAAAAGGAAAAAAAGAAGAGGAATGAGAAGAAGCGACTGCAGCATACCTGAATAGAAGAAGCTAGGATTCAGAAGTGAGTTTGATTATAAGTCCTAAGATTATGGAGGAAGATGTTTCTTTCAATATTCATTTTTTCAGTATACGGAAGAACAATGATTTTGGAGTGGGGAAATAAATGCGGATAAATGGGTATTGCAGTTATTAGCGAACATAGGTCAGGGAGTTACGACTATACCCACTGACTACGTGCTACATTTTTATTGTCTTCTCATTAAATAAAGGGCAGTTTCGTCAGCCCGAAAAAGGCTTCACCAAGGGAAGTATTTGCTTTATATATAAGACGAGTATGCATGCACGTGCTCTGCACGTGATCGTGAAAAGCGTGTGTGCGAAAGTAAGTTGGCAGCAGGACAGGTTCGGTAGTATAGATGTGGAATTATATATTTACGAAGTTAGAAGTTGCGTTGTAGCAGCAAAAGTGTAGTAATCTGGTAGGATGGAATGCAGAGGGGTTGAAATTAGTAGTCGAAATGTTAGTTGGTTGTCGTAGTAGGAGGAGATCAGGTGAGCATATTTTTTGTGTATGATAATGTGTTATGTAGATCCACTTGATGGTGCTGTGTTGTAGGGAAAATAACTACTCCAAAATAAAGCACTAATCGTCTGTTTCAGCACTTTGAGATGACATTGACAACTCATTATCTCAAATAGTAATCAGTATATAAATGTTACAGTCACTGCTCCTTGACATGTCCTGTATAATGCTTGCATATCTTCACCCAACTGAGATACTATGTTTACATAATACAAATGGAAAACAATTTTGACTTTTTTCTTTCAAGGGTGTTTGAATTTAATAATGGCTCATATCATATGGTATGTTGACTGCCAAAGCAGAAGTACAAAAAAATATATTTAATCGATGGATTTTGAATACCATCAATATTGAAGACATATCTAATTATGTCCAATGCAATCAAGCTGTTATCCTTTTCTTTCATTTTTCTTCTTCTTCTTTCCTTTTTTTCGATTGATTGGTTAAATAGGATCATCGATATTTTTGCAAAATTGATGTTGAATGTTAAAAAAAAGGACCCAACAAATCAGCAAGGAAAAACAAAACTGCTTAGTCAACTTTTTAGAAAATGAAGTGCCATGGGTTGATAAAAATTAAAAAGAATGCCAACTTGATGAGCAAAAAAGGATGGGTGGTTGACCTTTCCAATTCAATTTCAACGCTAAAATGGTATATCCAACTGCACCATCAATCCAAAAACAATACTGATTTGTAAAAATAACATAATCTGATTAATATGGGTAAATTTTTTAAAACCACATTAATGCACACGTTTTTAAGCAAAGTATAGGTAGTTCAAGTTTATATTAGTGTTTTACATTACCATATCGATGCAGAAAAACTTTGTATGTTCATGATAATATAATTTTTCAATACTACAAATTTTCTGCTATTACTATGTAAGTTTTTATATCAAAAGTTGGTAAAAAAAAAGAGTTACCTTCTTTTATTGCATAAATATAATACTGCATTCCAACCAAATTTTCACCAACTACTAATCATGTATTCCACCCTTAAAGTTCAATGCAAGTATGAAATTGCTGGAAGGCAAATATCTAAGTTCCTCCGTGTACATAAACATTTCCAAAGTTTTTTATTTTTTATACCAAAATGTCCTTCGGAAACCATCCATGAACATCTTAAAATGAAAACAAACTATACAGACGAAAATAATCACTATATATTATGACATACACATGTAATGACCATAGTCCAAACACTGAAATAAAATGAAAACAGAAGTACTCTTGATCCTTTTACAATATGAATCCGTGAAGAAATTCACCAACTTTAAACAATTACACAGTCAAATCTTCTACATACGCGGTATAAAATGAAATTTGTTTGAAATATTTACAAACAAAATACATAAAACCTGTAAGCAAAAAACAGTAAATGCAATATCAGTGTCCATGTAAACAACACAATGGTTATTTAGTTGACGGATCAATTTCCCACACAACTCTCTACCTATTTTCTTCTTCTTTAGATTTTAGCCGCTTCATTTCAAAGTTAAAACTAATCTAACACCCATTGTGATGGACATATAACATAACAGAACAAATTTTAAAAAGTGTTTGAATGATGAGTTAGTATAACAACAAAATTTCAATTTTCAATTGTACAGAGTTGAGTGCACAACAATATTTGATGCTCATCAAAATCATGATTTAAACTTTGAACATAAACTTTTCATATTCAAACCAACATCATCCATAAATCCTTCTATAAAAAAGCCTCATCGGTATTATAACATAGATAAAAATGTAAGATACCATGAATATCTTTCTGATAAAATGCCAAACTAAGTCAAATAGATAATTTCTACCTTTCCTTCTTAATAAAAATATCATTCCAACATTTTATTTTATTTTGTCTTTTCCCCTGATATAATGTAATTAGCCTTATAATTAAACATCTAAAGAAAATAGAGAAACAACAAATTAACATTTTTAAATTTGAACTCCGTTTGTTAAATTAATGAAGAAAAAGGTCATCACCATGCTTGCTCTGTTGTGACTTTACTTAATCGAACTAATCATTATTCTCCACTTCATTTAATTCTCATATGTTTCTCTCAAATTATAATGAGCATCTGATAGAATGAAAGAAGTGAGAAAATTTATGAATCAAGCTTCATTATACTTTTTATTTCAAGATTAATTTTAGTAATAGATTTGGATAATAGCAAGTGATCCAATATAACATTACCTGATGTTAGATCAAACAATACCAATTTAATTTTGCTAACAAAATGACATACCTTCCCTTTTCAACTTTGACTTTAATGGAAGAAGCAGATGAGGAGACTTGTCAACAAACATCTTTGTAACTATTTTCTTCTCTTTAGATTTTTCTGAAAACTGAGAATATGTACTTATAGTTTACATGCACTCCAATATGATGGAATAGGAAAAGGGATCCAAGCAAGAAGAATAATGTCAGCTTTTTTGATATCCGGTAGGTAGAACGTCAATCACATCCCCTTCTATCATTATATATTTCCATATCTAATCGTAGAGGACTTTTAACTACTTAATATTTGTGAAAGTATGCTGATCGCATTAAACAAAATGGGTGTTGCTCAATATTCAAATTTCTTCAAAGTTGAATGCTTCAGTGGTTCATGAATGACGAAAATATTTTTTTATTCACTACTAAATATTTTCAGACACAGTATGGTAAAACCATTGAAAGAAAGTGAATACTTGGATTTGAGTTGGAATGAAATTCCAGTATGTCGAATGTCTAGACGGAATTGCCAGAAAAAATTGACCCTCTTTTCATCGGTAGAAGTTCCCGAAACAAACAAAATCAACAATATAGTCAACCAAAAGTAACTATAAAAATTAGTCAATCCATGTAGCATAGATCCATATCATAAATTGAAAACTCCAAACTATGTTTGGATAATTATTATCTTCCATAGGAAATTTCATAATATTGACATCTAACGGAAAATCTGATTATTGAGAAACTTTTACACGAAAAAGGACGACGGGAGAAATCAAGCAACCGTCAGTAATTTTTATTTTAAACGTAAAACAGTTAGATATAAAGATGATGAAAAACCATTAGTTTTAGAAAAAAACTTCATCGTTGAGTAACCAAATATTTGGGATTCAACAGAACAAATTTATTATGAACATCATAGTTGAAAGTATAAAAGGGTGAACTGATAAACAGAACTAAAAATAGGGTTTCATAGAGTACCACGGTTGAAATCTGGCTATCGACGTTTGCCAAAAGAGGAGCCGAATCTTTTTACTTTTAGAAAGTGGATCGCTTCATGGCATTTATTTCTTTCTTCTGATTTTCCCTTTCTCCAAATTCGTTGTTTAAACTTTAGGAGAAGAAGAGTCGGTCTTCGAAATTGGAGAAATGAAAGAAATGGAGGGAGCATGGCATTTTTTGTGGGGTTAGGTCAAACTGAATGTGGTAGGAAGGGAAAGCGGAAAGCAGGGAAGGGGAACATAAAAGATGATGGGGCAACGTGGGAGGTTGGAAAAAGACAGAAGTGCCCTTGTGCGCACATGTTTGATTTTGGACAGAATGTGGGGGTAAAATGGGGACTGCCAAAAAGGCTTCAGTTTGACCGGTTTGACCAGGGTTTTGCATTATAGTATAGATATATTCGTATTTTTTTTGTTTTTTTAAGAGATATTTTTTCAAAATCATCTTAGCAACACTTAACTTAGAAGATCAAAAATGTTACTGCCTTTACTTTAAATCAACCACTCTTTTAAACAAAGATTTCTGTAACACCCTGCATTTTTAATAATTAAATAATCAAATAATGATGAACAATGAAAATAAACATTTTTGGAATTGTCAGAATATAGCCTTGAAACTTATACCATTGTGTCCGTGACAATTTTCTGATTAATTTCCATATATAACTTGTCAATATCCGAGTCAATATGAAGAAGTTACGAGAGAAACGAGAGACGAGAAATAATCGAAAAAAAAGAAAACAAATATGGGTCGACCAATAGGTCGACCCAGAACCTCCATACATCGACCGCCAGGTCGACCCGAGGGAAGCATAGGTCGAACCTAAGGTCGACTCGCGTTACTACCTGGACGTAGTTTCGTCCAGGTACGTGCCGAACCAATTAAAATTCGATTTTTCCTTAATCTGAGCCATACGTTGATTTATCTGATGGCTTCGAACGACTTTGTGACATGGTGGCTTCAGATTCAATCCAAGAATCCAACAGTCTGAGATCCTCAAACTCCACTATAAATAGAACCCTAGGCCTAGCTATTTTCTCACAATCATATTTTCTCCCAATTGGGTTCATTGCCTGAGGCTGGACCCTAAAAAGAAAATATTTCTAGGGAGAAGATCTTCTCAATAAAAATATTGGACATCTTAGAAGGGGATCCAGGAAGACCATGGAGCCAAGCTGAGCACAAGCAAAGCTAAGGACGACATGTGAGTGGATTTAATTATATATCTTTTACGTTTATGATATATTATCGTTAGATTCCCGTTAAATAATTTTATTCAGTATTTATTTCAGTAATTAATTCTGTTAATTAGTTATGCTGAGACTGTAAATTGTATAAGAGAGCTTATATATAATTATTATTTATATGGAAAATAGTAATCAAATTAAATATGAATAATACTAGGATTGACAGTTAGAGAAAGGCATAAACCTAAAAAAATAAGAAATTTATAGTTATTTACATCTATTTTAAAAGTTGAAATTTAGCCTGTAAATGTTAGCTTCTTTTTATTCCTTTTTATGCGAATAAAATAGTAAAGAGAAGAATTCGCAAATACAGACTAAAATAGAAGAACACTAGATTTACAGAAATTAGATGTAAATAAGAAAAGCTGAAATAAAAGGAGAAAAATAGAAATTTGTAGTAAATTATGCCAAAACGGGGAAAAATAAATTAAAAGGGAAAATTTAATCACTTGATAGGGAAGTAAGTGATATATTAGTTGGTTGGCTTAGAAAAGAGAATACATATCCATAGTTTAATATTTAAAAGATAACGATAAAGTAATTGCAAGAATAAAAGAAAGAAAAAGGGAATTAGTGTAAAATAGAGAAACTACTGTATTTTGCACTATCCAAAAAGTAAAAGAAATAATAAAAGAAATATCTTGCAGTTACGGATTATTGTTTATAGCATTGTTTAGTATTAAAACATGGAAATGGAATTTGAGCACGGTTTTTGTAACCAACCAAATAGAGTAGAACTACTACTTAGAATATAAGAAAATAAAGTGAAGAATTATAGGAAGTAAAGAAGAAATCAAGTTAATTATTAGAGAAGGCTAGAAGCAATTAAAAGAAATATACCAAGATGTGCAATTACTGCGCAGATAATAGAATAAAGGCAAAGCAGTTTTTATGATAAGTAAATTTGTGACAATCGGACGTAGTCCCAAGCCAAGATTGTCATATAATATAAGAATTAAAGAGAATTCAATGTCATAATAAAAGAAGACAGACTAGAATATACAAGAGACGCTTGTAATTATATTTATAATGTACAGATTATAAAAGAAAATAAAAGTGACAATTACAAGTAAAATTATAACATAGGTTATAATTAAGTTAATAAGCAAATAGCGCAAAAATAATAGAAGAGGCTTATTTAAATAAACTTAAGACTTAAATTAAGCTAATAAGCAAGATAATAGAAGTGGCCCATACCAACAGCATTCCCTTTCAGTCAGGAACTGATGGTTTCACAATAGTTAGGTGAGGCTAGGACATGATTATGCTAATTAGGGTAAATAAGTAGGCAACGAAATAAGAAAAGTGAACTAAATGTAAAATAAAAGATTAGACTTAGGGTCTAATAAAAGAGTGAGATGCGTTTGAAGCAGCCCAAAGAATGAAGAGCCTAACAAAGCAGTTCATCACAGATTTCAACACAGAAGGAGCACGTCCAACTTAGATATTTTGGGCTAGAGGATGTACGAGACTTCAACGGGACGTGAGGGTACTCTAGGATGGCCCTCTGGGGTAGGCATAATAGAGCAGTCCCCCGGAGGCAGGTCTGTAGGTGTTCCATCAAATGAGTATGCCTTGACTGTTTTTTGCATGGCAGGACCATTGTAGGCAGTCAAAAGGGGTTATTGTTTGGGGTAGGATATTCGTATGTCCCGGTACTTGCAAGTAAGTTTTAATGAGCAGGACCCAAAAGGATAGTCGCATGCGGATATCGGGCCAGCATCAAAACTAAGAAGCGAATTCGGGAAAGACTAGAGTTAAACCAACAGTCCAATAAACCTTTCACTATCGAGACATTGGATGAGGGGCACAACCAATTGGGTGTTTAGATTGTCTGTAGTAGGGCACAACCACTTAGCTCTTTAGAGGTCTTTCGATTAGTTGAGGGGTGGCTGCGTGGGGCCATAGCCATGATAAGAAAAGAGATAGACCAAATAGAATATCTGTATTGTAAGCCTAACAGGGCAGTCCTTTACAGAAATAGAAAATCCCCGACAGGGTTCCGTACAAGGTAGACCTTGTTAAGCGGGATTCAGGGAGTAGACAGAACGATTGCGTATAGTCCCCAAGGTACGCACTTGGTGGTACATTGTGGATGTCCGAGCATTAGTATAGACTAGTGCGGATGCAGTTTTATGTTTTCATAGTATACGACGTAACATATGTATTGTAGACCTTATGAGGCAGTCCTTTATAGATGTAGTCACAAAACACCATAGTAGCAAGACGATGGAGTCCATTGCGAGGAGGATACGGAAGGTACTATGGGTAGTATCTAGGACCGATGCGGTCAAGGGGCATATAGCTATATATATATATCAGTTATTAGGTTTTAATCTACTAAGGAGTAGATGGGCACGATTCACGCACTGAGGCGAGAGTATTATAAACCCAATAAACCTAATATAACAGTAAATGGAAATAAAACGTTATATGTAGAATTAAGCTTAGAAGTGTATAATTTGTCCATTCACCAGAACTTTAGTTCTGACCCCATCCTCATAACATCCTACAGGTTAGGTAGATGGCAGAGACTTTCTAGCTTTGAGACACTTGTTTAGAAAGTGTTATTTTATTGGTGAGTGTTTACTTAGTATTATATTTTATTCAATTCCACCGTGAGATATTTATCTGAGCTCTACAATATTTATCTTTGCCTATTTTGCAGGATACCAGATACCACACTCGAGTTTCAATAGGCTTGGATTTTAGCATTTTTGCGAAAAATCCGGACTCAATGGGATTCGGGTTGTTACATTTGGTATTAGAGCCTAGGTTTAGGATTCCTAAGTAGATAGTGAGTGAACGTATTTGTATTTTTGAATAAAATATAAATATATTATGTACTAAAATCCAAATAGTCCCCAATTATAGATTTTAACATATGGAAAGTTTTTAAGAAGTATATTTGTGCATAGTTTGCTAGTTGGATTTGGGATGACCCAAGTATATTGAGCCCTATGTTATTACTGATTTATAGTGTACAATATGCCATGTTTTGCGAGAAGATTGGTATCCATATGTTATAGGAAGTGGGGAAGTTCCCTAGGGATAGTAGGGAGAGTGTTTTTATTTTGGAAGGAATAAGAGGTTTTAGTAAGAAGAAAATCCACTTTATGTCTAGCCCAATAAAATGAAACTTTTGGAATTGAAAAGTTGAAAAATATAATTGTTAATATATTTGTGGAAGTAAATATTGGGTTTTTGAAAAAAAAAAGTAGTATGAAATTTTAATTGGTTTTTATATGATGTAAACTTTGTTAAAAGTGAAATTCTTTTTGAAGAATTATAGAGCGCGTATAACTCGCTAGTTTCTTTGTAGGTAAACAAAGATTTTAAATATAAAAACATAGAGTGTGTTAAGTATTGAAAACGTAGGTTACAACATTTATTGTTGTAATAGATGTTTTCGGTAAAAACAAAGGAAGCACAGACTATGACATTATTGTTATAGTAGGTGACTCTCAAAGGAAATGTTTTTGCCTAGCATATGGGATTTATTAAAATTTATTTTAATTGAATCCATAACTAGTATTTTTGGGTTGTAGTAACGGTGTTTTACGCCACATCTGTTTTGACCCAAATGAGTTTTGAAGATAATTTCTAAAGTAGTTTATATGTACACTTATTATTTAAATAAGTATATGAAAGTATTTTCTAGTTATGAAAATATTAAAGTAGTTTTGAAAAATGAGTTCTTTGGAAAAATATTGTACGTTAAATTAATGAATTCAGTAGGAAATATCTTATGTAAGTGAATATATAGTAAACATACTTTAATCTATTGGAATGAAAAGAATAATGATATAATTTTCTACGAATCACAAATAAAGATGTTTCGTGCAAGTCATAAGGAATACGTGAAAGAGATGTACAAGGTATGGAAAGCACCATATTTTGTATAACCTATTTCGATAAAATATAAAATAAATTCCTTATAATTCCACATAAACATGAAATCCTCCTTTAAAGGATTCATAGAAGGTTTTAGCGTTAATAGTTTCTCATAAGAGAAAGTAAATCCAATACATTAAGGTATAAAACCATTAAGTGTAGTAAGTTAAAAAAAACTCCTTCGAGGTTAAGTAATTGGAAGAGTAGAAAAGTTAAGGGATTTTTGATAAAATAATTGTTCTTATCTACTCCAATTTTAGTAAATTTGAAAATCTATGAAAAGAAGATATTTTGAAAACATGTGCAGACATTTTTTTTTGAAGTCAAGAAAAAAGAAAAATGTTTTAAGAATAAACAAGACACCTTTTAAAGAAAAATGGTCTGGTGAAAAATTAAATAATTTTTTGGAAAGATAAAATTTTAAGTAACCAAGTACCTTTGAATTTAACAGAAAACTTCAAAATAACACTATCAAAGGAAAGAATTTTAGGATCTGATGTTTCAAAAATTTAGAAGATTTAATTTTTGAAGTAAAATGATAAATACCAAACCAAACCAGACTTTTAAATATGGAATAGATAAGAATCATTTCCTAGGTGTAACAGGAAAAGTGTAAGGCTATGGAAGTACTTACTCCTAGTAGTAATAATAAAAGTTCATGTAAGGTGTATAGGACACTAGTGAAAACCTAGAAATGTTGCCTCATGTTTGTAGACTATAGAAGAATAGTGAAGTGGTATTAGTAAGACAGTAAGACTCACATGGTTGGGAAAAGTAGACCTTAGTTGGGGAAAAATGAAAGGTAAAGAGAAAATTTCCCCAAGCTCAGTTTCCATTTTAGATAGAGACTGCATAGATTGAAACCCTTATCCATTGCAGTAAATAAGACTTATTTATTCCTTTTTGAGCATGGAATAGAAGAGATGAATAATCTTATTCGTCATGAGTAACACATCGTAAGTTGGTAACAAGTAATAGATGGCAGGGGGAGCATATGAGTTACTTGGATTCCTAGAATAGGACTATTCTGTGTTAGAGTGGACATGGTCCTAAACCTCCTAGCCCTAGATGATAGCCGTGTTTAGTTGCTATATTAAAAAAAATTATAAGCAAATAAAAGGTAACTAAAAAAACTATAAGATCTAAAGAAAGCAAAGGAAACGTCAATAGAAATAAATGAGAATTGCAAAAGAAAAATACATCATTCCCATAAATTAAGCTTGGGAAAAAGTTTGAAATGAAAAACCTTTCTTATGTAAACCGTGCTTGGGAAAGAAAATAGAGATTTTATAGGGTAGCGGCATAAGTTCCAAGTACGGAGTGAGAGGTACACAAAAGTAAAACGGAGAAATGTGAAGATTTTCCGTTTTCTACCTTCTTTCTGACATAAGAAATCGAGTTCAGAAAATTAGAGTTTTCTGACATTTGAGTATTAAAAGTTGTGTGGTAGGATTTGGATGAAAAATTCGTTAAACTACACCCATATTCAGTAGGAGTATGGGAAAAATTGGATGAAAAATGTTTTGAGTTTTCAAAGATTGCATTCAAATAAAAATTTCATGTATATTTAGGATGTGTGCATCATGTTTTAAAATAAATTTTTAAAGAAGAAAAGCATTCATATAGGAGGTACCACATAGAAATTCATGTTCATGCATATATCTCATGTTGAATAACACTTTGCACAAGTGCACAGATGGCCGTAAAATTGGATGTACACAAAATGGATGTGATTGATGTGAGGAATTACAGAATTTTACCCTTATTGAATTTTAGGGATGAATTTCCTAAAGGGTGGGAGAATGTAACACCCCGCGTGTTTAATAATTAAATAATCAAATAATGATGAACAGTGAAAATAAACATTTTTGGAATTGTGAATATGGCCTCGAAACTTTTACCAATGTGAATACAGCCACTTAGCTCTTTAGAGGTCGTTCGATTAGTTGAGGGGTGGCTGCGTGGGGCCATAGCCACGATAAGAAAAGAGACAGATCAAATAGAATATCTGTATTGTAGGCCTAATAGGGCAGTCCTTTACAGAAATAGAAAATCCCCGACCGAGTTCCGTATAAGGTAGACCTTGTTAAGCGGGATTCAGGGAGTAGACAGAACGATTATGTATAGTCCCCAAGGTACGCACTAGGTGGTACATTGTGGATGTCCGAGCATTAGTATAGACTAGTGTGGATGCAGTTTTACGTTTTCATAGTAGACAACGGAACATCTGTATTGTAGGCCTTATGAGGCGGTCCTTTATAGATGTAGTCACAGAACGCCATAGTAGCAAGACGATGGAGTCCTTTGCGAGGAGGATACGGAAGGAACTATGGGTAGTATCTAGGACCGATGCGGTCAAGGGGCATATAGCTATATATATATATATCAGTTATTAGGTTTTAATCTACAAGGGAGTAGATGTGCACGATTCACACACTGAGGCGAGAGTATTATAAACCCAATAAACCTAATATAACAGTAAATGGAAATAAAACGGTATATGTAGAATTAAGCTTAGAAGTGTACAATTTGTCCATTCACTAGAACTTTAGTTCTGACCCCCTCCTCATAACATCCTACAGGTTAGGTAGATGGCAGAGACTTTCCAGCTTTGAGACACTTGTTTAGAAAGTGTTATTTTATTAGTGAGTATTTACTTACTATTATATTTTAGTCAGTTCCACTGTGAGATATTTATCCGAGCTCTGATATATTTATCTTTGCCTATTTTGTAGGATACCAGATACCCAACTCGAGTTTCAATGGGCTTGGATTTTAGCATTTTTGCGAAAATTCCGGACTCACTGGGATTCGGGTTGTTACAATTTCAATTAGGATATACTTCATAATTAACAACCATCAACCTTCCTATATACTAGTTAAACCATAGTTACTTGTAATCAAACTTTATTTTATTTTTGTTATGACAAATAAATTTTCAAAAACTTCAATTTAATATCCAAAATCCTATACTTATCCTATAGTTTTTCTTTAAAATTAAATGTGCTAAAAAGACAATTATTTTGGGATTTTTTTTTAAATTTTGATTTTTGGAAAGAAAATGCAAAAAAAAATAAACCATGAAAAATTAAAAATCAAGATGAGACTCCCCCCCCACACTTGATTTTTACTGTGTCCCCATAGTCAACCCAAGTGAAAGGAGAAAAATTAAATAAAAATAAAAATATGACCTATATTTACATGAAAATGAAACGATTATTATTTATACGACATTAGAAAATTTATCGTCAAAGAGTAAATGAAACGTTCTTTCAAAGACCAATATTTGTCCCGTCAAATATGAGAGACATAGCTTAAGCATAGAAAACCAAACCATAAAAGATTTTAAAGTTGAATGTTGATTTTGGAAAACGAGTGTCATTTTATTAAAAATCGTATGAGTTGTAATATTTACGATGATTTTTAGGGTAGAAGAACAATTGGTTGAAGTTCAAGTTTATTTTCACCAATTTGAAAGTCAAGCTTATCATTGAAACTTCTTCAGAATTATTGATTTTAAAATGGTGATTTAATTCTTCCCCTTCAAAATTCAACAACTCATCTGCGAAAGTCCAAAAATTTTTGTGTTCGCTAAATTCGTCTTCCTTTGTTGGATTATTCATAACTTTCAATTTCAAAATCTAAAGTTGTTGCATTCAATTTTTCAAAACCGGAAAAAGGAAGATCGAACTTTAAATTTGGTTCCATACTCTTAAAAGAATTGAAATCCAACCCAATTATCGCATTTTCAACAACTTCATTAAGATTGTCATTTTCAATTTCAAAAGTTGTTATTTGAAAATCATCAATTTTGGTAAAAGGCAGATTATCACTTGACTCTTCACACGTTGGGATTTGATATTGTTTCTCATGTTGTTTTATATATGTTTCAACAATAAATCCATGTGATTTTTCTCGTTTTCTTCCATTTTCTCAACAAAATCAAATTCATAATTATTAACTTGAGAATCTTCAATTTGAAATTGTTGAGAGTAAAAATTCTCACCATGAATGAAATTATTCTCATTGCCAAAATCATTTAAAAAGTGGTTCACATTTCCATTTTGACTTTGAAATTCATTTTGGAGTTCGAAGTTGTATTAGCATGAGTTATAATTGAAATCATTTGAATTTTGAAGTGAATTCAAATTTTGATCATTTTGAAATCCTTGACTTGAGTTAATGCACAAATTACTCAAATTATTTATCATTTGATTTCGTTGTTCAAGCAAAGACCAAATCGTTTCAATACTCTTTTTAAGATTCGAGGGTTGCTCACTATTTTAAGAAGTTTGTTCTGCAAAATCCAAATTGTTTATACAATATTTGTTGTTAAAATATCCATAAGAATTTGGTGTGAAATTATATGGATTGTATTGATTTTCACAATTATTGTAAAATTCTTGTGAGTAGGAAAATTCAAACATTTTCAAAAATGTTTTTTATCTTTTTTTTTAAAGGAAAAGTATTTACCAAAGAGAATTTATTTTTCAAAAGGGAGATTTGATTGTTTTTTTTTTTGGATTTTCAATTTTTTTATATATGTTTTTTGAAAAGATTATAAAATATTTTTTTTTGAAGTTTTTTTTTCTAAAAAAAAACTAACTCAATTTTTTTGTTTGATTTTGATTGAAAAATTTCAGAGGAAAAGATTTAAGAAAAAACTAAGTTAAGGAAAATTTACAATTTTTGTTTTGTTTTGGATTTTTAAATTTTTTTATAAAAAATATACATGAACTAATGCAACTAAATGAATGCATGGACTTAATTACAAATTTTTTCTACTAAGTAGCTCCTAACCCAAAATTGTATAATCACACTTTGTCCTAATCCAACAAAATATTTCTTAGCCAGGTAACGGACAGGAGTTATCGGTGCACCACGAATCACCGTAGCAATGTAACCGAAGGTTTAAATACCTTCAAAGAAACAATCGGTATAATATTTATGAATCACCGTAATATTTATAACTGATTAATGCTTTGCCGTAGCTTAGACACCAAGAATATAAATTGTTCAAAGAAGACAACTTGTTAAGATACAATTAAGCCCTGGGTGAGCTCGTGACTCCCTTAAGTCTGAAGTCTAACCATTATTATTAGTCAAAATTCTAAGATGAAATGCAATTTGTGTGCCAAGGAAGGGGTGATGAAATCCCCCACCTTATGTGGATTTGGGTTTTGCCCTTAGAAAATAAAATAAGATGGTATGAATGCAAAACTGAAAATAAACGTGAGTTAATGATGCAACTACGAATGAATTTGTTTTTGTTTTTGATTTTTTTTTAAAATGCAAGCAAACAACAATACAAAGAAAATAAAAACAAGTGATAAAAGCACGATACCAGAGCATGCAGAATTATTAGCAATTTTATTTATAAGCAGCGAATATTTTTTTAAACAAGCAGAGCAGTTTTTTTTAAGCAAGCTGTTCCTTTTCTTATGCTTTTGCAACCTGAAAAAGGGAGTCGAATATGAACAAAATAAAACCTAAAACAAGAAATCAAACTCAATCCAATTATTTAAATCAAACAAAACCCCTTTTTTCGTTTTCTTTTTAAATAAGGTAGGGAGAAGAGAAACAAGGGCAAAGAATTATTTAAGGATAAAACGAAACTAAACAAATGCAAGTAAACAAATTCGTTTCTTTCTCTTTTTTTTACTTTTACTTTTTTTTTTAAATAAGAATAAAATAAAACAAGAAGAGATTTTAACAAAGGAAAACAAAAAGATTTAAAACAAAACAAAACAATCACTAAGCCTAAACAAACCCACTACCCAAACAAAATCAAGCTTATTCTCCCAATAATAAACGGAGATTCACAACTTCTATTTTTTAATTACACAAACAAACACAGATGACTTCACGCTCCATCCCAAATTCTCAAATCAGATTTCAAATTAAAACTCATTCGGATTTCGTTTGAGGGTTGTGATTGATTCAGGTTGCTGATGGTCGCGAAGGGGATTTTTAATGGGTTGTTCCAGTGAAGTTTGGCAATTTTGGGTGTTCGTGAATTGTAGAGGACATCAGGCAGGGAAGTTCGATTGTTGAAGTGAGGTTGCGGCAGTGTTAGGTACGGTCAGAGGATGCAGATGGATTGTGATGATGATTGTGATGATGGTTGTAGTGAAGTTGTTTATGGTGCAGCCAGAGGCAGTGAGGATATTATGGTGGCATTCGTATGGAATGGTGACGATGGAGATATGGCTTAAGTGATGAAGCACCATGGTAGTGTAGTTTGTAAATGAAGAGGGAGGAAGAAGGGTGTTTGAAGTTGAAATGTACAAGGAAGTTGAGTTGTTGTATGAAGAAGTTTGAATAGAGGATGCACAGAGGTTGTGCAGTGGAAGGCAGTGTGGTTTATTGCAAGTTGTGGAGAATGGGGAAGGCATTAAGGTTGTATGAGCAGTTTTCGGTGGTGTAGGAAATGGTGGTGGATGGAAGTTGTATTGCTGTGATGTGTGCAACACTTATAATGTAATGGAGCAAGGAGGTTTGGTGTTATGCACAATGATGTTTTGAATGAGGCAGTAGCAGCAAGTGGAGAGTGAGCAGGTGGAATGGCTCTGTTGGAACAAGATGGAATGTGCACTGTGCACAGTTATGTGGTTTTGTATGTGAATGACAAAGATGGATGCTGAAGTTTTTATTTGTATGTGAATGTGGTTTTGGCAAGGGCAGAGCAGTGGTAAATGATAGTGTTAGATGTTTGACAGAGTTAGTGGAGTTGTGTATATATAGTGGGGTTGGCAGTGGATAGTGAAGCTTGAAGTAAGAGATAGATGCAATTTGCAGTTGTATGTTGAGACAAGGCAGTTATGTGAAGATGTATGGAGTTGTGTGATATATGGTGGTCTATTGCAAGAAGTTGTGATGTTGTATATATGAAGTGTGCAGCAGTTCAGAGGTGATGGTTTGTTTGAGAGAAGTGGTTTGGATGGCTGGCAGATGTTTATATGCAAATGTATGGTGCAAGGGTTGTTTGCTGGATGTTATAAATGGTTGTTTTGTTATGGTGGCAAGTTGATGTGGATGGCACAACAGTGGACATGGGTGTATGCGGTATGCAGGGATGTGGAGATGAAGCTGTTGATGGTGTGTATGACTGTGGTTGAACAGTGGTTTTTGAGATGACAAAGGCGTGTTGAAGTGTAGAGATGACAGAGTTGTTCAGTGAATAGGGGAGGGTTTTGTATCAGTTGATGAAGTATGTTTGTATGTGGGCAAGAAGCAGTTTTGGAAGTGATGAGAATGTTGATGGAGTAATGCATGGGATGGTTGACTGAGGGGAGGAAGAAGTGTAGCTGGGGTGTATGGATGACCAGTATGGTTTGGAAGTGGGGATGTGTATGGTCAGGAGGTGTTTTTGATGTGGTCAGGGCAGAGTGGAAAAAGAGGAATGTAGGTGTAGTTGATGGCACAGAGAAGGGGCTTGGCAGAGGAGAAGGCTACAATGAGGTTATGTGCACATGCACAGAGGTGGTTATGTGACAGAAAGAGGGTGCGGTGTTGTAGTATGCACTATCGAACTAAAAGGGACAATAGAAAAATGAGCAGTGCACAGGTTGTAACGGTAGAATGAAACTGTAAATGTAATGTTACAATAAGGGACAGTAGAAAAATGAGCAGTGCATGGGTTGTGCACAGCTCACAGTTTTTAGAAATTATAAATGTAAATGTAAAATGTAAATGTCAATTAATAATTTTTTTTGAAATTGTGTATGTTTTAAAAAATATGCAAATGCAACTAGAAAACAAGCACACAAACACAATGAAAGAACAAATCACACAACACAAAAAATATATATTTTTTAAATGCAAATTAACACACGAAATAAAAACACACAAAAATCAAACAAAATAATTCGAAGAGTAAAACAAAAAATCAAGTCTATTTCCCGGCAACAGCGCCAAAAACTTGTTTAATTCGACGGTTTTCAATCGGGTTAGAAAATCACCGAAAAATTGTAATAAAAATAACCGCAAGCGCACGACGTACAATTTTAGTACGTGGCGAGTCCGGGTCGATCTACAGGGAATTGAATTGATTTAAAATTCTATTTAATCAAATTAACCAAGGTTTTGAAGTTTTTTAAGCTAAAAAATGTAAAAAAATAGCTAAAGAAAATGAATTAAAATATGAGAGTAGAAGACAATTTAGAGGGAAATCCCTTCTCATGATCACATAAATCAACATAATGAAATTATGGTCTCTCTCTTCTGGTCATTAGTGAATTTAGTTGATGTGTTTATCATAAGTATGGTCTATTTATGCTATTAGTTAGCCCAACATAAACCATCAAACTTTAACACACCCTCCAAACCACTTGTTAACTCTTATGAAAATGATAATGAAATCAAAAATAAAATCTATTCTAAGCATGATTTATTTACTTTTGATTAGAAATATAGACCATCAAATTTTGATTCTAAAATCTACTTCATTACCATAATCATATGTAGATGAAGAGGTAATTTGTGTTTATGTTTGTCTAAGCATAACCTATTTAGTGTCAACAACATAGGCTATCAAATTCAAAGTTAAACAACAAAATTTTACCACATCAAAACTTTCATGAAGCATAAAGAGAGATCAAAAATTAAAAAATATGTTGAATCTTCATGATTAAGAGGGCTTCAATACCCCTAAATTGAAGGGGTTTAGCTTCTTATATTTGTTATCATTTCAACAAAATGTAGAGTGCAACATAACATAAACAAGAGGAAAAAGAGAGCTAATTGAAATAAAATAAAAGCTAAACTACCTGCATATATAAAATAAAGAGATCTACACTACTAACATAAAAGAAGCAACAAAGAAAAGAACATGTATTAAAATTGCATAAAAATAAATCACATGAAGTAAAGGCTAAGAAGCCATTAAAAAGAGAAAGAGAGTTTTTGTTTATATTTGTGGTTACCACAAACTAACTACATGGTGGTGCTAAGTGCTTCATTACATGAAACATAAGGGTTATTTATACATGCCTAAAACCCTAATCATATTCTAGGGGACTACCCAAAATACCCCTAAGGAAGTGTGGCCTCCAAGTTGTCATTAGCATGAGAATAATCCACCATTATATGTGTTTGTAATTTTAATCTCCAATAACGTATGCATTAGCTCCTAATTATAGATCATGGTAAGTGGGTATGTGGGGTCCTCCATGTTGCATGAATTGATTTATTTCCATCTTCATTTGTCTTCCTCCACTTGTGCATGCATGAATACATAAAGACTTCTTCTATTTTCCATCCAATTTTCTACAAATAAAAATAAAATGTGCAAATAAATATTCTTAAAATTAATACATGCACAAAAATAACCATTTTACCCCTAAATGAAGATGAATGAATGATGATTTGATGACATATGGATTTTGGTAAAAACATGTATAAATACCCTAATATGATCATTATTTAATTAAAAGAAGATTAAATATGTGAGTATAAATATACACATTTACATGCACATCAAGGTCTCTATTTGTTCTGGGATCGTAGTAGATTACTCGATGAGAAGGGACTTCGAGTTCAACAGGAATGATGACTTCAGAGCCATAAGCAATGGCGAATGGAGTATGGCCAGTCGCAGACTTGTGGGTGGTTCTGTAAGCCCATAATGATGTTGGGAGTTCATTAACCCACTTTCAACTAGCCTTTTCCAAACACTTCTTCAGAATGAACTTTATGATTTTTTTCACAGCTTCAACTTGCCCATTTGCTTCAGGTGGGAAACTGTCACAAATCTCTTTTCAATATGATGCTGACAGTGAAAGTATGTGAATTCAGCGCTGTCGAAATGGGTTCCATTATCAGTTACAATGGTTTGTGGAAGGCCAAAATACCAGATGATGTTCTGGACAATGAAGTTGATTACTTTCTTTGTCGTGATCGTGACTAAAGGTTATGCTTCGGCCCATTTGGTGAAGTAATCAACTGTGACGATGGCGTACTTCACACCACCTTTAGAGATCGATAAGGAACTGATAATATCTATGCCCCATATGACAAACGGCTATGGACTGATCATTTGTGTGATTTCCGTCGCGGAGCTCTCGGAACATTTGCATACATCTGGCACTTGTCGCATCGCTTAGCGTAATCAATAGCATCTCGGTTGATAGTCGGCTAATAATACCTATAACGAAGTATTTTCTTTGCTAGGGTTTGCCCCCCAGTGTAATCGCCATATTCCCCTTCATGAACTTCTTTTAGGACTTGTTTTACTTCATCATGAATGATACACTGTAGCAGGGGAACATAACAACCCTTTCTATACATGACTCCTTCCTGAATGATATACCGTGAAGATTTATGGAGGGCTTGTCGCCTTGCATTCCTCCGTTCGGGAAGGACTCGTGTAATAAATAGTCTTTAACCGGAGTCATCCACGACTCCTTTTTAGGCCCCTCTCTAGTACCCATTCGATTTCCATTTGGTTTATGCTCGGAGCACCACTGAAACCAAGCCCATTTGCTGCGCATCCCCGGTGCTAGCAAACTTTGCCAATGAGTTAACATGTTTGTTTTGATCCTAGGGAATGTGTTGATGCCATAATACTCAAAGTCAGTCAATAACTCTTGTACTTGGATAAGATACAGGGCTAGTCATTGTCCTTTAGCCTGGTAATCTCCTTTGACATGGTATACTACCAACTGGGAATCACAAAAGATTTCAAGAGATTTTATCCTCAGTTCTCTGGTAAGTTTGAGTACAGCAATCAGAGCTTCATACTCAGCTTTATTTTTCATTGCAGGGAAGCAAAGCTTTAAAGCATAGCAAATTGATCGATCTTCTGGGGTTACTAGCACGATTCCGGCAAAACGATGATAATTGGATTCTCCATCCATATTTATTTTCCATCGAATGGTAGGGGCTCCATGGCTCTCTGGGAGATCATCCCGTGCAGTGAATTCTAGTATAAAGTCTGCCAGTGCCTGTCCCTGGATGGCTCTTCGAGGAAGATAAGTTATTTCGAATTGACTCATTCGATGTTCCACTTGAGTAACCTTCCAGACGTCTCGGGTCGCTGTAGGACTTGTCGTAATGGCTGATCGGTGTAAACATTGATTGGATGAGCCTGAAAATAAGGACAGAGCTTTCATGAAGCAATCAACAAGTAGTACGCCAATTTTTCTATCTTCGGGTAGTTCCTTTCAACTCCTGTTAATCGCTTGCTAACATAATAGACCGATCTCTGGATCAAATTCTCCTCACGAAGCAGTGCCTAACTTATAGCATGTACCGGCAGAACCAAGTAGATATACAAGTCTTTGTGATCCACCAGCTTTGACAAGATGTGAGGCCTCTCTAAGTGGTTCACTAAAGCTTGGAACGCATCTTCACAATCCTATGTCCATGTGAAGTTCCTTTTCCCTCTCCTAATAAAATCAAAGGAAGGAATGCATCTATCAGTGGCTCTGGAAGTAAATCGACTTAGGGCGATAACCTTCCCATTTAGGCTCTGGACTTGTTCGGCGGTCTTTGGCGCCTGAATGTTGCGAATTGCTCGAATCTTCTCGAGATTAGCTTCGATTCCACGAGCACTGATGATGAAACCCAAGAACTTTCCCGATGAAACACCAAAAGAACATTTTAGAGGGTTGATCTTCATTTTGTAATATCAGAGGATGTCGAACATTTCTGCTAAGTCTCTAATATGGTCGCTTGATCATCGTGACTGTACAAGCATATCATCCACATATACTTCCATTGTCTTTCCAATATGATCTTTAAAAATTCGGTTAACTAGACACTGATAAGGTGCTTCTGCATTCTTCAAACCAAATGGCATTACCACATAGCAATTCAATCCAACATCGATAATAAAGCTGGTGTGCTCCTAGTCGGGAATATGCATCAAGATTAGATTATATCTGGAATATGCATCCATGAAAGATAGCAATTCATGTCCTTCGGTTGAGTCCACCAGCTTGTCGATCCTTGGAAGGGGAAAACTATCTTTCGGGCATGCTTAGTTTAAATCCGAGTAGTCAACACATTTCCGCCACTTTCCATTCGCCTTTCTCACAAGTACATGATTGGATACCTATTTAGGGTAGAAGGCGTCGCGAATAAACCCATTGCATTTGAACCTATCCACCTCCTCTTTAAGGGCAGTAGATCTCTCCGGATCCATGCCTTGCCTTTTCTGCATCATTAGGACATGCCTCAGGTCAATATTTAATGCGTGGCTTGCAATGGCAAGCGAGATCCCACGCATGTCAGAGTGAGTCCAAGCGAGCATGTCAAGATGCGATCGTAGAAAACCAGCAAGTTATTTCATCATTGAGGGGCTGAGCTATGACCCGATCTTTAGGATCCGTGATGGGTCATCGTGGCTGATCGTGATGTCGATCGTCAGCTCAGCCGGTGCGGCCTTGGTCTCTTTGGGCTCCTCCTTGTCATCCTTCGGATCTATGTCTTTATAGAACCGACTATGACGCCCGAGCTAAGGCCTAGGTGTTGGTTGTCAATCTTTGGTGGTTTGGATGTGGAGAGATTTGTCACACCCTTACCTTTCTCCTTCCTCTGAGCGTTTCTCAATTCAGCTATATAGCAGGCACGTCCGGTCGCCTGATCACCATGCAACACTCCAACACCGTTATCAGTTGTGAACATCAAAGCCAAACACCATAGGGCAAGAACTGCCCAGAATTCATCTAGGGATCGTCGGCCCAGAAAAGCATTGTATAGAGAGTCAACATCCAAGACAACAAATGGCAACATTCGCACTCTCCTACGGTCACCTTCTCCCAATTCCACGGGCAATTCAACATAATCGACAGCTTCGGTCGCAACACCGTTAAAGCCATGAATTTGGGCTTTGGACGGTTTCATGTTCTTGGCTTCCATCCTCATTTGATCCTAAGATTTTTTGAAAATTATATTTACAGAAATTCCACAATCAACCAAGATCCTCCTCACTAAGGCGGGGCCAATCATGGACGAAATAACCATTTGGTTGATCGCCGGTGCCTCCACCTTGTCTGCATCTCTATTTCTAAATACACTGCTGTTTTTCCAGAGCCACATCTTTTGTACTCGAACAACACTCAAAATTCATATGCCTGATTTCACTAGCATAGCGCTCCATCTCGTTCCAGCTGGATGCGGTCCTCCGACTATTGTATTGATCACTGGTCTTCCACCAGTCCACGGAGGCTCCTCAGCCCTGTGCGGCGCTTGTCCTTGGTTGGGGTCGGATGTCCCCTGCCCGACGTCTTGCAGGGCTTTAACAAACTGATGTAATTTTCTTTCCCGAATATGTTTTTCAATAACATCGTGGAGATGTCTACAATCATTTGTGCTATGACCATAGCATTAGTGGAACCAACAATATTTTCAAGTTTGTTTCTGCTTCTCCGTCGGTCTTTCGAGGTGGCTTCTTATACTGCATGGTATTACATGTAGACAAGTAGACGTTCTTTAGAGATGTATTTAGTGGTGTGTAGGTATCATACACTGGAATCCTATGCTTCCCTCTTCCAGAATCCCTCTTTCATTCACAGTTTCGATCACTGCCTTTCTTTTTCTACTTCGATTTATTTTGGACATTTACTTGAACTTTTTCGGAACTATCCCCATATTGTTTCACTACAATGTTACTCTGCACTCCCTCTCTACTCGGTCCCCATAACATTCTTCTTCCTAGAGCATCTACCTTCCTCTTTCCTCAAATACTGAGTTGCTTTTGCATAGGAATGCTCCAACATTGCGGGTAGTTTGCAAGTTAACCAATTTTCAAAGTCAGATTATGGATCAATCTCTCTTGTTACCGCCATCAATATTGAATAGTCATTTGGATTATTGGCTTCTGTGACAGCTATATGAAATCTCCCCAAGTAATTTTTTAGTGATTGTCCTGGAGCCTGGACCACGCTTGATAGGGACATTACGTCTTTTGGGCGAGTTGCATGCATATGGAACTGCTCTACAAACTTTGTTGCCAAATCGTCAAATCTAGAGATTGACCGTCGGGAAATCTTGTAAACCACATCATTGATATGCCGAAGAGAGTAATGGGAAAACATCTGCATTTTGTGGCATCATCAGCTCGTGCGAAATCCATCAGCCATTCATATCTCACGATATTTGCGTAGGGTCGTTTTTTCCCTCATAGGTAGGCATCGACAGCATGCTGAAGCTCCTTGGATACTCCATATGTAGAATATTGCCGGTGAATGGGGGTATGGCTTCTCCAGATCCTCCAATCATCATTGGTCAAGTCTTGGCTCTCCCTTGCTAGCTGTCTAACAATAGCTGACAAGTCCGACATTTGGATAGTTGGAGCCAAGCGGTAGTCGTGCATTACCTAACGTGAATGGTTCGATCGATGTCTACGGGTCGTTCCACGCCTTCTTGGCTCAACATCCTCTCGATGCATATCATGTGCGTTCACTTCATCATCATTCTGGGGTGGTAACTGGTCTGCATTCACTTGAACCCCACCAACAAAATTAACCGCGGTGACTCCATCTCATGCTCTACCAGGAGAAGGGATATTTCCTCCTCTAGAGGAGGGATCGGCACCAATCCCTATAGTGGGATCAGGCTCAATCTGTCGTGGCAACCCGGGTAGGGTTGTTTGCTGATGTCCAAAAGTTTCTGCGTGATATCCGTCAGTTCTGCAACGCCTGCGTCTATGATAGTCATCTGATGAACTAGAACTCTCCGATATAGAATAAGGGGTTGGCTCTCTCTTAGTTTTCCTACGCTGCTGCTCCATGAGTTGATTCATTCGATCAATATTGGCTTGAATCTGCTGGTTCAATTGTTGGAAGCTATCCATTAACTCTCTCATCAGATTTTATAAATCCGCCCTTGTGATGGAATCGGCTAGATTTTGGACACCAACTGGATTGGAAGCATTCACATCTACTGGTAGATTGCTCGAGCCTCCTTGCTAGATGCTAGCATTCAAATTTCCTTCTACGTTTTGAGAGGTAGATCTGGTGTTCCTAACCATTGTTGATACTTTTCCTTAGACTTTTGCAAATCTGAATAGAATGGATAAACTACTTGAAGATAATTCTAGATTCCTTTCGGGGATTTATGCAATCCAATAGCAGCAAAGGGATCCAAATAGAGCTAAGAACCTTCCTTATCAATGAAAGCACTAATATGTTTGCATGAAAAATTGGCACAAACACCCAATAAAGGTTTTATAGGGAAATAAATGAAGAATATGAAATGAAAATAGAGGGAACTAGAAATTAAATAACAGATAATCAAAGCAATAACTAAAACATAACGATTTATAGTGGTTCGACGGTGTTTGCCTACGTCCACTTTGAATAGATAGCTTTATAATCACTTTGTCAACTGAGTACATATAGGGATTGGATGGAAATCCTTAGTTAGAATAGAGTACAAAGCAAAAATCAATGTAAAGGTCCCGAAAATGTACAATCAAGCCTGTATTTATAGAGGAAGATGGCGAAATATCTCCTTGAAAATTCGGCAGAAGAATCTCCAAAACGATATGGACCCACAAGAGGGACGCTTGACCCAAATCCCAAGAAATAGGAATTGGTGCCAATCCCTATTTTGAGGAATTTGGGGGTGCGATCCGCATGAGAGCTTCTCCATGTTGTAATATGCTTAGCCTCTAAGTTTCATGCCAATTGGGTTAGTAGAACTTGAGTTATGGTCCAATCATTGCTGCAACATGTTATGCATCCTGGTTCTGGCCGACCCCTATGAAAGGAAGATGGCTGATCCCTCTTTCTTAGTCCTTTTGAGGTGTGATCTCTAGGTTGGTCTCCTTAGGGTCCCCACATCTTGTTTCCAAAGTTTCATATGTATTGGACTTATGGATTTTGAGATATTGATTGTTTTCCATTGAGTAGCACTCGTTTGACTGCAATAGGCCAATCCTTATGATTGAGAGGCATTATTATTGATCTCTTTTCTATATTGAATTATATTCCATACTTAGAACGTTCTGTATAGCATATCTCTTGATTTCGCTCCACCACGGCCTCATATTACTATCTATACTTGGCTTTTGGATCCCACTATCATCATTTTGGACTTACTGCCCTTGGTGATTTGACTTTTAATGTCGAATAACAGATTTGATTTTTAATTATTTGTTAATTTCATCAATTTGACTTATACAATGAATCCTAGGCATCAATTTACACAAACCGTTCTTTGCAAAGTTCTCATTTCAGTTTCATAGATTCATGCCGGATTAGTTATATTTCACGAATTCAGGGTTAACCAATTTTTTGGGTTTCAATTCAATAACACAGGTGTTTAATTTAGGTTAATAAAAAGGTGATTAGTCTATTTATACCAATTTCAATCTCTAATTCAAATCTCAGGTTTAAAAATACGGTTTACAATTTAACTATTAACATCCTAGATCAAATAGAATAGGTTAAAAAAACTATAGATAATCAGCTTATTAAAATTATTGCCATTCAACTTGGATCCAAGCTCTAAATTTAAACTCCACTAGAGAACCATCACCCATTAGTTCGCCTTCTCCTTGATCTGATTTACCAGTGCTCTTTTACTTTGTTTTTAATTTGTTTTTGAAAGAAGTTTTATAAGTGGAGAGAAGAAATTTTGGCAGAGTTTCAGTGTACATAGTAAGTTTTCTAATGAAATTAGGGTTAGGTTAGGTGTTAATTTATAGGGATTAGAGATTGATTTGGAGCGTTGGATTTGCCCTAGAGAATCTTTGTTCTCATCTCAAGCGCATATCAGAAACTTAGCCACAAAGAAAAATATTCGGTGCAATCATCTCTGTCCAATTGGCACTACAGATCATGATAATTATACGTCAACGGTCAATCATTTATAGGGACCGGTCGATCGGTGGACCCTAGTGGTCGACCGATGACCATATTTGATTTTGATAAGTTTTATTTTTATTCATTCTATTTTCAAATTTTCAAATGTTTGTAACTTCTCCATACTAACTCCGATTTCCATGTGTTATATATGAAAATTGTCCAGAAAATCTCTACTAACGCAATGGTGCAAGTTTTGTAGCCAAATTCGGACATTTGTAAAAATTTCATTTTAGCCTTGTTTTATTTAAATTTAATTTTTCTTATCAAGTTTTGTATTAAATTTTCGAAGTGTTACAGGATTGGAAGAGTCGTTAGTAAAATCATATACTAAAATGGCAATTAGATCGGTATTATTTATCCTATTTTTAAAATCAATTTTTTCCTTTAAAAAATAATACAGTATTTTACCTTTTAAGAAACTCTTTAAAATGAATATTGTTAGCTAATTTATAACTATGGTTCGAAATCCAATTAGAACTAAATAAAACAATTGCATAGATCAAATTTTCTAAAGGAATACTAATATTATTAAAAAATATTTGATTTTTTTCAAACCAAATATACCAACACATGATAGTGAAAATAGTATCAAGTAAAAAATTATGACTAACAACATAGTAAAATCTAAACCTACACTAATAAAATTTGCAATTAAAATCACTATTAGTAACATTAACATAAAAAATACTAAAAATATTTAAAAGAATGAAATTAGTGAAATGATAATTTTAATATAAAAGCATAATAGTTTCCAACTTCATATTGCAAAATACATTTTCTATTAATAAACACTTTCGTTTTCTTGAAAGGTTCTATAGTATTTAGCTTGTTATATAAATTTAACCACTTATGAAGCTTAGCTTTTGACGACATGTTCGCTTTCCATATAAATTTGATTTAGTTCTCAAAAAAATTAAAATTTTATAAAACAGCTTAGGAGTAAATTCTTACTCTTATTCCAGCGCTAAATTTTAATATCATTTCGATTATCTTGATTATATAATTCTAATTTAGAACATAGTGGAGAAAACTATAAGAAAGTGATTCCTTCCAGTACACGATTAAAGCTAAATTCCCAAGGAAAGTTCACATTTGGTTTAAAAGCTATTGAGATTAAAACAAAAATAAAACTACAGATATCATAAAGTTCTCTAAACTCTATTTTAAGTGGCATAGAAGATATCCAGCACTTGTGCCAGAATAATATGCTATTCTATGAATGAACGATATTACTAACTCCTAATTTAAAAATATGAAACCTTTTAAATTTTTTTCCACAAGTTTGAAAAACTACTAGTGTTACTAGAAGAAATATAATGTAAATTATAAGTAACTCCATAAAAAGGGTTGAGGAAGTAAGTACCTCCATAAAATTTATTCGAGATTATTTCTTTCTAAATTAACTATATCATTGTTAGCACCGAATTTCTATAACCATTTTCCTAATAGAGACACGTTCAAATTGTGTATTCCCACCCTTCATGTTCTTTCGATTTACATACTAACGTGAAACATCGAACTATTGCTAGGCTATCCTACACCATAAAATGTCTCCTTTAATTTTATCTATTTTATTGATTATTCATTTTAGAAAAAGGTAAAAAAAACATCCAAGATATGGGTAATGCTAATAAAACAGTATTAATAAGAACTACCGTACCTGCCCTCGATACCATTTCACTTAGATAATCTTTTGTTAATTTTATCAATTATAGTAACTATCACTCAATTTTCTCGCAAGTAATTAGCAGGCCAATTTTAGGCAGTCTGACCCAATCAAAACCAGCCAAACTATTCTGTAACTGGCCTGTATACGCTAGCCTATGCCCATGGTCGTCTCAAACCATTAGTTCCATTCAATATGGCATCAGGGTAAGGCTCAGTCGCCTCATCCCTAGGCACCTACTTAGGTAAGATCTAGGCTCGGTCCTTCCCCGTTCAGTCAGGCTTGGCTTTGTAATAACCAACCTTCGTATGTCAACCTTATTCCGACACAACCCCAGGTTAAAACGTTCACTCGACGTCACTCCAGTTGACGGCCGGCGCATCTCTAATCCTGCCTCAGTAGATGGTACATCGAGAAAGATGGGCTTAAGCATGGCCCGTCCTTGGCCCGACTTTAGTACAGCCGCCTCTGACTAGTCCCAGGAGCCCTTCAAATCATCACGTACCTAACCATACACTATCTTCCCAGCATGGTCTTTGGCAAGATTCCTACTTTTTTTCATATCGTCGACAAGCGATCGACCAACTCAGCAAGATTTGCCTCATAATTACTCTAGTAAATGACAAGCTGTCCTTCCACAAAGCTGAAGCAACTATAATAGGGCGGCTAAACTAATGTGACATACCATCAATATTAATTGCACATTTAATGAAAAGTCTGCACATTAAATACAAAGCCTATACTTGGTGTAGAGGAGAAATGAGTATATTTTCATCTGCTGCTCATCTTCTTACACATTGGCAGCTGTTGTCCATCTGTCCTTGTAGCCATATCAATGATTAGGCATTTTTCCTACTAGTTCTACAACTCAATCTCAACCGTCCATTACCCACTTTAGTTTCTAAAAATATACCCTACATTTCAACTTCAAAGTGGTTAAAACATACAATTTCGAATACTACACACAATTCAGGGTTCTTGATACTGCAACTCCTTAAGATTATACAATATTATTAGTCTTATGTGATTCCAATTTTGTTATTATTCTCTTGCAATTCTTGTAGTTGTAAGAAAAATATATAGTAAAAGAACTTCATAGTAGACATAAGCAGCTTTGTTGAACCACTCCATATCTTGTGTTAATTACCATTCAAATATGTACTTAACTCCTCATTTTTCACTTTAAGCCTAGTGATTAGCTAGTAAACTTTGCTCTTCATAATGCATTATTCTATTCTGATGTTGGCTGAGAAACTAGTGAACATTTTGATGTTAGAAGGAGGACTTTCCCATAAAGCTTTCACTTTTCCATACTTTTCTACTCTGCAAAAACCCGATCTGACTTGTTACGATGGACATCTCCTACTATTCAAAGGTAACAACTCTAAAAAATACAAAAACAATAGCAACACTCTCGCTAGTGCTGTCTAGCCCAATCTGGGCATTAATGAAGAGATATGGCACACTTTGATGTTACAACTGGTGAAAGTGGGCCAGCAGGCCCATGGAGCGAATGGCTTGAGGGCGTAGTTGAACGCTCAACCCAACATAAATTTTGTCTCACCAATTCATCTAACGGCCGACTTCATCGACCTTCTTACTCCTTGGCTCATGCCTCCCGACAGTTATGAACTCCTAAACACCGCCGAAGCCCAGGAAATAGTGGTACCTAAAACTTCGCTTATGGACGTTCACGTCCATCCCTGAAGATACGCTATACACATACCTAATTAAATTGATCTTGCCCTAGATGTGGCTGTGCATGTGGAGCCAAATCATCATCGTTCCCTTTCAATAGCGTGACCACCATCCTTTGATCACCCGTGAACTTCCAGCTTTGATCATCTCAATGGCAGTTCCCCTGTAATGGCAAGGCACTCATGGTGCTCTCGGCACACTCCAGGTCCTATAAGAGGTATGGCCAGATATAGACAAAGAGAAGAGCGAGCCGTGCATCCAGGATTGCCCTCTGTGCATATGGGGAGATCTCCTGCTCATCATTATCGTTCTCTATCTCATCATGGATCTCCAACTCCACTAAGGCAAAGGCTGAGCCCTCGACCCATGGTTGGCCAGAACTTCCCACAATAGGCCATTGCCGGCCTTAGGGAAGAAATGCATATCCTCAACTACCAGTTCAACAGAATGCAATACCACAAAGTTGGGGACGAGGCACTCTCATATGATGAGAATAGGGAGCCATTCTATGATGAAGTCCTGGATGATTACATCCATCGATGTTATGCTTTGCTACATATTAACAATTTAATGGTGGTGCAGACCCATCTGACTACTCTACAACATTCAACTCCATCACCCATACTGACCAGCTATCCGACTCAGCAAAGTGTTTGCTCTTCCCCTCCACCTTTTTAGGATTGGCATCCCATTGGTTCTTGCATCTGTGATCGAGCAGTATCACCTTCTGGGCCCAATTGTGCGCAGACTTCAAGACTCATTTCTTCATGTCCCTTACCCATGCCATGTTTGCTAGTGAGCTAGGGAATATCAGGCAAGGTCCTTCTAAAAGCTTATAGTCATATGTTAGCTGCTTCAATAAAGAATACACCCAAGCTAGGGGTGCAGACGTGAGTAGCTTGGTCATGGCCCTATGTTAAGGGGTCAAATACAAGTCTAGGATGTGGAGAGAGCTCCAGAAGCAACCGACTATGTCCCTAACCAACTACGTCCCTAACCGACTTTTATCAATGGGTGAACGACATAGTAAGGATGGAAGACATGGATCTTTCAGATAGTGACAACGAGGCTAGGCATCCTGCCTAAGCCGGTCCTTACAGCAGCAATGATCGTCGAAACAACGGTCATCAAACTAATGGTGTAAGGCATCCAAAGGCCGATCTTCAATACAAACTCAAGAACAGTAAGTACTCTAATTTGAACAAGGACATTACCAAAATCTACCTTGCCACCATGAAACGAGTGCAATTTCAAAGTCCCACCACTGTCAGGAATGGGAAGTGGAAAGAACCTCACCACATTAGCAAGTACTTCGAGTTCCATAAAATTAATGGCCATCTATAGTAGATTTCCATGTACTCAAGGATGAAATCGAAAGACGCATCCAGGAAGGAATACTCTGGGAATCTGTACGACATTAAGTTGAGCAAAGAGAAAACTGTGAAGAATGGAAAAATCAGCCTCCCTAACTCAATAGTGTCAATGTCCAAGCCATCTTCAAGGTCCTAACCATATGCGACAGATAACATGTAGCTGGCATCAACCAAAGGGGATAGTCTTGGTATCAAAGTGAAGTGGATACTGCCTGGAAAATTCATTCATTGGAATCTCAAGCATCCAAGGCACCTCGATTGGGATCAGAATGACCAATCAGCTTCACTGTCGAAGACAAGGAAGCACTCTTACACCAATCATTATCCATGGTCATAACTCTCATCTAGGCCAACTCCAATGTGCATCAGGCCATTATGGGTGGGAGAAATTTGGTTAACGTCTTGTTCAAGAACGTCTTTGAAGGTCTTAGGCTCCCTACCTCCAGCCTCACCCCATGCGCCCTACCTATTTATGGCTTTGGGGGTGGAAGCATTGTTCCGATGGACACAACCTTGCTTGTAACAACTTTGGGCAATAGCCCTAGCTGCAAAGATCCAGGTAAACTTTGTAGTAGTTGATTACCCATCTGCTTATAGCCTATCAATAGGACTACCGACATTTGTTAAGTTGGATGTCATCACCTCTTGCAACTGCCTTGTCATGAAGTTTCCTATCTAAGACGAGATCAGAGAAATCAATGGCAATCAGCAAAAGGCAAGGGAATGTTATAGGACTTCCCTTATGCTGGAAAAGAAGGGTGTTCTCATGTTGCAGCAGGAGAATTCAACAGCCGACGGTGGGTTTCTTAACAGATCCAATGGGGTGGCTAGCGCCCTGGTTCTATTCAAGACCCCCAACCTTGAAGCATTGGCGCTACCTAGTCTCTCATAACTGGCCACCTCATTTAAGAGCTAAGGGCATCACAACCTCGATTCAGACTAATCATTGTAGATAGGTTATCCTTTCTAAAAAAAATTTCTCATCTACAAGTCCTTATGAGTAGGCTACATATAGCCCGCCTCACCATCATGCAAGCTACTTACACTAGTCCCTTAGCTAAGTAGTGCGCTCTGCTCTAATTCGGGATCAATGATTGCTTCGTGATTGATGAGTGTCACCTAGGAGAACATTACAGTCCCATACACCTAGGTTCCAGCCCAAACTCATCCACTACTTTTTGTTTGACCGCTTGCAACCCAAGAGAACCCGTGGGCAAATTTTCATCTCAGCACTTACTAGTGCTAATCGCCACTCTATATATGGTCAGTACCTGGTCTACATTAACAATCGTACCCATACTGAGTTATTATCACATGGATATTTAGCATATCCTAAAGAAGTAAGCATTTCTACAAAATAAATAAAAGTACCATTGGCTACTCAAAGCGCTCCGGTCAACCAGTATACACAGATAAACAAGCAAAAACAACAACAAGATTCCCAATCAAAGTTTGCAACAAAAGATCTGTTTCATTCAGTTCGAAGAACAAAAGCAACAATGCCCGTCCTATTAGGCATATAGTGATACTATTATCGCTAACTAGTTGAAAAGAAGAAAGAGAAGAAGAAGAAGCATACTAGTTGAACTCTTTGGAAAATCTAGCTTCAAATGCAAAGATAAACTCCCCTAACGCTCTAAACAATCAAAAATTTGTTAAAGAAGGGGGAGTGTGCTACCATCTTCGAAGCCTTCCACATCAAATCTCACAAGAGACCTTGAAACACTCCCAGTCAACATCGCTAAAAGGATAACTAGGAATTTAGCTGTGACATTGAGGGTTGAGGCGAAAGCCACTACTCTTTCCATCAAGGCATTAATACATCCAAGCCGCACTAGGTTTAATATCGCAAAAGAAAGATGGAGAAGAAATCCGCCAGCCTCAGCTAACCCATTGGCATAATAGCGATGGTCGATTACCATCGGAGGCCTAGCCAGCAGGCATAGGTCTAAACCAAGCGGCAGGGCAAGATCCATCTCAAGAAGGTTCTCGGTGACAGTTTGAATTGCAATCAACAAGTGGTAGTTCAGCATCGAGAAAACTTTCTCTTTTCTCATCATACCAAATAAGTTAGACAAAAATAGATATGTGCAACGTCCAGAAAAGAAATAGATGTTGAAGCTAGATGCTTTTTATTAGTAAAGAATTGCAAAAGATTCATAGGCTATGAAGAATTTTCATAGAAAAACATTTTATAGGCTCGAGGAAGAAGCACGTGGGGTATTTATATACCTGCACCTTCAATCACATGTGTTGAATTCAAAAGGCAAACTTACAAAGTCAATTCATGCACGTGGGAGATGCGCCATGTCTCTAAAACATCTGAAAAAATGAACCGCCATAACTAATAGCACAGTGCCATGTGGATAACCATTAAATGTGCTATAGGGCAGTCAATCGGCAAGATTCTTCATAATTTGACAGGCCTACACCCACATGCAGATACAGACTTGGGAGAAAAATGTTGCTCAATTTTATTACAAGTAAGTAGCAGACCAATTTTAAGTAGTCTGGCCCAATCAAAGACAACCCAACTATTCTGTAACTGGCCTACACACGCTGGCCCAAGCCCATGATGGTCTCAAACTATCCCTTTCATTTAGAAAGGAATCAAGATGTAGCCTAATCGTCTCATCCGTAGGTACCCATCCAGGCAAGATCTAGGCTCGGCCCCTCTCGGTTCAGTCGGGCATAGCTCAGTAATAACCAACATTCCTATGTCAACCTTCTTCCAATAAAACTCCATGTCAACACGTTCACCCAGTGTCACTCCAGTTAACGGCCGACACCTCTCTAAGCCTACTTCCGCAGACAACACATTAGGAAAGATGGGCTCAAGAATGACCCATCCTTAGCCCGGCTTCAATATGGCAGCCTCCGACCAGTCCCAGGCATTTCTCCTGATCACCTCTTACCCGGCTGTGCACCTTCTTCCCAACATGGTCCATGTCCATATTCCTAGTTTCTTTCATATCGTCACCAGACGGTCAACCAGCTCAATAAGATTTTGCCACATAAGCACTCAAGTAAATGACAAGTTATCCATCCACCTATCCGAAGTACTGTAGCTAGTGGTTGAACCGATGTGGCATACCATCAGCATTAAATGTGCATTTAATGCGAAGTCTACGCATTAAATGTGATGCCCAAGCCTGGTGCAAAGGAGTATGAGTATATTTTCATATGCCACACATCTTCTTACACCTTGGCAGCCGTTGTCCATCTTTCATTAGAGCCATATCAACGGTCAGAGAATTTTCCTGCCAGTTCTACAGCTCAATCTCAACCATCCATCATCTACTTCAGCTACTATAAATATCCCCTGCATTGCACCTTCAAAGGGGTTGGAACATACAAGGATTTTGAATACTACACATAATTTAGGGCTCTTTATACTGCAAGTCCTTAAATTTTACAGATTTATTTGTCTTAGGTGCTTCCTGTTTTCTTATTATTCTCTTGTAATTCCTTGTAGTTGTCATAGAAATACATAGTAAGAGAACTTCATAGTGGATGTAGGAAGCTTTGCCAAACCACTATATATCTTATATTATTTACTTTTCAGCCACATACTTAACTCCTCAATTTTCAATTTAAGCCTAGTGATTAGCAAGCAACATTTTCTCCTTATAACACATTAGTCTTATTACGAGACTGGCTGGAAAACTAGTCAACAGTAACTAATCATCATCTTCAAGTTTAATTGCCCTTATCAAAAACCCTAAATAATCAATGGGAAGTTTCATAATTTTAAAAATTAGCATACAAGCAACTTGATTCTCTACCTTTTCTAAGTTACTCCGTACTAATACAGAAAATTTATCAAAATTAATTTTTAATCCAAAAAGTAATACAAATCTTTATAAAATAAACTTAAACGCTATAATGTATCGAGGAAAATGAGATGTAAGAAACATGGTATCTCCGCAAACTGGAGAATGGAGAGACCTCTACTCGTAATTTCAATTCCTACACTGCCTAATATCTTGTTACTAGTAGCTAGCTTGATATCCAAGTAGAAATATCGGTGGCTAAATCAAACAAAAAAGATGATAATGGGTCACCTTACATAAGTCAACATTTCGATAGGATTTTATTTCCTAGTATACTGTTAACCATAACACATGGAATTCTGGTTTTAAGTATAGATGTAATCCAACCTACCGTTTAACACTGAAATGCCAAGCTAGAAACAAGTATTTCAAAAAAATCCCAATTAATTGAATCAAAAGATTAGCAAAATCGAGTTAAAAACGCGCAACTGATGTTATTTTTACAACATTAATTAATAAATTCTTTAACTGCGGCAACCCTATTTGTAATATTTCTACCCTTGTAAAACCAGTTTGCATACTATTAATTGGTTCATTAATTTAAGTACTTAGCCTATTAGCTAAAACTTTGAAAAATTTTAAAAGAACAATTTAAAAATGAAATAGGTCTTAAGCCTTTTAACTAATCACCCCTACTTTCTTGTGTAGTAAAATTATATTAGCGAAATGAAACCTACCTTGTTGTAAAGTATCATCATAGATTTCATTAAATTTTTTATTATATCATATTTTAAAGCATTCCAAAACTTTTATAACACAAATAGAAAACCCATCATGATCAGGTGATTTATCACTGGGCATATCGTTTATAGCCCTCAAGTTCTCCTTTTCCATAAATGGATTGTCCAAACTATCTAAGTCTATCCTAGTGTCATTGGGACAAAATCATCCCATCTAGCCCTAATCATGTGCCCTTTCTTGGTTTAAAATTTTTCTTTATAATAGTTAGTAAACACATATTATAATTCATTTTTATCAAAAATCTCAACATTGTTAATTCAAATTGAATTTCCGGTATTACTACGTTTCCTGCCGTTAGCTACTTTAAGAAAAACTTAGCATTCCGATGCCCTTTATTTCCACATCACTTCCTCTTGTGTAATGGTTTTATTTAATTTTCTTTAGATTTGAAAGCACATTTTTCTCTGAAATATTTGAATTTCTAGATTCTTCTATTTTATTCAACTTCAAAATCTTATAAAGTATTTTTTTGACTCTAATGTTGCCAAAAACGTTTTTGCTCCATTTTTTAAGAACAATTATTAGATCCATAGGCTTACACATGAGTCCTTAGCTATGTTTTCTAAAAAATCTACAATTATAATTATTTATAGAAATCATTTATTTGTAGTTAAATCCGTAAAATTATTTTCTAGCAACCACATATTTTCAAATCTAAAAACTTTATTCACAACACTTTGATTATCACAAGTTAAAATAACAGGACAATGGTTCGAGTAAATACTTAGAAGTCCAACGACCTTATAAACATGGAACTTGTCTTCCACCTCATCGCTAATAAAAAAAACTATCCAAAAACACCATCGAATGGATTTCTATATTATTCAACCAAGTGAATCGTCTTTTGTTTAGTCATAACTCGATCAAATTACCGCTAACCATAAGCTGGTCGAACTACTCCATAGTAGACAAGTCACCTTCTTTGAAGGTATGTTCCCCAAAAAACCTAGTAACATTGAAACCACTTAGAGAGTTAGGAGTATGCCCTAGGGGCTATTATATGATTTGTTACATATATGTTACTATATAACCAATCTTATCCATAATAAATGTGTTTATTTTATATTGTCTACTTGTATATTGTAATATATTGATTAAGCAATTAATTTATGTATATTAAATACAAAATCCATAAATGATATATTATGTGATAATAATTACAAGTAGTTGTATAATGAGAAATTATCACAATATAAAATAACATATTATTTTAAATAATCTTGGTCTTGATGTTTCGAGAAAAGATATCGATACATTTGTCAAGAGAAGAATGCATAACGCTCTCCAAATGTTGGACAATATATTAGTTATGTCTTTTAAAAGCATTATGGGGTTACATACTTGTATTTATTAGATAACTGTGGAATAAATAGTTTAAGAGTTTTCTATTAGCAGATAAAATATAGGTTAAACAGGAAATCTCAGTGAAGCTCTGTTACATTTTCCCCTCGATTTGGAGGTCGCCAATGTTTATACTATGGACCTAATACAGTTGAGCTCTAATGTGAATACTCCACTTTGATTATAGTTAAACCATAGCATGGCAATAAATTAAGCGACCGTGGTTGGGTTTTAGTTGAAGTATTTGAGTGAAGCATTATTCAATAGAGAATTCAGTCTTCTTAGTTGTATGAGATTAGTATCACAGTCAACCGTAGTTAACTCAAGGTAAAAATCTCTAGTCAGAGTAGTACGGTTAATAATTAATGTTATTATTGAACTAAAGACTTTATTTTCTAAATAGCCAAGTTAAATGTGGATGATATTGGAATTTTGGCCAAGACAAAATTCCATATATCTTAAAGTGGTATAGCTTTGATGAAAAGTAAGTGTGTAAGTCATTGTTACTAAAGGTATTCCTTAGGAAATTTGAAAATGAATTTTACCAAAAAAATCTGTAAGCAATGAATTTGGCCAAACTATTGTACCACTAGCTAAGATGATCTATGAACGTTAATATTTGAATTGCTCAATATCAATCGCTGACCGAATTCACACCTTTAAGTCTCACAATGGCATTTGTAAATTCTTCGAAAACCACACGATTTAATTAGTTTATAAAGTACTATAAAATACTTAATATTTAATAAATATTTAATATTGATTTATTTGATGCTTCGGTGATGTTAGTAATTATTTTGATGAATGTATAAAATCTATATATGAACTTATTGATATATAATATCGGTATGTATTTAAATGGGCTTTAAATACAGTTAATTGCTTAATTAGATTTTTGGACAATTTAGTGCACACAAGGAGAAATGCTTAGGCGACAATGCAAAAGATTGGATTGACTAAAAATTGATTAGGAGTTAAAAGGGGAAGTTTTTAAAGAAAGAATATGAAATGTTTCTATTCTTTCCTTAAAACAAATTCCTCTCATTCAATTTTTCCTCCTTCCTTCATCCATTGTTACTGCTTCCATCTCTTTTATGGCTGAAAATTTCATCTCCCTTTTTTAAAAAAATGTGATTTTATTAAAAAACAGATTGGATTTGGTATTAAACATTTGATTTCATAGGTTCATTAAGATCTAAATAAGGAATTTATTTTTAAAATTTACCCATTTCAACTACTATAGGCCGGCCCAGTTCCAACATTGGTATCAGGGTCCAAATGGTCTATATGGTTTAATTAGCAGCTTTAGGGCTAACTAATAAAGCTTTCTTATCTGATGGGTGTCTAGAAAAACATGTTTAGGCTTGGGGTTGAATAATCTAGTGTTCTCCCTTGGCTTCTGCTAGCTCAATGGGTTAAGTAAGCCTAAAAGGTTGGTGTTAGCCTTCTTTTGAACCAGACCATATCTAGACGGGTCAAAACCATCAAGTAGTCAGATAGTAAACCAGAAATCCAGAACTATAACTTGAAAAATCAGAATTCAACCATAGCACAAACATTGATTTGCTTATAACTTGAGGGAAGATTTTCCAAAAGAACAAAGTGGCCCAGAAGAAAGTCAACAGAAATGACACAAGTGCCTACTTGGCACTAGGTTGAGCTATCCAATTTGACATCGATCCGTACATGCAACCTAAATAGGCAATTTTAAGATGATAAATGGGCAAACCATAAACAACAAATAACATGAAGTGAAGAAAGATTGGCAATGAACTTTCTATCAAAGAGACCAAAGAAATGCAAGATCGAAAGGTTAAAAATGATATTAATGACTCGACACTGAATCGGTGGTCAACTCGATACTGAGTTGACCACCAACCTATGAACATGGCCACAATCTTCTTTCTGAACGTCCTTTTGAACGTGGAGAACGTAGGTAGCAAATATCGGAGCCTATTTCGCCAATCTACATCTATAAGTAGGATAAGATCGGTACTAATTCGATATTTTTTTTGTTTTCTAAACTATCTGATTTTAGTCTGTCATTTTGCTAGATTCTCGTAGAGTTGTAAGCACCGTGTGGTAAGAACACAATTTGTAAAATCTTTGAAAATCATTAACAAAGTTCAAGTGGACGTAGGGCAGAGTTTAGCGAACCACTATAATTTGTGTGTGTGATTTCCTCCATTTTTATTTAATTTCTTCATTTTATTCTCTACTTGATTCTAATTCGGTTGTTTGTCCAACTTTTGGTGCAAACATTTTGGTGATTCCATTGAGAGAACTCAAATTTCTCATTGTTTAGATCTATCTTCAACCTTTGGATTGCTATAGTCCACGAAGTATATCTATAAGTTCTTCTTAGAAGATCCGTGATTATTTAGATTTTTTAAAATCCTCAAAGCAATGACATCAAGGAATGCTAAAGAAAAGTCTACTAACTCCTAACCCACTAACGATGCGAAGAATAATGCTCTCAACACGGAGAGGAAACAAATTAGCCATGCATCGTAGAAATTTAGAGTGCATCAGAAATGGTTACTGGGTTGAGTTGGATAGGATAATGAGAAAAGTGAATGAGAAGCCGATGGAAAGCCAAAATGCTATGATTAACTAGATAAATGAAAATATAAAGTTGATGACCCAGCTATCCCAAAGCCATAGGAGGAACAGAAAAGAGTCGTCACCCTCCGATTTAGGAGAGGATAGTTCCTCCTTATTAGGTAGAAACCACAGAGATAGAAAGTAGAAAATAAAGAGAAAGGAAACTGAGACTTCCAGAATTTGAGCTAGAAAGACTTTGGTCGGTTAGGCATAACTCGGTGTCGAATTGCCTATACCACTCTATATTGATCCTGCCTCTCAAGTCATGAACGATGATGTTTTTGTTCATTTGCAAGATGATGTTGATGCTAATGATCACCCAGCTGTTGGTGGCTAAGCGGTCGATTTTAGATTGCTGTTGTTGATCCATCGCATGGGAACATTGGAATGGGTCGATTGGACGAAAGGTTCTCCCAGAGATAACCCAAATATTCTAGAACCAACCAAGACCATTTGCGAAGCCAAAAACTCAGAACAGGCAGTGATGATCACCATCCAACCGATCATATAAAACCAGAGTTTTTAGCTGATACGACAAGGAAGCTGGTAAATGAAAACCAGCATAAAAATAATGATGATTGGGGTTCTTTTCCTAGAAAGAACTTGTTTACCTAGGAGATTAGTGGGAAGAGTATCCCAAAAGATTCATCATTCCCACGATGCCGTCATACAATGGGACAACTGATCGAAGACAACGTTTGTTGAATTATGAATGGCATATGGATAGCCTCAGGGCTACCGATGCTATTAGATGTTGATGTTTTTTGATAATTTTAAAAGGTGTAGCAATGATGTAGTTCATTCGACTACCACCAAGGTCCATATCCTCATTTGACCAGTTGGCCAAATGGTTCGTGGAGCAGTTCAGGTTGCATGCTGCTCATCATAAAGATGTGATGTCTTCGTCTAACATTTTTAGAAATCTGAGGAGTCACTGAAAGATTTCTTGAGTAGGTTTAATGCGGCCGTGACTAACGTAAGCAATGCTAAGGAGGACATCGTATTGATGGCTATGATCAGAGGGATTCTCTCAATGATGGATTTTGGTAAGTGGTTGGAAATGAAACCTCCACCAACCATGGAAGAATTCTATAGAAAATCAACCTAATATCTGCTCTTGGGAGAGGCAGATACGGCCGTTAAAAAGGATGGTGGAAGGAAATCGACTGAGGTGGGATAAAGTAATGTTGCTATGAAATAGACCAGTGAGAGCCCCGAAAATGTGGCTATTAATGTTGGAAATAAGAATAACGATTAAAAGAGAGGGAATCAGAGTTCTGGAGGTAGGAAATTGGACTTTAAGAAGTGTCCGAGGTACCCGAAACATGAGGATTACATCTCGCCAAATGAAACTGTCGAGAATATCTACCTTGCGTTGTAAGGTGCTGAGAACTACAGAAAGGTAGCTCAAAGAGAATCGACGGAGAGAGAGATAGTGTCTGGGAAGTATTATCTCTTTAACAAAATGCATGAGCATAAAACTAATGAGTGCAGGCATTTACGAGATATAATCGAGGAGCTGATTGGGAAAAAGATACTTCAACAGTATGTGAAAGCCCCGTAGGGTGGCCGGGAGAGAAATGTTCAACCCCAGGGGCAGAAGCTCCAATGGGGCCAGGCTAGACCTAGTGAAGGTGAATCTAGGCAGCTTGAGAAAACTTCTTATTAATACGATCACTGGTGGCTTCATTCGACTGAGAAAAGCTAGAATAAGATGGAAAGGTATGAGAGTTCTCTTAAACATGTTGTTCACGAGAACTTCTTTTACATCGAAGATGAAGCTTTGTCGAAGCAATTATGGAAAATGATAGATGGCATTGCATTAAAATTATAATGCTAGTAGGGTAGAAGCATCGATGCTTGACCTTTAGTGATGACGACCATGATTTGGCCATCTACTGTGAAGCGAGTTCTCACCGATTGTGGGAGCTTAGTGAATATTTTGTTTAAGAAAACTTATGATCAAATGATGATGGATGGCAAATATCTGAAAGCCAGTTAAATCCCAAATTCATGGATTTACCGAAGAGGCTGTAGAGCCTATTGGGTATGTTGACTTACAAGTGGTATTAGGTAAAGGTAACCAAAAGAGAGTACGAGTTGTGACCTTGATTGTTGTGGATACATACATTGCATACAATGCTTTCTTGTACCAATCGAGCCTCACCAGCTTTAGGGTGGCTTTATCCCCATGGTGCTTAACAATGAAATTTCCAATAGAGAATGGGGTAGGAGTCATCCAATGTGACCAGAGTGTGGTACGTGAATGCATCGTCGTGGAGCTGAGAGAGACAAAGCGATGTATAAAAGAAAAGGAAGTAGAAAAGACTCTTTGCGTTAAGTCAATTGATGCATAGCAACCACCACCTATGCCCTGGCTCAGACAGCATATTAAATTCTACAAATATATGGATATGAGAAAATAGAAAGGGGATGCGAGGGCGGTCCATGCTGAGATGACAATCAATATCCCTATCGATCAAGATGATCCTACTCGGGTCCTGAAAATCGGATCGTAGATCGGTATGAAGATGAAGAATGAGTTGACAGGGTTCCTTCAGGTAAACTTAGATGTGTTTGCCTGGATGCATTCCGATATGTGTGGAATATCGTTGAAGATAGTGTGCCACACATTGAATGTGAACCCCAAATGTCCTCCCGTGAAGCGGAAATGGAGCATCCATGGTTTGGAGTAATCCGCTATGTTCAAAGAGAAAGTAGATAAGCCGAAGACTAATGACTTTATCCATGATGCTTTATACCCCAAATGGGTATCCAGTCCGGTGCTAGTCAAGAAACCTAATGGAATACGGCAGACATGTATTGATTATCCAGACTTAAATAAGGCTTACCTAAAAGACAGCTTCCTGTTGCCAAAGATTGACCAGCTAGTGGACTCAACAGCCAAACACTAACTGCTATCATTCACAGATGCTTATTCTGGATACAAGTAGATACCAATGCACGTTCCAAAACAAGAACACTTTAGCTTCATTACTGACCTGGGAGTGTATTGCTACCGTGTCATGTCATTTGGCCTAAGGAATGTAGGAGCAACCTACCAGAGATTAGTAAATTCGATGTTCAAAAATCAGATTGGACGCATGATGGAGGTCTATGTGGATGATATGCTGGTAAAGTCACAGCGATTGGTGAACCACATGAGTGACTTATCAGAGATGCTTGATGTACTTTGAAGATAAGAAATGAAGCTCAATCCACTGAAATGTTATTTCGGAGTTGCAGCGGGTAAATTTTTGGGTTTCATAATGAACTCAATGGGCATAGAAGCCAATCTAGAGCAGATTAAGGTACCGAGAGATGTCAAGACACTGCAAGCAAGGAGGGAGATGCAAAGCCTGAATGAAAAAGTAGCTACGTTGAGTCAATTCATCCTAAAATCCACAGATAATTGTGTGCCATTCTTTGATGCCCTTAAGAAAGAGAAAGGAAAGTTTGTCTAGACATAGGCGTGTCAGGATGCTTTCCAGGCCTACTTGACCATATGAAGATACCAGTAGTTCTATCAAAGCCTTTGGAAGGGGAGGACTTGTTTGTTTATTTACTAGTATATGTTCAAGCGTTAAGTGTTGCCTTGGTACATGAAGAATCCAAAGTCCAAAGGCTAGTGTATTACATCAACCGTTTGCTTACTTGAGTAGAGAAAAATTATCCAAAGTTAGAGAAGCTATTGTTAAAAACTCATAGTTTGATATTTTCCTAGTGACAACTACACAAGAAATATTTCTATATATACTAAACCTTGTAGGAAAATATATCGATCGATAAAGAGATACAATGACAAGACAAGACGAAGATGACAAACAAAGATAGGGTAGTCGTAGTATTTTGTATCTAGTAGTATATGATTGTTAAAATCTCTTTAAAGTGGTATACAAACATGAAACTCATCAAAGTTTCATCTTCATTTATAAAAATGGAAATACATAGAACAAGTCGACTAAAATCACCCAACCAGTCGACTGACATAATCCAGTCGACTGGTCAGACGTATTTAGTCCACTGATATACTTGTGGATTCTATATATTTATAAAATAAACATAAATAGTCAACTAAAACCATAGAAGTAGTCGACCGATTACTCAAACAGTCGACTGGTAGCACAGTTTCAGTCGACTAAATAAAGGCAAAAATAAACTATGTCTTTTCTATTTGAATTTTTTTGTTTTCGACTATAACTAGTCGACTGACTAGCACTCTACAAGTCAACTTGTTACATGTAATTGATATATTTTCAAATTTCTAAAGAGTCTTCTTCCTCAAGTGAAGGTACATTTCCTTCCATGAAGAGTTGCACTTATTTCTAATAGTTGTTACTTCTCATGAATGCATACAGCCCTTCAATCATTATATATAGCACTTTGATTCAAGAATCTATAAAAAAATTCCATTGTTTTTCTCTCAGAATCTCTTGAAATCTATTCTTGCATTCAAAGGCTTTCAACTACAATACTGTTCACTTGAACATTCAATAATTAGTATTTGAGTGATTATTTACTTTCATTCTTCCATATATACATGATATACCACTTACGAAGAAGATTATAGAAATGGTGTACTCTATCGACTCATCTGTGTTATTAAGAACACACGAAGTCAACTTTTCACTACTTTTATAGTTGAAGACTCATTGGATATCTTCAGGCATGAAGTCCTGTTCAGCAGCTCGGGTAGTTTTGTAAGATACACGTTCCTCTGGATTAAGTGAGGTTATTGTTTAAATCCAGAAGGAGTATGTGATTGGACATAGGACGGGAAATACAAACCAACATAAAAATCTCTTGTTCACTTTAGTTTAGAACATTTTTTAAGATATTGTTATACAAGTTTTAATTTAGTAGAACAATTCATATTACTCGATCCACAGTTACTTTCAGCTAGCTTACTGCTTGTTGATTGCATCGAGAGAGCTACATCCCTACTTTCAAGCGCATCCAATTAAAGTGCAAACTGATCAACCCTTAAGCCAGGTGCTACACCGACCCAAGACTTCGAGAAGGCTATTGAAGAGGAACATCCAACTGAGTTAGTATGATATGTCTTATTATCCTAGGAGGGCGATCCGAGGACAGGCATTAGCTAATTTCTTTGCTGAATTTGCCGCTTGTGATAAGGAAAAGGAGGAGGACATGACGCGGAGTGCTCGACGAAAATTATACATAGACGGAGCATTCAATGAACATTGCTCTAGGGCAGGAATAATCTTAATAACCACTAAGGAGCGAACTATCTGTTATGCCTTGAAACTTGAGTTCCCTATAACAAACAACGAAGTCGAGTATGAAGCACTAATGTTGGACTCAAGATTGTGAAAGAATCGGGAGTCAAAACTTTGCATATTTACGGCGACTCCTAATTGGTGGTCTGCCAGGTGAAGGAAGAGTTTCAAGCTAAGGGAGCGAGACTAGCCCTTACATGACAATGGTTTTGGAATTGTTGAATGGCATTAAGTACTAGATGATAACGCACATTCCAGGGAAGGAGAACACGAAGGCCGATTCATTACCAAGTCGGCTAACTTTAGGGATGCGCAACTCATGGGATTGGTTCTAGTAGAGGTATTATAGGCTTTGGGCATTGACCAGATGGACGTTGATTGGATCTTGTAGGCCGATATTGAAAAAGAATCATGGATGACTCCAATCAAAGAGTACTTGCTGAAAGGAACTCTCCCGAATTGAAGGAATGGACGAAGAAAACTCCTATGCAAGGTTCCATAATTTATTATCCAAGAAGGAGTGCTATATAGGAGAGGATTCTTAGCTTCCCTTTTGTGATGTGTCTCCAACGAAGAAGCTAAAAGGATCCTCGAGGATGTACATGAAGGAGCCTACGACGATCAAACCGGGGGACAAACTTCGACAAGAAAGATTCTTCACTATAGATATTTTTGGGCAACAGTCAACTAAAATGCAGCTGATCACACTAGGAGGTGCAATAGATGACAAATATTTGCAAAGATTCCTAGTGCCAAATCTATATAAATCACAAAAATGGTCATCCTATTGGCATTTTCATTTTGGGGAATAAACATCATCGATGTGCTACCAATGTTGGAAGGCCGAGCAAATTATGCCATTCTTGCAGTATATTACTTCACAATATGGCCGAAGTAGAACTTCTTACCACAATCACAATAAAGAAAGTAATCGATTTCGTAGCAAAGAACATATTCTACCGATTTAGGATTCCGCAGACCACCACTTTCGATAACGGGACCTAATTCGATAGTACCAAATTCAAAGACTTCTGCATAAGTATCGAATTGAAAAGAGAATTGTAGTTGTAGCACGTCCACAGGTGAATGGCCAAGTGGAGGGAATGAATAAAATCATCAAGTCCATCTTAAAGTAAACACTACCAAAGGCCCATGGTAAGTGGGTCGATGAATTACTCCTAGCACTAAGGGCTTACCGAGCAACTCATAAGTCCGTGACTGGCTATACCCCATTTGCCCTGGCCTATGGATCAGAGGTCATGGTTCCAATTGAATTGGAGGTGCCTTCTCATCAGAAGGTTTTTTGAAATCCCAAGGTGAACAAGGAAATCTTGCTCATATCCCTTGATATGATCGATAAAAAGCATGAAGAAGATGATTTAAGAGTTGGTGCTCACCAAAAAAGAGTAGCTTGACAATTCAATGCAAAAATAAAAATAGGACCTTCAAAATCTTTGATATTTTTCTTAAATGGATCTTTCCCGGTCATGTGAACATGGGCCTGAGGTGAGAAGGTCCGTATGCCATTGAACACAAGATTGGAGATGGAACATTCAAGCTGGCAACTGTTGATGGAATCTCACTTTCAAGTGTGTGGAATAGTGAACATACACGATGCTATTTCACTTAAATGTATCTTTGTAAATACTTAACTAGGGTCTGATGTAACAAGGTAGAATCTGCTATTCTTGTGAATATAAAATGAATTGGCTTTCGGGATCGATGGAACTGTGTTCTCATTAGCCCAACCTTGCGTTGTAGATAACAACAGAATTAAATGCTCTGCATTTTGAAAATGCATGTATATAGGTACCCGGAGATAGGTGCTGATGAACTCTTTCAATCCATAATCAGATTGTGAGAATATAATCGTTTTAGATATCCAGAGGTAGATACCAACAAACTCCTTCAATCCATGATTGAAATGCGGGAGTATAAACATAATATGGTTGATCACGAAGATGTGCCCTATACTTCTATACTAAGACTGTAGCCCAGAGATTGGAAAGGTCTACTTATGCTGCCTAGAGATAGGCATCTTACCTATATGGTCCTAAAGATAGGACCTAGAAGGAGGTTGGCCTCCTAATCCAAAAAGGATCAACACCCTAAGTTCGGTGAGGTCGAATTCAAACGTCCAAAGATAGATGCCCAAACCACCACTCCCAATGAACACAATCGATCAATGCCCAGAGATAGGTACGATCGAGCACGGATGACCAAAGATAGACATCCAAACGTTACTTCCCGGATATATGGAGTGATATAAAAATCCAACCTTGTCCCTAGTCAAATGGAACTTGATTAGAGATGAGTTAAGTAAGCTACAAAGTTAGCTACACAATCATAATTCTACTTTGCCAATTGAGAAATGTTTTGGAAGCGACTAATTTAGGAAATATTGACACATAACCAGGTAATGGTGTGAAATCATTCACTCGTACATAGTTACGGTGGATAATAATGTTGCTTCGATTCATATGCAATCACAATTAACATAAATGAACCAAGTACATAGGAAAATGAAATAAAGATTTAAAAAGAAAAATATTTTATTCTCAATTGACAATCTTTGCTAGCAAAAGTAGGGGCTATACCCACACAACTACAGCTTATATACATGAATTGAAAACTAAAACAAATAAGTAAATTGTAATGTAACTAAAACAACAACTAAACATGCTTCTTCTTCCTCCTCTTCTTATCCTTCTTCTCCTCAGAAGAAATTGTAATGTGATTTTTGTCGGACCTTCCACCTTTTCCTCCACCAGATAGATAGGCCTAAGGGTCGGTATTTCAATCATAATTGCTTCTCATATACTCGAAAACATCAACTTAGATGTTATTAGGGGTAAAAGCAGAAGCAGGAATGGCGATGGATGATATATGCACCAAGACTGAAAGTGGAGGAGGAACGTCATCCATCTTTTCCTCCTTGATATCTTTAAGCTTCTTAGTTTACAATTTCTTCTCCTACTGTATGCTCAATGAACCCAATGATGTCTTCGTCCCCTTCTGTAATGTTAGGATCTATCACAACCTCTTCAACCAAAGCATGGATCATTTCAGCATCCGGACCAGAAGTAGGACCCACTAAAGAGGCTAAAATAGGAATAGGGGTGGACACAATAACGATTCTATCGTTGTGCTTCTATGCCCAAAGACAAGTCTCTTTCAGGCATAGGGCAAGAGTAGGTTGACCTAAAACTGGAGAAATGGAAAAATAGAAATTAGAGACATCAATCATATTCATGTGAGCCATCTTAAATACAAGCGAAGTTAATGATATACCTCCAGGATATAGAAGTCATATGTGATAGAGTCCCGACGTAACTTCCCTCCACAATAGGGGATAAGATAGGTAGCTTTGGAAATGATTCAATCATTGTGTAACCAGGCTTCACAAGTGTTATCTGGTCACTTGGCCCGGCTACAAGTGATAATTACAAAGGCTTTGATTGAGTCCGGATAAGACTTGAGTTAGTTAGAGATTAGAGACGTAAGGGATTGATCCGTTTTGGGTAGTCCAGCATATGTGCATTGTTCGGCCTATATGTACCGTTCGGCCACCTTCGTTTGGCCACCATCGTTCGGCCACCATCGTTCGACAACCACCGTTCGGCCACCTTCGTTCGGCAACCACCGTTCGGCCACCTTCGTTCAGCAACCACCGTTCGACCACCTTCGTTCGGCACACCACCGTTCGGCCACCTTCGTTTGGCCACCATCGTTCGGCAACCACCGTTCGACCACCTTCGTTCGACAACCATCGTTCGGCCGCCTTCATTCGGCAACCATCGTTCAGCCACCATCGTTCGACACACCATCGTTCGACCACCATCGTTCGGCCACCATCGTTCGGCGACCACCGTTCGGTATGCCTGGCTCGGCACACAGAAGTCGCCTACTATGGGCCGAAGTACCTTGTTCCTGGGCCTATGAAGGGAGTCCAGCCTATCTTCGTCTATAAATACAAAGGCAGGGGTACAGTTGAAAGGACCTTCTTTTGAGAGAACTCCAGGGAAACTCTGCCATTTTTTATACTCTCCTATTTTCGATTCAAACTTGTATTCAAGTGGTTTGTTTACGGATTATATTTGTATTCAAGTGATAGGGAAAGTAATAAAGATCATATTCAAAGTGGACGTAGGCAATTACGCCGAACCACTATAAATCTGGTGTTCTCGTTCCTACTGTTCCTTTTGCACTCAATTGCGTTATTTTTCTGTTTTAATTTACTATCTTCATTAATCTCTCTACACAAATCTATTCTTGGGTGTTAGTTACCAATTTTGGTGCTAACATCAAGGTTATAGTGAACGTCAAATGAGGATGTCAGAGCAGTTTGAATGCCAGGAGTTACCTCAACAGTAGAAGTTATAGTAGTACCAGGAGGAGGAATAATGACTTCAGTAGTTAGTGGCCCTAATATAGAAGAGGTGGCAGAACTAGACGTGCTCGCCATATGGATGGAAGATTCTGCTGTAGGTCCCATAGAAATAGAAGTAGAACTCTCACCCAAGCCTTTAGAGCTAGGTTCATGCTAGACCCTAACAGGTGCACTAGTTGAAGGAACAACCTTAGACATTAGAAGTCTACCAACCTCGGGTGCTGCTATATCTTCGTCATCCAGGAGGTCATGCTTAAACTCCTCTTCATCAATCAAAGTTCCATTGGAATGCTCCCATTCTTGCCTCGGTATTTCTTTCCAGGCCATAACTAAAGCTCGAGGATACCCCTTATCTAGCCACCTCAAGTTCTCCAACATGACAACGTTCGCATAAAATTGGATAAGAGTGGGCTTGATCTTAAACTAGACTCGGTCCTCGGTTATCTTGACCCAGTCATCAACTTTATTCACCTAGGCCTCAGCTTCCTCTTTCGCCAATCGGGCATCCAATAGCTCATTGTAGTATTCCTGGGCTTTAGTGAGAGCATCGCCTTTCTCCTTCTTCTCAGCCTCTGTGCATCTTTCAAACTTTGAATCTCTGAGGCCTATTCATCGTCAGTCTCTTGAAGCTTTTCATTTCCAGCATATGGTTTTTATGATGAGTAACCTTAACCTGTTCCTGCTGCCTCTTTGATTGGTCCTCAAAAAACTTTGTCTTTTCTTCCAACTCCTTTTGGTAGCCGCCAATGAGGCCTTGAGACCTTCAACTTATTTACCAAGATTTTTGATGATGCGCTTGTTATCCTTTTCAATTATCTCTTTCCCTTGAAGAGTCACTGTCTTCCCATGATTTATTTCGGAGATGGCCTCTTTTAGCCTTTTCCACTTGTAGTATTGATCATATACGTTGCCTACACAAGCTAGGACTTTGGGCCTAATATTACGAGGGATTTCTTTCAGGAAAGTGATGAATTTGACCCTATCAAAGCAAATCTTCGGGAAAGCCTACTTCATGGTGGTGAGTGTAGGTTTGAGATAGTTTCAGTTTCTACACCTAGAGAAGAAATAGAAAGTTGATCTTTGTCATGCCTTTATCTAGAAATGTTAGAAGACATAAGCCTAGATGGCTAACTATATGGTAGGGGCACATGAGAAGATGCCATTGGTTGTGTTATAAGTGGAATCGAAGATGGAGTAGAAAGGACTTGAATTGAGGTGATGAGATCGAGCCTAATCAAATGTCTATCCATAATATATGGCAATGGAGAGCGAGCCCAAGGTTAAAAGGGCAAAGTCCTACCAGACCCTCCATGGTGGACATCGTAGTGCCTGTAATCACTACACTAGATTTGTCATTTTGTAACGGTTATAACCATTGGTAATTAAATTCCCAACGTTTATAACCGTTGGTAGCAGGTACGTTATATTTTTTTTACATATTTTGTCACGGTTATAACCGTTGGCAATTACCGTATTGCCCAATGGTTATAACCATTGGGAAATAAGGTAAATCCTAACGGTTATAACCGTCGGGAAGTACGGTAAATGCCAACGGTTATAACCGTTGGGAAGTACGGTAAATCCCAACGGTTATAACCGTTGGAAAATATGGTAATTGCCAACGGTTATAACCGTTGGGAGATAAAGTAGATCCCAACGGTTATAACCGTTGGGAGATACGGTAAATCCCAACGGTTATAACCATTGGAAGATACCGTAATTCCCAACTGTTACAACCGTTGGGAATTTTGGTAACTTCCAACGGCTATAACCGTTGGGATTTATCGTATTTCCCAACGGTTATAACCGTTGGGATTTCCTCGCACACATAGGCAAAATTACCAACACTTATAAGTGTTGCAAATTTGGTATAGCTGAACCATATCTTATTCAGCATCTAGTAGTATTTCACTCAACTATATCTATACGAATTTATAACAATAGAAAACACGAAGCTAAAATTCAAACTAACATATCATCAAATTGTTAAAAAGCATCAAACGTACGAAATAGTACATATCAAATTCTACAAAGTTCATTATGACAACTTCAAATTTCACTACTACAACATATCTAGAAGCTTACAAACAACGAATACGATACTCCGGCCAAACTACAAAACCACCATCAACCAACTCGGACAATTTATAATGATCATTTTGAAGTGCATCAAAAAGTGGCTCGTCCGGATTAAGAACATCCTCCACCCAAACAACCTTTTCTCCATCTCCAACCTTTCTACCATGACAAATCTTCTGCACTCCAAGATGTCCTTTAGCTACCACTTCCATTTTTCGTGACAATAATTGCACTGCTTGCCTTTCAACTGTAGAAGATCCAATACCAGCAGTAGATGGAGTAGGAGTAGGGCTAGGATGGTGCTCGGTATGCAAACCAATTTCTGTTCTTAGTGCCATCGCATTCGTTCCAATCTGACTAACAAGTTGCCGTATACATTGTTGCATTTCAGCTAGAGTTGAATTCGTTATTCTACTTTCTTCATGCATTTGATCAATCTTCTGTTGCATCTCCATTTTCCATCGCTTATCTTCATTCTCTTTGTAATTGATAATTGCTTTTAAAGCTTCAGTGAGTTTTACATGGTTCACAGTAGATGTAGAACTATTTGCACGGCAATAGCTTCTTTTTTTATCATTTCCAAAAACTTCAGCAACGACATCTCTTTCAAAATTTTCCAAACTAACTATTCCTTCATTTCCATTAACACTAGCTTCTGATTTTTGCCTCTCTTCTGCTGCTTCTATTAAAGCCTGAATATTAAAACGAATTGATATAAAACTTCATGAGTATGTTATTAGCAGAACACGAAGTCAGTCTAGAGCAAGCCAACACAAAAGGTATACAGACTATTAAATTATCAAATTTTATTTCTTCGTTAAGGAGGATGTATCTTGATTAAATTTTCAGATATGAATGTTAAATAAAATCTCTATAATTGTTAAAACAAAGGGTATACAGACTATTAGATGTATTGCCATCTTTGTTACCGAGTCAGAAATTCAGTTTTTTGAGTAAGAAGTACAAAGAGGTGCATGAAATATCTTGTCCTCTGATTTAAAAATGTTACTTTGTTCATTAGTAGTAAATGAATAAAGCTCCACTAGTCCTTCAAAAAAAACCACGATTGCTTTGGTCCACCTCAATATCGTGTATAAATCAAGCCGTTATCATTTTCTAGAAATCCTCAGGAATATATTCTTATCTCCCCTTTATAAGGTGAACAATCCATGTTCCATAAGACACATAAATTGTTTATTTTGAAAATATTAAGAATCTGATTCTTTTTTTTTCTTTCTAGGTAGTGATGGTGGACTTTTTCATGGCTGATCAACTTTACAGCCAGGTAAAAGAGATGATACTAACATAAGAAAAAGAATATAGAGTATAGCACAGAACATTTAATGAACCCAAAAATTTATGCTACTATTTATGAATTTAGGTGCCAACATTAAGAAGTTTGGAGTATGTAGCTGCTACTACATAACGAGAAGCTTTAAAACCCAAAACTATGGATTTTGTTCCAACACTCCATATTATAGGAATTTCGCATATGCAATTTCCTTCCTACCCTACTACTGGAGAGCTATGCATGTCTTATTATCATCAAAATTTAATTCATATAAATTGACCTTATTTATAACGTGGTTTATTTTTTCTATGACCAAGGTATTAAAAAAATATACTCTTAATAGATAGTTTTAAGTCATTCCACTGTTCCAATGAAATACAGATGTAAATACAGACGTTCATAACAATATAGAAAACGTTGTAGTTTCTAATAAAATGATCATTTTACACTTTTAAACCACTGTTTACAATATATTATGCAGTCAAATCACTTAAAAACAATTTACGACATGCCTACGAACAAGTTATAATTATATTTTAACCTTATAGAAAACGTTGTTATTTTATATCCTACGAACAAGTTATAATTATATTTAAACCTTGTTCCAATCATCTACTATATGCTTTTCATTTATTATACGTGCTTATGTTATTAAGATTTTAAATGTTATCAATTGATACATGAGAGTTGTGTGATAACTTGTAATAAGTCATCTACATTAGTAACTAGTAATTTACCATGAGTGTCTGTCGGGGTTCAGAACCTCTCCCTCAAAATTTGCTGGGTGTATGCTAAAGCTTTTTTTTATTTTTAAAGGAAAATAAGAGAGGGAAAAACAACTGTATGATCAAAGCTTAATACAACGAAATAATGCATTGTTACATCATGATGATTATTTGAATTGGCCCATCTAATTTCTGGAATCCATGGTAATTTAGTTACAAGGTAATTTAATTAATATGACGTAGGAGAAGAAATTACTTTAGAGATTTTATTTAACAAAAGGTATTACTGAAACAAAGAATGGTGTTATAGAAAGTAATTACCCATCTAACTGCCTCAAACCGATCCTTGGAAAAACCAAGCTGTGTATATATTCGCAGGCATAAACTAGGAGAAATTGGGGATAAAGCAACTGTTATAATTCTACAATTATATTTAGGTTCAAAGGAGCAGGTTCAATTCTTTAAGAAATAACAGTCCCAATCTCAAAGTTTTTTTTTCTTTTTCTATTCTACAAATTATTTTATTAAACCAGGTTACTGGAATAACATTTACAATCAATAGTTTTTGAATGAAAAAAAATAATGGTGTTGAATTTGTATAATTTTTGGAAGAAAAAAATAATGGACTTAGTTGTTGAAGCAACTTGTAGCAAAGTTGCTGCAATTGCTTGTTGCAATGAAGCAAGTTTAGTTACTGCTCTAAGCAACATCAGCATTTTTTAGTTGCATTGGCACTTCATCATAAACATGATCAATCAAATCAATCAAAAACTTACATATTTTTCTGCTGCGCACGGAAGCACCTCTCCGGTGTTTCTACTTGTGTGCGCTACTTTCCACGCCTTTACTCGTGTAGGCTTGCATTCCGGATTCTCCGCTTCCTACATGAATATATATGAATTCATTTGTAAATTATACATACCATTAAGACTACATGTACAATAATGACTACATACCAATTCTTCATAAAGTCGAGTATATGATTTTCTTCCTAAAGTATGACTTATGGTATTTTTCCCTTTATTTTCAGCATTTGTTTTGCATTGTTTTCTTTTCTTATCAGTGTACTCAATATCAACGAATTTCTCCCACTGGACTATATCAATATCATTCGGACGATTATCAATCGCAATGCGTCTAGGTAAAAACTCTTTATCTTTCTTCAAAAATTTGTCTCGTAGCTTTGATTTTTCCGATCTAAAATATTGTGAAAAACCTCTCTCCAAAATAGGTCGAGCAATAGTTGGATCCAGATTCATGTCAAACTCTTTCAACAAAAGCAAAAGAAAAACTTTGATAGGACCTCAATAAAACTTTTAATGATATTTCCATGTGAAATCAAAAGTTTAGGTGCTCTTAGTGGCAAATAGAATGTTTGATTTGATATATAATATTTCCATGGAAGAAAAGGACATGATTTAAATGAGTAAATAATGGAAGTAAAATACCGTAAGTGCTTTCCATAAATTATCCTTACAAAAGCTGTCTACTTTCCTCCAATCATCGTAACTAACCGGAATGAGTGCACGAATCAAAACCCCACAACGAGAACTCCATTTTTTGCTTCTCTACCTTTAGCACCATCCATTTGAACAATTATCGAGTACTTTTTATTTGTTGGTGGAGGAGCAACGTCTTCTTCGGTGCTTTCTTGACACTGTGATGCATTGTTGCAACTAGTTGACATTCTGTAATATACACTGTGATGCATTGTTGCAACATAATTTTTTAACGGTCTTCAAGGAATACTGGAACAATATTTTATGTTGTTGGTTGGTACTTGGTAATCACAATAAAAGCACAGATTAAATTCGGTTTTAGAAACAAGTGTGGCTTCAAATAAGCTACAACAGCTGATATTAGATAACGATGAGGAAAAAAACAAAACATAAAATTGAATGTGCCTTAACTATATCAATGTGCCTTAACTATCAGTCTATCACCAGGGTTCCACCATGTGCTAACACATGCCTTAACTATCATTAAATGGATTCAATACATCAAACAAAAAAAGCATGTTTTACTACTGCAGAATTCATATGTCAACATAGATTCAATACATCAAACAAAAAACAAACAAAACATCACTAGTTACAATCATGTTTTTCTATCTAGATTCCATGCATTTCAATAATGTTAAGTTGTGTTGCTCATTCAAATTGGAGTGGAAGTTTGTTGGCATCTCATAATCATCTGTGTCATCAGTCAAGTGCTTAGGCGAACGTCGTACAATAGACCAATCAGGATTTTGTATGTCTTTTATGTAAAAGATTTGGCTTGCTTCAGATACAAGAATGACAGGCTCATCATGTTCTCCATTACTACTTTTAAGCTTCTTTAGATTTACCATCGGTAAACTAGAGTCCGGACAAACCTTAAACCCATGTGTTTTGTCGGCAATATTTACCCAGTCGCAGTAAAATACTACATGTTGAAAATCATAATAATCAACCTCAATGATCTCCTTGATAACGCCATACCAAGTAGTACCATCATCCATAGGATTTAAATCTTTTGCGCTTGCGATAAACGTTGTAATTGCATCCATGCAAACACCACTATCTTGTGTTGAATGAGTGTTGTCGTAGTGCTGGGGAGAAAATACATAACCATTGATCCTATATTTGAGATGAGTTTTGGCTTCCCACGTTGGACCACTAACATAATACCATAACAATGAATTCATGCATTTTTCTTCCATTAAATATTAAAACCACTAAAATATATTAAATAAAGTCGTAATTGTGTAATAAAACTATTGCTTTCTTGAAGCCTAACAAACCTTGATGTGCAACCAATCAATGAATTCAGATTGTACAATAACTTCTGCCTTTGTTTAAAGTCTTTTTTTTATTACGGTGAGCATCTTCTAATGACAATCGATACTCGATACAAAGTAAACATGTTATATATTAAGTAAATAGAAAGCTAATTTATAATTTGTTAAAAAACACAAACCTATAATAATCGTCTAGATCTGGTATATCCATTCTAAAAAGTATCCATCTTCGAATTTGTATGCGTTGTACGCCACTTAGCTGGATAGTTTTACCCTCAATAATGGAGCATTCGTATGTATCATTACCATTCTCATCCAAGAATGGTGCTTGTTTAGAGCTATGATTTCCAGCACGTGGATCTGGCATATACTCCATTGCATACCTAACAGATTCTGAAACAAGATATGCTTCGGCAATTGACCCTTCCACATATCGTTTATTGCTTGGTATGTTTTTACACTCCTTCATAGCTCTAAGAAAACATAAAATAATGCACGTTTTTATATTATCATTGGATAATAATTTGGATTATAATTATTAAAAAGAATGTCTCACCTTTCAAATGGATACATCCATGTATAATTAACCGGTCCGCAAAGTAGTGCTTGATCAGCTAAATGCACCATTAGATGTATACTTATATCAAAAAACCGAGTGGGAATATAATGGACCAACACACATAATTCCTCCGCAATCATATCTTTGGCAGCTTGGACAAGCTCTCGAATCAAAACCTTTGAACAAATAATATTGACGTACAGGCATACTTGCAAAATCGCACGCCTCAAGTCACGAAACTTTGGAAATGCATGTTGAACCATGACAGGCAAAAAATGTTGGATAATAATATGATAGTCGTATGACTTTCTAATATTCAAACTAGGTGGTTGAATGCTTACTAAGTTGTCTAATTTAGTTCCAAAGCATGATGGAAGTTTTACACCTTTAAGAACTCGACAACATTGGATCTTGTAAGCTTTATCAAATGCAAATTTAGAGGATTGTTTGGTTCTATCGAATAACAAATTAATAAAATGCTCTCCCACATTCTTCTCAGTATGCATTACATCTATTGTGTGTCGCACTTTATGGCCACTCCAATACTCTAAGGAAAAAAGAATTGACTTTTTATGCCATGCTGGTATTACACCATTGTCATTCTCATTTCCAAAGTGTTCATCATGATCAAAATCATCTCCTATACGCTTCTTTTTTCTATTCAAGTTACCGGGTATGTATTTGATATGAGCAATTTTCTCTAAAAGAGCTGATCCTGTCAGTCGTGTTGGAGGTTCCTTATACTCTATATCTTGATACCATTCATGTTTTGGTGCTCTATATGGATGGCCGTTCTTCAGAAATCTTCTGTACGTCGAATAAACAATCTTATTACCAACGTGTTCCGCCTCGGTCGCTGTAGCAGAAATAGGGCATGCTTTATAACCATGGGTCACACAACCCTATAGATTCTCAAATGCAGGTAGATCATGAATTCCCCACAATAGCATTGCTTTCAATGTAAAATACTCGTTCTTGTCCATGTCAAATGCAGGCACTCCTTTTTTCCAAAGTTGTTTCAACTCATCCACAAGGGGTTCTAAATATACATCAATATCTTGACTTGGTGCTTTAGGTCCAGGAATTAATAAACACAACATTTGAAATTCTGATTTCATGCACAATAAAGGAGTTTAATTATAAGGAACCGTATACACATGCCAACAACTATAACTGTTAGACTGGATTGTATTAGGATTGAACCCATCGGTAGCAATTCCAAGCCAAACATTTCGAGCATTGTTAGCGAACTCTGGCCACTTATTCTTAAGCGATCTCCATTAAGCTGAGTCGATAGGATGACGCATAAAATTCCAATAAGTTTTTGCTTCACTATGCCAAAACATTTTTCGAGCTATCCATGGTATAGTGTACAATCTAGTTAATCTAGGAATCAATGGAAAATATTTTAGAACTTTGCTTGGTTGCTTTGTGACTTTTACAATTTCACCTTCATCTTTAACTTTAAATCTCGAAGTATGGCAACGAGGACATTCAACGGCATCTTTATTCTCCTTCCAAAATAATATGCAATCGTTTTCACAAGCATGTATGCCCTCTACATTCATTCCCAAATCCTTTAATATTTGTTTCATTGTGGGGTATTTATCCGGTAGTGTATTTCCATTTGGAAGCCACTTTTTCAATCTCTTCAACAACTCGGTCACACTGTTTCCTGACCAATTGAATTCTTTTTTCAAATTATGTAGCTCTATAAGGACGCTTAACGTTGTAAGACCATCTTCATAAGAAGAATACAGTTTTTCATTTGCTTTTCTTTTGTACTCGTTGTACTTTCTTCCCAGATAACCATCACCGATACCGTGAATGCTATCATACACACCATATGCATTGTCAACAAGGTTTCCAAGAGCACCTTCTACATGGTTTTCTACTCGAATTTGATGAGAGATGCAAGCCTCATTGGCGGTAACATTTGGTGTAGAATTGATTACTGCATCTGTGTCGTTCCTCTCACCATGAAGAAACCACTCATCATATGTTGGATCCATACCGTAAATGATTAAGTGTTTCTCGACTGTTTTGAAAGATAGTTTTTTTGAATTTCTACACTTTTTGCAAGGACAATTGCACATGTCAAAGTCAGGCGGTGCATGATGCTTTGCGAAATTTATAAATTGTCGAACCCCTTGTATGTACTCATCGGTGTTCCTACGTCGACATCTAATCCACTCTCTCAAAGTAGATAACGACATTAGCAAGAAATTTTATCTCTTCCTGTCATTTCATATAAACACAAAAAAATTTAAGTAAACAATTCAACCGATACTAAAGCCTTGTAGGAATAATTTTCAACACTTCATCATTGTAAACACTTCGCTATCGTAGAAAATTCAAATAAGCACTTCACTTTATTTTTTAATTTTTAGTTTATTGGTTTTCACTTTGATGGTCGGTCATCCTACTTCCCATTACAAACACAATAATGTAATTACATTTTATAAATCATTTCAGATTAAACGATTTAACAAAATTTCGGCAGCACTTCCCTTTTGTTTCCTGTATCGTACACAAATGCGTGTACATAGGGAACGAGAAGGAAGTGCTATTGAAATTTTGTAAACCATTTAAAATGAAATGAGTTATAAAATGTAATTACTTTATTGTGTTTGTAACTTGTCCAATACAGGGACAAATCCAACAAATATTGTATCACATGAATGTAGATGTCCGTTCTGTTAAAAAACGAATATCCATATAACGATCATATACAACACTTGTCAGACGGGGCCAAAAACTCTCTAAGGGATTAAAAAAATAAAACACATTTTACAATTAATATTTAATAACTACAAAAACTATTTTATAATATTCTTGATTCATATAGATCTTCTTAATCTTTACCTTGCATTACATTGATTCAAAATAATAATCATCGTGTATCTTAGGTAATAAGTAGTCTTGAAATTTTTTTTCTTGTTTAAGTTGTAAGAAGCTTTACCTTACAGGAAGCTTGCATAATGAATACATTAAATAGCACTCCATCAAGAGGAAGTGTTACAGAGACGGACGAGCATACTTTTACATGCATGTTGTACTATCAACAATCTAACTTACAACTCATGCATAGATTAGCCAATATATAAGTGTATACTTTAAGCTGTAAAAAATAAGAAGATAGTAAAAACTAAAAACGCGTTATTTCCGAACTTTTCTTTCCTACTTCTCATATATTTTGTAATGTACTTGGTTTACATATTAGTATAACATAGCTCATATTTGTGTTATGCAAGATAAAATCAGTTTAGTTTACGAAAGAATTATATTGTTCTATCTAATAAATGAATTAATCAACTATTAACATATAAACAAAAATTCAGCCTGCGTTCCATACCCACGGATATTCAATACCAAAAAAATGATGTGTACACATTAGTACATTGGTTTAGATATTAGTATAAATGCTGCAGCATTCCCCATGACATGGTTGCACTATACCAACAAAATTAACTGACAATTCTAGAGATCAATTTCAATTAAGGCTGTACGATGATAAATCAGTTATTATAGTCATGTTTATCTGTAAAAAAATCCAAATGATGATACAATTTTAATATATCATACTTGCAATTAAAAATATATCAAACGTAACAACTACATACACCAAAACTAATGTAAGATATTTTATTTAACTACAAAAATATAGTTAAGTATAGTCATAGATTCATACGTAGGTTTCACGAAAAAGTTAAGATATAACATACAAGTTGACATCCCATATTTAAAGACTTCCATTTAATTCTGTTTAGACGATACCAATAAAATAGAAGTGGCTATTCCTTTGACAACCAATAAAACTCAAGAAATATGTATTAAGATGATAAAATAATATACTTAGCAGCTCGGGAATAATTTACTGGTACGTAGTCAATTGCCTCCAAGAAGATTCCCTAAAAAATATTTGATAGCTATCCCAAATAATTCGCTTTCTCGTTGGTTCGGTTGCATTTACACTTACTCCCAAATAATTCCTCTTCAGCTTTTACATAGTAATAAGCTGTACGTAAGAACCAAGAAACTGAAATAAGCAATGTCGTTCAGAAGGAATAAATTATGCTGCAAACTTGGAGCTTTGCCATGTTAAACGAATAAAACAATTGTATTTGGAAATAATTCAGTAATAAGCATACTTAATCCATATAAGTATATCCAAAACTAACAATCAAGTACTGGTTACACATATTTATTGAACCTCCGTATCAATATATGCATAAATAATAAGTGGCAAGTACACATTTGTAACATGCTAAAAAGGATAACAATGTTATTTGGTATGCCAATAGTTGATTCGGCTATAAAAGCATGTATACAAAGTAAGGAACATATGTTTGTTTCTATTTGTTTATCGTTAAAAAATATATTGAACTATGTTTATTGGTCGCTCATCTTTTATCATAGAGCATGATGAATTAAAAATAAAATTTTGTACTGTATATTAAATTAAAGTGTTCTTTTAAGTTCCATAATTTCTGACATCAAGTTTATACATATTTTAATTAGTAAATAAAATTCTGAAATAATATAAATCTGTGTTTTGGTTTTGAAAATTGACATGAAGGAAATAAGCTAAAATCTTAAGTATAAGAATACCGCCACCTACTTATTAGAAGAACTCAGTAACATATGTTTCTACAATCACCAATGATTTAACACATGCTCACAACATCACTCTCATCTATTTATGAACAGAAATAGGCAGACCGAGATATGATGTGTGTGGGAAAGGTGATGACATTTAAAAGTTTAATTTTCCATGAATGTTGTGCAATTTATAATAATATTTATATAGAGTAGATAATCAACACAAACGATCGGTAAGTACTGAATTGTTAAGTGATTGGAAATACGGTCTTCAGTCACCTCAAACAGTGAAGAGATGTCTGCCAGCGGTTATAATATGATTATTCCCAATAGGAAAATATATTTTTTAAAATGAAATTAGAAAGAGAAATTTTTAAGAAATATACGTATATAGTTTGATTGCAAAGTTTGGGACATACTGTACATATGCACCAAAAATCATAAGTATTCAGACTTCAAGTTAAAATGAATACAGTTAGTGCTTCAAAAAAAATTACTAATCAGTACTGTGTGATTCCAATTCTTTTATAAGTAATATATGGAGCATTTCAACCATATAGTCAATGAAGAATAAGAATTTATATAGTACAAAAATTACATATGTATGACGTCTAAGTCAAAGGCTTGTTATTGGCAATAATGTGAGAGGTTGTAGTAAGATGATGGTAAAGAGGTGGTATAGAGAGTCGTAAAAATTTAAATAGTGTATAAAGAATTATGCTTGATTATTATGTCAAAACTTATGATATGTTATCATCTGTTACCGATATAGGAAAACTTAAAGTCAATATTTTATTGGTAGTAGCAAAATTTTTTTGGATAACCATGAATAATTCATCGTAAATGACAAAGGTCACTGCTGCATGGAACCTAAAAAGTGAACAATCCAACAATACGGGACAACAAACTACTACCATTGAGTTCCACTTTTCTGTTACGTCTTAAGTCAAAGAACGACTTTAACTCGAGTTGACAAGTATCCTTTCATAGAACTACTTGCATTCAGTCCCAATAGGCGTCATCCAAATATTTCACTATTTCTAATTTAAGTCTTTAAGTTCATCATGTAGTTACTCCACTACACTCAGATCAAAATTTTACCCGACTTTATCTTGATTTGCTTATGTTTACAATCCAATATATGACTGAGGAGTAAATATGTACCATGGCAGGGTGCCCAATGAAAATATAGAGTCACAATAAAGCAATCAAATTAATATGTTCATTAACACCAAGGTTAACAACAGAAGCTAATACATAAACTTTTACTCCGCATATTTGTTGTATTAAACGTACTATAGTTAAACAAAGTAGATCATATACATGAACTTTGTCCTCGTAGATGTATTATTATAAGATAATAATATACATAAAACTATATATGAAGCAGGAATAAGCACATATAACGTATTACATTATTACTTCTTTATGAAAGAAACACCCTTGTTGATACTATCTATTAACTCTTTCTTTGCCTTCTCTAAATATTAGGAAAAAGAAATTACAACAAACTTCTTACGGGCACAAATTCAAGTACAACTAACTACAACCGTGAACGTAAAAAGAAGGGTACTATAAATATATTGTAATTAAAGTTGAAGCTTGCAACTAAAATGGCGGTAGAAAATCAAATGCAATCAAAATTTTAACTTTATTCACCTATAAATAGATTTGTTGAGTGATATTTGTACTTGATACACCAATAGAAAGAAATGAAAGCAAGGAATTAGCATAGTTGAAAGAGTTGATAGTTATGTACCGTTATAAGCAAGAAGCATAACCCATTCTCAGACCCAGAAAATGATACAAACACTGGACTGAGGTGCTAACTCAAAACATTCAAATAATCTTTATGTGTCTCCTCTTTTTAAACATTCAAACTATAGATATTTCAAACAATAATTTATCAAACAACCTCATCATCATAACAATTTTTTTCTTCCACTTTTACAGGATGAGCTACAATTTTGAAAAACATAGTAGTTTATGTAAACTAACAAGTCTCGGATGGTTATGGGAATCAAACCAATAACTTAATTATGGTGTAACAAATAATGATTTAACCAAATAAGCTTATGTTGCTAAAAAAACAAACAGAATGAAACCCTACCAAAACAACTAATATGCAATGAACTAAGAGGAAATAAAATAAGAAATCTAACCCAATACGTAAACAATTTTCAATAAAATTTCAAAAGAGACATCGTTAAAGGAGACAAGACAAATTATATTTCAAAAGAGAATCTGATTAACTATTATAGCGAGAGACGACTTCACCCAATTAATTCAAGGCATCTATATCAAAGATCTAAATTATATTTCAGTATCGCCCTGAAAAATACCTTGCGGAGGCGGTGCTGGAATGAGCTCGGGGGAGACGGGCAATAGCCCTAAGACAGAGAATGAGGCGGAGGCAGCGATAGCCCTAGGACAATAACGAGGCGGAGGAAGCGATAACTTAGAGGTGAATCCGGCGATAATCGTAGAGGCAGATGGGGTGGTAACCCTAGAACACGATAAATTTAGATTTAGGAAATGATCTACAGCGCAGAAAAGAAGCGTGAGGAATGGGATAAGCAAAAATAAAAAATAAAATGACAATCTTGCCCATAATACTTTTATCTATTTACAAAGTCACTATATTTGCTAACGGAAATAAGAGTTGCAAGCATTTATAACATATATATTTGTTAGAAATTCCTAACAGTAATAACCGTTACAAATTGAAACGAGAAGAGTGTTACAAAATGGCCTGTTTGGTGTAGTGAATCTATGTCCTGCCTTCCGTGTTCCCTTTTATGATGCCTACTCGAGTCAAACTAGTAAGATGATTTTCAATGACGACACGACATGTCAAGCCTCTTATATTCGCCTCCATAGCCCCGTAGCTCGTCAAAAAGATGTTGGCGATCCATTGTACCTAAAAACAAAGCACAACCGAGTTAATACTAGGAAGATTAAAAGATAACACGTGCAGTGCGAAGATGTAGTGACTCAAAGTGTTGTGAAGTGCTAATGTGTCCTAATGCCCCTAACTGACCATGGTCTTGAAGCTTGCTAACAGGAGTTATCTCTCCTGTTCCCATTGCAGGTACGTCGATGGGCAAGATAATAGGAGAGTCATGGTCATCAATGCTGATGTTGTCAAGACTAAAAGAAGCAATTTTTTCATATATGCTCTCGAACGATCGATATATATATTGCCAGGTGGGGAGATCAGTTTCTGTTCCACTATAGAAGCCAGTGATGGTTGTCAAATTGAGTGAGATGAGATGATGTTCAGCTTTGGTGGTCAAGGAATGAGTGGCACTTAATCGTCGCCACCTGTTTTACCAACAAATTCATGGCCTAAGTCAATATCCATATCACCACCCTTATCTTCGTTGTTATCATTATAATTATCACCATCCCCTCCTCCAACGACGATGTCTTCATTTGTATCTCCCCTTATATTTTCTTCTATATTGGCTTGGGGATCTTGGATGGAAGAATGTCTACATTTTCCTTAACCTTGATAGCATGCTGGACACCTTTATGGACATTCAGTGCGAGGCCCAGACTACGATTACGGTCCTTAAGTTTGAATTGCCACATTCTCTCATTTGTCAATAGGAATCTCATCACCCATTCTTAAATGGGGATGGAAACCAAGAGTCAAAGGGTACTTACCAAAGTCAAGCTACTAAGCCTTCTTGGGATATTTGAAAACCCATGAAAATAAAATGATCAGGAATCTAGACATATTGGCATTGCATGAATGGTGTGTGATAGTAAAACCTTTCTCTAGAGAGCCATTTCTAAGAAAATCCGGGAGGACATTTCATAAAGAAGTATTCCCCCTTGAAATAGCTAAGTTTGTTGAAAAGACCATAGATGACATGACAACCCATGGATGGTTCCAAATAGATGAGAGAAAGACTCTCCTTTCATCTCTTGAAAGCATATAAGTAACGAACTTCCTCTAATATCAACACCCTACCCAAGTGTTGTAAAAAGACCATACACATGCTATTCAGTGAAGTGTAGCTGTTTGGATGAAGTTGGATAGGGGCAAGCCTCATATACTGGAGCATAATCTTAATGACATGATTGAATGGTGTGACACACCTAGATAAGCATATATACCTATTCATGCACTGTAACTTGTTGGAGGGTTATGAGCTTGTTGATAAGGCTTTAGAACAAGAAAATCTTCGACGGGAACGCCTTTCCTATCACAAATATTTAAAACGACAGCTCTGTCAAGCTAAGATGTTGGGGAGTTTTAAGGGCTACCAAGAATTATAGCATCCCTAAAATCAACATCGGGGGCAATTCTAGCAAACTCTTTACCCAAACATTACGAAAGGAAAAAATCTCTACAGACTACCTTACCAACCGACGAGGCGGCCGAGGCAGAAAGGATGATAAAGTAGATTGCACAGAAGATGTGTGGTAGAGTTTGAATCTAACTCTATCATAGATTGAACTACCTTTGGTGTAGATAGACCCGCACCCATCGCTAAGATACGCGAAGTGTTTATGCGATCCATAGCTATTGAAAACTTCATAGATGAACAAGGTCAGGTAGATGTTATCTGTAATTCCAATATTGAAGTAATACCCTATATGGCCAATGCATAAGACCCAATGGATGTCAACATCTATTGACCTATCAAATCATATACATTGACAGAGGGCAATGGCAAACTATTTAATCTATGCACTGTTTGTCTAGTGTCCAGAAAACTGTGATTGCAAACACTTTGTGTAGATAGCTTGCTCGTGCTAGCAAATGAGTGCCACTGCACAATGGAACCCTACATTAGATTTTACCCGTTATCGTATGATATACAATAACATTGCCATAGTTCGAAGCGACACAAGATTTCTCTTTACAGGGACTCTAGAGTGAATTTCCAAATTAAAATAGTGGTAGAAAGTCCATTCGAATGTTAGAGCGCGTTAAGTGTGACCGTCATCTAAAGCTGTCCTAATGAGCACAATCATCAATAACAACTCGACCAAAAGTTGCTTGAATGCTTTGTGTTTGCATAAAAAATAGGCAAACACCTCCAAGTCGTATGATTTAGTTGATTTTATGTTGTTTTTAGTGGTCTGGGTGATTTATGCAAATATGTAAAAAGTAGGGACTAAACTGTAAAAGACACACAGATTTATAGTGGTTCGGCCAGAACGTGCCTACGTCTACTTTATATGTTATTTCTCCTTTCTTGTTCAGATTACAAGTACAAAGCTTTGATACAAGTATATGAAAGTTGTTTGAAAGTTCTCTCCGTGCTTGAGCTCTCAAACTTGTCCGCCATTGTTGTACCCCTGCCCCTCTATTTATAGAGTGAGGCTGGGGGTAGGGGACTTGGATGTATAAAGCTGCTGGTGGGCCTGGGCTGATGCAATTTGGCCTGGCAATGTTGGCTCGGTACTCCCTGGTTCGGTGATGGTTGGAGCGTAGAGTGGACCGGTTGTAGGTGATTCGGTGATAGGTGGTTCGGTGATAGGTGATTCGGTGATAGGTGGTTCGGTGATAGTGGTTCGGTGATTGTGGTTCGGTGACTCGGTGATAGGTGGAGTGTGTTGGTCCGGTAGTAGAGGGGAGTGCTGGTTCGGTGGGCATGGGATGGAGCCGGTCGAAACACACCCAACATTTGCCCCCCAAAGTAGGGCATATGCCTGTATATGGCGTGCTTTGTTTTAGGTCATTCACGCTATCATTCGGTCTCTAGTGCCGAACCAACTGGTCCGGTCATTGATATTTGCTTATAAGTAGGGGCCTTGTGCTTCCATTATTCCTTACCAGCCGAATCACACCCTTGCCATTGCCGGACCAAACATGTTAGCCGAATCAAACGTGTTAGCTGAATCAAACCCTTGTCATTGCCGGACCAAACGTGTTAGCCGAATCAAACCCTTGTCATTGCCGGACCGAACGTGCTAGCCGAATCAGGTGAGTTCCCCCCCTTTTTCTGCCGAATGAACCGGATGGACTCGTGGATCCCGAGTACCGAACGGAACCGATACCGAATGAACCCGAAAATTTTCTGTACCGAATAAGCATATGTATTGAATTCCAAGTAAAACTCCAGACAACACATTTTTACATCCTTTATTTTAACAACGTGCATTTCTGTGTTTGCAGATAAATGTCTCACAAAGTGGAAACCCGATCAGAAAAGAAGAGATCCCAGGATAGAGAAGAGCCTTCCGCCGTGCCCCTAGTCCAGTCAGGACCGGGACGTTATGGGCCCACCCCGAGATCATTGGTAGATGGATATGGTCCTCAGGAGCTTCTGAACTCACCTCCTGATTGTTTCCCTAGCTCACTCAAAGGCGAGCAGCTTGATGTTATTTCTCGCTCCTTTGGGATTGACAGAGCACGCATGCTATTGTCGGGGGAAGGAGTGATGCCGTATGACCCCCCTGAAGGCCACTTTGCTTACAGCAGGTATCACTGTATGTGTGGTGCTATCCCGCCTCTCAATGCCTGGATAGTCAGCTTTGTCACATATCTGAAGGTGGCTCCATTCCAGCTTCAGCCTAACTCCTACGCCATTCTGGTGAGCCTGTTTGTCATTTTCCAAAGGAGATACGGGAGTCCTCCCTCCAACCGGGAGATCCAGTATTTGTACAACTTGAGAGGCTATAAGAAGGGGTCTCCATACATCAGCTTGGAATCAGCCGTATCTTTCAAGCCGGTCCTGGACTTATATTCGAAGTTCAGCATGTTTAAGAAAGAATAGTTTTTTGTTAAGGATGACTCTGTTTCCATCCGTCGCTTCACCTCAGGCTGTAAGTCGAAGTTTATTTATGATTTCTGTTCTGACTGCAATGCTTCTTCTCATGTGTTTTTATTTCTTGCTAGCGACAGGTGGCTTTGCGGTCGTAGAGAATGACCGCCTGGTTCAGATGGCCGCGGAAATAGAAGCCATCACGGGAAGGGATAGGTCGGCCTCTTACTTGATTAGGAACGCTACACTTCTGGGGCACAACTTGATCCTACCACATCAGTCTGTGGTCAAGCAGAGAGACACGGCGGAGGAGAGGGCTGCCAAAGCAACAGGAGGGGCCACGGCGAAGAGCGGCAAAAGGAGACCCTTCTCAGCGCATCCAATCGCCGGGGGGAAGAAACTCAAGAAGTCTGATGGACGCTCTCCCAGCACACATCCAGATGTTCAGGAGGAGGATAAAGTGGAGGGGGAAAAAAGGCGAGGATGGAGGAGGTGAGGCAGAGAGCGGAAGCGGTGGAGAAGGTAACGGTGATGATGGTGGCGAAGGACAGGGCGGTGATGGCACTGGGGCTTTGCCTCCTGGGCAGGCGGGCGTGATCCAAGAGTGGACGGATGATGCTCTCCGCCAAGCCTTTGAAGTGTTGGAGGAAACAGAGAAGTCCAAGAAAGCTGATAAGGTTGGGACCGGCGTCGATTTATCTTCCGGGAGTGCTTCTACTGAGGCAACTTCTGCGGTTCAAGGTGAATTTCTCTCCTTCCTTTTTTAATTCTCGAATGATGGCTCAACGCATGCTGGTGACACTTTATTTTTATTCCAGGAACGGGAAAAACGGCCAAGACCTCAGATCTTCGGCACAGGCTTGAACAATACAAACTCCTCAAAGCTTCCGCTAAGCCGATGCCTCCTACTAACCGTCCTGGAGACGTAGTCAGCTATCGTCCTCTTCTTGGAGTTATTGAAGAAGATATACAAAAGAGGAAGAGGAGTCGATCTACGTTTGAATCTCTTCCTGGCCCTCCGGCCCCACTCCAGCCTATTCATGATATTGAGGAGGAGGACACCGAGTTGATACCTTCCCCACATCTGTCTGAGAATCTAACCGTCACCCCGATAGATCATCCTGGCTTAGTTCGCAATCCGTTTGCGGGTCATCCGGACCTGGACCCGTCATCTCATGACATCTCCTTCGATGAGGTTACTGGTGAGCATCTTCTCCCTCGCAATCCTATGGTACGGGTGCTTGACGAAGCTAAGTCCCTGGACCTTGATTTGCTTACTACCCGAGTTGTAACTCTGGGGGATGAGGCTAAGGAAAATATTGACCCGGTTGCTGAGGAGACCAGGAAATTGATGGGGCACCACGCCCGACTGGTCAAGGCTGGGGAAGAGATAGGGAGCTCCAACATTCGGCTACGGTTGATGGTTTCCGACCAGGCTAAGCAACTTGCCGACCAAGCCATCCAAATATCTCAGCATGAGGCCGCATCCAGACAATTGAGGAAGACTATGGAAGAGGCCAGTAGGGCAGAGTTGAGGAAGATGGAGGCCGTCTGTAAGGAGCGGATTGACATGGCCATTGCTACGGTGGATGAGGTTCGGCAAGCGGACCTCGAGCGGGTAGAGGAACTATCGGGGAGACTTGAGGCCGCGGAGCTTGCTCAGGCTAAGTTGAAGGAGGAGATGGAGGCGATGAGGAGGTCCCTTCAGGCTGACCGTTTACGGTATCGATCGGAGAGGGATGCTGTCGTTGCGAAGCTGCGGGCTTCTGAGGTCCAAATGAGGGAGTTTGAGGAGAACGAGGGGATGATGGATGGGATGCTCCAGGATATGTACTTCCGTACTGGGAGGCAGGGTAACTTGTCCTGGATGGATGATTACCCCCGGGTTATAGCTAGGATCTATCTCAGGGCTCTAGAGGAAGCCAAGGCTGAGGCGGATAAGGAGGGTGGCGTGGCCTTCAGGATGGATGTGGTTACTGCCCAGTTTACCAAGGAGGAGAAGGTGGCGGTGAAGGAGGGCATGCGGTTGCTTGCAGCTGAGGAGGCAGGTGTGCAAGTAGAGGATGATGATCAAGATGATCAAGGAGCAGATGCTGGTAAGTCTTACTTTCTAGTCTTTCCGTTAATTTGGTTGCTTATCATTAATGAATTCTTTCTTTGACCGGACAGGTGGGCAACAAGACAAGGATAAAACTCCGACGCAGCCGGCTCCTTGATTTGACCTGGATATCCTTTTGTGAACTTGACATTGTTGTGTATGTTAGTCTCAGAACAGTAACGTAACTCTTAGGCTGTAATTATGCTACTTGTAATAAACAACATTATTCTCGACGTGTAATTTTTTAACTTAAGCTGATTCTGTCGTTTTTGACTATTTTTGCTATTTTGACATGTTGTATGAGAAATATAGCTATGCATATTCTTGTAATTAAATTGTGTTTGACGTCAAGTTCTTGTTTAAAACATAATTTCATGTCTTGCAATATTAGTGTGATGTGTGAATAAATTATAGCTACATGTTTATACATGAAAGAAGGAAATACCGCCCTTCATATTTTGCTTGTAGATGGCAGCTTTGAATGTCTTGTGTGACCGAGTATGGAATGCAGTCCAGTGTCTCGTTGCGAGTACCTGCTTCCATTAGCGAATGTTTCCTATTCTGTGTCATGTACTTTAGGGATTGTTACAGAGGATAGGAGAATAGTTTTTTAAATAAAGTTGAAATATGAGAAATAGTAAAACTTCCAATCACGGAAGGCCTTCGATGTGCTTAAGTTCGTGGCAAACGGGCTTTGTAGTCACTTTCCCTAGATGTGGGTCTTGGAGACATTTGTCACCCATCTTACGCCTCCGCGGGGAGTTAATCTTTTTTACCACAGCCGTACTTAAGCCACATCAGAGCCGAGATCACGCATAGTAACTACCCAAGCCATTATGGCCCGTAATCGTGGGTATTATTCGATTTACTGTGGCCGGCTAGCGCGGGTGCCGATCGTCAACCGTGAACTACCCCTGGCTGGCCACACCTTATGTTGGGGCTTAAAGTAGGTTCACAGTTGCCGGCGAGCCGAACGCCGTAATGAGCTGCCTCGGCTATAGTCGGCCTTCTTGGTGGCTTATAATCGGCTCATTACAGTTGGCTTTGAGGGCCGTCGCGAGCAATGAGTTAACCCGCAGCAAAGGGATGCCGGAGCAAAAGTGTCTCATTGGCGAGGGCATAGATTCGTATAGTACCTGTTAGGTCTTGTCCAGAGAAGTCGCGCTGTGGAGCGCCTTGAGTGAAAATGCTATTTGCACAGGGTTTTGTTCAACAAAAAAGGATAAAGTTAACAAGCAGCCAAGATATAAAGGAACAAGTTAAAAAAGAGACAAGGTTTTTTAAAGTGGTTCGGCACGAAAATGCCTACGTCCACTGATTCTCTTTGTTAATTCACTTCATATGGGCAGTACAAGTTAAGAAAAGTATCGACGGAGGTGTTGAATGTTCCATGCCCTCTGGAACACCTCTCCATCCATTGTTGACAAAATATAAGCTCCATTGTGGAGATCTTTATGAATTACATATGGTCCATCCCAGATTATATCTAGTGCCCCGGGGCGAGGGAAGACTCGCTTGAGGACAAGATCTCCTTCTTGTAAGGTACGATGCTTGACTTTGGAGTTGTATTGTGCTGCCACTTTTTGCTTGTGGGCTGCTGCTTTGAGGGCTGCATCATTCCTTCTCTCCTCAATTAGATCCAAAGACATGTGAAGGAGTTCTTCGTTCTCTTCTGGGTTATAGTGGATCCTACGGTGGGAAGGCACGATGGTTTCAACTGGGAGCATAGCCTCCGATCTGTATGCCAAAGAGAAAGGAGTATGCCCCGTTGATGTTCTGAAAGATGTGCGATAGGCCCACAGTGCCGTAGGGAGTTCATCCACCCAAGCGCCCTTTGACTTTTCGAGTTTCTTTATTATTAGAGTTTTCAGAATTTTGTTGACGGCTTCGACTTGTCCGTTTTCCTGGGGATAAGCTACGGATGAGAAGCTTTTGTGAATTCCGTGCTCTTGGCACCAGTTGGCGAACTCCTCGCTGTCAAACTGGAGTCCATTGTCTGATATAATTTTGAACGGGACTCCGTACCTGCATAGAACATTTTTGATCAAGAAGTTAATAACTTTTGCTGAAGATACTTTATTTAGGGGTTCTGCCTCCACCCATTTGGTGAAGTAGTCGACTGCCACTATAGCATATTTGGCCCCGCCTCGGCCCATTGGCAGTTTGCCGATCAAGTCAATTCCCCATACTGCAAAGGGCTGGTCATTTGAGTAATCTCGGTTGTTGGTAGCCGCGGAATCTTAGCAAACTTCTGGCATCTGTCACATTTTCTGACGAAATCTAAGGCGTCCTTGCTTAAGGTGGGCCAGAAATATCCATATCAGAGTATCTTTTTTGCCAAAGTCTGCCCTCCAGTGTGATTTCCGCAGCTTCCTTGATGAATGTTGGATAAGATTTCCTTGGCTTCCCTTCCAACGACACACCTTAATAAGGGGTTAGAGAAGCCGCGCCGATAGAGGGTGCCCTCTTGTATTGTGTAGCGGGAAGCTTTCCTCAAGATTTTCTTGACTTCGTTACTCCCGTTGGGCAGTGTGCCACTTTGTAAGTAGTTTCGGAGGGGAGTCATCCAAGTTGCTTCTTCGGTTGCAGCTATCAGATTTACTTGCTCAAAACTTGGGATCAGTTGCTTTGAGATGGCTACTGCTCCGGAAATAGCGCCGTCTCTCATGCTAGCTTGCTTCGCCAATTCATCGGCCTCTTGGTTCTCTTCCCGAGGGATGTGTTTGACTAAATAGTGGTCCAATCGATCGAAAAGTAACTTGGTCTTCTTTAAATATGCTATGAGTCGTTCTTCTCGAGCCTGGAATTCTCCTAGTATTTGATTTACAATAAGTTGAGAATCGCTATGAAGACACAAAGAATTGGCTCCGATTTCTAAGGCATGTTCTAATCCAGCTATCACTGCTTCATACTCTGCATCGTTGTTAGTGGCAGTGAATTCCAACCTTATAGCATAGTGCAGCTTACTTCCCCTGGGGGTGATTATTACCACACCTGCCCCCGAGCCTTGTTCATTTGATGCACCATCCACAAAGAGGTTCCACTTGATGTCTTCTGCTATCTCTGATTGCTCCTTACCTTCGTTGGTAGTGAATTCAGCAATGAAATCGGCCATGGCTTGCCCCTTGATGGCGGTGCGAGGATGGTAGGTAATATCATATTGACTTAGTTCAATGCACCATTTAAGTAGTCGTCCGGAAGTGTCGGGACGATGGAGTACCTGCCTCAGCGGTTGATCGGTCAGAACTCTGATGGAATGGGATTGAAAATAGTGTTGCAATTTTCGTGATGCGATTAGTAGACAGTATGCTAGCTTCTCAAGTTTAGGATATCTGACTTCTGCCCCTGTAAACCTCTTACTTACAAAGTATACTAGCCGCTGCGTGTGGTTGTCTTCTCTTACCAAAGCAGCGCTTAGAGCATGAGATGATACAGCAAGGTATAGGTATAACTCTTTGCCTTCGTTTGGAGTCGAGAGTACCGGTGGTTTCTGGAGGTGTTCGATTAAGTTAAGGAAAGCGGTTAAGCATTCGTCAGTCCATTCGAACTTTCCTTTGTCTTTATTTAGAGCTTCGAAGAAGGGGACGCACTTGTCCGTTGCTTTGGAGATGAATCGGCTTATGGCGGCCACTTTCCCATTCAGGCTTTGCATTTCCTTTCGAGTGGAAGGTATTTTGATATCTTTTAGAGCTCGGACTTGTTCAGGGTTTGCTTCAATCCCTCTAGCGTGGACGATGAATCCCAAGAACTTTCCTGATGATACTCCGAAGGAGCATTTCAGAGGATTAAGTTTCATTCCATACTGGCGAAGTACTTGAAACATCTCTCCCAGGTGGCTTACGTGATCGTCGGCTTTCCTTGACTTTACCAGCATGTCATCCACATACACTTCCATAGTTTGTCCTATTAGCCCTGCAAACATCTTGTTGACGAGGCGCTGGTAGGTGGTTCCTGTGTTTTTAAGTCCAAAAGGCATTACCTTGTAGCAGTACAAACCCCGGTCAGTGATGAAACTAGTGTGGTCTTGATCGGGAGCATGCATAGGAATTTGGTTATATCCTGAGTATGCGTCCATAAAGGATAAGAGTTCGTGCCCGGCTGTGCTGTCTACAAGTTGATCGATTCATGGAAGCGGGAAGCAATCCTTCGGGCAGGCGTCATTTATGTTGGAGAAGTCAATGCATGTTCGCCACTTCCCATTAGCCTTCTTTACCAGCACCGGGTTGGCGATCCACTCTGGGTAGATGGCTTCTCGTATAAAGTCATTGGCAAGTAGATTCTTTACTTCTTCATCGAGGGCTGCTGATCGTTCTGCCCCCATGCTTCTCTTTCTTTGTTTTACGGGCGCCTTGGTAGGATCAATGTTTAGTACGTGGCATGCTATGTTAGGGGAGATTCCGGTCATGTCAGCATGTGACCATGCAAATACATCCAAGTTGTGGCGGAGAAAGTCAATGAGTTGTTCCTTCAACTCTGCTTTTAGTTGGGACCCGATTTTCAATAGTCTACTCGAGTCATGCTTGTCTATAGATACAAATTCCATAGCCTCTGTAGGCTCGGCGGTGGCCTCCTCCTCTTTGTCCCTGGGGTCTAATTCATTGAAAGGGTCGCCGGTATATCGAAGAGGAGGGGCTTTCTTTAGTTGCTATGCTTCCAAACTTTTTGTGCAGAGGGAAACCTCTACACTCTTCCCTTTATCCTTCCTGTGGTTGTTGCGAAGTTCAGTTACATAGCAGTCTCGAGCAACGTCCTGGTCTCCCTCTACCTCCCTACTCCATTGTCCGTTGGAAATTTCATCTTTAGGCACCATGGGGCCAGGACAATTTGGAAGTCAGACAAGGCTGGCCTTCCTAAGAAAGCGTTGTAGGCCGAGTGGTTTTCTATCAGCACAAATGTTTGTTTCCGCACAACGGAGCGGGGATGACTTCCAATTTCAACAAAGAGGTCTAGTTGCCCGAGGGGCATCTTCGCGTCTCCAGTGAAACCGTGAAGCGGTTTATTGCAGGGAGAAACGTCCTTTATTAATAGTTTCATTTTGTCGAATGCATGTTTGAATAAGATATTTACGGAGCTTCCAGTGTCTACTAGAATTTGGAAAACTTCAGTCGGACCGAGCCGGGCAGAGATAACCATGGGATCCATGTGAGGGTACTGCCTTCCCTCTAGGTCACGCCTACTGAATGTGATGTTATCACTCTCTTTCCGCTTCGGGTGGCGTTCTTCTGTAACAGAATTAACACAGTCTTCATTATTTCTAAGCGACTTTCCATATCTTTCCATTTCTGCCCAGCTTCTGTCGGCGATGTGCGGTCCTCCCGAGATGGTATGGACCACTATCTTCTCTTGACTGGAGCCGCTAGTGTTGCGATTTCCTCTACCTACCTCTGGGGAGGGTAGCCTTGGGTTCTCATTGGCAAGAGCTGGAGTCCTGTTCTGACCATTTACATAGCGTTCCAGTCTCTTCCTTCTGATGTGTTCTTCAATCAAGTCCCGGAGATGATGGCATTCATTGGTATCATGCCCATGGGATTCGTGGAAGCGGCAGAATTTTCCAGACTTAATCGCGTTATCTGATTCCTTCTTGTGCGGGGGGCGCTTGTATTTAACTTCATCTTGGGTGGCAAGGAAGATGTTTTCAATGGTTTCATTCAAAGGAGTGTAAGTGTCGAATCTCGGTCCTGGCCGATATAGGCACTTTTCTCCCTTCTTGCCCCCAGCATTGTCTCTAGAATCATTTCTTCGAACGTCCTTCGCTGCAGCGGGCGTGTAGCCGTGAGCTGCCTTATTTTGTTGCCCTGACTGTTCCTCAGTGGCAGCGTCTTCGAGCCTCATATATTTCCCGGCTTCATGGAAGAAATCGGGTAAATTAGCTGGTTTTTCTTTTGTCAATCTTCTAGCAAATTTAGTATCCGGATGCGCACCACTACAGAGGGCCATTAAGACAAGCTTCTCATCGGCATCTTGGACTGTGGCCGCTGCGGCATTGAATCGGGTTAAATATTGCTGCAGCTTCTCTCTAGGTTTCTGTTTGACATTGGATAAGGAATAAGCGTCCTTGGGTTGTTCCACATGAATGCGGAACTGGCTGATAAACTTTTCTTTCAACATCTCCCATGAGCTGATGGATCCTTGGGGTAGATGGCAGAACCATGAGGTAGCTAGATCTGCTAAAAATAGTGGAAAGCATTTGCACAATACCCCCTCTGTTGCCCCGCTCATGAGCATATGCTGTGTGTATCTCTGCAAGTGTACAACGGGGTCAGAGGTTCCTTTGTAAGGTTCCATTGTTGGCATTTTCCATTCTCTGGGGGTGATAGCAATTTCGATATTGCGGGCGAAAGGGCTGGTTACCCTAGCGCCTATCCCTCGATCTCTTTGATCCCGTTGGACGCACTCTCTGAACAAGCGTGCCATCCTTTCATCAGAATTTGGAGCAGATAGAAATGAGTTCGGTTCTGTTCTGTGGGATTGATTCCGTCCAGATGACCTGTAGGGATGGTATCGTCTATCATTCCTTATACTTTCCAGTAGCTGCCTTCAGTCTTCTGGGAGCATGTTAGGGTCAGCTACAGTTGGCCCTTGCCTTGATCTTCCCCTGCTGGGGTCTGATCTAAGCACTTCCTCGGGTCCAACTTCGGGCTGGACTCTAGCTCGGCCCTGTTCATTGGTGTTTCCGTGGTTAGGCAGTATGACCGGCTCAACTACAGTTGACCTCTGCCCGGTACCTCCCCCGTTGGGTTCGGTTCCAAGCGTTTCCTCAGGCCTAACTTCGGGCTGTGCTCGGTCTCAGCTCCTACCATGGCCGCTTCTGTCGTTAGCTCCTTCGAAGAAGGAAGATCTTTGTTGTCTCTGAGATCCTCCAGACTGGGACTCACCCCATGATTCAGTGTTGCGGTTGGACTCTTCAGCATCCCTTAAGCGTGACATGAGATGGTCCACCAAGGCTTCCTGCTGGGACGTGAAGCGGTTAGTCACTTCAGCCACAACCCTGTCTAGATCTGCCCTAGTAATTGCTGCCGGCTGTTCTGCGGCAGGGGTGGTCGGATTTGCCTGACCTTCATTTGGTACTGCTGCTGGAGGGGGACGATCTACTTGATCTATGACCGCTAGATCTGGAAGACTGCTGGTTGCGACGTTTTTTCCTTTGTTAACATCTTTCTTCTGCTTGGGAGGCATGTTTTCCAAGCGATGAACGATGCTGTTAGGAAGAATGTTAAGTGGAAGAAGCTGAAGCTTCGAGCTTCAACTCTCAGTGAAAGCACCAAAAATGTTTGCACAAAAAATGGGCAAACACCTCATAGTCGTATGATTTAGTTGATTTTATGTTGTTTTTAGTGGTCTGGGTGATTTATGCAAATATGTAAAAAGTAGGGACTAAACTGTAAAAGACACACAGATTTATAGTGGTTCGGCCAGAACGTGCCTACGTCCACTTTATATGTTATTTCTCCTTTCTTGTTCAGATTACAAGTACAAAGCTTTGATACAAGTATATGAAAGTTGTTTGAAAGTTCTCTCCGTGCTTGAGCTCTCAAACTTGTCCGCCATTGTTGTACCCCTGCCCCTCTATTTATAGAGTGAGGCTGGGGGTAGGGGTCTTGGATGTATAAAGCTGCTGGTGGGCCTGGGCTGATGCAATCTGGCCTGGCAATGTTGGCTCGGTACTCCCTGGTTCAGTGATGGTTGGAGCGTAGAGTGGACCGGTTGTAGGTGATTCGGTGATAGGTGGTTCGATGATAGGTGGTTCGGTGATAGTGGTTCGGTGATTGTGGTTCGGTGACTCGGTGATAGGTGGAGTGCGTTGGTCCGGTAGTCATTGGTCCGGTAGTAGAGGAGAGAGCTGGTGCGGTGGGCATGGGATGGAGCCGGTCGAAACACACCCAACACTTTGCATCTCCACTCCTTATTGAATTTAGAGAATTTCTAAAAAAAGTACTTGAAAAATCCCTAGCATCTCAAAAACTTCGAGTCAAACTTGGGTATAACCTAGAGCAAACCCGAAGTTAATCGTGTAGGTGGTTAACCCTATTTGTTCCTAGCAAAATCTAGCAATGGCTTTGATTTATACCTAGTCTGATAAAGCCAAGCCTATTTTGAAAATTTCCAAAAATTCTCTAAGTTCTAGTTCGTCTACCAATCCAAGGGGAGGAAAAACCAAAGATTCGAAACATGGTTAAGTGAAGGAAGACGAGCTATGGCCAAGGCCAGTGAACCCAAGGCGGTGCCATCTACCTAATATTGGAGAAACGAGCAATGACGATTTGGAATAACGATTCGAACTGGAATCCAATTTGACTTAAATAAATCAAGTGAATTCGAGAGGAGATGGCATTCGAATCATAGGCGACAATGTTGCTGATGGTAGGTGACTTTGAAGAGGTAAGCGACAGCTGCACTGGAGGTCGAAGTCAAACTATGGCAATGGAGGGTAAAAAGCTCGAAAGTACTTAAGCAAATGAATACAACAAACTATGGAAAGAAAGAGGGTTTAAAATTGTTTTGCTACAGGGTTGCCCAAGGAAATAGGCTAGATAAGTGTGTTGATCCATGAAGCCCAGAATGGTACAGATCTTTAAAAAAATGAAGAGTAAAGATGAAAAGAAAAATAAAATGTGGAGTGTGTGATGTAGAGTAAAAGAATGCTATGGAAGTTAAATTTCTATCCAGCCAATTCAAAGGAAGTACTTCCAGAACTTCCAAAGTTCCGATGATGAACTTGAACAGGTAGCTTCGACTTTTGAACTAGGCCATATCTAGACGAGTCAGAACCATTTAACAACAAGATAGTAAACCAAAAATCCAAAGCTATAACTCGAAAACTTAAAATTCAACCATAGTACAAAGATTGATACGAAGATTTACTTATAATTTGAGGGAAGCTAACCATTTTCCAAAAGAAAAAAGTGGCCCAAAAGTAATACAAAAATATGACACAAGTGCAACTCAGTACAAAGTTGAGCTACACAACTCGGTATTAATCCCTACATGTAAGCTAAATAGGCAATTTAAAGATGATCTAATGGAAAACCATAAACAACACGAAGTGAAGGAAGATTGGCCACAAGCTTTCTATCAAAAAGAGAACACGAAATGCAAGATCAGAAGGTCAAAAATGATAGAGTGACAACTTGGCACCAAGTTATAAAGCCGAACTCGGTACTGAGTTGACCACTGACTTATGAACGTAACCACGATCTTCATCCTAAACCTCCTCTTGAACATGGAGAACCTAGGTAGCAAATATCAGAGCCTATTTTAGTCATCTATGCCTATAAATAGTAGAAGAGGGGCACTAAATCGAAATATTTTTCTATTTTCTAAACTTTATGATTTTACTATATCATCTACTAGATTCTCACCAAGTTGTGAGCACAGAGTTGTAAAAAAAATAATTTGTAAAATCTCTAAAAATCATTAAAATGTTCAAGTGGACGTAGGCCAGAGTTTAGCCGAACCAATATAAATTTTTATGTGTGATTTCCTTCATTTTTCATTTACTTTCTTCATTTTATTATTTACTTAATTCTAATCGGATGTTTGTCCAACTTTTGGCGCAATCAGTTGACCCAATTATAAAGGCCCAAGTTGATTTGGGCCTTGTGCAAAATTTCAAAATTAAGTTTGAAAATTTAAAATATATTTTAAATTTAAAAGTTAAGTTTAAAATATAAAATGAAATTTTATATAAAATATTTTTCAAAATTGTTTTAAAAATAAAATTTAGTATTTTCAAAAATTATGTTAATATTTAATTAATTGGATTAACTAAATAAATAATAAGTTAATGGTTAATTAATTTAATAAATATAAAATATAGGTATGTATGATATATATATATATATAACTATAGATTTTATAGTTTAATATATATATTTATCTTAAATTGTTTAAGGTAAATTTAAAAATAAAATTTTCGAGTTTATAAAAAATATTTAATTAAATAAATAAATTAAATATTTATCAATATAAATTTATACATATGTATTGTTATATATGTATAATAATATAAATGTTATAGTAGAATAATCATCTTAAATTAGTAAGGACGAATAAAATAAAATTTTGAATTTTAAACAAAATTTAATTAAATTTATAAATTAATTTAAGTAAATATGATTTAATTAATAAAATTAAAATTAATTAGATATGATTTAGTTAATAATATACATATGAATATTATATGAGTTTATTGAATTATAAAGAGTTATAAATAAATTAAACTTGTATAATAATGTATGTATAAATATAAGTGGAACTGAAATAGACCCAAATACATTTTTGGAATAAGCACATGCATGAAGTACTTATACAATGATTTAAGATGTGTCCAACACTTGAGTCGGGAGGGTATTTCATAATAAATACATTAGTCCATAAATCGATATCACTTGAAAAATGTATATTTAAGATTACGAATCTCTAGTATATAAAGATGTCATCTACCCTTTATATATTAATAGATCACTTACATAAACTCTTGTTGTTGTGCCAACTCAAGCAAGGGATGTTATATGTAGTACTATCTATATACTATTAGAAGTCATAAGATACATGCACATACTTGTTGCGTAAACTCAAGGTAAGTGCTTTATACTTAGGCCATCACGAAATAGTGGGTACATGTTAATAATCTCTCTCGATTTGTTAAGCAAACTCAATGTTGAGATTGAGATTAGGACAAAGACCATGGGTTAGGCATTGTATATGATACAACCGTTAAAGAGTTACCCATTACTTACGAGCCTTTGATTTGTTGAGAAAACTCAATGTTAAAATCTAAAGGCATGTGAGTCCTAACACTCAGTGAAGGAATCAAAAGATTTCTATATTTCTCATATGGTTTTAAGGAATATAAAAGTCAAGTGGGATACTTGTTAGAAAAATTAAATGAAAATATTTAACGTTTCTAATATTATTAGAACATATACTATATAAAGTTAAAATAACATACTTCGATAGATTTGTGCAACTAATATAATTGATGAACTGTTTCTCAGTTAAAATATATAAGTGAGTTGAATTGAGATTGACATAGGTATATAAATATATTTACCAATAAGCCTTTAGGCATGTTGTCACCCATGCAAAAGACAAATAATAGAACTATAAAATACATTCACACCTTGGTCACATATGTGTTTTTTTGCTCGAGAAGCTGTATTGCCTTTTATGAGTTTTGAACTCTAAAGCAATACAAGAATATGGATATTTGTTCCATATTTGATCACACATAAAATTTGTATGATGAACAGCCGCGTTCATAAGGTACGAAATCTCGATGAAATTGTTTCTTTCAAAAGAAGAAAGTAAATCGTATTGAAAGACCATTTATTCAATACGATTTATTACATAAGGATCTTGTGGTGTTAGATGTAACACTAGACTAAGAGCTACAAAAAACTTGGAATTCTATCATTGAATTGTCAATTTGACCAGTTTATGTAAAGTGTGACTTATTCAATATCCCTAAATGTTAAGAATGATCAAATGCATCTTTTGAAAATAATTCAGTGCAGTCTTGTAGTAAAAGTTTCCTTTAGATAGTTTGACCATTTGAAAGGACAATGAATGTTCGAGACTACATGTAACATAAGCACAATTGGGATGAAAAGAGTGAATCATCATCTCTACTTCATAAAGAAACATTGGATTTGAGAATTGTATAAAACACCAGTAGATACTTAATATGGAATACGAAATGTGAATTCTATTCGAATATGTTTTCATATAGAAAATTGTTTTTTATGAAGTTATTTCTTTGAGTTCAAGATATTTGATCTAAAACTCTTGACTATAAATTAGTTATAATGTATTAAATAAAATCCTGTAATAAGTGGTTGAATGAAGCTTCATATTCGTATGTTAATATAGTAATGGTAGAAAAAGTGGGAGAATACCATAAGACAGTTATTAGTGAACACATCATGCTATCAAAATTTGTCTTCATACATACACCAAGTATTCTTTATGAAATAATAACCATATTTTAGTATTAATTGAAAATAGATATAGTTTTATCTTAATATGAATATTATGAATATTCATTATAAGATAATTATTATATAATAATGGTATTTTTTTACATAACAAAATGGTGCAATGATTTTCTTCCTGGTAGATCTATTTCAAACAATATCATTATTACTCAAGAATTAACGATGGGATATAATACGAACAATATTTCTCAAAGATGTGCCATTAAGCTTGACATATAAAAGGCTTTTGATTCAGTTCAATGGACTTCAATAATTGTCATCCTTAAAATAATGAATTTTCCTTTGCCTTTCCTTGCTTGGATTTATTCTTGCATTTCAAACCCTCATTTTGCGCTGTCTCTTAATGGTGAAACTTTTGGCTTCTTCAAAGTTACTCAAGGCATTAGGCAAGTAGATCCTATCTCTCTCTACCTATTCATTACTGTCATGGAATGTCTAACTTGAATGCTACATAAAGGAGTAATAATGAAAAGAACCGATCTTCATCCTATGTGTTGGAACCCTAAAATTATCTCCTTTATGTTTGCTGGAGATTTAACCATATTCACTAGACCTAACCATGAATCTATCAGCAACATTTCTACTACTGTGGATTCCTTTTACTTGATGTTGGGTCCTAGAGTAAATTATTTCAAATCACAATATTATAATTACTGGTCTTTCTGACACTGACTCTATAAGTATTGCAAAATTATCTTCCTTAGCTTTGGCTTCTGGAGATATATCATATCTTTTAATGTCGTTAACTACTCGAAGAATATCTACTGCTCAATGTCTCCATATGTATGATATAATAACAATGAAACTTTGTTCTTGGCCGGTTAAAAATTCTCCACTGCTAGTAGATTACTCATAGTCAAATCAATAGCAACTTCTATGTGTCTCTACAATTCAGGCCTATATATTCCCTAAGAAATTGATTAGTATGATTAATAGAGCTTTGAATCATTTTATATGGCATGCTAACCCTCACTCAAACAAACCAATTCCAATTTCCCACAAGAAAATTACTTAAACCTATGAAAGAGGTGGCCTAGGGGTTATGAACATTAGTCTATGGAGTAAAGCAGCTGTACCTAAACATTTGACAAAATCAATGAAAGAAATGATGACTTGCTATCATCTTGGATTAGGTCAAACCTTATTAGAAAATCTTACATCTGGACTATGGAGATCCCTCATGATAGTAGCTAGTTTTGAAGGAATGTTATGAGATCTAGGAATGCCTTTTTACCCATGGTTCAATCTAGAATCACAAGGAATGCTTTATTTTGGCAATCTCCTTGGGTCTGTAAGGGTATGATTCTATCTAATGTTATGAGTCAGAGTTTGAGGAATATGTCTGGTATTCGTGATCATGCTAAGGTATTCACATTTTATAATGAAGGCCACATCAGTTTGCCCTATTCCAGTTCCATAGAAATAAGAACAGTTTGGAGTATCATTAAGAACAAAGAGTTTAAATTTATGACACTAAAACTTGATGGTGTAGTAAGGATCACTCTATCAATCAGGTTTACAAGATGTAAGCTACTAAAAAGCAGTCTTCATTCTTTCCTTGGTATTCCAGAGTTTGGTCTAGCAAGTCTAAACCTAATGATAATGTTTTGCTATGGAAAATCATTAATAATGCAAATCATACCCAAGATAATTTAAAGATTAGAGGAATCATCATGAAATCATATTGTGTTCTTTGCGACAATGCTCTAGAAACTAATAATTATCGATTTTTTAACTACCCCTACTTTTTCAAGATACGGAGAGCTACTTTACTAAATAATCTTAGGCTTCATCATCTTGTTGATGTTTCCTCTATTGAATGATTCTGCATATTTAAGGCGAATAGATGGAAAAGCAGGAAGGGTGAAATCTTACTTTTCTCCCTAAAGAAATTTATTGCTACTATATGGAAAGAGAGGAATAATCGAATTTTTAAAAATTTGAAGTGTTCTAAGTAGAGATTTACTAGAAATATCATAAAATAGTATGTTATGATTGTAACGACCTGGAATTTTTGTCGTTTTGAGATTTGAATATTTACTTTTAAATATTCAATAATACGGTATTTTTAATCAAAATAAATCTCTGTTAATGATAATTGGTAAGAATATATAGCTTTTAAACCAAGATAATATTTTGAACTTCTAGTTTTTATTTTTAAAATAGGGAATTGATTTATTTGAAATTTTTTATACATATGATTCCGGACAACAAAAATTATATATATAATATGGTAATCAAATTCATAGCAAATAAAAATGAATAAGAGGAATATATTATAAAAGGGAATGATTTTGGGCTTATGAACAATATAGTGTATTATAAATAGAAGAGTTTAAAATGTGTATTTTCTTATGTGTGTGTATATATATATATATATATATATATATGTTAATTTAAGAGAGAAGAATGAAAAAGTATATTAGTAATATTTTTAAACAAATATAAATGGTATATTAAAAGTAATATATGTAGTGAAAATAAAAAGAAAATAATATATTGTAAATATAAATGATATGACTTATGGAAAAAACATAATGTATCATAAATAGAGAAAGTTTAAAATTGGATTTTCTATATATATATATACACACATTAGTTAAGGAAAGTGTAAAATATATATATGAACTAAATAGATATAGTTATTAAAATAATACATACATACATACATACATACATACATATATATATATATATATATATATTGGAAAATGGAAAGAAAGATTTATATGAAAATATATGATAATAGGAATGAGAAGATTTATAAAATCATTTTTAAATAAGGAATCTTTTACAAAATAGTGTTTTGACAAAAACTGTTGTTGTATACACTTGAAATAAAATAAAATAAATTCATTTTCCTTGAGTTATATATTCTAATAGAAGTATATATATACATATAAAGACTTAAATTGTTTTATTATTATATTCGAAAACCACTTTACATATTGTTTTCAAAAATTTTGTGAAAACATGAATGAGGAGGAAATTAACTAAGTAAATAAAAGGGCATGTCAAAATAAATCAAGTAAAAAGTAAATAAACAAAAAGGTAAATCATGTAAAAGTTAAACAGAATTTACCAATCAACAATATAAGCATTTCCTGGAAAGGAGTATACAACCTAAAGTAAGTAAGCAAATGGGTAAAATAAACATATAAACACATAAGTATTTGTCTGGTCAAAAAATAGTAAAAACCAAAACAATTGTTCTAACTTTTTTCAAGCTTAAACCAAAAATCAATTCAAAAATCACCTCAAATTTTTCAACCCATCAACTGTACAAAACTTTGTACAGGTCCGAATACTTCTTGAGCCTAAAAACTGGTACGTATACATCATCTTTCTTGGCAAAACTTTTGTGTATATATATATAGGCTTGTGTGTTTATGCTCAGTTTTGTAAAAAAAGCCTGTAAACAAAAATATACTGTATATCAAAAGCTCTGTAAACAAAAAAATAGAGAAAAGAAGCATCCTATTTTAAATTTAAAGCAAGGTTTTCAAGTGATCAAGGAATCCAATCATAGGCTAGAGATTCAACTGGAAGTTTTCACAAGTCTCGACAATGTTTAAGGTGAGAACTTTTATTGGAATGCCTGGAAGTGTAAAATCCCTCTGTAATTGTTAACAGAGCTTTTAAAATCTTATATATGCTTTAACTTCAAAAAATCAATATCTCTTCCCTCGATTTGAAATTGCAAATGATGTAAACTAGTAACTCATCTGTTTTTTAGCATAGATTACATTAAAAATAGTTCGAAACTTGTTCATCGTATATATAGTGTGAATTTTCAAATTTACAGTAAGTAACCAAGTTTTTGGCAAATTACAACATTTTTAAAATAGTGATTCATGTATAAAATCATGATCGTTATGTGAAGATAGGATTTTTAGTGAAGGTTTCATGATTTTTAGTGGTCTATGTTATGAGAAATTTAGAGATGATCAATTTTTGTTAAAAAATAAATTTCGACGACGTGGTGGTCGATAGGCGGTATGGTCTGGCCTAGGAGGAGTGTGGAGGCATGGGGAAGAGATCCACCGTGGCATATTTTTGAAATTTCCTTTGGACTGAGGTGGCGTATCAATTTTAGGGTTTTAGAGAAAGTTGGAATGGGTTTCGGTCATCACGATGCCGCGTGGACTTGGCGTCATCACAGTCGACCAGTGGCTACTGGAAGGTGCATGGAGGTAGGCTGTTCCATCAGTGGTGGCGGTATGTTCTAAAAGTTGGTATTGCGGTGGAACGAGGTTGAAGATGGCGTTGATTCGAAAATGGTGCTCGGCACTTATGTCGATTTAGGCTAGCGATGATCGGCGGTGGAACTTTGGTTTGGAGACGGTCGAGTGTGGGAGGGCGTGCATGCGAGTGGGTCTGGTGGGTGGAATGGTGGCCCTGGCAGTTGTGCACGTGCACTTGTGCACTTCGGCGTGCACGATTGTTGGAACCTGGAGTGTGAAAATGGGAGAGGAAGAAGGGGGAAAGAAAGAAGGGAACGAGTTCTTTCTTTTGGGAAATCGATCGGGCTTCGACCCAAAACAAATGGGAAAAAATGTGTGTAAATAAATGTTTTTTTTAAAAAAGGGATAGATAAAATAAAGGAAAAAAAGAAATTTTGAACTGGCATTGGAAAGCAAAAGAAATGGGAGAAGAAAAGAAGAAAGAAGAGGGAACGAGGTTTTTCTTTGCATTTGATTTGGGCTTCGGCCCAGTTTGAAATAAAAAAAATGTTAGTTATATATGAATATAAATGATAAAATCTTTGGAATATCATAACTTGTTGATACGAATCCCGATTAACGTGATTCTTTTTGCGACGGGATCGTAACGACGAGCACTTCATTTTTATGAAGTCCGTTTTCTGATTTGGTTTAGTAATAATTTATGGTATTGTAAAACGGTCGAGTTTAAAATATAAAATGTTAAATTATATATATATATATATATATTGTAAATTTAAAAACGCCATAACTAATACATACAAATTTTGATTGAAGCGAAATTCATTGCGATAGGTTCGTATCGACGAACACTACGTCGTCATATGAATTGTTGTCAAGTTTGAACAAGTGAAAAATTATGGTATATTTAAACGAATAAAAATTTAATCACCTGATTTTAAACAAATGATGCTGTTTAAATTTATATGGTTTGTCATTCAAATTAGTTGCACAGATAAAAATAACGATAAGCTGTTTTAAATTAATTATGATATTTTGACATCTGTTTAGCGGAATAAAACACCGTTCCGCTAATTTTATTAAAATGGACCCATGTTGGTAGAATAAATCACTGTTCTGCCATTATTACTGGATATATCTGTTTTGGACGTTTACTAGCAGAAATAAAAAACCCTGTTATGCTATTAATTTTGTACAGACATCTATTTATTTTCCTGATAATTATATTGGGTAATATGATGTTGAATTGATTGTTAAAAATAGATTGATGTGAATATCTGTATCTATTATTCTGGACTGTTATGGAACGAATGGTAATTTGATTAAGTACCATTGAAATCAATAAGCCTTTTTCCGATTTGGAGGTTGACTTTTGAACCAAAATTGTTTAAGGATGATTATTATTTATAAATGATATTTTAAAGTTAATTGGTAAATATTTTGATAATGATTTAAAGTAATTATTTCATTATTCTTATAAATTATTTAAAAAGTATTAATTATTATTTCAAAGCTATTTAATTATTTAAATTGTCTAAAGTATATAAATTATTAATTAAAGTTATTTTATAGCGATTGTTTAAAGTTAATTATTGCTTAAGGGTTAATTAGTATTAAAGTATATTTTTTCCAAAGATAAATTTATTAAATATTAATAATGTTTAAAAAATAATATATTATATAGTAAACTTTTATAAAAGTGTATTTTACTTAATTAGAACTTGGAAGATTATATTGAAACTTTATACGTATTATTTTGGAAAATTATTAAATAAAGTTTTCGGAAAGTAATGGTATACTTTGATGGCGAAATCAGAGGCAGAGAGTGCCTGTAGTTAAGTTTTGAAGTTCTTTGGGATAGAGACGTAACCATTGAGCTGCGAATCCATGGTTGATACCGTAGAGTACTTTCCTTATTCATTTAAAAGGGTTTTCAAATATATTTGAAGGAAAGGGTTTGTGAATATGCTTATTCCTGTGAGATAAGTATATACGTTTTGATTAAGAGATTTAATTTATTTGAATTCAAATTAAATAAGGCTTAGTGATTTCAGTGGGAAATGGAATCTTTGGTTAAATGATTATTATTTGATAGTTAAATAACCGCCTATCAAATCTAGACTCAAAAACCTAACTTTGGAAATATTTAGGAGAAACACGGGGATTATATGGTACAGTTACCATTCGAGGAGCTATACTGTATGTATAAATTCGTTTCGTTCTTCTAGGACGATTATAAGGAAATCCGTCCACTAACGGTTAGGAGATGATCTCTGATCTTATTTTCGTCTGTTTATTTCCTAAAGAATCGGGGTTGAGTTTACCGGAAACATCGAATGTTGTTTCGAAGAAACCGGGATCGGATAAGTTATCCAAAAACCACTTCGATCCAATGAATACATTTTTGAAATGAAGACAAGAGCATAGAGTCAAAGATGGAGTATTGAAGTGCAAGGTCTAATAGCTACTAATCCTGAGGATGATTCCAAACGGATGTAGTAGGAATAGTGCCTTCAGTTTCGTTCAGACCCAAAACTGACTTGTATGGATGAATGCTATCAGTACATTGTTATTGGAGGACAATGAGCATTCTAAGTGAAAATTCCTTTAAAAGGTAATCGTAGCCTCAAGCCTCGTCAATCGGGAATGACTGAAAATCAGGGGAGATGCACCAAGGCTAAGTGGATCGCACCCAATTAGGGTATGTTTATCAGCTTTCTAGATACCGTCGGATGTTATTACTATGGTGCACGGAAGAGCTCGGAAAAGGTGGGAATACCCAGGGTGATAGCATATTCGGTCTATCCAGGTTAGGGGTAGTCCGGTCTTGTGTTGTAGGGCATCCCGGTGTAGTCCTCGGTACATTTTACTAGATGTGTACTATGGTAGGTGGTACCCCAGTGCCTAGTCATTTGTATGGAATCCATTCTCCAATACGTGCCTTTACAGTTTTGGTTGTAGAGCCTAGTATGCTGGAGTTTAATTAATGTAACAATTTCAGCTATTTGAATAAGTATTTTTACTTAGACACTATTATAATATCATTGGATTTTCCATAAAAGATTTTGGTTATATTGAGGGAAAAACCCGTCGTGTTTATGTGTGGCGTGGTCTTACGGGATACTTTTGATTTCAAAGGATTTAAAAGTTAAAATGATTAAAATCCTCGTGATTTAAATTCTCACGCCGGTTTTACCAGACCGACCCGGGCGTGGTTTTTCCTATATGCTCGGGTCAGACCGAGCATATTTCCAGGTTAACCTAGAGGGATTGGAGCTTTAGGAGAGTAGCGGGAGGCCAGAGACGTATTCACGTTGACGGTTACTCTCCGTTGCATTTTTGTTGTGTTACCAGCATTTGTAAGGATAGAGTGTTATAACTGTCCGTGCAATATAGGTTGGTGTACTCTGATTGTTATCTATTATGTAAATATCATGGTTTTTATTCATGTAAAGATTTGTTCTATATTATAGATTATTCATTTCCGCTGTGAGATTCTATGTTGTTCTATTTTCTTTCTGTCTTCTTTCTACTTTCTTTTCTTACTATTCGCCTTTCCATTCAAATTTGGACTGGAGAAAGTGTGGTAAAGTGTTAGTTCGAACTGTAAGGAAAAGTGGGTCGTGACATCGTAGTATCAGAGCTTAGGTTGAGCGAATACCTGGGCTTTGGTGGGGTTACTCATTAGAGATAGGGTCAGTAGTAACCTAGAATGAGAATGAGTTTGAGTGTGTATATATACGAGAGCGCGTATTTGTTAGTGGTATAAAAATGTTTTATATTGTGTTAATTGATCTGTTGAGTGGCTTATGGATTCTGGTCAATACGAGTAGCTAACGCTATGGATAGGGATCTCTAAACACTTGAACAAGGCCAACAGACACAATATTGTTTTAAGTGGGTAAATGAAATAATTTTACCTGGAATATATTTTATATATTAAAGGCATGATTTTCAATATATATAGTATTTTGAGGTGTTGTTTGAAAAGTGATGATAATATTTTATCATCTAGGATTTGAGTGTTCGTAGCCATTTAGTTTTGAGTACCCTCTATTGCTTGACCTTCTGACTTGAGTATTTCTTTAGAATCTGGGTCTTGTAGATAGAAGCCTTGAGAAATTGAAAAAATAAATATTTAGTAAATTTTGTTTACTAAAGGAATTTTAAATATTTTTAGATAAATATTTTAGGAAGATTTTTCATATATAGAAGCTAATTTTATAATAATTGATTTATAAAAGAGATATTTAAGGATTTAGAACTCCAGGGATTTCGAAAAAAATTGTTTTAAACAAATTTTGAGGAAAATGATTTTGGTATTGCTTAAGTAAAGTTTTTGAATGGTAGTAATTTAAAAAGGAAGAGTTATTTGAAGTGTGTACCTATACATGTAGTCTTTAGCATTTGTAAATTTCTGAAACCTTAGGATCTCATTCTTTGTTTTGTTAATTGATTGTAGAGAACCCGTAGTGTCGTCTGGGGAGGAGCACTTTCGAAGGCTAGGAGAGCTGGCGATCATGACTTAGTTAAAAGGATTCTGAAGGATCTTATGAGCCATCGATATATGAGGAGGAGTTAGAGGAGGAAATAGACCCTACCGAGCTGCCATCACATCAAGAAGAGGAGCCAGAGAAAGAAGAAGAGGAATTCGAGGATGAAGAGGAAGAATTCGAGGATGAAGAGGAAGAATTCGAGGATGAAGAGGAAGAATTCAAGAATGAAGAGGAATTTGAAGCAGAAGAAGAGCCCGAATCGGAAAATGATGACGCTGTCATCTGGGAAATGGGCGAGGTTGAAAACGAGCCACTTGCAAATGGGGATAACCGTCAGAGGGAACCAAGCCCGGTGTTTCATGGGTTCCGGATAATGATGTTGAATCTAGGGAAATGGAAGGACCCGAAGTGGAGGACTCGGATAGAGAGAGTCCACTGTGAGTGTTGGTTTGGGTTGAGTGGTCTCTTGGTAGTGTATACCCTATTAGTATATATATTAATAACCTATGGACGTCATGGTTGTTGGATAGTAGTCCAGTAAAGTATCTCAATAGATGTTTGGTATGACTATATATATGTGTATGTGTATATGATGACGGTAATTGTGAAAGTATTCTGGTGATACTCGGTATAACTGATAGTTTGGAATATATATAAATATATATGTTGACTGTGTGATATGGGTGTTTATTAATTCGTTAATAAATTAAAATTCGGTTAGTTATGTTTACTAGCCTGGTATGGAAATTTCAGGGATGAAATTCTTTTAAGGGGGAAGGAATGTAACGATCCTGAATTTTTATCATCTTGACATTTGAATATTTACTTTTAAATATTCAATAATACGGTATTTTTGATCAAAATAAATCCCTGTTAATGATAATTGGTAAGAATATATAGCTTTTAAACCAAGATAATACTTTGAATTTCCAGTTTTTATTTTTAAAATAGGGAATTGATTTATTTGAAATTTTGTATATATATGATTCAAGACAGCAAATATTATATATATAATATGGAAATCAAATTCATAGCAAATAAAAATGAACAAGAGGAATATATTATAAAACAGAATGATTTTGGGCTTATGAACAATATAGTGTATTATAAATAGAAGAGTTTAAAATGTGTATTTTCTTAGGTATATATATATATATATGTTAGTTTAAGAGAGAAGAATGAAAAAGTATATCTGTAATATTTTTAAACAAATATAAATGGTATATTAAAAGTAATATATGTAGTGAAAATAAAAAGAAAAGAATATATTGTAATTAGAAACGATATGACTTATGGAAAAAACATAATGTATCATAAATAGAGAAAGTTTAAAATTGGATTTTCCTATACACACACACACATTAGTTAAGAAGAGTGTAAAATATATATATATGAACTAAATAGATATAGTTATTAAAAATAATACATATATATATATATATATTGGAAAATGGGAAGAAAGATATATATGAAAATATATGATAATAGGAATGAGAAGACTTGTAAAATCAATTTTAAATAAGAATTTTTTACAAAATAATGTTTTGACAAAAACTGTTATTGTATACACTTAAAATAAAATAACAAAATTTTCATTTGCCTTGAGTTATATATTTTAATAGAAGTATATATATAAATATAAAGACTTAAATTGTTTTATTATTATATTCGAAAACCACCTTTCATATTGTTTTCAAAATTTTTGTGAAAACATGAATGAGGAGGAAATTAACTAAGTAAATAAAAGGACATGTACAAAAAAATCAAGTAAAAAGTAAATAAACAAATAGGTAAATCGTGTAAAAGTTAAACAGAATTTACCAATCAACAGTATAAGCATTTCCTGGAAAGGAGTATACAACCTAAAGTAAGTAAGCAAATGGGTAAAATAAACATATAAACACATAAGCATTTGTCTGGTCAAAAAACAGTAAAAACCAAAACAATTGTTCTAACTTTTTTCAAGCTTAAACCAAAAATCAATTCAAAAATCACCTCAAGTTTTTCAACCCATCAACTGTACAAAACTTTGTACAGGTCCGAATACTTCTTGAGCCTAAAAACTGGTACCTATACATCATCCTTCTTGGCAAAACTTTTGTGTATATATATATATAGGCTTGTGTGTTTATGCTCAGTTTTGTAAAAAAGCCTGTAAACAAAAATATACTGTAAATCAAAAGCTCTGTAAACAAAAAAATAGAGAAAAGAAGCATCCTATTTTAAATTCAAAGCAAGGTTTTCAAGTGATCAAGGAATCAAATCATAGGCTAGAGATTCAACTTGAAGTTTTCACAAGTCTCGATAATGTTTAAGGTGAGAACTTTTATTGGAATGCCTAGAAGTGTAAAATCCCTCTGTAATTGTTAACAGAGCTTTTAAAATCTTATATATGCTTTAACTTCAAAAAATCAATATCTCTTCCCTCGATTTGAAATTGCAAATGATGTAAACTAGTAACTCATCTGTTTTTTAACATTGATTACATTAAAAATAGTTCGAAACTTGTTCATCGTATATATAGTGTGAATTTTCAAATTTACAGTAAGTAACCAAGTTTTTGGAAAATTACAACATTTTTAAAACAGTGATTCATGTATAAAATCATGATCGTTATGTGAAGATAGGATTTTTAGTGAAGGTTTCATGATTTTTAGTGGTCTATGTTATGAGAAATTTAGAGATGATCAATTTTTGTTAAAAAATAAATTTCGACGACGTGGTGGTCGATAGGCGGTACGGCCTGGCCTAGGAGGAGTGTGGAGGCATGGGGAAGAGATCCACCGTGGCATATTTTTTGAAATTTGCTTTGGAATGAGGTGGCGTATGAATTTTAGGGTTTTAGAGAAAGTTGGAATGGGTTTTGGTCATCACGATGCCGCGTGGACTTGGCGTCATCAGAGTCGACCAGTGGCTACTGGAAGGTGCATGGAGGTAGGTTGTTCCATCGGTGGTGGTGGTATGTTCTAAAAGTTGGTATTGCGGTAGGGCGAGGTTGAAGATGGCGTTGATTCGAAAATGGTGCTTGGCACTTATGTCGATTTAGGCTAGCGATGATCGGCGGTGGAACTTTGGTTTGGAGACGGTCGAGTGTGGGAGGGCGTGCATGCGAGTGGGTCTGGTGGGTGGAATGGTGGCCCTGGCAGTTGTGCACTTGTGCACTTCGGCGTGCATGATTGTTGGAACCTGGAGTGTGAAAATGGGAGAGGAAGAAGGGGGAAAGAAAGAAGGGAACGAGTTCTTTCTTTTGGGAAATCGATCGGGCTTCGACCCAAAACAAATGGGAAAAAAATGTGTGTAAATAAATGTTTTTTTTAAAAAAGGGATAGATAAAATAAAGGAAAAAAAGAAATTTTGAACTGGCATTGGAAAGCAAAAGAAATGGGAGAAGAAAAGAAGAAAGAAGAGGGAACAAGGTTTTTCTTTGCATTTGATGAAGAGGGAACGAGGTTTTTCTTTGCATTTGATTTGGGCTTCAGCCCAGTTTTAAATAATAATAATAATTAAATATATGTTAGTTATATATAAATATAAAGGATAAAATCTTTGGAATATCATAACTTGTTGATACGAATCCTGATTAACGTGATTCTTTTTGCGACGGGATCGTATCGTCGAGCACTTAATTTTTATGAAGTCCGTTTTCTGATTTGGTTTAGTAATAATTTATGGTATTGTAAAACGGTCGAGTTTAAAATATAAAATGGTAAATTATATATATATATTTCAAAATTTAAAACACCATAACTAATGCATACAAATTCCGATTGAAGCGAAATTCATTGTGATGGGTTCGTATCGACGAACACTACGTCGTCATACGTATTGTTGTCAAGTTTGAATAAGTGAAAAATTATGGTATATTTAAACGGATAGAAATTTAATCACTCGATTTTAAACAAATGATGTCGTTTAAATTTATATGGTTTGTCATTCAAATTAGTTGCTCAGATAAAAATAACGATAAGCTGTTTTAAATTAATTACGATATTTTGACATCTGTTTAGCGGAATAAAACACCGTTCCACTAATTGTATTAAAATGGACCCATGTTGGTTGAATAAATCATTGTTCTGCCATTATTACTGGATATATCTATTTTGGACGTTTGCAAGCAGAAATAAAAAACCCTATTTTGCTATTATTTTTGTACAGAGATCTATTTATTTTCCTGATAATTATATTGGGTAATATAATGTTGAATTGATTGTTAAAAGATTAATGTGAATATCTGTATCTGTTATTCTGGACTGTTATGGAACGAATGATAATTTGATTAAGTACCTTTGAAATCAATAAGCCTTTTTTCGATTTGGAGGTTGACTTATGAACCGAAATTGTTTAAGGATGATTATTATTTATAAATGATATTTTAAAGTTAATTGGTAAATATTTTGATAATGATTTAAAGTAATTATTTTATTATTCTTAAAAATTATTTAAAAAGTATTAATTATTGTTTCAAAGCTATTTAATTATTTAAATTGTCTAAAGTATATTAATTATTAATTAGAGTTATTTTATAGCGATTGTTTAAAGTTAATTATTGCTTAAGGGTTAATTAGTATTAAAGTATATTTATTCCAAAGTTAAATTTATTAAATATTAATAATGTTTAAAAAATAATATATTATATAGTAAACTTTTATAAAAGAGTATTTTACTTAATTAGAACTTGGAAGATTATATTGAAACTTTATAAGTATTATTTTGGAAAATTATTAAATAAAGTTTTTGGAAAGTAATGGTATACTTTCATGGCGAAATTAGAGGCAGAGAGTGCCTGCAGTTAAGTTTTGGATTTCTATGGGATATAGACGTAACCATTGAGCTACGAATCCATGGTTGATACCGCAAAGTACTTTCCTTATTCATTTAAAAGGGTTTTCAAATATATTTAAAGGAAAGGGTTTGTGAATATGCTTTTTCCTGTGAGATAAGTATATACTTTTTTATTAAGAGATTTAATTTGTTTGAATTTAAATTAAATAAGGCTTAGTGATTTCAGTGGGAAATGGAATCTTTGGTTGAATGATTGTTATTTGATAATTAAATAACCGACTATCAAATCTGGAACCAAAATCTAACTTTGGAAATATCTAGGAAAAACACGGGATTATATGGTACAGTTACCGTTCGAGGAGCTATATTGTATGTTTAAACTTGTTTCATTCTTCTAGGACGATTATAAGGAAATCCGTCCACTAATGGTTACGAGATGATCTCCGATCTTATTTTCGTCTGTTTATTTCCTAAAGAACCGGGGTTGAGTTTACCGGAAACATCAAACGTTGTTTCGAAGAGACCGGGCTCGGATAAGTTATCCGAAAACCACTTCGATCCAACGAATACATTTTCGAATGAAGACAAGAGCATGGAGTCGAAGATGGAGTATTGAAGTGCAAGGGCTAATCGCTACTAATCCTGAGGATGATTCCAAACGAATGTAGTAGGAATAGTGCCTACGGTTTCGTTCAGACCCAAAACAGACTTGTATGGATGGATGCTATCAGTACGTTGTCATTGGAGGACAATGAGCATTCTAAGTGAAAATTCCTTTAAAAGGTAATCGTAGCCTCAAGCCTCATCAACCGGGAATGACTGAATTTCAGGGGAGATGCAGCAAGGCTATGTGGGTCGCACCCAATTAAGGTATGTTTTTCACCTTTCTAGATACCCTCGGATATTATTACTATGGTGCGCGAAAGAGCTCGGAAAGGTTAGGAACACCCGGGGTGATATCATATTCGGTCTATCTCGGTTAGGGGTAGTTAGGTCTTGTGTTGCAGGTGATCCCGGTGTGGTCCTCGGTACATTTTTCTAGACGTGTACTGTGGTAGGTAATACCCCAGTGCCTAGTCATTCGTATGGAATCCATTCTCCAATACAAGCCTTTACGGTTTTGGTTGTAGAGCATAGTATGCTGGAATTTAATTAATGTAATAATTTCAGCTATTTGAATAAGTATTTGTACTTAGGCACTCTTATAATATCATTGGATTTTCTATAAAAGATTTTGGTTATCGTAAGGGAAAAACCCGTCGTGTTTTTGTGTGGCGTGGTCTTACGGGATACTTTTGATTTCAAAGGATTTGAAAGTTAAAATGAATAAAATTCCTTGTGATTTAAATTCTCACGCTGGTTTTACCAGACTGACCCGGGCGTGATTTTTCCTATATGCTCGGGTTAGACCGAGCATATTTCCAGGTTTAGCTAGAGGGATTGGAGCTTCAGGAGAGGAGCGGGAAGCCCAGAGACGTATTCACGTAGATGGTTATTTTCCGTTGCATTTTAGTTGTGTTACCAGCAATTGTAAGGAAAGAGTGTTATAACTGTCTGTGCTATATAGGTAGGTGTACTCTGATTGTTATATGTTATGTAAATATTATGGTTTTTATTCATGTAAAGATTTGTTCTATATTCTAGATTATTCGTTTCCGCTGTGAGATTCTATGTTGTTCTATTTTCTTTCTATCTTCTTTTTACTTTCTTTTCTTACTATCCACCTTTCTGTTCAAATTTGGACTGGACAAGTGTGTTAAAGTGTCGGTTCGAACTGTACGGAAAAGTGGGTCGTGACATCGTGGTATCAGAGCTTAGGTTGAGCCAATACCTAGGCTTTGTTGGGGTTATTCATTAGAGATAGTGTCAATAGTACCCTAGAATGAGTTTGAGTGTGTATATATACGAGAGCGCATATTTTTTAGTGATATAAAAATGTTTTATATTGTGTTAATTGATCTGTTGAGTGGCTTATGGATTTTGGTCAATACGGGTAGCTAACGTTATTGATAGGGATCTCTAAACACTTGAACAAGGCCAACAGACACAATATTGTTTTAAGTGGGTAAATGAAATAATTTTACTCGGAATATATTTTATATAATAAAGGCATGATTTTCAAAATATATAGTATTTTGAGGTGTTGTTTGATAAGTGATGATAATATTTTATCATCTAGGATTTGAGTGTTCGTAGCCATCTAGTTTTGAGTACCCTCTATTGCCTGACCTTCTGATTTGAGTATTTCTTTAGAATCTGGGTCTTGTAGATAGAAGCCTTGAGAAATTGAAAAAAAAATATTAAGTAAATTTTGTTTACTAAAGGAATTTTAAATATTTTTAGATAAATAATTTAGGAAGATTTTTCATATATAGAAGCTAATTTTATAATAATTGATTTATAAAAGAGATATTTAAGGATTTAGAACTCCAAAGATTTCGAAAAGAATTGTTTTAAATTTTTTTTGAGGAAAATGATTTTGGTATTGCTTAAGTAAAGTTTTTGAATAGTAGTAATTTAAAAAGGAGGAGTTATTTGAAGTGTGTACCTATATATGTACTCTTTAGCATATGTAAACTTCTGAAACCATAAGATCTTATTCTTTGTTTTGTTAATTGATTGTAGAGAACCAGTAGTGTCGTCCGGGGAGGAGCACTTTCGAAGGCTAGGAGAGCTGGCAATCATGACTTAGTTAAAAGGATTCTGAAGGATCTTAATGAGCCATCGATATATGAGGAGGAGTTTGAGGAGGAAATAGAGCCTATCGAGCAGCCATCACATCAAGAAAAGGAGCCCGAGAAAGAAGAAGAGGAATTCGAGGATGAAGAGGAAGAATTTGAGGATGAAGAGGAAGAATTTGAGGATGAAGAGGAATTTGAAGCAGAAGAAGAGCCCGAATCAGAAAACGATGACACTGTCATCTGGGAAATGGGCGAGGTTGAAAATGAGCCACTTGCAGATGGGGATTACTGTCAGAGGGAACCAAGCCTGGTGTTTGCATGGGTTCCGAATAATGATGTTGAATCTAGAGAAATGGAAGGACCCAAAGTGGAGGACTCGGATGGAGCGAGTCCACTATGAGTGTTGGTTTGGGTTGAGTGGTCTCTTGGTAGTGTATACCCTATTAGTATATATTAGTAGCCTGTGGACGTCATGTTTGTTGGATTTTAGTCCAGTAAAGTATCTCAGTGGATGTTTGGTATGACTATATATATGTGTATGTGTATATGATGACGGTAATTATGAAAGTATTCTGGTGATACTCGGTATAACTGATAGTTTGGAATATATATAAATATATATATGTTGACTGTGTGATATGGGTGTTTATTATTTCGTTAATAAATTAAAATTCGGTTAGTTATGTTTACTAACCTGGTTATGGAAATTTCGAGGACAAATTCTTTTAAGGGGGATGTAATGTAACGACCTGGAATTTTTATCGTCTTGAGATTTGAATATTTACTTTTAAATATTCAATAATACGGTATTTTTAATCAAAATAAATCCATGTTAATGATAATTGGTAAGAATATATAGCTTTTAAACCAAGATAATATTTTGAATTTCCAGTTTTTATTTTTAAAATAAGGAATTGATTTGTTTGAATTTTTTTATATATATGATTCAGGACATTAGAAATTATATGTATAATATGGAAATCAAATTCATAGCAAATAAAAATGAATAAGAGGAATATATTATAAAAGGGAATGATTTTGGGCTTATGAACAATATAGTGTATTACAAATAGAAGAGTCTAAAATGTGTATTTTCTTATGTATGTATATATATATATATATATGTATGTTAGTTTAAGAGAGAAGAATGAAAAAGTATATCGGTAATATTTTTAAACAAATATAAATGGTATATTAAAAGTAATATATGTAGTGAAAATAAAAAGAAAAGAATACATTGTAAATAGAAATGATATGACTTATGGAAAAAACATAATGTATCATAAATAGAGAAAGTTTAAAATTGGATTTTCTTATAAATATACACACATTAGTTAAGAAGAGTGTAAAATATATATATGAACTAAATAGATATAGTTATTAAAAATAATACATACATACATACATACATACATACATACATACATACATACATACATACATACATATATATATATATATTGGAAAATGGAAAGAAAGATATATATGAAAATATATGATAATAGGAATTAGAAGATTTATAAAATCATTTTTAAATAAGGAATCTTTTACAAAATAGTGTTTTGACAAAAAACTGTTATTGTATACACTTAAGATAAAATAGAAAAAATTTCATTTGCCTTGAGTTATATATTTTAATAGAAGTATATATATAAATATAAAGACTTAAATTGCTTTATTATTATATTCGAAAACCGCTTTACATATTGTTTTCAAAAAATTTGTGAAAACATGAATGGGGAGGAAATTAACTAAGTAAATAAAAGGACATGTCAAAAAAAAAATCAAGTAAAAAGTAGATAAACAAAAAGGTAAATCATGTAAAAGTTAAACAGAATTTACCAATCAATAGTATAAGCATTTCCTGGAAAGGAGTATACAACCTAAAGTAAGTAAGCAAATGGGTAAAATAAACATATAAACACATAAGTATTTGTCTGGTCAAAAAACAGTAAAAACCAAAACAATTGTTCTAAATTCTTTTCAAAGCTCAAACCAAAAATCAATTCAAAAATTACCTTAAGTTTTTCAACCTATCAACTGTACAAAACTTTGTATAAGTCTGAGTTCTTCTTGAGCCTAAAAACTGGTATATATACATCATCCTCCTTGGCAAAACTTGTGTATATATATATAGAGGCTTGTGTGTTTATGCTCAGTTTTGTAAAAAAGCCTGTAAACAAAAATACACTATAAATCAAAAGCTCTATAAACCAAAAAAAAGAGAAAAGAAGCATCCTATTTTAAATTCAAAGCAAGGTTTTTAAGGGATCAAGGAATCAAATCATAGGCTGGAGATTCAACTGGGAGTTTTCATAAGTCTCGACAATGTTTAAGGTGAGAACTTTTATTAGAATGCCTGGAAGTGTAAAATCCCTCTGTAAATGTTAACTGAGCTTTTAAAATCTTATATATGCTTTAACTTCAAAAAATTAATATCTCTTCCCTCGATTTGAAATTGCGAATGATGTAAACTAGTAACTCGTCAGTTTTTTAGCACAGATTACATTAAAAATAGTTCGAAACTTGTTCATCGTATATATAGTGTGAATTTTCAAATTTACAGCAAGTAACCAAGTTTTTGGAAAATTTCAACATTTTTAAAACAATGATTCTTGTATATAATTATGATCGTCATGTGAAGATAGAATTTTTAGTGAAGGTTTCATGATTTTTAGTGGTCTATGTTGTGAGAAATTTGGAGATGATCAATTTTTGTTAAAAAAATAAATTCCGACAACGTGATAGTCGATAGGCGGTACAACCTGGCCTAGAAGGAGTGTGGAGGCATGGGGAAGAGATCCGTTAGCACCAAAATTGGTCACTAACACCCTTGAATAGAATTATGTAGAGAGATTAATGAAGAAAGTAAATTAAAATAGAGAAACAACACGATTGAACGCTTAAAACAATAACAGAAACGAGAACACTAGATTTATAGTGGTTCAGCACAATTGCCTACGTCCACTTTAAATAGAATCTTTATTACTTTTCTAATCACTTGAGTATAGATACAATCTGTAAACAAACAACTTGAATACAAGTTTGAACTGAAAAGAAGTGAATACAAAAAATGGCAGAATCTCTCTGGAGTTCTCAAAAAAAGGTCCCTACAACTATACCCCTGCCCCTCTATTTATAGACGAAGACAGGCTAGATCCCCTGCGCAAGCCCATGACCAAGACGACTCGGCCCACAAGTGATGCTTCAGGATGTCCGAATCAGGTACACCGAGCCACTCTGGCCGAACTAGGGGTTAACTGTGAATGACTTGAAGCATCTCCTTGAACAACTCGAAGCAAATGGTGTTGGAACTCGAAGCAAGGAAACACAAGGTAACTTGTCGACTCACTTTAGGATGCACTGCCCCAGGTACACTAACCCATATGTGCCAAATCATTATGGACGAACTACAAGTGCCGAACCAGGCTCGACCGACCCATCTTGGCCGACCCATGCATGACTCTTCTTCCTTGATCGAGCGGCACCTACTGATCCACCTAGATCGAGCAATGTGTGACCTTCGTCTTTGACCGAGCCATGTATTCCGACCCACCTTATCCTTTATACCATGACCGAACGACATGGTCCTCTTTCCTTTGGTCGAGCCATACATACCGATCCTATTAAGCTTTTGCAATATGACCTACCTCGATCGTGCCATGCATTTCCTTTCTTCTTAGACCGAGCCACGTACGACCGAGCCAATTTGAGCGAGCGACCCACATCTGACTGACCCAATTCAACTCACTCTCCTTTAACTGACCCATTAAAACTGACCCAGCTAGGCCGACCCTATATGAGCGAACCACTTCAACTCACCTAACTTGGCTAAAGTCTCATCTAGATCTAACTATAACCTCTACAACTATCGTCTTGTAGCCGGACCAAGCTGCCGGGTAACATTTACCCCCCAAAGTGTATTGTGTAAATCAACATGATGCGCTTTGAATCAGTGAGTAATTCTTACTTTCAGAAGTAGTCCATTTCGAGTGGCAACTGACTATCATCTTTCATTGGCCTTTGACGAAGCTTTGTGTGGCCTGAAAGCGTTAATTGAACCCTGAAGTAACTCTTAAAATCCTGATTCAACTTCTCAAACGTCGAATGTATACAACCTTTCGAAGGCTGGATCACGGTGGATTTTACAAATCCACGCTCCTTCACTTATCTGGTAATATCTGTCTCTTTATCACATATGATGTCCAATTGTCGGTGTACATGAACTTATTCATGTATATATACATAGATATATCTTTTATTATTATTATTTCTTTTTTTTAAACAACAATGGGTGGATCGGCATATGAAAGGCCGACCCACTCGATCGTTTACTCCGGTAAAAGGTGGGTCGGCATGTCAACACCGACATACATGATCGGTCTGAACAGCGTCTCTCTCTATCGACACACTTAAAATGCATGGACTGGTTCTAAAGGCAACTGCCTGTTCGTCTCCCTTTTAATGCATATAAAAACTCACTCCTCCCTCTTCCTTTCACTTTTTCACAAATACTTCTGACTTATCCCTTCTCGAACCTTAGCCAACACTCCAACTTTGCTTTCTTCTCCCGAATCCAAGACACCCATCTCGCAACTCCTATTGCTAGCGAACCCAAACGATCTTCGACCCTAAATCCAACAGTTCCCATAAGCTTCAATCCATTCTTATAGGTATGAACCTTTCACTTGATTTACTTCTCTAAGCTAGGAATCTCATGTGAAGTCGAGTTCATGGGCTTTCTTTGGCTAGATATAGTAGGAATCAACGAAAATGCGGAGGGACGATTTAGAGATGGGACGTGCCTTAGGCTAGGAGCTTGTTTAAGGATTATGGAGGGAAGTAGCATAGCTTGAGGTCGGTGGTGTGGAGTGTTAGGAAGTGGAGTCGGCAGGTGTTTGGAGTAGGGCTAGTTAGGTAAATCCTTGATGGGAATTAAGCTCGGTATTTCTGTGAGGAACTGGTTCGGTATCGAGGGAAGGAGAGCGGGTCGGTATCTTGAGTGAGAGTATCGGTCGATATTGAGAGGGAGAGTGGTAGGTCGATATGAACTTAGGAGTGTGGGTTGGTATTCCGAGCGAGGGAGTCGTTCGGTATTGAGGGAGTTAGTATGGGTCGGTGTCTTTCATGATGGTATGGGTCGGAAGGAGTCTAGGAGAGTGGCTCGGTATAGATTGAGAAAGGTGGTTCGGTAATCAGAGAGAGAGGAGAGTGGATGGTTTATTGGTCTTGTAGGGCAGTGGATCGGTATGTCTGGGTCAGCATTGGCAATCAAGACTGCTCTAACTTGAACACAGCATACATTTGGACAACTTACTTCCACAACCAAGCATAATGTAATGGACAATGACAAGTAACAAAGCACATAAGCCCAAGGACCTAATTTGTACTAACTACTCCATAGTTCGAAAAATCTTAAATGCAAATTTAACCCGACAAGAGCATGTAATAGCCTTCACAGTATATGATGCCAATGTCTGACCCCAAGGCCTTTGCTACCAATCACAAGACAAACTTCGGAGACAGTCAGTGATGACCGTCTCCAAGGATGATAACTTGAAGCTCCATCACGTTATGCTAGCCTTTAGAGCTTCAAATTTTCTACACTTTTGTTTAAATCGTTGCACTAGTTCACACACAACACGGGGGACAACTTTGTCATTATATCTAACACCACTTGTCTTTCGAGTATAGTTTAGACAGGTATCTATTCACCAACTGCTTTTTCGGAGATGTCCAAAAAATCAAGCTCCGTAACTGTTTCTGACAAGCCTAGGACAAGTTCATGGCAAGAGGTAGTGGGGACATCAAGCCCATCGCTAGCTCCCATTCCCGACATCCTAGACCCACCTGCTGCAATTATAGGTCCGACTCCTGATGCCGTAGATGGGGCCGTTGTTCTGGATGATCCCATCAACTCTCAAGCCTCGAAATCTATGAATCTTCTCTTCGTCGATTGTGTTCTATCCACGGAATCCCTTTCGAAGACATTCTGGTTCCGTCGGCACAAGATCGGCCTCACTTGCCCACAACCGATATACTGCATGCAACAAATTTATGTGTTGGGCCGGAAGTGTGCCACCTTTCAGTTCATTCATCCGTTAAGTTTTACAATATATAGGGATTGCTCTAACACAACTACACCCTAATAGCCATGCATTTATTCACATTACATGCGTTCTTTTCATGAGTGTCTTACTCAGACCCCCAACTCCCGAGGATATTCGTTACATCTACCACTTCACCGACAGTCCATCTTACATATTCCTCGACCCACATGCCAAATGGCAAGTCTTGATGGGCGCGTGGAACAAGTTTTCTCAATTTAAACAAGAGTGGTTCTACATACGCTGTCGTCCAAGCTTTGGGAGAAGATGGCTAGAAGGACGTAAGTCTCATCTCTACCCCCAATCTCTATCCTAAGGCTTGGAGTGCACCTTTTCTGAACTTCTTTCAACTCTTACAGGTATCCGCCCACGACCCGAAGGCGCCAGGTATTCTGAGGCCGTCGAAGCCATCCGAGCTACTCCCATGGGAGATCGGGACATTAAATCTGTAATTACCAACGAGCTGCTCTCGAAGTTCAGATTACTGGAAGAGGGCTACAGGACTAGCCTTCCAAGTGGCACTACAATTGCAAGAACAGCCGTGGAAGCGAGTAAAGGACAAGCTGGTCCTTCGGTGCCCCCTGCCGAATAGGCCCTCGATACTACAGAGGAAGGCGAGATTAAAGAAACTGAGGCGCCAGTGGCGACTAATGAGAATATAAGTTCCGGCCAAGCGCCAGTAGCTGATGCACCCGGCGCCGACCAACCACCGCCTCCTTCGAAAAAGAAGAAGAGCTTAGCGTATAAGCTAAAAAAAAGAAAGGTTGGTGGAACTTCAAAGGTCATGATAACCCCTATCCAGAAAGGATCGTCTTCTCAAAATTGGAAAGCTCACTTAAGGGACTATCTGACTTGACCATCCCCGTTGATCTGTTGAATTATGACTTCAATAATCTTGGTGCTATGGGATTTAATTCGCCTATGAGAGGTGATGATGGTGCCCAGCTTCATGACCAGGGAGAGAAAACTCCGATGAGTAAAGCAAAAAACACTGGTCCGTTGGGGGGATGCACTAGGACACACACAAACACTTACACTCCACTATGCACCTGAATACAATTCATCGTGTGACTTCTACTAATTTGTTCTTGTTTAATCTTACGTACAGGTGAAATGGGGCGCATAGATGGCATTGATCGTCTCCGAGGATTCTCCGTCTTCTATCATTCTGGTCGAGACTCAAGATCGGGTAAACGAAGAGATAGGAATGAAGGCGGAGAGAGAGACTATCATTCTAGAGAGTCGTCCTCCTCTTCCCAAAGGAGGTCCCATGACCACTCTTTATATCCAAATGATCCTCCCAATATTTCGGTGCGTAGTGGGGACAAGTCTGCTCAAAAAGGCTCCCAGTCTGAAGTCCCTCGCGACCAACATTCTAGCTCCTCGAGCACCAAGCAAACCCGTGAGCCTCATAAGAAATATGTGACTCCGGTAAGGCAGACTCCCCCGGCTCCCGCTCACGATCCGACCATGGCAGAAAAATTACCTGAGCTCAGAGCTATGTTTCCAAAGATTTGTTTCGACGGACTGAAGTTTCTCCCCGCCATTCATCCTATTCCTGGGCACGTCAAACAGAGCACTATTGCTTGTAACAACGACGTGTATTTCCAGCACGATGCGTTCGTACACTTAGTGGAAAAAGTCTCGGAAGTCTCCATCGAGCGCTAGCATGAAATTGACTACCTTAAGTTTGAAGCCATTCACGACAGAGATATTATAAAGGGCAAGGATGAGGAACTACTCTCATACAAGTCTCAACTCGAGACTGCCCAGAAGAATGCCAAGGACACAGCCGAGGCAGTCAGACACTTAGAGGCCGGTCATAAAAGGGAGTTAAACGAGGCAGTTCAACGCAACGGCGCTCTAGCTCTGGAGAAAGATTCTCGGCAAAAAGAGAAAGAGGCCTTCGCCTATCGGGTTAAAGAGCTAGAGGAACTACTTTTCAAAGAAAAGGATGAAAAAATCGCTGCGCAGGAAGAATCACAAAAATACTACGATGAAATCGTCGAGATGAGGAATCTTAAAACAAAACTCGACAAAGAGCTACTCAAGATCGAAGTGCTAAAAGATGCCGCTCGCGAAGAAGGCAGAAAGGTGGCACTTTCAGAGGGAGACTCCCGAATTGAGGAAGCAATCGAAGCCGGAAGAGAAGAGATTAAGTGTTCCTTTAACCCGCTCATCGCCGAGTACAATGCACGAGTCCTCATACACCGTGACCTATCTTTCTTAGACGATGGTTATATCGAATCACTAGCCAAAGCATGGGATACTTTGATAAAAATTAAGAATGCGGAGCTAGGCTTTGAAGAGGTTGATGAAGAGGCTCTCGAGAGGGAAGTGGTCCGAGGAAATGAGCCTTCGGACTTATCTGCGGCAAAAGCCCTCTTTGGAAGAGACTACCCATCATCGAAGGGTAAAGAAGATATTGCTGGCCCATCCAGCACTAAGTCTCAAGTTCCTCCTCCCGTTCAACCGACCGAGACTTTGTCACTTGGGCCTCCTGAGCAGCATGTCGGTTATGACCCGGAGAAACTCGGACTTGGCATTCATATTTTATCCCCAATCCCCGAGGGTGATACTCCGAGGACCACTGAAAGTCAATTGGAAGCTGGTACGTAGCTTCACCTTCTAGAATTCAGGAAATCATCGCTTTTGGCGAGTAATGGATGTATTCTAACATTTGCTTTCCATGAATTCGTATAGGTCACTCTGGTCCCGAGCCGACTCCAAGGAGCGATGTCGCCACAGAGCGGGAAGAAAAAGAGGCTGAGGCACCTCACACCGGAGATACCCCTGGTCCCGATGCTCAAATAATTGGGTTGCTAGATGAGGATAAACCTGAAAATTCCTCACCTGTAGAAGGACATGACAATGTCGAAATCACAGGCGTGTCTGAATATACTTCCCAGCTTAGCATGAAGGAGCAACTCGAGGTGGAGGAGAAAGAGAGAATCAAAGTTAAGACAGAATCCCAGGTGGTGGAACTCGACGATCCCCTAAATAGGCCATTGAAGGTCATTCTCCCCGGTGGGACCACACCTTTGGAAGTTCATCCTCCTTCCTCGGATACCATGTTGCTTGGAAGTAAGGGGTCCAGGAGAAAACGCTTGGCTGAGGAGACTTCGGAGAAGCCGAAGAAGGAAAGAAAGCCGTAGAAGTAGCTGTCGTCCGGTCATGCCTTGCTTAGCTTAAATTGTTAGGAACTGGAGGTAGTGGTTTTGATGACAACAACCTTTGTAACTTATTTTATTATAACTTATATACTAACACTATTGTCTAGATATATATGAATGTTATTATGTAGGATATATATAAGGCATGTATTGATTATTGAAGACTGTACAGTATAAAGATCAAGAATGAAGAAATCAAGTTTGATAACTCATGAGTATCAAGATCAAGATTTCAAGATATGTGTCTAGTTTTTTTTGTTAAAACTTCATAATAGCATGGAAATCTTCATTCCGACTTTCATTTGCGATGGTACCCATTTCTACCTTCTTAGTGGCTTACAAACCCACGACAGGTAGCTTACAAACCTACGACAAGTGGCTTACAAACCTACGAACATCCTGGTTTTGTACAAGTTCTCGAGTCCTGATGAGATATTCTACAGGAAGAAGCTTCCAAAACTACTTCAAAATGGTTTTTCAAAACGATTTTCAAAACTTCTTTTCATAATATTTTATCCTTAAAATTATCTTTTCAAATGATTTTCAAAAAGATGTTTTAGCCTTAAAATATTCTTTGTTTTTGTGTTTTAAAACATAGTAAAATTAGTTTATTTTACTCCAGAGTCATTTCATTTTGTTTTCATTTCAATATCATTTTCAAAACAAATTTTATATTATTTTTAACATAGGGATGTCGACATCATGGGATACCCCATGTCGACATGGTGGCCGTTGAATTCGAAAGTTTCAATTTTCAAAAGAAGTGTCTATTCGTTTAAATCTCTTCATGAATGGTTATGACAGTTGGTGCTCTATAAATAGCCTTCACAAACGAATTTTTTAACTAACTATTTTCAAATTTTCTTCACTCCTTCTCCACAAATCCATATTCTACAATTTTCATATTTTTAAAATCGTGCCGAAATTCTGCCGAATTCTCAAGTGAATCAAATTAGAATCTCATTCTTGTTTGGTTCTCTTCCCTCACTCGAAGATCAAAGTGCTATTCAGAGTTATAGGATCAATTTGTAATCAAAAGTTTATCGAGTCTCTCTATAAGGTGTGGTTGTGCCCGGAAATCAATTGGGTAATCTTGTGGCCCGTAAATCAAGAGAGTTTGCCCCGGACTCGTGAGACAGGAGGGTACTTCAAGGCCTTTAGAAACTGAGGATTTTAATCTCGACTTTGGTATAATAAAAATCTATATAAGGTGCTCTGCCTTGGTACAGGACTCGATGTAGGGCAACTCCGAACCAGTATAAAATCCGGTGTGTTCTTTCCTTTTAATGTTTTTTATTTACTATCTGCATCTGTGTTTGATTCTGTGATTGTTCTGTGATTAAGTTCTGCATTTGTTTGTGTCATAATTTTAATTTAGTCCATATAAGTCATAGAATCCATTAAACACTATTCACCCCCCCTCTAGTGTTAAATTAGCCTTAAGATCCTTAATCCACACTCCCTTTCAATTGGTATCAGAGCATAGGTTTTCATAGTTTTCATAATCTGAAACTTGAAAAGTTGAAAATGGCATATTTAGAAAATTTTGTTAATACTAGTTTGAATCTATGCATTTCATCAAAGTATCATAAGTCTGCATATAGTTTTTATGAAAAATCAAGTTATCTACCGAATTGGTTTGTTATGCAGGAACATGCATGTTACATGGCTTTTGAAGAACCAACAACCAATGGACAAACTGTGCAAATTGAGAAAGATAAATGGATACTTGATAGTGGCTGTTCAAGGCATATGACTGGAAATCCCGAGATACTCAGTGACATTATATATCAAGATGGTGGATTGGTCAACTTTGGAGACAACTCAAAAGGATATGTGATTGGCATCGGCAATGTCGGTAATTCTAAAACTCCTCTTATTTATGATATTTTGCTAGTTAGGAATTTAAAACATAAGTATAAGTCAACTATGTGATAAAGGATTTAAAATTAAATTTGGAAAAGATAAGTGTCACATCGAAGATAATAAGTCAAATATTATCTTTGAAGGAATTAGGAAGAAAAACATTTACATCCTTAGTATGAAAGTTTCAAATGATAACTTATGTCTTTTGGCTAATACAAGTGACCCTTGGATTTGGCATAAAAGATTTGGTCATTTAAATTTCAAACTGTTATCTAGGTTATAAAAAATTGAATTAGTTTTAGGTCTTCCCAAGTTAAACTTTAAAGTAGATAGTATATGTGATGCTTGCCAATTAGCAAAACTTAAGAAAAGTTCATTTAAATTAAAAGATATGATTTCTACTTCTAAACCTCTAGAATTACTTAATTTAGATTTATTTGGACCATCTCAAGTTCAATCAATTAATCACCATAAATATGTTTTTGTAATTGTAGATGATTTTTCTGGATATACTTGGACATTTTTTCTTAAACTTAAAAGTGATGCTTTTGAATTATTTAAGAATTTTTCTAAAAGATTTCAAAATCAATTTTCTTTAAAAATAAAAACTATTCGTAGTGATCACGGTGGAGAATTTGAAAATGGAAATTTTGAGAATTTTTGTAATAAAAAAGGAATCACTCATAATTTCTCTTTTCCAAGAACTCCACAACAAAACGGAGTGGTAGAATGTAAGAATAGAATGATTCAAGAGTGTGTTAGAACAATACTTTCTGATAGTAACTTACCTAAAAAATTTTGGGCTGAAGCAGTCGCTACAGCTTGTTATATATTAAATAGGATTTTAATTAGACCATTAACTAATAAAACACCATATGAATTACTTTACACCCATAGTAGCTTATTTTAAAGTTTTTGGTAGCAAGTGTTTTATTCTTAATACAAAGTATAATTTAGATAAATTTGAACCTAAATCCGACAAAGGTATCTTTATCGGATATTCTAATAGAAGTAAAGCTTTTAAAGTTTATAATTTAAGAACTAACACTATTGAAGAAACAATGCATGTATCTTTTGATTAAAATTTTAAAGATACTGTACAAATAGAAGATGAAGAAGATTTTGTAACTTTAAATAATGAACCTAATGAAACTAATTGTGAAATCATTCAACCTAATAAAAGAATTAGAGTACAAAAAGATCATCCTGCAGAAAATATACTAGGAAATATTGAATCTATAGTTAAAACAAGAAATCAACTAAATAGTATGAGTAATGTAGCTTTTATATCAACTATTGAACCTAAAAATCCAAAGGAAGCATCATCTGATGATTCATGGATTCTTGCTATGCAAGAAGAATTGAATCAGTTCACAAGAAATGATGTTTGGGAACTTGTTCCTAGACCTGAGGATAAAAGTATAATTGGAACAAAATGGGTTTATAAATATAAAATGAATGAACTCAGTGAGGTCGTGAGAAATAAAGCTCGTTTAGTCGCGTAAGGTTATTGTCAAGAAGAAGGAATTGATTATGAAGAAACCTTTGCACCCATAACAAGACTAGGAGCTATCTGGATTCTACTTGCTTTCACAAATTACAATAATTTCAAGTTATATCAAATGGATGTTAAAAGTGCTTTTCTAAATGGTTTTGTAAAAGAAGATGTTTATGTTGAACAACCTCCACTTTTTGAAAATAATGAATTTCCAAATCATGTATATAAATTAAAGAAAGCTTTATATGGTCTGAAACAAGCTCCTAGAGCCTGGTATGAAAGACTAAGATCTTATTTACTACAATCTGGTTTTGAAATTGGTAAAATAGATACAACTCTTTTTATTAAAAGAAACAAAAATGATATTCAATTAGTACAAATATATGCAGATGATATAATATTTGGGTCAACTAATAACATAATGAATAAAGAATTTTCAGATATAATGACTAAAGAATTTGAAATGAGTCATATGGGAGAACTAAGGTTCTTCTTAGGACTTCAAATCAAACAATTAGATAAAGAAATTTTCATCAGTCAAGAAAAATATGCTAAGGATTTAATTACTAAATTTGGATTGACCACTTCTAGTGGGAAACCAACTCCAATGACAACTAATGTAGCTTTAAGTAAAGAAGATAAATAAAAAGATGTTGATCAAAAATTATATAGGGGAATGATTGGTTCGCTGCTTTATATAACAGCAAGTCGTCCTGACATCATGCATAGTGTCTGCCTCTGTGCAAGATACCAATCTCAACCTAAAGAAACTCACTTAAAAGCTGTTAAAAGAATTTTAAGATATGTAAAACATACTTTAGATTATGGTTTATTTTACCCTAAAAATGATGTATTTGATTTAATTTCACATTGTGATGCTGATTACGCTGGTTGTAAATCAGACCGAAAAAGTACAAGTGGAACTTGTCACTTTCTAGGACATTCTCTCGTTTCCTGGTTTAGTAAGAAGCAAAACACTGTATCCTTGTCAACAACTGAAGCAGAATATATATCTGCTGCTTTGGCTTGTTCTCAAGTTATATATATGCAACAAACTTTAAAAGATTTTGGATTAACTATAACTAAATCACCAATTTATTGTGATAATACTAGCAATAAACTTATCTAAAAATCCAACTCATCATGCTAGAACAAAACATATTGATATTAGACATCATTTTCTTAGAGATAATATAAGTAAAGAAGTCATAACTCTTGAATATATTAATACTAAAAAACAAATTGTTGATATATTAACCAAACCATTAAATGAACAAAACTTTACTAAATCTAGAAGAGAATTAGGTATAGGTTCATTAACTGAAATATAAATTATAAATAATACAAGTATAGTTAATAACTAATATAAATAAAAATTTCTCAAAAAATTGAACTGGGCATGTTGACATGACCCATCCCCTATGTCGACATACAGGCCGAGATTTTCAAATTTAAATTTCCCTCTAAAATTAGTTATTTGGTTATATATTTATATATTTTGACTTTTACTCCTTTTCTCTGCTTTATTCTCTGTAATAAACTTCTAAACAGTAAATTAATGGCTTCCTCTTCTAATAATGAACCTTCTTCACCCACTTCTCCTCATTCTGGCCCTTTTCAACGTTCCACACATGTACATCAAATTACAAGAGAAGACAAAAGATTTGCTTCAAATGATGACGGAAATTCAAGTGAGTCAACTACGAATGGCTAGAGAACAAGATAGGCAAAGCAGAATTCTTAGGAATTTACAAAAATTCCTTATGGATAACCATGCCAGTCCCATTGTCATTGAAGAATCGTCACAAGCCATGGATTCTGAAGAAGAAGAGCCTATGGAAGAACCACAAGAGGATCAAGAAGAAGAACATCCTCTGCCGAATCTGGTTTTCATATGGACGAAGATGATGGCGTGATTTGCGTTGGAGAGGTCCTTTTTGGCGCTAATGGGAACTTGGTCGAACAACGTGGAAACTTTTGTCTCCACTATCCAAATTGTTCGGTCCATAAATCACCAATAGTTAAGGGTCCTCGTTAAGCGTTTTTCGTTTTTCTCATTCTTGGTTGTATATTAGTTTGTTAATTTGTATATAAAGTGTTTTCTTAATTAATGTTCTTCTAAAAACAATCTTTGGTGTATAAAATCTTGAATTCCATTTAACTTAGGATGCTATATTTAACTCATACATAGTTATTAATCTTATGACATATGTTTGTTTATCTCATTTTCTATTAAGTTCAAGGTTTATAGGTTATTGTTTTGTTGATGACAAAGGGGGAGAAGTTATATAAAATAGTAGGCTTGGAGTAAGGGGGAGTTGTTGGTGTAAGGGGAAGTTATGGTATGATCGAAGTGGTAAGTATATTTTATAAGGTTGTCATCATAAAAAAGGGGGAGATTGTTAGGAACTGGAGGTAGTGGTTTTGATGACAACAACCTTTGTAACTTATTTTATTATAACTTATATACTAACACTATTGCCTAGATATATATGAATGTTATTATGTAGGATATATATAAGATATGTACTGATTATTGAAGACTGTACAGTATAAAGATCAAGAATGAAGAAATCAAGATTGAAGACTCATGAGTATCAAGATCAAGATTTCAAGATATGTGTCTAGTTTTTTTGTTAAAACTTTATAATAGCATGGAAACCTTCATTCCGAATTTCATTTGGGATGGAACCCATTTCTACCTTCTTAGTGGCTTACAAACCCACGAAAAGTAGCTTACAAACCTACGACAAGTGGCTTACAAACCCACAAACATCCTGGTTTTGTACAAGTTCTCGAGTCCTAATGTGATGAGATATTCTGCAGGAAGAAGCTTGCAAAACTACTTCAAAATGGTTTTTCAAAACGATTTTCAAAACTGCTTTTCATAATATTTTACCCTTAAAATTATCTTTTCAAATGATTTTCAAAAAGATGTTTTAGCCTTAAAATACTCTTTGTTTTTGTGTTTTAAAACATAGTAAAATTAGTTTATTTTACTCCAGAGTCATTTCATTTTGTTTTCATTTCAATATCATTTTCAAAACAAATTTTATATTATTTTTAACATAGGGATGTCGACATCATGGGATAACCCATGTCGACATGGTGGCCGTTGAATTCAAAGTTTCAATTTTCAAAAGAAGTGTCTATTCAATTATGACAGTTAGTGCTCTATAAATAGCCTCCACAAACGAATTTTTTAACTAACTATTTTCATATTTTATTCACTCCTTCTTCTCCAAAAATCCATATTCTAAAATTTTCATATTTTTAAAATCGTGCCAAAATTCTGCCGAATTCTCAAGTGAATCAAATTAGAATCTCATTCTTGTTTGGTTCTCTTCCCTCTCTCGAAGATCAAAGTGCTATTCAGAGTTATAGGATCAATTTGTAATCAAAAGTTTATCGAGTCTCTCTATAAGGTGTGGTTGTGCCTGGAAATCAATTGGGTAATCTTGTGGCCCGTAAATCAAGATAGTTTGCCTCGGACTCGTGAGACAGGAGGGTAACTCAAGGCCTTTAGAAACTAAGGATTGTAATCTCGACTTTGGTATAATAAAAATCTGTATGAGGTGTTCTGCCTTGGTACAGGACTGGATGTAGGGTAACTCCGAACCAGTATAAAATCTGATGTGTTCTTTCCTTTTATTGCTTTTTATTTACTTTCTGCATCTGTGTTTGATTCTGTGATTGTTCTGTGATTAAGTTCTGCATTTGTTTATGTCATAATTTTAATTTAGTCCATATAAGTCATAGAATCCATTAAACACTATACACCCCCTCCTCTAGTGTTAAATTAGCCTTAAGATCCTTAATCTGCACTCCCTTTCATAAATAAGTCAAAATCATGTAGTTATTTCCCTTTTCCCTTTTTTTTATTTTGTCAGTAGTCGTTGTAGATAGACTTGGTCTCCGCACTTTCGGAGAAGTTGTAAGGAAAATAATTTTTTGAGAAGTAAATAAACTCTTGTTTCTTTGCATTCACAGACTCTCATCGCTTAGCTTATAATTTAATCTGTAATTGAGATTCGGAGTCTTGCGGGTCATTTAAACTACAGTCCACTTTCACAGGACTTGGAGATTTTTGAATCATTTATACTCTAGTCCGCACTTTGGGGACTTTGAGATTTTTGAATCATTTATACTCTAGCCCGCGCTTTGGGGACTCAGAGTACTCTAGTCCGCACTCTGGGGACTTAGAGATTTTTTGAATCGTTTATACTCTAGTCCGCATTCTAGGGACTCAGAGCACTCTAGTCTGCACTCTGGGGACTTTGAGATTTTTGAATCGTTTATAATCTAGTCCGCATTCTGGGGACTCAGAGTACTCTAGTCCGCACTCTGGGGACTTAGAGATTTTTGAATCGTTTATACTAGTCCGCACTCTGGGGACTCAGAGTACTCTAGTCCGCACTCTAGGGACTTAGAGATTTTTGAATCGTTTATACTCTGGTCCGCACTCTGGGGACTCAGAGTACTCAAGTCCGCACTTTGGGGACTTAGAGATTTTTGAATCGTTTATACTCTGGTCCGCACTCTAGGGACTCAGAGTACTCAAGTCCGCACTCTGGGGACTCAGAGTACTCAAGTCAGCACTCTAGGGACTTAGAGATTTTTGAATCCTTTATACTCTAATCCGCACTTTGGGGACTTAGAGTAATCAAGTCCGCACTCTAGGGACTTAGAGATTTTTGAATCGTTTATATTCTAGTCCGCACTTTGGGGACTCAGAGTACTCAAGTCCGCACTCTGGGGACTTAGATATTTTTTGAATCGTTAGCTGATCGACTTTTAGTTTTGTGTGTGCGTTCATACGCCAGATAGATTAATTCAATTTAATTTTGCTATGAATTTATAAAACACGGAACACCAATAGTTCATAGAAAACAACTTCAAGCCTTTATTGATTGTAGGAAATAGGGACAAACTGAATTGTTTTATTACATGTCAAAAACAGAGAACAACAAAAGAAACATATACTGGAAACAATTGCTACTAACATGCAAAAGAAATAAACTAAGTAGGCGCAAATGCTCGCTATTCCATGCTCTGGGGAGAGTCACGCCATCAACAATCGCTAGCTTGAAGGTTCCTTCTCCAAGCCTCCGTTCGATGATGTAGGGACCTTCCCATGTGGGATTCATATGTGATGGGATCAGAAAAACTCGCTTCAAAACAAGGTCACCCACATCGAAAGTTCTTGGTCGAACTTTTTCATTATAATATCGGGCGACTCGGTACCGATAGGCGGCCGCCCTTAAATCAGCTTCTACACGCTTCTCGTTGACAAAGTCCAATGACTCCAGTAAAAGATCTCGGTTCATTCTAGGATCATAATGAGTCACCCGGTGAGAAGGAACTTAAAGTTCCACGGGTATAACAGCTTCAGTGCCGTATGCCAAGGCGAAAGGAGTGTGGCCAGTCGCGGACTTGTGGGTGGTTCTGTAGGCCTAGAGTGCTGTCGGAAGCTCATCCACCCACTTGCCTCTAGCCTTCTCCAAACGTTTTTTCAAGATGGACTTGATTATCTTATTTACGGCTTCAACTTGCCCATTCGCTTTAGGGCAAGCGACTGCTGCAAACCTTTTCTCAATGCAATTTTTTTGGCAGAACTCTTTGAATTCTCTACTCTCAAATTGAGTTCCGTTGTCAGTAATAATAGTTCATGGGAGACCAAAGCGGCATATAATGTTTCACACAACAAAGTTAACGACCTTTTTGGTGGTGATCGTAGCTAATGGCTCCACTTTTGCCCACTTGATGAAGTAATCGACCGCGACGATTGCGTATTTCGCACCACCTTTGGAGATTGGCAAGGAGCCGATTATATAAATCCCCCATATTGCAAACAGCCATGGACTAACCATTTGCGTCAGTTCCTTCGGCGGTGTTCTCGGGATCTTTGCGTACTTTTGACATTTGTCGCATCTCCTTACATAGTCCACGGCGTCCCGATTCACGGTCGGCCAATAGTATCCATAGCGGAGTATCTTTTTGGCTGGTGTATGCCCCCTAGTATGGTCGCTACATTATCCTTCATGGACTTCTCTTAAAGCCCGCTTTATCTCGTCATGGGCGATGCACCTAAGCAAGGGAATGGAGAATCCCTTCCGATACATCATTCCATCCTGCATTATATACCGTGAGGCCTTGCGAACGACTTGTCGTATCTCGTTCTTTCTCTCGGGCAAGGTCCCGTGTAGCAAGTATTCTTTGAATGGGGTCATCCACGACTCCCTTTCAGTTTCCTTCTCTGACACAAAATCTACCTCCATCTCATTTATACTCGGGGCATGTAAAGTTTCAACGGGAACCAAGCCCATCTGCTGTGCATCACCAGTGCTTGCAAATTTTGCCAAGGAATCGAATTCCCCGTTTTGTTCACGCGGAATGTGCGAAATATCGTAGTATTCGAGGTCCGCCAACAATTCTTGAACGCGAGCGAGGTATGGGGCATGCCTTTGCCCCTTTGCTTGATAGTTTCCCCGTACTTGGTACACTACCAACTGTGAGTCACAAAAGATTTCAACCGATTTCACTCCAAGTTCTTTGGTAAGCTTCAGTCCAGCGATCAACGCTTCATACTCGGCTTTGTTGTTCGTAGCGGGGAAATTAAGTTTCAAAGCATAACAAATCGATTGGTTCTCGGGTGTTACAAGAATAACACCAGCACTAGAACAATGGTCGTTAGATGCCCCATTGGTATATAGCTTCCATAGAACAGTGGGAATCACATCACTTCCACTTGACTCGTCTGATATGGTGAACTCTGCAATGAAATCTGCTAGCGCTTACCCCTGGATAGCCCTCCATGGCAGGTAGGTGATGTCGAACTGACTCAGCTCAATGTTCCATTTGAGTAGCCTTCCAGAAGTCTCCGGTCGGAGCACCTGCCGCAAAGGTTGTTCGGTATAAATACTGACCAGATGTGCCTAGAAATACGGGCGGAGCTTGCGTGATGCGATAACCAAACAGTAAGCCAGCTTCTCAATCTTAGGATAATTTCTCTTTGCCCCCGTTAAACGCTTACTAACAAAGTACACTGGCTTTTGGATTCAGTCTTCCTCACAAACCAAAGCTGCACTCATGGCATGCTGGGATACGGTCAAGTAAACATACAACTCCTCATGGTCTACGGGTTTTGACATAACAGGGGGCCTCTCCAAGTGTCTCACCAGAGCTCGGAACGCGCCCTCACAATCCAACATCCATTCAAAATTTCTTTTCCCTTTCCTTAACACATCAAAGAAAGGAATACACTTGTCGGTTGCTCTAGATATAAATCGACTCAACGCAACGAGTTTCCCATTCAGGCTTTGTACTTGCTTTATAGTTCTGGGTGCTTGTATGTCTCGAATAGCTTGAATCTTTTCTGGGTTGGCTTTGATTCCTCGTGCATTGACAATGAAACCCAAAAACTTCCCCGACGCAACACCAAAGGAACATTTCAATGGATTGATTTTCATTCCGTAATCTGAGTATATCAAACATCTCTGCTAAGTCTTGAATGTGGTCGTTTGACTATCGTGACTTCACGAGCATATCATCCACATAGACTTCCATCGTTCTACCAATCCGGACTTTAAACATCCGATTAACCAAACGCTGATAAGTTGCCCCTGCGTTCTTCAACCCGAAAGGCATCACTACATAACGGTACAGTCCAACGTCCATGACAAAACTAGTATGCTCCTGATCTGGAATGTGCATCTGGATTTGATTGTATCCCGAATACGCATCCATATATGACAACAACTCGTGTCCTACTTTCGAGTCGACCAACTGATCCATTCTGGGCAATGGAAAACTATCCTTAGGGCATGCCTTGTTCAGGTCCGAGTAATCAACACAGGTCCTCCACTTCCCGTTTGCCTTCCTCACTAGTACGGGATTAGATATCCATTCAGGATAGACGGCTTCGTGGATGAACCCATTGGCTTTGAGTTTATCCGCCTCCTCTTTGAGAGCAGCGAACCTTTGCGAGTCCATGCCTCTCCTCTTTTGTTTCACTGGCATATACTTTGGGTCCACGTTCAACATATGACTTGTGATGGCAGGAGAAATCCCACACATATCAGAATGGGTCCAAACGAAAACATCTAGATTCGCTCGGAGGAAATCAGTAAGTTCCCCTATCATCGAGGGGCTGAGCTGTGATCCAATCTTAAGCACCCATGATGGGACATCATGGCTGACTGGAATGTCAATCGTCAATTCAGCCGGTGTCGCCTTGGCCTCCTTGGGTTCTTCATCGTCATCTCTTGGATCTATGTCTCTATAGATCCGATTGTGTTGCCCAAGCCAAGGCTCAGGCGCTACTTGTCAATTTTCAGCAACATGGATGTAGACTGGGTTGTCCACACCCTTTCCCTTCTCTCTTCCCTGGGCCTCTCTCAGCTCAGCCACATAACAAGCATGACCAGTCACTTGATCGCCATGCACTACACCAACTCCACTGTCCGTTGGAAATTTAAAGGTCAAATACCATGGGGCCAAAGCTACCCTAAACTCCGCCAGGGCTGGTCAGCCCAGAAAAACATTATACGGGGAATCAACGTCCAAAACAATGAATGGTAGGATCCGTACTCTCCTGCATTCACCTTCTCCTAGTTCAACTAGCAATTCAACAAAACCTATTGCATCAGTAACTGCATCATTAAAGCCGTGAATGCAGGCTTAGATGGTTTTAGATCCTTCGCCTCCATCTTCATTTGGTCATACGACTTTTTGAAGATAATATTAACAGAACTCCTACAATCAATTAGTATTCTTCTCACAAGCGCCGGTCCGATCGTAGCTGAGATAACCATCGGGTCAATGGTAGGTGCCTCCACCTGATCGACATCCCTACACCTGAATACTATATCATCGGTCATCATTCGCTGCTATTACGCTGGAGTCCCGTCTTCTGTGTTCGAGCGGCATTCGAAGCCCGCATGCTTCAAGGAACTAGCGTAGCATTCCATTTCTTGCTAACTCTTATCCACCGGAAGAGGTCCACCGATTATCGTGTTTATGACCAGCCTTCCACCGATCCGAACGGGCTCCTCAGGTCGATGTGAAGCTTTCTCGTGATTGGGGTCGGATGTCCCCTGTTCGCCTTCCTACGAATTCTTAACAAACCGCTGTAACTTCTTCTAGCGAATCAGCTTTTCTATAGCATCATGGAGGTGTCTACATTCTTCAGTATTGTTCCTGTAGGTCTGGTGAAACTGATAATACTTTCCAGTCTGCTTTTGTTCCTCTGTCGATTCCTTTGGGCGTGGATTTTGGTATTGGAATGTATTACAAGTTGCTAGATAAATATTCTCCAAAGATGTATTCAGAGGCATATATTCGCTATAGGTTGGGATTCTTAGTTTCCACTTTCCTACTTCCCTCTTTCGTCCGGAATTTCCTCCTTCGGATCCTTTAGACTGCTCCGGCTTATTTTGAATATTGACTTGGACTTTACCAGAGTTTTCGCCAGATTGCTTTACCGCAATGTTGCTTTGCACCGCTTCCTTGCTGGGTCCTGGCGCACTGCTCCGTCTTGACCACCTGGCCTCTTCCCTTCTCATGAATTGGTTCGCCTTTGAATAAAAGCGTTGCAAGGTAGTCGGTGGTTTGCCTGCCAGCCAATAACTAAACTCCGAGTCTAGATCTACTCCTTGCATCATGGCCATAAGGATAGCATGGTCATTCAGAATGCTAACTTCGGTAGCAGCGACGTGAAATCTTTGCAAATAATCCTTCAACGACTCCCCTGGAGCCTGGATCACACTGGACAACGACATCACATCCTTTGGGTGAGTGGCATGGATCCTAAACTGCTCCATGAACTTCGCCGCTAACTCATCAAACTTGGAGATCGATCGTGGGGGAAGTCTGGTGAACCACATGGTAGCGATTTTGGATAGGGTTATTGCGAGGCTTCTGCATTTGGTCGCATCATTTTCCCTAGCCGAGTCCATCATCCACTCGTATCTCATTATGTGCCGTCGGGGGTCTGTCTTCCCTTCATAAGCTGGAATAGTTGGCATATTGAATTTCCGAGGGTAATCAACTTGTAGGATGCCATCGGCGAACGTAGTGTGACTCCTCGATACGCCCTAATCATCATTAGACAAACCCTGATTTTCCCAAATCAATTGCCTGACCATAGTTGATAAGTCCGAAGTCTGAATGGGAAGCACCACACCGGTATCGGTCCTATGTGATCGCTCCGGTCGGTGCCTCCTCGGTCGACGATCTTCTAGGTGTGCTACTTGGGAACCGGCTCCATGGTCTTCCCGATGAGGTGGTTGTCTAGCTCCTACACGAGCCCCAGTACCTAAGTTCCAGGCCCCAGGCTGAACCTGACTCCCAAGTGTAGTTGAGGAGCCCTTGTCCCCGTTGTAGAGTCTGGATTGGTTCTGTTGGCCGGTCCATGGTGGTTTGTAGTGAGCTGTTCCGTTGCCCCGATTTGCGTCATCTCAATCCTGCGGCGTCGTCTGGGGTGTTCATCTAACGAATACGAGCTGTCGGATGATGAGTAGTGAGCAGGACTTCCTCCAACGTTCTGATTCTGATGCTGAGCAATCTGGGTCATCAGGTTGGCATTCACTTGAATCTGCACATTAAGTTGTCTCCTGTTTTCTAGGAGTTCCCTCATTAGCTCATTAAACTCCGCCCTGGTGACAGCTTCTGCTTGGTTTGGGATGATGGCGGGTTCTGCACTAGCATTAGCTTGCCGATTGCTAGGTCCTACTTGCTGGACGCCAGCGGTCTCATTAGCATCGACGTTCTGGGAGGTGCAGCTGGTACGTAGTCTTGTCATCTTAGAGTTGTTCGTAGGAACTTCAAGTAGAATCTATGAACTCTTGAGAATGAACTTGGATCACCTTCGGGGGATTTCCTCAATCCAGTAGCAACAAAGTAGATCCTAATAGCCTGAGAATGAACGCTCTCAGTGAAAGCACCAAAATGTTAGCACCAAAATTGGTCACTAACACCCTTGAATAGAATTATGTAGAGAGATTAATGAACAAAGTAAATTAAAATAGAGAAACAACACGATTGAACGCTCAAAACAATAACAGAAAAAAGAACACCAGATTTATAGTGGTTCGACACAATTGCCTACGTCCACTTTGAATAGAATCTTTATTACTTTTCCAATCACTTGAGTACAGATACAATCCGTAAAAAAACAACTTGAATACAAGTTTGAACTGAAAAGAAGTGAATACAAAAAATGGCAGAATCTCTATGGAGTTCTCGAAAGTAAGTCCCTTCAACTGTACCCCTGCCCCTCTATTTATAGACGAAGACAGGCTAGATCCCCTGCACAAGCCCATGACCAAGACGACTCGGCCTACAAGTGATGCTTCAGGATGTCCGAACCAGGTACACCGAGCCACTCTGGTCGAACCAGGGGTTACTTGTGAATGACTCAAAGCATCTCCTTGAAAAACTCGAAGCAAATGGTGTAGGAACTCGAAGCAAGGAAATACCAGGTAACTCGTCGACTCACTTTAGGATGCACTGTCCCAGGTACGCCGACCCATACACGCCAAATCATTATGGCCGAACCACAAGCGCCGAACCAGGCCCGACCGACCCATCTTGGCCGACCCATGCACGACCCTTCTTCCTTGACCGAGCGGCACCTGCTGATCCACCTAGACCGAGCCATGTGTGACCTTCGTCTTTGACTGAGCCATGTATTCTGACCCACCTTATCCTTCATACCATGACCGAACGACATAGTCCTCCCTCCTTTGACCGAGCCATACATACTGATCCTCTTAATCTTTTGCAATATGACCAACCTCGATTGTGCCATGCATTTCCTTTCTTCTTAGACCGAGCCACGTATGACCGAGCCACTTTGAGCGAGCGACCCACATCTGACCGACCCAGTTCAACTCACTCTCCTTCGGCTTACCTATTAAAACCGACCCAGTTAGGCCGACCCTATACGAGCGAACCACTTCAACTCACCTACCATGGCTCGAGTCTCATCTAGATCTAACTATAACCTCCGCAACTAACGACTTGTAGCCGGGCCAAGCTGTCGGGTAACAAGATCCACCGTGGCACATTTTTGAAATTTTCTTTGGATTGAGGTGGCGTATCAATTTTAGGGTTTAAGGGAAAGTAGGATTGGGTTTCGGTCATCACGATGCCGCGTGAACTAGGGGTCATCGGAGTCAACCGGTGGCTACTGGAAGGTGGCATGGAGGTAGGTAGTTCCATCGATGGTGGCGGTATGTTCTAAAAGTTAGCATTGCGGTGGGGCGAGGTTGAAGTTGGCGTTGATTCGAAAATTATGCTCGGCTCTCATGTCGATTTTGGCTAGCAATGATTGATGGTGGAAATTTGGTTTAGAGACGGTTGTGTGTGGGAGGGTGCGCATGCGAGTGGGTCTGGTAGGTGGAATGGTGTCCCTGGCAGTTGTGCACGTGCACTTCGGCGTGCACGATTGTTGGAACCTGGAGTGTGAAAATGGGAAAGGAAGAAAGGGGAAAGAAAGGAACGGGTTCTTTCTTTTGGGAAATGGATCGGGCTTCGACCCAAAACAAATGGGAAAAAAATGTGTGTAAATAAATGTTTAAAAAAAAGGGATAGATAAAATAAAGGAAAAAAAAGAAATTTTGAATTGGCATTGGAAAGGAAAAGAAATGGGAGAAGAAAAGAAGAAAGAAGGGGGAACATGGTTTTTCTTTGCATTTGATTTGGGCTTCGGCCCAGTTTTAAATAAATAAAAATGTTAGTTATATATAAATATAAAGAATAAAATCTTTGGAATATCATAACTTGTTGATATGAATCCCGTTTAACGTGATTCTTTTTGCGACGGGATTGTATCATCGAGAACTTCATTTTTATGAAGCCGGATGTTTGATTTGGTTTAGTAATAATTTATGGTATTGTAAAACGGTCGAGTTTAAAATATAAAATGTTAAATTTTATATATATATATATATATATTGTTATCCCACCTTTTGGCAAGGCCGTGACGCCAAAGACTTAACTGAAAGCCGAGGATAGTTTTCCCCGAGGATTAGTCATACACAGGTTCACTATGGATGTCGTTGAACTTTGTCCAAATCCGGATCAAGCTACAACTGACAAGACATGACAAGTAAAGCTATGAAAGCCAACATTCCAAATTTCAAGTCAATCAGAGTCCGTATGCTCAAGATATGGTTGATGCAGCTCAAGTGATCAAGCCGATCATATCCATCGAAAAACCATGTTCGGGTCGATCTGTTCGAATCCATCAATAACCACCCTGTTCGGATCCATCAAGCAACTGGCGAAAGTCCTTCTTTGTATCGTTCTTGTTCGAATCCATCAAGTGCACTCGTCTTCGTATCGATCAGTGGAACTGCGCTCTTCGTATCCATCAGCTGAAAGGCCTTTTTCGTATCCATTAAGCCTCGATCGTTCGTATCCATCAAATTGGTTCAACTTCGTATCGACCAGGTGGAGTCAATTCGCATCGATCCCAATCACACAGTTCGTATCGATCGATCAATGATCGATACGAACAAAATGGCTCTCAGCTATCGGTACGAAATAGCCCATGAGCATCGATACGAACAAAATGGCCCTCAGCTATCGGTACGAAATAGCCCATGAGCATCGATACGAACAAAGCCACGACAATCGATATGAACATAATAGCTTCGATTGATACGAACAAGACAAAGTCAAATCGATACGAACGAAGCGCAAATATTGGGAAGACTCGATCGATTCGGCGTAAACTTTGGATCAATCCTAAAAGTAAGCGCCACGACGACTGGCATCACGTGCATGGTCATCGATACGAAATGATCCACTCGAACAGCATCGATGCGAAGAGAATGACAGCCGAAAAACATAAATTTGTATCGATCATAACTCGGAATCTACAAGTCCAAATGCTACCAAATTTTCACAGGAGCTTGCGTACATCATCAATAATGTCCATGCTCAATTTCGACTCGATTGGGCCAAATCCTGATCGATAAGAAATTCGTTCATATCGATTACCGACCGAGTGCAAACCACATGGGATCGATCGCGTGGGCCCATCCACGTGCCAGAAGAGGTCTCTCGAGATCTGAGCGAGATATTTGCAGCCTACGCCTATAAATAGCATCCCAGAGCCTATAGAAAAGGGATCTTTTGGCTCTCTGACATCCAGACTCTGCCGAATTCACCATTGTACCCGAATTTCACTATTGTACTCGAGATTTACTATTGTAATCCGCTGTAACCCGCAAGCAAAAGTTAATAAAGATCAATCATTTCATAGTGGACGTAGGCAACACGCCGAACCACTCTAAACCTCTGTGTTCTTTGCTGTTTTTCTGATTATTGTCTGGAGTGTTTGTTAGATAATCCTCTTTTTACATTTACTTTCTTCATTTTATCTCTTCAAACACTTCCGTAGAGTATTGTGAACAATTTTGGTACAAACACTTTGGTGCTTTCACTGAGAAAACTCAGTTTTTCGTCTGCTCATTGGATCTACTGTCGATATCAGATTGCACAAATCTAAGAAGAAGATCCAGATCTCAAAGATTAAAGTTCTTCCATCCTATTCAGATTTGCATCAAGTCTAGGAAAGAGCTTCGCCATCCACCATGGTTAACACAAGGACTACTTCTAAAGTTGCAGATCTAGAAGGACGGGACAGATAGAATCCCGTACAACTACCTCCAACTGATTAGAATGCTTCCGGACCATCGGATCTGCAAGGCCCTGTTACTAGGGAAGAATTCTAGATGCTAATGCAAGAACTGACACAAAGCCACCAGAAGCTCACTCAATAGCTGCGTGCTAATGCGGAAATTACCAACCAGCTAAACCGTCAATGACGAAGGAGATCCAGAAGGGATCAGGCTTCCTATTCATCCACAGAGAGTTCAGCCTCTTTTGATTACCATCATAGATCCACATGCCTGTGACCGGACGGAAGTTACACACAGGCCACTAGGCATCAGCATACATTGAGTCTTGGGCAACTGAGAGTTGGCCCATCAACCAGCCATCAGACTAGACCCTCCTCTCGAGGAGGCGCTACCCCACACCATATTACTGATAACCGTATTGCAACAACTATTGATTTGGGAGTTGACGCTCGGAACCGAACGGATCCGACCCACCATTAACGCAACCATACTCCTGAGCTTTACGTCCCTGAGGACGTAGAACCAAGGAGGCGAGACATGGATTGTCGACAGCGACCGACCCCTCCTCGCATTGTGGAACCCGACCACACCTTGCCCCAACATGCTCAAAATGTCCAGATGCCCGATCTACCGACAATAATCCGTCAAATGATCCGTGAAAGTCAAGGTCTTAGCAATGACGACTGGGGAATCTCCCGAAGACATACTCCTTTTACTGATGAGATACTTTATGCTGAACCACCTCGGCGATTCAGGATGTCGACTTTACCCGTTTATGAAGGGAGCTTAGATCCTAATCAACATATCTTGAAATATGAATGGTTGATGAATGCTGCACGAGCTGATGATGCAGTTAAGTGCCGAAGCTTCCCAATCTCTCTAGGGGGCATAGCAACTATGTGGTTTACCCGACTGCAACCTCGATCTATCTCATGCTTTGATCGGTTGGCAACAAAGTTTATTAAGCAATTTCGTATGCATGTCGCGAGACCGAAGGATGTTAATACTTTATCTAGTGTCACTCAAGCTCCTGGAGAGACACTCAGGCGTTATTTAGAGAGATTTCATGCTGCATGCGCTGAGATCAGCAAACCTAATGATAACTCCATTCTAATGGCATTGACTAAGGGGATTGACCCCGATTCCGAATTCGGCAATTGGTTGGCCGGAAAACCTCCTGCATCATTGGACCGTTTCTATTCCAAGGCAGCCCAATTCTTGAGAAGGAAGGATGCAAAATAGTCTAGGAAGAATGATGATGCGGGGCCTAGTATGGAAGGAATTCAGAGTAATATTGCTGTTAAACAATCCGGGGAGAACTCCGGGAAAGTGCAATTGAACATTCAGAATAAACAAAATCAGCAGAAAGACAATGGTAACCAAAATAGGAAATGGGATCAGAGTTGCGGTCCACGACGTAGGGCTCCTATGTTTGATAACTACACTCCTTTGAATACGTCACTAGAGAATGTGTATCTACAGACCTACAATACTATTCAGTATAAAAATCCTGCTCCGAAACAATCATCGGAGAAACAGATCCAGACAGGAAAATTTTGTAGATTCCATGAAAGCTACGGCTATAACACAAATGAGTGCCGTCATTTGCAGGATCTCATTGAAAAGTTGATACGTGAAAGGAAGTTAGAACGGTTTGTGTGGGCGCCGCAGTCTGGAGGTGCGGGCCCATCGAATCAGAACCATACACCGAATCAGGCAAGACAGGAGGAACCCGTTCGTATCGGTGGGAGGTTGGTGATAAATACCATTAGTGGTGGTCCTCATCCAGCAGACCAAAGCTGGAAGGAAATGGAGTCGTATGCCAGTTCTATCAGGCATGCGAGCTTCAAGTGTTGTAGTAGTTTGGAAGATGGGTCTCCAGCCAAGCAACAAAAGACGATGACTGACGACATCGTCATCCGAGATAGAGATGCCGACAGGATCGAAGCCCCAACTATCGATCCACTTGTCATATCAGCTCAAGTAGGTCCTGCTTGGATGAAGAGGATCTTGGTAGACAGTGGAAGTTCTGTTAATATATTGTTCAAGCAAGCCTATGACCAGATGAAAATGGAGACCAAAGATTTGAAACCTTGTCAGTACCGTATCCATGGTTTCAACGGGAGTGCAACTATACCCACTGGAGTAGTGGAATTTCTAGTGGAGTTAGGTATTGGAGAACGCCGGAGAGTCCGGATACCGCAGTTTGTTGTTTTGGATATAGACTCGCCATATAATGCTTTCTTGGGCCGACCGGCCCTAGCTGAGTTCAGGGCTGCTATTGCCCCATGGTGTTTGACTCTAAAGTTCCCCACCGATCGTGGAGTTGGAGTCATTCAAGGAGATCAGGCTACTGGACGAGCCTGTTATGTTGCTGAGCTACGCGAGGCGCAGCGAAAAGAGAAAGTGAAGAGCGTAGAGGAATCTCTCTGCGTCCGTTTTGTTGATAATTGAAAATTGACGCCTGGGCCTAGGCCTGGGCACCCCAACCAATGCCAAAGAGATCTTGACCCGAGAGACACCGAAAGTGAAGACAAAAGTAAAGACAGTCAAGCTTCTTCGGCCAAACTGACGGTCGATGTTCCGATCGATGATAGTGATGATTCTAGAATGATAAAGATTGGATCTCAGTTGAGCCAACAAATGCAAGAGGAATTGGTTGAATTTCTCTAGGCAAACCTTGACGTGTTTGCCTGGACACATTCTGACATGTGTGGAATCTCGCCATACATCGCGAGCCACGCATTGAACATTGACCCGCGACACGTTCCGGTCAAACAAAAAAGGCGTGGTATGGATCTATAGAGATTTGCCACCCTTAAGGAAGAGGTAAACAAGCTTAAATCGAATGGATTTATTCGAGATGCATTATATCCGGGATGGGTGTCAAATCCTGTACTTGTTCGAAAGCCAAATGGGAAATGGAGAACATGCATTGAGTACTATGATCTGAATAAAGCCTGCCCTAAAGACAATTTTCCACTTCCTCGAATTGATCAACTCGTAGATTCGACGACCGGGCATGAACTATTATCCTTCATGGATGTGTATTCCGGTTACAATCAAATACCTATGCACTTACCCGAGCAGGAGCATACAAGCTTTGTAACCAGGGCTCTATTGCTATAAAGTTATGCCTTTTGGACTCAAGAATGTTGGGGAAACTTATCAACAGTTAGTTAATCGAATGTTCGCTAACCAGATTGGAAAAACCATGGAGGTGTATGTGGATGACATGTTGGTCAAGTCACGATTTTCCACTGATCACATCAGAGACCCGGAGTCAATGTTTAATACCCTCCGAGAATACAGAATGAAGCTCAACCCGTTGAAATGTCATTTTGGGGTCGCATCCGGAAAATTCCTTGGGTTTATCATCAACGCTCGAGGAATCGAAGCCAATCCCGAAAAGATCTGGGCGATCAGAAACCTTGAAACTCCAAGAACTATAAAACAAGTCCAGAGCCTCAACAGGAAAGTAGCAGCACTGAGCAGGTTCATTTCAAAGTTTACTGACAAATGCATTCCCTTCTTCGATCTGATCCGAAAAAGGAAAACAAAACTTTGAATGGACTACGGAATGTGAGGGCGCATTCGGAGCACTAATTCAACATCTCTCCACACCGCCAATTTTGTCAAAGCCTATTGATCACGAGAAATTGTACATTTATTTGGCGGTATCAGAAAACGCAATCAGTGCTGCCCTAATTCGAGAAGAAGACCGAGTACAAAAGCCAGTCTACTATGTTAGCAAACGACTAACCGGAGCTGAGAGAAATTATCCGAAGCTAGAGAAGTTGGCTTATTGTCTTGTTATTGCCTCACAGAAGCTTCGTCCGTATTTCCAGGCTTATCCGATCACCGTTTACACTGACCAGCCATTACGGCAGGTCCGTACGCAGCCTGAGATGTCTGGTAGGTTACTCAAATGGAGTATCGAGTTGAGTCAGTTTTACATTACTTACACTCCAAAGCGAGCCATCCAGAGACATGTCCTAGCAGATTTCATAGCTGAATTTACCATCCCAGAGGACTTGCCCGAAACAAGTGAATCTCCCAAGTATATTTGGAAACTGCATACAAATGGTGCGTCTAATGACCGTTACTTCGGTGTAGGAGTTGTGCTTGAAAGTCCTAAAGGTCGATCTATATGATATGCTTTAAAGTTTGATTTTCGCGCGACTAACAATGAGGCTGAGATGAAGCCTTACTTGCCGGATTAAGGCTTGCTAGAGATTTGAAAATCATTGCTGTGGAGATTTATTGTGATTCACAATTGGTCGTATGTCAAGTTTGGGGGGAATACCAGGCCAAAGACCGAAGACTGGCTGCTTACCTTGCTCGGGTTCAAGAAATATTAAATCAGTTCGATTACTATGTCATCTACTGCATTCCCCGTGAGTGCAATCAAAAAGCTGATTCATTAGCAAAGTTAGCCAGCACAGGTGAGGCACAACAAATAGGACTCGTTCCCGTGGAGACATTAGCTTCCCCGAGCATCGACCGGATTGAGATAGATTGGATATTTGAGGTTGTTCGCATTAAGGAGTCATGGATGATTCCGTTCAGAAATTATCTCGAGCATGGAACCCTGCCAGAGCGTAGGAACGAAAAGAGACAGATTCTTCGAAAAGCTTCACGGTTCGGTATTCAAAATGGAGTTATGTATAGAAGAGGGTACTCTGTTCCTTTACTCCGGCGTATCACTCGCGATGAAATCAAATGAGTGTTGCACGATGTGCATGAAGGAGAATGTGGCGATCACACTGGAGGGCAAGCCCTTGCCAATAAGGTGCTCAGATATGGATACTATTGGCCAATCGTAAATTGCGATGCATCAGATTACGTCAGAAAGTGTGACAAATGCCAAAAGCATGCTCGGATTCCAAGGGCCCCACCTACCGAAATAACTCAAATGGTCAGTCCATGGTTGTTTGCAGTATGGGGCATTGACATTATCGGCTCTCTACCTCTAGCCAAAGGTGGCGCGAAGTACGCCATCGTAGCAGATGATTACTTTACCAAGTGGGCGGAAGCTGAACCCCTTGCTACAATCACAACAAAGAAGGTGATCAACTTTGTAGTGCGCAACATCATCTGTCGATTTGGTCTCCTGCATACTATCATCACTAATAACGGGACCCAGTTCGACAGTGTTGAATTTAAGGATTTCTGTCAACGATTCCACATTCAAAAGAAATTCTCCGTAGTCGCACACCCTCAAACGAATGGACAAGTCGAAGCTGTTAATAAAGTTATAAAGTCTATTCTAAAGAAACGACTGGAAAAGGCCGAGGGCAAATGAGTCGATGAACTTCCTATGGCTTTATGGGCATACCGAACAACCCACAAGTCCGCAACCGGTCACACTCCATTTCCTCTTTGTTATGGTTCAAAAGCCGTTATTCCAGTCGAATTAGAAGTTCCTTCTCATCGTGTGCCATACTATGATTCGAAGACAAATGCTATATTACTTGCCGAATCTCTGGATTTATTGGATGAGAAGCGTGAAGAGGCTGATTTGAGGGCAGCCGCATACCAAGTCGAGTCGCCCGATTATACAATGCCAAGGCCCAACCCCGAACCTTTGAACTCGGCGATCTCGTCCTTAAGAGAATTTATCCGGTCCCTTCGCATATGAAGCCAACTTGGGAAGGGCCGTATGTTATTGAACGAAAGGTCGAAGATGGCACATTCAAGTTATCGACCGTTGATGGTCTCACTCTTCCGAGAGCCTGGAACAGCGAAAGTCTTCGTCGCTACTACACATGACAGGCTCTGTTAATTTATTTTGTTTATTTCTCATTTGTAATTTGTTTCTGCATTTCGAAATTTGAATTTGTAATAAGGCAACTGATTTTGCCGTATTTTCTTATTTCAGCAATAAAATGCAACCTCTTCGAGCCAGAGCTATGGTTTATTGAATGCGTCATACAACTATCACTATGCACGGAGAGCTAAATTCCACCCGACGGTGGAACTTATTCAAATAGGGAGTGACTGTGATACGACCGGTTACTCGCTAGATGATACCCGAGCTCGGGGGCAAGTCATCACATTGAAGTCAAAAAAGGATTGATACACGACAATCCTTTAACCAACTCCGGGTTTCCAGAGTGTGAACTGGAGTATAAACTTACAAATACGATCTTGAAGAGGGTGGATCCGTCCACCTAACGACTTTGCTCGTATCTTGACCAAGTTTGAGGAGGATGGATCCATCCATCTAAAGACCTCGCTTGTTAACTCAGGGTGGATATGAACAAATCATCCACGATCCTGATAAATTCATCGTTCCCGGAGTGCGATGAAATCCTAAAACCTGAACGGATGTGACTGACCATCTTTCGATTAACTCCGATTTTCCAGAGTGTGAACTGGAGTATAAACATTGACTAACTCCAAGTTCCCGCAGCGCGAACTGGAGTATAAACGTTAACATACTCCGGATTCCCAGAGTGTGAACCGGAGTGTCAACATAAACACCAACTCCAAATTCCTAGAGCGCGAATTGGAGTATAAACGTTGACTTTAAATCCCCGGAGAGTGGATTCGAGTTTGAACACAAACTGGATTGGGATTGACCGTCCGTAAAACAACTCTAAATCCCCATAGCGTGGTTAGAGTGTAAATGAAAATCGGGTGTGACTGACCACCCATGAATCCATTTAAAGTCCCCAGAGTGTGGAAATCTTTGAGAACATTAAACGGGTGTGACTAACCACCCGTGAAAATGACTTAAGTCCCCAGAGCGTGGACGTATCCTTGAAGCTCAAGCAGGCGTGCTCGACCGCCGACGTACGAATGCAAATCCCCGGAACGTGGATGCAATCGTCAATGGATGAACGAGTGGGTTCGACCACTCGAATTTCTTTATTTCAGCATCAATTCGACGACGTTAAGCTCGATGAGTTGAAAGCGGAATGCAATTGCTACTTGATCTTACAATTCATCCCTGAAACTGGGGGTAGAACTTAAGCGTCAATCGGTGATTGAGATAGTGCAGCATCGGAGTCCAGCTTGACATTTAGTCATCACTCATAGTCGTGATTGCAGGACTTAACAACTAAACTTGGATCCAATCCAAAGGCCGAAACTCAACAAATATACTAGACTGGAGTTCAACTACTGAAAAATGTAAGCAAATGAACGAGAATTGAGTTAAAGACAAAATGGAATTTCATTTCAACTATTTGTGGAAGAAAGCTAAGTACAAGTTTATCACAAAAATCCTACTAGCAGGGGCCGAACCCGCATCTATACACGACTACCAAAAAGAACAAAAGAAATTCCTATCTACTCAAAAAATGAGCCGAAGAGGTGTATCTACTCTCTTTTCTTCTTTGGTTTCCTCTTCGGTGTGGACCCGCTGGAGCTCTCACTCGGTTTTCTTTTTGAACCCTTTCTCTTCGGCGGTCGATCTCCAGTCAGGGGCATTATGTCAACATCCTCCTACGAACTCAAATGTATTGGAACGCTTCCTGCAGGCATAGTCGGAGGGACAGGATCAACAGAAGGAGGTGGGGCAGGCGCGCTCGTCTCAATGACCGTTCCTCCTGGAGATATCATCCGCAAAGGAGCCGGATCAGGTCCAACCTTTCCACCGCCAAAACCGCTGCCGCGCGCGACTGCCAACATCTCGGCGTCGATTTCAGCTAGGATTTCCTCCTCGTGAAGTGTTTGTGCACCGCTGGAGACTCCCGCAGTTGTAGCCGAAGAACTTGTCATTGGAACGCTTCCACCCATAACGAACGGCAAGTCTGCAATAGGGTCACTGCGATGACCAAGGAGTTCCTCCATCATCTGCTCATCAAATATAAGTGTGCTCCTCTGCGCTCCATCAGTTGGTGCCATGGTCGTTGTGGTGGTCGCTTCAGTTATAATGGCCTCCTGCATGTGATGTGGTTCTTGAGTGGCAGGAGGCATGACCGATGTAGCATCAATCATAGGATAAAACAAAAGAAGATTTGTTAATAATCGTTTCATGTGCATTTCTTGTTTTGGGACAAGTGTACAAAATGTTCAGAGTACCTTCCTCAGTTTGACTTGTGGGCGGTTGAACGACCTCAGAAATTTGCTCGCTAGCTTGAAATAACTACGGTCGATCCGGGTTATAAGCAAGAACGGATTGAGAATCAACCGCATGTATGGATTCAGGCTGAGTCGGCACAGGAGTTTCAGAACTTGTATCATGGTGCTCGACGCCGGAACCCTCTCCAACTTCCAAATGCTGAGCGCCAAGCTTCTTCTTCTCATATGAAATCATGGTATCGTGGAGAATTTCCGCTCGTCTTCGCTCAACACCAGGTTCTCAAGCTCGAACTCGTCAATTGATTCAGCTTGGTGGGCAGCTTTTTCATCTCCTACCAATCGGCCCCAGGCGTTGTGTTGATGTGTCGAATAATTATCGAGCCAGGCTAGATTTCTATGCTTCAAAACGTTAGCATTATAAATAATAAGGAGATCTTCAATATCAGCTTCTAGCCTAGACTCCACCATTTGGACTTCCTCCTTGACCTTAGTCTCCACCTCCCGAACTTTAGCCGTTGCCGCATCCCGTTCGCCCCGAAGCATGACGGCCTGTTCACATGCTTCCTGAGCTGCTCTATTTGCATCATCTTTCTCCTTGATGATTTTGGAAAATTTATCTTTAAGCTCAGCGAGTTATTTCAAAGCAACATCTTGTTCAGCTGTGACAGTGGTGTTCCGGTGGCCCATCTGCTCCACCAAAGCGAAGTGTGTCTACCTTATCCTCTCCATAGCCAAGTTCGCCTCGTCGGCCGTTTTGGTGGCCTCTATCTCTAATTTCCGAGAGGATTCGGCTTCATCGTTATGCACTTGAATGATCCGGTCTTTCTGAGCAAGTTCAGTTTCTAGTTTCTCAATTGCCTTTGCCTGCTCAAAGGCCACCTTTGATGCTTTTTATGCAGCCTTCGCCCACTCTTTATACTGGGTATAGATGTCGTGAATATAACCGTGCATTGTGTTCTCCACTTCTGAGGGAATCTTCTTCAAATGAGGGGGGGAGATGTAGCCGTCAAAACGTATATTTGGAAAAGCTTTCTTTAACTGAGCAATTCTAATTGCCCCTTCCCCAGTAGGCTCAGTGATAGCTTGTTTAATGATGACTGGAGGCTCAACCTCAGTTCTGTGGCGTTGCGACTCAAGCCGAGAAGTTTACGAAGATGGTTTGTGACGAGGGGGTTCTACCGGTTGTTTTCCCTAGCCTGAAGGTTGTGTAGGGGGGGGGAGGTCGAGGGGGTGGAGAACGCGATCGGGATCGATATCTCTGTTCTCTGTAATCCCTGTCTCTATCCCTCTCGTGGCATGTCTGACTAGAATAACCGCGATCATGGTTTCTATCATCCTCCCTCCGACGGGACTTATAATATGAGCTTGATGATTGGCATGCTGAGCGGAGACTGCCGAGCATAGACTCTCGCCCATTCATCGTGCTTGTAAAGTAAAAAAAGAACGGAGTTAGTGAATTCTCAAAACAGGCAACTTAAGGCTGGAAACCGTGTAGTGCCGTGAAGTGTATATGTGTGTGTAACCCCCCAACCAACCGGTAATGTCGGCCGCACTGATGGATAGAGACTCACTTAAATCTAGAGCACTTTGGAGCCCCTCCAATCCGATGTCGTATTGAAGTGAAACGTAGTCCGGAATCGGAATATCAGCAAGTCCTTCAAAAGGATTCTCTACTGGCGAGGGAGGAGCCTCCGAAATTATAACGCCGGAGGCTGGCAGAGATACAGTTATAGATTTCCATCTCGAAGATTTATGACGTTTGTGTGCAACTGCCTTGCCTTTTCTCTTTCCCTCTGAACCCTGAAGACTGTCAGAAGGCCCAGCCACGGGTTCGTTATTCGTAGGTGTATTCTTCATCACCTTCCTCGGCAATCACGACCCTGGGTGCTTTGCGCTTTACCCGCTTTGTCGGGACAGCCCTAAGCGTTCCCTCTAGTCTGATACTTTGGTTTCGTTTGATTAATCCAAGAATTCTCAAGTTCCTGTAGGTGAGCACCGACTCAATGTCTCTCATCTCGCTTGGAACTTCTTGGAGGACCCATACTATTTCTTTAAAATGCACGCCCTCAGGTCATGGAATTGCAGCTGTAAAGGAAAGAAGACATTAGTTTTAATATCAGCCATGATTATCTCATTAACTACTGGAAAATATTGTAGCACTTATGTCTGACTAACCACTGGCTAGCAAATCCTGGAGTACATCGAACATAGATCCACTCGGTTTTAAAGTAACTTAGCCTTGTCTAGGATCCCGTTACCACTTGACAATTTCTGACCGCCTCCAGGAACGTAAAAGAAGGGCTATCTCCCCGACTCTTGACATTAAATACGTATCTAATCTCGATCGGGATATGAGGTCGGAAAAGATGCTCCATAAATACAATGAACAGACTGTTGAGCAGAGCATATCCGTTCGGGTGTAACTGTGATGGGGCAATTCCAAAGAAAGACAACACTTCTCTAATGTACTGATGAAACCAAGGAAGCGTTCCTGCTGTACATGCATGGCGATTGAAGGCAGTAAACCCCTCAGGGGGAACATGCGGTCTATCATTTGGTCCCGGCAATAATACGTCGTCCAACGACAAACCGTGCCTTAGGCATATCCGTCCCAGCATGTCTTCGGAGACGTTGGATGGTACAAAATCTTATGGATTACCGATGAACCTGGCATCAGGTAGCTCGTCCGGAGCGGGATCTATAACATCGGCCGCAATGGCCGGTATCTCTATTACTAAGGGAAATGCACTCTGAAGCTCCTGCTGCTGTGAACTTGCAGACTCCATAGCTAATTAAACTTATTAAAAACCATCGTTAGATGATAATAATCCCGTGTATCCCCCGATGCGAAGTGTGTGAATGTGTTGTGCAGTGCAATGCAACGTAATACTTAAGAAAATTCACGGAAATAAAAAGAAAACATTCGAATGACAAGACTTTGAAATTCAACTGGAGTGACCGTCATCGCTGACCATCACAACCGTGCCATCCAGACCTTAGAGACCGATCCGAGTTACAGTTTGTTAAGATTTTGTTGAGTTACAGTTCCATCGACGAGCTTCGAAGGGCAGTCAAATGTGCAGTTCAACAGTCAAGTCCAATTATGCCAGATTGAAGTTCGCCGGAGTTAAGTGTTCAATTATTCAAAAATTTCATATCTATCAAGGTCAAGATGTGGATCGGTCGCCATAGGTTAAATTCGTATCGATCATAGTACGTCCTTTCGTATCGATCACCCAGAGGATATTTCGTATCGATGTAGTATCCTCCTTTTCGTATCGATCAACAAACAGTAGTTCAAATCGATCGAATTATCGATCTCCAGTTCTAAAATTCGTATCGATCAAGGCATATCGATACAAATGCCATTGGGTATCCATCGATACGAATGCCACCGTTAGTTGGTCGATACGAAGAGTCTGTCACCAACCGATATGGAGCGTTTCCTTTGTTCGATACGAAGCTTTGTCATGCCCAGATCGATACGATTCCTCCCATCGTCACAGGTCGGTACGAGTGTTTCTCTTTGTATCCCCACACTTCATCTTCTCCAAAGCCACACAAAGGCCGTCTTCTCCAAAGCCACCTCATTTCGACCATCCACGGCTGCCACTTCACCAGAATCGGCCACGAAAGCAAATGGAATGGCAAAGATTTCAAATCTCGTCATTTTCAATATGAATTCGTAGAATATTTACCTAAGTTAAGATGTAGTTACGAGAGATTAGGGGATTAATTTGATTTGGAGATGGAGACAGTTTTTCTTTCTTGAGTTCCTTATCGATGCGAAGACAAGAATAAAAGCAGAAAGCAAGTGGGAATTTTCTATGTCCTAAAAATATTTATATTAATATGAGACCAAGGGAAATGATTCGTCTCCCAGTTATGTCAACCGGTTAATAGCAGTCGTTTATGTTATCGATACGGGACATTGTTCGTATCCATCCACTCACATCAGCCAAGAAAATAGCTGTTCGCTTCCATCGTATCATCGATACGAAAGGACGATTTCACGTCCATCATTTTGAAAATCGTCTGAGTTCATATCCATCGATGTGAACTACATTAAAACAACAAATAAATTCGTGTCAATCGGCATCGATACGAAAACAATTTTTCGACCTTTAACATTCAAAGCACGTCATGTTCACATAAGACGTACTTTGAAGGGCAAATGTTATTCCGCCTTTTGGCAAGGCCGTGATACCAATGACTTAACTGAAAGCCGAGGACAGTTATCCTGAGGATTAGTCATACACAGGTTCACTATGGATGTCGATGAACTATGTCCGAATCCGGATCAAGCTACAATTGACAAGACATGACAAGTAAAGCTATGAAAGCCAACGTTCCAAATTTCAAGTCAATCGGAGTTCGTATGCTCAAGATATGGTCGATGCAGCTCAAGTGATCAAGCCGTTCATATCCATCGAAAAACCATGTTCGAGTCGATCTGTTCGAGTCGATCTGTTCGAATCCATCAATAACCACCTTGTTCGTATCCATCAAGAAACTAGCGAAAGTCCTTCTTCGTATCGTTCATGTTCGAATCCATCAAGTGCACTCGTCTTCGTATCGATCAGGGGAACTGCGCTCTTCGTATCCATCAGCTGAAAGGCCTTGTTCGTATCCATCAAGCCTCGGTCGTTCATATCCATCAAATTGGTTCAACTTCGTATCGATCAGGTGGAGTCAATTCGCATTGATCCCAATCGCACAGTTTGTATCGATCAATCAATGATTGATACGAACAAAATGGCCCTCAGCTATCAGTACGAAATAGCCCATGAGCATCGATACGAACAAAGCCACGGCAATATATATTTGCATGTTATTTTTGCATTAAAGAAATCATTTTGTTCTCTGACACACTTTTCTGCACATACTTTGAGGCTTATGTTCTACAGAGAATATATATAGTGTGAATAACTTTTGTTTGGAAATTCAACTTCTTTATATATATATATATGCAAGATTGTGTCATATGTATGTTACAATATAATGGCAGAATCAGCAGTTGTCTTGCATATGTATGTTAGGATATTTCAATAATCATTTTTTAATTTTAATTCAACATTCTAAACGAGAATTGGATAGACATAGATCAATGATCGTAAACTGAATCGCCACTCTTTTGCTAGACTTTTTGTTATAAAAATAATAATAGGACTGGAAATTCAGATGCAACAATTGAGAATGATATGAAAGATGACTTTATACAAGCATAATGAAAGAAATACTCTTTACAATGAAAACTCTCATAATCTAACACCCTACGAAAACTATTTAGATTTCATTCAAACTGGCTGTCTGGATTCAAGCACTTTATAGGACATGTGTGTTGAAAATTCAGCTAAAGTTAACATCAACAGTTTTATTTGTTTTGATTTTCCCAATATTTGTTTTGATGCTCAAATTCTCAGTTTTATTTTCTGTTGTGGTTCACGGCTTACATTTTTTTTTATTCTGTTGATTTTTTTATATATACTTGATACATTCATCACATTTTTGAAAATTTTTAGGTATATTTTTGCAGTTCATTCTCCAACATCGCAAATAGTTGATCTTAAAATTCGCATATGTAGTTGCAATCAATGGAAAGCGATGGGTTTTCCTTGTGCACATGCTTTGAAGTGTATTTCTTTAACTAGAAATTCTGTTTATGATTATATTGAGAATTACTTTACTGTTGAGTATTATCGAGCTTCGTATTCACATGTGATCAATCCTATTCCAACTTTTGATAAGGAAGCAATTGAAGCCGAAGAATCATCTACTATTCTTCCTCCTAAGCCTATTCGTGGAGCTGGTTGGCCTAAGATGAATAGAATTGAAGGGGCTGATTTTCGTGCTAAGCAAAACAGATGTGGAAAGTGTAAAAAATTAGGACATAATAGAAGGGGGTGTTCTTTGAATAATTGAGTTGAGTGTTTTAATCCAATTTATTTGATTGATTGTTCTTTGAATATTTTGAGTTGAATATTTGAATAATTGGGTATATTGAATTGTTGCTGATATGTTTCTGATTATTTTTTGTTTTAAGCAATTTTTATGTTTAATTGTTATTTGGTACACATTGTTGTTAGTTTTGTGAAAAGGATAAATTCATATATCTTTTTTTTGTTCTGCTATATAGCTTGTTTTGTGTTTTGATTTTGTTGGTGTGTGTGATTAATTGCTAGGTTTTGTTGGTGTATGGACTACCAAATGTCATTATAAGGCATCAGGTTATAATATGAACCTAAATAAGCTTTCAGAAGTTTGTGTATATTGAATACGCAGAATGTTAAATAGAAATGCATTCATGACATTGTAAGAGTAGAAATTATTTTTCTATCTGCATAATAACTAGATTGAAAGATACATCAATCTACCAAGTGTCCTTTGCTTTGAAGAAATTATTTTTCTATCATGTTACACTAATATTTTGGTATGTGTGAACTATTAGTTAAAAGATTGAATAATGCTAGCATGTTGTATGTTGTGATGAGAGTTTAAAATTTTTCCTTGTTATCTTTATCCGTGATTAAATGATTTTCAATCACAACATATTGCAAGTATATAGAAAGAGTTATCTAAGATACTAGGTGTTGTATTAATTTCATAAAATTAAGATTCCATAGTAAAACTGACAGCAACACCACTTGTATTATACTATTCTAGCCCAAGTTTGATTGATTATATGAAACTTTCTCAATAACTTGACAAATTTTACTTGCATTATTATGAGATCTGTAACCTTTTATTTGTGTAGCGATAATTTTTCCATAAATTCTCTAATCACTTTCTCCCCCTAAACTTTCAGGAATGAACAAACAGAATTTATACATAATATACTTTGAAAACAACAAGTTGTATAGGATTTACCTTAGGTTGTCAATCCTACAAATGTCATTGTCAGGGTGGCGACTTCAGTGCAACTGATACCATGAATCTAATCAATGTTTTTATCCATATCCTGAATAATCAGCTTAGTTCTGTAATATGGATGGACCAAAAGGTAAGTAAAAAATGTTTTATTCCCTTATATGCAGTGTTTCTTTCGGTGTATCTTGCATTTTGACAAACTTTTTAATTTGACACCTATTATCTTCCAATGTTAATTTAAAGTGGAGATTAACATTTCTTTTGCTTTTGTAGCTATAAGAATCAAGTAAACATGGTGAAAATTTAATAGTTTACCCTGTAACAATGTCATCTGCTTGTTTTCCGGCTGCTTGCTCTTGTAAAGACATAGGAGAATATGAAGAATGCTAAATAGTACATGAAATAATGTGAATATTGCTATACATATAAATTGGGAGACATAAAAACAATGCATACTGTAAAAGATTGATACAACATACTATTAATAACGTATTATTTTATGACATCAGAATATTATCAATAAAAGATAAATGCTTTTATCTTTCTTAACATAGCATTAGAAACAAATTAGCCATTAAAAATTCATGATCAATTATCAGAATTTCATCATCAAATTAACACCAGTTGTGTAATTACTTGCAGTTAACATCAGTAAATTCAAACATACTTCCTAAAATCTATCATCAAATAAAGTTTTAACAAATGTATGATAAAAAGACTATCAGACATTAAACAAATTGCTCCTATCATTCTCGGTTTGCATTTTTTGTAGCTGAAGCTGAGCTGCAAAAATTTTCAACTGTCCAGCAATATGGTTCGTTAGAGAGGATTTATTCAGCTATTTGCGCTCTAAATGCATTGAGTTGTTCAAGATTGATTTTTGATGTAGTCTCCTTTCCTTGTGCAATCTTTTGTATGAACATTATTACAAAAACTCCACAGTCGAACGTGTATTTGTTAATTTTAGTAATTTGAATATAATGATAAAACATATTATCTTTTGTTCATTTTGATAATGAATTGTATTTAGTAGTGTGTTTATCTAAGTGACAGTATGTGAATAATAATAGTATCTAATTGGCCTAGTTATCGTGTAACATGCATTTTGTATAAAAATCTCCACTATCTTCAAAATTACCCATTGCTTTGTTGAGCACAGTCAACATTTTTAAGCAATGTAGAGTTCCCCAGAATTATTTTCTCCCCTGCGTCTTCTAGCTCTTTATTAATGTTGTTTACTGATGCTTTCTGCCAAAAAAATATAATTTTTTTAGAATTAAGATAAATCTATTTATCTTTTTTATTTTCTGTGTATTTTTACTTACTACATTAATAGCAAACTTTGAGTGCCACTTCTTATGGTCTTAGATCTTGTGGTCAAGTGTAGAGAATTGTAATGGTTCCAAGTACATGATTCCACTACTCGTTCTAGCAAGCTCCAATGTTCGTTGCCGTAAAATAATATATTGCAACATAACGGATTTAGAAGTGTTTGTTTAATAAAAGGATTAAACATATCTCTTTTGATATTTTCCATGTTTCTGTCTGTTGCACTTTTCTGTGAAAAAATAATTTCAAAAAATTCATCTTACAAAGAAATTTTTAATTTGACATTATATTTCACTTACTATCATTATTGTGTTCACGTAGATAATGCTAGAACTTTGTTCTAATAATTTTGTTTTTCTGAACCAAAACCAATCGATAACCTACATTTCAAAAAGAAAATGGATTAAGTATAGAATTTATAATGAAGAAAAGTATAGTTTTTCTACTTACTTAACCAGAAATATATCCTCTATAGAGAAGTGCTTTAGTCATACTTTTTGTGATGGTGATGAAGTTTCCATCATCACAAGTAAATTCTTCATCACTGAAAACTTTGATGGTTGTTAATAGAAGAAATTAAGATTAGTACGTACTATGTTGTTTCTATTTATTTGTTAATAAAAGAAAATAACAACCTTTGTAGAAGTTTGTATGAAAAGATAAAGATAAATTAATTTATCTTTTTTAGTTTTGTTTAGTTTTTTTAATTTTTTAATTTGTAAATCATTAGATTTTGATGCTGAAATAAAAAGCTTTATTTGAGTTATATGTTGTTAACATATTGTACCATAAACAATATCTTATTGGAGTAAATCTATAAACAATATATGACCGTTGGAGTGTAAATTTTATGCGTGCCTTAATATTAAGGCTGAATTCAGAACTGTTGGAAATGCTCTTAGGTGAATTTGATACATATGTGATGGTGATCGATGATTTTAAAAACCTTATCTGATGTGAAGTTTTATTTGTTATTGAAAATTTTGCATAAAACATGGGTATTAAAGTAGCCATGCTTTTAAGGCACTTACAGTATAAAACATGGATTTGATCTCTTGCGTGACCGCTATTGGGGAATTCATGGACAAAAAAGGTCCATGACTTCTATATGACAAAACAAATATAGGTCGACTTGCAAATTCTATAACTTCTATATGACTTTAGTATTAGCCAAAAAAAAACTAGTATGTTTATGAAAATACCAATTCTATTTGTTTATACTATTTTTCCTAAACAATCCGCAGCAAAGGAATTCAGAGTTACTGAATTTGTAAATCCAAAAGAACATGACAAACCAATACAACAAGTCATTGTTGATCTTACTGATTTTGGTTTTTACTGTTAGCTTTGAGTACATCTTCCGTCTTTTTATTACCATTGCATAAATTTGTGTAGTCGGTATCGTATATAATTAACAAACCTAAAAATGAAAAGATAAAGATAAATTATTTTTTTTTTTAGTTTTGTTTAGTTTTTTTTTTTATTTGTAAATCATCAGATTTTGATGTTGAAATAAAAATCTTTATTTGAATTATATGTTGTTATCATATTGTACCATAAACAATACCTTATTGGAATAAATCTATATTTAAGTAAATTGAGGGAAAAGTAGTTTAGTTACTTACTTGTTTCCTCCAAGAATTTTGAATTTTTTTAAACAATTTCTTTTTGTTCTTCAGTAACATAATTGAGGAGTGAAGATTTCTCAACATTCCTTGGCTTCTTCTTTTTTTTGTTCTTTTAGGACAACATCTTCAACAAAAATAGGATTTTCGGGAGCAGTTTCTTGAGCAGGTACTTTCAGATTGTCAGATTTTAAACTACCTTGTGTCTACTCTTCTAGTATGAAATCTTGAGTTTGCATTATATCAAAAGTTGGAAAAATTAGCAGAACTGTTTATGTGAATTATACCAACAATTTTTCTTTTTTTCTTACCTATTTCAGCTTCAGTTTTTTCCTTCAAATCATCTTTTTCCTCACATCATGCTCTTCTAAATTTTCCAACTTCTGGAGCTTCTTTTCAAGAATCTGGATTCTTTTTTCAGCCATTTCTCTTAAATGACTTTCCTCATTTAATTGTTCTGCAACATTTTTCATCTCAGTAGTCAAAAAAGTGACTTTTGACTCTAGCTCCTTTATGCTACTAGCACATTCTTTGGCATATTTTTTCAGACTCGTGACTTCCTGACGCTCATCTAATTTTCTTTTCTTGGTTTGGTCTTCTTCCACCTCAATAGCTTTTATTTTATTTGAAAGAAATTCTTTCTCTTCTTTTATTACATTTGGAAAAAAAATTCTGCAAGGAATATATTTAAAGTTAAGCTTGGACATGTACTGTCATTCAAGTACTAGACAAGTTACACTCAACCGGTTTTGAGGTAGTATAGTCCTGACCTAAATAATTAATGAACATGGTTATTTTCTAGAATCAAAGACTTATATAATAGAATAGGGGTAGTCCCACCTCCTAGAATGTGAGAAGTTGATTGTTTCTATTTTCTATCACGTCAGTTATGGACTCCCTACTTGTTATTATTATTAGCTATTTATAAAAATTAGCACCCTTAACTAATGGGAAAAAGTGTAATACCTCAAACTTATAAAGTGGAATTTGACTTCAGTATTTTAGCCTTTAATATAATATTGTTATGCAATTCACATAGAGGGACGATCTTGTATAAGAACCAACTCAAACTAGCTTAATTTCTATACTCATTTTGTTTTCTGTTATTTAGGCCACTAACATTCCAAGAAATGGCATTCCAAGAAATAAAATAAAAATGTACAGTTAAATAAAAAAAACTAGCATACCTTGTCATTGTCAACTTCAGTGAGGTCCAAATTTTTCAGTTTTGATAAATCCCAATTTCTCATTCTTGGGATTTTGGTTTGCAGATTTTCCTTCTCATCAATTATTTGTGTTTCTTCACAAAACCAGTACTGCAAGAAAAGATAAATAGATTTATATTTTTGTAATAAATATACATTTGAATATATTTATATTTAGTTAAAGTTATGAAAGCATACCAGTAACACCATAGTACAGCCTGGTGTACTTCTTGGATCAGCATGATACTTTTGAACATTTTTCAATACATTTTCACATATTTCCCGTGGCCAGGAGATTGAATTCAATTTTTTTAAACTGAACAACTTCGGCAAGAAACCCCATTGCATATAGCTTTGGTTGTTTGGAAAAAGGAAAGTTATAACTAGAAATAATAACAACAATTTGACTAAATCTTCATTCCCTTTTTCCTCTTCTAACATTGTATTCAATCTTTTTGTTACTGTTTTTTGGCTGATTATGTCTTCTTCTTGAAAATTGGCACTTAAAAATTGGAGAAACTTTCCATAGCTGAGGCTTTGTTAGAAGTTGGTATAGGAAATAAGTCTTATCCAGCTAATGGCATTCCGAATATTAGACTGACTTCTTCAGGACTTATTTTCAGAAATTTTTGTAACGACCCGTAATTTTCGATAATTAAAAATTATTAATTTAATAAAGTTTTGTAATTTAATGTTGGAAGAAATAAAATTTATGAATTTATAATAAAAATATAACTGAAATAAAGTGAAATAGTATTAATTTAAGGTAATTGGCAACTACTTTAAATGTAATTACAATTAATTAAAAGTATTAAAAAGTTAAAATTTATGTAGGTTGTAAATGAATTATAGTAATGCATGTATTAATGGATAATTGGATTAAAAAGAGCAATTGATAATTCAATTATTGATTAATTAATGAAATAAGGTATAATTAATTGTAATTGATAATAGTAGTGGAGTAGTAGTAGTAGTTATAACAACTGTTTGTAAACAATAAACTTACAAATGTTATTAAATGTAGTAACTGTGACAATTATTGTTTGTTGCCAATGTATTTAATCAATTGCAGTTAAATGTAAGTTAAATGTTACATAAAGTGAGTTAAGACAATAACTGCAAATTGTGAATGTAATAAAATGAATGGAAATGTTAATTTTATTCATAAGGTAATAATTGATTTAATAAAAGAATGAAACCAAGATAAATAAATTAATTGGGATTTTAAATTACAATTAATGTGAAAAGTCGACAAAATTTCAATTTTAATGGAAATATAGTAGTTAATACAAATAAAGGATGTAAATTGAAGAATATTAATGTAATGAAATATAAAACAAATGTTAACTATGTTATTTGATTTATATTTGATTGAAGATAAAGGTTGAAATCAAATTAAATCGATTTATTGGGATTAAATTTTTATTAATTGGATTTAATTATAGTGGAAATTGAGCACTGTAATTAGTGTAATAACCAACACTGAATTGTTATATAAACTTGTATTAAGTCATTGTGAATGTCTAAATGATTAAAAGTGATGAAATTTGTTAACTATCAAATTTGAATGAAAAGGTGATTTAATTAATTAATTATTTATTTATTTAATTAACGTGAAAATAGCCATTTTGGCAACTGTCTCGAATTTCGACGAAACCAGTTTCATTGGATCCGTAATAGTGAATTATTGTAGGATTTCAAGTTTCATAGCGATCGGACGTGTCGTTTGATCGTACAGACTCGAAATGCCTAGAAATCAATTTAATTGAAATAAATTAGAAATAAACTGATTTTAAGCTAACTTCTTCATACGATGGAATTTGGACTAGAAACCTGTTCCATTGAGTTTAAATTTATAAAACATCTATTTTGATATATGGGAGGACCTATTTTCGTTCCGGAGACAGAACGGGCTTTTCGGGTCATTTATCGTTCGACGTGTAAATAAATCTTGTCCATTCATTCTATTTCTGATCTACCTATAAATAGTCCGTTATAAACCCTAGCTACTTCTTATTCTCATTTACAGTACGTACAATTCTCTCAGGCTATCTCCATCCTCTAATGGCAGAAACAAATTCCCAAATTGCAAATTCAATTTCAAATTCAAATCCAAAAATCAAACTCCTCAAAATATAGCAAATTATATATTGATTTGAAGCTCACAACAAGCGCAGGTCAAATCTGCAGCTTGTTTTTTATTCTGGGTTCCAGTGTGGCCGGAATTGGGCGAATTAATCTCGGTCGTTCATCGCGTGGTGATGGATGTCGACCGATCGTCAAATTGGTTTGGGGGTTTGGTAGAGATTGCTGAAGGGAGTTCAACGCCGATGGCCTTGTCGCATATTTTGGACGGAGGTGGCCGTATTGGGTGAACTAGGGTTCAAAAACCCTAGCTTCTAGGCGGCGGTGCATGGCACTTCAAGTGACCGGAAGGGGTCTGATAGGGTGCGATCGACGGAGGATGGGGAGGCGGTCCCGATGGAGGCAGCGATGTTGGCTAATAGGGTCGGAGGATGGCGAATTTGACGGTCAAAATTGGTGAAAGGCGGGCTTGGTTGGGTTCTCGCGTTCATCCTAGGCTGTGTAGCATGGTCAAGATGCTGACGTGGCGTGAGTTGTTTTGCCCTTTAGTTTTGTCTATTTTAAATTTTAAAATTTTGATTTTCAATGTTCTATAATACATAACTTTTACATAATAGGTCCGCTTCACATGTGGTTTATTTCTTTGGGATCATATCGAAATTCCGGACATTTTGACGCTAGTTTGAACGAATTCAGAGAGTGTTTGAATTTTGGGCCTATTTTGGATTATAATTCGATTTAAAATCAAAGGTGAGTGTTTTAACCGACTCACGACTTCTAAAATTTTTATGTTAGTTAAATTAAATTTGTGATGTGTTTAGGAATTTATTTATTGTTATTGGGTATATTTAGATCGTTATTCCAGTTGATTTGAATTTAATTGTCATATAAATTTATGATTGGATTTAAATTTCCAGTTAATTACCTGTAAATGATAATCTGTTATTTGTCGTAATTTATTGGTTGAATTGAATGATGATTTTGATGGATGTTCGATTGTTGATATTGGATGATTGGATGTTATATTTAATTTATATATTGTTATCACTCTGCAAGTTCCTTTAGTATTATTAGGAAAATCACTATGGATTGAAATGATATATACTCAAACGATCTATAGATTAGGGAAAAATCATTATGGGTTGAAATGATATTTTCGAGCGATTTTATAGATTTTTAAATAATTCGGGATTGCGGTTTGATATGATATATAACCATAAAATTTTAAATTGTGAATTGAAATGATAAATATCCGTATTACTTGACCCTTGGGTAGGAAATTATATACGGACACCGGATTGGTTAAATTAAAAGATTTTTTTTGAATCTTTGAAATTTTGAATTCAGTTAACAAGTATTTTGAAAAGAAATTGATTTATATAAAATGAAGTATTTTCGATAACCCAAATATTATTGCTAAAAGGGAAATTGATTTAATAAAGTTTTCAAGAATTTAAATTGGAATTTCAAGGATGATGTGTTGAATAAAAATGAATATATCGGAAGTGAGTTATTGGAAATGTTTGGATATAACTTTGAAATCTATTTAACTAATTTAAACTATTTTACCAATTTAAACTATTTTAATTTATTTAATCTATTATAACCTATTTAATACAATTTAATCTATTTTAAACTAATTACTTATTTAATCTATTTTAAATCCTTTTAAAATAATTTAAATCTACTTAATCTATTTTAAAATTTTATTTAATCTATTTTAAAATCTACTTAATATAATTTAAATCTATTTAATCTATTTTAAAATTTATTTAATCTATTTTAAAATCTACATAATATAATTTAAATCTATTTAATCTATATTTAAATCATTTTAAACCAATTAAATCAAATTTCAATCTATTTAAACTATTTTACTATTTAAACTATTTAAACTATTTAAACTATATAAACTATTTATAATTACCTAAACTATTTTCTAAAAGTTCAGACTGTGAAAGGTTGAAGTATTTATATCTAAATCCTCAATGATGATATAACCTAAGTTGGAATTTGAAACTGATACCTTTTCGTGAAATGACATATTTGAGTGAATAAGATGATTTTTAAGGAATTTGAAACTGATACCTTTTTGTGAAATGACATATTTGAGTGAATAAGATTATTTTTAAATAAAAATTTAATAAACCGAACTTATCGATAATTTCAAAAGTGAATATGATTTGAAAGTGAATATGGTTTGAAGTGAATATGATTTCGAAAGAGATATGTTTTGAAATTGAATATGATATTTTGATATAAATTGTGAATTGACTTTTGAAATGTAAAAGAACCATCCGGTGTGAAATAAGTGTTTGGTTGTTAAAGAGACCAGGATCAGATATTGTCATACTCTCTGCCAATACCGAAAACCACTTTAACAACTGTGTACGTGGTGGAGATTCCAGAAATGAAGCAGGATGGTTTGGCGAACGATTTATGTATAAGGTATGGCGTAACCCTCACTCCCGTGAGTCAGCTTAGATGTGACTAAAACAGGAGCCATGCCGGGCCAAGTGAGGTCGCACCTCCGATTGGACACATTTCTTCGATACCATATTATGACTTTGTGATAATTTTGTGGCCACCCTTTGATTTTGATTACAGGAGTGTATTCCGAGGTAGGCGGTAGTAGCTGCTATGCGTTACCACCAGTCTGGATCCGCAATTGGTATATCTACCCTGGCATTGCCTCGAGTGTCGTGTTCACATGCCCTAGCGCGCCTTCTACGAGTTTGTTTTGTACCATACCTATGGAGTGCCCTCTGGGTAAACCTCCAGTTTATGGAGGAGCGTACGGTACTGTATAGACTATGAGAATATATAAAATGTGTTAAGGGGGATATGGGTAACGCCTTAACGCTATTTTAATACTTTTACTTTACTATAGACATATTATAATAGCGTATTGTACTACATAGTAGATAGTTTAACGGATCCTTAGGAGATGTGAATCCCGAACATCTCTTAAATTATTGCACTCACGTTAGACACTGGATAGGAGATGTCAAACCCCGTAAACATCTCTGACGCCGTCACACGTATATTTACCTTTGATTTAACTTACATAAGATCTTTTAGTTCTAACTTGAGTGTTTTGTTTTTTTTTTCAATTCGCTCGGGTCAGCCTGAGCATTTCAAGGTTGAAGACCTTATTTCTAGAAGATAAAGATTAAAATTTGTACTATTATTATTTATGATATGTATTCCACTGCATCATGTTGTACCGCTGCATTTATTTATTTATTCTTGTTTATGTAACTTTGATATTTGTGTTGTAAAGAATAACCAAATGTATTTATAAAACAGCTTCATGAACTGTTATTTGATTATTACATTTTTTCATTCCGCTACAAGTATGTATTTGTTTTATTTCTTTCTCTTTTTCTTATTTACCCCATAACAATCTGCCTTTTTGAATGGTTTGAGTCTGATATGTGTGTCTTCTTAAAACATCCAAAAAGGCAGGTCGTTACAGTTAGTATCAGAGCTTTGGTTTAGCGATAACCTTAGCTTTGTGGGGTCTGACTCATATTAAATAGGGTAGTAATACCCTATGATGAGTTGTTGGGTATATATATTAGAGAGCGTATTTTTTAGTGTTATAAAAGGTTTTTATATTGTGTTAATTTGTTCCATTTGGTATTTATAAATTCTGGTCGGTACATAGGACGCTTTGACATCGATTGGAATTTCGAAACCCTTAATAGGATAGACCGACACAATATTGTTTTGAAATATAGGTAAATGAAATAATTTTTCTATTATATATATTTTGTATATAAAACAATAAATTTTATAAATGATATAGTTGTATGTAATATGTTGGTTGTTAGGTAGAGAAATTTATAAATACTGATTGAAAAATAAGATTTACAAATAAAATAAATATAAATTGGAAATTTTAGAACTTCAGTTCCGGGATATTTAAAATTTCTTTCAAAATATTTTGGAATATAATATTTATATTATTTGGAAGTATTTTCAAATATAATATTTCAATATGATTTGAAAGAAATGTTTAGAAGAATTTTGGAAGAAAATAAGTTCTGTACTCCCCTCTCTGTCGCTGGAAAATAATTTTGGTGATAAGTGCACGCATCATCGACGTTCATTTTTGAGTTTCGAAGTGGGAAGACTATTGTAGTAGTTATACTGCACATCTGTTTTGATTAATCAATCTTAATTTTAAATCCTAGAGTTTGACATGATATATATATATATATATATATGTAAGTTATGAGTATATATATGTTATTTTAAATGATTGTATATATTATTTTAAAATAACTAAAATGAAATCCAGTTGTTTAGTTCTTAAGTTTTGGTAAATTAGAAAGCAAAATTATTATAATGAATGGAATCTTGACTATATTAATAATTAAAAGCTTCTAAAATGAAAATAAGAAATGTGATATTAAAATGATTAATGAAATAGATAAGAGATTTAAAATTTGTATACTGTAAATAAAATGGAAATGAAAATAAGGAAATGTATCTATTGAACATTTTGATTTAAAATAAATATGAAAACTTGGGTAACCTTTTATTGCATTCTAAAAGACACACACACACACACACACACACACACATATATATATATATATATATATAACTTACCAAAATATTAAAAGTTGTAATGTTAAATAGAATATGTGTGCTACTAATTAAAGGGAATAAAAGTAAATGAGGTAATAAAATGATTATGAACTTAGGTTAACATTTTTAAGCTATTTATAATCAGATTGAATGGGAAAGGTTAATACTGTAAGTACATACTTATAAACTTGAATTTATATTGAAACCATTTATAATTAAAATAAGTAATATAAAAAAGTGAATGATTATAACTTTAGAAAACATTGAAATGACTTAAAATGGATTTAATATCCAACAACACGATATATATGGAAAAATGAATGTAAAAAGAAATAATCTATAAATGGTAAAATGGAATTGTAAAGAAATTTACCTATAATTAATAATTGAAATAAAAATAACTTATTTAAGCAATGAATGTAAAGTAATAAAATAAAAGAAAATGACATTGTATGAATAAAGGAGAAATGAACTTTTGTAAGTGATAATGAAATTAAATTAATGAAAATAAATATTATATGAATGAGAAAAGAAAGGTAAAAGATGGAAAAAAAATCAAACTAAATTGTAAATGTGAAGTAGACTGAAATAAAATGTATACTATACTCCAATAATGACTTCATTATGATCTAAATAATTGAAATAGATATAACTTATGTAAGTAAAGAATGTAAATTAATGAAATAAGCCTTACATGAATGAATGAAAATTAACATTTTGTAAGTAATGAATGTGAATTAAAGAAAGTCATTGTATGAAAAAAGAATGAACAATAAATGATGTGAAAGAGATAAATAGGGTAAATTTAAAAATGTGTTGAATTCTTTGTTTGTTTGGCTTATGGATTGGTTGGGAAAGGATGCTGCTATTTTGTATAGAGATGTATAAATAATCTATTGAGTCTTATCTACGACTGTTGAGTGTATGGTTTACTTAGTAGTTTATTTATCATTTTTACATGATTAGAAGTTCTTAACCCAATCAAACCATTTGTTTTGGTTGAAATGGATGGATGATTGTTTCTTGGTTGAAATGATGTTTTTACTGTTTGTTTGCAAATGATTATTGTGATGTTTTGTTTGTTAATTATTGAGACAACTTAAATATTTCTCTTTTATATAATTATTAGCTTTTTTGGATTATATAAGTGAAATACAGGTTTATGGAAGCAATTGCTACTGCTTTTGGCTTCATAAAATAAGCGTTATTTGCCCGACAAATAGGTACGTTCTCGGATTACGGTTTTATAGCGATGTTATATTATTTTCCTGTGGTTTGGGATATTTTATTTTGAAAAATATGACGTATATTGTTATTATTGATATTATTATTTCTCCTAGACATCTCCGTACAAAGGAGACTCTGCCGAATTTTTCCGTGAAATTTTGGACTTAGAAAATTTTGTGAAATGTTTTCCAAACTTTTATTTACTTAAGTATGAAATAAATTAAGTACTTATAATTTGATATATTTTATTAAAATTATTTAATTATGTAAATTAATTGTTTATAAATTTAATATTTTGTATAAGATATTTTGGATAAGATATATTAATTTCTTAATTCCTTCTTTCCTTTTTTCCTTTTCGTGGACGAAAATTTTTGAGTGAGGGAGAGTGTAACGACCAATAATTTTCGATAATTAAAAATTGATAATTTGATAAAGTTTTGTAATTTAATTTTGGAAGAAATAAAATTTATGAATTTATAATAAAAATATAACTGAAATAAAGTGAAATAGTATTAATTTAAGGCAACTGGCAACTACTTTTAATGTAATTACAATTAATTAAAAGGATTAAAAAGTTAAAATTTATGTAGGTTTTAAATGAATTATAGTAATGCATGTATTAATGGATAATTGGATTAAAAAGAGCAACTGATAATTCAATTGTTGATTAATTAATGAAATAAGGTATAATTAATTGTAATTGATAATAGTAGTGGAGTAGTAGTAGTTATAACAACTATTTGTAAACAATAAACTTACAAATGTTATTAAATGTAGTAACAGTGACAATTGTTTTTTGTTACCAATGTATTTAATCAATTGCAATTAAATGTAAATTAAATGTTACATAAAGTGAGTTAAGACAATAACTGCAAATTGTGAATGTAATAAAACGAAGGGAAATTTTAATTTTATTCATAAGGTGATAATTGATTTAATAAAAGAATGAAACCAAGATAAATAAATTAATTGGGATTTTAAATTACAATTAATGTGAAAAATCGATAAAATTTCAATATAATGGAAATATAGTAGTTAATACAAATAAAGGATGGAAATTGAAGAATATTAATGTAATGAAATATAAAACAAATGTTAACTATGTTTTTAGATTTATATCCGATTGAAGATAAAGGTTGAAATCAAATTAAATCAATTTATTGGGATTAAATTTTTATTAATTGGATTTAATTACAGTGGAAATTGAACACTGTAATTAGTGTAATAACCAACACTGAATTGTTATATAAACTTGTATTAAGTCATTGTGAATGTCTAAATGATTAAAAGTGAAGAAATTTGTTAACTATCAAATTTGGATGAAAAAGTGATTTAATTAATTAATTATTGATTTATTTAATTAACGTGAAAATAGCCATTTTGGCAACTATCTCGGATTTCGACGAAACAAGTTTCATCGGATCCGTAACAGTAAATTATTGTAGGATTTCAAGTTTCGTAGCGATCAGACGTGTCGTTTGAACGTACGGACTCGAAACGCCTAGAAATCAATTTAATTGAAATCAATTTGAAATAAGATGATTTTAAGCTAACTTCTTCATACGATGGAATTTGCACTTGAAACTCGTTCCATTGAGTTTAATATTTTCGAAAACATCTATTTTGATATATGAGATGGCCCATTTTCGTTCCGGAGACAGAACGGGCTTTTCGGGTCATTTATCGTTCGACGTGTAAATAAATCTTGTCCATTCATTCTATTTCTGATCTACCTATATATAGTCCGTTACAAACCCTAGCTACTTCTTATTCTCATTTATAGTACGTACAATTCTCTCGGGCTATCTCCTTCTTCTAATGGCAGAAACAAATTTCCAAATTGCAAATTTAATTTCAAATTCAAATCCAAAAATCAAACTCCTCAAAATATAGCAAATTATATATCGATTTGAAGCTCTCGGCAAGCGCAGGTCAAATCTGCAGCTTGTTTTTCGATCTGGGTTTCAGTGTGGTCGGAATTGGGCGAATTAATTTCGACCGTTCATCGCGTGGTGATGGACGTCGACTGATCGTCAAATTGGTTTGAGGGTTTGGTAGAGGTTGCCGAGGGGAGTTCAACGCCGATGGCCTTGTCGCATATTTTGGACGGAGGGGGCCGTATTGGGCGAACTATTGTTCGAAAACCCTAGCTTCTAGGCCGCGGGGCACGGCACTTCAGGTGACCAAAGGGGGTCTGATGGGGTGCGATCGACGGAGGATGGGGAAGCGATCCCGATGGAGGAAGCGACGTTGGCTAATAGGGTCGGAGGATGGCGAATTCGGCGATCAAAATTGGTGAAAGGCGGGCTTGGTTGGGTTCTCGCATTCGTCCCAGGCTATGTAGTGTGGTCAAGGTGCTGATGTGGCGTGAGTTGTTTTGCTCTTTTGTTTTGTCTTTAAAATTTTGATTTTCAATGTTCTATAATACATAACTTTTACATAAGAGGTCCGCTACACACGCGGTTTGTTTCTTTGGGATCGTATCGAAATTCCAGACATTTTGACGCTAGTTTGAACGAATTCTGAGACTGTTTGAATTTCGGGCATATTTTGGATTTTAATTCGATTTAAAATTAAAGGTGAGTGTTTTAACCCACTCACGACTTCTAAAATTTTTTATGTTAGTTAAATTAAATTTGTGATGTGATTAGGAATTTATTTATTATTGTTGGGTATATTTAAATCGTCATTCTGATTTGAATTTATTTTGAATTTAATTGTGATATAAATTTATTATTGGATTTAAATTGCCAGTTAATTACCTGTAAATGTTAATCAGTTATTTGTCGTAATTTATTGGTTGAATTGAATGATGATTTTGATGGATGTTTGATTGTTGATATTGGATGATTGGATGTTATGTTTAATTTATATATTGTTATCACTCTGCAAGTTCCTTTAGTATTATTAGGAAAATCTCTATGGGTTGAAATGATAATACCCGAACGATCTATAGATTAGAGAAAAATCGTTATGGGTTGAAATGATAGACTCGAGCGATTTTATAGATTTTTATATAATTCGGGATTGCGGTTTGAAATGATATATAACCGTAAAATTTTAAATTGCGGATTGAAATGATAAATATCTGTATTACTTGACCCTAGGGTAGGAAATTATATACGGACTCCGGATTGGTTAAATTAAAATATTTTTTTTGAATCTGTGAAATTTTGAATTCATTTAACAAGTATTTTGAAAAGAAATTGATTTATATAAACTGAAGTATCTTTGATAACCCAAATATTAATGTTGAATGGGAAATTGATTTAATAAAGTTTTCAAAGAATTTAAATTGGAATTTCAAGGTTGAAGTGTTGAATAAAAATGAATATATCGGAAGTGAGTTATTGGAAATGTTTGGATATAACTTTGAAATCTATTTAACTAATTTAAAATATTTTATCAATTTAAACTATTTTAATTTATTTAATCTATTATAACCTATTTAATACAATTTAATCAATTTTACCTATTTTAAAATAATTACTTATTTAATCTATTTTAAATCCATTTAATATAATTTAAATCTATTTAATCTATTTTAAATTTTTTTTAATCTATTTAAAAATCTACTTAATATAATTTAAATCTATTTAATCTATTTTAAAAAAATTAATCTATTTAAAAATTTCCTTAATATAATTTAAATCTATTTAGTCTATTTAAATAATTTTAAACCAATTAAATCAAATTTCAATCTATTTAAACTATTTTTACTATTTAAACTATTTTACTATTCAAACTATTTGAAACTATATAAACTATTTATATTTACCTAAACTATTTTCTAAAAGTTCAGACTGTGAAAGGTTGAAGTATTTGTATCAAAATCCTTGATGATGATACAACCTAAGTTGGAATTTGAACCTGATACCTTTTTGTGAAATGACATATTTGAGTGAATAAGATGATTTTTAAATAAAAATTTAATATACCGAACTTATCGATAATTTCAAAAGTGAATATGATTTGAAAGTGAATATGGTTTAAAGTGAATATGATTTCGAAAGAGATATGTTTTGAAATTGAATGTGATATTTTGATATAAATTGTGAATTGACTTTTGAAATGTAAAAGAACCATCTAGTGTGAAATAAGCGTTTGGTTGTTAAAGAGACCGGGATCGGATATTGTCATAATCTCTGCCAATACTGAAAACCACTTTAACAACTGTGTACGTGGTGGAGATTCCAGAAATGAAGTAGGATGGTTTGGCGAGCAATTTCTGTATAAGGTATGACGTGACCCTGTCTCCCGTGAGTCAGCTTAGATGTGACTAAAACAGGAGCCACGTCGGGCCAAGTAAGGTCGCACCTCCGATCAGACACATTTCTTCGATACCATATTATGACTTTGTGATGATTTGGTGGCCACTCTTTGATTTTGATTATAGGAGTGTGTTCCGAGGTGGGCGGTAGTAGCCGCTATGCATTACCAACAGTCCGGATCCACAATTGGTATATCCACCCTGGCATTGCCTCGAGTGTCATGTTCACATGCCCTAGCACGCCTTCTACGAGTTTGTTTTGTACCATACCTATGGAGTGCCCTCTAGGTAAACCTCCAGTTTACGGAGGAGCGTACGGTACTGTATAGACTATGGGAATATATAAAATGTGTTAAAGGGGATATGGGTAACGCCTTAATGCTATTTTAATACTTTTACTTTACTATAGACATATTATAATAGCGTATTGTACTACATAGTAGAGAGTTTAACGGATCCTTAGGAGCTGTGAATCCCGAACATCTCTTAAGTTATTACACTCACGTTAGACACTGGACAGGAGATGTCAAACCCCGTAAACATCTCTGACGCCGTCGCACTCATATTTACCGTTGATTTAACTTACATAAGATCTTTTAGTTCTGACTCGAGTGTTTTGTTTTTTTTCAATTCGCTCCGGTCAACCTGAGCATTTCAGGGTTGAAGACCTTATTTCTGAAAGACGAAGACGAAGATTTGTACTATTATTATTTATGATATGTATTCCAGTGCATCATGTTGTCCTGCTGCATTTATTTATTTATTTATTCCTGTTTATGAAACTCTGATATTTGTGTTGTAAAGAATAATTAAATGTATTTATAAAACAGCATCATGAACTGTTATTTGATTATTATATTTTGTCATTCCGCTGCAAGATTTTGTATTTGTTTTATTTCTTTCTCTTTTTATTATTTACCCCATAACAATCTGCCCTTTTGAATGGTTTGAGTCTGACATGTGTGTCTGCTTAAAATGTCCAAAAAGGCAAGTCGTTACATTTGTTTCCAATTCTGAAAGAATTTTCTTGTACATCAAAAGAAGTAGTGATGTCATCTAAATTCGAAGCCCTTTTTCTTAAATCTTGTCATGCTATTGAATCTCTAAGAAATACATTAAAGAAGTTTTTGAATGGTGTTTTTTCTATATAAGCTGTTGCTTCCGGTGAAAGAATGTTTTTCTCCTTTATGATTGACAGCACTTTATAGATTGCATCCAAATTACATCTATATGTACATGTGTACTGCTGCATTTTCTACTTTTTGCCTTTATTTTTATTTCATACTAATCGACATCATCTGAATCAGTAGTTTCTTCAGCCAGTTGTTGTGAAATTGTTTTTTCTTCATAACAGTTTTCTAATTCATTATGTTTGAAGTCCTTATCTGTCAAGACTTCTTTTTCATAAGCATCAGCTAGTTCCTGTATTGGTCCAGTTTGATCCTACATTTATGAAAATAATATAATCAATTGGGAGGTAAAAATAACAAGTTCATCAAAAAACTGCACAAAAATTTGAAAAAAAATATAATATGCTTTATCTTTTTAATTGTTTTGTATTTTTTGGGATTAAGATATTTTTTGGGATTAAGATATTTTTTAGTATATAAGTACCTCTTTTTTCAAAAAAAAAAAGATAAAGCACTTTTTTAGTATATAAAGTACCTCTTTTTTCAAAAAAAAAAGATACAAATTAAATACAACAGGTTTTTTTGTAAGGAACAAATGTTTGAAATTTTTCTTTACAACAGTTTTAATTTGCACAGTTTAAAATTTTCTTGTTATACATGACATGCAGACATTTTGTCTATTAAATATTGTTTTCAATTTTAAGATCATTACGATCAACATGTATATTGATATACAATTATAATATAAGTTTCTAAGTTGTTTCCATTCGTGAATCCATATTTTAACCAAAATTATACTGATATTGCTTTTCTTCAACAAGTGACTATAGATAAAATATAGAAACAAATGGAATTGCTAAAGTAGAATGTGTACATTCTGTACTGTCACTTCATACAACCATAAGTTTTCACATTAATAATAAACTGGTTGTTATAATGTTGCAATTTCATTGTAGTGCTTAAGTTGTGGATCTTCACTAGTTTATCAATGAATAATTGTTCTTTCACAAGGTGAATATCAGACATCTTAACTGAACATTACAGTGAATATTATTGAGGAATTTTTTGATAATAATGGCTATGCTAAGTTAGTTAGCAAGTTAAACAAAATAAGACTAAAGGTGAAAATTAATAAAATAGAAAAGTGAATATTCACAACTGAAAATCAACAAGCATCATTTGATGAAATGAAAATTAACAATTAGAAGCAAGTGAAGAAAATTTCAAAATTTGTCCACAGGAATTTGTATAGAAAGATAATCTGCTTTATCTTTTTTAGTTGTCTAAGTAATGGTCAATTAGAAATTTGAAAACTTAGAGAGAACCAAACACTAAATAGCCAATATTCACATTAAGAACATGTTTTCAAATAACTAAACATCTTTGTTAACATTCATAGTTTAGAACAGTCAACATTCAGAATCAAAAACATTTTTAGGGAGAAGCAATTTTGGTTGTGGTTTCAGTAGGTAGTTGTAAGGTCTGGTTGTAGATAGTTGAAGTTTTGGGGCAATATAGCAACTTAATCGGTTCTGAGGTGTAATTGAGGGGTGAAGATTGAAGTGGTATTGAAGAGGGTGAGTGGATGATAAAATTTATTATTAAAGTAGTTAAGATGTATTGTTGAGGAGCTGTTGTCCTTATTTCAGGTTGTAGTTTGGATGTGGTATGAGGATGTCATATTTCAGGCATAGATTTGACTTCAAATGTATTGGATGGCGATTGGTAAAAAAGTTGTCTGAGCAGTAATAGATTGAACTTTGTGAGGAAATTGATGGATGGCGAAGTTGTGGTTATAGAAGGTAGAGAAGAAATAGATGGTGACAAGGAAGGAGCAATGGGTGACAAAGATCAAAGGTTGTATGGATATTGGAAATAAGAGACATAAATAGGAACAGCAATGATAAATGTAAAACACTAAGTTGAAAATGCAATAACAACAGTAAAAACACAAAAATGATCAATGTAACAGCTCATGAACACCATAAAGTGAGTGAATAAAGATATTAATGTGCACATATCAATGAAAACAGCGAACGGAAAATAGTGAATGGATATTGGAAAATTTCATAAAAAAATGCAACACAATAACAATAACAAAAAATGGATGAAAATAGTGAATGAATATTGAAAATTGTGGTAAAAAAATGCCAAAATATCTATAGGAATTTTTACGAAAAGATAATATGTTTTATCTTTTTTAGTTGGTTTAAGTTTTTTTGAAATTATGCTACTTTATAAACACTACAAAGTGAATGAATAAAGAGTCTAATGTGCAAATAGCAAACAAAAAAGTGAATAGAAAGTAGTAAATAAATTTGTACTTTTTTTTTGAGAAAAATGTGTGATCTTCTAGAATTAGAGGAGAGCAAACATAAATTTGTACTTTTTATTAATAACTCTTAAAATAGAAGATGCAACAGAAAAATAATAACAAATAGTGAATAAATGTGGTGAATGGAAATTGCAAACTAGACTAAAGAAAATGCCAAATATCTCTACAAGAATTTATATAAAAAGATAATTTGGTGTATCTTTTTTAATCGTCATAACCTTTTTTGAAATTTAACTATTTTTTATTTAAAATTTGGAATCTAGCTTCCAATTTAATATGCATATAGAAGTTGAAGAGCAAAACTAAATATTATAGGAAACGTAAGTGGGAAAACAGTTGCCAATGGAGTTAAAGATAATGATGGTCTCTAGCTATGTTCATCATAGAAAGGACTAGATATTGGTCTTATGTTTATGCATTGAGTTTGTAACGACCCGTAATTTTCGATAATTAAAAATTGTTAATTTAATATAGTTTTGTAATTTAATGTTGGAAGAAATAAAAATTGATGATTTAAGAATAAGAATATAACTGAAATAAAGTGAAATAGTATTAATTTAGGGTAACTGATAACTGCTTTAAATGTGATTCTAATTAATTAAAAGAATTAAAGAGTTATAATTGATATAGATTGTAAATAAATTATAGTAATATGTGCATTAATAAATAATTGGATATAAAGAATAATTGATAGTTAAAAAGTGATTAATTAATTAAATAGATGTAATTAATTATAATTGATAAGAGTGTTGTTGTATAAGTTGTTATAACAATAGGTGGTAAATAATAAACTTACAAATGCCATTAAACATAGAAATGGTGACAATTGTTATTTGTTACCAATTTAATTAACCAATTACAAATAAATGTAAATAAATGTTACATTAATGTGAGTTAGGATAATAACTAGAGTGAAATGTAATAATGTAAATTTAAGTTAATTATTAAATATTTTAACGATAGTCCAATCAATTAAAATAATTTAAATGTTATACTTGGTTATAATTTGAATATAGTAAATAAATGTAAATGTTGTATAAATTAATGAACTAGTATATAACAAATCGTAATTGAATAAAATCAGTGTTATGTAAGAAATTGTAACATTTGTTTGTAAATAATAAACTTATAAGTGTGATTAAAAGTAAATGGTAACAATTATTATATGTTACCTATTTATTTGGTCTATTAATTAAATAGGAAACCAATTGCAATTAAATGAAATTAAATATTACGTTAATAGGAATTAAGATGAAATTAGGGAATATTAATGTACTAAGATATAAACCAATGTTAATTATACCCATGAGATGATAATTGATTGAATAACAATATGGAAAGTCAATTAAATGGATTTACTGGAAATTTAAATTTACAATTACTGAATTATTTGAAATTGAAATTAAATACTGTAATTTGTGCAATATTGAATATTGAATTGATATAGAAATTTGTTTTAAAAGATTATAAAGTGCTAAGTAATCTAAAATGATAGAAATTGTAAATTATTAAATTTGAATTGAAAAAGTGATATAATTAATTTAATATTAATTTATTTAATTAACGTGAAAATAGCCATTTTGGCCACTGACTCGATTTTCGACGAAACCAGTTTCCTCGGATCTGTAACGGTGAATTATTGTAGGATTTCATGTTTCGTAGCGATCGGACTTGTCGTTCGATCGTGCGGACTCGAAACGTCTAGAAATCATTTCAATTGAAATCAATTTGAAATAAGCTGATTTTAAGCTAACTTCTTCATATGATGGAATTAGGACTTGAAACCTATTCCATTGAGTAAATTTATTGAAAACATCTGTTTTGATATATGGTATGACCCATTTTCGTTTCGGGAACAAAACGGGCTTTTCGGGTCATCTATCGTTCAACTTTCAAATCAATCTTGTCCATTCATTTCTATTTCAGATCTACCTATAAACAGCCCGTTATAAACCCTAGCAAACTTATATTTTCTATTGTCTGTACGTACATTTCTTTCTCATCTCCTCCTTTCCAATGGCAGAACATATCCAAAATTCCAAACCCTCAATTCAATTTCAAATTCAATTCTAAAATTTAAAATCCTCAAAATATATCGAATTATATATCGATTTGAAGCTCTCGATGAGCGCAAGTCAAATCTGCTGTTATTTTTTCGATTTGGGTCTCTGTGCATCAAGAATTCGAGGAATTATTTTCGGCCGTTCATCGCTCGTCGATCAACTTCGTTTGATCGACGAATCGAAGTTACCGGAGTGTGGAGATTGTCGCACGCAGTGCATCCATGTAGTTTGGTTGGGGCGTTAATGGTTAGATCGCCTTCAAAAATTTAATTAGGTCAAGATAAAACGTGAAGCGGCTGCTTATTTTTGGGCGATCGGAGGGGCTTCGGTTGATCGTGGGAGGCCGTGGAGGTGGCGGCGGGTCGCCTGGAGGTGGGGCGTTGGTTGCGGCGTGGCGTGGCAATACGTAGGCGAGCGTGATGATGATCGGTGGTAGTATATTGTTGAGTTCGAATGCCTTAATGGCTGGTTAGGGTTTTGGTAGGGAGAGATGATGTGGCGGCTTCTGAGTGGTAGGTTGTTTTATTTATTTATTTATTTTATTTCAATTTCAACCATTCTAACTCGAATATCCTTCACATACGAGATCCGATTCATGCGCAGTTTGTTCCGCTAGGATCGTATCAGAATTTCGGACATTTTAATGCTGGTTTGGATGAATTCTGAGACCGTTCAAATTTTGGGCTTAAATTGGATTTTAATTCTTATGTTAGTTAAATTTAATTTATGATGTGATTGGAAATTAATTTATTGCTGTTTGGTATGTTAAATTGTCATTCTGGTTAAATTTGACTTTTATTGCATTTAATTATCGTTTAATTTAATATTGAATTTAAAATTGTCAATTTAATAACAGTATTGATTATCGGTTATCTATTGATGGTTATTGATTGATTTGGATGATGATTGTGATGGATGTTTGATTGTTGATATTGGATGACTGGATGTTGCATTTTATATTGTTATAATATTGCAAGTTCCCTGTGGGTTGAAATGATACATACCCGAATGATCTATAGATCAAGAAAAATCGTTATAGGTTGAAATGATAGACTCGAGTGATTTTATGGATTTATATTTAATTCAGGATTGCGGTTTGAAATGATATATAACCGTAAAATTATAAACTATGGATTGAAATGATAAATATCTGTATCACTTGACCCTAGGATAGAAAATTATATACGGACACCAGAATGGTTAAATTAAATGATTTTTGAGTCTTTAAAAATTTTGAATTCAGTTTACTGGTATTTTGAAAAGGAATTGATTTATATAAACTGAATTACTTTCAACAATCCAAGTGTTATTGCTGAAAAGGGAATTGATTTAATAAATTGTTCTAAGGATTTAAATTGGAATTTCAAGGTTGAAGCGTCGAATATAAATGAATTTATCAGAATTGAGTTGTTGGAATTGCTTGGATACAACTTTGAAATCTATTTTAAACTGATTTAAACTATTTTATCTATTTAAACTATTTTAATTTATTTTAGATCTGTTATAACCTATTTAATACAATTTAATCCATTTCACCTGTTTTAAACTAATTAAATTTATTTAATCTATTTCATATCTATTTTAAATCTATTTAATGTAATTTAAATCTATTTAATCTATTTAAAAATCTACTTAATATAATTTTAATCTATTTAAATCTATATTTAATCTAGTTAAATCATTTTAAAACTAATTAAATTAAATTTAAATTCTATTTAAACTATCCTTACTATTTAAACCATTTTAAATCTATTCAAACTATTTTAAACTATATAAACTATTTATAATTACCTAAACTATTTTATAAAATTCCAAAGTGTGTAAAGTTGAAATATTTATATTTAAATCCTTAATGATGATACACCCTAAGTTGGAATTTGGAATTGATACCTTTTGAAAATGACATATTTGAGTAATATGATGATTTTGAAATGAAGAATTAATTAACATAACTTATCAATAATTTCCAAGTGAATATGATTTCAAAAGTGAATATGATTTGAAAGTGAATATGATTTTGGAAGTGAACATAGTTGAAAATGAATATGATTTCGAAAGAGATATGATTTGAAATTGAATATGATATTTTGATATAAATTATGAATTGACTCTTGAAATGTAAAAGAACTATCCAGTGTGAAATAAGCGTTTGGTTGTTAATGAGACCGGGATCAGATATTTTCATACTCTCTGCCAATACCGAAAACCACTTTAACAACTGTGTACGTGGTGGAGATTCCAGAAATGAAGTAGGATGGTTTGGCAAACGATTTCTGTATAAGGTATGACGTGACCCTGACTCCCGTGAGTCAGCATAGATGTGACTAAAACATGAGCTATACCTGGGCCAAGTGAGGTCATTCCTCCTATCGGACATGCTTCTTCGATACCATATTATGACATTTGTGATGATTTGGTGGCCACCCCTTTATTTTTGATTTGGGAGTGTGTTTCGAGGTGGGTGGTAGTAGTTGTTATGCGTTACCACCAGCCTGGTTTTGCAATAGGTAAATCTACCCTAGCATTGCCTCGAGTGCCGTGTTCACATGCGGAGCGCCTTCTACGAGTTTGTTTTGTACCATACCTATGGAGTGCCCTCTGATAGCCCTCAAATTTACGGAGGAATTACGGTACTGTATAGACTATGAGAATATATAAAAATGTGTTAGGGGGGATATGGGTAACGTCTTAACGCTATTTTAATATTTACTTTATTGTAGACACTATTATAATAGCGTATTGTACTACATAGTAGATAGTTTAACGGATCCTTAGGAGATGGAAATCCCGAACATCTCTTCAGTTATTGCACCCACGTTAGACACTGGATAGGAGATGTCAAACCCCGTAAACATCTATGACGCCATTCCACTCATATTTATTTACCATTGATTTAACTTACATAAGATCTTTTAGTTCTGACTCGAGTGTTTTTTCTTTTCAATTCGCTCGGGTCAGCCTGAGCATTTCACGGTTGAAGGCCTTATTTCTGGAGGACGAAGACGAAGATTTATACTATCATTATTATTTTATTTATTCCACTGCATCATGTTGTTCCGCTGCATATATTTATTTATTCATGTTTATGTAACTATGATGTTTGTGTGGTAAAGAATAATCAAATGTATTTATAAAACAGCTTCATGAACTGTTATTTGATTATTATATTTTGTCATTCCGCTGCGAGATTCTGTATTTGTTTTATTCCTTTCCTTTTTCTTATTTACCCCATAACAATCTGCCCTTTTGAATGCTTTGAGTCTGGCATGTGTGTCTGCTTAAAACGTCCAAAAAGGCAGGTCGTTATAGAGTTCCTCCTTCATTTATAAATATGCAAGTAGCTTTTTCAATGAATAACTTTGATTTGGGAGACCTTATCTGCATCTTTATGCTGCATAATAATTGTCATGTATAATAAAATGTTAGCAAGAGTGAAGAATAATATTTTGTACCAAAAAGTTGAATAAGTATGTTTATTTCACATAAATCCATCAGGAAAACTACAAATGACTTAAATTTAGTATATATTATGTTATATGAAGTAACTAATATAAAAATTTATCTAGGATTTATTATGTATTTAAATGCTTTATATAAAAACATAAATGCTTTTATCTTTTCGACCAAGGGTTTAAATTAGTTTTATATTTTTTCTAATAACTTTAAATCATGAGAAAAACAAAAACATATCTAATAAGCATATGTAATTATTAAACACGCCTAGGGTTTAGCATGTAATTTAAATCTTTTACATTAAAAGATAGATGTGTTTATCTTTTTTAAGAGCTAAACAGTAACTTGTTCAGTTTAACACCTAGGGTTTAGTATAATCTGCCATTAAATATTTAGGTATGCTTAATTAAACAAATGTCGATTATGTTAAATCATAACAAGAACTAAAATACCTTAAATCCATTACAAAAGCTATCATCAGCATCAGTAAGAATGAATATTTAACTACGATTTATCATCTAACTAAAACATTTACATCAAAATAAAATACAGCTTAATTGTTCCGCCTTTAAGTTTGAGGTGATTGCAGAGATTGCTCGATGAAAGTATTTTAGTTTAAGCTGAAATCGATTAAGCTTAAATTGATGAAGCTGAAGTCATTGTAATTGAAATGCGACTCTGATAAATGACTTGTAATCGTTTTAGCAGAAATATTAGGAAGAGAAATCAATCGTTTGCTTTTTAAAACCTAGTTTTGGTTTTGATTTGCAGCTCTGAAAAATGATAGAAAGCGAAAGAGAAAATGGAACGGAAGAAGGGCATGAAGTAACGGATTGAAGGGCTGATGTAACGTGTATAAAATTTTGTCCTGCAAAGTAATTATTTTAAAGCCGTACCCTACAAACTTATTGTTTGATGAAAGAAGGCCCTTACGATAAAATTCCCCTTTTGTAAATCGATTAGCAATTTTATAAATGAATTAGAATTAGTTATTGATGTTTATTTTAAAAGTGCTTTGTATTTTAAATAATTATTTAACCATGTTTTTTGGAAATTTATTATTATTATTATTATATATATAGTTTAAAAGTAAGTGATTGCAATTTATTTATAAATGCTCTCGAGATTTGTGAACCAAATTTTATTTAATGGATGTGATTTTATAAGAGAAAATCTTATAATGGAATTCGGGAACTTAAGAAAATTTGAGAAAAAGGAAATTTCCAAATTGTTTAGATACGGGAACTTCGAAAATGAATCTGAATTCATTAAAGGAGTTATAAATTGTTAGTTGGATTATAAATAAGTACAATCGATAATTTTTGGAAATTGTAAAGGGAATTAATAAAAATTTCGGAGATTTATGAGTTAAGTACGGAATATTTCTTAAGTATGGATATTATAAATGATTTTGGGAAATAGACTTATAATATTTTTCCTAATTATTGGAATTAAAGGTTTTGGAGATATTTTAGTGACGAAATGATTTATATAGAAATAGTTTTCTATATAAATTGAATTCGGAAATATTTCTAAGTGTTGAAATGGTTTAAAAATATCATGTATGGATAAGTATTTGAAATTGTTTCCAGTGTTGGAATGCTGGAAGAGAGTTGAATATATATCTTTGTAAAGATATTTTGAAATGAATGTTTTGAAAGATTAATAAAATTGGGCCCAGTGACTGCTTATGTGTGTAATTTGATAGTTAAATAACCGACTATCAAGTCTAGCCAATTTCATTAATCGTTTCGAAGAGACTGAGATCAGATTTAATTGTCCAAAAACCACTTCGATCTGATTTGTGTGTTACAAATTGTGATATCTCGAAGATAATGGAGATGGTGATCTTGAAGGAGATTCAGTTTGTTCAGACCCAGAACAACTTGTATGGATGAATGTTATCATTGCATCGTTGCCTGGAAGGCAGTGTTAGCATTCCAAGAATGAATGCTATTCTTAAGGTAATACGTAGCATCAATCCTCATCAACTGGGAATGACTAAAACAGGGGAGATGCAGCAAGGCTATGTAGGTCGCTCCCATTTGGGTATGATCATCACTCATCTAGAGTGGATATTTATCATCACTTTCATTTGTATGCGTTTCGGGGCCCATTGGTGGTGATCATGTACGGTAACTATCTAGTAAGGGGTAGGCCGGTCTTGTGTTGGCAAGGATCGATAGGTTTAATCTCGATACATTTTTCTATAGGTGTACTATGGAGGGCGGTACCCCAGTAGCCCTATCATTGTATGGAATCCAATATCCACTACGTGCTTGTACGGTTTTAGATGTGCCTAACTATGCTGAAATGTGAGATGCAAGCGTTTCAGCTATTTTATAGTTTATTTTCTATAGAAACTATTATAATATCAGATGATTTTGATATAAAATGTTTTGGTTATCATAAGGTAAAAACCCATCCTATTTATGTGGCGTGGTCTTACGAGATACCTTTGTTTTCAAAGGATTTTGATAACAGTAATAATTCAAATTGAGTGTGTTTTCTCACGTTGGTTTTCTAGACTAACTCGGGTGTTATTTTATTATAATGCTTGGGTCAGACCGAGTATTGTAGATCTAGGTTAGGATGCTATGGAGCTCAGGAGACAAGCTGGAGGATTTCAGGCGGATTACACGTAATTGGTTATTTCCGTTGTGTGTGCTATGCTGGATATTCAGTACATGTGAGGAGAAGTTATTATAACTGTCCAGATTAATTGTTAACTATTGTACTCTGATGATTGTATGTATATTATAGTTACATTTTCTTTGTATAAAGGTCTGCTATTATATATTATATTTGGTTCCGCTGCGATTGTGAGATTATGTGTTGTTGTTTCTGTTTCTTCTTCTATCCTCTTCTTTCTCATAGTTATTCGACTTTTCGTACAATTTGTGTTGGACAAGTGTGATATAATGTCAGCTCAAAGGGTATGGAACGGCGGGTCAATTTAGAGAGCTTCAAATCAGTGGTGTTGTTGGGGTGTGCGGTTGCGTTGGTCATACTCGATATTTTCTGGCCGTGAATGGTTATTGGGGAGGCGGGGCATGAGGGCACGGTTGGTGAATCTAAGGGCAGCAAAGTGAAATTGATTCAAAGAAGAGTGGTTTCCTATTGGTTGGAGGATGTCCGGTTGACCATAGTGAATCACGATAATGGGAGGTCAATTAGGGCTACAATGGTTGTGATTTGTTGGGTGTTCGGAGGTGGAAGCGAGGGTGTGTGTAACGACCCGTATTTAATATTGTAAGAAATTTAAATTTATGATTTATTAATGGGAAAATAGTTAAAAATATGATTTAATAATGTTGTTTAAATATTATTAACAACTATTTTAATGTAATTTAAAGTAATTGAAATAATTGTAAATTTAAATTTATTAGAAATTGTAAATAAGGAAATAAATTCAATGTTGTATTAATTGGTGAGATTGTATGTAATAATTGGAATTGAATATGAAATCAGTGATGTGTAAGTGGTTATAACATTTGTTTGTAAACAATAAACTTATAAATGTGATTAAGTTACATAAGGGTACCAATTGCTTATTTATCGTCTTATTATTTAATCTGTTGAATCAATTTGGAAGTCAATGTGAATTTAATCTAATTAAATATTGCGTTAATATGGTAAACGATGACAAGTGTAAAAATATGAATGTAATAAGATGTAAACTTATGTTAGTTATATTCATAAAGTAATAATTGATTGAATAATAAGATGTAAATCGGAATAAATGAATTTATTGGAATTTAAATTATAATTAATGAATTTATTGCAATTGAAATTGAACGCTGTAATTAGTACAATATCTTGATATTTAACTGGACATGGAAATTTGTTTTAAAAGATTATAAATGTCTAGGTAATCAAGAATGATGTAAATTGTTAACCACTAAATTTAAAATTTTAAAAGGTGATTAATTAATTTAATAATAATTTATTTAATTGACGTGAAATCAGCCATTTTGGCCACTGTCTCGGATTTCGATGAAACTGGTTTCATTGGCTCCGTAACAGTGAATTATTGTAGGATTTCAAGTTTCGTAGCGATCGAACTTGTCGTTTGATCGCGCAGGCTCGAAATGCGTAGAAATCAATTTAATGAATTCAATTAAAATAAGCTGATTTTAAAAGCTAACTTCTGTATACAATGGAATTTGGGTTTGAAACCTGTTCCATTGAGTTTAAAAATATCGAAAACATCTATTTTGATATATGGGATGACCTACTTTCATTTCGGAAACGGAATGAGCTTTTCGGGTCGTTATTGTCGTTTCGAACCAATTCGATATGTTCATTCATTCTTATCTGGCCTTGTCTATATAAATAGTTTTTCCTAACCCTAGCAGCCTTTTATTTCTTATTCACGTACATACAATTCTATTTGTCTGTTCCTATCTCCTCTCTCCAATGGCAGAAACCTATTTTCAATTCCAAAAACCCTAAATTCAATTTCAAAAACCAATTTCAACATTCAAACTCTCCAAACTATAGCAAATTATATATCGTTCGAAAGCTCTCGATGAGCGCAATCTACTACACCAATTCATTTTTTGATTTGGTGCATCGTTTGATCAGAAATCGAGGATGAACCTCGACCGTCCATTTCTAGGGTATACGATACAACGGTGGATCGTCGACCGTTTGACGATTGGGAGGCGGCATTGGGAAGAGGGCGTCGAGCAGGTCTTGGAGATGTTGTTCGTTGGTCGTAATATGGTCAAGAACCACCAAAATTTGCATTTAAATGGCACGGTAGCGCTGGCCACTTCGTGGACATGGAGGCGCGCGCGACCGGGCGGGGGAGCGGCCTTGGGCGAGGAAGACTTTGGCATTGGTTGATCAAGGTATAGAGGGTCATGGCGGCGACAATAGGTGGTCAACGGCAAGATTAGTGGCGGTTGAGACATGTTATCGCATGCGTGATTGAATTGGCTAGGGTTTTGTGAACGAAGCACGTGACGTGGTTTATATATTTTATTTTTCTTATTTGTTTTATAATTCGAATTTCAAATCGTTCCAATTATCATATCTTTTGCATACGAGCTCGGATTCACGCGCGGTTTTCTCCATTGCGATCGTATCGAAATTTTGGACATCAAAAAACATGTTTGGTCGAATTTTGAGACTGTGAAATTTGGGCTTTTATTTGGATTTTAAATCGATTGAAACCAATAGGTGAGTGTTTTAACCCACTCACAACTACTAAATCATCATATATTAGTCAAATTAAATTTATGATGTGATTAGAAGTTTATTGATTGCTGTTTGGTATATTTAAATTGTCATTCCAGTTAAATCTGAATTTTATTGAATTTAATTGCCATTTAATTTAATATTGAATTTCAATTGTCAATTAAATATCTGATAATGATAACCAGTTAATTGTTGTTATTTATTGGTTGATTTGAATGATGATTGTGATGGATGTTTAATTGTTGTTATTTGGATGATTGCATGTGATGTTAAATTTTATATTATTATCACACTGCAAGTTCCCTTAGTTATTGTTAGGAAAATCACTATGAGTTGAAATGATACATACCCGAATTGCCTTATAGATTAGGGAAAAACGTTATGGGTTGAAATGATAGACTCGAGTGATTTTATGGATTTTGAATTTTTACTCGGGATTGCAGGTTGAAATGATATATGCCCGTAAATTTAAATTATTGCGGGTTGAAATGATAGATATCTGTATCACTTGACCATAGGGTAGAAAATTATATACGGACACCGAATTGGTTAAATTAACTGATTTTTTTAAAATCCTAAATTTTTGAATCCAGTTAAATGATATTTTGAAATAAAATTGATTTATATAAACTGACTTATTTTCAAAAATCCAAGCTTTAAATGTTGAAATTGGAATTGGTTTAAATGAATTGTTTAAAGAATTTAAATTGAAATTTTAAAGTTGAATTTGAAATATAAATGAAATTTTTCAAAATTGAGTTATCGTAAACGTTTGAATAATTAAACTTTGAAATCTATCGAATTTGAAGGGGTTTAAATTTGCAGTTCAAACATGGATTTGAAAATGATATAAATTGAAATGGTTTAAATAAGAATTTGAATTGAAAGACAAAAATTGAGTTTTGTTGATTTGAAATCTGGATATGGTCCAGATTTGTTGAAATAGAAGAAATAGTTGATTTGATATTATTTTAATTACTTTAATATAAACTGTTTAAAAATCTATTATTTAGATTTTCAAAACTATTTGCTATGTAGACCATTTCCAATAATCGAACCATTTTACATTAAACTATTTTAATCTATAATATATTTTAAAACTATTTAATCTATTTTAACCTATTTTAATCTATTTAAACTATTTTAATCTATTTTAAACTATTTAATCTATTTTAATCTATTTTAATCTATTTAAACTATTTTAATCTATTTTAAACTATTTTACTCTATTTTAATCTATTTTAAACTATTTTAATCTATTTTAAACTATTTAAACCATTTAAACTATTTTAAAACTACTTAAACTATTTATGACTATCTAAACTATTTTCTAAAATTCAAACTGTGCAAGGCTGAATTGTTTAGATTTAAATCCTTGATTTAAAAACGAATATGGTTAAATGATGTTATAACCTATATTGGGATTTGAAATGATATTTTCTAGTGAAATGACATATTTTGAATAAATATAATGATTTTGAAATGAGGGTTTAACCTATTTTGTGGATATGATTTCGAAGGTGATATGATTTCGAAAGTGAATATGATTTCGAAAGTAATATGATTTTTTTTCTCTCTTGAGAATATGATATTTTGATATCATTTATGAATTGGTGTTGGAAATGTAAAAGAACCATCCGGTGTGAAATAAGCGTTTGGTTGTTAAAGAGACCGGGATCGGATATTATCATACTCTTTGCAATACCGAAAACCACTTTAGCAACTATGCACATGGTGGAGATTCTAGAATGAAGTAGGATGGTTTGGCGAACGATTCTGTATGAGGTATTAATGTAGCCCTAACTCCCTCGATTCGGCTTGATGTGTCTAAAATAGGAGCTATACCGGGCCAAGTGAGGTCGCTCCTCCTATCGGACATGCTTCTTCGATACCATATTTATTACTTTGTGATTGATTTGGTGGCTACCCCCCGACTTGATTTTGGGAGCGTGTTTCGATGTGGGTGGTAGTAGCTTCTACGCGTTACCACCAGTCTGGTGGTGCAAACGGTAGAATCCTACCTAGTATTGCCTCGTGTGCCTTATCGCATGCCTTATCACGCCCATTACGAGTTTGGTTTGCGTCATACCTATGGAGTGCTCCCTGATAGCCCACCGGTTTGGTGGAGTTTACAGTATTGTATAGACTACGACATTTATATAAAATGTGTTAAGGAGGATATGGGTAATGCCTTAACGCTATTTTAATACTTTACTATAGACATATTATAATAGTGTATTGTACTATGTATGTTGATAGTTTAACGGATCCTTAGGAGATGGAATCCCGAACATCTCTTAAGTTATTGCACTCACATTAGACACTAGATAGGAGATGTAAAATCCCGTAAACATCTCTGAAGCCGTTACACTCATATTTATTTACTGTTGATTTAACTTACATAAGATCTTTTAGTTCTGACTCGAGTGTTTTGTCTTTTCATTACGCTCGGGTCAGTTTGTGCTTTTCAGTGTATTAAAGACCATTTTTATCTCTGGAGGATGAAGACGGAGATTTGTATGCTATTTATTATATTTATACTACTGCATCATGTTGTTACGCTGCATTATTTATTATTCCTACTGTATGTGTAACTCTGGTCTGTATTGCTAAAGTGTAATAAAATGTTATTTGTGAAACAGATTCATGAACTGTTTATTTGATTATTTGCAATGACCCTCTCTTTTCTACCTTCATTATGTAAGGATTTTTTTTACAAAGTGATATATATATATATATCATATATTAACAAACATCTTTCCCCAGGGTCATTTTTCTTTTTCCAATAAACAAACTTTATCCGGGATCAAAAGTTTTACCAATATAGATATATCAGTGCAACCACAAGGATATGCACACACATATGAAGATGCATGTGCCCCTCTTGCTTAATCAGGTTATGGCAAACAAGAGGTTACATTGATTGATTAAATTTTAATCAATCCCCACATAGCTTAATTTTTATTATTTATGTAATAAAATCTTATTCATATAGGTAACATTATGATTTTTAATCCTTGATAGCTTTCTGGATCCTGTATGAAATATGATCCATAAAAACCAGATAATTATGTTATGATTATCTATAAAAATCAATAGTGTAGTGTCTGTGCTCTGAAAATGATATAAGCTTCTATCATTTTCTATGTTTGCTTTCCTATTAAATCTACCTTATATGCAAACTCATATCTGGGATATTCTTAAGTGAATTATCATATTCCAGAAGCTTGATTCCTTGATACCAAGATACTAGACTAAATGAAATGCAGTCCGGGGTGAGTTTCCTGGGGCATATGGATACTTAGCAAAGAAAAACATGGGTTAAATAGACTCTCTGCTCAGGCATATTTCAGAGGGTCTTAAAATGCATTTTGCCCAAAGCTTTAGTAAAAAGAAATTCAGATTTTATGTTAAAATTACTAAGGTACTGGTGTGACAATATCTGAACAAATCATGTCCGAACATGTATAAAATTTACTAATATGGATCTAACTTCACCATCCTATAAAATCCCTATTATGGATCTAACTTACAAAATTATAGCTAAAACTTTTCAACATTCCAAATAATAAAACTCAGATATTTTAAATTCCAGTTACAAGTCAAATTCTTAAAATACTTAACCAAATATCCAACATCACTCAGTACTTACTACAATGGAAAATTTTAAAATATCAATACATGCAAATTTCATCTTTTAAGCTCTTATCTATCTAATTCTAGCATGCTATAATCTTCTTCTCAATGCTTTGCTTCTACTCCTACCTAGAGGCTGCTGTTCCTGAAAAAGCATTTGAAGCTGCCTCATTTTAAATGAGACACCCCAGATGCCATTAGCACACTAGGGTCAGACACATGTCTGGTATGAGAAAATTCACTAAAGAAATTAATTAATTAAGTTAAAATTGAATTAAGTACATATACATAAAGTTCTGCCCTTTGAAAACAAGTAATACTTGTGTGCATGTTCTGTGTCATTGTACATGTGCACACTTTAATCTTTCTTTCCAGAGACTTTGTATAGATATGGCACATACACTCAGGCATACAATTCAGTCATAAATCAAATAATCATTCACACCAAACAGAAAATAACCAATATGAGTTAAATCATTTATTCCCTCCTCATATTTTATTTCTGGGAAAACTCTAGTTTCTCATCATGTCAAATATTCTTCCCTTGATATATTTATCAACCCTGGTCTCATCTGCAATTTTATGAATCAATGGACACACTGTAATGAACTAATTCACTCCATTACACAAAGATCTCAGGACTTAAACAAGCCATGTGTCAACTTGTATTACTCAAGAACACAAGTCATTCCTGCAGTAATCTTGACCCCATTTCCTAATCAAGTTCTCAGGTACTTTCTCTTTTTTAAATTTTTCAGGGCAAACCCAATCAGTGAGTCATTTTACAAAAACAAGCATTCATCTCATAGCATTCCTCATCATTCACATAAACAAACAGAGGTAATCAAGCAATTTAAGTATTGGTACTTATTAAAACATGTTCTTGCAATTTTAAGGAGATATAGACAACTAACATTGGTTTATGGCTCTATGAGAAGATTTTATTGCAAACATCTGTGCTTTAGTTAACTCAGATTGACCAAGCTTCCTAAATCACAAAATCTATTTGCTAGGTGGTTATTGTATATTTTCTTTAATCAGGAGTATCAGCACTTAGGCAAGCCTATTGCACTCCTAATTCCTTTTTATCTTAAGCCTCAGCACATATACATATGTATATTGCAGCCCATATGCTCATCAATTCTTCTGGGTTGAGCCAAAACCAACACTACTTGCTTATATTCCACATTTTATTTTCTGGGTATTTATTTATATTTCTAACCAGTATCATATTAGAAAGAGATCTGGGTTTTTAAGATACTTATGCATGCATACTGATCATATTTAGAATATTCACAAAATAAAACAACCAGAACAACCATTTGGCATTAAAGCATCCTTAATTTCTGAAAGACAATCACATACACTTTTAAGAAAAATTAATTTATAACTGGCTGCCTTCATTAGGACTTAGTGCCTTAAGTTGTTGAGTGAGTTTTCTCACCTAGCTCTCTTCTTTGCTTCCTTAATTAATTGATAACTTCTGCCTTTAGCCTCAAGCTCTTTTCCTTCACTTGCCTTATGTTTTTATATGGTGGTTTTTTTTCAAAGTTCTTTTTGAGAAGGAGAGGAGGCTGCTGCTTATAAATATACAGAGTTCTCCTTAGGTTTTTGGGTATTGGCTAAAGCCATTTTTGCCCACCAGAAAATTATGTTATCTGCATTTTATTTGAACCCAAGATTCTACCCTCCCCGGCTTAATTTGGTGAAGAGAAAAGTGGTTATCTACTTTGGTTATTTTCAGAAATCCTACTTTTCCATAAAATGCTTTTTCTCTTGTCTATTTGCATGCTAAATGTGTGATCTGATTTCCAGCAATATTATATACATATTTCTTTCTTTCTTAATTCAGCCCATACAAAATACATTTTTGTTTTCCTCCCATTTTCTATTTTTAGCCTTTACTTTATTATTTGGTGTTTCCTTCTTATTTATCCACCAGAGGAAAAACATATTTGTGTGTTTCATCTTACTAGTTTAAATTCTAATACTTAGTTAGTATACTTACATATATGTTTTACAGACAATAACTTATATACATATATACATCTATATTATTTTATACTGATACATATATGCACATGTATACTTAGTTATATTTCTGCATATAGCACATTTGAGGGTTTTCTTTATTTATCAGTAAATATATATATATATACACATATACATATATATATATATATACATTTTCCATACATAGCATCATGTACTCATTCATAGTATACAGGGATCTAGCTTTACTCATGTGTATTTTCTGTGCACAAAGGCACATCATTTTATTATACCACATCAAGCTATCTCATCTTTCCCTTAAACATGGTTTTATAAACTGCTTAAAAATTATTTTAATCTTATTTATATTTTTCCAAGATAAATTCCTAAAATCTTGGGTCATTACATTATTATATTTTGTCATTCCGCTGTGAGATTCTATGTTTTATTTTTCTTTCTTTTCTCTTGTTTTTATTTACCCCATAACAATCCTCACTTTTGAATGGTTTGAGTCTGACATGTGTGGTTTATTGTCGATTTAAACCGTCCAAAAAGGTGGGTCGTTACATTTGGTATCAGAGCTTTGGTTTAGCGATAACCTTAGCTTTGTGGGTCTGACTCATTAGAGATAGGGTAGTAATACCCTAGAATGAGTTGTCTGAGCATATATATATTTGAGAGAACGTATTTATTAGTGTTATAAAAATGTATTTATATTGTGTTAATTTGTTTTGTTTAGTATTTATAAATTCTAGTCGGTACATAGGACGTTATGGCATCGATAGGGGTTTCTAAACACTTAATATGGCAGGCTGACATAATATTGGTTTTGAGATATAGGTAAATGAAATAATTTTACCTAGTATTACATTTTGTATATATGAGAATAATTTTTATAAATGGATAAAGTTGTATGTGATATGTTTGTTTGTTAGGAATAAAGTGAGCGCTCTTGGTTAACCGGTCTACAATAACCCTCACTCCATCATTCCCCTTTTTAGTTCTGGGTAAACCATCGATGAAATCCATCGATATCATCTCCCACTTCCATTTTGGAATCTCCAGAGGTTGTAACAATTCAGCTGCCTTCTGCTGATCGCCTTTTATCTGCTGACAGCTCGCACACCTACTAACAATGATAGAGACATCTTTCTTCATTCCCTTCCACCAAAACATCCGCTTCCTGTCCCTATACATCTTCGAGACACCTGGATGGATACTCAACCTAGAAAAATGGCATTCTGACAAAACTTCTTACCTAAGATTGTTGACACTCGGTATACAGATTCTCCCATTCATCCTCAAAACTCCTTGGTCATCAATCTTAAAACTGGTGCACTGTCCCTCTTCAACTTTTCTGATCATCGCCATTAATCTTCTATCCATTTTTTGCTCGCTTTCTATTCTTTCTAGGAGAGTCGGGGTAACCTCCAAAAGCGATAAAACTACATTCCTACTCAAAGCGTCTACCACCATATTAGCCTTTCCCGGTGTATAGAGAATATCCAAATCATAGGATGCTAGAAACTCCAACCACCTTTGTTGTCTTAGGTTCAGATTCTTCTGGGTAAAAAGATACTTCAGGGTTTATGATCCATGAAGAGCTCGAATTTTTCACCCAACAAGTAGTGCCTCCAAATTGTTAATGCAAAGACAACAGCCAGCAATTCCAGGTCATGTGTAGCATAGTTTTTCTCATGAGGCTTCAACTGCCTGCTCGCATATGCGATCACCCTACCATGCTGCATCAAAACAGCGCCTAGTCCCACTCCACAAGCATCTGTATACACTATGAAATCACTGTTTCCATCTAGGACAGCCAAAACTGGCGCACTGGTTAATCTCGTTTTTAATTCTTGAAACGCTTCTTCACACTTTGGAGTCCATACAAATGTCTCTCCCTTCTTAATTAGCTTGGTCAAATGGGAGGAAATCTTAGAATAATCTCGAATAAATCTTTTGTAGTATCCCGCCAAACCTAGGAAACTACGAACCTCCATAGGATTCCGTGGTTGCTTCGACTCCTGAACAGCCGCCACCTTTTCTGGGTCTACTGAAATGCCATCTCCCGATGCAATGTGCCCTAGAAAATTTACCTCCGATTGCCAAAAATGGCAATTTGAAAACTTCGCCTTTAGGATATGCCTTCTCAATGTTTCCAACACCACTTCCAAATGATGTTTATGCTCTTCCTCATATTTAGAGTAGATAAGAATGTCATTGATGAACACTAGCACAAACTTGTTAAGAACATCTCGGAATATATAGTTCATTAAATCAACAAAATAAGCTAGTGCATTGGTTAGCCCAAAAGGCATAACCAGCCACTCAAAGAAACAGTCAGGGCCTCTAAATGCAGTTAAGGGTATACTATCTTTAGCAACCCTCAGCTGATGAAATCCAGAAGCTAGATCCATCTGAGAAAATACAGTAGCTCCATGAAGTTGATCAAAAAGATATTCGATGCGGGGTAAGGGATACTTGTTTCTAATGGTTAGCTTATTCAACTCCCTATAATCCATGCATAACTTTAACGATCCATCCGACTTAGCCGCAAACACCACATCAGACCCCCAGCTCGAACGACTGGGTCTAATCAATCCTCTCCTTAACAAATCCTGGGTTTGACTTACCAACTCTTCCCTCTCACTCGAAGCCATTCTTCTCTTAGGCTGAACTACAGATCTTGTACGTGGGACTAAATCAATACGAAACTCTATCTCTCGGTGCAATGGTAAGCCTTTTACTTCTTCAAAAACATCAGGAAAGTCTTTAACAACTTCTATGGATTCTAATCCTTCTTGAGATGCTTCGAGAACGTGCAAGAAACTACACATATGAAATTCAGTGTTATCACATTCTATCTTTGGAGTCCTTCCCAACTCGGTTTCTAACGATATATTCCTCTTGTCATAGTCGAGGACAGCTTTATACTTCGTTAACCAATCCATACCAAGTATAATGTCAAATCCTTTAAAATCTAATACATAAGGGTCGCAAGAAAAGCTATGAGAAAGATAAGAAATTTGCACGCCTTCACAAATCATATTCAGACGAGTCACTCCCTCTATGGGATTGGTTACGCAAATAGAATTTTCTACGGTAATAGGAATGAGGTGAAATTTCACTACCGATTCCAAAAAAATAAAGCTAAGGGAGGCACCTGAATCAAATAATAATCTAACATAAACATCATTTATAAGTAAGGTACCTTCAAGGATGCCCTTCCCCTTCACATCTGTTGAAGTTGATGGTTCATTCTTGATAGGTACACCTTGGGCTGTTGCACCCTCTTCATGAGTGGGCAGTCGTTCACCATATGTCCGGGTTGATGACAATTGAAACAAAGAGTCTTCTGAACCATTTGAGAAACAGGTCTGCTTTGCTGCCTGGGAACTTCATGATTCGGACAATATCTGGCAATATGTCCTTTCTGCTTGCAATTATAACACCCAATATCCTTATGTTTGCCTCCTTGACCTTCTCCCAATTTCCCTTTTCCTTACTTCTTCGAATTTGGATTAAACTTTCTTTTATTCGGATTAATAGCACCGCCACTTGGTGCTGCTGCTACTGCTGCTGATGGCTTCTTCTTCAAAAGCACTTCATACCTTAAGGCCATATCTACAAGATTCACAAACGATCCCTTTATATGAGCTGTCATCTTTTCATGGAACTCTTCCCTCATTCCCAATACGAACATTTCATTTTTATTAAGTGGAGTGTCAATAAGTCCAGGACCAAAATGAGATAACTCATTAAACTTCGTTTCATATTCAGCCACTGACAGTTCCCCCTGCTTGAGATCCATGAAACTTCTATATAATCGGGTTTTATCCGCAGTTGGCATGAACTGTTCTTCGAATACTTCTTTGAATTTTTCCCATGAAAATTCATCTTCTGGAACACTTGCCGAGACAGAATCCCACCATGCAGCTGCACCCTCTTGCAATTGCCCTGATGCCAAGAATCGTTTCTGATCATCAGAAATGCCCAAACCTTTGAAAATATTCTCACATGAGCGTAGCCAAGCTTGTACCTCAATGATTGATTCGGTTCCCTTGAAAGGTTTTCCTCCTAGGTTTGTGAATTCCTTGCATGGGGTTGCAAAGTTGACTCGAGCCTGTACTGGAGCTACGGCCTCAACAGCTATCCCATCCTCTCTAATATTCGGGGTTCTTGCATTAGCGTTTGTCGTGCTACTGGCTCCCCTTCCTCGTCTTCCTCTAGTACTCATCGTCTACTACCTATACATGGTAAGATGATACTTAGAACTTGGATGGAATACACTCCAATGATGGCACTAATAAAATTTATCATAGCTGATCTAACTATCAGGGATATATATATATATATATATAATTACAAATGCGCTCTCTCAAGATTGATACTAACCCAAAAGCCTAGGTGTTCACTCAACCTAGCGCTCTAATACCAAATGTGACAAACCGCCTTTCTTACTCCGAAAGATGAGTCGTTATATAGAAAGAAATATATAGAAAAGAAAGAAAGAACTAAACAAACACCGAATCTCACAGCGGAACGGATAATATATATTACATAACATATATCACATAGTCACTAATTATACAATACATTAGAGTCATAATTATACAGGCACCATATTCAGATAGTCAAAATGACCTGTCCATTCATTACAAGTCCAAAATACAAATACAGCGAATATAGTAATAACCAGCAAACGTTGAAGCCACCTGCTCCAGCTCCTCAAAAATACGTTGAGAGAAAACCTGGATCACTTGGCTACTTATAAAAATTTGAGTTCCCAAGAGTTTAGGAAAAATAGAAAATAAACTCCGGGTCAGACATGGGTTCGGTGTGAGTAAAACGATTAAATTACTTTAAATTGTAAACCATTTGAAAATCAAGGGTATCTCGTAAAACCACGCCGCACATAAACACGGACAGGTTTTTCCCTTACGATAACCCAAAACACTACTATAGGAAATCCAGTGATAGTATGATAATGTCTAGGGATTTCAAGTAAATTATTCACATAGACGAAATTGTTACATTAATTAAATTCCAGCGTAAGAGGTATACAACTAAGACCGAAGGCACTTATTGGAAAGTGGATTCCATACAATGACTGAGCTACTGGGGTACCGCCCGTCACGGTGCATCTCTAGATAAAATAACACGGAGGACCTCGCCGGGATCCCCTACTACACAAGACCGACCTACCCCTAACCTGGATAGTACCGAATAAGATCACCCCTCGGTTGGGATCAGCAACCGTACCGAAGCATACACCAATTTATAGGGACTCTAGATAGGGATAACCTTACCCCAATTAGGTGCGACCCACTTAGCCTTGCTGCATCTCCCATGTTTTATTCATTCTCGGTTGATGAGGCTTGAGGCTACGATTACCTTTCAAAAACAATTTCACTTGGAATGCTCATCGTCCTCCAATGAAGATGTTCTTATGGCATTCGTCCATACAAGTCCGTCCTGGGTTTTAACGGAGCCGAAAGCACCATTTTCACTACACCCATGATTGGAATCACCCTCAGAGTTAGTGACAAATAGCCCTTGTACTCTGAAATCTTCATCCTAGATCTTGCCTTTGAATCTTCCCAACTCGTTCGCTTATTTTGGATCGAAGTGGTTTTCAGATATTACTGATATCCGATCCCGGTTTCATCGAATCCAAACGTTATATTTTTAAAAGGCCAAATTGTTTTAAATAAACAATTCATATTCAGAGTGTTAATTTTCACATATAGGAATATATTACATATGTTTACTTCCAATAAAATGTGTCAATGTTTTATTCTAACTATTTTAATTCGTTTGGCTACTTAATGGCACAGACAAAGAACAATTGAATCCAACATCCAAGAGAAATAAAGCCAAAGCATAGATCATTAACTAAATTAATGATTAGTAATTAATATTAAACAATTCACAAATCATAATTTAATTAGTTTAAATTAACTAAATCCATTTGTATTTTTAATCCAAATTACTTATAAATTAAAGAAATTATAAAAAACGATTTATTATTAGTTAATTAAAATTAAACAACCCATTTAGTAACTAATTTATTAATTAACATAAGATTTAATCAATTGAGAATTTAATATTTTATTTACTTTAATTATTACAAATAATTAAATTTTATATTATAGAAAATTGACAAAATTAATTTAGACTAAAATACTAGGTGATAGGATCACAATGCAAAATTTTCATGTTGATTGGAATTTAAATGAAAGGGAAATAATGTTTTAAGGTTTAAAAGATTATTAACATAAACATTTGTTAAATTACTTTTTCTTTTCAGAACAATTTCCCAGCCCACGTTCGGCCCACGAGACAAACCAGGTTCCAACTCCCTTCACTTCTTTTCTTCTTCTTTCAGCTGCTTCCTCTTCCCTACTCTTTCTTTTCACCGACCAAATGCGTGCACATCACCATGCACGTACACACGTCGCCGACCAACCTAAATTCGCCGCCGACCATCTCCCTACATCACCCACAACCCCCTCATCTCGATCACGCACGTAAGGGACACAAAGAACCCATGGTTCAAAAATTCGAACCTCTGACCAAAACTGGGATGAACCCATCACCACTCAACCACCTCGCCATTCCACTGTACGCGATCTTCCTCTACCAAACTATGCCACAAGATACGCCACGTCCTCCTCTTGCTTTTCCCCCTATACTGCACTCCTCCATTTTCCCTCGCCGCCGTCATTTGCCCAAAACCGAACACACACAAAAACAAACTTAAAACCCTAAAACGATCTTGACCCAATGCCACACCCCACCAGAAATAGCCGTGCTATTTTTCATTGCTCCCCCCATCACACAAGCAACCTCCACAACCAACGATGAGCCATACCATCACCTCGACCGAAGAAATTTCACCAAAACCCAATTTTTGGTCAACTCCCTCTATATCACTTGATACGCGACTAAAAATCTCCAAATCACTTTCAAAAATCATCAAACAAACACATTCATATAAACAAACGATTGAATTATGATATTCGAATCTTGTTCATTTTTAAGTTGCTTGTTGTAACATGAACCTTTCTCCTTCTATGCTTCATGATACTTAATGAAATGAATTTTAGAATGATCTACACTAAAAAACAATCAACTTTACTTTTGGAAGCATAGTCTAAAACTAACTGGATAAAGAGATAATGATTTTTAAAGTTGCAAAATCTTATCTTTTTCAAAGAACAGAGATGTTGTACATGTTCCTTCGAGATACAGGGTGTATTTCCATGACCAACACATATATATATAAGGCATAGAAAACTCATTAACACATGAATACTTGACAAATAAAAGAATTCATTCAAATCTACAAGCATATAGATGCATACATAATTTCCAGTAAGTAAACGTTTAAGTTTTACTCACCGTTTTGATGAACAAGACACCCTGCTGCTTTTTGTTTGATTTACTTCCTGGAGCTTTGAGTACTTAGTTTCTTTAAGGTTTTTAATGCCAGACTTCTTTTTACTTCTTTTTTTATGCTAGAATGTTATACGTGAATCAAAAACAACATAGTGGTATATATAGATGGAGAAAGAGACAGGTTGGCCACAAGAAGGTTGAAGGTTTCTCTCATATACAGGTCTTGCATCTTTTAATTTTATTTTTCCTTAATTTGATTTGAAAATTTATTGATTTGATTTGATAATTTGTTGACTTGATTTCCTAGTTGATTTGAAAATTTGTGAGTGATTTGATTTATTTTGTGCTTGAATGGATATTTTTTTCATCATGATGTCCCCTTATGTATATATATACTTCATATAAATATATACAGATTTTCTTATAACTCTTTGACCATATGTATATGTTTTGACTACTTACACTATATTTAACATGTTAAAGTTTGTACTTCTTTGTATATATACTATATTTATAACATACACATATACATAGCTACTTACATGAATTAAATTTCTTTATTATTATTTTTATTTTATTTTTCATAAGTTTTGTATATACATACATATAGATATTTTACCCTATATTTGAAATGCGAATTTTATTTAATTATTTTCAGAAATTAGAATTTAAACTTTTAAACCAAAGCCTCTAGAATATATATATATATATATTTTATAAATCAAAAATTTATTATTTGACTGATAAAAATTAATGTTTCAATATTTAAAATCAGTTGATTATTCTAATAACAGGTGTCAAAAAATCTGGGTCGTTGCAAGATGTAAAAACCCGTAAATATCTCTGAAGCCATTACACTCATATTTATTTACTATTGATTTAACTTACATAAGATCTTTTAGTTCTGACTCGAGTATTTTGTCTTTTCATTATGCTCGGGTCAGTCTGAGCTTTTCAGTGTATTGAAGACCATTTTTATCTCTGGAGGATGAAGACAGAGATTTATATGCTATTTATTATATTTATACTACTGCATCATGTTGTTCCGCTACATTATTTATTATTCCTATTGTATGTATAACTCTGATCTGTATTACTAAAGTGTAATTAAATGTTATTTGTAAACCAGCTTCATGAACTGTTTATTTGATTATTATATTTTGTCATTCCGCTGTGAGATTCTGTGTTTTATTTTTCTTTCTTTTCTTTTTTTTTCTTATTTACCCCATAACAATCCTCGCTTTTGAATGGTTTGAATCTGACATGTGTGGTTTATTGTCGATTTAAACCATCCAAAAAGGTGGGTCATTACAGTATGATTGGACTTTTGTTGGCAAAAAGAGTTGATTGATTGTCGTAGGAGGCACTTTGGTGCACTAGAGCAAATCGCGAAATCAAGGAATAGTGTATGGTTGGCTACAGGTCACCACAGAGAAGTTGGTCGAGCTTGAAAAATTTGGTGCATTGTGGAGAGGCTATGTAGAGGAGTTTCCTGAAGTCGTTTCACATGATTTCGTGGACTAAAGAGTAAGATAGGAGGAGAGAGGGGTCGCGTGCATTGGGTTGCTATGTGTGTACATGTACATGAGTGGGAGTTTGAAACTGGGGAAGATGAGTTAGTGGAAGTAATTAAAATTAATTAAGTTGTTTAAGTTAACTAATTAAATTATATAATCCAAATTCTTATAAAAATTTGTAACCTTTGCATACGAGGTCCAATCGAGACACCGCCTTTGTCGTTGCATGCATAGGGGGATTATCAACAACTTGGCTAGGCTTAGGCATGGGTGAGTTAACTTACCATTTAATTTCTATAATATTATGTACATATTTGTTGTGTTAAAATATAAGTTAAAATAAATGGCAATGCAAATTACTACTTTTGGTCCCCTCCTTGCTTTGAAAAGCAAGTGACAACATTATATATAGTGTAGTTTCTCTTATAACCCTCTAAAATATGTAATGTGGCCAAGAATTGTTGTTTACATGTCTCATAAACTTTATACGTGAAGCAAAAGTGTGTTGTGAATGTTTGAAGTGAAATAGTCGCTATAAACGCATTTTGAAATCCCTTGTATTTGACATATATCAAATTGGTTAAAATATGAATATACTATGGAAATATATATTCTATTGTTCTTTACAAATATTTTTGTGTGTTCGACATCAAGGAAATGGTTTGGAAGTTATAAAAACTGGGAAGGATAATTGTGGAAGTTAGAAGCGAATGGGTTACTATGGATGCACTTTTAAAATGTCTTGTGTTCGGCGATTTTTAAAGTCAACTTTGAAAGACATCCTAGAGGCTTCTTTGCATTTTTAACAAATACTATAAGTATATTTGTTACAAGATAAATATAAAAGTTTAAATATATTTTTAATGGTTATTTATGAATTTTTCTAGTAAAGGGTTTTAAATGATAAAATATGCTTTTTATGGTATTTTAAATAAATTATAAATAAGTATTTTTAAGTAATATTTAATATAAATGTTTTAAACCATAGTATAAGTATTTCTAAAGTATTTTTAAGGCATTTTTAAATGTATATATAGTTTTTAGGAAATTTGTTAGAGTGTTAATTTAATATAATATCTTTTAAATTATTTTAGAATTTTATTACCTATATTAGCTTATAAATAGATTAATATATATACACACATCGTTTTAAAAAGGTTTTTAATAAATATATAAGTTTTAAAAAGTAAGTTAAGTATTTATGAATGTAGTAAAGGAAGTTTGGATGTTAACAATTATGTAAAACTAAATTATTTTGAGAAGTTAAATTAAAAGTGTATCACCTTAATTAATAAGTAGATATGCGTTGATCTTTAAAATGAATACCTTAAAGTTAATGATAAGTATAAAAATGGTTTGGGTTGTAGTAAAAGTGTTTTAGTAACAACTGTTTTTAACCCTTATTACTTATACTTAAGAATATAATTAGATATTTAATAAAGAATATTTTAAAGTTAATTATAAGTGAATAGTTTGGGTTTGTTGTGACAAAGTTTATGTAACATTTGTCTTAAACCCTTATAAAAATAATTAGATCTTTAAAAGAGAGTTTTAAAGGTAATAATTAAGTGTGAAGTGTTTCGGGTTTGTAGTAAACAATGTTTTACTAACATTTTTTTAAACCCTTGAATTATATTTTGAAGTGGGAAAAATATTACAAATATGGTTAGATCTTTAATAATGGAATTTTATTGATAATAACAAGCATGGAATCTTTTGAAATAAAGATAGAAAAGTGTTATTTAAAATATAAAAGAGAGAAGGGGTTTATAGTAACAATGTTTAAGTAGCAGTTGTTTTTAACATCTTTGATTATATTTTAAAGTAAGTAAATTTTGTTAAATGGTTTGTGAATATACTTATACTGTCGAGATAAGTATATGAATTTCTTTGAATTATAGAAAAGAGTATAAATGAATAGTAAATACGTGCATAGTAAAATACGTGAATAGTAAAATACAAGTATATATCTTTTAAAAAAGGGAAATTAAATCTATATTCAAGTTTAATTAGTTAAGTTTTAATTTAAAAGGAAGTTTACTTGAATAAGGAAGTTTTAATTAACGAAAGAAGTTTTATTAGATAAAGGGAGTTTGCTAATAAAAGAAGTTTAATTAATAAAGGATTAATTAAAAAAAGGGATTAAAAATCATTTATGTGGCTTGATCGTGCTTTGTGTATGTTAATCATGCTTCGCATGCTTACTTTTTTTATGGAAAGTATTTAGTCATGTACTTAAAATTAGAGCCGACAAAGTAGACATGTTTCTATATGTGGGTGTTAAGAACGATGATTTGAGTAGGGTGTAGAAGCAATAGTGCTCTAACATACCGGGCTTCACCCTTGACTTAGAGAGAGCAAAAGTTAAGTCAATTGGAAATGTAAGCATACGAGACTTGGTTTTCATATGCGATCGTTCTCATTATTATTGAATATGACCAAATTAACATGGGAAATTCGTCGATTCAGTCTTGGAGAGACCAGGATCGGTAAGTGTTTTACTTATCGAAAACCACTTCAAGACTGAAATACGTGTTCTATCTCTTAGAAGTGGACCTGTTTGAGATGCTGGAATCCATTGGGAGATTCATGATTTGTTCGAGTTATGGCTCATGTGTTGAGATGCTGAACGTGACTTTCCCATCGGTATATGACTAAAGACGGAGAAGGATGCATGATCCCAGATTTGGCTAACCCTTGGAGGGTATATCAACTCCATATCTAGAGTATGCTTATTGATATGTTGCATGCAGTAATTTGTTGATACTTGGTTCCATGTTGTTCGGGCATGGGCCTATTGTTAACTTATGGTATATTTTATTTAGAGATATACGATGCTCGAAAGGTAGTTTTCGTAACTTATGGTATATTTTATTTAGAGATATACGATGCTCGAAAGGTAGTTTTCGATCCTTGTCATGGAGATTCGCTTTAGCTTTTAAGTTAGTGGAGTCTCCATGAAAAATCCATTATGTGAAGGCGCCTTAGTGGTTTTGAATGCACTTCACTATTGTTGTGTCATGAGATGCAAGCGACACAGCTATTTTTTTACTTATATTCTTCACCCTAGACATTATCTATTTTATCGCAATATATACCTATTAGATGGTTTGACTCTTTTGAGGGGATAACTATTATGACGGTCTCAAAGGTGCTGTTATATGCTGCTGTACACATATTTCTTGAGTTTCTTACATTAGACTTATGTCAAACTCGTGGCTTTTGTTTTCCTTAAAATTCCTCATGCGTTGTTTCGAGCAGTCTAAGAAAAGCAGGTTTTCGTTGATGTTCATTAAGCTCTTGGAGAGGAGCTAGATGTTTGGCTACCATAGTATTCTTATTTTCACTGTTACTTTATGTGTGTGTGTGTATATGTGTATATATATATACCTATTTGTGCTGATCAGCAATTGTAAGGACAGACTATTGTAACTGTCTAGGCTAATGATAGCACTTTGATTAGTAACTTTGAAATGTCATGTATATTAGAGTGGCTTATGTACTATCTTTTGATATTATATATTTTCATTCCCCTGTGAGATTCTGATGTTTTTTCTCCTCTTTCTTGTTCTTGTTCTTTTCTTCTTTTGCTTACATTCTATCTTTCCAACACTTGGGTGTTCGGCATGTGAATACCATGTATGTATCAGTGTTGACATTCGAGGGTCGAATAGGCGGTCGTTTACAGAACTGGACATAGACCGGACAAAATTTATGCTTGTCCAAATTTTGCTGTTCTAATTCATGTCCTAAATGATATCGGAAAAACACAGACATACATTTTTTGGCCACGGACACGAATGAACACAGATGGACATTTCTATTTACATTAGATTTTATACTTTTTAATATGGTTTCTATCACCTATATTATTTTTATCTGTACGTACTGAAGTATAATCATTTTATGAATCTTTACTCAATCAACTAACCAAATAGTTAACAAAATGTTTTGAAGAAAATATTGGGTATATTGAATTAAAAAAAAATCGGACGAATTCGAATGAACACGGATCGAATGAGATTTTTGCTCGTACAAATTTTGTTGTCCTAAATGGAAATCGAACGAGCTCGGATGGACGTTTTTCGACCACAGGCTCGAACGTAAATCTAACACTCGTACAAAATTTATAGCCCTACACTTAAGTGGCATTAAATAAAGAGTTAAAGGCATTTAAATGTTAATTAAGGGTGAGAAAAGCTGGACATCTTTTGGCATTCATTTACTCTTTTTCTTTAGCTCGCTTTCAAATCATTTTAAACTTATATGTGTGTGTATGTATATATCAAAATATTTATGTATTAAATGAAATAGACAATTTAAAATATTTGAATGGATTTGACTAAGAGAATAAAATAGGTACAGATTTGAATGGGTAGTGGTGCATTTGAGTGGCATTAAAGAAAGAGTAAAACACATCTAAGGGCAATTAAGGAGAAGAAAAGGTAGAGATCTTTTGGCTTTTATTTACTCTTTCTTTAGCTAGCTTTCAGACCAATTTAAACTTATATATGTGCATATGTATATGTATCTATGTATGTGTATATCAAAATTAATGTATGTACTAAATAAAATAAACAATTCAAAATATTTGAATAAATTTGACTAGGTTAATAAAATAGATTTAAATTTAAAATTCAAATATCTAATTTTGCAACCTAAACAATTTAGGTATCAAATTGAAAACTACAATATAGTTAGAGATATTTTAAATATGCAATATATATATATAATTTTATAAAATAAATAAGTAACCAAAAATAAAATAATTTTATTATAATTTTAAAATACACAAACTATTTAAAAATACACAAGTTTGAAATATACATGCAGCAATAAGGTTATCATTTATATATATATATATAATAATTTTGGCTAAACAACTATATTTTTAATTAATACAAAACTCCAATATAATATTTACAACACATAAAAGATTCAAAGGTACACACACATACATATTCAAACGATTATGGGTGACAACATTTGCATATATAAAATCATTGTAAAATATAAGTGTAACGCCCCTTCAAAATAGGAATAATAGTCCCGCATCGCGGAAAAAAACTATGAAGTGGGTGCTTATATACCAAAGCCTTCACCTCATAAAAACGTCGAGGCCTTTTGAGGAACAAAACCCCACACCTTGGTTTGGCCCATGAGGCGGAGGTGAATAAGTTGGGGACAATATCTGTGTTAAGTGAGGTGCGGGCTGTTACATTGGTATCAAAGCCATACCTAACCGGAATTGTGGTCTGTACGTGTTACAGCCACGACGCCTGGGTGGTGTTGTGCCCAATAGTCAACGAGGACGTTGGGCTCTAAAGGGGGGGAGATTGTAACACCCCTTCAAAATAGGAATAATAGTCCCACATCACGGAAAAACACTATGAAGTGGGTGCTTATATACCAAAGCCTTCACCTCATAACAACGTCGAGGCCTTTTAAGAAACAAAACCCCACACCTTGGCTAGGCCCATGAGGCGGAGGTGACTAAGTTGGGGATAATATCTGCGTTAAGTGAGGTGCGAGCTGTTACAATAAGGGATCTAATCTACACTAGCTATCAAGTTGTGACATATAATCAAAATTGAGATAAGATATTTACCTTGAGCTTATGATTCACACCTTGAACGAAGAATAACTCCGAGATCTTTAAGATCCACGGCAAACCCTTGTAAGAGATGGATGAACCACTTATGTTTTTTTAATTTGATGTTTGCATATGATTTGGAGTTGATAAAATTTTAAAAATATTCATCTGATTTTCAGCCATGTAAGGTTAGGGGGAGAGAAGAGAAAAAGTGAATGGAAAAATGAATGTTTATAGAAAATGAATTAGTGGATTTGTTTTATTGAAAGACGAAATATTTCACATTCTTTTAATTAAACTTCTCTAATCAATTCCCTTAATTTCTCTCTCTCTCTCACATGGTTTGGCTGAAATACTTGCATCATATGACATAAAATTTCCATAAATGCAATTATCTTTCATTGAAACCCATTTAAAATAAACCGATATTGCACATTGATGCATGCAAAGCGTTTATATATGCGTTCAAATAATTACAAACAAACCCAAATAATATAAAAATTAAATAATAATTAATATTACTCACATACTAATTAATTTAATTAATTTACAACATTTTATAAATTAATTAAATCCTATAGTTTTTCGGAGAATTCATCATTATAGTTGTTCGACAAAAAGATGTAAATTCAGTCAACCATAAATATCGAACAATTCAAATATAATGTTCACACATCACCTTGGCTAATAGTGTGAAAGTTTGGACGAATATATAGCTTACACATATTTTCGCTAAAATCTAGTTTTACTTTTTTAAGCGGTACCCGATAGTAATAGTTATTTACACCAATTATTTTCATCAAAACAGTATCAATTTAGAACCTATGGAATTTTGTTTTGGTCAAAATTCTAATATAGTTCACATTCAACTCGTTTAGTCCAAACAAAAAAAACCTAGGTTTAATAATAACATTTATTATTAACCGTACTACTCTGGCAAGAGACTTTCACTTATAGTTTACTACAGTTGACTGTGATACTAAGTTGTTATAATTGAGGAGACGAATTCCCTATTGAGTAGTGATTCAGTTCCAATAGTTTAACTCAAACCCAACTATAGTCGCTGAATAGACTACCATATCATGATTTAACTATAATCAAATTGGAGTATTCACATTGAAGTTTCATAGTATTCTCAAGACGAGGGAACTATGTAAAATTATCACTAAAGATCTGTTGTTTGACCTTAGTTAAAATAACCAAAAGAAAACTATCGAGTGAGTCACTCAATAGTTATCCAATAACTATCAGTATATAAACCTATTGGTGCCTCCAATAGTCATGATTAATACATTGCCCAACATTTGGAGAGCGCTATGTACTCTAGTCTCGATGGATGAATCGATATCCTTTCTCGAAACATCTTGACTAGAAATATTTAGAATAACATATTATTTTATATAATGATAATATTCTCATGGTTACAACTCTTTGTAATAGTTAACACATAACACATTATTTAAGGAATTTCTAGTTATATACTTGAAATTAATTACTTAATTAATTATATCACAATATAACAAAGTATATTATAGAAATCAAACACCTTTATTATAAGCAAGATTGGTTATCGAGTTAGATATATGTAACAAATTACATAATTTCTCCTAAGGCATACCCTAACTCAATCAATCTCTGTAACAACCCGCACCTTAATGGGCTCGAATTTTTTCTAAATTGAAAATCCAAGTCCACTAGGATACGGATCGTTGGTGTTGGAACCCTATAGTAACGAAAGTATATCAGAGAGCTATCTAAAAGAATTCATAGCAGAATGATAAAATATAATAAAACATATATGCACTGATTAAGGCCAATACCTTGAATATCTAGTGCCCTTGTCAGTGTAGAGCACGCATAAGGAAATCTTTCTACCGTTCCCGCCTTATACAGTACCAGTCTTTCAAAGTCAATCATGTGAGCTTTAATGTGGAGGGGGTCAGAACAACATTCTGGTGAGTGGTGAATTACAAACTTTATCCATAACACTAGTTTATGTCGATTGTTTCTATTACATGTTATATCTATTATTAAAAGCTTGGTTATTTTGACTTCATGTACACGTACGATACTCCCAACCTACTCGAGGTATACAAACCATAATATAGGCTCGTAAAAAGCAAGAAATTTACGATATTAAACTAACAAACAACTTTGAGGTGTTGCATGTCTCTTAAGGAACGTACACTAGTAGGCTAAGTAGTTAATATCGATATCAGGTACGTATCGGTCAAGTACCGATATGAGGTATTTTAAAAATCGTGATAATATCGGTAAAATTATCGGACATGTATAGAATATGTTATGAACTATATTATGCTATGTTATAATATTATATTGATATTAAGTTTTCAAAAATTTGGATAAATAATGCCAAAATACTCTCAAAGACTGGTTGCATATAGTTTACAGATTACAATCCATTTACTAAGATATTCTATTAAATACAAATTATAATATAGGCTCATAAAAAGCAAGAAATTCATATATTGTACATTTTTATTATTCTCTTCATTTTTATAATATATTTATTATTTCTTCAATCATCTAATCATCTATATTACTTTCCTAAAAATTTCATATTTATAATTTCATCATTTTCGTTTTCATCTAATTTATCGAATAAGCAATGTTGATTTGATACCAATTACTACTCTAGCTTATTCCTTCTCAATATGTGTACTATATAACTTTATTGCTCTTCAACTTTTAGTTCTTGGAGCATGATAATAACTTATAAAATGAACTTTCATATCTAATTTACTAATTGGAAGTGGTGAACAAAAAATAACTATAAAGAGAAGTAGCTCTTTCATGGTCTTTTGTATAGTAGTAAAGTGATGTGCACGTAAATGTGCATATTTTTACCACCATATTTAATCTATTTAAATTAAATAAATGATCATATCGGGTATTTTAACTTGTTTAAACCAAAATTCAAATTATTTTCAAATTGTCACATATTCATCTTCATATAACGGTAAAATGGTCATTTTTATGCATTTATTAAATTGTGAAAATTTACTTGGAATTTTCTATGTTGTTTTATAGGAAATTTGATGCATTTTACAAGTGGCTTCATGATAATATATGCATGCACAAGAGTTAAGAGAACAAATGAAAATGGAAATAATTCAAAGTGATGATCATGGAGGACCCCACCCACTTACCTTGATTTTCAATTAGGAGCTAAGCACATGATAAAAGGACATTAAAGTTGTTATCCCGCCTTTTGGCAAGGCCGTGACACCAAGAACTCGACTAGAAACCAAGGATAGTTCGTCTTGAAAACCGGTTATACATAGGTCTGCTATGGATATCGATGAATTTTGTCCAAGTCCAGATCGGGCTGCAATTGATAAGACACGTCAAGCAAAGCCGTGAAAGCCAACGTTCCAAATTTCAAGACAATCCGAGTTCGTATGCTTGAGTTATCACTAATGAAAAGTGGAGGAAGCAGCCTTAGGTTCGAATCCATCAGAACATGCCTTGGTTCGAATCCATCTGAAGTAGCCTTAGGTTCGGATCCATAAGACTAGTCCTACGATCGAATCCATGGGCCATGCATTGGTCCGAATCCACGGAGCATAACCCTACTTCGAATCCATCAGCACAGAACCTTGGTTCGAATCCATTGAAACATTCCCTACTTCGAATCCATCAAAGGGAAGGCCTTTGAATCCATGCAGTTGAAGAACTTCGACTCCATCCCATAACTATCTTCGAATCCATACAGCTGAGAAGCCTTCGTATCGATCAACTATGGCCTACCTTGATCGATACGAAGGAAACATCCATTCGATCTATTCGAAGGAGCATACTTTCGAATCCGTTACCTCGAATCCACCAAGTCAAAGCGGCTAAAACCATGGATTTGACCCAGTAAACTCGGAGAAAAAGATGGATCAACCCGAGAAGCATGCGTGCCACATCACCATGCACATGCACCGAGCATCGATTCGACCCTATCGATTCGAAGGGATTGATTCGAACCACTCGTGTCCAGCGGAAATGCAATCTTGAATCGATCATAACTCGAGATCTACAAGTCCAAATGCTATGAAATTTTCATAGGAGCTTGCGTATACATGGAAGAATGTCCACACCAAATTTAACCTCGATTGGATGCTTTTTTGATCGATTCGAACTCAGGTTCGAATCGATTCCAAAGTGGGCCCGGATTTCCAGAATCCGGGCGAGTGGGCCCCCTCACGTGCCAGAAGGGGTCTCCCCGGATTTTAGGCGAAATATCAGCCTCCTACACCTATAAATAGAGCCCCTGATCATTCAGAAAAGGGGTCGGACAATTCTAAGAGCTAAAGAGCGCCCAGACTCTGCCAGATTTACTCCAAATCACCACCGTTGCTTTAGTTTTAGACTTAACTTAGAAAATCAGTTGTATTACGTTATAAGAAATTGTAATCTTCAAGCATCGAGCAATAAAATCATCAAACTTCATAGTGGACGTAGGCGAAACGCCGAACCACTCTAAATCGTTGTCTTCTGCGCAATTTACTTTCTGTTATTTGGAGTTTTTGTTAGATAATCTTCAGTTTTAATTTTCTTTCTTCACTTTTATCTCTTCAAAAACTTCCGAAGAGTGTTGTGCCCATTTTTGGTACAAACACTTTGGTGCTTTCACTGAGAAAAACCAGCTTTTTCTCCTGCTCCTTGGATCTACCGTCAATACCGGGTTGCATAAATCCAAGAGGAAGATCTAGATCTCTAATCCAGAATCCTTCCATTCTATTCAGATTTGCATAAAATCTAGGAAAGGAACCCACTACTTAAGATGGTTAGTACAAGAACTACCTCTACTGCTGCTGATCAAGAAGGTCGGGATAGGCAGAATCCTACACAGCAGCTACAATCCAATCAAGAAACATTGCTCACTCAGATCCGTCTGGACCGGTTACCAGACAAGAATTCCATGTGTTACTCCAGGAATTGACTCAAAGTCGGCAACAGTTGGCCGAACAGTTGCGTGCTAATATTGAATTGACCAACCAACTGAACCGCCAAAACTGCAGAAGGTCCAGGAGGGATGATATCTCCCATTCGTCTACTGAAAGTTCCGCCTTGTATGACTATCACCACAGATCCACCCGTCCCCGATTAGACGGGAGTCATGCACAAACTACTGGATATCAACCAGCCCTGACCGTTGGATAGTTGAGAGCGGGGCCGTCGACCAGCTTCCAGGCCGGGCCCTCAGCACGAGGAGGCCCTACTCCACAGTATACCACGGACAATCATGCCACAACTGCCATGGTAGAAACAAGGGTTGATACCCGAAATCTCTCAGACCCGAATAATCATCAGCATGGGCGTACTCCTGAACCATACGTCCCGGAACATGCTGAGCCAAGGAGGCGAAACTTGGACCGTCGACAGCGTCCGGTCCAAACTCGCGTTGTGGAACCCGACCACACCTTAGCTCAGCATGCTCAAAATGTAGCGATGCCCGATATCTCAACCATGATACGTCAGATGATTCGTGAAAGCCAAGGGCTTACTAATGACGACTGGGGAATCTCCCGTAGTCATACTCCTTTCACAGATGAGATATTATACGCTGAACCTCCTTGGCGATTCAGAATGCCAACTCTCCCTATGTACGAAGGAAATTCCGATCCCAATTAACACATTTTGAAATATGAGTGGTCAATGAGTGCCGCAAGGGCTGACGATGCAGTAAAGTGTCGAAGTTTCCCCATTTCTTTGGGAGGAATCGCAACAATGTGGTTTACACGATTACCACCTAGATCTATCTCTTCATTTGATCAACTGGCTAAGAAATTTGTCGAACAGTTCCGTATGCATGTCGCCAGACCTAAAGACGTTAACACTCTATCTAGCGTCACCCAAGCTAAGGGAGAAACACTAAGACGTTATTTAGAAAGGTTCCACGCGGCATGTGTAGAGATTAGTAATCCTAACGATAACTCAATCTTAATGGCATTAACCAAAGGGATCGATCCCGACTCTGAATTTGGAAATTGGTTAGCTGGAAAACCACCCGCATTGTTGGACCGTTTCTACTCCAAAGCCGCTCAATTCTTGCGACAAGAGGACGCGAAACAGTCCAGGAAACAGAATGATGCAATACCCAGAACTGAAGGAATACAAAGTAATGTAGCAGTTAAGCAGTCTGGTGAAAGTTCCGGAAAAGTTCAGTTGAATATACAGAACAAACAGACTCAGCCGCAAGGCAACAATGGTCCGGATAAAAAGAGAGATCAGAACCGAGGCCCACGACATAGGGCTCCAATGTTCGATAATTACACGCCATTGAATACATCATTGGAGAATGTATATCTACAAACTTGCAACACTGTGCAATATAAGAAGCCTGCTCCGAAGCAATCGTCGAAAAGGCAGATTCAAACAGGGAAGTTCTGTAGATTCCATGAGAGTTATGGCCACAATACCAATGAGTGTCGACATTTGCAGGACCTCATCGAGAAGCTGATCAGAGAAAGAAAGTTAGATCAGTTTGTGTGAGCACCGCAGTTTGGTGGTGCGAGCCCTTCAAATCAGAATCGTGCACAGAATCAAGAAAGACAGGAAGAACCAGGTCGTGTCGGAGGAAGATTGGTAATTAATGTTGTAAGTGGTAGTCCTCATCCAGCGGTTCGAAGCTAGGAGGAAATGGAATCATATAACAACTTAGCTAGACGTACAAACTTCGAGTATGATGATAACTTAGACGATAAACCTTCGACCAAGCGAAAGAGAGTGATGACTAACCACATCACTTTCCGAGACAGCGATGTTGACTACGTCGGAAGCCCGACTACTGACCCACTTGTGATATCGACCCGAGTAGGTCCGATGTGGATGAAGAGGATCCTGATTGACTGTGGGAGCTCTGTGAATATCATATTTGTACATGCTTATAATCAAATGAAGATGAAAGCTGGGGATCTAAAACCCTGCCAAACTCATCTCCATGGATTCAATGGCAGCGCTACCATACCTGTTGGGATGGTAGAGTTACCAGTTGAGTTGGGAGCCGGAGAATGTAGATCGATTCGGACATTGCAGTTCGTTGTGTTGGATGTAGACTCGCCATATAATGCCTTTTTAGGTCGACCTGCCCTTGCTGAATTCAGGGCCATAATCGCCCCGTGGTGTTTAACTTTAAAGTTCCCTACCGTCAACGGAGTTGGGGTCGTCCAGGGCGACCAGGTTGATTTGAGAACAATCATACGCCGAAATCGAGTTGCCCGATTACGCAATCTCATCCAAAATCTCAGCTTCAATCTCAGCCAAATTCTCATCTTCACGAGGTGCTTGGGCCGCGCTGGATATGCTAGTGGCAGGCATAAAAGAACTAACAGCCGGAGTGGTCCCGCTCATAGAAAAGGATGGATCGACGAAGGGATCGTTGGGTTGATTGAGGAGTTCCTCAATCATCTGAGCGTCGAAAGATAACATGTTCGCTTCCCATTCTTCGCCGACCACGGTAGATGTCATAATAGCTTCGGTGACGATAGCCCCCTGCGCTTGATAAGAGGCTTGAGATGCAGGAGGCACAGAGATAACGGCTTCAGTCACTGAAATGTGAAAAAATGAAGATTGTTAGCTAAGAGTATTGATTCAGATTCATCACACTAAGTGTATACGAGAGGCGTTCGATTACCTTCCTTAGCCTGGCCCGCAGTATGGGCAGATACAGAGGCAGGAGCATCAGCGGAAGACAATTGCGGCTGGTCAGGATTATAAGTGGGGACGGACTGGGGATCGACCACACCAATAGTTTTAGGCAATGTCGGAATTACAGCTCCAACACTTGTTTCGTGATGCTCAATCCCCGAGCCCTCGCCCGTCTCTATCTGTTGAGCACCAAGCCTCTCTTTCGCCACGGAAATCACCGCCTCATGAAGAACTTTTCTCTCTTCCTCAGTAAGCAAGCGCATCTCAAGCTCGAAATCATCCAGCGTTTCATCCGGATGCGCTGCTTTCTTCTCCTCCACCAACCTAGTCTAGGCGTTATACAGAATCATAGAGTCATCTCCTAGCCATGATAAATTTCTGTGCTCCAGCACGTTGGCGTTGTATGTAACCAGGAGATCATCGAAATCAGCGTCCATCTTGGACTGCTCCGCCATAATCTTTTCCTGGATTTCTTCCTCCACAGACTTGGTCTTGGCCACCGCCGCAGCAAGTTCGGCTCGAAGTGACACAGCTTGGTCGCATGCCTCCTGAGCGGTGGTATTAGCAGCGTCTTTTTCTTTCACCACCTCTGCAAATTTGGCCTTGAGCTCATTCAGCTCTTTAACAGCTGTGTCTCGCTCAGCTACGACAGTGGTATAACGGTGGCCCATCCCTTCTACCAAGGCACAGTGTGCCTGCTGCATCCTCGCCATCTTTTCCACAGCATCATCATGCTTTTTAAGCGCTTGGAGTTTAGAGTTTCGAGACGACTCCATCTCAGATTGAAGAACCTGGATGATGCGATCTTTCTTGACAATCTCAGCATCACGCTCCTGAATAACCTTTGCCCGGTCAAAAGCAACCTTTGAAGCTTTCACGGCTGCTTTGTACCACTCCTTATATTGAGCGTAAAAGTCGCGGATATAGCTATGCGCCATATTTTCGGCATCCGAAGGAATCCTCTTTAGATGGGGAGGGAAGACATATGCATCCAGACAGATTTCTGGAATATCCTTTTTCATTTGAGCAAGCTGGATGGCTCCTTCACTTGTCAATTCAGCCGGAGCCTGTTCAACAATGGCAGCTGCCGGCGGTTCAACCCTTTGCCGCTGAGTTTCGGGCCTGGAAGATTGAGAAGGTGGTTGTTGGTGAGAAGACTCAGGAGGATCTATAGGGACCCTAGGAGGTGGAGGAGAACGAGATCGCGGTCGGTACTGATAGCTCCTATCTCTATCAGTACGATCTTGGCCAGAGTGTGTAACGACCCGCTATTTTGGACCATTCGCATCCATTATAAGTGTATAGGTAGACACTCATGCCGGTGTTGAATTGCTCAAAATACCGCGTTGTTAATTTAAATTGGCAAAACTCAGCATATACAGTAAATAAAATAATCACAGATCACAGAAACAGAGTAATATAACAATAGTGCAGCGGAAACAAAAGAATAGTAGTTCATGAAGCTACTATATATATATAACAGAGTTAAACAAGATACAACAGAAGTCTCGAATACAATAGATATCTCAATACAATAGTCAAATACAAGATCTGAATACATCACTGGAATCAACTGAATAACTGAAAGCTGGATAGATAGCTGGATCTCCAAGCGAAGCTCCAACTCCAAAGGTGAGTCTCAAATACTGTATCACTCAGTCTGACCCGAGCGTGAAGAAAACACAAAACACTCGAGTCAGGATTAACATTCTTATATCAATAAATCCAACTCAAGTGAAATAACGACTGAAATATAAGTGACTCAAAGGATGTTTGGGATAACCATCCTCTAAGGATCCATTCTATCTATATATATATAGTAGAATACGCTAAGTAGATAATGTCTAATCAGTAAAGTACGATATTAAAATAGCGTTAAGTCATGGCCCATTCCACCCTTAACCCATTTTTATTCCCAAGAGCATATACAAGACCGTAGTTTCCCCAAAACCGGAAGTCACCAGAGGGCAATCCATATACTAAAGGTACAAACCAAAATCGTAGTGGTCGCGAATAGGATAATCAGTATGACAAGGTACATGAGGCGATACCAACTAGGATACTAGTAGTTGCCTGATCCGGACTGATGTTGGGCATAGCAGCTACTACCCCAACACCGCGAAACAACACTCCCAAATAGAGGGGTGCACCCAAATCGAATCACAAAAGTAATAGATATGGTATCGAAGAAGTGTGTCCGCTAGAGATGGCGATCCTCAATGGCCCGGCGCGGCTCCTGTTTTAGTCATGTCAGGGGTCATCCAAAATCGTTCTCTTTCTTCAGTCAACGCGTTCACCAAACCATCCACTTCATTCTGGATCAATACTCCGCGTATATTAGTTATTAAAGTGGTTTTGGTATCGACAGAGAGTATGTCCATATCCGATCCCGGTCTCTTTAATAAATACGTATTATTACACCGATGATCATTTAATAAAATTTCAAAATAGTTATATTTCAAAACCGACATAACATTGCCATTTCAAAACCATATCAATACGATATCACTTTTACTTCAAATAAATCCAATTCCAAAATCATATCACTTTCCAAAGTTATATTGCTTTCAAAATCATAAGTCTTTTAAAATCATAACACTTTGGTAATCAAACTTGAAATTCATAACACTTTGAAATCCTAGCACTTTCCTCTTAAACAGTTTAGATATTCACAAATCAATTTACATAAACTCGAATTTCAAAATTAAAATTTAATTAAATCTCAAATCATCAATTTCAATTCAATTTAGTTTCTAAATAACCATTTTAATCTATCGATTTCAAATACATATTTAAACCATAAAATAAGCCATTTCAATTTCAATATATTTCAAAGCTTTAAATATTTAACATTTCAATAGCATCTAATACAACTTCAATTCACAAATTAAAATAAACAAAATATCCCATTTAAATTTATATCATTTGAAATATTCATTAAAGTCACTTTTAATCAAATTCAAGTTAAAACATATCTTTAGAATTTCAAATTTTATAAATTTCAAATCAAACTTTATTTAAGTATAATTCTTAAATAAATATAATTTCAAATCAATTTCAAATCATTATAAACTCTATTTTTGAAAATATAGATAAATAAATACTTAAACATATTTCATATTGATTCAAATCAACTTTATTAAATCAACTTTAATAAATCTTTAAAATCATTATTTATTAAAACCATATATTTCTTTCAAAACCGTAGAAATGTTTTTCAAAACATTTATCTATAGAACAACGGTGTCTGTATATAATTTTCTATCCTATGGTCAAGTGATACAGATATTTATCATTTCAATCCGCAATTTAAAATATATTCGGGTATATATCTTTTCAACCCGAAATCCCAAATTCAATTTAATTTGAAAATCGCTTGGGTTTATCATTTCAACCCATAACGATTTTCTCCTATTCTAAAGTCCGTTCGGGTATGTATCATTTCAACCCATAGTGATACTATACTAACAGGGAACTTGCAGAGTGATAACAGATATGATAATAATATAACAACGGTAACAGGCATATATCATCAGTATAAATAACAGATAAGGGTGTCAGATGTCACAGGTGAACAGATACAGATGATGACATATATATATCAATATAAATAACAGATAGTGATGTCAGGTGTCACAGGTGAACAGATACAGATGATGGCATAGGTATAGCAATATAAATAACTAACGGCAGCATATTTCAATTGTCGTTTCAATTGAAATCAAATTTAATAAATAAAAGAACGTTAATCGTGAGTGATTGCTCACCTTTCGAGGCTAGAGATGCACGAGAAGATGACACAGATACGCACACTGATACAGACATAGAGATTGAGTTACGAATCCAAGCAAAACAAATCGGCACGAATTCAACGATCAAAGCTGATAACAGAAATCGATGAAATTAAATCAAAACATTCAACATAGCAACAAATAAAACATGACTTGCGTCAAAGTTTAACAATATAATTCTATGTGCTACCGAGATCGAAATGGTCTGAAATTTGGTATGAATAAAGATAAAAACTTGTATTTTAAACTGCAAAAGGTTCACTTGTTTTGGACAAGAGACGAGAAAAGTTACCATGTCACGAACATAGACTCAGGCCATGTTTGCAGCAGTGTAAAATAATTTCTAAGTACAAAAGAACAACTGTCTGGGTCTAACTTCCAGATCCTCGACCACTAATCAATCAATGTCGGATTTGGCTGAAATTTGACAGGAATAAAGTAGGTAACTTTGACTCCTTTTTAAAAATAAAATCAACCCATTCCGACGTAAGACAGAAGAGATACAGTGCATCAAACATGAACTCAGGTCGTGTTTGCAGCAGTGTAAAATAATTTCTAAGTACAAAAGAACAGCTGCCTGGGTCTAACTTCCAGATCCTCGACCACTAATCAAACGATGTCGGATTTTACTGAAATTTGACAGGCATAAACTAGGTAACTTCGACTCCTTTTTAAAAATAAAATCAACCCATTCCGATAAAACATGAGTGAGATATGATATCGTGAACATGTAGTCTAACTGCTGTTATTTCGAAAACTATACATAGGCATACTAGTATATAAAATACACATATAAATATACTATGCAAATATACATATAAATATACTATGCAGTTTAAAACAATACACAGACATAATCAATAACTTCGACTAAATGTAGTTTATATCAGGCTTTGTATAAACATGCAAACAAACAAAATATATATTAATATATAGCAGCTTCTAAAAAAATGGGTATGACTTGACATATAATGTATAACTTTTTCCTTACATCACGTATATGAATACAATAGCAAGCTAAACTTATACAATTCAAAACTAATTTATATAAAAATCTGTACTAAATGTAAGGATAAAACACACATATATTATATAGTATCAACAGATCATAACTTATGTAAACTTTATATATATACAAACTAACAAACCCATGACTTGCCTAAACATACTGACATGAATATATATACCTCTTTCTTTTATAATAAAATATATAGTAACTGTTTATACATCAAACTATAAATATGTATATATATCCTTTTTGTCGACCTATAAAGCTTTGCTGCATCAAATTTCAATATATAAACCCAAACACATCATGCAGCATTTTACATATCCATATATATATTATATTTAATAATACCTGGCTCTAAAAAAAAGTGAAACCGAGAGTGAAGAGGATGATGGCCTCGGCAGTAAGCGTCGGCAGGTTGGAGATGCGGGAAAGAGGAGGAGAATCGGCCATGGCTGCAATGGGTTTAGGGCGGAGAAAGGTCGCCGGAGGGTGGAAGCATTGGACTGTAGCGGCTGCACGCCTCCGGTGGTGGTTACTGGCGGCACAAGAGGGGGAAAAGTGGAACGGGTTCGGCTACGGCTTGCGCGCAAGGCGGGTTGTAAGGTGAGGAGGAGCACGAGATAGGCAATAGCATGGAGTTGGGCTCGGTTGTGGTGAAAACAAAGGTCTGTGATGGTGTAGGTGGAGAGGCTAGAGCAAGGAGATGTGGCCGAGGCTTGAAGGGTCATGAATTTGCACAGAGAGAATGAATATAGGAAGTGTTATATTTGTAGAACAAAAAGAAGAAGAAACGTGTGCAGGCTTCCAAGCTTTCAATCACACACAAACTGACATTATAAAGTGAACCAGGGAAGGTAAGTTAAAAGAGTAAATTCTGGAAAAGCAAAAGTCTCGATCAAACAGCTGGGTGCAATTCACGTGGGGTAACTGAAAAGACACAAGAAACTAAAAGATTATAAGATCGGTACCGATATGAAATCGTTTCCCGAATTTCGCTGCGTCCCGTACTTCAAAACACAGAAATAAATATACTGTGGTGATCAGTGCAACGAGACGATCAAAACGGTATACAGATGTAAGTGGTATGGTTGAATTATAAAAATTCGAATTTTCTAATAGCGGAAAATGCAAGAAAAACGCTGAAAAATAAGATCGACGGAGCCAAAGTTGTCCGAATTTGGAAAAACGACAAACTGAAATTTTGCTCAGAAGATGGTTTAGAATTTTTCTATGTAAAAATATTTAGGTTTCGGAAACATTTTATTTTCATCGTTTTTTTAACTGATTAAGTTGAAGTGAATTTACGCGCGAAATAAACTTTCATATTTTCGGACGAAAATTTACCAGTTGCTATGTCTAATTAGACGCATTCCAAATATCAAATTTATATTTCAAAATTTTATCGTTTAAAATTTCCTAAAATTTCAATTAATAACGTTATTAAACCGGTTAAATTTACGGGTCGTTACATTCTCCCCCACTCAAAACTTTTCGTCCCCGAAAAGGAACGAGGTAGGAGAATAGAAATGACCAGAAAGAAAACAGATTTGAAATACAGAATAACAGTTAATTTAAACCATATAATTTCAAATTTAAATTTATTGATATTCAATAATTGATTTAATCCATTTGATTTCACTAAAATCAATCTCAACTACTTCTAAATTCATTATCTTATTATCCCATTTTCTTCAATTTACAATTTCTAAACCATAAATTTGAATAGTCTTTTATTATAATCATATTTTCTTCAACAATTTTAAATTCTTCTTTATTCCAAATTATTGTTAAATTTATTCTACTTAATATATCTAATCACATATATTTAACACATATAAATTAATTTAAACTATAAAAGTTTTGATTTAAATTAATTTATATTTACTAATTGCTTTTAAATTCAAGGTATTTTCATAAGTTGATCAAATTCAATTTGTTAATTCTTTCAGAACAAAATTTATTATATTCATCTCATTCAATTAATTATTTTATCATCTTTATTAGCATTTTTTTTATAATTAAAATCTAGTGTATAACATTTATTATAAACACTCCAATTTTATAAAATCATTTTATATTGTATATTACCCAATTACATTTTAACTTCTGAATAATTTAGGTAAGTTATAAATTCAATTTTCAAGTTTAAATATTTATCCAAAATTTAGCTTTATTTATAATTGAAACAACCTTTAACATAATTTTAAGAATTTAATTTCCGTTTAATTTCAAACCCTTTAGAGATAATTATGTATATACTATATATATTAAATCAAATTAAATTTAAATAATATACCTATATATATATATAAATCAAGTCATACTTAAGAAATTCAAATTAAAATATTTTTTTCCAAACAAAACCGTAGCAAAGCTACAGAATGGTTTCTCCACTTCGAAACTCGAAAATGAATGTCGATGATGCGGCCGCCATCACTGAAATTATTTTCCAGCGACAAAGAGAAGAGTACTAATTTCAACATTTTAAAATTCTTTGAAAACGATTTCTATTCGAAAATACCTTTAATAATATACACTTTAAAACCAAAGTTGAAATCACCGGTAATCAAATTCTCAAATTCCCGATTTTTTTAAAATTCATTTCGATTCCAAATCAATTTATAAACCATGTTTATAAATTCATTTAGAATAATAAATGATAATCAAATATTATCATTCAACAACCAATTTAATTAACTATTTAATTCCAGAAAAATTTTACTTATATATTTATAATATAATCATACAAAATTATTTCATTTACCAAATTTGAAAACAATATTGTGTCAGTTTGCTCTGCTCAAGTGTTTTGGAAATCCTATCGATAGCATTGATCAGACGAATCGATCGGAAACCCAAATCAACATCAACAACTCAAACAACACAATATATTTTAAAACATTTAAATATAGATTTACAAATACTCTATCCAAGAATAAATTTTCAAAGCAAGGACAGCGATTCAAATTTGATTAATTCAATCAAAGAAAATTTTGATTTGAGAATAAGTCGGAACGAAAGATAAGATGATTATTTAACCGAATAAGGAAATAGATAATCTTATATAAATCGCGGGCAACCATAACCGGGTCGACCGTGACTTCAAGAATAAGATCGATGCTGAATTCCGAGGTAAATCAACACTCGATCTCAAGAGATAGAATTCAAGTATAGCAGGGAATAGATAGCATCGTAAACCGAGGATATAGAAATCTCCGGTAAATCGATGCCTATTATAAAGGAGTTTTTCTCCTTTACGAATCATTCGAAGATTGGCGAGACCGCCGATCTATTATAGATATCATTCAAAGTGGAGTTATGGGGTGCTCCAGAATTGAAAGAAGATGAATAGTGAAGGACACGAATGAATTTTGGAACCGTAGGGAATGTTCCAAAATTTTGAAGGAATCGAGTCAAAAGGAAGAGATTGAAACTCGAATGAGAGTGATTCTGTAAATACATTTACCCTATATGCTGAGTTTTGCCTAGAGCTACCAAAGCTCTGATACCAACTGTAACGACCCGCTATTTTGGACCATTCGCATCCATTATAAGTGTATAGGTAGACACTCATGCCGGTGTTGAATTGCTCAAAATACCGCGTTGTTAATTTAAATTGGCAAAACTCAGCATATACAGTAAATAAAATAATCACAGATCACAGACACAGAGTAATATAACAATAGTGCAGCGGAAACAAAAGAATAGTAGTTCATGAAGCTACTATATATATATAACAGAGTTAAACAAGATACAACAGAAGTCTCGAATACAATAGATATCTCAATACAATAGTCAAATACAAGATCTGAATACATCACTGGAATCAACTGAATAACTGAAAGCTGGATAGATAGCTGGATCTCCAAGCGAAGCTCCAACTCCAAAGGTGGGTCTCAAATACTGTATCACTCAGTCTGACCCGAGCGTGAAGAAAACACAAAACACTCGAGTCAGGATTAACATTCTTATATCAATAAATCCAACTCAAGTGAAATAACGACTGAAATACAAGTGACTCAAAGGATGTTTGGGATAACCATCCTCTAAGGATCCATTAAACTATCTATATATATATAGTACAATACGCTAAGTAGATAATGTCTAATCAGTAAAGTACGATATCAAAATAGCGTTAAGTCATGGCCCATTCCACCCTTAACCCATTTTATTCCCAAGAGCATATACAAGACCGTAGTTTCCCCAAAACCGGAAGTCACCAGAGGGCAATCCATATACTAAAGGTACAAACCAAAATCGTAGTGGTCGCGAATAGGATAATCAGTATGACAAGGTACATGAGACGATACCAACTAGGATACTAGTAGTTGCCTGATCCGGACTGATGTTGGGCATAGTAGCTACTTCCCCAACACCGCGAAACAACACTCCCAAATCGAGGGGTGCACCCAAATCGAATCACAAAAGTAATAGATATGGTATCGAAGAAGTGTGTCCGCTAGAGATGGCGATCCTCAATGGCCCGGCGTGGCTCTTGTTTTAGTCATGTCAGGGGTCATCCAAAATCGTTCTCTTTCTTCAGTCAACGCGTTCACCAAACCATCCACTTCATTCTGGATCAACACTCCGCGTATATTAGTTATTAAAGTGGTTTCGGTATCGACAGAGAGTATGTCCATATCCGATCCCGGTCTCTTTAATAACTACGTATTATTACACCGATGATCATTTAATAAAATTTCAAAATAGTTATATTTCAAAACCGACATAACATTGCCATTTCAAAACCATATCAATACGATATCACTTTTACTTCAAATAAATCCAATTCCAAAATCATATCACTTTCCAAAGTTATATTGCTTTCAAAATCATAAGTCTTTTAAAATCATAACACTTTGGTAATCAAACTTGAAATTCATAACACTTTGAAATCCTAGCACTTTCCTCTTAAACAGTTTAGATATTCACAAATCAATTTACATAAACTCGAATTTCAAAATTAAAATTTAATTAAATCTCAAATCATCAATTTAAATTCAATTTAGTTTCTAAATAACCATTTTAATCTATCGATTTCAAATACATATTTAAACCATAAAATAAGCCATTTCAATTTCAATATATTTCAAAGCTTTAAATATTTAACATTTCAATAGCATCTAATACAACTTCAATTCACAAATTCAAATAAACAAAATATCCCATTTAAATTTATATCATTTGAAATATTCATTAAAGTCACTTTTAATCAAATTCAAGTTAAAACATATCTTTAGAATTTCAAATTTTATAAATTTCAAATCAAACTTTATTTAAGTATAATTCTTAAATAAATATAATTTCAAATCAATTTCAAATCATTATAAACTCTATTTTTGAAAATATAGATAAATAAATACTTAAACATATTTCATATTGATTCAAATCAACTTTATTAAATCAACTTTAATAAATCTTTAAAATCATTATTTATTAAAACCATATATTTCTTTCAAACCGTAGAAATGTTATTCAAAACATTTATCTATAGACCAACGGTGTCTGTATATAATTTTTTATCCTATGGTCAAGTGATACGGATATTTATCATTTCAATCCGCAATTTAAAATATATTCGGGTATATATCTTTTCAACCCGAAATCCCAAATTCAATTTAATTTGAAAATCGCTTGGGTTTATCATTTCAACCCCTAACGATTTTCTCCTATTCTAAAGTCCGTTCGGGTATGTATCATTTCAACCCATAGTGATACTATACTAACAGGGAACTTGCAGAGTGATAACAGATATGATAATAATATAACAACGGTAACAGGCATATATCATCAGTATAAATAACAGATAAGGGTGTCAGATGTCACAGGTGAACAGATACAGATGATGACATATATATATCAATATAAATAACAGATAGTGATGTCAGGTGTCACAGGTGAACAGATACAGATGATGGCATAGGTATAGCAATATAAATAACTAACGGTAGCATATTTCAATTGTCGTTTCAATTGAAATCAAATTTAATAAATAAAAGAACGTTAATCGTGAGTGATTGCTCACCTTTCGAGGCTAGAGATGCACGAGAAGATGACACAGATACGCACACTGATACGGACATAGAGATTGAGTTACGAATCCAAGCAAAACAAATCGGCACGAATTCAACGATCAAAGCTGATAACAGAAATCGATGAAATTAAATCAAAACATTCAACATAGCAACAAATAAAACATGACTTGCGTCAAAGTTTAACAATATAATTCTATGTGCTACCGAGATCGAAATGGTCTGAAATTTGGTATGAATAAAGATAAAAACTTGTATTTTAAACTGCAAAAGGTTCACTTGTTTTGGACAAGAGACGAGAAAAGTTACCATGTCACGAACATACACTCAGGCCATGTTTGCAGCAGTGTAAAATAATTTCTAAGTACAAAAGAACAGCTGTTTGGGTCTAACTTCCAAATCCTCGACCACTAATCAAACAATGTCGGATTTGGCTGAAATTTGACAGGAATAAAGTAGGTAACTTTGACTCCTTTTTAAAAATAAAATCAACCCATTCCGACGTAAGACAGAAGAGATACAGTGCGTCAAACATGAACTCAGGTCGTGTTTGCAGCAGTGTAAAATAATTTCTAAGTACAAAAGAATAGCTGCCTGGGTCTAACTTCCAGATCCTCGACCACTAATCAAACGATGTCGGATTTTACTGAAATTTGACAGGCATAAACTAGGTAACTTCGACTCCTTTTTAAAAATAAAATCAACTCATTCCGATAAAACATGAGTGAGATATGATATCGTGAACATGTAGTCTAACTGTTGTTATTTCGAAAACTATACATAGGCATACTAGTATATAAAATACACATATAAATATACTATGCAAATATACATATAAATATACTATGCAGTTTAAAACAATACACAGACATAATCAATAACTTCGACTAAATGTAGTTTATATCAGGCTTTGTATAAACATGCAAACAAACAAAATATATATTAATATATAGCAGCTTCTAAAAAAATGGGTATGACTTGACATATAATGTATAACTTTTTCCTTACATCACGTATATGAATACAATAGCAAGCTAAACTTATACAATTCAAAACTAATTTATATAAAAATCTATACTAAATGTAAGGATAAAACACACATATATTATATAGTATCAACAGATCATAACTTATGTAAACTTTATATATATACAAACTAACAAACCCATGACTTGCCTAAACATACTGACATGAATATATATACCTCTTTCTTTTATAATAAAATATATAGTAACTGTTTATACATCAAACTATAAATATGTATATATATCCTTTTTGTCGACCTATAAAGCTTTGCTGCATCAAATTTCAATATATAAACCCAAACACATCATGAAGCATTTTACATATCCATATATATACTATATTTAATAATACCTGGCTCTAAAAAAAAGTGAAACCGAGAGTGAAGAGGATGATGGCCTCGGCAGTAAGCGTCGGCAGGTTGGAGATGCGGGAAAGAGGAGGAGAATCGGCCATGGCTGCAATGGGTTTAGGGCGGAGAAAGGTCGCCGGAGGGTGGAAGCATTGGACTGTAGCGGCTGCACGCCTCCGGTGGTGGTTACTGGCGGCACAATAGGGGGAAAAGTGGAACGGGTTCGGCTACGGCTTGCGCGCAAGGCGGGTTGTAAGGTGAGGAGGAGCAGGAGATAGGCAATAGCATGGAGTTGGGCTCGGTTGTGGTGAAAACAAAGGTCTGTGATGGTGTAGGTGGAGAGGCTAGAGCAAGGAGATGTGGCCGAGGCTTGAAGGGTCATGAATTTGCACAGAGAGAATGAATATAGGAAGTGTTATATTTGTAGAACAAAAAGAAGAAGAAACGTGTGCAGGCTTCCAAGCTTTCAATCACACACAAACTGACATTATAAAGTGAACCAGGGAAGGTAAGTTAAAAGAGTAAATTCTGGAAAAGCAAAAGTCTCGATCAAACAGCTGGGTGCAATTCACGTGGGGTAACTGAAAAGACACAAGAAACTAAAAGATTATAAGATCGGTAACGATATGAAATCGTTTCCCGAATTTCGCTGCGTCCCGTACTTCAAAACACAGAAATAAATATACTGTGGTAATCAGTGCGACGAGACGATCAAAACGGTATACAGATGTCAGTGGTATGGTTGAATTATAAAAATTCGAATTTTCTAATAGCGGAAAATGCAAGAAAAACGCTGAAAAATAAGATCGACGGAGCCAAAGATGTCCGAATTTGGAAAAACGACAAACTGAAATTTTGCTCAGAAGATTGTTTAGAATTTTTCTGTTTAAAAATATTTAGGTTTCGGAAACATTTTATTTTCATCGTTTTTTAACTGATTAAGTTGAAGTGAATTTACGCGCGAAATAAACTTTCATATTTTCGGACGAAAATTTACCAGTTGCTATGTCTAATTAGACGCATTCCAAATATCAAATTTATATTTCAAAATTTTATCGTTTAAAATTTCCTAAAATTTCAATTAATAACGTTATTAAACCGGTTAAATTTACGGGTCGTTACAGAGTGGCTACGCCAATAATCTCGATCTCTATCATAGCGATCCTGATTGGTATAGCCTCGTCCCTGATCCCTATCTGATTCCCTCCAGCGGGACTCATGGTATGAGGAAGATCGGCGTACATTACGGAGCCTATCCAAAGTAGATCCGCGACCTGACATCTCACCTGCGATAAGAAGAAACTACAGTTTAGAATCCTACAAAAGTGACGTTCAATATGCGGAAATCATGTAGTGTTGTGAAAGTGTGTGTAAATGTGTAAACCCCCAGACCAACCAGAAGTGTTGACCGCACTCAAAGGAAAGGGCTCGCTCGTATTTAAAACATCTTGGAATTCCTCCAACCCGGAATTGTGAGGAATCGATATATAATCCGGGATGGGAATATTGTCAAGCCCTTTGAAAGTATCTCTCGATTGAGAAGGGGCGGCCTCAGAAATTATAGCTCCGGAAGCGGTAGAAGACACATCTATAGACTTCCACCCCTTAGATTTAAGTTTTTTAGAAACGGTGTTTTTTCTTTTCCGTCTTTCTCCCAACTCTTCAAAATTTCCCGAAAGATCCGCCATCGGCTCTATGTCCATGTGAGTTCTTTCTTCATCGCTCACTTCGGTTATCACAACCCCGAGCGTCTTTTTCGCCATCTTCTTCCTTTTCTTCTTCTTGTTCTTCTTCTTCGAAATGGGCTTCAGCATCCCTTCAATGACTATGCTCTGCTTCATTTCAATCAAGCCAAGAGCTCTTAAGTTGTATTCATTCAATACCGAGTCGATGTGTCGCAAGTCGCTCGGGATCCCTTGAAGGCTCTGAACTATGCCCTTGTAATACCCGCCATCGGGTCTGGAGATAATGGCTATAAGAAAAACAGGATGTCAATACCAATGCCAAAAAGCTGTTAGTCAAAGAAATTGTCAACAGGTTACGACACTTACGTCTAGACAACCATCGCCTAGCAAAACCAGGAGGACACCGGACATAAAACCATTCATTCTTGAAATAACTAAGTCTGGTCCAGGCTCCGGTAATAACTTGACAGTTTCTCACTGCCTCCAAAAATTTAAAAGACGGACTATCGCCTCTGCTCTTGAAGTTAAATAGATATCTGATTTCCGCCGGCCTTGGAGGACGGAAGAGGTGGTCCATAAATACAATAAACGCACTGTTCAGTAGCGCGTGCCCATTGGGGTGTAATTGAGAGGGAGCGAGTCCAAGAAACGATAACATATCCCTAATATACTGATTGAATGGAGGGAGTGTTTCGGCCGCACAAGCATGTCGGTAAAAGGCAGTATACCCTTCGGGCGGACAGTGAGGTCTGTCGCTGGAACTCGGCAATAACACATCGTCTAAAGAAATATGATGTCTTGTGCATATCCTACCCAACAAGTTTTCGGAGATGTTAGATTGAACGGAATCTATAGGATCCTCGATAAATATTGCGTCTTGTAGCTCGTCGGGAGCTAGATCTACTATATCCGCTGGGATATCTGGAATTGCAAGGACCGGAGGAGGAGAACTCTGAATCTCCTGCCGTTGAGAGCTCGAAGATTCCATAACTGACTACTTATCAAGAATCAGTGTTAAACAAACCATAAACCCGTGCATTCCCCAGTGTAGAGCGTATGAACGTGTCGTGCAGTGCAAATGCTGTGCGTTACTTAAGCAAATTTTACAGACTGAAACGAGATGTACGAACGATGAAACTCTGTAAATCAAGACTGGAAATGACCGTCATCGCTAACCGTCATATCCACGCCATCCAAATGCTACCGACCGATTCAAGTATAAATCTGTTATGTTTTTGGTTAAGTCATGGTTCCATCGATGAGCTTCAAAAGGAAGTCAAGTATAGTCCTACAGTCAAGTTCAATTAGGCAAGGCCGAAGCTCGTCGGAGTCAAGTGTGCTAAAGTTCATTGAGTTCGTCAAATTTCGACTGAAAATTGGTCATAGTTCGAATCCATTGAGCAAGTCAGAAGAGTTGCATTCCCTGAACTGAAGACGTTCGAATCGATCATCTCGGATCGATACGAGTCGAATCGATGTGCTTCGAATCGATAAAGAGTCAACTCGATGCACTTCGTATCGACGTAGGTCGTTGGAACGATACACATGGCATCAAGTGAAAGAATGCTTCGAGTCCATCAGGAGAAAGACTTCGTATCGATCAAACTCAACGCCTTCGAATCGATCGTAGAATCATCACTTCGAATCGATCGATACGAGCCACTTCCCTTCGCAAGTATCGATTCGAAGCCCCATAATCAGAATCGATTCGAATTGCTCCAGTCCGGATCGATACGAGGCGAAGAAAGGCGAAACCCCTCAAAATATCTGCTTCTCCAAAAGAACTCCAGCACTTTGTCATGCTTCGTTCATCGATTCGACCCATTTCATTCAGATCTCACAACCTTTCGAAATTTTCAGAAGAAAAAATTGAAGATGGTAGCGAAGATTTCCAGTTCTATCATTCTCAACTTGGCTCGATCCATTAGTTACCTGGTTTAGTGTGATTACGAGTGATAGATTGAAGGATTTGATCGATACGAAGAAAGAGTCAGAGCAACAGTAAAAAGTAAAAAGTGAAAATGAGCCATGCCTCACGTATTTATATGGATCCTTAGGAGGAAACGTGATGCTTCGCCTCCCGGTCAACCTGACCGATTGCCACCGGTCATAAACCAATCGATTCGAACAACCACGTTCGAACCCATCACGTTCGAATCCATCAAAGCTTCGAATCCGTCAAGGCAGCATCGATACGAAGCCCCATCGATTCGAAGCTTCATCGATTCGAGGCAGTCAACAAAAGCTAAATCGAAGTCACCGTGTCCCATCGATTCGAAATGATAACTTCATGACCATCGACTCATAGCGTTTCGAAGACTATCGATTCGAATGATCATTTCGAATCCATCGAAAACCATCGATGAGGATGAACGCATCGCTTCAATATAAAAATTATTACTTGTCCACCTTTTACAACGATTCAAGAGAGGATCGATACCAGAGGATAATCATAGACAATCATCAAAACAATGTTTTAACTCGAATCTCAAATCGGTTCAGGAAAGGATCGATATAGAGTTCGATAACAAACTAAACTGGCTACGACTTGCAAACACGCAAAATTTAACCGAAGTCAAGGTGACACATATATGAACGCCTAATATTTGATCATTGGCGTTCACAGGGATCAAATGCTCATCTCGTCATGATTTCGATGGCAAACAGCCAATCACGATCATACAACGGTCAATTACAGCAATACAGAATACAAGTTTCAGCAAAGCATGACATGATTGTCCAACGTGAGCCTGTAGTTTTTCAAAGCACGTCATGTTTACACAAGACGTACTTTGGGGGGCAAATGTTATCCCGCCTTTTGGCAAGGCCGTGACACCAAGAACTCGACTAGAAACCAAGGACAGTTCGTCTTGAAAACCGGTTATACATAGGTCTGCTATGGATATCGATGAATTTTGTCCAAGTCCAGATCGGGCTGCAGTTGATAAGGCACGTCAAGCAAAGCTGTGAAAGCCAACATTCCGAATTTCAAGACAATCCGAGTTCGTATGCTCGAGTTATCACTAATGAAAAGTGGAGGAAGCAGCCTTAGGTTCGAATCCATCAGAACATGACTTGGTTCGAATCCATCTGAAGTAGCCTTAGGTTCGGATCCATAAGACTAGTCCTACGATCGAATCCATGGGCCATGCATTGGTCCGAATCCACGGAGCATAACCCTACTTCGAATCCATCAGCACAGAACCTTGGTTTGAATCCATTGAAACATTCCCTACTTCAAATCCATCAAAGGGAAGGCCTTCGAATCCATGCAGTTGAAGAACTTCGATTCCATCCCACGACTATCTTCGAATCCATTCAACTGAGAAGCCTTCGTATCGATCAACTATGGCCTACCTTGATCGATACGAAGGAAACATCCATTCGATCGATTCGAAGGAGCATACTTTCGAATCCGTTACCTCGAATCCACCAAGTCAAAGCGGCTAAAACCATGGATTTGACCCAGTAAACTCGGAGAAAAAGATGGATCAACCCGAGAAACACGCGCGCCACATCACCACGCACATGCACCGAGCATCGATTCGACCCTATCGATTCTAAGGGATCGATTCGAACCACTCGTGTCCAGCGGAAATGCAATCTTGAATCGATCATAACTCGAGATCTACAAGTCCAAATGCTATGAAATTTTCACAGGAGCTTGCGTATACATGGAAGAATGTCCACACCAAATTTCACCTCGATTGGATGCTTTTTTGATCGATTCGAACTCAGGTTCGAATCGATCCCAAAGTGGGCCCGGATTTCCAGAATCCGGGCGAGTGGGCCCCCTCACGTGCCAGAAGGGGTCTCCCCGGATTTTAGGCGAAATATCAGCCTCCTACACCTATAAATAGAGCCCCTGATCATTCAGAAAAGGGGTCGGACAATTCTAAGAGCTAAAGAGCGCCCAGACTCTGCCGGATTTACTCCAAATCGCCACCGTTGCTTTAGTTTCAGACTTAACTTAGAAAATCAGTTGTATTACGTTATAAGAAATTGTAATCTTCAAGCATCGAGCAATAAAATCATCAAACTTCATAGTGGACGTAGGCGAAACGCCGAACCACTCTAAATCGCTGTCTTCTGCGCAATTTACTTTCTGTTATTTGGAGTTTTTGTTAGATAATCTTCAGTTTTAATTTTCTTTCTTCACTTTTATCTCTTCAAAAACTTCCGAAGAGTGTTGTGCCCATTTTTGGTACAAACACTTTGGTGCTTTCACTGAGAAAAACCAGCTTTTTCTCCTGCTCCTTGGATCTACCATCAATACCGGATTGCATAAATCCAAGAGGAAGATCCAGATCTCTAATCCAGAATCCTTCCATTCTATTCAGATTTGCATAAAATCTAGGAAAGGAACCCACTACTTAAGATGGTTAGTACAAGAACTACCTCTACTACTGCTGATCAATAAGGTCGGGATAGGTAGAATCCTACACAGCAGCTGCAATCCAATCAAGACAACACTGCTCACTCAAATCCATCTGGACCGGTCACCAGACAAGAATTCCATGTGTTGCTCCAGGAATTGACTCAAAGTCGGCAACAGTTGGTCGAACAGTTGTGTGCTAATATTGAATTGACCAACCAACTGAACCGCCAAAACCGCAGAAGGTCCAGGAGGGATGATATCTCCCATTCGTCTACTGAAAGTTCCGCCTCGTCTGACTATCACCACAGATCCACCCGTCCCCGATTAGACGGGAGTCATGCACAAACTACCGGATATCAACCAGCCCTGACCGTTGGACAGTTGAGAGCGGGGCCGTCGACCAGCTTCCAGGCCAGGCCCTCAGCACGAGGAGGCCCTACTCCACAGTATACCACGGACAATCATGCCACAGCTGCCACGGTAGAAACAAGGGTTGATACCCGAAATCTCTCAGACTCGAATAATCATCAGCATGGGCGTACTCCTGAACCATACGTCCTGGAACATGCTGAGCCAAGGAGGCGAAACTTGGAACGTCGACAGCGCCTGGTCCAAACTCGCGTTGTGGAACCCGACCACACCTTAGCTCAGCATGCTCAAAATGTAGCGATGCCCGATATCTCAACCATGATACGTCAGATGATTCGCGAAGGCCAAGGGCTTACCAATGACGACTGGGGAATCTCCCGTAGTCATACTCCTTTCACAGATGAGATATTATACGCTAAACCTCCTCGGCGATTCAGAATGCCAACTCTCCCTATGTACGAAGGAAATTCCGATCCCAATCAACACATTTTGAAATATGAGTGGTCAATGAGTGTCGCAAGGGCTGACGATGCAGTAAAGTGCCGAAGTTTCCCCATTTCTTTGGGAGGAATCGCAACAATGTGGTTTACGCGATTACCACCTAGATCTATCTCTTCATTTGATCAACTGGCTAAAAAATTTGTCGAACGGTTTTGTATGCATGTCGCCAGACCTAAAGACGTTAACACCCTATCTAGCGTCACCCAAGCTAAGGGAGAAACACTCAGACCTTATTAAAAAGGTTCCACGCGGCATGTGTAGAGATTAGTAATCCTAACGATAACTCAATCTTGATGGCATTAACCAAAGGGATCGATCCCGACTCTGAATTTGGAAATTGGTTAGCTGGAAAACCACCCGCATCGTTGGACCGTTTCTACTCCAAAGCCGCTCAATTCTTGCGACAAGAGGATGCGAAACAGTCTAGGAAACATGATGATGCAATACCCAGAACTGAAGGAATACAAAGTAATGTAGCAGTTAAGCAGTCCGGTGAAAGTTCCGGACAAGTTCAGTTGAATATACAAAACAAACAGACTCAGCCGCAATGCAACAATGGTCCGGATAAAAAGAGAGATCAGAACTGAGGCCCACGACATAGGGCTCCAATGTTCGATAATTACAAGCCATTGAATACATCATTGGAGAATGTATATCTACAGACTTGCAACACTGTGCAATATAAGAAGCCTGCTCCGAAGCAATCGTCGGAAAGGCAGATTCAAACAGGGAAGTTCTGTAGATTCTACGAGAGTTATGGCCACAATACCAATGAGTGTCGACATTTGCAGGACCTCATCGAGAAGCTGATCAGAGAAAGAAAGTTAGATCATTTTGTGCGAGCGCCGCAGTCTGGTGGTGCGAGCCCTTCAAATCAGAATCGTGCACAGAATCAAGAAAGACAGGAAGAACCAGGTCGTGTCGGAGGAAGATTGGTAATTAATGTTGTAAGTGGTAGTCCTCATCCAGCGGTTCGAAGCTGGGAGGAAATGGAATCATATAACAACTTAGCTAGACGTACAAACTTCGAGTATGATGATAACTTGGACGATAAACCTTCGACCAAGCGAAAGAGAGCGATGACTAACGACATCACTTTCCGAGACAGCTATGTTGACTACGTCGGAAGCCCGACTACTGACCCACTTATGATATCGACCCGAGTAGGTCCGATGTGGATGAAGAGGATCCTGATTGACTGTGGGAGCTCTGTGAATATCATATTTGTACATGCTTATAATCAAATGAAGATGAAAGCTAGGGATCTAAAACCCTGCCAAACTCATCTCCATGGATTCAATGGCAGCGCTACCATACCTGTTGGGATGGTAGAGTTACCAGTTGAGTTGGGAGCCGGAGAACGTAGATCGATTCGGACATTGCAGTTCGTTGTGTTGGATGTAGACTCACCATATAATGCCTTTTTAGGTTGACCAGCCCTTGCTGAATTCAGGGCCATAATCGCCCCGTGGTGTTTAACTTTAAAGTTCCCTACCATCAACGAAGTTGGGGTCGTCTAGGGCGACCAGGTTGATTTGAGAACAATCATACTCCGAAATCGAGTTGCCCGATTACGCAGTGCCAAGGACCGACTTAAAACTTTTGAACTCGGTGAGCTAGTCACTAAAAAAGATTATCCGGCACTCCCACACATGAGATTAGCGTGGAGAGGTCACACAAAATTAAGCGAAAGCTCGGGGATGGCGAATTTAAGTTAGCAACCGTTGATGGTCTAACTTTATCAATGGCCTGGAATAGCGAAAGTCTTCGTCGTTACTGCAAATAACAGGCTATGTTTACCTATTTAGTTTAAATTCCATTCTAAACTTTGTTTCTGCATTTCGAAATTAGAACTTGTAATAAGGCAACTGACTTTGCCATATTTTCTTTTTTCAGCAATAAAATGCCATCTCTTCGAGCCAGAGCTGTGATTCATTAAATACAATGTACAACATCACGATGCACGGAGAGCTAAATTCCATCATGCAGTGGAATTTATTCAAGTAGGGAGTGGCCATGATACGATCGGCCACTCGCTAAATGAAACCCAAGCTCGGGGGCAAGCCATCACGTCAGGCTAAAAATGGGTTGGTACACGACGATCCATCACTCAACTCCGTACTCCCAGAATGCGAGACGGAGTATAAACATTTACTTAACTCCGTACTCCCGAGTGCGAGACGGAGGATAAACATTAATTAACTCCGTACTCCCAGAGTGCGAGACGGAGTATAAACATTTACTTAACTCCGTACTCCCAGAGTGCGAGACGGAGTATAAACATTAATCAACTCCGTACTCCCAGAGTGCGAGACGGAGTATAAACATTTACTGAACTCCATACTCCCAGAGTGCGAGACGGAGTATAAACATTAATTAACTCTGTACTCCCAGAGTGCGAGACGGAGTATAAACATTAACTAAACTCCATACTCCCAGAGTGCGAGACGGAGTATAAACATTTACTTAACTCCGTACTCCCAGAGTGCGAGACGGAGTATAAACATTACTTAACTCCGTACTCCCAGAGTGCGAGACGGAGTATAAACATTTACTTAACTCCGTACTCCCAGAGTGCGAGACGGAGTATAAACATTTACTTAACTCCATACTCCCAGAGTGCGAGACGGAGTATAAATATTTACTTAACTCCATACTCCTAGAGTGTGAGACGGAGTATAAACATACATCAACTCCATGTTTATCCCCAAGACTGGGGGCAGGACCAAAACAAATATCGAATTGAGGACAAAAGAGAATATACTTTCATTTCCATTATCAACAAAAAGAATCTGATTACAAGATGGTTCAAAAAATTCCTACTAGTGGGAGCCGAGTCCACATCTATGCACGGCTATAGAAAAATCCAAAAGACAAAACAAAACACTACAGCAAACTAAAGAAGGAGTTCAATCTTTCTTCTTCCTTAGCTTCTTCTTCGGAGTAGTCCCACTGGATCCGCTACCCGACTTCCTCCTCACTCTCTTACTCTTCTCTGGTTTATCCTCCGATGGCGACATAATGTCAACATCTTCCTCGGAGCTTGAGGCAACGGAGATTCTCTTGGAGGGTTGAACTAGAGGCATAGGGGCTGTAACAGGAAGTGGAACCGGAGCACTCGCAATGACCACAGTACCGCCCGGCGATATCATCATTAGCGGGGCAGGGCCAGAAGGATTCATGCCGGCAGTCACTGCTGCCATCTCAGCATCAATCTCAGCCAAAATCTCATCTTCACGAGGTGCTTGGGCCGCGCTGGATATGCTAGTGGCTGGCATAAAAGAACTAACAGCCGGAGTGGTCCCGCTCATAGAAAAGGATGGATCGACGAAGGGATCGTTGGGTTGATTGAGGAGTTCCTCAATCATCTGAGCGTCGAAAGATAACATGTTCGCTTCCCCTTCTTCGCCGACCACGGTAGATGTCATAATAGCTTCGGTGACGATAGCCCCCTGCGCTTGATAAGAGGCTTGAGATGCAGGAGGCGCAGAGATAACGGCTTCAGTCACTGAAATGTGAAAAAACGAAGATTGTTAGCTAAGAGTATTGATTCAGATTCATCACACTAAGTGTATACGAGAGGCCTTCGATTACCTTCCTTAGCCTGGCCCGCAGTATGGGCAGATACAGAGGCAGGAGCATCAGCGGAAGACAATTGCAGCTGGTCAGGATTATAAACGGGGACGGACTGGGGATCGACCGCACCAATGGTTTCAGGCAATGTCGGAATTACAGCTCCAACACTTATTTCGTGATGCTCAATCCCCGAGCCCTCGCCCGTCTCTATTTGTTGAGCACCAAGCCTCTCTTTCGCCATGGAAATCACCACGTCATGAAGAACTTTCCTCTCTTCCTCAGTAAGCAAGCGCATCTCAAGCTCGAAATCATCCAGCATTTCATCCGGATGCGCTGCTTTCTTCTCCTCCACCAACCTAGTCCAGGCGTTATACAGAATCATACAGTCATCTCCCAGCCATGATAAATTTCTGTGCTCCAGCACGTTGGCATTGTATGTAACCAGGAGATCATCGAAATCAGCGTCCATCCTGGACTGCTCCTCCATAATCTTTTCCTGGATTTCTTCCTCCACAGACTTGGTCTTGGCCACCGCCGCAGCAAGTTCAGCTCGAAGTGAAACAGCTTGGTCGCATGCCTCCTAAGCGATGGTATTAGCTGTGTCTTTTTCTTTCACCACCTCTGCAAATTTGGCCTTGAGCTCATTCAGCTCTTTAACAGCAGTGTCTCGCTCAGCTACGACAGTGGTATAACGGTGGCCCATCCCTTCTACCAAGGCACAGTGTGCCTGCTGCATCCTCGTCATCTTTTCCACAGCATCATCATGCTTTTTAAGCGCTTGGAGTTCAGAGTTTCGAGACGACTCCATCTTAGATTGAAGAACCTGGATGATGCGATCTTTCTTGACAATCTCAGCATCACGCTCCTGAATAACCTTTGCCCGGTCAAAAGCAACCTTTGAAGCTTTCACGGCTGCTTTGTACCACTCCTTGTATTGAGCGTAAAAGTCGCGGATATAACTATGCGCCATATTTTCGGCATCCGAAGGAATCCTCTTGAGATGGGGAGGGAAGACATATGCATCCAGACAGATTTCTTGAAAGTCCTTTTTCATTTGAGCAAGCTAGATGGCTCCTTCACTTGTCAATTCAGCCGGAGCCTGTTCAACAATGGCAGCTGCCGGCGGTTCAACCCTTTGCCGCTGAGTTTCGGGCCTGGAAGATTGAGAAGGTGGTTGTTGGTGAGAAGACTCAGGAGGATCTATAGGGACCCTAGGAGGCGGAGGAGAACGAGATCGCGGTCGGTACTGATAGCTCCTATCTCTGTCAGTACGATCTTGGCCAGAGTGGCTACGCCAATAATCTCGATCTGTATCATAGCGATCCTGATTGGTATAGCCTCGTCCATGATCCCTATCTGATTCCATCCAGCGGGACTCATGGTATGAGGAAGATCAGCGTACATTACGGAGCCTATCCAAAGTAGATCCGCGGCCTGACATCTCACCTGCGATAAGAAGAAACTACAGTTTAGAATCCTACAAAAGTGACGTTCAATATGCGGAAATCATGTAGTGTTGTGGAAGTGTGTGTAAATGTGTAAACCCCCAGACCAACCGGAAGTGTTGACCGCACTCAAAGGAAAGGGCTCGCTCGTATTTAAAACATCTTGGAATTTCTCCAACCCAGAATTGTGAGGAATCGATATATAATCCGGGATGGGAATATCGTCAAGCCCTTTGAAAGTATCTCTCGATTGAGAAGGGGCGGCCTCAGAAATTATAGCTCCGGAAGCGGGAGAAGACACATCTACAGACTTCCACCCCTTAGATTTAAGTTTTTTAGAAACGGCGGTCTTGCTTTTCCGTCTTTCTCCCAACTCTTCAAAATTTCCCGAAAGATCCGCCATCGGTTCTATGTCCGTGTGAGTTCTTTCTTCATCGCTCACTTCGGTTATCATAACCCCGAGCGTCTTTTTCACCATCTTCTTCTTTTTCTTCTTCTTGTTCTTCTTCTTCGAAACGGGCTTCAGCATCCCTTCAATGACTATTCTCTGCTTCATTTCAATCAAGCCAAGAGCTCTTAAGTTGTAGTCATTCAACACCGAGTCGATGTGTCGCAAGTCGCTCGGGATCCCTTGAAGGCTCTGAACTATGCCCTTGTAATACCCGCCATCGGGTCTGGAGATAATGGCTATAAGAAAAATAGGATGTCAATACCAATGCCAAAAAGCTGTTAGTCAAAGAAATCGTCAACAGGTTACGACACTTACGTCTAGACAACCATCGCCTAGCAAAACCGGGAGGACACCGGACATAAAACCATTCATTCTTGAAATAACTAAGTCTGGTCCAAGCTCCGGTAATAACTTGACAGTTTTTCACTGCCTCCAAAAATGTAAAAGACGGACTATCGCCTCTGCTCTTGAAGTTAAATAGATATCTGATTTCCGTCGGCCTTGGAGGACGGAAGAGGTGGTCCATAAATACAATAAACGCACTGTTCAGTAGCACGTGCCCATTGGGGTGTAATTGAGAGGGAGCGAGTCCAAGAAACGATAACATCTCCCTAATATACTGATTGAATGGTGGGAGTGTTCCAGCCGCACAAGCATGTCGGTAAAAGGCAGTATACCCTTCGGGCGGACAGTGAAGTATGTCGCTGGAACTCGGCAATAACACATCGTCTAAAGAAATATGATGTCTTGTGCATATCCTACCCAACAAGTTTTCGGAGATGTTAGATTGAACGGAATCTATAGGATCCTCGATAAATATTGCGTCTTGTAGCTCGTCGGGAGCTGGATCTACTATATCCGCTGGGATATTTGAAATTGCAAGGACCGGAGGAGGAGAACTCTGAATCTCCTGCCGTTGAGAGCTCGAAGATTCCATAACTGACTACTTATCAAGAATCAGTGTTAAACAAACCATAAACCCGTGCATTCCCCAGTGTAGAGTGTATGAACGTGTCGTGCAGTGCAAATGCTGTGCGTTACTTAAGAAAATTTTACAAACTGAAACGAGATGTACGAACGACGAAACTCTGGAAATCAAGACTGGAAATGACCGTCATCACTGACCGTCATATCCACGCCATCCAAATGCTACCGACCGATTCAAGTATAAATCTGTTATGTTTTTGGTTAAGTCATGGTTCCATCGACGAGCTTCAAAAGGAAGTCAAGTATAGTCCTACAGTCAAGTTCAATTAGGCAAGGCCGAAGCTCGTCGGAGTCAAGTGTGCTAAAGTTCATTGAGTTCGTCAAATTTCGACTGAAAATTGGTCATAGTTCAAATCCATTAAGCAAGTCAGAAGAGTTGCATTCCCTGAACTGAAGACGTTCGAATCGATCATCTCGGATCGATACGAGTCGAATCGATGTGCTTCGAATCGATAAAGAGTCGACTCGATGCACTTCGTATCGACGTAGGTCGTTGGAACGATACCCATGGCATCAAGTGAAAGAATGCTTCGAGTCCATCAGGAGAAAGACTTCGTATCGATCAAACTCAACGCCTTCGAATCGATCGTAGAATCATCACTTCGAATCGATCGATACGAGCCACTTCCCTTCGCAAGCATCGATTCGAAGCCCCATAATCAGAATCGATTTGAATTGCTCCAGTCCGGATCGATACGAGGCGAAGAAAGGCGAAACCCCTCAAAATATCTGCTTCTCCAAAAGAACTCCAGCACTTTGTCATGCTTTGTTCATCGATTCGACCCATTTCATTCAGATCTCACAACCTTTCCAAATTTTCAGAAGAAAAAATTGAAGATGGTAGCGAAGATTTCCAGTTCTATCATTCTCAACTTGGCTCGATCCATTAGTTACCTGGTTTAGTGTGATTGCGAGTGAAAGATTGAAGGATTTGATGGATTCGAAGGAGCGCTTCTCTTAACTCTGGTGGATCGATACGAAGAAAGAGTCAGAGCAACAGTAAAAAGTGAAAATGAGCCATGCCTCACGTATTTATATGGATCCTTAGGAGGAAACGTGACGCTTCGCCTCCCGGTCAACCTGACCGATTGCCACCGGTCATAAACCAATCGATTCGAACAACCACGTTCGAACCCATCACGTTCGAATCCATCAAAGCTTCGAATCCGTCAAGGCAGCATCGATACGAAGCCCCATCGATTCGAAGCTTCATCGATTCGAGGCAGTCAACAAAAGCTAAATCGGAGTCACCGTGTCCCATCGATTCGAAATGCTAACTTCACGACCATCGACTCATAGCGTTTCGAAGACTATCGATTCGAATGATCATTTCGAATCCATCGAAAACCATCGATGATAATGAACGCATCGCTTCAATATAAAAATTATTACTTGTCTACCTTTTACAACGATTCAAGAGAGGATCGTTACCAGAGGATAATCATAGACAATCATCAAAACAATGTTTTAACTCGAATCTCATATCGGTTCAGGAAAGGATCGATATAGAGTTCGATAACAAACTAAACTGGCTATGACTTGCAAACACGCAAAATTTAACCGAAGTCAAGGTAACACATATATGCACGCCTAATATTTGATCTTTGACGTTCACAGGGATCAAATGCTCATCTCGTCATGATTTCGACGGCAAACAGCCAATCACGATCATACAACGGTCAATTACAGCGATACAGAATACAAGTTTCAGCAAAGCATGACATGATTGTCCAACGTGAGCCTGTAGTTTTTCAAAGCACGTCATGTTTACACAAGACGTACTTTGGGGGGCAAATGTTATCCCGCCTTTTGGCAACGCCGTGACACCAAGAACTCGACTAGAAACCAAGGACAGTTCGTCTTGAAAACCGGTTATACATAGGTCTGCTATGGATATCGATGAATTTTGTCCAAGTCCAGATCGGGCTGCAATTGATAAGACACATCAAGGAAAGCCGTGAAAGCCAACGTTCCGAATTTCAAGACAATCCGAGTTCGTATGCTCGAGTTATCACTAATGAAAAGTGGAGGAAGCAGCCTTAGGTTCGAATCCATCAGAACATGCCTTGGTTCGAATCCATCTGAAGTAGCCTTAGGTTCGGATCCATAAGACTAGTCCTACGATCGAATCCATGGGCCATGCATTGGTCCGAATCCACGGAGCATAACCCTACTTCGAATCCATCAGCACAGAACCTTGGTTCGAATCCATTGAAACATTCCCTACTTCGAATCCATCAAAGGGAAGGCCTTCGAATCCTCGCAGTTGAAGAACTTCGACTCCATCCCACGACTATCTTCGAATCCATCCAGCTGAGAAGCCTTCGTATCGATCAACTATGGCCTACCTTGATCGATACGAAGGAAACATCCATTCGATCGATTCGATGGAGCATACTATCGAATCCGTTACCTCGAATCCACCAAGTCAAAGCGGCTAAAACCATGGATTCGACCCAGTAAACTCGGAGAAAAAGATGGATCAACCCGAGAAGCACGCGCGCCACATCACCACGCACATGCACCGAGCATCGATTCGACCCTATCGATTCGAAGGGATCGATTCGAACCACTCGTGTCCACCGAAAATGCAATCTTGAATCGATCATAACTCGAGATCTACAAGTCCAAATGCTATGAAATTTTCACAGGAGCTTGCGTATACATGGAAGAATGTCCACACCAAATTTCACCTCGATTGGATGCTTTTTTGATCGATTCGAACTCAGGTTCGAATCGATCCCAAAGTGGGCCCGGATTTCCAGAATCCGGGCGAGTGGGCCCCCTCACGTGCCAGAAGGGGTCTCCCCGGATTTTAGGCGAAATATCAGCCTCCTACACCTATAAATAGAGCCCCTGATCATTCAGAAAAGGGGTCGGACAATTCTAAGAGCTAAAGAGCGCCCAGACTCTGCCGGATTTACTCCAAATCACCACTGTTGCTTTAGTTTCAGACTTAACTTAGAAAATCAGTTGTATTACGTTATAAGAAATTGTAATCTTCAAGCATCGAGCAATAAAATCATCAAACTTCATAGTGGACGTAGGCGAAACGCCGAACCACTCTAAATCGCTGTCTTCTGCGCAATTTACTTTCTGTTATTTGGAGTTTTTGTTAGATAATCTTCAGTTTTAATTTTCTTTCTTCACTTTTATCTCTTCAAAAACTTCCGAAGAGTGTTGTGCCCATTTTTGGTACAAACAAAAGCTTCATGTACATTTAAGTGGGGGATTAGTGGATGTTAATGATTACTTGGCCACCACACTACCTCAAGGGCTATTTGGGCATTCCTCAAAAATATGAATTAGGGTTTAACACTTGTATAAATACCCCATATCTTCATGTAACCTTCCTCTTCTTAGTCTCTCTTTTAGGCTCTCTTCTCTTAGTCTCTTCTCTTAGGAAAATAAAATGAGAGCTCTCTTTCTTTTCATGGCTACTTAGCCATTTCGTCTTTTCATGTAACTTTTTATGCAATTTAATACATGTTCTTTTCATTTTCTTGTTTATTTCCTTTCATGTTGTAGTGTAGATCTCTTTTATTTTATGCAATTAGATTAGTTCTCTTTTCCATTAGCTTTCATTTTCCTCTTCTTTTTATTTTTGTTTATTCATGTTTCTTTCTACTAGTGTTGACATAATAACACAAATGAGAGGCTAATCCCTACAATTTAGGGGTAATGATGCTCTCTTGAATCATGTAGATGCAACATAATTTATCATTTATGTCTCTTTTGTGCTTAATGGAAAGTTGGATGTTTGTGTGATTTTGTGTTCAATACTGAGTTTGATAGCTTATGTTGTTCAAAAGAAATAGGCTATGCTTAGTCATATGAATCACTAATTACCTCTTCATCTACATATGATCATGGTAATGGAAGTGGATTTAGAATCAAAATTTGATGGTTTATGTTTCTAATTCAATAGTTAATAAGCCATGCTTATAATAGGTTCTACTTTTAATTTCATATCATTTTCATTGAAGTTAGTAAGTGGATTAGAGGGTGCATTAAAGTTTGATGATTTAAGTGTGTTAATTAATAACACAATTAGGCCATGCTTATGATAAATGCATCAACTAAACTCACAAATGACCAAAAAGAGATCATAATTTCATTATGTTGATTTATGTGATCATGAGAGGGGATTTACCTCTAAATTGCTCTTTAATCTCATATTTTTATTCTCCTTAGTTCTAGCTTGTTCTTACCTTTTTTAGTTAGTTTATTATCCCTCGATTTTGGTTTAATTTGATTGAATAGATTTTTAAAATCATCAATTCCCTGCGGATCAACCCGTACTCGCCACGTACTTCAATAGTACGCCGTGCGCTTGCGTTATATTTTAATTTGAAATTTTTCGACGGTTTTCTAATCCGATAGAAATTCTATCGATTAACATAAAGTCTTCATGGAAATTAAAACATATAAATAATGGAATAAGTAGAGTTTTCTTTATTAAAAGACTAATGAAGAAGTCTAAAACTATATGGATAAAATAAAAAATTAGTGTATTAAGATTTCTAATATGGTCTATATATTGTCATTCACCATATACAAAAAACAAATAATGAGAATGTGAAGTTATTTATTTGTAAATACATTTTCTCTAACACATACAATAATGAACTATATTATTAAAAAACATCAGGTATTTTACATTAAACATCGAAGCAATATATCAGTAAATATAAGGCGATATATCGGTAATGATATTTTAGGCGACAATTTGAAAAACTTTTCGGCTTAGGAGTGATATGAGATATATCAATAATATATCAGTGATATTATCCGATATTAACTACATAGCTAGTAGGAGGTGTAACCCAAATCTTTCTAATAACCACTCCAGGACCAATGATGCTGTAACAACCCGATATTTTCAACCATTCGTATCCGCACATGTCGGACTTGAATTGCTCAAAATACCGCGTTGTAAATAAAATTTGGCAAATCTCAGAATATACAGTAAATAAATATAATCACAGATCACAGACACAGAGTAAAATAATGTTGTGGAAGTAAAAGAAATAGTAGTTCATGAAGCTACTATATAAATATATCAGAGTTACATAAGATATAACAAAAGAAATAGAGGACAACAGAAGTCTCAATAAAATAACCAAGTACAAGTTGAGTAGGACAACGGAACTGAAGTAGATAGGATAAGACAAGCAGATAATCTCCAGCGATTCAAATCTCTAAGAGAGTGGAAACCCAAATCTGTGAATAACTCAGGCTGACCCGAGCGTAAAATAAAACATAAACACTCGAGTCAGGACATACATACTTATACAATGTAAACCAACTCAAGTGAACTGTAATAAGGGTACAAGTAACTTAAAGAATGCTTGGGATCGCCCATTCTTTAAGGATCCGTTAAACTATCTACTATGTAGTAATATTCGCTATTATAATAATGTCTAATCAGTAAAGTATAATCATATATAAAATAGCGTTAATGGGATGGAGAACCTTAACCCGGTCGGATCTTTAAAACCAAAATCGTAGTGGGCCCGATATGGTAGGTGACACGGCACACAAGGCAATGCCAGGGTAGATATACCAATTACGCACACGGACTGATGGATATGCATAGCAGCCACTACCGTTCCACCTCGAACAACACTCCCAAATCAAGGGTGGCCACCAAAAATCACAAAGTAATAGAATGGTATCAAAGAAATGTGTCCGAGAAGAGGTGCTACCTCACTGGTCCGAGATCGCTCCTGTTCTAGCCACCTTATGCCAACTCACGGGAGTTGGGTCCACGTATATACCTTAGGATCGTCGCCACCATCCTACTTCATTCTGGAAACTCCACCGCGTACACAGTTGTCAAAGTGGTTTTCGGTATCGACAGAGAGTATGTCCATATCTGATCCCGGTCTCTTTAACAACCAATCGTTATTATAACCCGTGGTTATAAATTTAAAACAATTTATATCAAAATACTTCAAATTAAACCATTTAAAAACAAAGTCATTATTCTTTTAAATAAAATATTAAATTCCCAAAAATTTAGCCTTTTCTGAGTTCATTTATTCACTTAAAACAATAAAACGTTAAAATTTCAGCTTTCACAGCATTTAAAAACGTGCTGCGGTAAGTTATATTTGAAAACAATTTAATTCAGCAAAGACAACATTTATAAACTGCTATAACAGTTCAGTTTTAAACAAAATCATATTTCAGCCTACTGCAGCTCTTAATAAGTGCTACAGTAGCCCCTTTATTAGTTCCAGGTTAAATTTTAGTTCCTGCTACAACAGCACTTACCAAGTGCTATCATAGCCTTAGTTCATTTTAGTCTTTTGGTTCATTTATATAACCACAGCACTTAACAAGTGCTGCAGATTCTACTTAGTTCAGAATTAGTTCATTTCAGAGATGGTAGCATTTCTGAAGTGCTATAAATTAAATTTCCAAGTTTTAAGTGCAATTCCAGCCATAAATAAACTTCAATTTAAACCATTTAAACTTATAAAAATCATATTTTTCCACATTAAAAATGTTCATTTAAAACCTTTTAACTTATGGTTTCTAAAGAGAAGTTTTACAAAAATAAAATCAAAAATTTACAAAGTTCACTTATTAAATTTCAAGTGTGTCAATTCCTATTTTTTTCCTTTAAACAATTTATTCAACACTTAAATTTAATTCTCAATTTTTCCACCATTTTAAAACTAAATTTTCATTTTAATTTTATAAATCTTAAGTTTCCATCTTTTCTTTTTAGTCAAATTTTCAAATTTAAGTTACACTTTAAAGTCAATATTTTTCCATTTATCTACATTTATCACATAGAAAAATCATTTCTACTCTAAATAAATCATTTTAAAAACTCAATTTAAATCAATTTAATATTATTACAAGTGATACAGATAATATATCATTTCAATCCGTAGTTTACAAAGAAAAATCCGGGTTTTATCATTTCAAACCCGCAATCCCAAGTAAATTAAATTAAATTGAAAATCGTTCAGGCCTATCATTTCAGCCCATAACGATCTTCCCTTATTCTAAAGTCCGTTCGGGTATGTATCATTTCAACCCATAGTGATTCTATTCTAAAGGGAACTTGCAGTGTGATTCAAGAGAATAGAATAACAGTAAAATAAGAACAAAATATAACAGATGATATGTTATGCAATTTTAACAAGTTTACATCATATATAAATAATCACAGGTAATTATAACATCATATTTATTTATTTTCTACACATTCAGTTGCGGTCGTTTCACAATCATATAAGTATAAATATTCGTGTGAGATTTACTCACCTCTACGGAGCTGGAGATTTGATTCAAAAGGAAATACGCTATCTATCAAAAAGCACACGGAAAGCACGATCAGTTGTTAGAGGATGCGCCAACTAGATTCAAATCTAAAGTCAAAAAGAATAAATAAAACAAATCTAAGAATGCAAACGAATAACTATTTTTTTCAAATGAAGCAAACAAAACGAAAAGAAAAAGTTGAATACTAAAAAGAAATAGCTCGACCACTTCACCATACTCAAGATTTTAAAGGCTCGGAGGGGTTGTAGTCTGACTTCAAAATACAAAGGTGAAAAAGGCAATTTTTTGTTCATTTCTTTTTTTTTCAAAACAAGGGCTCGGTGGACATATAACTTCAAATTTTACAAAAGCTCGACCACTTTTAAAAATAGACTATAACTTCAAAACAAAGGTGACAAAACAAATTTTGTTCATTTCTTTTTTCTAAAACAAAGGCCAGAGGGAATAGATTATAACTTCAAAACAAAGGCTTTGTGGAAAAACTATAACTTCAAAATACAAGGTGACAAAAGCACTTTCATTTTTTTTCAAAACAAGGCTCGGTAGAAATAATATAAGGTGACAAAAGTCATTTTCTTTTTTTCAAAACAGAGGCTCAGCATGGTTATGGTCAGGCGTGGGGTTCATGGTGGCGTGGGGTTTGCTTGATGCTGGAGGAAAGTGGAACAGCAAAGGGACGTGGTTGCAAGGGTTCGGTCTGGAGGAGTTGGAGCCATGGGTTTTGTGGTGGTGACTGGGCTGGCCATGGTGAATGGGGTTGGAGCATGGGTTGGCACAACAACATGATAAAGCAAAAAATAAGGCAGGGGAAACAACAAAACAAAACAACAAAATGAAAAAGAAAGCATGCTGTCTTTACCTTTGAGATGCTCACGAAAATTTTGATAGAAGCTAAAGTGAAATATTGTGGTCTGGGAATTTGGACGTGGTATATATTAACAGCTATTCACTGATTTATGGAGAGAAGGCAATTTAATGTTTTGAACGGTAGAGGCCATCAAAGGAAATTAAGGCATTAAATTATATTAATAGATGGAAACGTATGGAAGGCAAAAAGGATGGAATAATCTTTCACGTGCAAGATTTAAGGCAAGATTTTGGGCAAGATTTTGAATTCTCGAAAGAGAATATACAGCTGAAACTTTGCCTTGTTAACGCAAAAAAATCAAATAGGCAAAGAAAAGGCAAGAGCAACAAATGAACATATGCCCAAAGTAACGTACAAATTTATTTGTTTCTCTTATTAAATAAATTTAAAAATGATAATGTTTCAATTAGGAAAATAACTCATCACTTTAAACCAAAATTTAATAGCTATTATACCATAAAAAATAAAATTTAATTTAGCTTCATCCAATTGATTGTTTAATATAAAGTTAAGAAACGGATGTAAATATACGTAAAGAAATGTAAAGTTAAATTTTCCGTTTCACACTAATTATTACTAACTTTTAAAGGTATACAACAAATCTGACCAAAACAAAAGTGAAACAATTGTATACAGTTCAAGATCAAAATTTAGCAGTTTAGAATAAAAAAAATAAAAAAATTTAAAATTTCTATTAAAGTTACACTTTTAATTCAAATCAACATTACAGAACGTTTAATTTAAATAAATAAAATTTTGGGTAATTGATTAACAATCATTACAAGAAAATTTACAAAATTATATTTTTAAGAATTCAAACGCCACAGTTTTTAAATAAATGAATAAAATGCCTGTTAAAATTTTTGGGCTGTTACAATGAATCCTTAAATTTTTACTTATTAAGATATGTTTTGTTTACACTGGGTTTTTATTCATTCATTTATCATTTACCCAAAATCTATTACAAAAGTGTATATAAGTAACGGTATAAATTATTTTATTTTGAAAAGGTATAAAATCTATTTTAAAGAACAAAAGTGAAATAAAGGTTGTTGTGAATTTATTCAATTAAACTAACTGATTTGAAAACTAGAAAAAGATTTAGATTCCGATGAACGTAAATTTATAACCAAAATATGCATTTTAGAGTTTAATTATGTATATGGAGAGAGAAACCTTCCATTCTTTCTCTAATCAAATTGATTGATTAATTAAATGTCATTAACAAGCTATTTATTCATGGCATGGAATGTAACTATGTCCAAATGTATTCTACAGTAAATTATGTAAGTGCAATATACTAGATTGTGTACAAAGATAATGTTTCCTTCATATATATCTTTATTGGTCATAGTATTATTATTAAAAACATATACGTATATGTATATATACTAGACTTATACATATAAATGTGTTAAAATTAAGTTTCACAAATTTATGAGCCTAAAATTAAAGACAACAATTTTGAACCTAATCTCTAGATTAAAAGGGTTTAAGATTAAAAAGTTATAACTTTGCATACAAGTCCATCTTATAAATCTTAAGTCAAATTAACGCACACAAATATGTATATACAAATCACTGTAAATAATGTCTTAAACTTAATACAACATTTTTATGTTAAAATTTATAACTTAGTAAATTCTTTAATATTAAGCAACAAATTAAGGTCTAACGTTAATTTAAAAGGAAATAAAAGGAATCGTGATATTTTGCAATAAATTCAAGTTATTTTTATAAAGAAGCCCCAATTTTTTTTTAACAAAACTTATTAACTTAAAATTTTAATTATTGAAAATTTTACGGGTCGTTACACTCTCCCCCACTTAAAAATTTTCGTTCTCGATAAGGAAGAAGGTAGGATAATAGAAACACCCTGAAAGAAAACTAAATTGAAACTCAAAATAGAATCATTGATTTAAACCATTATAAATTCAATTTAAATTAATTAATATTCAATAATCGATTTAATCCATTTGATTTTTACTGAAGTTAAATCAATCTTAACTATTTCCAAATTGATTATCTTATTATCCAATTATTTTGAAATTAACAATTTCTAAAATCATAAATTTGTATAATCATTTATAATAATCATCTTTTATTCAACCAATTTAATTCTTCTTTATTCTAGATTATTATTAAATATATTCTACTTAATATATCTTATCACACATATTAAGTAGATTACATTTATTATAACTGTTTTAATTTATTTTTAATTCCCTTAACATCATTTATATTGTAAATCATTCAATTAACCTTTTAGTCTATTTATCTATGTTAATCTTTTTATAGCTAAAATTTAAGTGTATAATATTTATTATAACCACTCAAATTTTATTTATAAAAATCTTTTTATATTGTATATTATCCAATTACATTGTTAACTTCAAAAATTAAGGTAAGTTATATTGGAATGCAATTTAGAATTATACAAATAAAACTTTCTAAAATTAATATACAATATAAACATTCTAATTCAATCATTTCAAGCTTGAATATTTATTCAAAATTTTGATTTTCTTTTTTATACTTGAATTTATTATTTAATATAAAATTTAAGAATAAAATTTCCGATTCTTTTCAAACCATTTAGAGATAAATAAATGTATGCACAAAATTTGTCAAATCAAATTTTAAATCATATATCTATATATATTATAAATCAAATCATCTTTTAGAAATTCAAATCAATTAGATTTCCCAAAACAAAGCTGTAGCAAGACTACAGAATGGTTTCTTCACTTCGAAAATCGAAAATGAACGTCGATGATGCTGCGGTCATCACTGAAATTATTTTCCAACGACAAAGAGAAGAGCACTAAAATTTTAAAACTTTAAAAATTCTTTGGAAACAAATTTCTATTCAAAATACTTTAAATAACATGTCCTTTTAAAGCTTTAAACACAAGGTTTGAAACCATAAGAAATTAAATTCTCAAATTCTTGATTTTAAATTCATTTCAGTTCCCAAATCAAATTTATAAACAACTATTTATAAATTCATTTATAGAATGATAAATCAAATATTATCATTTCAAATAATCAATTTAAATCAATTTATTAAGTTCCATAATATTTACTTATATCAATATTTATTTCATTAACCCAATTTAAAAATAATAGTGTGTTAGTTTGTTCTATCAAAGTGTTTTAGAAATCCTATCGATAGCGTTGATTAGACGAATCGATCGAAAGCCCAAATCCACATCAACAACTCAAACAACACAATATATAAAACAAAACATAGATTTACAAGTATAATTCAAAATGTTTGGAGATATTTTGGAAACAAAACAAGATGATTAATTATCAAAATATGAAGATGGGTAAGCTTAGACAAATCGCGGGCAACCTTAACCGGATCAACCGTGACTTAATGGATAAGATCAAATGTGGATGTTTCTGGGGTAAATCTACATCCGATCTCAAGAGATAGAGTTTGGAATAACAAAAGATATTTGCATCTAAACCAAGGATAGATATAAATCTCTGGTGAATCGATGCAAATTTGTAAAGGAGTTTCCCCCCTTTACCAGAGAATTAGAATATTGGCGAGACAGCCAATTCACTATAAAGATCATTCGAAGTGGAGTTATGTGATACTCCAAAATTAAAAGAAGATGAATAGTGAGGGACAAGAATGAATTTTTGGAACCGCAGGGAACGTTCCAAAAATTCAAAGGAAATTCGAATCAAGAGGAAAAGATTCAAACTCGAACGAAAATGATTTTGTAAATAAATCTACTCCATATGCTGAGTTTTGCCTCAAAGCCAAAGCTCTGATACCAACTGTAACAACCCGATATTTTCAACCATTCGTATCCGCACATGTCGGACTTGAATTGCTCAAAATACCGTGTTGTAAATAAAATTTGGCAAATCTCAGAATATACAGTAAATAAATATAATCACAGATCACAGACACGGAGTAAAATAATGCAGCGGAAGTAAAAGAAATAGTAGTTCATGAAGCTACTATATAAATATATCAGAGTTACATAAGATATAACAAAAGAAATAGAGGACAATAGAAGTCTCAATAAAATAACCAAGTACAAGCTGAGTAGGACAACGGACCTGAAGTAGATAGGACAAGACAAGCAGATAATCTCCAGCGATTCAAATCTCCAAGAGAGTGGAAACCCAAATTTGTGAATAACTCAGGCTGAACCGAGCATAAAATAAAACATAAACACTCGGGTCAGGACATACATACTTATACAATGTAAACCAACTCAAGTGAACTGTAATAAGGGTACAGGTAACTTAAAGAATGCTTGGGATCGCCCATTCTTTAAGGATCCGTTAAACTATCTACTATGTAGTAATATTCGCTAGTATAATAATGTATAATCAGTAAAGTATAATCATATATAAAATAGCGTTAAGGGGATGGAGAACCTTAACGCGGTTGGATCTTTAAAACCAAAATCGTAGTGGGCTCGATATGGTAGGTGACACGGCACACAAGGCAATGCCAGGGTAGATATACCAATTACGCACACGGACTGATGGATACGCATAGCAGCCACTACCGTTCCACCTCGAACAACACTCCCAAATCAAGGGTGGCCACCAAAAATCACAAAGTAATAGAATGGTATCGAAGAAATGTGTCCGAGAAGAGGTGCTACCTCATTGGTCCGAGATCGCTCCTGTTTTAGCCACCTTATGCCAACTCACGGGAGTTGGGTCCACGTATATACGTTAGGATCGTCGCCACCATCCTACTTCATTCTGGTAACTCCACCGCGTACGCAGTTGTCAAAGTGGTTTTCGGTATCGACAAAGAGTATGTCCATATCCGATCTCGGTCTCTTTAACAACCAATCGTTATTATAACCCGTGGTTATAAATTTAAAACAATTTATATCAAAATACTTCAAATTAAACCATTTAAAAACAAAGTCATTATTCTTTTAAATCAAATATTAAATTCCCAAAAATTTAGCCTTTTCTGAGTTCATTTATTCACTTAAAACAATAAAACGTTAAAATTTCAGCTTTCACAGCATTTAAAAAAGTGCTGCGGTAAGTTATATTTGAAAACAATTTAATTCAGCAAAGACAGCATTTATAAACTGCTATAACAGTTCAGTTTTAAATAAAATCATATTTCAGCCTACTGCAGCTCTTAACAAGTGCTACAGTAGCCCCTTTATTAGTTTCAGGTTAAATTTTAGTTCCTGCTACAACAGCACTTACCAAGTGCTACATAGCCTTAGTTCATTTTAGTCTTTTGGTTCATTTATATAACCACAGCACTTAACAAGTGCTGCAGATTCTACTTAGTTCAGAATTAGTTCATTTCAGAGATGGTAGCATTTCTGAAGTGCTATAAATTAAATTTCCAGGTTTTAAGTGCAATTCCAGCCATAAATAAACTTCAATTTAAATCATTTAAACTTATAAAAATCATATTTTTCCACATTAAAAATGTTCATTTAAAACCTTTAACTTATGATTTCTAAAGTGAAGTTTTACAAAAATAAAATCAAAAATTTACAAAGTTCACTTATTAAATTTCAAGTGTGTCAATTCCTATTTTTTTCCTTTAAACAATTTATTCAACACTTAAATTTAATTCTCCATTTTTCCACCATTTTAAAACTAAATTTTCATTTTAATTTTATAAATCTTAAGTTTCCATCTTTTCTCTTTAGTCAAATTTTCAAATTTAAGTTACACTTTAAAGTCAATATTTTTCCATTTATCTACATTTATCACATAGATAAATCATTTCTACTCTAAATAAATCATTTTAAAAACTCAATTTAAATCAACTTAATATTATTACAATTATTTAAAATATTTAAAATATACAGAAAAGTACAGAAAATAACCACGGGTCTGTATAATATTTTCTAGCCTAAGACAAGTGATACGGATAATATATCATTTCAATTCGTAGTTTACAAAGAAAAATCCGGGTTTTATCATTTCAAACCCGCAATCCTAAGTAAATAAAATTAAATTGAAAATCGTTCAGGCCTATCATTTCAGCCCATAACGATCTTCCCTTATTCTAAAGTCCGTTCGGGTATGTATCATTTCAACCCATAGTGATTCTATTCTACAGGGAACTTGTAAGGTGATTCAACAGAATAGAATAACAGTAAAATAAGAACAAAATATAACGGATGATATGTTATGCAATTTTAACAAGTTTATATCATATATAAATAATCACAGGTAATTATAACATCATTTTTATTTATTTATTTATTTTCTACACATTTTGTTGCGTTCATTTCACAAACATATAAGTATGAATATTCGTGTGAGATTTACTCACCTCCACGGAGCTGGAGATTCGATTCAAAAGGAAATACGCTATCTATCGAAAAGCACACGGAAAGCACTATCAGTTGTTAGAGGATGCGCCAACTAGATTCAAATCTAAAGTCAAAAAGAATAAATAAAACAAATCTAAGAATGCAAACAAATAACTATTTTTTTCAAATGAAGCAAACAAAACGAAAAGAACAAGTTGAATACTAAAAAGAAATAGCTCGACCACTTCACCATACTCAAGATTATAAAGGCTCGGAGGGGTTGTAGTCTGACTTCAAAATACAAAGGTGAAAAAAGGCAATTTTTTGTTCATTTCTTTTTTTTTTCAAAACAAGGGCTCGGTGGACATATAACTTCAAAATTTACAAAAGCTCGACCACTTTTAAAAATAGACTATAACTTCAAAACAAAGGTGACAAAACAAATTTTGTTCATTTCTTTTTTCTAAAACAAAGGCCAGAGGGAATAGATTATAACTTCAAAACAAAGGCTCTGTGGAAAAACTATAACTTCAAAATACAAGGTGACAAAAGCAATTTCATTTTTTTTCAAAACAAGGCTCGGTAGAAATAATATAAGGTGACAAAAGTCGTTTTCTTTTTTTCAAAACAGAGGCTCAGCATGGTTATGGTCAGGCGTGGGGTTCATGGTGGCGTGGGGTTCATGGTGGCGTGGGGTTTGCTTGATGGTGGAGGAAAGTGGAACGGCAAGGGGACGTGGTTGTAGGGGTTCGGTCTGGAGGAGTTGGAGCCGTGGGTTTTGTGGTGGTGACTGGGTTGGTCATGGTGAATGGGGTTGGAGCATGGGTTGGAGCAACAACATGATAAAGCAAAAAATAAGGCAGGGGAAACAACAAAACAAAAAAACAAAATGAAAAAGAAAGCATGCTGTCTTTACCTTTGAGATGCTCACGAAAATTTTGATAGAAGCTAAAGTGAAATATTGTGGTCTGGGAATTTGGACGTGGTATATATTAACAGCTATTCACTGATTTATGGAGAGAAGGCAATTTAATGTTTTGAACGGTAGAGGCCATCAAAGGAAATTAAGGCATTAAATTATATTAATAGATGGAAACGTATGGAAGGCAAAAAGGATGGAATAATCTTTCACGTGCAAGATTTAAGGCAAGATTTTGGGCAAGATTTTGAATTCTCAAAAGAGAATATATAGCTGAAACTTTGCCTTGTTAACGCAAAAAAATCAAATAGGCAAAGAAAAGGCAAGAGCAACAAATGAACATATGCCCAAAGTAACGTACAAATTTATTTGTTTCTCTTATTAAATAAATTTAAAAATGATAATGTTTCAATTAGGAAAATAACCCATCACTTTAAACCAAAATTTAATAGCTATTATACCATAAAAAATAAAATTTAGTTTAGCTTCATCCAATTGATTGTTTAATATAAAGTTAAGAAACGGATGTAAATATACGTAAAGAAATGTAAAGTTAAATTTTCCGTTTCACACTAATTATTACTAACTTTTAAAGGTATACAACAAATCTGACCAAAACAAAAGTGAAACAATTGTATACAGTTCAAGATCAAAATTTAGCAGTTTAGAATAAAAAAAAATAAAAAAATTTAAAATTTCTATTAAAGTTACACTTTTAATTCAAATCAACATTACAGAACGTTTAATTTAAATAAATAAAATTTTGGGTAATTGATTAACAATCATTACAAGAAAATTTACAAAATTATATTTTTAAGAATTCAAACGCCACAGTTTTTAAATAAATGAATAAAATGCCTGTTAAAATTTTTGGGCTGTTACAATGAATCCTTAAATTTTTACTTATTAAGATATGTTTTGTTTACACTGGGTTTTTATTCATTCATTTATCATTTACCCAAAATCTATTACAAAAGTGTATATAAGTAACGGTATAAATTATTTTATTTTGAAAAGGTATAAAATCTATTTTAAAGAACAAAAGTGAAATAAAGGTTGTTGTGAATTTATTCAATTAAACTAACTGATTTGAAAACTAGAAAAAGATTTAGATTCCGATGAACGTAAATTTATAACCAAAATATGCATTTTAGAGTTTAATTATGTATATGGAGAGAGAAACCTTCCATTCTTTCTCTAATCAAATTGATTGATTAATTAAATGTTATTAACAAGCTATTTATTCATGGCATGGAATGTAACTATGTCCAAATGTATTCTACAGTAAATTATGTAAGTGCAATATACTAGATTGTGTACAAAGATGATGTTTCCTTCATATATATCTTTATTGGTCATAGTATTATTATTAAAAACATATACGTATACGTATATATATATATACTAGACTTATACATATAAATGTGTTAAAATTAAGTTTCATAAATTTACGAGCCTAAAATTAAAGACAACAATTTTGAACCTAATCTCCAGATTAAAAGGGTTTAAGATTAAAAAGTTATAACTTTGCATACAAGTCCATCTTATAAATCTTAAGTCAAATTAACGCACACAAATATGTATATACAAATCACTGTAAATAATGTCTTAAACTTAATACAACATTTTTATGTTAAAATTTATAACTTAGTAAATTCTTTAATATTAAGCAACAAATTAAGGTCTAATGTTAATTTAAAAGGAAATAAAAGGAATCGTGATATTTTGCAATAAATTCAAGTTATTTTTATAAAGAAGCCCCAATTTGTTTTAACAAAACTTATTAACTTAAAAATTTAATTATTGAAAATTTTACGGGTCGTTACAGATGCTCTCGACCTATGTGTTTAGCCCTACTCCTCGCATATATTGTATCAACCTTGCCGATATAGCACCTAGCCTACACCCATCGTCCCATTTAGATTTCCTAATGCAATCAAGGAAATTCCCACATGGTTACTTAGCACCCCATAATGGGGTTGAAGCAGGCCCTAATTGGCTATTTAAGACTTTAAAAACAAGGTGAACTACCTACGGTATGTTCCCTTTAGTTATACGCGAATGTATATCCCTACGGGTCCTATAGTTAGAGATGTCCCACATCGGTACAATGTATACAAAACTGCTTGTAACCCCTTGTGGAGGGCAGACTTCTATTGTGTAACATTACTAACCTCACATTCCAATCCTTACTATGACTGTGCTATTTATAGTTAATTTAAATAATTAGCTAGATCTAATAATTCACACCCATCATAAACGTATTCTTGAGGCTATATACTTTTAGTTCGAGAATTATTACACCTTCTAGATTCAATTATTAGTGTTTACTTACATGAACTTACTTCTTATATCTTTAATGCCATTAAATGTCATTTACTACTTCTTTCTAATTCAATAGATTAAATATGCTTTACTACTTGATTTCCAATTAGATATAATTTACTACTCCTTTTTAACTATTATAATTAAGTATACTTCATTGATTCCTTTTATTTATTAACTACCTTTCTTGATTACTGTAATTTTCCTAACTTACCTAAATCTCACGTGTATTAAATTAACAATGGAATTATTGTTATTACTTTTATTTACAATACTTTGGTTTTACGTTTAGGGATTCCTATATTTTATTACATTGGAACTATATCCTCCCAAAAAGAAAATGTTAACTGTAATTTCCCATAAATTGTCTAAAAGTGGATTTGTGTTATGTTTGGAATTACAAGGAATTATCTTTTCTATTATTATTGAAATAGATGGTACAAAATATGGTAAACATTCCTGTTTTGTGCATCTCTTTCTTTTAGGCATATTCCTTATTACTTCAAACAATGCACCTTCACACACTAGTATAAAGTTAGGTAATTGGTAGAAATTTACATATAAACGTTCTTCATTAAAATATTGACTTAAATCTCAATGAAATTTATAAAAAAATTCCATTCATGTTCAATAACTTATAACTTTCAAATAACAAACCTGTAGTTTATATAAAATCTTACTAATAAATTATCTCATAACTTTTAGGGACTGCTATCACCATTACATTTCAGATTTAGGTATATACAATATTTAACCAAGGTTAACAATTCAAAAAAATATAGGCAAGGTTCTCAAGTTCATTGCATATATATATATATATATATATATATATATATATATATGCCTACAATTCAAAATTTACATTTGGGCATAAAGACAAACAGATTCACAACGATATAAATCCAATATTATATAAAAATATATAATTTTCCACTCACCTCTAAGCTTCCAAATCTAAAGCCATTATTTCTGATTGACTCCCTTTCTTTATACCAAAACATGTATCAAAAGTATATACATATTTATTATAATTATAGATCCGAGAAGAGATTTGAGTTAAACATAGATTTAGAATTAAATTTATAATTTACCTTTTGCTTTGACGAATTAATTCGACCATACTCTTCTTCTCTTCTGTTTTTTGCTATTCTCCACTTATATATATATATATATGTATGTATGTATGTATGTATGTATGTATGTATGTATGTATGTATGTATGTATAATTTCTATAATCCTTATAATTTGTGGAGAAGAGAAAATGGCAGAGCTTCGCTCTTGATTCAGAAAACATGAGAAGAAAATAAGGGGCTAAGCCTATATTTATAGGCGCTCTAATCAATTCCATCTATTAGATTATATTATATTAAATCCAGGTTGTTTGTCCTACGGTTATTAGCAGTCAATTGCCTACCACCGGTCGACCACTCCCCTTTCACTAGTCGACTGCTAGGGGTCAATTGATTGGACTTAGGATGTCAATCGGTTAATGTTAAGTAATTACTGTCAATTTATTTCAATCTTTATCTTATTTCCATATGTGTATGTATGTATGTATATATATATAATTATTTCCGATCTGAATTCTTCAAACCTTAATAACTTTTTCGTTTGAACTCCAATCGTAAAACTTTATATACGAAAGTTGATCAGAAAATCGCCACGAATACAAATGTGCATGTTTCATAGCCAAATTATGACATTTACAAAAAATCTATTTTTAAACTTCAATAAATGTTTATTAATTCTTTTTAATTTATTTCTGTTTATTTTATGGGGTGTTACAATCTTTCACTTACATTAGGGTCAATTATGCAATCTTATTCCAACTCCATCGATCGTTTTTCTCAGAAACTACTCAGGCCAGTTCCTTAATGAATGAGTATGCTATTTTATTTTAATTATCTACTCTGTCAATTAACTCTCTCCGATGCTGATAAACTGCATTTATCATATAGAACCCTTTGGAGTGTGTTTTTTGATTTTTAGTGAGCTTAAGTTCTTTTACAAACTTTATCATTGCATTGTTCTAATAAACAATGTCGTGGGATTCTCAACATTTCAAATAATCCCTAGGTCAATTATAAATTTATGCAATTATTTATACTTCAATACCGTAGCGCTTATCAATGCGATGTACTCAACATTTGGTTAAATCAACCACTATTTATTGTTTGGAACATTTCCAACTTCAATTTCTTGTCTTAAGATTGAACATAAATCTAGGATTGACATACTCTACTTGATATCACTTATGAAATTCGACTTTATGCAATCCTTAATAAGGAGTTCGTTGTCTCTATAGACAATTCTTTAGAATTTTGTGAATACTCGAGAACGCCGGTGATCTTAATTCGTATTTGATATTTACCAGATGTATCAAATACACAGCGAAATGCTATACTATAGATAATACAATATGTATGATAATCCATATTGCCAATGCATAAGAAATCCATGTTGCATGCTTCTTATTAAACATTTTAATATAGTGTCTGTGTATATTGTTTTGGGACAATTCCAACATCCTTTTATACTAACTATAAAAGATTTCAATTTCAAATCCAATATCAAAAGTTAAACAACCAACTAAAAGGATTTTAACATGGATACATCATTAACAATCATAAGTTTGTTATTCACTTATAGTTTTAAAATATTTGAGTACCTTTATACTGCTTTCTTATAGAAATGTGCTTCCACTACATTTTAACCGAAATTCAAATTGATTGATTTTTCTATAAAAATACATCCTCAACTCTAATGCTAGTTGAATGGTACTTTCGTATTAGTTCTTGGATGCTAGTTAAGAGTAAACATTTTATTCAAAACCATTATTTAGAATTTCAGTTTCAATATACATATATCAATACTCAATATCATATCGAGTGATCATTTTGTGAGTAAAATCTAAATTAACTTACGTACGTTGAATGACGAATCTGTTATGTTACTTTTAACAATTGAAATTTTCGATGTTATCCCATCAATATAGCTTACCATATTCGAACTGCAATGATCTTCTTCTCGAAGCCACTTTGCGGCCAATGGATCATATCCTTTCGGGTACAACTATCAAAATCATATTTTGATAATGTACTTGGAATCCATTCCGGATTTGCGCATCATGCCATATGATAGAGTCAATACTCTTAATGGCTTACTAAAAACCAAGGAAATTTGTTTCTCGACATCAATAAGAAAATCACAATTTCTCTTTAATGTGTGAGAGGTTTTGTAGACATTCGAATTAGTTGTGTCTATTTAGGCTTGGTCAATTTCATTTCCACCTTTTTAATTAGTATTATTTTTGGATCATATCCAAATCCATTTTACTATCAATAATTTCTTAAAAAAATTCTTTATCATGAGGTTGGTGTTTATTGAAACAACAGTTGTTTCTCAGTGCAACAAAATAGGTAAACATTTGATGAATTGCCTGTGACGACCCGGCTTTCTCTTCACAGAAAGCCGTATCATCAAGAAGAAAGAAAGGGATAGAAAAGAGAAAAGATAGAGAAGAAAGAAAGAAACACATCAGAATCTAAACAGCGGAACGAATAAATTATAATATATCACATAAAATATTGCATAGTATCATATTACATCAGAGTACACAACTTATACAACACATATTAGACAGTTATAAACATCTGTCTAATTCATACAACTCAAGCATCACAGAGATACAGACTCAATACAAACACAGCGGAATTACTATATATCTACTCGCTGAAGCCACCTGCTCCAAATCTCCTCCAGAATTCGTCAAAGCTAACCTGAATCCCTTGACTACTCAATACAATATTGAGTACCCAAGAGTTTAATAAAACAGAAAATAAACACTTGGGTCAGACATGGGTCTGGTGTGAGTAAACGGTTTAAAATTGTTTAACTTTGAAAAACCTTTGAAAGAAAAGGTATCTCCTAAGACTTCCCGCACATAAACACGGAAAAGTTTTTACCTTACGATAACCAAAACATTGAATAGGAAATCCGATTATATTATAATAGGGTCTAGGGTTTTCAAATAAATATGAAATAGCTGAAATTGTTACATTATTAAATTCCAGCATACTAGCCAACAAAGTGGGTTATACAATCAAGACCGATGGCACTTATTGGAAATTGGATTCCATACAATGGCAGGGCTACTGGGGTACCGCCCGTCACAGTACGTGGCCTAGATCAACGTACCGAGGAGTACGCCCGCTCCCCTGCAACACAAGGCCGGAACATCCCTTACTGGATAATTCCCGCATAAGAAACCCCGCGGTTGTAGCTAGCAACCGTCCACACAGCCGAAATAAAAAGAAGGGACCTCTAGACAGGGGAATCTTATACTACTTGGGTGCTACCCACTAACCTTGCTGCACCTCCCCTGTTTTAGCCATTCCCGGTTTGATGAGGCTTGAGGCTACGATTACCTTTAATCAGAACACATCACTTAGAATGCTCATCGTCCACCTGACGATGTGCTGAAAGCATTCAATCCATACAAGTTCGTTCCGGGTTCGAACGAAACCGAAGGCATTATCTCGTTACACTCATTTTGGAATCACCCTCAGAGTTAACGACAATAACCCTTGCACTCTGAATCTTCATCTTCACTTGATTCACGACCTATCGTTAATTTGGATCGATGTGGTATTCGGGTCTCCAGACCTGGAAATCCGGTATACGGAAACCCGATCCCGGTCTCATCGAAATCCAAAGCGTATCTTTTAAGGCCAAGTTGTTTAAAGGTTTTAACCAATTAAACTTATATTCAGGATGATATAAACAGATAGATAAATAACATTATCATAATAGATAATTCATATCAACATTCATCCAATATCAACCATTACCCAATATCAATTATCCAATATAAATCAATCATCCAATATTAGTTAATCAACATTAACCAATCATTCTTTAAACAGAATTGATTAACTCTTAATCAATTTAATTAACCTTTAATTAAATTAATTACTATCCTTTAATTACTTGGATTATCTTAATCCTTTTTCATAGATTTATTACATATCAATTTATTAATCATCTCTTAATGATCTTCCTTAATAAATTTTCCTTGATTAATTATACTTTAATTACATTCAAGTAATTAGCCTTTAATTAATTTCACCAATTAATTATCCTTAACCATTTCAGTAATTAACCTTTTATTACTATCATTAATGATCCTTCATTTACTTCCATTACTTAATTTATTAATTAATTAACTATAATTAATTATACTCAATTAATTACAATTAATTATATTAATTAATAATCCTCTAATTACTTCATTTATTAATTAACCTTCTAGTTAATTAAATAATTAATCTTTAATTAACTACATTCATTAATTAACCTAAATTAATTATAAACAGTAATTAACCATTTGTAGTTACTTATCTTAATTAATTACTATCTTATATTAATCTTTGATTAATTAATTTTTAACTACTTGATTAAGAAATTATTAATCAATTAATTAATAAATAAACCTTAATTAATTACTTTATTAATTAATTACCATTTTAATTACTTACCCTTAGTAATTATCCTCAAATTAATCACATTCCTTAATTAATTAATCACTTTAATTACTTAACAAAAATAATTAAGTAATTAACTTTTAATTACTTACATAAGTAATTATCTTCTAATTACTTCCATTAATAATCTTGATTACTTTCTTAATTAATAAGTAATTTCATTACTAAATAATCCTTAATTCATTAATTAATTAACTACTCCAAAATTAATTAATCTCAACAATTATATTAATCAATTTCTTAGATTAATAACATCAAGTAATTACCCTTTTATCACTTTAACTAATTACCCCATGAGTAATTTTTCCTATTAATTACTTCCATAAGTAATTTCATTCAATAATTAACCAATAATTACTTTATTAAGTAATTACACTTAGTTAATCCATAATTAAGTGATTATTTAAAATTAAATAAATAATTAACTAATTATTTAAAATTAATTAAACAATTAATTAATTAACATTTTATTTAAAAATCCTTAATTAAAATAAGAAAACCATTTATTTTAATTAATCTCTACTTATTAACAAATCATATTTAAATTAAGTATTTTTAAATTCATATCAATACTAATTTAACCTTATTATCCTCATAAATAATTTATTTGAATTATTTAAATCTTATTATTCAAAACAAATTATTAAACTTGATTTACAAAATCATAATAATAACCTTATTTGGAGATAAAGTATCTATAAATCATTTTCAGATTTAAACTTCAAATTTATCAAGTTTAAACTAATTTATTTTCAATATAAATTGAAAATTTGTTGTTAAAACATTACTTCAAACCTCAACTTAAAACCAAATTTTACTTTGCTTTAAAAAATCTCAAACCAGTTACTTTAAGTAAACAACCCGAGCCAACCACTTAAATCCCCCGAGTCCACTCCGTGTCCTCGCGATCACTTACCAGCTTCGAGTCGACATGCAAAAAAAACACGAGACCGTCCTGAGCAAATCTTCATCTTCCCCAAACTCTCGAACTCCAGTACACCCATACATGTACACGTACATGTGCACCTACCCAAACGTCTCCGGCTAACCATGGTCGTCACGACCATCGACTACGATCAAAATATCACTCGCGATCAAGAAATCGAACCCAGAAATCAAAACTCCACTTCGAATCGAAATCGAGTCGATCTCGACCAAAAGCTGAAACCACCATTGCCAGAAATCCACTCGTCCCCTTCGTCTCTGACCTCGAGATCGCCAGACCTCTTCACTGTAGCCTCGTCACATCTTCCAGCAACCATTCCCACCACCGCGACCGTCACCAGCATCTTCACGGCGGCGCATTTTCCACCGAAACTACTTTGACAAAAACAGGCAACCAAACCCTATATCTCCCCCGCCTGGCCACCGTGGCCATTAGAAAAATCCATCGGCATTTTTCCCTTGACAAACATCCTTCCAGCTACCCCCAATCTTAGTCGCGACACACCTCCACTATCGATCGCCGCGAAATCGATCGAAGTTCGAAATTCGATCAACTCAGCAATCCTTGACAACCCCAAACCTAAAAATTCTAATATCTATCTCAAAATTCATTGCTTTCTAACATGAATCAATTCACGAAATCCAAACATGAAATCGTGCATATTGATTTTTGACTTATATACGATTTTTTACTGTTATTTCTAATTTTCCAGAATACTACTAAATATTAACACTTAAAATTATTTTTAAAAATAATGTTACACTCGTACAATCATCTTTCATTTATAGATCAAAACCTAACATTGATTGTGTGGAGAGATATTGCATTTCTTACTTAGTGGATCAAAACCTGTAACACAACAGAGCATATATATATATACAGACAATGCACAGACATATCATACTTATATACATACATTCACATCCAAACATTCATGTAAACATTATATGCTATACTTCTACAAGATTCCATCACATGCATCAATATGAACATAGATTAAAAACTGTTTTTAAGAAAGTTTACTCACCTATTATAAAACAGAGATTAGAGGTCAGTTTTTCCCAGGTTTTAAATTCTTGAATTCTGGACTTGTATTTGATTTTGTTCTGGAAAAACTTTTGAATTTCTTTGCTGTGAAAACTGCCCTTGCATGCTTGTAAATATTTGAGTCTTTAACTTGATTGTTGAGACTGAAGTCTTTGCATTTGAATTTAGTTTCCAGGTTGAAGATTGAAAAAAAACTGATGTTGAGATGAATTTGAACTGAACTTGCATTTTGGTTTCTGCTTTGATTTATTATTTCTTTGTTTTCAGTTTTTGGAAAGATGAGGAGAGAAAAAGATTCGAACTGAAAAATTGAAAACAGGTTTCTCTACAACTATATTTTATTTATAAATGTTAAATTCTTTAAAGAAAACAAGATAATGCCACTTGTTATATTATAAATTAGACAAATGTTCATTGCATAAGTCCCTTAACTTACAAGTGTTAAAACAAGCAAAATTATGTTTAAAACCTTATTATAAAAGAAATTATATTTTAAAACCTTATTTATAAAAGTATTTATATTTTCTTAATATGTAATTATGGATTTATATAAATTCATTTACTTATTTACAAACTATTTTAGTTTAAGAGATATTTTAAAAGGAAAGTTTATTTAAAACCATATATACACACTTATAAACATTTTAATTTGAGCATTTAAAAAGAAGACAAAACAAAGCTTGTTTAAATCCTTTTTAAACAATTTCATTTAAAATAAACAATTATCTTATATTTTGAAAATAATGGAATTAATCTAAACTAAACTTTGAAAAATATTAATTTTAAAACAAAGCTTTAAATCATACTTCATACATATATAAATTATCAATAGATTAAATTAAATTCAAAACAATCCAAATTATAACATATACATACATATATATTACAATTTGAAAATACAATCTTTAATTTAAAACAAAAGATATTTCCATTCACAATATATATCATATATATATATATATTATAAAATAGAATAAAATTTTATTAGCTTTAACAAACAAGTCTTATCAATATTGCCAGATTAAATATTGATTATCCTTTAAAGATTAAATTACCAATTTAAACTAAAATTATAAAGAAAATTTATCAAATTAATTAAATTATTAATACAGATTATTAAATTTATATTACCCAAAAACCCGGGATATCACATTCCTCCCCCCTTAAAATAATTTCGTCCCCGAAATTAAAAGCAAAGTTAATTTAATAATCCAGTAAAGATTTTTACAGCAAAGCATACCTATCATCTAATTCCTAACAACCATAACAACCAATCAAACAATCAAACCTAACTAACTATTCTGATATAAATCAGGATAGACTTTACTAACACTATCTCGAGTTTCCCTGGGTATAAATCACCGTGAGACTCGCTCTACAGAATCTAAACTATCAACACCACCATGACTAAAGCTCCTATCATCTCTAGATCCACCAATCTGAACAGAATATCAGATCACACTCAAGTCTAGCTCAACTTCCAAATCCATCTAAACTGCAGATTCCACACTAGCAATGCATCATACACGTACTCCCTCAGAGATACGTGAAATACAATGAATTCCAGATATCCAACTGGCCATTCAATCCTGTAGACAAAAGAACTACTCCTCTCGAGAACACAGGGAAAATCCAAAATACTTCAGTGCTAGCTTCCAGACTTACCAATCTTATAGCTTTATAATCGGAGAAAAACTTAAACAATTTCCAATCTCCAACTCCGAATTCCAAACTCCTTGTCTCATATCTGCATAACTCACTAGACGATTCCTGGCTACCTCATCTCCTCCTGATCAGCTTAACCTTCGCTGATGCTTCTTGAAACAATCTGAATCAAGGACAAAATGATCCCCAGATCCTATTCAACAATATGATCCTTCCAAAATCTATTAATATCCAAACTTGAAAACTAGATCTGACCAATCCATTTCCAAAAATTTCTGAGCTGCTACACCAACTCTTCTTTCTCTAAGAACCATCCTACTACCAGACTAACCACCGGTATCGCTTCTGGAACTAAGTCGATACGGAACTCAAACTCTAAATGCAGATAAACTTTTACTTCCTCGAAGACATCCGGAAAAATCTCTGACTCCTTCAGTAGCTCCTACTTCCACATGAGAAACCTCCATCTCACACAAAAGATTACCCAAGATAAATTCCCAAACTAATCGCAAGTCACTTTTGCGATCCTACCTAGTTCAGATTCCAAAGAAACTGTTCTCTCTTTACTAATTAAAAACAGTCTTAAGCTTTTCTAAACAAGGTTAACCCTTCAAGAAAGCCTTCACCATCTTCCCGGACTGCTGATAGAAGAACCACAAAGATTCTTGAACCATCGGAGAAACGAGCCACACTACTGCTTCCAAACTCTATCTCAGGGACACTGCTAAGCCAGAAAATCTTCTTGTCGGCACACAAACACTTCCGAGCTGAAACTGCTATCACAGCTAATCAAAGACTTCTAATCCATAGGCTCCTCGAGAAACTCGGACCCCAAACCAAACGCCAATAACTTACTCTTCTCAATCTTGCTCCAAAAAGAACATCTACTTCGGGAACATCCATAGATACTGCGTCTCATCACACAGCTGCCAAGATACCATCACTCACTTCTGCTTATTCCACAGATCCAAACTCTAGAAAATCTGCTCACCCGAGCTCAACCCAACTTACACTCCAATAATGGATTCCGAATCTTGAAAAGGATTTTCTTCAGAGATCCGAGACATCCTTACTCCATACTGCCAACTTACTCGAGACGATATTGGGTTTACAGTCTCGATATATACTTCCAACTTCAAACATTCAAACTCCAACTATTGGTAATTGTGTTACACACACTACCACCTTATCTACCTTTATAGCTTATATTGGAAAACCCGAACAGGTAACCCAAATAAATAGGTAGAAATACATAAATATATATATTTAAAATGATATTTTTTTTTTATAGAATTTATTTCTGGGTAAAATTATTTCATTTACCTTTTTAAAACAATATTGTGTCCGTTGGCCTGGTTCAAGTGTTTAGAGATCCCTATCAATAACGTTAGCTACTCGTATTGACCAGAATCCATATACCACTCAACCGATCAATTAACACAATATAAAACCATTTTTATATAACTAACAATTACGCGCTCTCAAGATAGACACCACTTCAGAGCCTAGGTATTCACTCAACCTACAGCTCTGATACCAACTGTGACGACCCGGCTTTCTCTTCACAGAAAGCCGTATCATCAAGAAGAAAGAAAGGGATAGAAAAGAGAAAAGATAGAGAAGAAAGAAAGAAACACATCAGAATCTAAACAGCGGAACGAATAAATTATAATATATCACATAAAATATTGCATAGTATCATATTACATCAGAGTACACAACTTATACAACACATATTAGACAGTTATAAACATCTGTCTAATTCATACAACTCAAGCATCACAGAGATACAGACTCAATACAAACACAGCGGAATTACTATATATCTACTCGCTGAAGCCACCTGCTCCAAATCTCCTCCAGAATTCGTCAAAGCTAACCTGAATCCCTTGACTACTCAATACAATATTGAGTACCCAAGAGTTTAATAAAACAGAAAATAAACACTTGGGTCAGACATGGGTCTGGTGTGAGTAAACGGTTTAAAATTGTTTAACTTTGAAAAACCTTTGAAAGAAAAGGTATCTCCTAAGACTTCCCGCACATAAACACGGAAAAGTTTTTACCTTACGATAACCAAAACATTGAATAGGAAATCCGATTATATTATAATAGGGTCTAGGGTTTTCAAATAAATATGAAATAGCTGAAATTGTTACATTATTAAATTCCAGCATACTAGCCAACAAAGTGGGTTATACAATCAAGACCGATGGCACTTATTGGAAATTGGATTCCATACAATGGCAGGGCTACTGGGGTACCGCCCGTCACAGTACGTGGCCTAGATCAACGTACCGAGGAGTACGCCCGCTCCCCTGCAACACAAGGCCGGAACATCCCTTACTGGATAATTCCCGCATAAGAAACCCCGCGGTTGTAGCTAGCAACCGCCCACACAGCTGAAATAAAAAGAAGGGACCTCTAGACAGGGGAATCTTATACTACTTGGGTGCTACCCACTAACCTTGCTGCACCTCCCCTGTTTTAGCCATTCCCGGTTTGATGAGGCTTGAGGCTATGATTACCTTTAATCAGAACACATCACTTAGAATGCTCATCGTCCACCTGACGATGTGCTGAAAGCATTCAATCCATACAAGTTCGTTCCGGGTTCGAACGAAACCGAAGGCATTATCTCGTTACACTCATTTTGGAATCACCCTCAGAGTTAACGACAATAACCCTTGCACTCTGAATCTTCATCTTCACTTGATTCACGACCTATCGTTAATTTGGATCGATGTGGTATTCGGGTCTCCAGACCTGGAAATCCGGTATACGGAAACCCGATCCCGGTCTCATCGAAATCCAAAGCGTATCTTTTAAGGCCAAGTTGTTTAAAGGTTTTAACCAATTAAACTTATATTCAGGATGATATAAACAGATAGATAAATAACATTATCATAATAGATAATTCATATCAACATTCATCCAATATCAACCATTACCCAATATCAATTATCCAATATAAATCAATCATCCAATATTAGTTAATCAACATTAACCAATCATTCTTTAAACAGAATTGATTAACTCTTAATCAATTTAATTAACCTTTAATTAAATTAATTACTATCCTTTAATTACTTGGATTATCTTAATCCTTTTTCATAGATTTATTACATATCAATTTATTAATCATCTCTTAATGATCTTCCTTAATAAATTTTCCTTGATTAATTATACTTTAATTACATTCAAGTAATTAGCCTTTAATTAATTTCACCAATTAATTATCCTTAACCATTTCAGTAATTAACCTTTTATTACTATCATTAATGATCCTTCATTTACTTCCATTACTTAATTTATTAATTAATTAACTATAATTAATTATACTCAATTAATTACAATTAATTATATTAATTAATAATCCTCTAATTACTTCATTTATTAATTAACCTTCTAGTTAATTAAATAATTAATCTTTAATTAACTACATTCATTAATTAACCTAAATTAATTATAAACAGTAATTAACCATTTGTAGTTACTTATCTTAATTAATTACTATCTTATATTAATCTTTGATTAATTAATTTTTAACTACTTGATTAAGAAATTATTAATCAATTAATTAATAAATAAACCTTAATTAATTACTTTATTAATTAATTACCATTTTAATTACTTACCCTTAGTAATTATCCTCAAATTAATCACATTCCTTAATTAATTAATCACTTTAATTACTTAACAAAAATAATTAAGTAATTAACTTTTAATTACTTACATAAGTAATTATCTTCTAATTACTTCCATTAATAATCTTGATTACTTTCTTAATTAATAAGTAATTTCATTACTAAATAATCCTTAATTCATTAATTAATTAACTACTCCAAAATTAATTAATCTCAACAATTATATTAATCAATTTCTTAGATTAATAACATCAAGTAATTACCCTTTTATCACTTTAACTAATTACCCGATGAGTAATTTTTCCTATTAATTACTTCCATAAGTAATTTCATTCAATAATTAACCAATAATTACTTTATTAAGTAATTACACTTAGTTAATCCATAATTAAGTGATTATTTAAAATTAAATAAATAATTAACTAATTATTTAAAATTAATTAAACAATTAATTAATTAACATTTTATTTAAAAATCCTTAATTAAAATAAGAAAACCATTTATTTTAATTAATCTCTACTTATTAACAAATCATATTTAAATTAAGTATTTTTAAATTCATATCAATACTAATTTAACCTTATTATCCTCATAAATAATTTATTTGAATTATTTAAATCTTATTATTCAAAACAAATTATTAAACTTGATTTACAAAATCATAATAATAACCTTATTTGGAGATAAAGTATCTATAAATCATTTTCAGATTTAAACTTCAAATTTATCAAGTTTAAACTAATTTATTTTCAATATAAATTGAAAATTTGTTGTTAAAACATTACTTCAAACCTCAACTTAAAACCAAATTTTACTTTGCTTTAAAAAATCTCAAACCAGTTACTTTAAGTAAACAACCCGAGCCAACCACTTAAATCCCCCGAGTCCACTCCGTGTCCTCGCGATCACTTACCAGCTTCGAGTCGACATGCAAAAAAAACACGAGACCGTCCTGAGCAAATCTTCATCTTCCCCAAACTCTCGAACTCCAGTACACCCATACATGTACACGTACATGTGCACCTACCCAAACGTCTCCGGCTAACCATGGTCGTCACGACCATCGACTACGATCAAAATATCACTCGCGATCAAGAAATCGAACCCAGAAATCAAAACTCCACTTCGAATCGAAATCGAGTCGATCTCGACCAAAAGCTGAAACCACCATTGCCAGAAATCCACTCGTCCCCTTCGTCTCTGACCTCGAGATCGCCAGACCTCTTCACTGTAGCCTCGTCACATCTTCCAGCAACCATTCCCACCACCACGACCGTCACCAGCATCTTCACGGCGGCGCATTTTCCACCGAAACTACTTTGACAAAAACAGGCAACCAAACCCTATATCTCCCCCGCCTGGCCACCGTGGCCATTAGAAAAATCCATCGGCATTTTTCCCTTGACAAACATCCTTCCAGCTACCCCCAATCTTAGTCGCGACACACCTCCACTATCGATCGCCGCAAAATCGATCGAAGTTCGAAATTCGATCAACTCAGCAATCCTTGACAACCCCAAACCTAAAAATTCTAATATCTATCTCAAAATTCATTGCTTTCTAACATGAATCAATTCACGAAATCCAAACATGAAATCGTGCATATTGATTTTTGACTTATATACGATTTTTTACTGTTATTTCTAATTTTCCAGAATACTACTAAATATTAACACTTAAAATTATTTTTAAAAATAATGTTACACTCGTACAATCATCTTTCATTTATAGATCAAAACCTAACATTGATTGTGTGGAGAGATATTGCATTTCTTACTTAGTGGATCAAAACCTGTAACACAACAGAGCATATATATATATACAGACAATGCACAGACATATCATACTTATATACATACATTCACATCCAAACATTCATGTAAACATTATATGCTATACTTCTACAAGATTCCATCACATGCATCAATATGAACATAGATTAAAAACTGTTTTTAAGAAAGTTTACTCACCTATTATAAAACAGAGATTAGAGGTCAGTTTTTCCCAGGTTTTAAATTCTTGAATTCTGGACTTGTATTTGATTTTGTTCTGGAAAAACTTTTGAATTTCTTTGCTGTGAAAACTGCCCTTGCATGCTTGTAAATATTTGAGTCTTTAACTTGATTGTTGAGACTGAAGTCTTTGCATTTGAATTTAGTTTCCAGGTTGAAGATTGAAAAAAAACTGATGTTGAGATGAATTTGAACTGAACTTGCATTTTGGTTTCTGCTTTGATTTATTATTTCTTTGTTTTCAGTTTTTGGAAAGATGAGGAGAGAAAAAGATTCGAACTGAAAAATTGAAAACAGGTTTCTCTACAACTATATTTTATTTATAAATGTTAAATTCTTTAAAGAAAACAAGATAATGCCACTTGTTATATTATAAATTAGACAAATGTTCATTGCATAAGTCCCTTAACTTACAAGTGTTAAAACAAGCAAAATTATGTTTAAAACCTTATTATAAAAGAAATTATATTTTAAAACCTTATTTATAAAAGTATTTATATTTTCTTAATATGTAATTATGGATTTATATAAATTCATTTACTTATTTACAAACTATTTTAGTTTAAGAGATATTTTAAAAGGAAAGTTTATTTAAAACCATATATACACACTTATAAACATTTTAATTTGAGCATTTAAAAAGAAGACAAAACAAAGCTTGTTTAAATCCTTTTTAAACAATTTCATTTAAAATAAACAATTATCTTATATTTTGAAAATAATGGAATTAATCTAAACTAAACTTTGAAAAATATTAATTTTAAAACAAAGCTTTAAATCATACTTCATACATATATAAATTATCAATAGATTAAATTAAATTCAAAACAATCCAAATTATAACATATACATACATATATATTACAATTTGAAAATACAATCTTTAATTTAAAACAAAAGATATTTCCATTCACAATATATATCATATATATATATATATTATAAAATAGAATAAAATTTTATTAGCTTTAACAAACAAGTCTTATCAATATTGCCAGATTAAATATTGATTATCCTTTAAAGATTAAATTACCAATTTAAACTAAAATTATAAAGAAAATTTATCAAATTAATTAAATTATTAATACAGATTATTAAATTTATATTACCCAAAAACCCGGGATATCACATTGCCCATGCATATGTATAAAGCTGATTTGGTTTTTAATTTTATGAAATTTATGTTCATAACATAAATTGATCAATCAATTGGTCCCAAACTTATTTAGGGTAATCCACACAAAATCCCTCACGAACAAGTATTACCTGTAGTCTTCCGACTCACGCAACCTGTCAATTCCTTGACCTATGATATGTAGGGGTTTGTTTCATCAACTCTTACGGTAACAACTTGAGATTTTCGACTCTCGTAAGTCGACACTAATATGTCCACTGTATTGCGTGCTGAGCAATCAAATGCCAGAAAACCCGATTGTTATGGAAAAGAAAGAAGAAAGAAGGAAGAATAAAGAAGAGAGAAAGAAGACAAACAACATAGAATCTCACTACGGAACGAATAATCTATAGTATATAATAAATCTTTACACAAAAACAAACTGTAATATATGTATATAAAGGCATCAATCAGAGTGTACTAACATATTTCAGCCCGGACAGTTATAATGACCTGTCCTCATAATTTCTGATAAATACAATAATAAATGTAGTGGAAAGATAATCATATACGTGAATACATCTCTGGGCCTCCAGCTCATCTCCAGAAGCTCCAAAGTATCCAAACTAAATCTATAATATACTCGGTCTGACCCGAGCATTATCATAAAATAACACTCAAGTCAGTCTGGAAAACCAATGTGAGAAAACACACTCAATTGAATTTTAAAGTTATAATAACCTTTGAAATCAAAGGTATCTCGTAAGACCACGTCGTACATAAACATGGATGAGTTTTTACCTTACGATAACCAAAGCATTTTCTATAGAAATCCACTGATATTATAATAATGTCTAGTGGTCAAAGTAAAATATGAATATAGCTGAAATGCTTACATCTCATGTTTCAGCATAGTTGGGCACAACTAAGTCCGTACAGCCCTAATTGGAGAATGGATTCCATACAATGACTAGGCTACTGGGGTACCACCCATCATAGTGCATCTCTAGATAAAGTATCACCGAGGACCTCATCGGGATCCCCGGCCAACAAAGAACCGGCCTACCACTTGACTAGTAGTACCGAATATGATCACCCCTCCGTTAATGGACCGCGAAGCCTATTAAAGAGAGATAATATCGACTCTAGATAGGGATGATCATACCATACTTGAGAGTGACCCACTTAGCTCTACAGCATCTCCTATGTTTTAGTCATTCCCGGTAAATGAGGATTGAGGCTACGCTAACCTTTATATAGCACTTCCCACTTGGAATGCTAACACAACCCTCCAAGCAACAATGCAATACCAGCATTCATCCATACAAGTTCATTCTAAGACTGAACGAAATGCTTGAGAGCTCTGTCTTAAATTCCATCATCTTCAAGATATCCTCACTTCAAAAACTTGTAACGACCCGATATTTTGGACCATTCGCATCTGCACATATCGGACTTGAATTGCTCAAAATACCGCGTTGTAAATAAAATTTGGAAAATATCAGAATATACAGTAAATAAATAATCACAGATCACAGACACAGAGTAAGAAGTGCAGCGGAAGTAAAAGAAATAGTAGTTCATGAAGCTACTATGTAAATATATCAGAGTTAAATAAGATACAACAGAAGAAATAAAATACAGCAGAAGTCTCAATATGATAACCAAGTACAAGCTGAATAGAACAACAGAACTGAGATAGATACAACTAGATAAGCAGATAATCTCCAGCGATTCCAATCTCCAGAAAGTGGAATCCAAATCTGTGAATACTCAGGCTGACCCGAGCGTAAATAAAAATACAAACACTCGAGTAAGTACATACATACTTATACAATATAAACCAACTCAAGTGAACTGTAATAAAGGTACAAGTAACTTAAAGAATGCTTGGGATCGCCCGTTCTTTAAGGATCCGTTAAACTATCTACTATGTAGTAATATTCGCTATTATAATAATGTCTAATATACAATAAACATACTTTTAAATAGCATTAAGGCTTTACATTTTCCACCTTAACACGTAATAGTCCTATAGTGTATCCAGTATTAGCATACTCCCAAAATGGGGGCTACCCACGATACTCCACAGGCTACGGGAGAAATCACAAATCGTAGTTGTAACGACCCGTTGTTTTGGACCATTCAAATCGAAAATAAATCCACACATGTCGGACTTGAATAATTCAAAACAATAGATTGTTAATTTAAATTTGGCAAAACTCAGCATATACAGTAAATAAATCAATCACAGAATCACAGACACAGAGTAATACAATAATACGCAGCGGAAAAGATAAAATAGTAGTTCATGAAGCTACTATATAAGCATCAGAGTTAAAAATAAAATACAACAAAATATCTCAAATGTAGTGAAGTCTCTAGTACAATCGATGACTTCTCTGAACAAATCAACTAGAAGAGCTAAAAGCTGAGGCGATAGTAGGATCTCCAAAGGAAGCTCCAAACTCCAAAGGTGAGTCTCAAATGCTGTATCACTCGGTCTGACCCGAGCGTAAAGCAAAACACAAAACACTCGAGTCGGGATTGATATTCTTATATCAATAAATCCAACTCAAGTGAAATATCAATTGAAATACAAGTAACTTAAAGGATGTCTGGGATAACCATCCTCTAAGGATCTGCGGAACTATCTACAAGGTGGAAATATACATTATAACACCGTGGTCATTCAATTTAATTTATACTTCAAACCAAAATATCATTTCATTTCAAATATATCTATTTTCCTAAATAATTTAAAAAGTAAAGTATTTATAATTTCCTCAAGTCTCACAAATCGATTCAAATCAACTCAAATTCCAAATTTCAATTTAATTCAATCTAAATTTTTCCATTTTAATTCAATTCAGTTTCTAAATAACAAATTCAAATTATATTGATTTCAAATACAGACCTGAATCACAAAATAAACCATTTAAATTCCAATATATATTTCAAAGCTTTAATATTCAACAATTTCAAAGTTAAATTTAACAGTTTCATATAGCTCTTGATTTAACTTCATTTATTATTTAATCAGGGAATATTCACTTAATAAATTCAATATCATTTAACTAGCCTTAAATTACATTTTTACTAAATATTTCCTTAACTTTATATTAAACAAGTAATATTTATTAAGTTACTTAAATAAAACCCAAGTTATAAATCATATCTTAAATCTCTATTTCAATAAGTTTCAAATCGGTTTAATTAAATAAAATTATCTTCCCAACCATAACTTATACAAATTATTACCGAAATCTATTTTGAAACATAAATTTAAATACTTAACCATATTATATGTATTAAATCAATCTTAATTAAATTAAATATTATTATTAAATCTATATATATATATATATATATCATTACCATTTATATATAATAATTTAAGAATCAACATTTATTAAAACCATATATTTCTTCCCAAATCCATAGAATTTATTTTCAAAATATTTATATATATGGACCAACGGTGTCTGTATATATATCTATCATATGGTTAAGTGATACGGATATTTATCATTTCAATCCGTAATTTAAATATATACGGGTAGATATCATTTCAACCCGTAATCCCAATTTCAATTCAAATGAAAATCGCTTGGGTTTATCATTTCAACCCATAACGATTTCCTCCTATTCTAAAGTCCGTTCGGGTATGTATCATTTCAACCCATAGTGAATTCTATACTAACAGGGAACTTGCAGAGTGATAACAGATAATATAAAATACAACAACAAGCATATATCATCAATAACAATATAATATAAACAACATGATATGGTGTCATATCCCACAGGTGAACAGTTACAGATAATAGCATATATAACAATTTAAACAACTAACAACAGCATATTTCAATTGTCGTTTCAATTAAAATCAAATTTAATAAATATAAGAACATTAATCGTGAGTGATTGCTCACCTTTCGAGGCTAGAAAGTACATAATGTGACACGGATACGCACACTGATATGGACCCTGAAATTTAATTGTGAATTCAAGCAAAGCAAAAATCGGTACGAATTCACGATCGGAGCTGATTGGCACGAATCGACGGACAGATCTGATGATACGAATAGATGAAATAATCAGAAACGGGTCGATGATAATAATTGGCATAAGTGAATATATATACAACTTATATATAAAATAAGAAAATAGCTTATATTTTTAAAACAACTTTATACGTATAATATATATGCTAACACCTTTATATTAAACTTATATAACTAGTATATATTCTCAAACAGATAAAAAAATGTCTAAATATGAATACCTTAATATAAAAACTATTACATATATATATATATATGTGTATTCACCATCGAATTGTTATATCTAGATACCTACAGCATAAACAAACTGGTATAAATGTATGACAACTTGTATATTATAACTTTAAAACAAAGCTGGAATGTAATACAACAACAACTTACTTTAATATAAATTTTATACACTACATAGATCAAATATAAGCTAAACTGTCATATATATACTTACCATACTCAGGTTTTATATGTACAAACAAAACAGAGTTTTATAATATATATATTTATAACACGTCAAAGGGAACACTAATGTATGAAATGTACATACATTATATTCCACAACTTTTAACGTGACTAAACCCAGAAAGATATGCAGATTGTAAAAGCTTTTAGAACTTAAAATACTTTATATTATATATATTGTAACTTTTTTTTTATATATAAACCAATATGTAAATAATGTATTCAACTTTTCGTATTTTCATATATTATAAAACCCGATATATAGATATATACAAACGTATATAAACATAACTAATAAATTTTATACATGCGTAAACTTTATAAACATAACAAAACACATACATACGTAGGCATATATGTATAAATAAACCTTTATAAAAACAAATCTTATATTTCTAGAATATGTACAGGCAACCTTGGTATATAAAGACAAACCCAAACTGCAAATATATAAATAAACTAATATGTACATAATTATATAACTTAACTGGGAATATCGACCCGCAACTGTGTATACAAAACCATAAAGCAAAATACAAGTTCTGACTATATTTATAAGATATGTATATATTTATAAAAAAAATTCTTGCTAAATCGAATGGGAAAAATGTAAAACAAAGATCAAAACCCATATAACAAGGTACTATATATATACATGTTGTACTAAAGTAAAGTGTTGAAAACATATATATAAAAATAACGCAACAAGTATAACTTATATACAACAGATTTTTTTTATAACTTTATATATACATTGAAAAGCAATAACAGATTTGACTATAAAAACCCATGTGTTTGAACACATATACAAAACCATAATATATATACTTCAACTCTAAACAAACTGCTACTGATATATATAATTAACAAACGTATAAAACTTATATACATAAAAAGGTATATAAATGCATACTTACATCTATGCAACAGAGAGGGGTGATGGTTGTCGCTAACCCCGGAAGGAAGAGACACGGGTGGAATGGTGCAGTCGGTGGCCGCAAGGCACGTGTTCAAGGCGAGTTAAAGGGGGAAGGTGAGCAGAAGCATGAGCTCGGTTTTTGGGATTAAAGGTGAAGGTCGGTGGGTATGGGTTGTAGGCTGGAGGTGAAGGGGACTTGGATTTGATCGGTTTCTGGTGGCCGAGGCCAGAGAACGGAGGAGGTGGCGTGTTGTCGTGTTGTGGCGATTCACAGTGAAAGTGGAGATGCGGGTATTGGGTTCAGCGAAGAGGAAGAGTGAGTGCGTAGGAGAGGAGACAGAGAATGAAGAGGAAAAGAACGAATGCAAAAGAAATGAAAACAAATGAAAGAGAAATGAAAATATACGTGCACCCAGAAAACGTTTGTCTTTTCAGATTTTTGAGTTTTGAGTGTCAAAACTGTCGAATATAACAGGACACAGGCTATATATGTGATTAACACAACAAGTCGAACCAGACGGAGGACACAGAATTGCAAATGGATCCAATTTGGCGAATCGTCACATTTTGCATTCTGTTGATTTCGTCGCGCACCGGACTCCAAAATACAGCGATGAATACATCACAGTGATCAGCGCGATGAGATGGACAAGAGAAAACAGAAATATCTGTGTCAGGACCTTCCTATCAAAAGTCCATACGGACCCTGATATACGTTGCTATTCCGTACGGAAAAATCCAAACGGAGCTAGAAACGTCCGAATTTCGCGAAACGAATTTCACAGTCAGATTCATAGTGTTTTAAATGAATTTTCTCATGTTGACATATTTAGTTTTCGGAACACTTTTAAATTCAACTGTTATTAACTGATTTAAATTGAGATAAAATTACACAATAAAATAAACTTCCATATTTTCTGATGAAATTTTACCAATTGCTATGTTTTTAAATACGTATTCCAAATATAAAATTTTTATTTCGAAATTCAATTGATAAAAATTTCACAAAATTTTCAGTTAAATAAAAAAATTTAAAACTATTAAAATTTACGGGTCGTTACACTCTCCCCCACTCAAAACTTTTCGTCCCCGAAAAGGAAGGAGGTAGGAGAATAGAAACAACCAGAAAAGAAGATCGATTGAAAGACAAGGATAACCATTATTTAAAACTATATAAATTACACTTGAAATGTTCATTTGAAAACTTCATTTGCAATTCAATTATCTTCAATATTTTAAGACCTTTCAAAACCTATTAGTAAAATTTCTTGCTTCCTTTATAAATACCATTTATATGTTTAAATAACAACTTTATAAATATATGAAAACTATTTGAAAACAATTATTTGCATTATTACTTATATTTACAAAGAAGCTATTTGAAAACATTAAATCCAAAATTCATAAATATATTAATTTTTATCTCAAAATACTTTTCAACTATTATTAATAAATCAATAATCATTTACTTTAAATATGTTTTATTTAATTAAAACTCCTAAAATATTTAAAACACTAAAATTTTCTATTAAACCATGTAGTATATAAATAAAAAAAGGTATAGTCAACAAGGAAAAGAAGGAGGATTTGGAAAACAGAATATAGGTGAATAAATAAAACTGAGCAGATAAGGTAGATTCAAAAGGATAGTATCGGGCATGAATAATTAATTCAAACCATAAGAATCTCAATTTCAAATATTAATACAAAATTTCTTTGTTGTAAATACTTTTATAATAAAATACCTTTATAACGAAACAAATTTCCTTCGAAAATACTTTTATAACTCGATGTCTTAACAAGTTTATCCTCGTTCCTGTAGATTCTGGCAGTGCGTTGATCAGGCGCAAAGCTAGAATTCTCCAGGTACTTAGTAGACCTGTTTCAACACCCAGTGAAAATACTGGAAAACTTTTAAAAACAGATATGGAAAGTACAATCCAAACAAAAAAAACAAACAAATCATGGATCGCAGATACACAATGGTTACGCCTGGGTCCCCCAGGAAACATCCGTACCTTTTAAGCATTCACTGCCTTGCGAATTTCTCCATGATAACAAAACTGTGGACCGCAGGATACATAACAATGGTTACGCCAGGATCCCCCAGGAAACATCCATACCCCTTAAGCAATCTCTGCCTTGCGGATTACGCCACTAACACGACCATAGATCGCAGATACACAATGGTTACGCCTGGATCCCCCAGGAAACATCCGTACCTTTTAAGCAATCACTGCCTTGCGAATTACGCTATGCAGTCGAGTTCGTAAGACCATGGGTAACGCCATGGAATTCGAAGGACACTCGAGTATCATATCCGAAAAACCAAAAATCAGAGAGAATAATATCGATAGAATGAATCCAAGATATGGCCACAAATCGGATATCAAGCAGAAGGCACTTTCCATATCTTTACTTCGAAAATATGTATCATATAGTACCTTTCAAATTAATTTCAAATATCATACTTATATAAAGTCCATTATATATAAGATTTCATTTTCAAATCAAATACTTTCCAAAATCAATAATATATCAAATCACACTTATATAGACTTCAATTATATAAGATTTCACTTTTCAAATTGAGTACCTTTTCAAATCCATAGTTTTCGAATCAACATCATACTTATACAGACCAAATTTTTTTTATATAAGTTCGATAACTCCCAAATCAAGTTTTTAGTAACACAAGGTTCTCCATTTCAATTTGTTTCAATATCAATGTATTTTTCAAAATCATATACGCTTTCACCAAATTATTCTTCCAAATCAAATATCTTCAGTTCCAAAGTTTCCAAAATAATAAATTTAGGAAATAAATCCAGATTTCCAAATCAATATAATTAAGTCAAACAATTCATTTCCAAAATCAATGGTTTTCAAAATCATCTTATATTTACATAAAGTCCATCTTATATCAGGATCAAAATTTCAAAAATAAATTTCGTTGTACGAAGAGCTATATGGGATTGAACATCTTTGCTTACTAAAAGTTTTGAATTTAGAATAGTTTTGTATACAAGATAGTTTGAAAAATAGTTTTGTAAATAATTTGTAAATAAAATAGTTTAAAATAGTTTGTTTTAAGAAGAATAAAAGAAAAATAGTTTGAAAATGGTTTTAAATTGATAGTAGTTTTGCATAAAAGAAAAATTCCAATTAAATTACAAAGATATCTAACCCAACAACTTTCCATTTCAGCGTCAAGTATATCAATGATATTAGGATATAAGATGTACGTATGTCATCATTTCGCAAAATCACATTCGATCGCTCGCTCGATCACTCAAGTTCGCTTTCGAACTAGTATTGTCCATTCGACTTCCCTAATGCGGATTTCGATATGGTTTCTCGACTAGAAGCCATCAGTCTCCTTGCATAGCCATATACTATGATAGAGAATTCTAGAATCAAGCCCAAAATCCATATCAAATATTCGCCATCAAGAATCAAATGAAAAATCCTAACACGAAATGGTGTAATTCACCTCGAACTTGTGTACTCAAACTTGGATCGATTCAATTATGCGAATAAAACAGCATACGTACAACTTGTGTATATAGTTTCATGGAAAAAATTTCAAAACATTTCAAATCAAATTTTCATATTAGAAAAATTCAAAATAGCCTTATTCATTTACTTAACAAAACAGTTTCAACTTATTTAAATCATTACTACATACTTTAATCATACATACCAAACTTATATACTTTATACTTTTCAAAATTACTTAGCTTTGAAAAGTTAACCTTGATTTGGAAGTGCTCGAACCTTCAAAATAGTCGAAGAAATCATATTTCAATCCAAGAGTTGGAAATCACCAACAATTCAGTAAATCAATTCCAAAAGATAGGGTTATATCAAATCAAATCCAAAACTCGAGGACTGAACACCGGCTTACTTCAAATCATTTTTAGATAAATCAAATTTCTTATATAATTTTTCAAAATTACAAATCCTTTCGAAACCTCAAATTCTCATTTTAAAAAGGGTATATAATCATTATCGAAAATATCTCACTATATAGAATATAATCATGCTTATCAAAATAATAATTTCGGTTTAGAAAACAATTTCTAGAATACAAACAAACCCGATTTTCAAAGGATGATTCAAGGATGGATTTCAGAACAAAGATAGGGATTCAAATTAGAGGGACTCTAATCAAATAGAATTCTGATTCGAAGATAGGCTCGAACGAAGATGAGATAATTAAATTTCAAAATAGAAGATAGATATACTTATACAAGTCGCGGGCGACCTTAACCGGGTCAACCATGACTTCAGGAATATGATCGATGCAGAATTCCAAGGCAAATCATCATTCGATCGCCAGAGGTAAAATTCGACATAACCAGATATAGCAGCATCTAAACCGAGGGATATATAAATCTCCGGTGAATCAACGCCAATTGTAAAGGAGTTTCACCCCCTTTACAAATCATTCAAAGATTTGCGGGATCTCCGATTTTTTTATAGAGATCATTCGAAGTGGAGTAATGGGATATTCCAGAATCAAAAGAACACAAATAGGGAGAGACAAGAATGAATTTTGGAACCGCAAGGAATGTTCCAAAGTTCAAAGGAAATCGAGTCAAAAGGAAGAGATTCAACTCGAGCGAAAGTGATTCTGTAAATAAATTTACTATATATGCTAAGTTTTGCCTAGAGCCAAAGCTCTGATACCAACTATAACGGGACGTCGCCAGTGGGGTAACGCCCACCGTAGCATACAGCTGTACCTGTGTTCTACCTTTACGTCTAGCCTCTCGACTGCACCAACCCCGTAGGGACATGTAGGAGTAAGAGTCATCCGCTCGCTACCAAACCCAAATGCGGGAACCCCCTATCATGCTGCACCCGCCAAGTGCATAGGCAGACACACATGTCGGACTTGAATAATTCAAAACAATAGATTGTTAATTTAAATTTGGCAAAACTCAGCATATACAGTAAATAAATCAATCACAGAATCAAAGACATAGAGTAATACAATAATACGCAGCGGAAAAGATGAAATAGTAGTTCATGAAGCTACTATATAAGCATCAGAGTTAAAAATAAAATACAACAAAATATCTCAAATGCAGTGAAGTCTCTAGTACAACCGATGACTTCTTTGAACAAATCAACTAGAAGAGCTGAAAGCTGAGGCGATAGTAGGATCTCCAAAGGAAGCTCCAAACTCCAAAGGTGAGTCTCAAATGTTGTATCACTCGGTCTGACCCGATCGTAAAGCAAAACACAAAACACTCGAGTCAGGATTAATATTCTTATATCAATAAATCCAACTCAAGTGAAATATCAACTGAAATACAAGTAACTTAAAGGATGTCTGGGATAACCATCCTCTAAAGATCTGCGGAACTATCTACAAGGTGGAAATATACATTATAACACCGTGGTCATTCAATTTAATTTATACTTCAAACCAAAATATCATTTAATTTCAAATATATATATTTTCCTAAATAATTTAAAAAGTAAAGTATTTATAATTTCCTCAAGTCTCACAAATCGATTCAAATCAACTCAAATTCCAAATTTCGATTTAATTCAATCTAAATTTTTCCATTTTAATTCAATTCAGTTTCTAAATAACAAATTCAAATTATATTGATTTCAAATACAGATCTGAATCACAAAATAAACCATTAAAATTCCAATATATATTTCAAAGCTTTAATATTCAACAATTTCAAAGTTAAATTTAACAGTTTCATATAGCTCTTGATTTAACTTCATTTATTATTTAATCAGGGAATATTCACTTAATAAATTCAATATCATTTAACTAGCCTTAAATTACATTTTTACTAAATATTTCCTTAACTTTATTTTAAACAAGAAATATTTATTAAGTTACTTAAATAAAACCCAAGTTATAAATCATATCTTAAATCTCTATTTCAATAAGTTTCAAATCGGTTTAATTAAATAAAATTATCTTCCCAACCTTAACTTATTCAAATTATTACCGAAATCTATTTTGAAACATAAATTTAAATACTTAACCATATTATATGTATTAAATCAATCTTAATTAAATTAAATATTATTATTAAATCTATATATATATATATCATTACCATTTATATATAATAATTTAAGAATCAACATTTATTAAAACCATATATTTCTTCCCAAATCCATAGAATTTATTTTCAAAATATTTATATATATGGACCAACGGTGTCTGTATATATATCTATCATATGGTTAAGTGATACGGATATTTATCATTTCAATCCGTAATTTAAATATATACGGGTAGATATCATTTCAACCCGTAATCCCAATTTCAATTCAAATGAAAATCGCTTGGGTTTATCATTTCAACCCATAACGATTTCCTCCTATTCTAAAGTCCGTTCGGGTATTATCATTTCAACCCATAGTGAATTCTATACTAACAGGGAACTTGCAGAGTGATAAAAGATAATATAAAATACAACAACATGCATATATCATCAATAACAATATAATATAAACTACAGGATATGGTGTCATATCCCACAGGTGAACAATTACAGATAATAGCATATATAACAATTTAAACAACTAACAATAGCATATTTCAATTGTCGTTTCAATTGAAATCAAATTTAATAAATATAAGAACATTAATCGTGAGTGATTGCTCACCTTTCGAGGCTAGAAAATACAGAATGTGACACGGATACGCACACTGATATGGACCCTGAAATTTAATTGTGAATTCAAGCAAAGCAAAAATCGGTACGAATTCACGATCGGAGCTGATTGGCACGAATCGATGGACAGATCTGATGATACGAATAGATGAAATAATCAGAAACGGGTCGATGATAATAATTGGCATAAGTGAATATATATACAACTTATATATAAAATAAGAAAATAGCTTATATTTTTAAAACAACTTTATACGTATAATATATATGCTAACGCCTTTATATTAAACTTATATAACTAGTATATATTCTCAAACAGATAAACAAATGTCTAAATATGAATACCTTAATATAAAAACTATTACATATATATATATGTGGATTCACCATCGAATTGTTATATCTAGATACCTACAGCATAAACAAACTGGTATAAATGTATGACAACTTGTATATTATAACTTTAAAACAAAGCAGGAATGTAATACAACAACAACTTACTTTAATATAAATTTTATACACTACATAGATCAAATATAAGCTAAACTGTCATATATATACTTACCATACTCAGGTTTTATATGTACAAACAAAACAGAGTTTTATAATATATATATTTATAACACGTCAAAGGGAACACTAATGTATGAAATGTACATACATTATATTCCACAACTTTTAACGTGACTAAACCCATAAAGATATGCAGATTGTAAAAGCTTTTAGAACTTAAAATACTTTATATTATATATATTGTAACTTTTTTTTATATAAACCAATATGTAAATAATGTATTCAACTTTTCGTATCTTCATATATTATAAAACCCGATATATAGATATATACAAACGTATATAAACATAACTAATAAATTTTATACATGCGTAAACTTTATAAACATAACAAAACACATACATACGTAGGCATATATGTATAAATAAACCTTTATAAAAACAAATCTTATATTTCTAGAATATGTACAGGCAACCTTGGTATATAAAGACAAACCCAAACTGCAAATATATAAATAAACTAATATGTACATAATTATATAACTTAACTGGGAATATCGACCCGCAACTGTGTATACAAAACCATAAAGCAAAATACAAGTTCTCACTATATTTATAAGATATGTATATATTTATAAAAAAAATTCTTGCTAAATCGAATGGGAAAAATGTAAAACAAAGATCAAAACCTGTGATATCCCGGGTTTTGGGCAATTTAAATTTAATAATCTGTATTGATAATTTAATTGGATTGATAATTTATAATTTTAATTTAAATAGGTTAATTTACTATTTTAAAGGATAATAAATTATAATCTGGAAATATTGATAAGATTTGTTTGTCAAAGCTAATAAAATTTTATTCTACTTATAATATATATATATTTGATATATATTGTGAATGGAAATATCTTTTGTTTTAAATAAAAAATGAATTTTCAAATTGTAATATATATGTAAGTATATGTTATAATTTGATATTGTTTGAAATTTATTTTAATCTATTGATAATTTATATATAGTATGAATATATTGTGATTAAAGCTTTGTTTTGAATTTAATATCTTTCAAAAGTTAAAGATTAATTCATTTGTTTTCAAAATATAAGATAGTTATTTATTTTAAAAATATGATAGTTTAAATAAAGTTTTGTTTTCTTTAAAGTGCTTAGCATAAAATAGTTATAAATATATATATATAGTTTTAAATAAGCTTTCTTTTTAATATCTCTTTAATTTAAATGGTTTGTATATATAAACATAAATAAATTTAGTACTAATTCACATTTACATAAATACATAAATATCAATACAAATTCATATTACATAATTTAAAGAGAATCATAAATACTTTTATAATAAGGATTTAAACACAATTCTACTAGATTTTAACATTTGTAAGATTTTAACATGCCTTAACATTTGTATATGCATGCAAGTTAACAATTGGCCTTCATTTAATTTATTTGAAAATTTAGAAAACTAAATTATCTTAAATAACATATGTATAGAGAAGCCTGGCATTTTTCTTTTCAGTTCGAAATCTTCTTCCTCCATCTTCTTTTTCTCTCCATCTTTCTAAATTCAAAAGAAAACTAAAAGCTGAAAACCAAAAATCCAAAAGAAAATAAAATCAAAAATTCAACAACCTGATCTCATCTTCAACCTGAGCAAGGAGCAACTCAACAAGTAAATCAAACTGTTTCAACCTGAGATCAAATGGAAGCAACTAAATCAAATCTGCAACTTCAACCTGCTTTCCAAATGAAGTTCAACTGTAATTCAACATGCAAATGGTTCTATTTCAACAACAAAGAAAATAAAAAAAAACAGTTTCCAGAATTCAAGAATTCAAAGCCTGGAAATAAAATCTGCCCTCTGTTTCTTACTTTAAGGTGAGTAAACATTCTTTTAAAAACAGCTTTTAAAATCTGTGATTTGGCTAAAATATTGTGATGAATCTCTGTAGATATGGTTGCATGTGTTCATATGTGTAGATGCATGTATTGCCTCTGTTCTCTGTTTTGTAACCTGTGAGCAAACCTCATTTTTAAGCCTTGATATGTTAATGAATGTGATGAATGATTGAAGTATTGTTATAGATATGTTTGCATGAATGCTTTGAACTGGGACTAAGTCTAAATTACTCTGTATATTGATATGCACATCTGTGTATATGCATATTCATCTCTGGTTAAATTAACAGGTTCAGTTCAATCAAAATAAATTATTATCTCTTAATCTAAACAATTTCTGGCAAGGATCCCTAAAGGAATTAGGTTTGGATTAACTAGATCTTATTTTTAGAAATAATTTTTAGGGGAATTAATTGATGTTTAACTGGGAATTAGAAAAAATGCAGTAAAAATGTATAAGACAAAAGAAAATTGATGGATTGAATTTCGTGTTTTGAATATATAACTGAATTCGAATTGGAGAATCACGAATTTTAATATGCATTTCATAATTTTTAGATTGTTAATCAATGAGGATTTTCGAGATGAACGTTATGGGTACTTTTATCAAATTCCGACGATCAAAGAGGTGATGGACGTCGAGTTTGTAACCGAAGGTGGTTGGTGTATTGTAGATACTAGGAAAAATGGCCAGGCATTTTATCAACGTTCGAGGCGATGGGAATTTGATGAGATAGGGTTTAGTGACAGGATTTTGTTGTGAGGGATGTCGAGCTTTGTTCGACAACGATGGATCATCAGACTCGATCGCATATGGGAGATTAGCAGCGTGGCAATGTGGTGGTTCTCGGGGATGAGTGTCGTGGGTTCCAGTGACGTGATCGTCGGCGACGAAGTGATCTTCCGATGGGGAATGGGTTCCAGTTTTGATCGAGATGGTTCGTTTTCGATTCGTGTAGGTTATGGATGATCTGGAGTCGCGTATGGGTTCGCGAGGCTGAAGGTGATTGTCGAGGATCGTCGCGGTGATCTACGGTGGTCGGAGACGATGGTGCAAGTGCACCACGTGCACGTGAACGTTTGGGTGCCTGGGATTGTTTGGGTTTGGAAAGAAGGGGAAACTCGGGGAAAGTCTCGTGAAGATGGCGTGGTCGACTCGAAGCTGATAGGCTTTCGCATGGACTCGGGGTAGACTCGGGAAAGGATAGTGTTTTCGTGGAGTTTACTCGGGTTGATCTGGGTTTTAAACTGATAGCTTGATTTTAAAAATGTTTTCAAGTTAAAGTTATATTCAAAGTAATTATAAAGGAATGTTTTAATTAGATTTAAAATATATTTAAATGAATAAGTTTAAAGATATAAAATTTGGGATTTCCAAAGTTAAATTATTGTTTATTTAATTTAAATCAAACATATTTGGAATGATATTGTAACGACCCGGAAATTTCAAACCCGAAAATTCCAGATAGATAGAAAAGAAAAGAAAGAGAAAGAAGAAGAACAGAACAAGACACAGATTCTCACATTCGCAGCGGATCAAAATACAATATCAAATATTAATATCAGTTATACAAAGAAAACTGTATCAGTCAATTACATTTTAATATATCAGAGTTACAACATTTCACAATCACTGGATAGTTAAAATAACTCGTCCCAATAATTTACAATATATCACACTCCATACGTTCCTGCCATCCAGCTCGCCTCCTGAGCTCCAGAACGTCCTTACCTGAAATCTGTAATACTCGGTCTGACCCGAGCATTACATCAAAGTAACACCCGGGTCAGGCTGGAAACCAGCGTGAGTAAACTCATCTAACATGAAATTTCAAATCCATAGATCTTATATAAAATCGGGATAACTCGTATCTTCTACGAGTTCTTACTTATTATATTCAAACAATTTATTTCACAAAATAATATCTAAGTATCGTTACTTAGTTCCAATGACCCAGATTACTCAATTTATTTCATTCCAGCCTATTCGATTTACAAATCAAATCTATAAAGAATTATATATTACTAATCGAAGTGGTTTCGGATATTACTGATATCCGACCCCGGTCTCTTCGAATTCAAATGTCATCCTTTTTTTTTTAAACTAAGATGTTTAAGATAAACAACTTAATTTAAATCCAGGATATCATATTCACATAACAATTATATCATGGATAAATAACTTACATTATCACAATTCATCCGAAACATCTCATATCACATAGCATCATAATCACATATCAGATATATCAAATAATCCAAGGCATTCAATATTTACTCAATCATCCATCAGTAAGATCAATTCATTATCTGATTTTAATTAACTTAAACCAGGTTAATTACTTATGAATAAATTTCTAATCCTAGTTAATTAACATTAACTAATTGCAACCCATTTTAATTAATTAATCTTTAATAATAAATTAATTTAACCTTTAATCATTAATTAATTCATCTTTAATCATTAAATAATTATTCTTAATTTCTTTTATTAAGAAATTATCTTTAAGTAATTAATTACCTTAATTACTTACATTAATTAATCTTAATAAATTACTTACGTAATCACCGTAATCTTCATTAATTAATACCTTAATTTAAGATAAATCCTTTATCTTAATTAACCACCTCATTTCATTATTTAAATCTTCTTTAATAACCTTTAAAATAAATCCATTATTAACTTAAACCCTTAAGTTAAAATTAATGTTTTTCATCTCTTAATAAATTACAATATTAAGTTTATCTAAAATAAATTTTTTTAAAATAAAGGTTATATACAGATTAAACACTTAACTTAATAAATTTGAAATATTTTTTTTTTAAAAAAAAAATCCTTAACTAATTTAAACTTGGATAAACATTTCATTATTTACAGAAGAAGTAGTTTAACAAACTTGTTTAAATAAAATTTGATTTGTTTTGGTTTTTATAAAACCTGTCTTTACACTAAAACAACAGACCCGAGCATTTCTATGATTTCCCCCAAGTATAACTCGAGTTTCCCCCACGTTTCTTTTTCCCAAGTATCTTCGCGAATTCCACGAGTCGAACCCGTGCTAATACCCGAGACATCAACCTTCTTTCCAAATTTAACAACACAGACATCAACAGTATCTCGTGCACATGCACGAGAGTTCACCGCCGCTCCGGTCATCACTGCCATCGCTGGCAAATCGACCACAGCCTCCCCTTTCGATTTCGACCACCTTAACTTCAAACAAACTCCAAAATCGAAAACGAGTAGTTCGATCACCCAGGCACTCAATCCTGATCAACTAAAATGCCTCGCCGACGACGAACCGGTCCACCAGAACCCACGCCATTTCACTCAGAGACGCACCACACGACTACGCTTTGATCCCCACCACTCCGGTCGACTCCGGTCAACCATCAACGTCGCAAAAGCTTCAGAAAACCCCTCGTCCCAGACCCGACATCGAACCCTAGTTCGACGTCGTTCATCCACCATGGTGAAATAAAAACTTAGCGAGTATTTTTCCAACAACCCCCTATCCTCCAGCCACCTTCTACCTCGATCACGACGACCATCCTTGCTCCGATCACCAGAAATCACCACAAACCCAATTACCGTTCAACCCAAGAATTCTTCCAAATTACAGAACTAAAAATCGTGATTTTATTTTTTTAAAATTCATAGTTTCGAAATCGATTTGGATTATATAAGTGAATCTTAAATTCATGCAAGTCGAAATTTTGATATATTTATTGTTTACTGTAATTCCTCTTCCAGTTGAAAACTACTTTCAAACTTAACTTAAAAATATTTTTAAAACCTATATCTTGTTGTTTCATTCATACTTTGTTTATGTTATCTAAGTCTAAAAAGAATTGAGGGAAGAGAAATTTAAATTTGAATTGTTTTGAAGCCTGTAAACTAGAACAGAGCAATCATATTGATACACAGACATACATACAAACATCCTCATACCTATATACTTGCATTCATATTTACATCTATGCAAACACTTATCACCACTTTTACTTCAAGTATTATTGCATGCATCAAGATTTCAAAATAGATTTAAACCCTTTTAAAGAAAATTGTTTACTCACTGATTTAAAAGCAGAGACAGGCTTAATTGAAAAACTGGAAGCTGCTTTGATTAAGAACTTGCTTCTTGCTTTGATGATCCTGGAAACTGGAGTTGATATTTGTTTCAGGTTGAATTTGGTTCTTGCTTTAGGCTTTGATCAGATCGTTGCTTTAGCATGGTTTTACAGTTTCCAGATTTTGATTTGAACTAGGCTTGATTTCGATCCTTATGCATGTTTTTGAATACTCCTTAGAAATGCAGGTGATCTTTCATATTGAAGTTGGTGTTGCAATTTTTAATTTTAGATTTTGATTTTGTTTTGCAGATTTGCAATTTGAATGTATATTTGGTTTTCATTATCAGTTTTGAGAATATTTTCTGGTTTGGGTTTTAGAAGAGAAAACAAGGAATAATGAAAGTGTTTGAAAAAAAAATGATTTTCTCCTTAAAATATTTATTAAAAATTAAAATGAGAATAGTGCCACTTGTTTCCAATTTGAACAAGTGTTATTCAATTTGCTTGATTGTTTTACAAGTGTTATTAAAATGTCTAATATGGTTACATTTGTACTTAAGTGTTTTTAATTGAATTTTACTTAATTTAAATGTTTATAAGGCTCTTTCCTAGTTAATAAATACATATCTTAATTTATAAGAATAAATCTTTTTAAAGAAAACAAACTATATCATATATAATATATTTCTAAATCCAAAATATATTTAAAATATATATATATATATATCTACCCTTTGAAATTTAAATTCAGATTCAAATACAATTTAAAATCCATACTGAAATTAACTCACACAAATATATTTACTTAAACAAACACAAATTCAATTTGTTTGAATATAAAAATTTTCTATTTAAAATTTCCTTATATCCATGTATATAAACAATCATTAATATTTGTTTTAAAAGAATAATTTGTCAAATATTAAGTAATTTTATTAGGAGATTATCAAATATTTATCCAAATATCTATAATCCAATTTTTATTATATTTTCAAATTCACTTACATAACCAGATATCCTTTATTATCAGAATTTTATCTGTTCAATTGAATAAACCAGTTAATTATTCAATTATCGGATGTCCAAAAATCTGGGTTATCACATTCCTTCCCCCTTTGAATCTTTTCGTCCTCGAAAAGGAACGAAGCCAGAATTTATTCAATATTTAAAATCTGATAAAGTTTCTTTGATTAATTTTTTAAAACACTTTTTAAAATCTATATAATATTATCAAAATAGTTTTTGTAAAAATAATTTTATAACTTGATGTTTCAACAAATCTATCTTCGTTCTTACAGAAATTCGGTCATACGTTGATCAGGCGTAAGACTGAAAATCTATAAGTACTTGGTAAACCCGTTTTCAACACCCAGCGAAAATATTTAGAAAATAGTTCTATTGAAAATATAAGAAAATATTTTTGAAAACTTTTTTTTTTTTGAAAATATAGAAAACATTTTTGAAATAGAGGAAATATCTTTGGTGAGAATGCTCTGGAAATCATCACCCCCATCCATGGTCGCAGTTAACCCGATGGTTACGTTGCCGTCCCGGCAAAATCCACAGATAACTGTAGGTCTCCGCGCTCCTCGATTACGCCATGGAATCCGCTATAGATCGCAGTTATACCCGGTCCTTACGTTGCTATCACAGCACAAACCCATATAACTGTAGGCATCAGCGCCACCGAATTTCGCTGCCAAATAATGAAACTTCTCCCACATAGGTCGCAATCTACCGATATAAAATCAAACGTAGACAGTTGGCTCTCAGCGGCACACACGACTTTCGCTATGTTACCATAGTGTCACAGTCTACCGATATAAAATCAAACGTAGACAGTTGGCTCTCAGCGGCACACATGACTTTCGCTATGGTCTGCAGTAGATCGCAGTGACATCGAGTTACATTATCGTCACAGAATAACCCAAATGCCTCTGTGGGCACCAGCCCCTCGACTTTCGCTACACAAATAATCCTCAGGAACTAGTTTTGTCTGGACTCCTCACAGGATCAACTTTAGAATCCCCCCTTGGGGTTCAAGGCAGTACCACCCAGTGGCACTCCTGAGAAGTTCATTTTAAGGGAGCGCCTTTTTCCCCAGAGCTATTCTCAAAACACTTTATACTATATACTTATAGTATCTTCAAATCATACTCTTTATGATTTATCAAAATCTCCTTTACACAAAATCGATTACCAAAATCGATAATTCTCAAACTAGGCTTTCCAAAATCCAAAATTGATTTTCCCAAAAATCAAAAGCCCTTTCCAAAATCCATAGGTTCCCAAAACCTTTTCCAAAATCATTCTCATAAGATCCTTTATATATATATAGATATAGATATATATATACTTTGAAAATCTTTGGATCATTTCAAACTTTGTATAAAACCTCTTTTATACTTCAAATATTTCAAAACCCTTTTCTTTTAGCAATAGATTCAACAAGGGAAGATTTACCTTATATAACAAGGATATATAACTTTATTTTATTCTAAATCAAATATTCACATTTGATAAATCTTTTATAAAGTTATTAACCATATTTCTTTTCAAAAACCATTTTACAGTTCTTATCCACAAATCTTCAATATCAATTTCATTCAAATCCGTACGATGTACACATATCATCCGTACACAATATCAATCTGATCGCTCAATCGATCACACAATTTCACTTCCAAACTAGTATCGTCCACCCGACTTCCTAGTGCGGACTCAGATCTGGTTTCTTGATTAGAAACCGTCATTCTCCTTGTATAGTCACAACTATGATAGAGAATATCCAGAACCAATCAAAAATCCATATCCAGGTTCGCCGTCGAAAATCGAGCGAAAAATCCCAACTCGTATCGATAATATTATCTCAAAATTCTGTGTTCGAATCTGGATCAAATTACTATGCGAATAGAATAATATACGTATATCCTACGTATTTATCTTTATTGGTTATCAGCCAAATCAATTCTCATTTCTTTTCATATTTCCTTTAGATTCCTATTCACTTATTCACAATTTCTCCCAATTCCAATTGAGTTATTGCTTTAATTACAAACAGTTTGAACTCTGATCAATTTAAATTTAAAAATAGCTTGAAAAAGTTTAAAATAGATAAGTAGTTGAAAAATAGTTATTAGTTTATAAGACAGTTTCAAAATAGTTAAATAGTTCCAAAATAATTGTAAAATAAGTATAAGATAGTTTGGGGTTAAAGAAGAAGATTGTATAGTAAATAGTTTGGAAAAAAAATATATTTGTATTAAAACAATTTATTTTGAAAATAATCCAGAGCCAAACTGTTTAATTTCCCAATCTCCATTTCCACTTAATTTCCCATCAATTCAATTTAAATTTCCACTTCCATTTAAATTGACTCAATACTTCAATTTCCATTGAAATTGATTTAACCCCAATTCAAGTTGAATTAATCCTCAATTTCTTTCCAAATTCAAATCAAATTCCATTTGATTTTTAAACTTATTCAACTTTAATCAGAATTCCAAATTATTTCAAATTAATTTGGATTAATTTCAAATTGAATCCACTTCAATTTCAAATTATTTTAATTTCTATATGAATTAATCCCAATTCCCATTTGAATTTTGAACTCATTCAATCTTCAATTTTTATTTCAAATTAATTCAATTCAAATTTTCCATTTAAATTTTAAACTTATTCATCTTAAATCACAATTCCCATTTATTCAAATCAAATTCAGTTTGAAATAATTCAATTTAAATCTCAATTTTAAACTATCTCGAATTATATAAATTCGAGTTAAATTTTTTTTAAATATTGATTTAATTCCTTAAATCACAATTCCTTTACTTTTAAATTAATTCAACCTTTATTTTTAATTTTAACAAATTAAATCTTTAAACCTTTTAATTCTGAATTCAAATTTCAAAATTCCATTTTAAAATTATCTTTACTTAACTTATTACAAAGTTCAAATAAAAATTCAAAAACAATTTAATCTTCAGATTCTAATTTATTATCCATTTTCAATTTCCAAATCTCAAACCCATTTTGAGATCACTCATAACTCCCATTTAAATTAACCATTTAACTACCCAAGTTAAATTTAAATTTCATCTTGAAATTTCCAATTCAAGTTATTTATTCAAACTTATTTAACTTCCTCCAAGTTAAATTTACTTAATCCGGTCGACTTTTCACAATTTGAATTCCCATTCAAATTTTAAACTTTAGATTAATAGTTTTTCCCCTTTTTAAGTTTAAAAAAAACTTACTTTACTTTGGGTTTCACATCACATTCCAATTTAAAACTCAACACTAAGTGTTTATTTCAAATCATCATTGGTATTATGTATATTCCTCATATATACATTTTCTTTATACACCAAGTTATACTTTAAATTTTTAAACCACCTTTGGTTTTAATTCAAAACAAACTTCTTTAAAACAATTTCAAGTTTTCTGGATTTAGATTTAAAATTTCATAATTTTAAATTATCTTCAATTCCAATTTATAAGTTATACTCACTTAAATGTTTACTTCCCTAAAACATTTCTTTTTTCTTAATCATTAACAACATTCATTATTAAACACAACTACCATTTATGATAATAACCAAGGTTATCATATCTGGAAACCAATTTATTATTATCTTTATTTCTACAAATTCAAGATTTTAATTTCAGTTTGGATTCATTTCAAACTTAACTTTATTCAATTTTAATTTGGTTGTATTACTATTACCACTTAATTTAATTCCAATATTTTAACAACCAATTTCTTTATATTTATTAGAAAGAAATATCATTTTATATATCAAAATATATTCTTATATAAAATCATTTAAAATCTTTATATATAAAAATAACAAATACGCTCTAATATATATATACACTCAACTCGTTCTAGGGTACCATTGACCCTATCCTTAACGAGTAATCCCAACAGAGCCAAGGTTCTCGCTTAACCTCGCTCTGATACCAAATGTAACGACCCGGAAATTTCAAACCCGAAAATTCCAGATAGTTAGAAAAGAAAAGAAAGAGAAAGAAGAAGAACAGAACAAGACACAGATTCTCACATTCGCAGCGGATCAAAATACAATATCAAATATTAATATCAGTTATACAAAGAAAACTGTATCAGTCAATTACATTTTAATATATCAGAGTTACAACATTTCACAATCACTGGATAGTTAAAATAACTCGTCCCAATAATTTACAATATATCACACTCCATACGTTCCTGCCATCCAGCTCGCCTCCTGAGCTCCAGAACGTCCTTACCTGAAATCTGTAATACTCGGTCTGACCCGAGCATTACATCAAAGTAACACCCGGGTCAGGCTGGAAACCAGCGTGAGTAAACTCATCTAACATGAAATTTCAAATCCATAGATCTTATATAAAATCGGGATAACTCGTATCTTCTACGAGTTCTTACTTATTATATTCAAACAATTTATTTCACAAAATAATATCTAAGTATCGTTACTTAGTTCCAATGACCCAGATTACTCAATTTATTTCATTCCAGCCTATTCGATTTACAAATCAAATCTATAAAGAATTATATATTACTAATCGAAGTGGTTTCGGATATTACTGATATCCGACCCCGGTCTCTTCGAATTCAAATGTCATCCTTTTTTTTTTAAACTAAGATGTTTAAGATAAACAACTTAATTTAAATCCAGGATATCATATTCACATAACAATTATATCATGGATAAATAACTTACATTATCACAATTCATCCGAAACATCTCATATCACATAGCATCATAATCACATATCAGATATATCAAATAATCCAAGGCATTCAATATTTACTCAATCATCCATTAGTAAGATCAATTCATTATCTGATTTTAATTAACTTAAACCAGGTTAATTACTTATGAATAAATTTCTAATCCTAGTTAATTAACATTAACTAATTGCAACCCATTTTAATTAATTAATCTTTAATAATAAATTAATTTAACCTTTAATCATTAATTAATTCATCTTTAATCATTAAATAATTATTCTTAATTTCTTTTATTAAGAAATTATCTTTAAGTAATTAATTACCTTAATTACTTACATTAATTAATCTTAATAAATTACTTACGTAATCATCGTAATCTTCATTAATTAATACCTTAATTTAAGATAAATCCTTTATCTTAATTAACCACCTCATTTCATTATTTAAATCTTCTTTAATAACCTTTAAAATAAATCCATTATTAACTTAAACCCTTAAGTTAAAATTAATGTTTTTCATCTCTTAATAAATTACAATATTAAGTTTATCTAAAATAAATTTTTTTAAAATAAAGGTTATATACAGATTAAACACTTAACTTAATAAATTTGAAATAATTTTTTTTTTAAAAAAAAAAATCCTTAACTAATTTAAACTTGGATAAACATTTCATTATTTACAGAAGAAGTAGTTTAACAAACTTGTTTAAATAAAATTTGATTTGTTTTGGTTTTTATAAAACCTGTCTTTACACTAAAACAACAGACCCGAGCATTTCTATGATTTCCCCCAAGTATAACTCGAGTTTCCCCCACGTTTCTTTTTCCCAAGTATCTTCGCGAATTCCACGAGTCGAACCCGTGCTAATACCCGAGACATCAACCTTCTTTCCAAATTTAACAACACAGACATCAACAGTATCTCGTGCACATGCACGAGAGTTCGCCGCCGCTCCGGTCATCACTGCCATCGCTGGCAAATCGACCACAGCCTCCCCTTTCGATTTCGACCACCTTAACTTCAAACAAACTCCAAAATCGAAAACGAGTAGTTCGATCACCCAGGCACTCAATCCTGATCAACTAAAACGCCTCGCCGACGACGAACCGGTCCACCAGAACCCACGCCATTTCACTCAGAGATGCACCACACGACTACGCTTTGATCCCCACCACTCCGGTCGACTCCGGTCAACCATCAACGTCGCAAAAGCTTCAGAAAACCCCTCGTCCCAGACCCGACATCGAACCCTAGTTCGACGTCGTTCATCCACCATGGTGAAATAAAAACTTAGCGAGTATTTTTCCAACAACCCCCTATCCTCCAACCACCTTCTACCTCGATCACGACGACCATCCTTGCTCCGATCACCAGAAATCACCACAAACCCAATTACCGTTCAACCCAAGAATTCTTCCAAATTACAGAACTAAAAATCGTGATTTTATTTTTTTAAAATTCATAGTTTCGAAATCGATTTGGATTATATAAGTGAATCTTAAATTCATGCAAGTCGAAATTTTGATATATTTATTGTTTACTGTAATTCCTCTTCCAGTTGAAAACTACTTTCAAACTTAACTTAAAAATATTTTTAAAACCTATATCTTGTTGTTTCATTCATACTTTGTTTATGTTATCTAAGTCTAAAAAGAATTGAGGGAAGAGAAATTTAAATTTGAATTGTTTTGAAGCCTGTAAACTAGAACAGAGCAATCATATTGATACACAGACATACATACAAACATCCTCATACCTATATACTTGCATTCATATTTACATCTATGCAAACACTTATCACCACTTTTACTTCAAGTATTATTACATGCATCAAGATTTCAAAATAGATTTAAACCCTTTAAAGAAAATTGTTTACTCACTGATTTAAAAGCAGAGACAGGCTTAATTGAAAAACTGGAAGCTGCTTTGATTAAGAACTTGCTTCTTGCTTTGATGATCCTGGAAACTGGAGTTGATATTTGTTTCAGGTTGAATTTGGTTCTTGCTTTAGGCTTTGATCAGATCGTTGCTTTAGCATGGTTTTACAGTTTCCAGATTTTGATTTGAACTAGGCTTGATTTCGATCCTTATGCATGTTTTTGAATACTCCTTAGAAATGCAGGTGATCTTTCAGATTGAAGTTGGTGTTGCAATTTTTAATTTTAGATTTTGATTTTGTTTTGCAGATTTGCAATTTGAATGTATATTTGGTTTTCATTATCAGTTTTGAGAATATTTTCTGGTTTGGGTTTTAGAAGAGAAAACAAGGAATAATGAAAGTGTTTGAAAAAAAAAAGATTTTCTCCTTAAAATATTTATTAAAAATTAAAATGAGAATAGTGCCACTTGTTTCCAATTTGAACAAGTGTTATTCAATTTGCTTGATTGTTTTACAAGTGTTATTAAAATGTCTAATATGGTTACATTTGTACTCAAGTGTTTTTAATTGAATTTTACTTAATTTAAATGTTTATAAGGCTCTTTCCTAGTTAATAAATACATATCTTAATTTATAAGAATAAATCTTTTTAAAGAAAACAAACTATATCATATATAATATATTTCCAAATCCAAAATATATTTAAAATATATATATATATATCTACCCTTTGAAATTTAAATTCAGATTCAAATACAATTTAAAATCCACACTGAAATTAACTCACACAAATATATTTACTTAAACAAACACAAATTCAATTTGTTTGAATATAAAAATTTTCTATTTAAAATTTCCTTATATCCATGTATATAAACAATCATTAATATTTGTTTTAAAAGAATAATTTGTCAAATATTAAGTAATTTTATTAGGAGATTATCAAATATTTATCCAAATATCTATAATCCAATTTTTATTATATTTTCAAATTCACTTACATAACCAGATATCCTTTATTATCAGAATTTTATCTGTTCAATTGAATAAACCAGTTAATTATTCAGTTATCGGATGTCCAAAAATCTGGGTTATCACAGATATTCAAAGATTTTAAGTGTGTTTAAATTAGGTGTTTGAATTGTTGTTTATAAATAAAATCATGTTTCAAAAATTGATTTTTAAATGGGTTTAATAAAGTAAATAAATTTGAGTTTAGTTAAGGATAATTAATAATTAAATTAAAGCTTAATTACTTAATGGAAATTAAAGATAATTACTTAATGAAGTAATTAGTGGATGGTTAATGAATTAATAAGAGATTAAGAGATGATTAATTAGTTAATTAATTAATGTAATTAATTTTAGATTAATTAATTAGTCTAATTAATTTAAGATAATCAATTTATAATTAAGTGAGTAAATTTCTTAATGAAGTAATTTATGGATAATTACTTAAAGTAATTAGGAGGAGTAAATTACTCATGGGAGCAATTAGCTGAGGTGATTAATGGGTAATCACTTAATATTATCAGTTAAGGAATTAATTAAGTTAATTGTTTGAAGTTAATTAATTATGGGATAATTAATTAATTAAAGAATTAAGAATTATTTAATGATGGGATTAATTACTCGTTAAGGTAATTAGTTAAGAAAGATCATTTAATGAAGTAATTAGAAGATAATTACTTATGTAAGTAATTAAGAGTTAATTACTTAATTATTTTAGTTAATTAATTAATGTGATTAATTAAATGTGTTTAATTTAAGATTAATTACTAAGTGTAATTAATTAAAAAGTAATTAATTAATAAAGTAATTAATTAAGAATTATTTGTTAGTTTAAATTGATTAATAATTACTTAATGAAGTAATTAAAGATTAATTAATTAGATTAATTAATCAAGGTTAATATAATTAATTAAGAAGTAATTAATTAAGATAAGTAATTACAAATTGTTAATTACTATTTTAAGACTAATTAATGGATGAAGTGGTTGATTAAAATTAATTATTTAATTAATTAAAAGGTTAATTAATAAATAAGGATTATTTAATTAATGAATTAATCAAGGTTGATTAATAAAAGTAATTAATTTAAGTATGATTAATTAATTGTAATTAATTGAAGATTAATAAAATTAATTATAGTTAATTGATTAATGAAGGTTCATTAATTATTGTAATTAATGATAGTAATTAAATGTTAATTACTGAATATGGTTAAGGATAATTACTTGAATGTAATTAAAGTATAATTAATCAAGGAAAATTAATTAAAGAAGATCATTAAGAGATGTTTAATTAATTAATTTGTAATTAATTAATGATAATAAGCACGATTAAGATAATCCAAGTAATTAAAGGATAGTAATTAATTTAATTAAAGGTTAATTAAATTGATTTGGAGTTAATAAATTCTGCTTATGGATGATTGATTGATATTGGGTGATTGATTGATACTGGATGATTTGGATATGATATCTATGATATGTGATATGCTGCTTTGTGAGATAAATGTTGATATGAATTATCTATTGTGATAATGTGATTTATCTATCTGTTTATATCATCCTAAATATAAGTTAAATGTTTAAACCTTTAAACAACTTGGCCTTAAAAGATACGTTTTGGATTTCGATGAGACCGGGATCGGGTTTCCAGATTTGGATATCCGAATACCACATCGATCCAAATTAACGATAGGTCGTGAATCTCAAGTGAAGATGAAGATTCAGAGTGCAAGGGTTATTGTCGTTAACTCTGAGGGTGATTCCAAAATGAGTATAACGAGATAATGCCTTCGGTTTCGTTCGAACCCGGAACGAACTTGTATGGATTGAATGCTTTCAGAACATCGTCAGGAGGGCGATGAGCATTCTAAGATAGATGTGTTCTATAAAGGTAATCGTAGCCTCAAGCCTCATCAACCGGGAATGGCTAAAACAGGTGAGGTGCAGCAAGGTTGGTGGGTAGCACCCAAGTAGTATAAGATTCCCCTGTCTAGAGGTCCCTTCTTTTTATTCGGCTTTGTGGGCGGTTGCTAGCTACAATCGCGGGGTTTCTTATGCGGGAATTATCCAGTAAGGGATGGTTTCGGCCTTGTGTTGCAGGGGAGCGGGCGTACTCCTCGGTACGTTGATCTAGGCCACGTACTGTGATGTGCGGTACCCCAGTAGCCCTGCCATTGTATGGAATCCAATTTCCAATAAGTGCCATCGGTCTTGATTGTATAACCCACTTTGTTGGCTAGTATGCTGGAATTTAATAATGTAACAATTTCAGCTATTTCATATTTATTTGAAAACCCTAGACCTATTATATATAATCGGATTTCCTATCAAATGTTTTGGTTATCGTAAGGTAAAAACTTTTCCGTGTTTATGTGCGGGAAGTCTTACGAGATACCTTTTCTTTCAAAGGTTTTTCAAAAGTTAAACAATATTAAACCGTTTACTCACACCAGACCCATGTCTGACCCAAGTGTTTATTTTCTGTTTTATTAAACTCTTGGGTACTCATATTATATATGAGTAGTCAAGTGATTCAGGTTAGCTTGACGAATTCTGGAGGAGATTTGGAGCAGGAGGCTTCACCGTGTAGATATATGATTCCGCTGTGTTTGTATCTGTGATACTTGAGTTGTATGAATTAGACAGATGTTTATAACTGTCTAATATGTGTTGTATAAGTTGTGTACTCTGATGTAATATGATACTATGTAATATTTTATGTGATATATTATATTTTATTCGTTCCGCTGTGAGATTCTGATGTGTTGTTCTTTCTTCTTTTCTATCTTTTCTTCTTCTATCCCTTTCTTTCTTAATTAACGATGCGACTTTCTGGACGATGAAAGTCGGGCCGTTACAAAACCCATATAACAAGGTACTATATATATACATGCTGTACTAAAGTAAAGTGTTTAAAACATATATATAAAAATAACGCAACAAGTATAACTTATATACAACAGATTTTTTTTATAACTTTATATATACATTGAAAAGCAATAACAGATTTGACTATAAAAACCCATGTGTTTGAACACATATACAAAACCGTAATATATATACTTCAACTCTAAACAAACTGCTACTGATATATATAATTAACAAACGTATAAAACTTATATATATATATAAAGGTGTATAAATGCATACTTACATCTATGCAACAGAGAGGGGTGATGGTTGTCGCTAACCCCGGAAGGAAGAGACACGGGTGGAATGGTGCAGTCGGTGGCCGCAAGGCACGTGTTCAAGGCGAGTTAAAGGGGGAAGGTGAGCAGAAGCATGAGCTCGGTTTTTGGGATTAAAGGTGAAGGCCGGTGGGTATGGGTTATAGGCTGGAGGTGAAGGGGACTTGGATTTGATCGGTTTCTGGTGGCCGAGGCCAGAGAACGGAGGAGGTGGCGTGTTGTCGTGTTGTGGCGATTCACAGTGAAAGTGGAGATGCGGGTATTGGGTTCAGCGAAGAGGAAGAGTGAGTGCGTAGGAGAGGAGACAGAGAATGAAGAGGAAAAGAACGAATGCAAAAGAAATGAAAACAAATGAAAGAGAAATGAAAATATACGTGCACCCAGAAAACGTTTGTCTTTTCAGATTTTTGAGTTTTGAGTGTCAAAACTGTCGAATATAACAGGACACAGGCTATATATGTGATTAACACAACAAGTCGAACCAGACGGAGGACACAGAATTGCAAATGGATCCAATTTGGCGAATCGTCACATTTTGCATTCTGTTGATTTCATCGCGCACCGGACTCCGAAATACAGCGATGAATACATCACAGTGATCAGCGCGATGAGATGGACAAGAGAAAACAGAAATATCTGTGTCAGGACCTTCCTATCAAAAGTCCATACGGACCCTGATATACGTTGCTATTCCGTACGGAAAAATCCAAACGGAGCTAGAAACGTCCGAATTTCGCGAAATGAATTTCACAGTCAGATTCATAGTGTTTTAAATGAATTTTCTCATGTTGACATATTTAGTTTTCGAAACACTTTTAAATTCAACTGTTATTAACTGATTTAAATTGAGATAAAATTACACAATAAAATAAACTTCCATATTTTCTGATGAAATTTTACCAATTGCTATGTTTTTAAATACGTATTCCAAATATAAAATTTTTATTTCGAAATTCAGTTGATAAAAATTTCACAAAATTTTCAGTTAAATAAAAAAAAATTTAAACTATTAAAAGTTACGGGTCGTTACAGTAGTAAAGCTCGATATGGTAGGTGACACGGCACACAAGGCAATACCAGGGTAGATATACCAATTACGCATCCGGACTGGTGGTGACGCATAGTAGCCACTACCGCCCACCTCGAACAACACTCCCAAAACAAGGGTGCACACCAAATCAATCACAAGTAATAGAATGGTATCGAAGAAGTGTGTCCGATCAGAGGTGCTACCTCCTTGGCCCGTCGATCGCTCCTGTTTTAGCTACCTTATGCCAACTCAGGGGAGTTGGGTCCACGTATATACCTTAGGATCGTCGCCACCATCCTACTTCATTCTAGAAACTACACCGCCTACACAGTTGTCAAAGTGGTTTTCGGTATCGACAGAGAGTATGTCCATATCCGATCCCGGTCTTTTTAACAACCAATCGTTATTATAACCCGTGGTTATAATTTAAAAACAGTTTATACTTCAAAATAGAATATCATTTCAAATCCAAATCTTTATCAAAATAAAGATTAAATCAATTCCAAACCATTTAAATATATTTAAAATATCATATAATTTCAAAACTTCATTTCAAATCATTTAAATATATCAAAATATCATATCTTTCCAAAACTTCATTTCAAATCATTTTAATATATCAAAATATCAAATCTTTCCAAAACTTCATTTGAAATCATTTTAATATATCAAAATATCATGTCCTTCCAAAACTTCATTTCAAATCATTTTAATATATCAAAATATCATATCCTTTCAAACTTCATTTCAAATCATTTTAATATACCAAAATATCACTTGAGTTCAAATCTAAATATTCAACTTTACATACTTTTTAAATTTAAGGATATCATTCATTTATTATCATTTCAAGTCACCTTTTAAATAGTTTATATTTCAATCAAAATAATTCATTTAAACCATTTAAAAGTGAAATTATTATACTTTCAAATCAAGTATTAAAATTTCCAAAGTTTTAATTCAATTCAATCATTTATTTCAATTAAATTTCCATAGACCATTTCAAATCTTATAAATTTCAAATATAGATTTAATCCACAAAATAACTATTCAAATTATAAAATAAATTCCAAAGCTTTATTATCCTATATTTCATAAGTCTAATATCTTTTAAATAGATTCAAATTACAAGTAAACCAAATATTTTTCATACTAATATAAACTTCAATTATTTATTCCAAGATTTAATATCATTTATTTAATTTAAATTTAAATACCATTTAATCCCATTTCAAAATAGTTGTATTTCCTAAATCAACTATTCCATTTAAATCATTTAAAGTCAATTCATTATATTTAATAATTAAATATTTAATTTCCAAAATTTAATCTTTTTCAAAGATCATTTATTCATTTGAATTTATTAAACAAAGAAAATTCAACTTTCGCAGCACTTAGAAAATGCTATGAAATGTTATGTTTAAAAACAGTTTATTAACAAAAGACGGTATTTAAAATGCTGTAATATCTTAATTTAGTTTCAATAAAAAATTTAGTTAAATTTAAAAACTATAGCACTAATAAAGTGCTATAATAACCCTTATTTCAAATTTGCTATTTGGTTCATTTAAAACAACTACAGCATTTTCCAGTGCTGTAATATCTTTACATTACATTTCAAAAATGCTGTCAAATCAAATTCAGAGTTTTATTTACAATTTCACGCATAATTAACTTTTAATGTAAATCATTTTAACTTATAAAATCATATATTTTCACATTTAAAAACAATCATTTAAATACCTTTATTTCTATGATTTTATAAAGTCAAATTTCCATACAAAAATCAAACTAAATAACAATTAAATTTTCATTTCTTTAATTAAATTATTAACTTAACAACTAAGTTTAAATTTCCAAAATATAACTTATTTCCATTTATTTTACTTAATTAAAATTTCACTGTTAACAAAATTCACAATTTCCCAATTTAAGTTATATTTCAAAAAAATTCAACTTAAACATTCATTTATTCCATATTTTAATTTATACAAAATCATTAACACTTTTAAAAATTATTATTACTTAATAAAAATCATTAAATTCATTTCAAATCAAAATTTGTCATATATTCTTACTTTACATAAATTCCATTTATAAACAAAATCATAAATTCCAAAATTAACTTATATTTCAAATTCTACTTCACCATTTACTTAATTCACTTATTTAATTTGTAGAAAATCACAAATATTTCATAGAAATCATTTTAATAAAATTTGAATCAAAATATCATAATATTTACATTTTTAAAATATTTAAAAATTTCAGAAAAATATATAAACGACGGGTCTGTATATAATTTTCTAGCCTAGGTCAAGTGATACAGATATATATCATTTCAATCCGTAGTTTACAAAGAAAAACCGGGTTTTATCATTTCAAACCCGCAATTCCAAGTTAAATAAAAATAAATAAAAACCGTTCAGGCCTATCATGTCAGCCCATAACGATTTTTCCCTATTCTACAGTCCGTTCGGGTATGTATCATTTCAACCCATAGTGATTCTAATCTACAGGGAACTTGCAGTGTGATAACTGATATAAATAACAGAATAGCATGAGATAACAGTAACATATGGTATAACAGGTGTAAATACAGGTGTGAACATCATATGATTATAATATAGCAGTTATAACAGGATGATATGCATTTACGAATTCAAGTGGTGTCAGTTTATCAACTATATAAGTACATATTAGTCTGGTGAGATTTACTCACTTGTTTAAGCTGGAGATGACGACCAAAACACACAACACAGAATCTTTGAAGGCACGACAACACAAATATGATTTGAGTGAGAGAGCCAAAGATGAATCTCCTTGGATACATTTGAACAAAACAATAAACAACACATAAGTATCAACACACGATACCATTAAACAATGCTAGAATTGGAAGCATAAAACAAAGCCAAAGTGTTTGCACTTGCTTTCTACCATCTATGCTTCAGCTATGATATGAAATGGCACAGCTACAGCATGGTTTTAGATCAGGTTTAGGTTCCTAAAGGTCGGCCATAGCATGGGAAAATTATGGAGCAAAGGTTTGTGAGCAAGAAACACCAACTACAAGGCAACACACACTGTTTTCAAGGCACTAAAGGTGAAGACCAAGGCACTCCAAGTCACGGCCAGTCTTCAGGTGGTCAACTACAGGTGTGGCAGAGGTGTATGGGTCAGGAAAAGGCTGGTGGTGGTGGTGTATGGGTTGGCCTAACCTAGAGAAAGTGGTGCAACATTTGGTGATGTAGAAACTACCAGTACAAGGCAAAAGCATGGGTTCAACGCCACTACAAGGCTCGAGCAAGGCATGGAGGGGCACGGCCATGGCTCAGGGGGTCAGGTGGTGATGTGGCATGATGTGTCATGTCTGGAACAGGAGGTGGTGGTGGTATATGGTCGGCCATGTGGTGGAGAAAGGTGATGGAAGGTGGATGGCTCGGCTTGTATGCATATAGGTGATGTTTGTGCAAACTTTGGTGGGGATTCATCACATAGGGGCTCGACTATGGCATGGGAAGGTGCTGGAGGTGCTGTTGGTCAGAGGGGATGGTGGTGGAGGCGGCCAAGGTGGTGGAGGAGGAATGGCCAAGCAAATAGATGAAGGCAAGTGCAAAGAAAATGAGAAAAACAAGGAGAAAATGAGTAGAAAGAAGAAGAAGATTACCCAAACCTTTTGCTCAAGTGCTGGGTGAAATTTTTTGAGGAATGAGAAGCTTATTTTGTGCGTGAGAAATGATAAAGTGATCAGCTGAAGAAAAGTTAAGGTCGGTCAAAGAAATTGAATGCAAGAGGTTGGAAAACGAAGAGGTGAGAAAACCAAAAGCCTTAAGCAACTAAAGAGTCACAAAACTCTTCAAATTTCTCCATTTCTTTTTGCAAGTTTTAAATAACTGAAAAATGCATATAAATTCAGATAAAACATGAAAATTTTGTAAATAAACAAAAATAAATAAATAAATATTAATTATATATAATTTAATTAATAAAACAACAAATATTGCAAACTAGTCTTGAAAATATGAAAAATAAATGCAATGAACTTTGGAAAATTTTTATGTACTTGAAAAATATTTATAAATAAAGATAAGAACACAAACTAAAAATGAATTCACAAAAATAAATAAATAAATTTTAATCAAATATAATTTAATGAAGAAAATAGCAGAAAAATGGAAACTAGCCTTTAAAAATAGAAAATAAATGCAATGAATTTTGGAAAAATTCTATTATTACTTTAAAAATATTAGAAGACAGAAATATACATTAAATAACATATTAACACATATTAAAATAAAATATGACAAAGAAAATATAATTTATATAATTTAAAATAAAAAAAATTGCTAAATAAATCAAATTGCACTCAATATTGAAATATACATAACTTTCACAATTTAAATCCGTTTTCAACGAAACGAAAAGCAGTATTCATGATATTAAATCTATTTTCATAATAAAAGATAAAATTTAAGAATTTAAATATTTAAATTAAAAATTTAAAAGTCAAAGTTTGACCAGAAATCCACTTTTCAGTAAAATATTCAATTTATACTAGTTTGAAATTATAATTCATATAATAATGAAAATTTATATTTAAAATGAAATATTTGAGATAAAACAAGTTTAAAATTAATTTCAAAATAAAATAAAGTCAAATTTAAAATATATGCAAAAATTTAGGGTTGTTACAAAACTTGAGTTGGATCGAAGTGGTTTTTGGATAACATATCCGATCCCGGTCTCTTCGAAACTATTTTCGATAGTTTCGATAAAATCTACCCCAATTATTTAGAAAATAAACAGTCAAAGATAAGAGCGGAGATCACCTCCTAACCATTAGTGGACAGATTTCCTTATCGTTTGTCCTAGAAGAACGAAATGAGATTTTTACGCACAGTACATAATCATCGGAGATGATTGTGCGTTTCTCCTAAATATTTCCAAAGTTAAGTTTTGGATCCAAATTCGATAGTCGGTTATTTAACTATTAAATAATCCAACATTTAAATTAGGGATTTACTTCCATATGGAAAAAACCCCAACACTGGTTAAGCACATAAGCAACCACTATCCTCTTTTAATAAATCTTTCCACTAACTTAAATCACTTTGTAAATATTTGTACCAAAATACTTTTACAAAGATTCATTACAAACCCTTATATTTTCAATATTTGGAAAATATCCTTTTATTTATCTCAACAGTATAAGTGTATTCATGAAACAGAGAAAGGTTTCCTTTCACACAATTCTAGTATAGATTTATAAATTCCTTTATAAATCTATAAAACACGTTTATAACACTATTCATTAATCTCTGAAACCATTTATAAACTCCCTTTTATACATTCCTAAAATCATTTATAAACCCTTTATAAATCCGTAAGACCATTTATAAGCTCCTTTTATAAATTTATAAACCCATTTCTAAATTCTTTTATAAATATCTAAGACCATTTATAAAACTCTTTTTACCCTTTAATTGATCTTCTTTTGAATTTTCCAAACCGTGTTCTAAGATTCCTCTTATAAAAACCCACATTTATTTATAAAATCCTATTATAAATCTCGAAAACATTTATAAATAAATTCTAATCATTTACTTTAAAACACTATTCTATAATAATAAACATTATAAATAAATAGTAATTAACTTCAAAACATCTTAAAATATAATAATTAATAATTTCAAACATTCTTAATAAAATAATAATAATTTATCTTCAAAGTTATTATAAATAATAATAATTAATTTCCAAAACCTTACTGATAAATAATTATAATTAATTTCAGACCATATTAATAATTTAATAATTAACCTTTCAAAATATTTAAATATTGATAAACAACTTTAAAACAATATTAATGTAAATAATCGACCTTTAAAACATAAAATATATTTCCTAGATAAAAATCCATACTTAAATTTCAACATAATCATTTCCATATTTATAAACCTATATCTTATATATCTCCTTCTATTTTATAAAAGTTCCTTTTTATAAAATCTCTTTATTTATAAAAACCCATTTATAACTCTATCTCTTTATAAATCTCGCTTATTTATAAAAATCCCATTTAAAACATCAATTCAACCGTTTTTAATGTTGCTTCCATATTTATAAATTTCTTTTATAAATTCCTTTTTATTTATAAAATATCATTTAACATCTCCAACCTATCCTCACTTTCAATTTCCAAAATGGAATCAATTACTTTTCTAAACAACATTCCACATATTAATATAAATTCACGATTGTGACTTATTTTTTAATTTATCCAATGATAAGGTTTCCCATTATTTATAAACACCATTTATAAATCCACGCTTTTATGAAGAAAAATACGAATTTACAAATCTTCACTTCTTTCATAAAATATCACTTTTATAAATTATCACATTTATAATTTCCATATTTATAAATAAATCTTAATATATGTATATATATACATACATATCACTTTATATAAAACGGTTAATAAATATTTATATCAAAATATTTCTATCTTCTTTTTAAAACCATATCCCTTTATTTAAGGCAGAGACTTATTTTTTAGATTTTAAAAATCTTTATTCACAGTTCAAAATCTCTATTTAAAATATTTTATAAAACTATAAATTTATAATCTATAAAAATCATACCTCTAATTGTATTTAAATAAGTTCCTTCTATTAGTAATTCAGGAATTATTATTAAATATGTACTTTCGAAAATCGCTAAAAATCTGTTTTTTTAAACTAAATCTTCATTTTATAGTATTTCAGTATACTATAAATAGGGCTACTAAAGCACTAAATATGGAAAAATCATCCATGTCATCAATTATGGCATCCAACATATCATATGTCAAATTATATGAAAAATAAAATCAACAGTGTGAGGAATCCCGTTGGATCCCTCCAACATGTCCCCCTGCATCATATATAGTATAATTATAAAATATAAATCAACCGCTTCAAGGTGAGATCATGTACAAGGGTCATCCGCTCTGACATGGGAACGGAATTGATCTTGTCAGTGCCAGGGGCGGGAATATATCTAAACCAACAATAATCCAAACATTCAATCAACAATTTTTATCAACTATATATCGTACTAGTTAACCAAAAGGTGAGTTTAACTCACATTGATTTCAGTTTCATCAAAGTGCTTCGGTTCAAATTAAAATGGAACAGACGTTCAATTTTAACCCAAAATTCCACTAGTCCAAATCCATCCAATCCAACTCCATAGCGTAGATTTCGCTGATACGATTGCAATGCAACTTGTCGTGTTTGATTTCGACCTCATATGAATAAGTTATGAATTTATAAACGTTGGAATTATTTGAATTATCATTAACATAAATTAATTTAATTAAATTTGAACTAATACTACCTTCCCTCATCCGTCTAAATCACGCTCTCATTCACGACCTAGGAAAACGTGGCCGCCACTTTCAAAGCTTCACCACCACTGCTAGGCCTCATCGGAACACGTTGCCTCCTCACCGAAGTTCGCCAAGCCCACGACCTCTCCAACGCCACCTACGACACCCCACCTCGACGCCTCAAATTGAAGAAAAACCCCCATAACTGCGCCGCCTTCTTCGCCATATCCAGGCCAACTCCAGCCGTCGTAGCCAATCGTACCATCCATCATCATCTCCTCCCCTAGCCGAGCAGTAATGTAGTTGATGTCGAGGCCAATTACGGCCTTTGGTGGTTCGAATGGAAGACGACCATTGGATGGCTATGAATTTAATTTTTAAAAAAATGAACCAACTCTCTGATAAAACGTTTATATATAAGGGAGAAAGGTATGGCTGGGTATGGGCACGTTTACAATGGGTATAGGCCAATGTATGGTATAGGTATGGCTATATATATTTTTAAATTAGAAAATATCTAACTTTAACCGTCTGAAAATATTGAACTCCAAACAAGGTATGCCGCCTGGCGTTTTATATGTAATACCCCTATTCCGAACACACTAGAACTAGTTTCAAGGCCTAATTTGATCATATACAGAAGATAGGTTTTCAAACCAAATTATATTTATTTAAATTTTTTTAATTTATTTCTACGCGTTTTAAGCTCGCACAACCAAACAATTCATCTGATCACCATGAAATTCATTAACATACAATAATACACTATGACGGATCCAATTGCACTGGTTTTGTCGAAATCGGAGACAGTGCCTCAGAAGGCTATTTCCACACGTTAACTAAAATGAATTATTTTAAAACAATTCAAATCACTTTAATATTATAAACTAAAGTTTTCTATCTTCATTCTTATTTCACAGAATTTAAATAAGTTTCCAAGATCATTTTTATCCATATTAAATCCAAGATTCATAAATTTGAAATTCACATATTCAAATAATTCTTGAAATTTAAGCTGTTTGACTTATAAAAATAATAATTCAATATTTAAAATCAACTAAATATTTCAAAATCAATTGACTGAAATTCTAGGTCTTTACATTCTTCCCTGCCTAAAAGAATTTCATCCCCGAAGTTGCCAAGGTTGTTAGTCCCTGAGGAGTTGGTTTTGATGACAACAACCTTACTTAGAATTAGATTATAAAATATATAATACTAACATTATTGTGTAGATATATATAGATATGTTTGCAGGTACTAAAGAATGAAGAACTGTACAGTATAAAGATTCAAGATCAAAGATTGAAGATATCAAGATTCAAGACTCATGAGTATCAAGAATTTCAAGAGTTCAAGCTTCCAAGATAAGTTATATAATTAGGAATATTGTTAAAACTCATAGAAAGGCACTGACATCTTAAAATATATTTTATTCGTGGAATGGAATCCACTTCGTGCTCATTAAAGGGATGGAACCCTAAGTAGGATGGAACCTACGAAAAATCTAGTGGAACATCTTTTTGTATCCACTTACTTTTATTTTAAAATGATTTTCAAAATATATATAGTTGTTTTTCAAAATGATTTTAAATATTCCTGTTTAAAAACCAAAATCATCTGTCCTGGTTTTTCAATATATTTTAGCCTCAAAAATATCCTTAGTTTTAAATATCCTTAATTTTAAATATCTTTGATTTTAAATTATTATCCTAAGTTTTTAAACTATAATTCTGATATTAATATATTTAGCTGTTTTATATATTTATACTTAAGATTTAAATATAAAAGTATAGAAAATTATTATATATATTTTAATATTGTTCTCTATAGTTATTTATGTATTATAACTATATATAAGTATATTTTAAAGTTTAAATATAAGTATAATATAATATAGAAATTATTTTCAAAGAAAAACAAATCACCAAAAAATACAAGGGCATGTCGACATGGTCACATGTACCCCTGTCGACATGGTGACAGTTAAATTGATTTTTAAAAGAAGTGTCTATTTGCCACATCCCTTCACCAATGGACATGGCTATTGATCTACTATAAATAAAGGGTGTTTTCAACGAATTTTAATTACGTTTGTCTCTGATTTAACTTCTCTTCTTCTTCTCCACTTTCTTATTTACAAATTACACCATTACTCTACTGAAATCAATATCGAATCTAACTAAATAATTTCTGGTTTTGATTCTCTCCACTATCTCTACAAGATCGAAGTGCTAATCTGAGTTATAGACTTTTTGTAACCAATAAAGCAAGAAAAGGTGTGATTGTAGCCTTGGAAATCAATTGGGTGAACTTGTTGCCCCGGAAATCAAGTATCTCTACCCAGAGGATTGTGAATCTGGAGCGGTGTACCTCGTAGCCTTGAAATCGAGGGTTGTATTTGTAAGAATTGTTTTTGAAAGGAAATCCTTACTTGTGTTGCGAGACTGGATGTAGGGTAACTCCGAACCAGTATAAAATCCAGTGTGCTCTTTCCTTTACTGCTTTTACTTTATATTTGCATCTGTGTTTGATTCTGTGTTCATATCTATGTCTGATTAGTGTATACATTGTTAACAAATTAAGATAAACTCAAAAAGATTAACAAATTTCTTAAAACACTATTCACCCCCCTCTAGTGTTTATTCTAGCCTTAAGATCCTTAATTCGCATTCTAACAATTGGTATCAGAGCTTTGTTTTCAAAAGTTTCATTATCTGAATTTTGAAAAATTTCAAAATGGCTACTAACACTAGTACTGCTATTACCACCAACACTAGTTCATTTGTAGAAGGTCAGTCTACTACCAGACCACCACTTTTTAATGGTAGTAACTACGCATATTGGGCATATAGGATGAAAATATATTTACAATCTATAGGACTAGACACTTGGAATGTCACACAGACAGAATATTCTGAACCCACAACTGCTTTTGCTCAGTGGACTGCTGATCAAAAGACTGTTGCACAGAATAATTCTAAAGCTATGAATATCTTGTTTTATTCACTTGATAGGAATGAATTTAATAGAGTGTCAGTTTGTAAGTCTGCATATGAAATCTGGAAAACTTTGCAAGTTACTCATGAAGGAACAAGCAAAGTTAAACAGACAAAAATCTCCATGCTCACAAATCAGTTTCAATTATTCAAAATGAATCCTAATGAGTCTATTCCAGATATGTATAGTAGATTCCAGGATATTGTCCACTCTCTAATATCATTAGGAAAAGTATTCTCCGAAGAAGATCAAGTCAGAAAAATCCTAAACTCTCTTACTCCAGAATGGGATCAAAAGACACTCGCAATCGAAGAAGCAAATGACATCAGCATCTTAAAGATTGAAGAATTGATCGGAAACCTAATGTCGTTTGAAGTTCAAATGCTTGGGAGAAGAGAAAGCAAGGCATCAGAAAAGAAATCAATTGCATTCAATGCACTAACAAAAGGATCAGATTCAGACAGCGATAATGATGAAGAGATTGCTTTTATGACCAAGAATTTTCGGAAATTCCTGAAGTACAGAAAATTGAATAGTTCCAAGAGAAACAACTTTAAGAATTCCGGTAATCAGACTACAGTACCATACTTTATCAAATGCTTCAATTGTGACGAACCAGGTCATATCAAAAGAGACTGTCCGCATCCAGATAAGCAAAACCCTCCTACAAACAATGATTCTGCAAAGAAACGGAAACGTGCATTCACTGCTACTCTAGATGACTCTGACTCATCCTCCAGCGACGATGAACAGAAGAAAGATAATTCAAATCTGTGTTTCACAGCAATTCTCGATTTAGTCGATACCAAAGACACGGACTCTGAAAAAGGTACACATTTACAATACATTGGCTGAAATTGCATGCTTGAATTGATTGATTGATTGGTTGTTTTTGAATTGATGTGTCGTTTGAATTTTATTTTATTATTATTTTTATTTTTAATAATATTATAATATTTTTTGAGTCTTAGTAATATTCCAGATATTATATAGACATTAAAATAATAGAGATATATATATATGAATATTACATTATATAAAAGTATCTAGTCATCAAAATTTATGGATACCTGTCGACATGGGTCCATACCTACCTGTCGACATGGTATAAAAAATTTGAAATTCAAATTTTGAATTCAAATGCTTGTATTTTCCTCCACTCTTTCACACCATTCGAGACTCTGAAAGGACGCTTTTTGACCAGAGAAACTGTCCATTTAATTTCTATTTATTTACTATCATTTATCTCATCTTTTCACTTAACTTTTCAAATTCAAACTCTTTCTTCATAACTCAAGCTCTCTCCTCTCTACATCAGTGGCCTCCTCAAGTACTCCATCAACTATGAGACTTTCCAAAACCTTAAAAGAACACCTCTTTTATGATCCGGAAGCAATCAAAGCCTATATTGGCTATGCTAATTATGGAAAAGTTCATCCCGGAAAGTTTGCAATTTTCCGCGATTTCACTTCTTATGAAATCGATTCTCTTTGTGTTAGCAACAACATTTTAAGTCTTGTTGACGATTCTCAAAATGATTTTGTATGCTACCCAAATCTTGTGAAAATGTTTTATGCAAATCTTAATTGTGGCTTTTATCAAGGAAACGATGATGAAATATGGAGTAGTGTAAAAGGCACTCAAATTGTTTTAAATTGTGATGTTTTGGGAGCGATTCTAAATTGTAAGTGTACGGGTATGGATCTTTCAAATTCTAATTTGAATGAAAGTGATCGTGAGACTTTCCACCATATTTTTGAAAGTGATGAAAACTTTGATTTTATAAACCGCAATTTTCATCCAAAAGCAAAAATTGTGAGCCTTCTTTTGCAACACACTTTGACCCCGAGATCGGGAAGTTTTAATAATCCTACTTCAAAAGTTTGTAAAGCTCTTTTCGCTCTTTTTGGAAACTATGATATTAATTAGGCTCAAGTTATTTTGGATGAATTTCGGCCTAAAAACTTGGAAATGGGAGAAAAGATTTTATATCATGGAATATTACCTTACTAGAATTTTCAACTATTTTGGAGTGAATTTTAAAGGAGAGGAATTCATTTCTAGAAAAGTTTTCAATCATTCCAATATCTCACTTATGAAAATTCCATACATCTTTCAACCTTATGAATCCCTTGTGGAAAAGGAAGAGCATTTAGCTCATGAAGAAATGGAAGAAGGAGAGGAAGAAGAAGAAGAAGGGGATGAAATGGATATTCAAGAAGAAGAAGAGGAAGGTGAAACATCTCTTGAAAGTATTGATTACACCTCCAAACCAACCAACAAGATGATTATCCAAAACCAAAAGATAATTGTGGAAAATCAACGAACACTTAAGAGATCTGTTAGTAAAAAGTTGGATAAAATGTCTTATAAGATGAACAAGTTCTTCTCAAAAGTCAGCAAGAAGTTTAACCTTTCATCATCCTCATCATCCTCCAATTAGATCTATCTTTTCATACCTTGTCGTAGCTGTTTAAGTTTGTTTTAAGTTTGAATGTTATTGTATTTCATGTTGTTTAATCCATGTATCATTCCAGTTTGAATTAATGTTGAAGTTCTTTCTGTTATCTAGCTTATTTCATCTCTAGAATAACTATTAATATGATATATATAAATATATATATATATATACATTTATTCAAAATAAAAAACAAGTCATCAAAACACAGATGATCCTGTCGACAACCCCCAAAGGCACCCTGTCGACATGCTTAAAATCTGAAGTGTCTTTTCATTTTAATTTTTGAATTTTAAATAACTAACTTGTATCTATTCATTTCAAACGAAATTTACACCTATAAATACATGTTCTCTTCTAGAAATCTTTAATCAAAATCATTACTTATCTATTCTATCTATATTTCTTCTCTTTTTCACAAAAATGGCCGATCCTATTCACAATTTATCTGAAAATCTTGAAGAAACTCTTAAATCCTTCAAGAATATTCTCTCTATCATTCTCCGTAATCAGCGTCACTTAGAATTGAGTCAAATGCAAATGATCAAGGAGCAAGAAAGGCATTTCGAAGCAATTCGATGGATGATTTCCTCCCTGCACAAGGATGATAATGAAGCACATCCTCCCGTTTCTCTCTCTGTTGATAATGAGAATTGGGATGCCATCAAACAAGACCCTATCTTTGGAGAAGAAGGATGGGTTGATGTTCCTCATAATATTTGATTAACTTTGTTTAATTTTTATTTGTTTTCTTGCTTAATTAGGATTTGGTTTGATTTGCTTGAATTTGACTTAGTATGGATTGATATTATGTGTGTAAAATATAACATACATATGATTAGTATTAATAATATATGATCTTTTAAGTTATCATGATTATCAGTTTAACTATCTATTTTTATATTAAAAACTCCATTATGAATAAATAAATTGTGTTCTCTTATTCGTATATTCTCTTATCTTTTGAATAAATAGTTTAGTAGTTAGGAAAAGTAGTTATTAAGAATTTAGTTTAAAGTTAAGTATTGATTATATATGATAACACTATCATTATAATCACAAGTAATGTAGTCTTAGTTTCAGGGGGAGTTATATAGAGTTATATAGTATTATAATTATGGAGTTATATGGTTTTTTTGTTGATGACAAAGGGGGAGAAGTATAAAATAGGATAGTTAGGCATAGATTAAGGGGGAGTTATTAGAAGTATTAGGATAGAAGTGATATTTTATAAACAAAGGTTGTCATCATCAAAAGGGGGGAGATTGTTAGTCCCTGAGGAGTTGATTTTGATGACAACCTTACTTAGAATTAGATTATAAAATATATAATACTAACATTATTGTGTAGATATATATAGATATGTTTGCAGGTACTAAAGAATGAAGAACTGTATAGTATAAAGATTCAAGATCAAAGATTGAAGATATCAAGATTCAAGGCTCATGAGTATCAAGAATTTCAAAAGTTCAAGCTTCCAAGATAAGTTATATAGTTAGGAATATTGTTAAAACTCATAGAAAGGCACTGACATCTTAAAATCTATTTTATTCGTGGAATGGAATCCACTTCGTGCTCGTTAAAGGGATGGAACCCTAAGTAGGATGGAACCTACGAAAAATCTAGTGGAACAACTTTTTGTATCCACTTACTTTTATTTCAAAATGATTTTCAAAATATATATAGCTTGTTTTTCAAAATGATTTTAAATATTCCTGTTTAAAAACCAAAATCATCTGTCCTGGTTTTTCAATATATTTTAGCCTCAAAAATATCCTTAGTTTTAAATATCCTTAATTTTAAATATCTTTGATTTTAAATTATTATCCTAAGTTTTTAAACTATAATTCTGATATTAATATATTTAGTTGTTTTATATATTTATACTTAAGATTTAAATATAAAAGTATAGAAAATTATTATATATATTTTAATATTGTTCTCTATAGTTATTTATGTATTATAACTATATATAAGTATATTTTAAAGTTTAAATATAAGTATAATATAATATAGAAATTATTTTCAAAGAAAAACAAATCACCAAAAAATACAAGGGCATGTCGACATGGTCACATGTACCCCTGTCGACATGGTGACAGTTAAATTGATTTTTAAAAGAAGTGTCTATTCGCCACATCCCTTCACCAATGGACATGGCTATTGATCTACTATAAATAAAGGGTGTTTTCAACGAATTTTAATTACTTTTGTCTCTGATTTAACTTCTCTTCTTCTTCTCCACTTTCTTATTTACAAATTACATCATTACTCTGCCGAAATCAATATCGAATCTAACTAGATAATTTCTAGTTTTGATTCTCTCCACTATCTCTACAAGATCGAAGTGCTAATCTGAGTTATAGACTTTTTGTAACCAATAAAGCAAGAAAAGGTGTGATTGTACCCTTGAAAATCAATTGGGTGAACTTGTTGCCCCAGAAATCAAGTATCTCTACCCAGAGGATTGTGAATCTGGAGCGGTGTACCTCGTAGCCTTGAAATCGAGGGTTGTATTTGTAAGAATTGTTTTTGAAAGGAAATCCTTACTTGTGTTGCGGGACTGGATGTAGGGTAACTCCGAACCAGTATAAAATCCGGTGTGTTCTTTCCTTTACTGCTTTTACTTTATATTTGCATCTGTGTTTGATTTTGTGTTCATATCTGTGTCTGATTTTGTGTTCATATCTGTGTCTGATTAGTGTATACATTGTTAACAAATTAAGATAAACTCAAAAAGATTAAAAAATTTCTTAAAACACTATTCACCCCCCCTCTAGTGTTAATTCTAGCCTTAAGATCCTTAATCCGCATTCTAACAAAGGTAAGAAAAATGCCCCAAACCCATTAACTTTACCAAACCAGTTAGTTCAAATAGATTATAAAATTTCTAATTTTTTTAGATTCACCCACCAATATCAACTAATTTCCTTCCATTCATTCATTTCATGTTATAATTAAAAATCAAATTTTAGTTACCAAAAATTTCTCAAAAATTTCTAACACCTAAAATTTATGGAAAATTTCGCCAGTGTCTCCTTTGCACAGCTCGATCATAAAATTTTACAATTTATATAAAATCACAAATATACATCTCATCTTCGAGGATGAGGCATCCCGTAGGGAAAAATATAAAAATATGATATGTAATCGAGATGTCTACCTTATTATTAATATTAGCAAGCATATACAACCAATATAATGCGAAAGCGAGCTCCAAATGTGAGCATACGCCATCCGCACCTACTAATCACTCAACAACCATTGAGAATATGTATATAGAAAGTAAAATCACTATATAATATATAGAATATACAATAACTATATGCAAATGTAACAAGAGAAACCATCCAACAAATAATATCCATCCAATTTATTTATCATCATATCAATTTGCATTTTCAAATGTCAACATTATATTTAGTGGAAATTAGGGAGGCATCCCTATCATACTTCCATAGTGTATAGCGGGTCCCTGTTAAAGTTTCATTGTAAATCTGGTCCCTATTTTCTAGAAATAAAGAAAAATTATTGCTGAAATGTCAGCAACTTTTATAAATAAGTGCTAATATTTTAGCAACTTTCCCTGTCAAAGTTTCATTGTAAATCCGATCCTTATTTTCTAGAAACAAAAAAAAATTATTGCTGAAATGTCAGCAACTTTTATAAATAAGTGCTGATATTTCAGCAACTTTCATACACTGTGTTCACAGTGTACATAAATGTTGCTGAAATGTCAGCAACTTTTATAAATAAGTGCTGATATTTCAGCAATTTTCATATCAGTGTACAGAAAAGTTGCGGAAATATCAGCAACTTTTATGAAAAGTTGCATCATGCTCTACAATAATCGTGAATAAAAAACAGGGATCTAATTTACATTGAAATTTAGTGAAGGACTTTCCGTGTATTTTGAACCTTAATAAGGACCTGTGCCAAAAGTACCCTTATATTTATACACTTTCATTTATTATTAACATTCAATTGATTCGTTTTCGATTTATTTATGTTCAATTTATTCTCATTCAATTTATTTACATTTAATTACTCATATTCTATTATTACTTAGTATATTTCTTTCAACACTAATATCACTTAAGAACTATTCCACCAATTTTTTAACTTAAGTTCATTATAAACATTTTATACAACACTTCTTATGTTTATTTTCACTTCAATACTTAAGTTCATATTCAATTCTATCAAACAACACTCCAAACATATTCAATTCATTTTATAATTCAAGTTCATATGCATCTCATTAAATCATTTCATTAATTCATCTAATTCATTTCAAACCAAATTCCATTTTCATTTAACCTTTCTTAAGTTAAAATTCATTTCATTCAATCTATTGACTCAATTTTTTTAACTTTACTTATGTTAAATTTTGATCTCATATCTCAATTCCAAATTTTCTTTTCTTATCTATACCATTTTCAAATTATAAGTTCAAAAACTTATTTTCATATATTTATCAAATCATACTTTGGATTTTAAAATAAAAACTTATTTTACCAAAACACAACTTCAATGGTAGCAATCCATCATTAGAAACTCGAAAACGAACGCCGATGATGCTGCAGTCATCACTAGAATTATTTTCCAGCAACTGAAGTGAGTTCAGTGCTTTCTATTTCTTCTAAATCCCAATTTAAAATATTTCTAGCTAAAACATTTTCAAAATAATACTATTATTATTAGGAAAAACAATTTCCAAATCAATTGTAACAACCCGGGATTTCATAATAGTTGATTACCGTCAAATGACGATTTAATTTGTTACGTCATTTGTTGGACAATTGCTGTTAAGTGATTTAACTACTAGTAAAATTCGTTCAAAAAAAAATTCGTTAAATAAATATGTGATTTTACAAATTTAAAATCTTGGCCCATGTTTCTATCTTGGGCTTTGTTGTAATAATGACTTGAGGGAATTTGGTTCCTCCGTTCATTTCGTTCAAACCCGGTCCCCCTTTCTTTTTCAAACCCTAAAAAAAAATCAAATGAACGAAAAAAAAAAGACGATAATGGCGGCCACAAAATTCTTGTTCGTTCGTTCGAAAAGCTAGGGCTTCGGCGATGTTGTCGATCTTCTTCAATGCTTGCTCGAGAATTTGGGTTTTGGGGGAAATAGATAGCGCCGCTCTCAGAAGTTCAATCGAAGGAGGCTTTCAACTTTTCTTCGTCGACCGTTCGCAGCTCCTTCCCTCGATCGAGCTCGTCTTCGCTTCGAAAAAATTGTGAGTAATTCTCACATCTAATTCATGCTCGTTAAGGTCCTTCTGCAATTCGATTTTTGTTTTGGCTATTGCCTTTATGTCGACTTCGGCATTGTTTCGATTCTGGCCTTGGTCACTTGAGTTCGGCTGTTAGATTTTGGTTAGATATTGTTGTTTCTCTGATGTTTCTATTCACTCGGGTTTGAATACTTGATGGACTTTTTGGCTTCGGTCTTGTTTTTCTGGTCACCATGGCTCGTTGCTGTGGACCTTTGCCTTGTGACAGTATTATGCTCGGCCATTCGATTTTGTCGAAATATTGGGGACGATTTCACGGCTTGAATTTGTTTTGGCATTTTGTTATCTTTGAATTGCTGTTATGATGATTTTTCTCAGCTGCTTGATCATCTCGTCTTTGAAAATTTTCTTGCTGTTTGTACGCAAATACAATCATCTCTGGTTGTTGTTTGCATTCTACTGTAGATTCTTTTGAGTCGTGTTGTATCTGTCTTGATTGATATCTTGGCCATCTTATTGTCATGTTGTACTTGGGTTTATCTTTGTATTGTAGGTTCGACATTGTCTTGTGGCTCTGCTTACTGTCATGTGCATATCTTCATGTTCATATGCATTTCTGTTTGAAATTGATACCCAGGTACATGGTTGCAGTTTCAGTGTGGCACATCTATGGTTGTACTGCATTCATATGGGTTTGGCCATGTTACCTTTATTGTACAGGCAACTTTGACCTTGTCTGTCTCATTGATTCATTTTAAGTTGCATTTCTTTGATTCTCTGATCCATCACGGCATTCCAGTTTGCAGCCCCCCTGTGTACATATGTATTGTTCTTCCATACAATTATATAAGTGTACATGAATGTACTGCATGGTTCAATTGCATATAAAACTTGGATTTTGGGTAACTGCCTCTGTTTCAAGTCTGATACTTTTTGAGGTTTCCATGGGGTAACCTGTAGTTCATATACACTCTGGATTATCACTTACTGCTGGGTTGACTTGATAGTTTTCTTCTTTGGTTGTCTGCATTTTGATATTGTAGCTATCATTGAAGTGTAGCATTGTTCGGGGTTGTATATGTTGGCTGTGGCATCACTCTTGTCCACTGATATAAATTTTGTTGCATTGCACTATATCACCACAGTTGCAAGTAATCTATGTTCATATATGTAGTATGGTCGTTTGATTCATGAGTTTCATCAACCAGCTGAAGTTCTCTTGCATCACTTGGGTAATTGCAGTCCATCTCTTTAGTTGCTGCACTGTGTTTCATTTGTACATCACTGTGCTTTGTTTTCATTTGTGCACTCCACTGCCTTGTGCATTTGAGTTTGATCACTTTGTGTGGTCTTCACACTGGCCATCTTACTGTTCACTTGTAGTTGAAGTATTTCGCGAGTTTGATTATTCATTGTAGCTGTCTTGACCATTTGGGACAGTTACATACCTGTTTCAAGTAGTATTTGGGTTTTCCTGACCACGCATTCTTGTTAGTATCGACCGATACTTTGAGGCGTGTTGTACCCTGCTGTCTCTGTGCAGCCATTGTTTTCTGTTGATTGATTTGAACTTGGGCCGAGATTTAATTTTATGTCTCGACCATTTATTTGATCGCATTTGAGTTGAACCCGACTTTCTCTGGGTTTGACCTTATGCGTGTTTCGTGAATTTCCGTTGATCTTTTATGCATTTCGTATGATAGTGGCGAGGCAGTACACGCGTGCGTGTACTGCAGCCCTATCAGATTTGACAGTTTTAAATTGATTTAGTCGATTTGATAAATTGTTTATTTATCTCTGTTGATGATTTAAATCTGCTGATTTTTGTTAAACACTGTTAAGTGTTATATTGACCGTTATCCGGTTTCTTTGTTTAAAGAATCGGATAGACGGGAATTATTGTGACTGTCATCTATTAAAATTATTACTGCCTATATGCACTAATAAACTGGTTTGAATTAGACTGACCTGGGTATTATTTTCTTTTGAATGTAATACTCGGGTCAGACCCGAGTTATTTCAGGTTGTAGACTTTCCTCTTTGAGTTGCTGTTTGGGATTTGAAGACTTTTCGCATCTTCTGAAGTTGTCATTGTCCTTTTGTAGTAGTCGTGTCATTGTACAGAACGATATGTATTCATGTATATTAGTCGATAATGTACGTGTATATATAACTTCTAGAGTCGACAGTTGTAGTTGTATCGTATGTATTGTGTCAACTATGTATTAACTGACATCAGTTATATATATATGAGACTTTTGTTTTTATCTTTGTTCCGCAATTATATTATCTGTGTTATTGTTATATCTAATGTCCTAAACTATTATGAACTATCGTAGTTTGTTTTATACTGATAATTGGATATGTCGATGGGAGTAAAAAAATAATAGATGAAAAATAAAAAGTATATACTACTCCTATCGAGATAACCAATATTAGTGTAAGGCCAATTACGGATGGTCGCTCCTATCCAGCCTTATTTTTCGTAATAATAGACAGTATTTCTTTTAATACTCTTTGTTATTATGAGCATAGAGGTGGGGCGTTACATCAATGGAATTTAAATTCTCAAATTTCTTGTTTTAAGTCCATTTTTATTTACAAATCATATTTATAATTATACTTATACAATTTCATTTCCTTTCCATTTATAAATCACTTTTATAAATCATATTTATATAATCTCACTTATTATGTAATACCATTTTGCAATGTTGATTATTTTAATTATAATCAATACTCTATAATTCATATTTATAAACTCACCCTCTTATATAACTCATTTTACAAATGTTTATTTTTGTTTAGACTATAATAATAACAACTTTTGTTAGAACAACAAAAAACAAATGATAATAATCGAATATTATCATTCACTAACAACCAAACATGCCATATACAACTATAATAATTTCGAAAAAATTATTCCTTTACATATATAAAATATAATTTAGGTAAAATTATTTCATTTACCAATTCTCAAAACAATAATGTGTCAATTTGCCTTGTTTAAGCATTTAGAAATCACTATCGATATCGTGGCGTCCCACGTACCGACCATAATTCATTAGCCACTCAACAGATAAATTAACACAATATAAAACATTTTTATAATCACTAACAAATACGTGCTCATGTATATACACTCAAACTCAGAATAAGGCATTCCATTACCTTATCTCTTAATGAGTTACCGCACCAAAGACAAGGTTCTCGCTTAACCTTGTGCTATGATACCAAGTGTAACATCTTGGGATTTTCGACCCTCGAAAATCGACACTAATACATCCATTGTATTACGTGCCAAGCAATCGAATGCTAGAAAACTCGATTGTTAGGGAAAAGAAAGAAGAAAGAAGGAAGAAGAGAGAATGAAAACAAACAACACAGAATCTCACAGCAGAAGAATAATCTATAATATACAACAAATCTTTACACAAAAACCAACTGTAATATATGTTAATACGGACATCAATAAGAGTATACTAGGCTATTTCAGCCCGTACAGTTATAACAACCTGTCCTCACAATTGCTGATAAATAAAACAATAAATGCAGCGGAAAGATAACCATATATGTGAATACATCTCTGGGCTTCCACCTCATCTCCCGAAGCTCTAAAATATCCAACCTAAATTTGTAATATACTCGGCCTGAGACAAGCATTATTATAAAATAACTCCTGAGTCAGTTTGGAAAACTAGCATGAGAAAACACACTCAATTGAATTTTAAATTTATAAAAACCTTTAAAATTAAAAGTATATCGTAAGACCACGCCTCACAAAAACACATACGGGTTTTTACCTTACGATAACCAAAGAATTTTCTATAGAAATCCATTGATATTATAATATTGTCTAGGGGTCAAAGTAAAATATGAATATAGCTGAAATGCATACATCCCACGTTTCAGCATGGTTGGGCACAACTATATCCGTACGGTGCTTATTGGAGAATGGATTCCATACAATGATTGTGCTACTGGGATACCGCCCGTCACGGTGCATTTCTAGATAAAGTATCATCGAGGACCTCGCCGGGATCCCCTGCCAACACAGAACCAGCCTACCACTTGATTAGTAGTACCGAATATGATCACCCCTCCGTTAATGGACCCTGAGGCATACAAAAGAGAGATAATATCGACTCTAGATAGGGATGATCATACCCTACTCGGAAGCGACCCACCTAGCCTTACCGTGTCTCCCCTGTTTTAGTCACTCCGATTGATGAGGCTTGAGGCTACGTTTATCTTTATATAGCACTTCCCACTTGGAATGCCAAAACTGTCCTCCAGGCAATAATGCAATGCTAGCATTCATCCATACAAGTTCGTTCTGGGACTGAACGAAATGCTTGAGAGCTCAGTCTTCAATTCCATCATCTTCAAGATGCCCTCACTTCGAAATGCTTGAGGTGGATCGAAGTGGATTTCAGATAACATATCCAATCCCGGTCTTTTTGAAACAACATTTGATAGTTCTTTAGGAAATAAACAGTCAAAGATAAGAGCGGAGATCACCTCCTAAACATTAGTCGATAGATTTCCTTATTGTTTGTGCTAGAAGAACGAAACGAGATTTATACGCATAGTACAGCATCATCGGAGATGACTGTGCCATGTAACTCATGTGTTTCTCCTAGATATTTCTAAAGTTACGTTTTGGGTCGAAATTCGATAGTCATTTATTTAACTATCAAATAAGCCAACGTTTAAATCAGGGAATTAACTCCACAGGGAAAAAAACCCAACACTGGTTCACATAAGCAACCACATCTGTTTATAAATTCTTTTATAAATATCTAAGACCATTTATAAAATTCTTTTATAAATATCTAAGACCATTTATAAAATTCTTTTTACCCTTTAACTGATCTTCTTTTAAGTTTTCCAAACCGTGTTATAAGATTCCTCTTATAAAACCCATATCTGTTTATAAAACCATATTTATAAATCTCGAAAACATTTATAAATAAATTCTAATCATTTACTTTAAAAACACTATTATATAATAATAAACAGTATATGCAAATAGTAATTAACTTCAAAACATGTTATAATATAATATTAATAATTTCAAAGCATTCTTAATAAAATAATTATAATTTATCTTCAACATTATTACATATAATAATAATAATTAATTTCCAAAACCTTATTGATAAATAATTATAATTAATTTCAAACCATATTAATAATTTAAATAATTAACTTTTCAAAATATTAAAATATTGATAAACAACTTTAAAACAACATTAATATAAATAATCAACCTTTAAAACATAAATATATTTCCTTGATAAAAATCCATACTTATATTTCAACCTAATCATTTCCATTTTTATAAACCTGTATTTTATAAATCTCCTTTTACTTTATAAAACTTCCTTTTTATAAATTCTTTATTTATAAAACTCATTTATAACTCTATCTCTTTATAAATCTCTCTTATTTATAAAAATCCCATATAAAACATCAATTTCAATCCATTTTTAACGTTGCTTTATACATTTCTTTTATAAATTACCTTCTATTTATAAAATATCGTTTAACATCTCCAACCTTTCCTCACTTTCAATTTCCAAAATGGAATCCACTATTTTTCTAAACAACATTCCACATATTACTATAAATCCACATTTGTGATTTATTTTCCAATTTATCCAATGAAATTTTTTCTCTTTATTTATAAACACCAGTTTATAAATCCATTCTATTATTAACAAAAATACAATTTTACAAATCTTTACTTAATATTTGTAAAATATCACTTTCATAAATTATCACAATTATAAATTTCACATTTATAAATAAACTTAATATATGTATATACATACATACATATCACTGTATATAAAATGGTTAATAAATATTTATATCAAAATATTTTTATCTTCTTTTAAAAACCATATCCCTTTATTTAAGACATGGACTTATTTTTAAGATTTTAAAAATCTTTATTCATAATTCAAAATCTCTATTTAAAATATTTTATAAAACTATAAATTTATAATCTCTAAAAATCGTACCTTTAATTTTATTTAGATAATTTCCTTCTATTAGTAATTCAAGAATTATTATTAAAGTATGTACTTCCAAAAAACACTAAAAATATTTTTTTTAAACTAATTCTTTATTTTATAGTATTTCAAAATACTAAAAATATGGCCCAGAGTTACTATAGAATAAATAGGGAAAAATCATCCATGCCATCAATTATGGCATCCAACATTTCATGTATCAAATTATATGAAAAATAAAATCAACAGTGTGTCGAATCATGTTGGACACCTCCAACCCGTCATCTTGCATCACATACAGTATATAATTTAAAATATAAATCAACTACTTCGAGGCGGGATCATATATAAAGGTCATCGGGGATGTAATAGGGTCTCGTCCGCTCCAAGGGCGGGAATATATCCAAACCAACAATATAAAATAGTAAATCATCGAAACATTCAATCTGCAATTTTTATCAACTATATATCATACTAGTTAACCAAATGGTGAGTTTAACTCACATTGATTTCAGTTTCATCAAAAGCGCTCAAGTTCGAATTAAAATTGAACAGGCGTTCAATTTTAACCCAAATTTCCACTAGCTCCAAATCCTTCCAATCCAACTCCATACTGTAGATTTCGCTAATATGATCGCAATGCAACTTGTCGTGTTCGATTTCGACCTCGTATGAATAAATTATGAATTTATAAACTTTGGAATTATTTGAATTATCATTAACATAAACTAATTTAATTAAATTCAAACTAATACTACCTTCCTTCATCCCTCTCGTCACTTTCAAAGCTTCATCACTATCGCCAGGTCTCATTGGAACACGCTGTCTCCTCACCAAAGTTCGCCCAGCCCATGACCTCTCCAATGCCACCCACGACACCCCACATCAATGCCTCAAATCTAAGAAAAACCCTCATAACTGTGCCGCCTTCTTCGCCGAATCCAGGCCAAATCCGGCCATCGTAGTCCAATCACACCATCCATCGCCATCTCCTCTACTAGTCGAGCAATAATGTAGTTGATGTCGAGGCCTATTAGGGCCTCCGGTGGCTCGAATGGACGACGGCCGTTGGATGACTATGAATTTAAATTTGAAAAAAAAAGAACCAACTCTCTGATAAAACGCAATTTATATACAGGGGAGAATGGTATGGCTGGGTATGGGCACGTTTACAATGGGTATGGGCTAATGTATGGTATAGGTATGGCTATATATATATATATTTTTTTTAAATTAGAAAATATCCAGCTTTAATGGTCCAAAAATCTCGAATTCCAAACAAGGCGTGCCGCCTGGCATTCTATATGTAATACCCTATTTCGAACACACTGAAACTAGTTTCGAGGCTTAATTCGATCATATACAGAAGATAACTTTTCAAAGCCAATTATATTAATTTTAATTTCTTTAGTTTATTTCTACGTGTTTCGAGCTCACACGACCAAACCATTCGTCCGATCTTCATGAAATTCATTAACATATAATAATACACTATTACGGATCAAATGGCACTAGTTTGGTCGAAATCGAAGACAGTGCCCCGGAAGGCTATTTCCATACGTTAATTAAAACGAATTATTATTAAAACAATTCAAATCACTTTAACATTATAAATTAAAGTTTACTATCTTCATTCTTATTTAGCAGAATTTAAATAAGTCAAGATCATTTTTATCCATATTAAATCCAAGATTCACAAATTCGAAATTCACATATTCAAATAAATCTTAAAATTTAAGCTCTTTGACTTATAAATATAATAATTTAATATTTAAAATCAATTAAATATTTTAAAATCAATTGACTGAAATTCTAGGTCGTTACACTTATCTTGTATGATTTTATAGACTTTGTTTTAGATGAACATAAAGTTACCCTTATGTATGTACTCTTAAGTGTTGGATCTAGGCTAGCACGCATCGGGTTAAATGAGTAAATTTCAAAAACAATTACCATTTGGATCTTATTGGGCCAATGAAGTCTAAATTTATTTTAGATCACATTTAAAATAATTTTAACTAAAAATCATTATTTTATTTTATTTGTAAATAAAATTTTATTTTGATATTATATTTATATTATATAATATAAATATGCGTATAATATACTCATGTGTGTATGTGGACGTGCAACATATACAATGTATATGGTTTAACATGCCCGTATAAAAGTGTTGGGATTTACGCTGCAACAAACTTGGTAGCCCTCCTTATACAAATGTGTTGTCTAATAGACACACATACATATATATAGTTTGATGTAATATAAAATATATTTATAATAATACAAATATATATATATATATATATAATATTGTAAAATAGTTATATTTCTAAATGTAAATGATAATAATTATAAATTCAAATTCAAGTTTCAAATTTTAGATCTAGATCTAGATATTAAAATATTTTCTAATTTTAGATTTAAATCAATAAATAATGTCTAATTAATTAAATAAATATATATATACACAAAATAAAAAATAAATCTTTTTTTGGAAAATATGTATATTTGTATATAAATTAATATTTAAAATTTGAATATAAATAACATTATATATTTAATTATAAATGAATAAAATTATATTTATTTATATTCATATATAGTTTCGGCCTAAACTATATTTGACAAAATATTTTCTAAACCTTTAAGGTTTAAAAAACTTCTTTTTTAATTTAAATCATTTTCGTATGGAAATGTTTTAAAATAAATAAATAAATTTCGCATTCATTAGTATAATTAGTTTATATTAAAATATACATACATATTTATTTTATAGTATATATATTATATTAAAGTAACATCTTATAATTTAAAATAAATAATTTATATAGTTTTTAAATTATATATATATATAGAAATTTAGAAATGATTAAATGCATATGATTTAATAAATTTGTTTATGTAATATATATATACATACACATACATATATTAAAAATAAAATTTCATTTTAAAATCTCTTTTAATATTATTATATAAATACAATTTTTTATTCTCTTCGCTGGCCGAGAGCTATATATGCATGTGTGTGTGTGTACTAAATGAAATAAACAATTTAAAACATTTGAATGGATTCAACTAAGTTAATAGTATAGATTCAAATTTGAATGGGTAGTGGCGTATTTAAGTGATATTAAATAAAGAGTAAAAGACATTTAAGTGGCAATTAAGGAGAAGAAAATTTGGAGATCTTTTGGCTTTTATTTACTCTTTCTTTAGCTTGCTTTCAAAACATTTTAAACTTATATATATATATATATATATATATGTGTATGTTTATGTGTGTGTAAGTGTGTGTACCAAAATTAACTTATATATGTATATGTACAGGAACTTGCTGGAATAACATCACTAGAAAGACAAGAACAAGGCTCAAAGAACGTATCAAGAGGCTACAAGTCGATAGAATCAGAAGAGCAATAACACAGATACAAGAAAAGCAACATGCACAAGATCAGACGTCTGGGTGCACTAGCCAGACGTCTGAATAAATCCTCTGGATTTCAAACCAGACAGAATCAGACGTCTGGTTAATGTACTCAGACGTCTGAAAGTCTACTATATATAAAAAATATAAAGAGCCAGACGTCTGAGACATATTCCAGACGTCTGAAACTGAACTCGATTGTTGACATTAAAATTACAACTGCTGCAATTGAAAAGACACCTTCGCTTCTCTTCGCTGCAACTCTTCATCACCAACAGAAGAAACTATAGAGCACTCATTAATGGATGCAACTACTCAACATACCTATCTAAAACTATATATAGCATCAGGAATCAAGAGAAAGTACACACCTAACTACCTTAAAACTCGACTCTCTATCTTGATCATCTCTTGTTCAAATCATCCACTTGCTATTCAATCTGAAAACCTGAGATCATACACTTCTATATTCTCTCGAACAATATTGTATTCAATCATCCAAGAGATATAGGAAGTTCAATTGTACTATATAGTCAAAATCCATGTAATAGAGAACACATAGTTGACAAAGAAACTCTACTATTGTAAACCGTTTCTCCGAGTGAAGTGAGGGTTATTTGGTGAAAGGAAATTCCGAAGAGGAGCTTCGGGACTGGACGTACGACGGGAGGTCCGAACCAGTATAAAATCCTGGTGTGCTTAGTTTATATTTTACTAGATTAACTTTATATTAGTTACATCATATAATTAGTCACATATACTTGCATATACACTACACGATCCACCCCGTATAGATTTTCAATATTAAATGAAATAACAATTTAAAATAATGGAAAAGATTTGACTAAGTTAGTAAAATAGATTCAAATTTAAAATCAAAAATATATAATTTTTCTATGTAAATAGTTTTAAGTATCAAATTGAAAACTATAAGATGGTTACGGATATTTTAAATATGCAAAATTTGTGCATGTGTGCATGTGTATAATTTAGTAAAATAAACAAGTGCCCAAAAATAAAATACCTTATTATTATTTTAAAATACATAAACCATTTAAAAATACACAACATTGAAATATACATGTAGTAATAAAGTTATCATCATTATTATATATATATATATAATAATAATAATAAATTTGGCCAAACAAATATTTTTATTAATTAATACAAAACTCCAACATTAATATTTATAACGCACAAAATATTCAAAGGCGTGTGTATTTATATGTATGTATGTACTATGTATGTGTTTGTGTAGACAAACACAGACAAACAGTTATAGTTGACAACATTTGCCTATATTAAATTGTTGTAAAATATTAGAGATCTAATCTACACTATCAAGATAAGGTATATAATTAAAATTGAGATTACATAATTACCTTAAGAAGTAGCCTTGGATTCATACCTTGAATGAAGAATAACTCCTAGATCTCCCAAATTCATATACAATCCTTGCAAGAGATGGATGAACCACTTGTTTTTTTTTTGATGTCAATGAATTTGTTTTATAATTAGAATGAAACATTTTCCATTCATTTAATTAAAATTTCTCTAATCAGTTCCCTTACTCTTTTTACATCGTTTGTTAATCGAATGGGCGAAAATACTTGCCATCAAATGGTATGAAATTCCTTCTTGCAATTATCTTCCATAAATTTCAATCAACGATTAATATTGAACAATTTGAATATTAATGTCAACATGCCACCTTAGCAAGTAGTGTTATAGTTTGGTCGAATTTATCACTTGCGCATCTTTTTGTTAGTCGAATTTTAATATTTTAAATGGTACCTCGTAGTTACAATTATCTACAAAAATTCTTTTCGTGAAAACTATATCACTTTAGGACATTAAACTTGGTTAGTCCAAACTAAAAATCCTATGTTCAATATAACATTTATTATTAACCGTATTGCTCTAGCAAGTGACTTTGACTTTGAGTTGACTACAGTTAACCGTGATACTAACCTCTTAGAACCGATGAGACAAATTCTCTACCGAATAATGGTTCACTTCCAATGCTTCAACTCATTTCCAACCATAGTCGCTCAATGGATTGTCATGCCATAGTTTAACTATAATCAAAGTGGAGTATCCACATTGAAGTTCCACGATATTATCAAATCGAGGGTACTGTGTAAAATCATTACTTTGAGACTCTTGTTTAACCTTAGTTTTAATTAACCAACAGGAAATTCTCAAGTGAGTCATTTCATAGTTGCCCAATAACTATCAGTACGTAACATCTTGGTGCCCCCATTAGGCATGAGTAATGCACTGTCCAACATTTAAAGAGCATTATCACTCTAGTCTTAATGGATGAATCGATACTCTTTCTCGAAACATCTTGATGCGGAATATTTAAAATAACATGTTATTTTCTATCGTGAAAATTTTCTAGTGATTACAACTCTTTGTAGGAATTATCCCATAACAATTATTTAAGCAATTTCTAGTTATATACTTTAAGTTAATTACTTTATTAATTATATCAGAATATAACAAAGTATATTAAAGAAATCAAACATCTTTATTATAAACAAAATTAGTTATCGAGTTAGATATATGTAACAAATTACATAATTGTTCTTAGGGCATATCCCCAACTCTATCAACATGCTCGACATGCCATGCGAAGATGAATGTTTAGAATACATACATACATACATACATACATATATACACACATACATACATACCTACATACATACATACATACATACATACATATATATATATATATTTGATATAACTACATTGGTTGGAGTTGTTACTGGGATCATCGTTCTATAATGAAAACAGAAAAATGGTTCGATGGCACTAGTGAGGTAAATGAGTAAGTCTAGCTACAAGTGCGATCTTAGTTTAGTTTTTGTTAGTGCATTCCATTTTACATATTTTTTACTTAAATGTGAGGATAAATTCAATTGAAGTTCATGTATGCTTTGCGAATATTTGTTGGAAAATAATTCATGGGTTCAGATAACAATTGAGCGTTTCATTGATTACGACACTACAAGGAAAACAGTATTTTCCGACGGCTGAAAACCGTCGACGGCCGTCGGAAGCCATTGGAAAAACCCGTCAGAAAATAAGGCATCGGGGCGCAGTGTTTCCGACGGCTTCCGACACAGGGCGCCGAACATTTTTCTGATGGTCTTCGACGGCTTCCGACGGATTCTGACACCTGTCGGAAGCCGTCGGAAGAAACCGTTGAAAAAAATGTCCTATAGGCCGTCGAAAGCCGTAGGAAAATTATTACCTGAAAGCTGTCGGAAGCCGTAGGAAAATTATTTCCTGAAAGCTATCGGAAGCCGACGGAAATCTGCCGTATTTTTTTTAATTTCTGCTGCAATATAGCCTTCCATCCACATTTCCCATCCAAACACTATTACACCAATACTACAGAATACAATATACAATATTCCAACCAAATATCAAAACCCAAACTACACAAAATTCATCAAACACACAAATAGATCAAATTACATCAAAATAAAATACATAATATACATAACCATTCCAACATTCACAACAACCCCAACAACAAGTGTTCTACCATGTCATACATACACAACAACTACCACAAAAATCATCAACATCCATATCATCATACAACCATATAACCAAGTGTATCAAACATAATCATACTAAAATCAAAAACTACCTCCACCGTCTACCAAATCATACAAGACAAAAAACATACCGACAAAAGCAAGCAATCAATCACTCTCTTCCAGATCCAGAGCCAGCAGAGGAAGGGAAGATGCCACCATACCGCTGCATGTACTCGGCGATACGCTGGTCTAGCAACTGTGTGGTCTCTATGGCCTGTCGGTGGTTCTGCTCCTCCAGCTGGGCCACTCTAGCCCGCAAATCTTCGACCTCTGCTAAATCGATCTGAGCTCTAGTCTGCCGACCCCATCTCTGACTGCTGGCTTGTAATAAATATTTAATTTAGCTATGTGATCTCTGTAAGTGTATGTGCAGGTATGTGAATGATTAGCTGTGTGATAATGTTATTTAATTTAGTTTATGCATGTCTATGTAAGTGTAGACTGAATGAGGTTGACAATTTAATAATCCATTATTGCAACTTATTAAATCTAATTTAGCTTATGTATTAATATTCGATGTCGTGTTTTATAAATGCTTCTACTATATAAACTGTGAATTTTAACTGTAATTCTAAACGCACAATCATATGGCCTATTGATGGGCCATAGTGACATTACGGGAATAATTGTCCTAATGAAAGTCAAATAACTTAAAACTAGTAAATTGAACATTTATTGGGAGAGGCGTAGGGTTTTGGGTACAAGATGCTTGTATAAATCCCTACGATTTAATTAATTATGACTTAAATATCAAATTAGTAGTAAAATAAATTATTTACCACTTGATTGCCAAATCCGTATCATCTGCCATGCTCTGATGGATCCATAGCGGACTCAAAAATAGCATCCTCCTCATCAGTCGTCAACTGATCTCGACCCGTATCAGCAAGGAGTTTCTGGCGTTGCTCCATAAACTTTTCCTACATTAACAAATTAATAACATCATATCTTATTTCATTATAGTTTAACAAGAAGAACAATTACTAATACTACATAAAATGAAATATGCTTACATGGCTCCTGCTGGATTTATCGTCGTGCCATGTATACGAAATAGTCCCGTTCGGATTTACATGCTCAACATCATGCGTACGAGTGAACACGTCCATATAGCCCACGGAACCATGCGCCTCAGCTTCCTGAAGTTGATTTTTACATACAATTATTATACATTTAAAATTATATAGCATAAACTATTTACAATTATCATTCAGTAAATTTACCAACTCCTGCCGATGCTGCTAAAATGACTTCGACCCTCCGCGATGAGTGACGGGATTTTTATTTCTGTTTGCAGAGTTTCTATCCGACTCTTCCTGTACATTCAAAATTTGATACATTATTTTTCGATCAATTCAAATTAATAATTAAAAAAAATTAGTACACTTGCCTTCGCCTCGTCAGTTTCCCAGTATGCCAACCATGCTTTCCATACGCTCTCCCTTATTGTAACAGCCCGTAATTTTCAATGTTTTAAATTTGTTAATTTGAGAAAGTTTTGATAATTTAATATTGAAGGAAAAAAATTGTTGATTAATAAGGAGATAATAACTTAAATGAAAAGTAACAAGGTTAACCAAAGTTAATTATTAACTATTTGAATGAAATTACAATTTATAGGATTATTGTAAATGGTATACTTGGCTATAAATTGATGTAAGAAAAATAATGCAAACATTTAAATTTATAAATGGAATAATATTGAAACAAATAAAATTTGTAAATGAATAATGAAATAATAACTAGGATGAAATGTAACAACGAAGTTAATTAAAGCTGAATTTGTATAAATTGAATGAAATTGCAATAAATGAAATAATGTAAAATGGTATAACTTGATTATAAGTTGAATGTAAGCAACAAATGTAAATGTTGATTTATTAATATAAATCTGTGTAATAAATGGGAATTGAATAGGATTAGTGTGATATGAGTTGGTATAATCATTGGTGACTAATAATGAACATTTCTTTAATGACAATTAATATAATAACGGAAAGTGTGAATGTATAAGTTACATAGAAACGTAATGTATGTATAAAGTAATAAACTGGTATAAGAATGGAATTAAGGTAAATTCATTAATTGGTTTTTAACCTTAATTAATGTGTACAATTGATAGAAGTACACATTTAGAAATGTAATATTTATTCAAATTAAGATGTAAATAGGCGTATATTAGTGTAATGAGATAAAACTAATGTAATTAGGTATGAATGTAAGTGTTGTATAAATAAAAGAAATTTGTAATTTGTTAATAAATTTATAACGGGAATGAAATGTAAGAATGTTGATGTAAGCTAATAAATAATTAATTCAATGCAATCCCAAACAATTGCAGGGTTATAATTGATTGTAAATAGTAATATTTGGTAATAATGTATTGTTAGTGGTTTACGAATGAAGCAATAACTAAAATAATACGTAATAAACTATAATTTGATAAAATCAATGTTAGATAAGTAATTATAATTTTGTTGGTTGATAATAAAGTATGAATGTGATTGTTGATGTTGATTGAATGAAATTGACAATTGTTAATGTGATTTCAATCAATTGTAATGGTAAAGAAAATTAGGAATGTGATTGTAGAGCTTAAATTGGAAATAACTGTAAAGTTTAATAAGGAAGAAAACAAATGACCATATGAATGTAAATTCCAATTGATTGGATTAATAAATGTAAATATATATATATATATAAATGGTTCTTTACTAAATAAAAAAAATCATATGTTTATTTTTTTGAAATATCGGTAGCTGAAAAAATTTATTATAGAAATAAGAATTAATAACTTTTGGTTTGTATACAATAATTCCGTAAATACGTTAAATTACTATAAAAAGGAATTGAATTGTCTCATTTATTTTTACCTTAGAAATCAATGACAATTAATGTGATTGGAATCTTTTAATTAAAAAGTAGGAAGACGTTAATTGTAAACATATATATATATATATATATATATATATATTGAAATAAATTTAGATTGGGTGATTTATTTCCAATTAAATCAGTTCACGTTTCAAAATTTAATGCTAGTTTATTGCATATATGTTTATACATAAATTTTAAACTTATGTTTTAGATTCAATTAGATCATTTAAAAAGAAAGTATTATTTAGGTTTGAAATCTTACATTAAATTAAATGTTAATAGGAGATGATAAAAGGGGTAAAATAGATTTACACTTGACTATTTCCTTTTCAATTAGACTTTATTAGATTTTAATTGCAACATAACTTACCTTTCCATCTTCACTTTTCTAATTTACTCTTACATTCATTGCCTCCTTATGTGGATTATTTTCATACCTTTTATTTATGAATGTAAACTATAAGTGGCGATAAAGATGTACATATACACATTATACACCTGTTTATATTACCTTGCTTATGCTATCATATATTTTTTGAATGTATGTTAGTGCATTCCTATTAAAACATTCAATCGAAAGGTTAACATATTTGTTTAATTCCCAATCCAATCACAAAGAGGGAGAAATGAAAAGTTATTAATACTGTATATTCTTTTAATTTATGACACAAATTTGTGTAGAGAATTTATTTTCCTTTATTGTGTGTTAATTAAATCTTTAAAGGATGTTAATTTTGGTATGTTTAGGGTTAACAAAATTAATTAAGTGAATGATTGTTTTGAAATTTGAATTCTAAAAGTTTGTTTACAGTATAGAGTTGGTCCATTCATTTCCTTTCTAATTAATAATTATCTCTTTTTAATACCTGCTACTTTTAAAAAGGCTGTTCATATTTGCTATATTTCAATACCAAGTTTGTTCATATTTACTTTATTTTTTTCATTCATTTTCCAACTTCTTTTTCTGAAACATCATTTCATTTATTTCTAATTAATAACGGCCTCTTTTTTCCAAATCTCTTTGGCCCTAAACCTAACTCTAACCTTATAAATAAGATATGACGCAAATGACACCCCAGCCTCCATTTTAATCGTCTTCTTTTTTGTTTTTCTTCAAATCTCCTTATTATCTCTCATTTCAATTTTTCCTTCCTCTTCAAATATTCTTCTTCTTCAAATTTTCTTCTATTTCAAACTTTCTTCTTTCTTTTCAAATCTATATCTTCTCTTCCATTTTCATTTCTTATTTTAAATCCTTTTCTTTTTCAATTCTTCTTTCTCAAATCTTCATTTTTTCAAACCTTTTTAAAATACATACATACATATATATATTAATATAATAAGGAGGAAAATTAAAGTAAATCAAAATAAAAGAATTTTTTTTTGGAACAAAGCTAGTAATCAAGAAGGAGACTAAGGAAACATAGAGCGGAGCTATTAATTAGAAGTCTATTTTTTTAGATTCGTATAAAGGTGAGTGTTTTAACCCACTCACAACTTCTAAAAATTTCTTATGTTTGTTAAATTGATATATGATGTGATCTGAAATTTATTTATGACTGTTTGGCATATTTTTAATCATCATCTCAGTTTAATTGAATTTATTGAATTAAATTGTTATTTAATTTATTATTGCATATAAACTGCCAGTAAATGCCTGTTATTTATTATCTGTTCTATTTTGATGTTATTGATTTAATTGGATGATGATTGTGATAAATGCTTGATGATTGATATTGGATGAATGGATGTTTTATTTTATATCATTATAATATGCAAGTTCATTATGGATTTATTTTATTCGGGATTGCGGTTTGAAATGATATATAACCGTAATTTTATTTTAAATTGCGGATTGAAATGATAAATATCCGTATCACTTGACCATAGGATAGAAAATTATATACAGACACAGTTGGTCTATATATATATATATATATTTGAAATGATTTCTATGGCTTTTGGAAAAATAAGGGTTTATATAAATACTGATTTTGATATTAAATAAATATTATTAAATTCTTAAAATTTAAGCTATGTATAACTTGATGATGTTTTAAGTTGATTTACGAATATTTCAAGTTTGAGCTTTATGTAAATGCTATTGAATTTATTTAATAAATAATTTTAAACTAAATAATAGTAAATTGAATTAAGAAATATATGAGATTATCAAATTTGGTTTTGAAATTTTGGAATATTTAAAGATTTGAAATATATATCAAAATTGAAATGTTTTATCGGAATTAAAGTATTATTGTTTCAAGGTGTTGGTTTTGAAACTGTTATAACTACGAAAGTAATATGGTTTGAAAAAAGAATTTATTTGAAATAGAATTTATTTAAGAATTATCTTTGAATATATTGATTTGAAACCGATTGAAATTTTGAGATTAAGAATATGTCTGCATTATGTGATTTGGGTTTAAGATGGTTTTAAAGAATATTTCAAGTTTTATAAATAAAAAGTAAGAATAGTGATTGAAAATTTGGATTTTATTTAAATGATATATTATTGAATTTGGTTTTGAAGTATATACTATTTTGAAATAAAGGTTATGTTTTGAAATGGAAATGATATTATGGGTTTTTAAAGTATATATTTTTAAATGACCACGGTGTTATAATAACGATTGGTTGTTAAAGAGACCGGGATCGGATATGGACATACTCTCTGTCGATACCGAAAACCACTTTGACAACTGTGTACGCGGTGGAGTTTCCAGAATGAATAGGATGGTGGCGACGATCCTAAGGTATATACGTGGACCCAACTCCCGTGAGTTGGCATAAGGTGGCTAAAACAGGAGCGATTGATGGACCAAGGAGGTAGCACCACTGATCGGACACACTTCTTCGATACCATTCTATTACTTGTGATTGATTTGGTGCGCACCCTTGATTTGGGAGTGTTGTTCGAGGTGGGCGGTAGTGGCTGCTATGCGTCACCACCAGTCCGGATGCGTAATTGGTATATCTACCCTGACATTGCCTAGTTGTGCCGTGTCACCTACCATATCGTGCTTTACTACGAGTTGTGATTTCTCCCGTAGCCTGTGGAGTATCGAGGGTAGCCCCCATTTTGGGAGTATGCTAATACTGGATAGACTACTGGGACTATTACATGTTAAGGTGGAAAATGTAAAGCCTTAATGCTATTTAAAAGTATGTTTATTTTATGATTAGACATTATTATAATAGCGAATATTACTACATAGTAAATAGTTTAACGGATCCTTAGGGGATGTGAATCCCGAGCATCTCTTAAGTTACTGCACTCACATTAGACACTGGATAGGAGATGTCAAATCCCGTAAACATCTCTGACGCCGTTCCACTCATATATTTATCATTGATTTAACTTACATAAGATCTTTTAGTTCTGACTCGAGTGTTTTGTCTTTTCGATTCGCTCGGGTCAGCCTGAGCATTTCAGGATTTGAAGGCCCTATTTCTGGAGGACGAAGACGAAGATTTTATTACTACTATTTATTATATTCCACTACACCATTGTATTCCGCTGCATTATTTATTATTCTCTGGTATGTGTAACTCTGATATGTATTGTATAAGAATAATCAAATGTTTTGTAAAACAACTTCATGAACTGTTTATTTGAGTATTATATTTTATCGTTCTGCTGCAAGATTTTATTTTTGTTTCTTTTATTTCTCCAATTTTTCTTATTTACCCCATAACAATCCGCCCTTCTGTATGGTTTAAGTTGGAACGTGTGTCTGCTTAAGCGTACAAAAAGGTGGGACGTTACACCCATCCACCATGGTTTATTACCAGATTTCTTAATTTTAGATATCGAGTCCCTATAGTTCTTGTGCATCTTCTTCATCCAGTATCCTCGTGCCAGCAGCATATCGTCTGTCTGGATGTCTATCTCAACCTGTGTTTCACGATAAAAAGCAAAAAAAAAGATTACAATGTAAACGATAAACAGTAGAAAAACGACAAAAACAAATTAAAATGGAAAACAGAAAAATATACATACTAGGACATCCTGCCATATACACTCTATGATGTGGGGAGGGATGTTATCCCACTTGATCTATTGTTTGAAATTGTTGTTTGCTTGGGTTTATGAGTTGTTTGGGTAAAAGATACTCTTAATTGCTTAAATGTATGAATAATCTATTGAGTTTATCTAAGGCTGTTGAGTAAGTGAAATACTTCATAGTTATTTGTCATTCTATGTGATTTAAAGTGTCTTAATCCGAACAAACCAATTGTTTGGCTTGCTTGAATGGTTGATTTGTATTTGATGTGTATGCTGTTGGGTGAGAATAATTGTTGTTTAAATTGATTGGTTGTTAGTAGTTGAAACAACTTTAAGTATTTCATTCTATATAATTATTAACTCTTTTTAGATTATATAAGTGAAATACAGGTTATGGAAGCAATTGCTACTGCTTTTGGTTTCATAAATAAGCGTTATTTGCCCGACAAATAGGTACGTTCTCGGATTACGGTTTTATAGCGTTATTCTAGTGTTTTCCCGTGTTGGGATATATATTATTTTGGAAAAATATATGTTGTATATTGTTATATTTGATATTACAATTTCTCCCGAGCCTCTCCGTACAAAGGAGACTCTGCCGAAATTTTTCCGTAAATTTTGGACTTAGAGAATTTTTGAAAATGTTTTCCAAACTTTATTAATTTGAGTATAAAAAGATTTAATGGTTATAAATTGGTATATTTTATTTAAAGTAATTAATTTTGCAAATTTAATTGTTTATAAAGTTAATATTTTGATAAGATGTAATGTTTATTTAATTCTTCTTTTCCCTTGTTTTTCCTTTTCAGGGACGAAAAGTTTTGAGTGGGGGAGAGTGTAACAGCCCGTAATTTTCAATGTTTTAAATTTGTTAATTTGAGAAAGTTTTGATAATTTAATATCGAAGGAAAAAAAATTGTTGATTAATAAGGAGATAATAACTTAAATGAAAAGTAACAAGGTTAACCAAAGTTAATTATTAACTATTTGAATGAAATTACAATTTATGGGATTGGTGTAAATGGTATACTTGGCTATAAATTGATGTAAGAAAACTAATGCAAACATTTAAATTTATAAATGGAATAATATTAAAACAAATAAAATTTGTAAATGAATAATGAAATAATAACTAGGATGAAATGTAACAACGAAGTTAATTAAAGCTGAATTTGTATAAATTGAATGAAATTGCAATAAATGAAATAATGTAAAATGGTTTAACTTGGTTATAAGTTGAATGTAAGTAACAAATGTAAATGTTGATTTATTAATATAAATCTGTGTAATAAATGGGAATTGAATAGGATTAGTGTGATATGAGTTGGTATAATCATTGGTGACTAATAATGAACATTTCTTTAATGACAATTAATATAATAACGGAAAGTGTGAATGTATAAGTTACATAGAAATGTAATGTATGTATAAAGTAATAAACTGGTATAAGAATGGAATTTAGGTAAATTCATTAATTGGTTTTTAACCTTAATTAATGTGTACAATTGATAGAAGTACACATTTAGAAATGTAATATTTATTCAAATTAAGATGTAAATAGGCGTATATTAGTGTAATGGGATAAAACTAATGTAATTAGGTATGAATGTAAGTGTTGTATAAATAAAAGAAATTTGTAATTTGTTAATAAATTTATAATGGGAATGAAATGTAAGAATGTTGATGTAAGCTAATAAATAATTAATTCAATGCAATCCCAAACAATTGCAGGGTTATAATTGATTGTAAATAGTAATATTTGGTAATAATGTATTGTTAGTGGTTTACGAATGAAGCAATAACTAAAATAATACGTAATAAACTATAATTTGATAAAATCAATGTTAGATAAGTAATTATAATATTTGTTGGTTGATAATAAAGTATGAATGTGATTGTTGATGTTGATTGAATGAAATTGACAATTGTTAATGTGATTTCAATCAATTGTAATGGTAAAGCAAATTACGAATGTAATTGTAGAGCTTAAATTGGAAATAATTGTAAAGTTTAATAAGGAAGAAAACAAATGACCATATGAATGTAAATTCCAATTGATTGAATTAATAAATGTAAATATATATATATATGGTTCTTTACTAAATAAAAAAAATCATATGTTTATTTTTTTGAAATGTCGGTAGCTGAAAAAATTTATTATAGAAATAAGAATTAATAACTTTTGGTTTGTATACAATAATTCCGTAAATACGTTAAATTACTATAAAAAGGAATTGAATTGTCTCATTTATTTTACCTTAGAAATCAATGACAATTAATGTGATTGGAATCTTTTAATTAAAAAGTAGGAAGACGTTAATTGTAAACATATATATATCGAAATAAATTTAGATTGGGTGATTTATTTCCAATTAAATCAGTTCACGTTTCAAAATTTAATGCTAGTTTATTGCATATATGTTTATACCTAAATTTTAAACTTATGTTTTAGATCCAATTAGATCATTTAAAAAGAAAGGATTATTTAGGTTTGAAATCTTACATTAAATTAAATGTTAATAGGAGATGATAAAAGGGGTAAAATAGATTTACACTTGACTATTTCCTTTTCAATTAGACTTTATTAGATTTTAATTGCAACATAACTTACCTTTCCATCTTCACTTTTCTAATTTACTCTTACATTCATTGCCTCCTTATGTGGATTATTTTCATACCTTTTATTTATGAATGTAAACTATAAGTGGCGATAAAGATGTACATATACACATTATACACCTGTTTATATTACCTTGCTTATGCTATCATATTTTTTTTGAATGTATGTTAGTGCATTCCTATTAAAACATTCAATCGAAAGGTTAACATATTTGTTTAATTACCAATCCAATCACAAAGAGGGAGAAATGAAAAGTTATTAATACTGTATATTCTTTTAATTTATGACACAAATTTGTGTAGAGAATTTATTTTCCTTTATTGTGTGTTAATTAAATCTTTAAAGGATGTTAATTTTGGTATGTTTAGGGTTAACAAAATTAATTAAGTGAATGATTGTTTTGAAATTTGAATTCTAAAAGTTTGTTTACAGTATAGAGTTGGTCCATTCATTTCCTTTCTAATTAATAATTATCTCTTTTTAATACCTGCTACTTTTAAAAAGGCTGTTCATATTTGCTATATTTCAATACCAAGTTTGTTCATATTTACTTTATTTTTTTCATTCATTTTCCAACTTCTTTTTCTGAAACATCATTTCATTTATTTCTAATTAATAGCGGCCTCTTTTTTCCAAATCTCTTTGGCCCTAAACCTAACTCTAACCTTATAAATAAGATATGATGCAAATGACACCCCAGCCTCCATTCTAATCGTCTTCTTTTTTGTTTTTCTTCAAATCTCCTTATTATCTCTCATTTTAATTTTTCCTTCCTCTTCAAACATTCTTCTTCTTCAAATTTTCTTCTATTTCAAACTTTCTTCTTTCTTTTCAAATCTATATCTTCTCTTCCATTTTCAGTTCTTATTTTAAATCCTTTTCTTTTTCAATTCTTCTTTTTCAAATCTTCATTTTTTCAAACCTTTTTAAAATACATACATACATATATATTAATATAATAAGGAGGAAAATTAAAGTAAATCAAAATAAAAGAATTTTTTTTGGAACAAAGCTAGTAATTAAGAAGGAGACTAAGGAAACATAGAGCGGAGCTATTAATTAGAAGTCTATTTTTTTAGATTCGTATAAAGGTGAGTGTTTTAACCCACTCACAACTTCTAAAAATTTCTTATGTTTGTTAAATTGATATATGATGTGATCTGAAATTTATTTATGACTGTTTGGCATATTTTTAATCATCATCTCAGTTTAATTGAATTTATTGAATTAAATTGTTATTTAATTTATTATTGCATATAAACTGCCAGTTAAATAGTTATTTAATTTGTTATTGAAGATAAACTGCCAGTAAATGCCTGTTATTTATTATCTGTTCTATTTCGATGTTATTGATTTAATTGGATGATGATTGTGATAAATGCTTGATGATTGATATTGGATGAATGGATGTTTTATTTTATATCATTATAATATGCAAGTTCATTATGGATTTATTTTATTCGGGATTGTGGTTTGAAATGATATATAACCGTAATTTTATTTTAAATTGTGGATTGAAATGATAAATATCCGTATCACTTGACCATAGGATAGAAAATTATATACAGACATAGTTGGTCTATATATATATATATATATATATATTTGAAATGATTTCTATGGCTTTTGGAAAAATAAGGGTTTATATAAATACTGATTTTGATATTAAATAAATATTATTAAATTCTTAAAATTTAAGCTATGTTAAATTTGATGATATTTTAAGTTGATTTACGAATATTTCAAGTTTGAGTTTTATGTAAATGCTATTGAATTTATTTAATAAATAATTTTAAACTAAATAATAGTAAATTGAATTAAGAAATATATAAGATTATCAGATTTGGTTTGGAAATTTTGGAATATTTAAAGATTTGAAATATATATCAAAATTGAAATGTTTTATCGGAATTAAAGTATTATTGTTTCAAGGTGTTGGTTTTGAAACTGTAATAACTACGAAAGTAATATGGTTTGAAAAATGAATTTATTTGAAATAGAATTTATTTAAGAATTATCTTTGAATATATTGATTTGAAACCGATTGAAATTTAGAGATTAAGAATATGACTGCATTATGTTATTTGGGTTTAAGATGGTTTTAAAGAATATTTCAAGTTTTATAAATAAAAAGTAAGAATAGTGATTGAAAATTTGGATTTTATTTAAATGATATATTATTGAATTTGGTTTTGAAGTATATACTATTTTGAAATAAAGGTTATGTTTTGAAATGGAAATGATATTATGGGTTTTTAAAGTATATATATTTTTAAATGACCACGGTGTTATAATAACGATTGGTTGTTAAAGAGACCGAGATCGGATATGGACATACTCTCTGTCGATACCGAAAACCACTTTGACAACTGTGTACGCGGTGGAGTTTCCAGAATGAAGTAGGATGGTGGCGACGATCCTAAGGTATATACGTGGACCCAACTCCCGTGAGTTGGCATAAGGTGGCTAAAACCGGAGCGATTGACGGACCAAGGAGGTAGCACCTCTGATCGGACACACTTCTTCGATACCATTCTATTACTTGTGATTGATTTGGTGCGCACCCTTGATTTGGGAGTGTTGTTCGAGGTGGGTGGTAGTGGCTGCTATGCGTCACCACCAGTCCGGATGCGTAATTGGTATATCTACCCTGGCATTGCCTAGTTGTGTCGTGTCACCTACCATATCGAGCTTTACTACGAGTTGTGATTTCTCCCGTAGCCTGTGGAGTATCGAGGGTAGCCCCTATTTTGGGAGTATGCTAATACTGGATAGACTACTGGGACTATTACGTGTTAAGGTGGAAAATGTAAAGCCTTAATGCTATTTAGAAGTATGTTTATTTTATGATTAGACATTATTATAATAGCGAATATTACTACATAGTAAATAGTTTAACGGATCGTTAGGGGATGTGAATCCCGGGCATCTCTTAAGTTTCTGCACTCACGTTAGACACTGGATAGGAGATGTCAAATCCCGTAAACATCTCTGACGCCGTTCCACTCATATATTTATCATTGATTTAACTTACATAAGATCTTTTAGTTCTGACTCGAGTGTTTTGTCTTTTCAATTCGCTCGGGTCAGCCTGAGCATTTCAGGATTTGAAGGCCCAATTTCTGGAGGATGAAGACGAAGATTTTATTACTACTATTTATTATATTCCACTACGCCATTGTATTCTGCTGCATTATTTATTATTCTCTGGTATGTGTAACTCTGATATGTATTGTATAAGAATAATCAAATGTTTTGTAAAACAGCTTCATGAACTGTTTATTTGATTATTATATTTTATCGTTCCGCTGCAAGATTCTATTTTTGTTTCTTTTATTTCTCCACTTTTTCCTATTTACCCCATAACAATCCGCCCTTCTGTATGGTTTAAGTTGGCACGTGTGACTGCTTAAGCGTACAAAAAGGTGGGACGTTACACCCATCCACCGTGGTTTCTTACCAGATTTCTTAATTTCAGATATCGAGTCCCTATAGTTCTTGCGCATCTTCTTCATCCAGTATCCTTGTGCCAGTAGCATATCGTCTATCTGGATGTCTATCTCAGCCTGTGTTTCATGATAAAAAGCAAAAAAAAGATTACACTATAAACGATAAATAGTAGAAAAACGACAAAAACGAATTAAAAATGGAAACAGAAAAATATACATACTAGGACATCCTACCATTTACACTCTATGATGTGGGGAGGGATGTTATCCCACTTCTGCCAGCAAGCACTCATCCTACTGCGATAAGAAGCTCTAGAGACATCCAGCACAACCTTCGAGGGAAGTAGGTCGAACTCCCTGTTTTTAAATACGATACAGATAAGTACGTACGTATATCATAAAAAAAATAAGATGCTGAATAAAATTTAATTCTTACCCCTCTGCTCTAGGGACTAACGAAACTACTGGACGCTGTGGATCTTGCGATGGGCCACCGCCATCGCCTCCTGATGATCGAGAAGAGCTCCTACCTCTATATACCATCAGGAAATCTTAACCCTTCCACCCATTTTAACACAGCTTTAACTTGATTATTATCTAATTCGTAACATGCTTTGGGTTTTTTTACCGTCATTTGGTTTCATATGAAGCTCGGGACGTTTGCATAATTCTTTTATATCACGTCTTGATTTCAAATCATCCTTCGTCTTCCCTTTCACATTCAAAATTGTGTTAAAAACATTATCAAATACATTTTTCTCATTGTGCATCACATCTATATTATGATGAAGCAGAAGATGTTTCCAATAAGGCAACTCCCAAAAAATAGTTTGTTTGCACCAGTTATGAACAACTGATTTGCCTTCAATTTCTGTTTGCTCTCCAGTTTCATATATCTTTGGATAGTCCCTAACAAGTTCATATATGTCTTCGCTTGACCATATCGTCGGTGGTTGTCTGGTTTCTACTCTATTAGCTAAAGAGTTTTTCTTGTCTCCTCTGAAGGGATGATTTACATGGAGAAAATATCGATGACAGTCAAACCATGAAATTTCCTTACCATGAGGTAAAGAAAACGCTCGTGTTTCATCCATGCAATATGGACATGCTAGACGACCAGAAGTACTCCATTCTGAAAGCATTGCATATGCATGAAAATCACTTATAGTCCACAACAAAGAAGCAAACATACGAAAAAATTTCTTCTTGGACACATCATATGTTTCTACTCCTTCGTTCCACGGTATTTTTAACTCCTCAATCAACAGTTGTAAATATACATCGATTCCTTGTGTCGAATCGTCGGGGCCAGGAACGACAACAGTAAGAAACATATATTGCGTTTTCATACAGATCCATGGAGGTAAATTATACGGTGTGACGATAATGGGTCAGGATGAATATTTAGAACCAAATTGAGAAAATGGAGAAAAACCGTCCGTACATAATCCTAATCTAACATTTCGACTCTCCGCTGCAAAATTTGGATACGTTTTATCGAAATACTTTCATGCTTCTCCATCAGCCGGATGTATCAACGTACCCTCTTCCTCCGTTCTCACACTATGCCATCTCATATTAGATGCAGTTACAGAAGATTGAAATGACCCTCCAGATTTTAAAATTCTTAGTAATATAAATATATCAGTTTAATCATAAAAATATACATATACATATGATGATGTATATGTCCCTCTTGTTTAAATCTGAGTGTATATATATATATATATATTTATTTATTTATTTGTAAACAAGAGCAAGTTCTGTTTGATTTGAATTTGAATTAATCTACTCATAATTAATTTCCCAGATTCTTTGATATTTGCAGTATATAAGTAGGTCCTGTGCATATTTATTTATACTAGATTTGATCATGCTAACCATGATTTTTCTGTTAATTTTTATCTTGGCAGATAATCTCAGAATACTCGAGATTATCATTTTTTTAGCATAGTTCAAGTGTTTGATATGTGACTAAGTACCAGAAAATGATATTTACATCTATCATTTTCAATTTAGGTGTCTCCTTTGAAACCCTCTTGCTTTTGATTCAATCAATATAGCTTTTCTGTTTTAATCTTAACCAATATGACACAACTGTGGGTTGAGTGTTTGCATAAAATTTTGCTGTGACAAGAATCTAAACTTTAAAGTGTTTAAAAGAATGTAGAGTGTATCCTAATTTGATAGTTTAAGCCAGTTCAAAATACACATCTGTTTATCTCTAGTTTAAACCCATATTTTACCCCAAACTAAATACTTATAAATAACCCAAATTTGCCTAGTACTCAATATAGGTTAGGCTAGACAACTGCTTAAATATATATATGTATTCCTTTTTCCAGGTTTTCATAACTAATAATTTAAGCATATTTTTTTTTCATATCTCAAACCATACTTCAGTACTCAAACCATTTACACATAACAGAACTCAACTCTAGCAACCAGTTTAACCAACACAGCAAAGTCATTACATAACAAGAAATTTAAAAACTCTATTTCCATGAATACATGCAGATATCTCATTCTATGCTCTTATTAAAACTAGCAAGCATGCTCATCCATTTTTCTCATTAGCCATAACCTTCCTTCCTACTTAAGTCTTGCAACCCCTGAAAGAGCATTTGTGGCTGCCTCAATTTGAAATGAGACACCCCATATGCCATTAGCAAACAAGGGTCAAATCAATGATCTGGTATGAGCAACAACAAAATATTCATAACATTAAGAAGATAGAAGATAAGCATAAATACTGGCTTTTTGCATATTCAATTCCTTTAATCATCTATTTTACTATGTTTCGGATAATTTTTGTACATGAATGATAACTTTATCAATCATTCATATACACATAAATAATTATGCAAACATGAACATTTAATAATTGCAGATACAAGCACTGGAACAACCATGGTTCCACTCCAACCAATTTTAAGAAAAGCTCAAGTTTCTATTTCTTCATTTATAGGTTGTATTATCCATTTAAAATTCCTAACCTCATCTGCTATCAAGGAATCACGGGGGCACATTGAAATGAACTAATTCACATCATTGCACAAAGATCTCAGGGCTTAAACAAACCATGTGCCAACTTGCCTACTTCAAATATAACAAGCATTCCAGCAGCCTTCTTGGTTTACCATCCCTAGTTTATTTACTAGTAGTTTTAGTTTAAATCCTACCATCAGATAGCTAAGTGGACATGTCACTGTAAACATGGAAACATCCATACATCTTACTAGCATAATTATCCAGAAAAAGCAGACAATCATTTACAGGGATGTGGTCAATAGATGTCTTGATCTCAAATAGAAATACAAGGATATTTTCAACTGAACAATAAAGACATGGCATGTTGAGTTATTTGAATTTGCTAGTTACTATTATTGAACCAAATTCAAGATCTAGCTTAACCATAATTTTTAACTTGTGGTTTTTTTTTATTTAATTAAGGGCTCAACACATATAGAATTTCTATTGCACCCCTAATATCTCTTTTTTTTAAGCCTCAGCACTTATACAAAGTATAATGCAGCTCATAATATTTTCTTTATTAAAATTTCCATGCCATAGATCCATAACAGTTGAGAGTATTCTTAGCTTTTCTGAATGCAGTAAAAAAAACAGTGGGTTACACATCAGAAGGAAACATCATAACATATCAAAAATCATCCAAAAACATCCATAATAAAAATCATGACAAATCAGAACCATCCAAAGAGCATTGATAAAATCATGTTCAACAAAACCAAGAAAATGCAAATAGCAATATAGAAATTTGGCTGCTTCATATCAAGTCTTAATGCCATGAATTTAGTGAGATCACTCACCTAAGTTCTTCCTTCCTTTGATCAAAAATCCCTATATGTTTCTCCTTCCCCTTTTTTTTCTTCTTTCTTTCTTATTTTTAAGCAACTCGGGTAAAATTATTTTTTGGTTATAACTGCCTATTTATATAAATGTTTTCCTCTAGGGTTTTACCAAGATAAAATTCCACTTTTGTCCTAGCTAACATCATGTATTTTGCATTTTATGTTTTCACATTTCCCTCCTTGATACCCCGGCTACCTTAGCCAATTATGGTTAGTACTCCTTTCTCTTTACTTTTTCCAGAAAATAGCTATTTTTGTATACTCACCCAAGTCATGATAAATGTGTGACTCGGTCATATTATATTTTTTTCTTTTATTCTTTTCCAGAAATCTTCCTTTCCATTTTTACCTACACTAACATATTGACTTGTATTATGTTTCATGTCATTTTTGATGCTATTCTTCTTGCTTAACTTTAACATTTTCTGCTCACAGAAAATATACCTGTGTATAGGTATATAAATATTTATTATTATTTTTTTATTTAATTTCCCCATGTTTCACAGAAAAATACATATAGGCATATATTTCATTTTTAACTTGGTTAGGCCTAAGTTAAAATCCAATGCTTTAAAATAAGAATTCACTTTCTTATTTTTAAATAAAACTTTTCTGTCTCCCTTTTTTTTCCATAAATTCTTGGATTTTCCCTGTGCCATTTCCAGTGTGCATATGCACACATATCCTTGCACATTATTTCATCCCAAAAATTCTACCATATTAAATCTAAATATTTCAAAATTTAAATTATCTCATTAAAATAATTTTTCACAAAATTTTGGGGTATTACATTCACCCCTCCTTTTAGGAATTGTGTCCTCACAATTTTTTTTCCTTTTCTAAAATCTATCAAACATATGCATAAGCAAACAAATTCAACCATAATAACCATACATATTAAATTCTCCAGAAATTAAAAAAAATTACCTTTAATCTGCAAAAAGTTTAGGATAATCCATCCTAATTTTGTCTTCTAACTCCCATGTACAATCATTAGGATCTAGACTCCACTGGACCTTCACTAGTTTCAAAGTTTTGCTTCTCAATTTCTTTTCTTCTTTAGCTAAAATCCCCACTGGTTCTTTCTCATAAACCAAATTAGGATTTATTTGAATTTGGGTAGGCTTTTCCAGAATTTCTTCTTTATCATGTATCCATCTTCTAAGTTGTGACACATGAAAAACATTATGCATTGCTTTCATTTCCTCTGGTTGTTCCAATTTGTATGCTAAAGAGCCTATTCTTTCCAGAATTTTATAGGGTCCAACATACCTTGGTGTGAGTTTTCCTTGCTTGCCAAATCTCAAGACCTTTTTCATAGGTGAAACCTTGATGAAAACAAAGTCTCCGACTCCATATTCCACCTGCTTTCTCTTCATGTCTGCAAACTTCTGCCTGTCTTGAGCTGCTGCCATCCTTTTTCTTATTAGCCCAATTTTCTCTATAGTCTCTTTTACATATTCAGGCCCTAGAACAGCCATCTCTCCTGTCTCTACCCAACATACAGGTGATAAACATGGCTTGCCATATAAGGCTTCAAATGGAGCCATCCCTATGGTGCTTTGATAGCTGTTATTGTATGTAAACTAAGCTATATGATCCTCCCAGTTGCCTCCAAAATCCAATGCACATTCTCTCAATAAGTCTTCTAGAACTTTGTTCACCACCTCAGTTTGTCCATCTGATTGTGGATGGTAGGCAGTGCTTAAGCATAATTCACTCCCCATGGCTTCTTGAAAACTTTTCCAGAATCTTGAGGTGAAGATGGTATCCCTATCACTCACAATGGTTTTGGGAATGCCATGCAATCTTACCACCTCCTTCATAAATACTTGTGCTAATTTTGGTGCATTCCTTTCTGATTTGACTGGAATGAAATGTGCCACTTTAGTTATCCTATCTACTATCACCCATATACTTGTGTTTCCTCTTTTAGATCTAGGCAGTTCATCTATGAAATCCATAGATATATCTTCCCATTTCCACTGTGGTATGCTAAGAGGTTGTAACAACCCTGATGGTCTTTGTGTTTCTGCCTTAACTTGTTGGCAAGTCATACACCTTGCAACATGTTTGGCTACATCTGACTTCATTCCCTTCCACCAAAAAATTCTTTTTAAATTTTGATACATCTTTGTACTGCCTGGGTGTATGGAGTACTTACTCCTATGATATTCATTCAATATTTCCTCCTTCAACTCCATGTTTTCTGGAACACATATTCTATCCTAGTTTCTATAATAACCATTTTTATCAATATGGTAATTTGTCACTTCTTCCCCTTTTGATATGAGAATTTTCTTCTCAACTATAATAGGGTCTTGGTCTTGCATTTTACTTACCATCAAAATTAATTCAGATTGAAGTGTCATCAAGCTCAACTTCCCTCTATTTTCCTGTGCACCATGCACATGTACATCCATGTGCACACAGCCATTCTCCCCAATTTCTAATTCAGCAAGCAAAGACAAGTCCTTAAACTCTTCTATCATCATCATAGCTAGCTTAGCATGTTTTCTACTTAGAGCATCAGCAACTTTGTTTGCTTTACCTGGTGTATAGAGTATGTCTAAGTCATAGGCAGCTAGAAACTCCACCCACCTATGTTGCCTCATGTTTAAATCTTTCTGTGAGAATAGATATTTCAGTTCCTTATGATCAGTGTACAAAATAAATTTGGCACCTAATAAGTAATGTCTCCAAAGCTTCAAGGCATACACTACTACTGCTAGTTCAAGATCATGGGTTGCATACCTAGTTTCATGTGGCTTTAATTGCCTAGATGCATAGGCTATTACTTGGTCTTGTTGCATCAACACAGCCCCTAGCCCAGAGCCACTTGCATCACTATACACAATTAATCCCTCATTTCCTTCAGGTACTCTCAACACTGGTGAATTAACTAAGGCTTCTTTTATCTTGATAAAAGCTTGCTCACATTTTTCAGTCCACACAAAGGCCTGATTCTTTCTAGTTAAATTTGTAAGTGGTGATGACATTTTAGAAAAATCTTTTATAAATCTCCTATAATATCCTGCCATCCCCATAAATGATCTAACCTCACTCACTGTGCTTGGTCTTTTCCATGCTTGAATTGCTACAACCTTATTGGGGTTCACTGAAATTCCTTTTGCAAAAATGACATGGCCAAGGAAATGTACTTCCTCTTTCCAAAATGCACATTTTGAAAAATTTTCCTTTAAATCTTTTTCCCCCAATCTAGACAAAACCAGATGCAAATGACTTTTATGCTCTTCTACTATTTTGGAATAAACCAAAATATCATCAATAAAAATCAGCACAAACTTGTCTAAATAATCTTTGAATATTCTATTCATTAAATCTACAAAATATGAAGGGGCATTTGTCAGCCCAAATGGCATAACTAGAAACTCATACAAACCATATCTGGTGTTAAATGCAGTGTACTTAACACTTGAGTCCTCAACCTTCATCTGATGGAACCCAGATGCTAAGTCTAACCTAGAAAATATTTTAGCTCCACTGAGTTGATCAAAGAGATCATCAATTCTAGGCAATGGATATTTGTTCTTAATAGTAACTTTATTTAGCTCTCTGTAATCTATACACATTCTCAAAGTACCATCATGTTTTCTTACAAACACTACTGGAGCACCCCAGCATGAATTGCTTGGCCTTATAAATCCTTTGCTTTCTAGTTCTTCTAACTGATTTTTCAATTCTTTTAGTTCACATGGCCTCATTCTAGTGGGTTTCTTTATTATTGGGCTTGCTCCGGGAATAAGATTGATTTGAAACTCTACTGGTCTATGGTGTGGAACACCCTTAACCTCCCCAAACACATCCAAGTATTCATTGACTATGGGAATTTCTTCAATAGTAAGTTCACTGAAATCTTTTTCCAAGTCAATTAAGTGATATAATTTTCTTTCTTTAGCTACTTCACATAAAATTATGATTCTCTGGCCTCTAAGATTTTGCAATGATATGGTGGATGAATCTAAGTTAATTATGGCTTTAAATTGCCTTAACCAGTCTACCCCCAATATAACACCAATATTTGGGTAGTTTAAAACATATAAATTGGAAATAAAGGTATCTCCTCCTATGTTTAATTCCACATCCACACAAATCATATCTAAAACACTAGAACTCCCCAGTGGACTTTGTATAAGCAATGGAGTTTCAACCAATATGCAATTCAATTTAATCATTTTAACTAGTTCATAAGAAATCAAAGAGTGAGTTGCCCCAGTATCATACACTACTGCTATGGGTATGGTACAAATAAGTAATGTACCTTCCACTTGGCTATGATTTTCAGCATTAGTTTCCACTGTAGATTTGCTTTTGCCCTCCAGATTTGCTAACTTCCCTTGTTGCTTGTACTCAGGACAGTTCCTCTTCATATGCCCCTCTTTCCCACATAGGTAGCATTTGAAGGCTCCTCCTTTTAACTATGGGCACCTTGGTTTGATGTGTCCTTCCTTTCCACAATGATGGCAGACCAATTTCTTCTTAGCATCATTAGCCTTGGTGTCATTGGCCTTCTTGTTGTCTGTCTCCTCCTTCTTTTTATCATAAGGGTGGTATCTTCCCTTATTTTTCTTGTTATTTTGGTTCTTAAAATTCCTGTACTTCTCTCTTTCCTTGTCATGCTGCTCCAATTTTAAAGCCAGATCTATTACTTGATCAAAAGTCCTGTCAGCATAAGGTAACATGGCTCTGCTAAGTCCTGGGTTCAAACCTTTAATGTACCTATCATTTTTGGATGCTTCATTTGCCACTAGCATTGCTCCATATTTGGATAACCCCTCAAACTTTTGAGTATACTCAGTGACATTCAGAGTTCCTTGCCTGAGTCTAATAAATTCTTCGAGTAAAGTGGTCTTAGCTGATGTTGGTACAAATCTTGCCTCCAACATCTCCTTGAATTGATTCCAAGTGATTTCATTTTCAATTCTCCCAGCTATGATCACCTCCCACCAGCCTAAAGCTACTCCTTTCAGCCGTCTTGAAGCCACTTGCCTCTTCCTCTGATCATCAAGCTGCATGTCATTGAAAATCCTATCCAATGTTCTCAACCATGCTTGAATTTCCATCACATTCTCAGTCCCTACAAAACTCTTACCTCCCAAGTTTGTATAAGCCTTTAATTGTTTTGAAAGTTCCTCATGTGGATTCTCAGGCCTATGCCCAATTCCATCCCTTAAAACCCTTACAAACTCTTGCATATCAAGCATTTGTGGTGCACTTGTTCCTGCTTGATGTGATCCCCTTCCTACCATGGTTTGCTAACCAAGTTATGGGCAAATAGTATTAGTATACTGTGAGTGTTTTCTATAGTTAATATTTTCCTATCTAAATTATTTCATCCAAAACAAACAGATATAATACATTTCTATAGTATTCAACAATCAATGCAACCATTTGCTCTGATACCAAATGAAATGACCCTCTAGATTTTACCTTAATTTTAATGGGAAATTTTTTTTACATTTACAATTCAATTTAATTCTCATAGTCATTTTCTTTTCAAACAATTTGTCCAGGATTTTAAAATTCCTACTAATATAAATATATCAGTTTAATCATAAAAACACTACAACAAAATATGATATTAATAACGCTATTTAATAACGCGTTATTCTGAAGCGTTATTATTGACCCTTAATTATCTAGTTACCGGATGATTTTTGTTCTCCCTACAGGTGTAATGTGCGCATCTCCCTTCCCCTTCACATGTAACACTGCCCCAAAACATCTCCCTCCAACTTCCCAAATTATTTTCCCTCTCCCTCCAAAACGCGCGCATCTCCCTCCTCCAAATTACGTTAGCGATTCGAAGACTCCAAAACGCGCGCAGCTCCCTCCTCCAAATTACGTTAGCGATTCAAAGAAAGCAGAAACCCTCTCAAGTTTTGTCGAAGAAAGCAAACTCCTTCGATTTCGAAGCTAGGGCTTTGCGTGTAGCTCCGATCTGTCGAAGCTAGGGCTTTGCGTGTAGCTCCGATCTGTCGAAGCTAGGGCTTCGCGTTTTGGATATAATCTTCGATTTTGATTCTGGTAAGCGATATAATCTTCGATTCTGGAATACTCTCTGTCATACAACTCTCTTCTCTAGATCTAACATTTATGTTACAAAATCACTCAAATCTCGCTCATGGTGCCAAATTTTATTCTATCAAATTATGTAATTTTGATCAGTAATTCTCTGCAACTTCGAAGGTTCCAAGCAATTAAGTGAAATCACAACACCATCGCAAAAGGAGATTTGGAGACTGGCGGCCTGAAAGACAATCCGCTGTTGAGATCGAACAGTGAGGATGACATCGAGGGTTTGGTCAATACATTTCATGTTAGGCAAGCTAACTGTATCGACTCTATGGTGATCAGTGCTCCGCTCGATAGTCCATGATAGTTTACATCTCCTCGCATATTTACTCTTCAAGTTAGGATTTTGATGATTATTTTGATTAATTATCTACTTGATCGTTTCTTTATCGGCTTGAGTAGTTTTATAATCTGAATATTAGCATGGAAGTATACAAGTGGCTATACTAGATGAATAGTTTGTGTTTCTACCCAGTTCTTTGAGTTTTTGTTTAGAGATGGAAACAAGATTGAAATATGCACCGTGATACAAGGATAATATTCAAACTTGAAATATGCATTGTGATGCATGTAAAAATTATTGATAGCCACACTATTCATCCACCTTTACCGTCAATCTTTAGCTTTGGCTATTTGAACCCCTACAAAAGTTTCCATTAAAATGTATCTCTAGTCTAGAAATAGTTTTGGATGACTTCCAGAATTTGATTGCCAAGTTGCACTATTAGCATCACATTTCCAACATATACAAACATGTCTTGAATTTGGAAACATGTCATCATGGCTAATGACAGAGAACGCTAGGAGGGAATAGTTTTTAATGCTTGCTATTTTTCCCTGGTTCTGTATATCAAAAACTGCTGCTCAGTTGTTAATTCAATTTACTATAGCATTATTATGTTGTTAATGTAATGATATTTGGCACTGTCTTTTGCTTTTAATAGGATTCAAGGAATAAAGAACAAGTAGAGTCAACATGCTTATATGAAATAGTCATTCATCTTGAAATTCATGTCAAAAAACTCATTGGCTAAGTATCATTGAGTGTCTCAATAAACATCTCGAAACCCTGCAAGAAAATCATGTGAGCATTTTTCCATTTCAATTGGAAAATTGGTCTTTTTGTTCCTTTTTAGGTCTTCAAAGTTAATTCTTTTACTTGTGGTATATATGTTAGGCGCCTCAAATTATAATTCAGAACTGTCATATTTTCTCATTCATCAATATGCAACTCTTCAATAGGTGATTATTCTACTACTTTTTTTGTTTTGTTTTTAATCATAATTTGATTATCAATCGCCCACATTTCAAATTTACCCTTTCTATAGCCTATTATTGCGTCGTGAATGCTGTTCATTTAGCAATGGAGAATATGTGAAATCCGTGGTTTGGCTTAACTTGAACTATGGTGTGCAAAGGAAAAAACAAGAGCACTTTTTAATGTCTTTTTTATTTGCATGTTCTTTATCCTTATATTACTTCAGAGTTCTAATTTGGCGAACATTTTCTCCACTAGCATGCAGGCTCATCATGGGATGAACTTATGCATACGAGACAAGCTTTTGGCTTCTTGGTTAGTATTTGTGTCTGCATCTCATCACGTGATCTATAGATTGGATAAAACATAGAGATTTAATTTGGAAGTGCTAATTTTAGTATAGCTTGATGGTTAGCTTTTTAAATACAATATTTAACAACTTTTTTCCTATTATTTTTCATTTGCAAAGTAGGTGTCAGTATAAACGCCAAGTTGTACTATGTTATATAATTCTAATTGTGAAAATTAATCTTTATTTCGTCACTGCTAAGAGAGATTTAAAATTTAAATTTCAATATGTTAGTCAAAAGAATTTCCTTGATCTTCATAAAGGGTATAGCTAGATTGGTATGGAACGATGAAAGGTTAAAAAAGAAATGAATTTGAAAAAATTGGTAAAGGTAGCAGGGATATTTCCAAAAGTTTTAGTCCTATACTTGCTCCATCAGCAAACATTTTAAAACATAGACAATCCACTTTAATGAATGATAGAAAAAAATAATAAAGTAGCAACAGAAAAAAGCAGAAACTATTGTCTAATCTGTAATGCACTTTAAAACATCATTTCTTTTGTGATCATCACGATACTATTCAGCTACATAGCCATATAAACAAAGATTCTAAATGATTAGATCCAATCTGCCTCCATCTGCCTATGTAGGGCATTCATTGCTAGTTGATGCTGGAAAGTAGCGCGTTCAAGCTTCGCATCTGCCATGGTTGTCTTTGCCTCAGCCAATTGAATTGCTCGGTGTGCCCGTTCCATGACCGATTCTGCGTGTTCTCCAACCAGACCTCCCTGCATTGCCAGATCAAGCCTGGCCAACTCCTTTTCTAGTACATGATGGGCGGTCTTTGATGATGCTAAAGCCGCTTTTAATACCTGTTCTTTTTTTGCTGCTTCTTGGCAAAGGATTCTGTGTTCTCTCAAGCTTTCCTTGCTTTTAGCCAGGTAGTCACACTTGTTACACTCATGCTTTCCATCCTATAGTTGCAAATGATCAGGGTCATTAACCCTTTATGGTGCTTGATTTTTATTGTGTGTTTCTATTTTTTAATGATTAGCAACTTCATTATTTTTTTCTTTTTTCAACTTACCGACTGCAAATTCAAGAACAAACAATAAATGCAAGTTAATGGATTTATCGGGAAATGGGAAAGTAGTTGCTGTTAAAATGAAAAGATTTGTATGATTATTAACTAGTAATGACTAATAAGTTACTGTTAAAATGAAAAGATTTTGTTGTTTTACTTCATACACAACTAGAATTTTCGAATTCATACATACGATATCACATTTGACGCGTTCATAGTTCATACAATGTTGATATGTATATGCTTATAATGTATATGTATATAAGGTCGGCAATTTGACATATTAGAATTCTTTGTCATTGTTTACTTTTGTAATTTGAAGAACTTTGCTGAACACTGTTTTATGTTACTATTTGCATTGGTAAATGGACTATGTTTTTCTTTACTGAGAATATTTTTTGTAACAGATATGAAATTGTTTTTTTTTACATAAATTTCAATGCATGGATGTTTAGGTTCATTGAAAACTATTGACTAAGACAATCCCTTTTCCATATTGACTTTGCAGTGTTTTGTGTTTCTACCATACATGTATTTGCACCGAAGCATTGAGTTGAAAGTGAAAGAGGTATGTTGTGCATGCTTACATGTTTTGTTACTTATTCTTTTCCATCTAGTTTCCTTTTGGTTTGTTTCACCTTTAGTAGAACCGTTAGTTTACTTATAAAACCAAAAAATTATAGAGACTATTTTTTCTAGCTTTGTACATAGTCATAACCTACAATCAATCTATACTAATCTATCTTTTATTATTGTATTTCAGTTCTCCTTTGATAAGGTAAGAAAATACAATAATTATGTTACCATAACATCAAGTTAAACTCATTCACTTATGTCTTTACATATTTTGGGTGAATTAAAGCCCGATACTTGCTTTAAGTGTATTTTGCATAATGTAGAATTTTGAAGCCACGAGAATGTTTTAAAGTGTATTGAAGCTGTACCTATTATTTGCTTATTTTTCCTTATGAAAAATGAGAAACCTTCACCTTAGATTTTTGCTGGTATGCACAGTCCCAAGCTTAAGAATTCACTTGTGCAACATTACGTAAAATTATATTAGGTCAGTTTTGTCCTTTTTATTTTGACATGATATATGTTACGTGTGCAATCCTTGGTTTATCATTTTTGAATTCATTAAAAGCAGGTCTCATAATTGCTCGTGATCTGTATACATTCATTACTTTGAAATATGGACTGAGTTACCAACTCTTGTTTTAAACACACTTATCAAATATTATTATTTTGGGCCTGGACATTCATATTTGTGTGGACATCCACGTTAAGGCTCCTTTACACATTCATCCACTCTTCGAGGACTCAATATATTTATTTAGCCGCATAACATCTGCTTGTGGTGGTTTCTTGGCTATTTCAAATGCTGGAGTTCCATTGAACTGCTCTATTACCGGGATTGTAGTGGTCATGGTTTTGGATACTAAATATCGAAGGAGATGATACCCCACTCATTCTTTCAGATATTACTAGTTCAAAAGTTGCATCAGGCAATAAGTATTTTGTGGTCAGAATTTGAATTTTTCAATGTTAGGTTCTCTTCCTTCTCAGGCCAAGTTAATAATAAAAAGATACATTATTTGGAAAACTTGATAATAATTTAGAAAAAATATGAACAATTAATTGTAGGTTGTTGGTGATGAGAATGTTCGCACAATAATTTATTAAAAAAATTTATATTATATTTTTTGGAATTACCTTTGTCAAACACATGCGATTTGGTTTTGTTTTTATAAATTTTTTATGACATCAGTTTTTATCTATGCTCGAATATTTAGGATGCACGTATATGATTCATTTATATGATGCACATGCAAGACGTGGCAAAACACACACTGTATTCACCTAAGTCGCCATGTCACCTTATTCAGTATGTTTGAATTGTGAGAGATATAAGTATATATACAATTCGTCAACTTCTATAACCAAGAACCATCCATATGTTTCTTAAATTTCTTCAAAATATCCTGGTTGTGTAGATTTTCCAATAACTATCAAATACAACCAAATATTCCTTGCTGTGGTTACATAATCTGACATGTCTGTATTATCATTTATGTCAGGTACCTCATCTTCAACTATATCTACAGAGGTCTCAACTATTATCATCATTTAAGATTTCATTAAGCAAGTTGTCATTCAGAAAATTCAATGAATTCGGTTCTTCAGTACTATTATTTTGATAGGAGCATTCAGGTTAGTCATGCAATGAACCTATATTGTCCTTTTTTGCATTACTTTGCCATATATCATTGAACTTGTTTTCATTTTTGTCTTTCTGTTGTGCATTGTCTCCATCAAGCTTGTCTATAATTTTAGGAATCCACTTTGCTTTAACTTGTTCAGATTGTATATGAGTCCCTAATCCCTATAGCCGAAGAGCTTACATGTGGAACATTTAGGTGGTATATATAATCATAAGGTACCATGAACTCAATTTGGATTTAGTGTCACTAAAAACTAAAAACTAAAATGCACAAATAATCATACTTCAATTTTTGGCAATAACTTCTCTATTTTATTTTGACTAATTAAATTAAATATTTGCACATGTACTGGACATGTTGAGGCGCAAGTTTATTATATAAATAACTTCAAGCAAAAAAATGAATTGTATTGAGATAATTAAGTAAACATATGTCAACTTGGCTTCCCTTACTAAATTTTCGAATCTGTAAGTTTCACATCTGGAACTGAAATGTTAAGCGATACAATTCAGTGCTTGCTAAGAGTTTTCCTTTCATAAACATCTTCTTAATGTACAACCATCATTAGAATTAATTTTACAAGTACACAAACACACATAATCGTCATTTACTATAATGAATGAAGATATGATGCAGAAAATGTTTTTTTCCTCGTAAAACCTAAAAATGAAACACCTGTACTGATTTATTAGGAGTACGGATTAAACCGCCCTTTTTTCTGAATTTGGAATGTTGATGTATGCTTCATGTTGGAGTTATGAGAGTGTTCACAGTATAAATTGAACTATGTATTTTTTATAAACAACACTCATTTATGTATCGTATCGAAGGGATAATAATACATAAATTATGTATCATATCACAGTTTTATATAATTATTTTCAAATTGTTCTGAATTTTCAAGAAGTACTACCAATGACCGAAGACATGCATGAAGAAAAAATTTGAGCAGTTCAATTTCTTAGTGATGCATGTGGTACTTGTAGACGTTAACTTTGAACTATGTTGTCTTTTGTTATCATGAATATGTATTGAATTTGGTAACTCATGTATTGAACTTATTTTTTGTCAGTTGATACTTTATTTTGTTATCATGAATATGCGTTACATTTGTTGATTATTATATTTTTTCGTTTATACATTGTTTGAATTGTTATCTATTTAAAGAAGATTCATTTTGATTGTTATTATTAAAATGTAATAGTGGGGTACATCAAATATATAGTAAAATAAAGCATAGCTCCTAAAAAGCGTTATAACTATATGACATAAGTGCTATAAAAAGATAATGCAATGTATGAGGTTACTGTCAAAGATAGCGCATTATTGTATCTGCACATTTTATAGCGGTATATATATGTTGTAAATGGATGTAGAATACACTATAAACATGTTGATATATAGCGGGAAATAGGCACTATAGAATAACTATTTTATAGCGGCTATACTATGCTATGAAATCATGCTCTTTTATAGCGGTTTTTGTGTGTGTTATAAATGTGCAATTCTTTTTTATAACATGTCGATATACAGCGTTTATCAAACCGCTATAGTTGTGTTTAATAGCGGCTATATGCCGCTATAAAAGACTGTTTTTCTTGTAGTGAAATATACATATACATATGATGATGTATATGTCCCTCTTGTTTAAATCAGAGTATATATATTTTTAAATTTTGTAAACAAGAGCAAGTTCTGTTTGATTTGAATTTGAATTAATCTACTCATAATTAAATTCCCAGATTCTTTGATATTTGCAGTATATAAGTAGGTCCTGTGCATATTTATTTATACTAGATTTGATCATGCTAACCATGATTTTTCTGTTAATTTTTATCTTGGCAGATAATCTCAGAATACTCGAGATTATCATTTTTTTTAGCATAGTTCAAATGTTTGATATGTGACTAAGTACCAGAAAATGATATTTACATCTATCATTTTCAATTTAGGTGTCTCCTTTGAAACCCTCTTGCTTTTGATTCAATCAATATAGCTTTTCTGTTTTAATCTTAACCAATATGACACAACTGTGGGTTGAGTGTTTGCATAAAATTTTGCTGTGAAGAATCTAAACTTTAAAGTGTTTAAAAGAATGTAGAGTGTCTCTTAATTTGATAGTTCAAGCCAGTTCAAAATACACATCTGTTTATCTCTAGTTTAAACCCATATTTTACCCCAAACTCAATACTTATAAATAACCCAAATTTGCCTAGTACTCAATATAGGTTAGGCTAGACAACTGCTTAAATATATATATGTATTCCTTTTTCCAGGTTTTCATAACTAATAATTTAAGCATATTTTTTTTTCATATCTCAAACCATACTTCAGTACTCAAACCATTTACACATAACAGAACTCAACTCTAGCAACCAGTTTAACCAACACGGCAAAGTCATTACATAACAAGAAATTTAAAAACTCTATTTCCATGAATACATGCAGATATCTCATTCTATGCTCTTATTAAAACTAGCAAGCATGCTCATCCATTTTTCTCATTAGCCATAACCTTCCTTCCTACTTAAGTCTTGCAACCCCAGAAAGAGCATTTGTGGCTGCCTCAATTTAAAATGAGACACCCCCATATGCCATGAGCAAACAAGGGTCAGATCAATGATCTGGTATGAGCAACAACAAAATATTCATAACATTAAGCAGATAGAAGATAAGCATAAATACTGGCTTTTTGCATATTCAATTCCTTTAATCATCTGTTTTACTATGTTTCGGATAATTTTTATACATAAATGATAACTTTATCAATCATTCATATACACATAAATAATTATGCAAACATGAACATTTAATAATTGCAGATAGAAGCACTGGAACAACCATGGTTCCACTCCAACCAATTTTAAGAAAAGCTCAAGTTTCTATTTCTTCATTTATAGGTTGTATTATCCATTTAAAATTCCTAACCTCATCTGCTATCAAGGAATCACGGGGGCACATTGCAATGAACTAATTCACATCATTGCACAAAGATCTCAGGGCTTAAACAAACCATGTGCCAACTTGCCTACTTCAAATATAACAAGCATTCCAGCAGCCTTCTTGGTTTACCATCCCTAGTTTATTTACTAGTAGTTTTAGTTTAAATCCTACCATCAGATAGCTAAGTGGACATGTCACTGTAAACATGGAAACATCCATACATCTTACTAGCATAATTTTCCAGATATAAGCAGACAATCATTTACAGGGATGTGGTCAATAGATGTCTTGATCTCAAATAGAAATACAAGGATATTTTCAACTGAACAATAAAGACATGGCATGTTGAGTTATTTGAATTTGCTAGTTACTATGATTGAACCAGATTCAAGATCTAGCTTAACCATAATTTTTAACTTGTGGTTTTTTTTTAATTTAATTAAGGGCTCAGCACATATGGAATTTCTATTGCACCCCTAATATCTCTTTTTTTTAAGCCTCAGCACTTATACAAAGTATAATGCAGCTCATAATATTTTCTTTATTAAAATTTCCATGCCATAGATCCATAACAGTTGAGAGTATTCTTAGCTTTTCTTCATGCAGTAAAAAAAACGGTGGGTTACACATCAGAAGGAAACATCATAACAGATCAAAAATCATCCAAAAACATCCATAATAAAAATCATGACAGATCAGAACCATCCAAAGAGCATTGATAAAATCATGTTCAACAAAACCAAGAAAATGCAAATAGCAATATAGAAATTTGGCTTCTTCATATCAAGTCTTAATGCCATGAATTTAGTGAGATCACTCACCTAAGTTCTTCCTTCCTTTGATCAAAAATCCCTATATGTTTCTCCTTCCCCTTTTTTCTTCTTTTTTCTTTCTTATTTTTAAGCAACTCGGGTAAAATGATTTTCTTGTTATAACTGCCTATTTATATAAATGTTTTCCTCTAGGGTTTTACCAAGATAAAATTCCACTTTTGTCCTAGCTAACATCATGTATTTTGCATTTTATGTTTTCACATTTCCCTCCTTGATACCCCGGCTACCTTAACCAATTATGGTCAGTACTCCTTTCTCTTTACTTTTTCCAGAAAATAGCTATTTTTGTATACTCACCCAAGTCATGATAAATGTGTGACTCAGTCATATTATTTTTTTTTTCTTTTATTCTTTTCCAGAAATCTTCCTTTCCATTTTTACCTACACTAACATATTGACTTGTATTATATTTCATGTCATTTTTGATGCTATTTCTTCTTGCTTAACTTTAACATTTTCTGCTCACAGAAAATATACATGTGTATAGGTATATAAATATTTATTATTATTTTTTATTTAGTTTCCCCATGTTTCACAGAAAAATACATATAGGCATATATTTCATTTTTAACTTGGTTAGGCCTAAGTTAAAATCCAATGCTTTAAATAAGAATTCACTTTCTTATTTTTAAATAAAACTTTTCTGTCTCCCTTTTTTTTCCACAAATTCTTGGATTTTCCCTGTGCCATTTCCAGTGTGCATATGCACACATATCCTTGCACATTATTTAATCCCAAAAATTCTACCATATTAAATCTAAATATTTCAAAATTTAAATTATCTCATTAAAATAATTTTTCACAAAATTTGGGGGTATTGCAAAGATGCATATAATTTTTGAAGCCTTGGAGTTATGGGTAAGTAATGCATACGCTTGTACGGAACTTCCTTCCCCTTCTTTTTTCTTGGTTTGTATCTCTCCTGATTACAAATTTTACAATTTCTAAGGTTTGCTTCTTCTTTCCAAAACAACATGCAGCCTTTTAAACATGTATCTATTTTCTGATAAGGTAAACCAAAAGCCGACATAAGTTTTTTAACTTCATAGTGATTTTCACACATTAGATTATCGGGCGGCATATGTTTTTTTGCAGCTTCAACAACAGCCGTAAACCCAGCTTCAGTGATGTTGTATTTTGACTTCATCGCAATGTATTCTGCGATTACTGACAGTTGAGTGCCGCTTTTACAACCATCCCAAATAGGTTTTTTAGCAGCATCTAGTAAATCATAAAAAAATTTGCTTCAATATTTGGTTCTTCAACATTTCCATCTTCGTCGTCAACTTCAACCATATGAAACATTGATCGTGCTGCATCTTCGACCATATTTTATATACGGGTCATCGTATCTATTTCGTTAACGACACTTTCAGACTCTACAGAAGTATTTGCTACAACTTCTCCATGCCGATCCCAAACATAATACTCGGGTACGAAACCATTTTGGCACAAATGAACTTTCACAATATCTGGTAACAAATACTTCAAATGTCTACACCTACTACACGGACGACGAATTTCTGGATCGTTTCCGTTATTACTTAAAAGCGAATTCAACAAATACGTTTATACCATTATAAAAATCTTCTTTTATTGAGCCCCTCAGTCCTTTTCTTTGGTACATCCATCTCCTCCGATCAACAAAATAATCAATCATTTTTCCTATTTGAGAAAATGAGAAGTTCAAAATTTAATATTTATTTTCAAGAATACAAATTCGAAAAAGATTATTTTCATGGTCGTATAATATTTGAATTTAAAGAACTACTTCACAAATTTAAAAATATTTTCAAATAGGGCACATTTTATTTTTTAACGTATCAATACAAAAAATTGTACAAAAATATTTTTTTTCCATGGTCAGGCATCCTACTTCCCATTACAAACACAGGAAGCATTTACATTTCGTATATTACTTCGTCTCAAACGATTCAACAAAATTTCGGCAGCATTTCCCTTTTGTTCCCTGCATTGTACACAATGCGTGTACGCAGAAAACAAAAAAGAAAAGTTAGGCCGAAATTTTATGAACCGTTTGAGACGAAGTAGTATACAAAATGTAAATGCTTACTGTGTTCATAACTTGTCCAATACATGGACAAATCCAACAAACATTGTACCAGATGAATATAAATGATCGTTTTTCGAAAAAAAACGACTATTTATACAACGAACATGTACAACACTAGTCAGACGGGGCCAAAAATTCTCTAAGAGACATTTGTCAATTAGATGTGCGCATTTTACGAAAAAATACAGTTTTACTAACTGTTCACATTTACAAAAATATATGTTAATTTAACACATTTATTCGACGTATTACATCAACTTAAGGCTCGTTCGACACATTTTTTGTTGTTGCATAAGTCAATACGTGCACAATATAATATTCCTAGCTCGTGCATTCATTTTATCTTATTCCAACTATATGATAGCAGCGCTACACACATATACAATCGTAGAATCAAGGCATACATAACGATTTATATATACACGAACAACCACAAATTACATGTTTTTCACAGTTTCACGATAAAAGATGAAATATGAATACTGTTAATGGTAAAAAGTGAACGCTAACACCCGGTGTGTGTAATAAGATCGTGAAAGCACCACCCGTGTGACGGGAACAGAAATTAAGCAGGAAAATAGCAGAAATGCAGTAAATGAACAACAGGTTTATAGTGGTTCGGCCCGTAATTGAGCCTACATCCACTTTATAGTCTCTTATTGCTGATTCGGTTACAATTTGATACAAATCTCTTCAGGAAACAGTACAATTCGATCACAAGAAACAATCTAGACTACTAGCTCAATCTTCGACGGTGAAACTCGATGATTCCATGTCGGATGTGAGGAATTTCTCTCGAAGCTTGTTGTAGTGTCGCGAAGGCTTGAAGGATCCTTGATTCCTGAATGAATGAAGAGTTCGACGGAGTAACAGCGCTGTAGAAATGATTTGCCAAAAGTCCCCCCAATGTTGGAAGTGATGGGGTATTTATAGGAGCAGATTTCTGAGCTTTCAATTTGGCCAAGTCATGAGTCGTGACCGACTCATGGTAAGTCGTGACTCGTATTCGACTTATGATGTCTCGTGGGCGCCTTATGGTCCATCTTGCGGCTCAGTTGGAATAGAAGTGCTAAGTCGTAGTCGACTCATCAGATCAAAGTAGCACATGCCAGGGCCTTGGATTCCAGTTTGATAGCCCTTAAGTCGTAAACTTGATGAGTCGTAAGACTTCCTGAGTCGTCAGTTCTCATGAGTCGTAAGAGTGATGAGTCGTAAGAGTGATGAGTCGTAGGACCTCATGAGTCGTCAGTTCTCATGAGTCGTAAATCTCCATGACTCGTTGAACCTGATGAGTCGTAAGACCATGAGTCGTAGAAAGCTTGTCTCGTTGAGTCGTGAAGCTCTTAAGCCGTAGGCCACTTATAGCCAATCATGAGTCGTTGACGACTTATAGCAAACCATGAGTCGTAGACGACTTAAGGCCTTCCAGATAGTTAGGTCGCTAGGCCAGTTAAGTCGCTGAGTCTCTTAAGTCATAGAAGAGTTAACTTGATGAGTCGTAGCATGTTAAGTCGAAACCTTCTCAAGTCATAGAGCCTTTAACTCGTTGAGTAGTTAAGTCGCGAAGTTCCCCTAGGTCGCAAGCTTCTTAACCCGGTAGGTCGTAGGTCGTTCAAGCTGTAGATTCCTTCTTAGCAACTAAGTCGTGAGTCGTTGAGTACACAGGCTTTAAGCTTTTTAACTCGTAAGTCGTTGCTAAAAGGGAGTTAACATTTGCCCCTCGAAGTATACGTCTTAAGTCGTAAGTCGTGTGCTTCGATTTCCTTTGCTCGCTTCTTGATGAGTGCGCTAGATCGCGAATGAATTAAGATGAGTCGTAGGTCGCGAACGACTTAGTATAAGTCGTAAGTCGGATGTGTCGATTCATCTTTCACTGTCCCAGGGCATATATAGCTTCAGTCGTTCCTTATTTTCCTTCACCTGTTCTTATCATCTTATTCTGCCTTTTGCAAGCATTCGAGCTCTCTTAAGACGAATTCAAATACTCGATCGCCAGTTATCCCCATCGTTATATTGCGTAAGTGAACTTGATTATTCAATCCCTGACTATAACTGAATTATGAATCCCATTTTCGCCATCGCCCCCCTTTCCTCACGCCGTACTTCTCTGCAATCCTTGTTTCAATCGATCATTGATGGATTCTGGATGATTTGTCTTAGCCTTGGACAGTTTTGTGTGAACAAGGCGATGGATTGCGGTGATTCAGTTTGACCGATTTGTGATGGAAAATCATTACACTAGGTGTATGGCGATTTCGAGATGATTGAATGCATTGAGGGGACGAGAGTTTTGGTTGAAGGAGAGGCTAATGGGTTAACGGGTTAGGAGTTCGGCGAATCGATGTACTGGGGAGAATGAACTAACACCTTTGAACAGAAACCGCGACTTAATTTTCGACGACCTTAAGTAGGTCGTAGGTCGTAGGTCGGTAACGACCTAGGACATTGCATTTTTGCATCCAGGCTTGAAACTTTTCTTTGCAGTGCAACTTAAGGACTGACGACTTGATTTAGCTCGTAGCTTGCCCCTTAGGTCGTGAACGAGTTAACACTTAAGGTTTAATCTTGCAAGCACATCTGAATGACTAGGTCGTGGATGAGATAGCCCTTAACTCGTAACTCGTGAACCCATCCGAACGACTTAATAACTTGAACTCTATGACTTCGAATTCTTGGACTTGAATGATCTGACTTAAGAGAACATGCTTTGAACATCTTGACTCGCCTAATACGACCTAAAAGTTCCGACTCATGATAGGTCGTTTAACGACTTAAGACTTAGATGACTTTGCACAGAAGTTGGCTGAACTCTTGAATTTGAACTGTGTTGTGTTACCTCTCACACTGTCTTGACTTTAATGCTAATAACCTGCTTAACACAACATTCACAGAATACTGGGACGAATATACTGCCACTGACTGCCCACATCGAATGACAGATTAGTTGATAAAGAGAAAATTAAATTAAATGAACTGTATGAGTGAAATGCTACACAATAACTAACTCAAGCGAAGTATTAAAGCAAAATCGTAATGGTAAACTAAAACTGATTTGTCTGCATTAACACTACACTTGAGTATTAACAAGTTCTGAAATCTCGTATTCGCCTGATTGTCAGTTAGTTTAATTCCAGTTATACTTGTTTTTCCTTGTTTTTATTAGTTTTGCACAGCACTTCACACTTTTAGGAAACGTGCACCTTCACTTTTGAACATTCAGCTGATTGTGTAGAATGGCATCTCATCAAGAAGACTTGGAACCAAGTGGAGAAGCTTTTCCAATTGCTACTCCGTTGAATGATCCCCTGGAAAGGACTCCTACCACTCTGAGTCATAAAGTCTTCCGTCAACTATGCACCCAGTTTGGCATCGCTGAATCTGACGCTTTGCTCCCTGGAGTAAACGACACTGCTGACAGGCCGCCCCACGGCTTTATTGCAGTGAACCGCCAAATGTGCTTGAGTGGAGCGATTCCCCCGTTCAATGACTGTCTCCGAGAACTTCTCCTTAGATTATCTATCTCCCCTTTTCAACTACATCCCAATGGCTACGCCATCCTACTGGGACTGTGTGTGCTTTTTAGAAGAATGCTGGACCGTTTTCCCAGTTTTGGAGAAATTTGCTTTCTGTGCTCATTCACAAAGACCAAAGACCATCCCTCTATCACAGTTGTAAGGAGTGCCAGGAATCGTAAACTGATTATTGGTCTTCCCGAAAGCGTTCCTGGGTTTCTGAGCCAGTTTTTCTTTGTTCGTTGTCCCCCGGGATTTTACGCCATTTGAAGAGTGGGAAGTACGATTATCTATCTTTTCCCTGTGTTTTTCTTAATTCTTTGAAGTCCAAATTGTCCAATGTTAACTTCTTTCTCTACTGTTTCAGCGCTTCCTCCCCCCTCTAGGGAACCTCGTCACAAGATTACCTTTGAGAGGCTTATGGCCGTGCCGGTTGAGGAGAGGAGTGTTCAATTTCTATTGAGAGATGAGTTCCTCCACGAATTTGGACTCTTACATCCTTCCCGTTCCACTCAGCCACATGAAGTCCCTGATTCTCCTGCTGAGGAGTCAGATGCCCCTGTTCCTGCTAAAGAACTTTTACCGCAAGATCTTACCGCTGAGACTTCATTGGTAAAGTGTTCCACTTCTACCGACATTGCTGGACCGTCCAGTAAGTTAGCACTTGCCCCGGTTGTTGAAGAGGAGGAAAATCTTCACACTCTTGAAAAGACGGCTGAGGTGGAAGTTGAAAAAGAGAATTCTCCCATGCACCATGGCGATGATACTTTTGACAGTCTGAGTGACATCATGATAACCTCTCAGGAGCTTTTTAAAGATGATGTCTCTAAAGTGGTCCCTCCTGTTGTCGAAGCAACTTCTTCTTTGCAACACACCACAATGCCTTCCACACAACTTATTGCCATTTCTACACCCAAAAGTGGTTTGTAGTCTGATGCGCGTAGTTTGCACATCACACACACTTAGAATTTTGGCACTTATATGCACTTAGCTTCTTCAACTTGAGGATTTCTAAAACTGGTCTTTTTCTTCAATTTCAGGTTCTCTGATGGGGCGAAGCGGCTCTTACTACAACAAATTTCAGCGTTACGGAAGCCATGAGGCTTATGACTTTAGGAGTTATATCGGTGCTGTAAAGGAAACTGATGAGGAGAGGGCTGCCAGAAAGGCTCATGAGAGGCGAGCTCATGAAGAGCGTCGCCGGAGAGAAGACGAGGAATACTATGGGAATAGGGACGAGCGACGTGACTCTTCCCGCAGAAGCGACGATCCTTATAAGAGGAAATCTTACGATGACAGGGGGAAGAGTCATACTTCCGATGATTCCAGCAAACGGGTCAGACTTGACGAGAAAGATACATCTAATATCTTGGAAAAGACTACCGCTTCTATTCCTCCTAATACATCTTCCGGTTCCCCTGCCCTTAAGGAATCTGACATCCAGACAATCATTAATAGGCCACAGTACCAAGCTGGAGATGGTCCTCCCACACTCCAGAGCCGATTTCCGAATTGGTGTCTGAAAGGAGTGCGTTTTGATTTGGATTTGGTCCTCATTGATAAGCAGGCGATGCTGAAAAATGTCGATGCTGTGAAACTTGACATCGAAAGAATGTCTGGATGGCAGAAGCTGGTTGATGAACTTCAAAGGGTCAACCATATGAACCTTGAGGCGATGATGACCATGGAAAATGATAAATCTGAGTGGGACAAATGGCGTAAGCAGCATGACGCGGAGATGAAAAGCATTAGCGATGGTTATGTGAAGCTCGAAGCTGAAGTTGAAAGACTTAAAAAAGAGCTTGCTACTTCTTCCACTTCTTATTCTCAGAAAGAAGAAATGCTTCAAAAACAAGTTCGAGACGCCCATGCTGCTCAGAGAGATATTGAGGTGAAACTCGAAGCAGAACAGCAGGTTACGAGAAAATACCGGGATGACGCTGTTCAGCTTCGAGAGAAAGTCAGCTCTCAAGATTTAGAAATTACAAGACTGCAATCTCTGCTACTGAAGGCTGAAAGAGAACGTGATGAAGTTCTTTCTGGTAAAGCTGCAGCCGAAGAATCCCATAAGGCGACCATAGCCACCGTTGACGCGACTCTGTTCGACTTTTATATGCATTGTGTCCTGGGGCGTGGGAGCCTTTCATTTTTGGGACCAGAATATGAAGTCACCTTAGCGGAAGTATGGGAGGCAATCATTGACTTATTTGGTGGTGCCGAATATTCTGAAACAGATCTTCAAGCTACCTACTTAAGTGAGAGCGATCGCGCTGCCCTTGCCAAAGGAAAAGAGCAGCTTATCCGAGTGCGGGCCGAGGCGACGGGAGAGGAGCTTCCTGAGAAAGAAACACCTCCTATTGCTCCTGCTTATACTTCGGCTTTAGCTTATGCGGATATTGCTGGCTCTAGTTCTCATTCCACGCCTCCCGCTAAGGTTGACAAAGAAACTGTAACCACCCCTACAGAGGAAGAGGCAATGAAGGACTTCCAAGCTCGGGAATTTGAGATTGATCTCGCTAAACCGGCTTCTCCAGGTAACTTTGACGATTCACGGTCTTCTTTTTTCTCGGAGAATACTGATTTTGATTTCTTTTATTATGCAGCAGTCGTGCCGGAAACTGCACCAATTCTTCCTTCTTCAGCTGTCGTTCCTCCTCCTCCTCAAGTTATACCTCTTCCAGCTTCTCAACCGGGTTCACAGGAAGAACCAATAGCGGCCCTTCAAGGTTTAGACGAACCACCTACTTCCGAAGAACAGAAGGCAGAAGGTCTGGAAGATAGCGAGAAGACTCCGGAGCAGTCTTTCGATTATGACACAAAGCTTTCTACATTTCTTGCTCCGGGGAGTGAGTCTTCTTCCAAGAAGAAGGGGAAGCGTGTGGTTTCAAAGAAAGGAAAGAAGAGTTCTTCTGCTGCTGGGGATGAGGCAGAGATTGATCCGGCTGAGTCTCTTTCTCCTTCTTCTCCGATACGGCCTACGAAGCTAATTACCAGGCCGGGTAAAAGCTCCAAGGGTGGGAAGAAGGGGAAATGAGTTTGATTTTGTCTTCTCTGCTTTTTGTATTGACCGGGGATTGTGCGGATACCGGTCTCCGCTTCTTTTTGTAACCTGTACAATGTAAAAAATTTCTCATAGTGTTGAAATAAATAGATATTTTTCTTGTACAAATCCTTGTGTATGTAGGAATACATCTGTTTTTCATTTGAAGTGTAAAGTAAACGATTCTTTCTATTTGTACAAACTTTTTGTCTGTGTTTCAAGAACGCATTTACTCCACATCTTTATTACGTGATATTGCAATGAACTTGTGGTATGTCGCTTGTATACTATTTTTATTACTGTAACTGAATTGTATAATGCTGCCCCCATACCACAAGTATATTGTAATATTTCTTACTTTCACAAGACCGATACTCTTATTTTAGAGAATAACTTTCCACTTTTTCAGGGAAGAATTATTCTGCTTTTTAATAGAGTATATCTTGTCTTTGGAGAAATTTTTATTTTCTTTTTCTTTCTGAAGAACATTTCGACTTCTGGGAATGATCACTTTTATTTGTTTGAAAGTGAATTTTCCTGTACAATGAAATGAGCTTCTGAAGAAGGTTTTGATTTTATGCCCCAGTAAAGGGTTTATTTTTGGTACTTCAAGCAAGGTGAAGTACGCCTCTGAAGAGGTCTTTTGGTCTCTGAAGAGAAGCAATTTTGGTCTCCGAAGAGAAGCAATTTTGGTCTCCGAAGAGAAGCAATTTTGGACTTCTACACGGGTGAAATGTGCCTCCGAAAAGGGCTTTTACCTCCGAAGATGGCTTGTGCCTCCGAAGAGGGCTTGTGCCTCCGAAGAGGGCTTGTGCCTCCGAAGAGGGCTTGTGCCTCCGAAGAGGGCTTGTGATTGCCTGGAAGTTACTTTCTCATGGTCGGAGGGGTCCATGGGACAGGCGCAAGTTGCTTGATTGGATGTTTGTTTGTACAAACGATCGCAATCAATTAACGGGGTGCCCCTTTGGTAGTCCCACCGATCTTTTTGATTGAGTAAAGCACTCCCATTTATTGGCGTGCCTCGTTAGAGGGCTTTGGTTGGTGTGCCAGGAAGGTTGCGTCTTAGGGGCAAGTAGATCCATGGGATGGACACAAGCTGCCTGATCGGATGCATCACAATCAGTTAGCGAGGGTCTTATCCCTTCTGCTTGGGAAGGTATCCCTTTAGTGGATCTACCTGCTTTCCTGTTGAGAGGCATACATCCCTTTGGCTGTTTCCACGTTTGCCCGCTCATGTTGTATCATCATCCGCCAATCTGCGATCCTTTATCATCGTTTCCAAGCGCGTCTTCCTTTCTTTTGCAAGTAAGTTGCTTTATCCGAAGAAGTAGACTTCACTGTTGAATGACTCCACAGAGTAAACGCAAGTTATTTAGTTGGATGCCTTTTTATATCAACGATCGCAACCATTTAACGAGGACTTGACACAGTGGAGCCGTCAACTTTTTATGTGAAGTTCCTCTTGTATGGGATTTGAGTTTGGAATTTTTGTTGCTTGAAATTTGCTTTAATAAATGATTTGTAAGGCTCGCTTAGCTTTGCGATGGGTGAGCTTTGCTTTAATGACCTGCAGTATTAGATCGACACTTTAGCAATACATTTAGAGTATTTACACATCGAAATATAACAGGCATTTTATAATAGAAAACACAGAATGCATAGTTTTTCATTATTGAGTCACGCTGTTTTCTCAGCGGTTTACAATGTAGAAGTTACACATCCATCATTATTTTTACAAATTCAAGCAATGCTGTTAAGTAAAAATGAATGCTAGTTATTGTTGTTTCAGAATCTCCAAGCTGGATTTCCATTTGTGCTTGATTCACAGCTTTTGGATTTTTATGCCAGAGAAAGTGAGAGATGCCCCAGTCGCAGTTTTGTGGGTAATTAATTGTCATCCCAACTTACGCTTGCTGGGTATGGTCCCCCTGTGATAGCATTAATGACAAGCTTTTCTGAATCTTGCACTGCAGTGTTGTTGTGAGAATCGGATTGATGGGTAGGGTGTTGTTGATCCCGAGTGGATGAGGTTGGATCGACTCCGCTTCTCTTAACGTATTGTTGGAGTTTTCCTTGTTCCAGCAATTCTTCAATCACTTTATTTAACTGGCGACATTGGTCAGTGTCATGGCCAGGTTGATTGTGAAATTGGCAGAATTTTCCATTACTCTTTGCACCTTTCGTCATCTCAGGTGGCTTAGGATACCGGACAACGTCTTTTGTTGCAAAATAGATATTTCTTGGTGTATCAGTTAAAGGAGTATAATCCGAAGAATTAAAGCGGCGAGGTTTCTTTTCATTTCCCTGGTTCTTTCCTCCTTCATTCTCCCTTTTCTGACTTTCAGATCCTCTTTTCTTAGACGGGACACTGTTGTTATTAGTTTGGGCAGCAACCACCTTCGACGTCGTAGAAAGGCTTTCAAGGCAAATGAACTCGTCGGCCTTTTTATAAAATTTATCAAGTGAGTTCGGTTCCTTCATCTTTAGCCATATCCCAAATTTACTCGATTTATCAATGGCTCGCATCAAATAAGTCAGGATCATGCGTGGTTCTGCATTTTCTACCTCGGCCAAAGCTATATTGAAACGGCTCAAGAAAGATTTGATTGATTCTTCGGGCGCTTGTTCAAGGTTAGACAGTGACATTATATCCTTAGCTTTTGAAGCATACAATCTGAACTGTTCTTTAAACTTTTGCGTTAAGTCGGAGAACTTATCTACAGACCGAACTGGAAGCTTTGTAAACCAAAGTAAAGCCACGCCTTCGAGGTATACCGGAAAGTATCGACACTTGATCTCGTCTGATGCTCTTGCACCGGTCATATGCCAATCGTATTTGTATAGGAAATGATTAGGGTCAGTGGTTCCCCTATAGGCTTGGATAGTAGGAGGTGCAAATTTCCTTGGGAATTCCGCTCTCAGGATCCTTTCAGTAAACGGAGTTCTGCTTGGCGCAAATCCCCAGTCAGCCTCATCCTCTTCCCTTTGCATGCTCTCTTTCATGATGCGGCCAACCATCTCAGACAGGTACTCTTTATTGTTCAAAGACACCTCCGGGCAAGCACCAGTTCTTCCCTCGGAAGTTTGCCCGGGCATATGTTCATGATAAGTTGGTTGCGGCATAGAACCATCAGCTTGGAAAGGTGGCATTTCAGGAAGGGTGGTTTGATGGTTTTCTGGTTGACGATTTGCCCCGAGCAGGGCAGTTATTCTATCCATCATCAAAGCATTTTGAGTTTCAATTTGTTGGTATAATCCAGAAACTGCATCATCCAATTCAGCCCTGGTGACTCCAACGGTTGGAGTTGCTTGGTCTGTTGTTGGGGAAGCGGGAGTTCCTTCGTGAGCATTTCCGGATCTGATAGGTCTACCTCTTCTTCCAGGAGCCATTATTTCGGATCTGGTTCTTAAGAGAGGTTCTTTTTGTGAATCTTTGCGAAGCAATGGTGGATGATCGCTTGAGTTCAATTCTCAGTGAAAGCACCAAAATGTTAACGGTAAAAAGTGAACGCTAACACCCGGTGTGTGTAATAAGATCGTGAAAGCACCACCCGTGTGACGGGAACAGAAATTAAGCAGGAAAATAGCAGAAATGCAGTAAATGAACAACAGGTTTATAGTGGTTCGGCCCGTAATTGAGCCTACATCCACTTTATAGTCTCTTATTGCTGATTCGGTTACAATTTGATACAAATCTCTTCAGGAAACAGTACAATTCGATCACAAGAAACAATCTAGACTACTAGCTCAATCTTCGACGGTGAAACTCGATGAATCCATGTCGGATGTGAGGAATTTCTCTCGAAGCTTGTTGTAGTGTCGCGAAGGCTTGAAGGATCCTTGATTCCTGAATGAATGAAGAGTTCGACGGAGTAACAGCGCTGTAGAAATGATTTGCCAAAAGTCCCCCCAATGTTGGAAGTGATGGGGTATTTATAGGAGCAGATTTCTGAGCTTTCAATTTGGCCAAGTCATGAGTCGTGACCGACTCATGGTAAGTCGTGACTCGTATTCGACTTATGATGTCTCGTGGGCGCCTTATGGTCCATCTTGCGGCTCAGTTGGAATAGAAGTGCTAAGTCGTAGTCGACTCATCAGATCAAAGTAGCACAGGCCAGGGCCTTGGATTCCAGTTTGATAGCCCTTAAGTCGTAAACTTGATGAGTCGTAAGACTTCCTGAGTCGTCAGTTCTCATGAGTCGCAGATCCTCATAAGTCGTAAGAGTGATGAGTCGTAAGAGTGATGAGTCGTAGGACCTCATGAGTCGTCAGTTCTCATGAGTCGTAAATCTCCATGACTCGTTGAACCTGATGAGTCGTAAGACCATGAGTCGTAGAAAGCTTGTCTCGTTGAGTCGTGAAGCTCTTAAGCCGTAGGCCACTTATAGCCAATCATGAGTCGTTGACGACTTATAGCAAACCATGAGTCGTAGACGACTTAAGGCCTTCCAGATAGTTAGGTCGCTAGGCCAGTTAAGTCGCTGAGTCTCTTAAGTCGTAGAAGAGTTAACTTGATGAGTCGTAGCATGTTAAGTCGAAACCTTCTCAAGTCATAGAGCCTTTAACTCGTTGAGTAGTTAAGTCGCGAAGTTCCCCTAGGTCGCAAGCTTCTTAACCCGGTAGGTCGTAGGTCGTTCAAGCTGTAGATTCCTTCTTAGCAACTAAGTCGTGAGTCGTTGAGTACACAGGCTTTAAGCTTTTTAACTCGTAAGTCGTTGCTAAAAGGGAGTTAACAAATACCATTGAATGCTAGAAACTATTATAACACTATTGGAAACAATTTCAATCACCAATTAGCCCTAATTTAACAACTTATGCAAATCTGGATTTAGGGTAAAAATTAGATTTTTGGCGAAAATAAAAGATTATACCTGAGCTAGAGAGCAATAGACGTTGATTACGCAGCCGGGGAGGATCCGAAAGCTCGAAATTGATGATTAGAAGCTTGGGGAAGAGATTTGGGAATTTTGGGTTAAAAATTTTCGTATGGATTTTGGGTTATAAATTTTCGTTTTATTTTATAACTTGTTACAATTCTTCTATCATTTCCTACATGTTTACCTTCAAATCCATATTTATACTACTAAGAAATCGAATTGATTTTATAAGCTTTTATTCGTGGTCGTTTCGACGGTCTATGAAATTACATAAATATCCTTTCGATTTTATTGAGGGGAAAAATGGAAAACAAAAGGAAAAGTGGACGTGGATGCACAGTGTTGTGTACTAAAAACTAAAACAGTTCACATATTTGTATATGCATACACATCATGCATGTTGACATACTAATAATTAAGTAAATTAATTAAATAAAGTTAAAATTTTAAATGAAATGAATTCAGATAACTAATTTTCATTCAAACATAAAATATATAAATCATAAAAATTAATACTGTATTCTTTAACAACAAATTTAATTTATAGTTCACCAAATCTATGGGTACGTTGAATAATAAAATTCGATTTTTTAATAATATATTTAAAATATGAACAATATTATGTTGTTACAACGATACAGTGTGGACATATTGATTAACGCCCAACAACGTGCAACTGCTGTTCTCAAAGAATCTCATATGTACATCTCATAAACAGTATAAATTGGTTTCACTCTGGCAAAAAATTAATTAAAAATTAAAATAAACATACATCCATCATATCAAACTTGTAAAATTATCAAACACATTAATCTCTTCTCTAAACAATTCCATAGCATTCTCCCTCAAACAAACCAACACTTTGAACCCTTCCTTTTTCTTCACGTCATTATTATCATATGTTAAGAAAAAGGTAGGCTCCATGCTCCCTAGAATCCTCCAGGACAAAGGAAGAACAACTCTTGGACTCCCCCAACCAAAGTCGACCTCGGAGTGACCCAAATGCCTCCAATCCGTAAATCCATTCACGAATTCACCACCGCTGATTTTCTTTGAGTGGTGAAGTTCTTGAAAGTCGATATATGATTTTACATACTCGTCCGTTACATTGTACTTGCTTTTCTTTATCAGTTCCGCGGTCAGTGAAACCGGTTGTTGTATGAGATCTCCAGCTTTTTGCTGGACGTAGACAGGTACACAAACGTTGCCCCAGTAGCCGGAAGGAAGTTCTGGGTTTACGACTTTGGCTATGTTCATTGAGTATGCAAATTTTACCATCTCTTCCCTTTGGGTGATATTGGCCTTCACCCTATATATATATGCACATGTATTCTACTTAGGAAACAAGAAAAAATAACTTCTTAACATCAGTGAGTATACGTATAACTTTTGCATTTTTGTGACCAATAACACGTAGCAATTCTTTGAAATATTTTAAATGAAACATCCTTCATTGTCTTATAAGGATGAAGAGAGAAGGGATGGGAAACAAAAGAAATTTATTTCTTGAACTGACATACGGTTGAATTGAGATAATTTTAGTTAGCATTGGTAGAGATAAACAACAAAATTACACAAAAAGTGAGCTAAATTGTCCATACTCCAAGACATCGAGCATGCATTTATTACTATATATGTTTTACTCAAGGACATCAAACCGAAAACCATGAAATGAATTTCCATCGTTTGGGACAAAAACATCAAATAAAATGCATGTGATATTTATTTCGTTATGATAGTTAAACATTATTTTGCAACTTTTACCTGTAAAAGAAACTCGTTATTGTATCTATAAAATTTATTGAAAGAAAAAAAAAATTGAATTCATGGAATGCAAATATTCAAATATACATTATGAAATAATAAAAAGTGTTTGATTTTATCATTCTTTCAAGCATTACAAAGATCTTAAAAAAAATCTTACAATTTGAATTATATTTCATATCTCGATTCGATTCTTGAATTTCAATTCAAGGCATAAGGGAAACATTCAACCCTCTCTGTGTGTGTATAGTTCATTTTTTGTTGGTTTCTAAACAAAATGATGATGCAGCAGAAAGAAAAATAATTATCTATTAGATTTAGTTGTAATAGCCGAAGCTTTAAAATTAATTTTGAAAATACAAATTGTTAATCTATTAAATAATAGTAAAGCAGAAGAATTTGAAGCTCTCTCCTGAATTTTAGGAGTTATTTGTGTTCTCCTTATTCTCTAAGTGAATATTTTATTTTCAAAATCTTATGGTTACTACTTTACAATTATTCTATTAAACTTTTCGCACTATTTTACATTTGAATATCTATTATTAAAAGAATCTACAATTATTTACGAATATTTCATGGTTCTTTCTCAAAATTTTACATTATAGTCCACACATTTAAATTAATTAAATAATCTAAAATTTAAACTAATTGATAAACTTAATCAACTAATATTTATTAACAAATCTTAAAAGATGAAATTTTCAATATGTATATTATAGGGGCATAACAAATTGGTAAAATAAAACTGATTTAGATGCAAATATGTATAAGTTACATAATAAAAATCATACACGTTAATTAATAACAATAACAAATTTATTTTATAATTTATTTACTAAATGAATTTATCATACATTGCACTGTAAATTTCTATTAATTTCAAATACCTAAAAATTTAATTTTTTTTACAACTACTTAGAAACCTTTCTCAATTATCTTTTAATATTTTACATTTAAGTCTATATATTTAACTAATTGTGTAATCTAAAATTTAAACTATTGAAATAAATACGATTAACTAATATTTATTAATCCATCTAATAAATCCTAAAAATAAGAGGATTTCAATATATATAGTATTCCTATATATGAGAAAAATAATAAATTTATTTCTTCTTTATTCGAATATATGAAGATATATAAATCACATAACATAAATGTATACATAAATAATAATAACTCTTTTACTCTAATTCATTTATCTCAAAAAATATCATACATTACATAACACAATTTCATTTTTAACAACTTTTAAAAGATAAATTTATATTTTACAAAATTATGATGTGAACGCACAGATTAAACCGATAAAAATTAGATTATACAAACATTCTCACCTTCAACATGTTATCAAACCATACCCAACTCATAACTCAACTAAATGCTACATAACATTATTTTGCAACTATCAAAGTTGTAAGTATAACCCTTCTACAAGAACATGAAATTTATGGTTAACTACAAGGATAAAAAACTTAAAAATGAATAAAAGTTCACGTCTGATTCAAAAAAAAGTTCACATGCAAATAACCTAACCATAAGGTCTATACTCTTCTCAATTACAAATTTGTAAAAATCCCTTTCCAATTTTAACTTTTTTTACATTTAACTCCTTATATTTAATTAATTATGTCGATCATTAATTCAAATTATTCAAATAAATTCAATTTGTTTAATGTTCATTAATCTATTTATAAATCCTTCAAGAAAGATGATAATTCAATATATATATATATATATATATATATATATATATATATATATATATATATACACACACACACACACACACACACAACAATCATATTAACAAAATAGTGAAGTTACGTATTCGCTTATATATATATGTGTGTGTGTGTATCACATAACATAAATTATTTATATATACAATATTAACAATTTTAATTATAATTTTTTTGAGTTAGAACATTAATTTTTACAAAGATATGTAGTTAGCGAATACTGAACCCTTAACCTTATATCTGAACGTCACAATTCATTTTAGTTTATGATTAATATATATATCACAATAAATTTATCATATATTGCATAATAAAAATATTGTTTTAGAAATAATTAAAATATAAATAATATTTTTTAACAATATTATCGTGTGCAACGCACGGGTTACACACTAGTATAAAAAGAAGATTCAAAGTTTTCACATACTTTAATGTCATTTGACAATCTACGATGAGCAAAATTCAAAAGCATGAAAGTATACACACTCGTTACAATATGGATCTTTTGAAAAATACAATTACAATCTAAATATAGTTACACTATAGGAATTTAATTTACGATCATGAATCACATTTCACAAAACATAGCTAAGAAGTGCAGATAATTTTTTATTGCAACAACAATTTATGTTGCAGCCAAAGGCAAGATGCATTGTTTTTACTTGCTGAGAAATAGATGTATCGTTATCATTTTGCCCAAATTAGAATAAACCCTGGATGTGTTCAACTTGATATTGAAAAGCTAAACCAGTTTTGTAATGTTTCCTATAACATCATCCAAGTGTAAAATAAGTTGGACTAGTAATTATGTTTTGATGTTTTATTTGTCTGAGTTGAATATCAAACTTGAAAGTGGAATGAACTTTCAGGTTAACCTAATTCTTATACAAGTATCGACTGATACAGAAATCTACAAGAACATTATAAAAGAAATAAACCTGGCTCTCCATATAAACGCTCCTAAAGCTTCGAAAGCAGTAAAACTCAATCCGGTTTCTTCTTTCAGCTGCTCCCGGAATTGGTTCAAGCAAGTATTGCTAATATGAAAGCACTCTTTCAAACAAGCCTTATCTACATCTTCGTATGAACCCGTACCACCAAATTCCAAAAATCCACCCAAATCAGTTTCCACATGCGGTGGAGTCCTTGGCCCAAGCAAACTCAACCGATCCCAAACCGGTTCAACCTTCAGCTCATGCTCATTGCGTGCAAATTGTGCAACTGCACTTAAGAACTTGGTAGCTCCTGCACCATCGCACAATGCATGATGCACACACATACCTAGGGAAATTGGAATCAAAACACATCAGTTATACAATGCATATTTTAAAATCTGAGGGCAAACAGACATAAAAGGGTGTATAAGAGTAGAAAAAAATATGTCATAAATATTCAGAAGTGAGTGGGGCAGCATCCACATAAAAACTACATAGTATTACGAGTTGGATTCAGACAAAATCCAATATCAATGTCCATGCCCCAATCTAAAATCAATAACACGTGTCCAAAATTACTTAAACTTATAATAATATCCAAACAGTTTAACATATTGCAGAAATTAGCTTTTTTCTTCTTCTGAAGACTTTTAAATTCTAGTATCTGGTGATAAAATATAAAGGAAACCATGATATTCCCAATGTAATATTCTAAATATTTTCTATTTTAACTTTTTTTTACTCTCCTTAATGGCATATTGACATCTTTTTTTTAAGCAATACTGTATACATTCTTCAGTGCATGCTCCTTCGGAGTTTACAAGCGCAAGCTTGGTTTTTCAATCTAATGCCCTGACATAGAATTGAAAATGAAGGTAATATACAAAATAGAAAATTCACTGGCATCCAATAGTTTTCCTATCTAATGTAATCTAAACAACATTACACTTAATTATTGATGTCAAAAACTTGTTTTGAGAATTGGACCACTAGTTCGTTTGAAATTTTCAATGTTAGATCAAGGTTCTAATGGTCCACAACCACCAGTTCATTGTATTACCGTGCAGAAAACTAAATTGGATGTTCTACGTGGGGAGAAAGATAAATCAAGGAACCACACATGACACATCGGATCCAATCACCTCATCCCACTATTCTCTGCCCCCCCCCCCCCCCCTTGAAAATCACACATTCTTTTATTAATATTTTAAGTTTTAATAATTAAATATGTCCGTAAGAAGGAAGGAGATTTAATTGGCATATGGACATCAACATTGTAATCGGAGGATTTAGCATCCACATCATATGCGCCTTGAATTTCACATTTTCTTCTACCTACTAGTATAAATCGCACGTACGTGCATCCAATAGCTTTGGTGCTCACAACATTTTAATTTCAAAAAGTTACGTTGATGGTGTCGGATGCAAATTTATAGTGAAATTATATTTAAGAGTCTTGAAAAGGGGATGGTGGTGTAGGTTTTAAATGGATGGTAAGATTCCATTGGTGGACATATGGCATTTTCGGAATTTCGAAAGGACGCGGTTGAAATTTTATTCATCGAATTCTCATTATTAATAGCAGAGAAAGATATTAGTTTGTGCACACTGCACAGCATTTTCAAGTGATGCAGAAATAACTGACCAGCTCTCTGAGTTACACTCTGCTCTGGTTAATTGTTTTGGACATTCAACGCTACTAACATAAAACTAGCCATGGCTCGATTTATATCCATATAAACATACCAAAGGAAAACCCGCCACATGAAAACCGAGTGACCTGAATCCCCAATGCTCGAACAGACTCCACCCTATCAAAATCAAATTCAAAATCAGGCGCAAGCCGGTTCAAAAGCTCTGAACCGGGTTCAAGAACCTCAGCCTCACCAATCCCAAGCTCACACTCCGCTAAAACGACATCCACGGCATCCCGACCGCCGCACCGTACAGCGATCCTACCGTTGGGGAGAAGCAAAAGCCTGCCAGCGAGAGGGTAAAAATGGAACAGCGCTTTAGCAAGGGAATAACTGATGATGTGGAAGGGGTCGTTGGAATTGGAGAGGGAGGCAGAGAAGAAGCGGAGAGTTCGGAAAGTTCGACGGAGGTTGAGGTCATTGTCGAGGCGGGAGAGAGCGAGGGTCTCATCTTTTCTTATGGGTAGTGACGGAGATGGACAGACTGAAATTGTTTTTGTTACTTTTAGGGTTTCCGACATTTCTGTAATCGTTCGTTGTTTTTGTGAGAATTGGACATGAATACGATTGAAGTGTAAGCTTAGGTAAGAAGGTAGGTGGAACCGTGGTAGACGATAGACGTGGAGGTCGAATTGCCGCTAATATTTGCAACTAATTTATAAATGGCAACGATCTACACCTACACCTCAATTCCACAATGAATTCCGAATTATATAAGGGGCGAATTTTTAAAGGACAAACTAAACTAAAAGTTACGCGAAAATACATGCATTTTATTTTTATCTTTTTCGCTTAAACCATCTTTCTACTTTTTTTCTTTTGCTGAACTCAATCGTCATCTTCATTTTTATACTTTTCTCAACCTTTGATCTAAAAACTTAATCTCAACGTAACCATTACAGCTGAAACCATAAACATAACGACCCGTAAAATTTACAGGAAATTATTGTCAAGGACAAAAATTTTCAATATTTTAACCTCAAGGACAGACCTTCAGTATTTTAGTTTGAATGACAACTTTATTTAGGTATCAGTTTTTAAGTATCAGTTTATAGTTATCGGTAGCAGTTTTTAGGTATCAGTTTTTAGTTCGGTAGCAGTTTTGAAAAAATGTTTGTCCTTATGAATAATTTTGAAAGAATGTTTGTCCTTATGAATAATTTTTAGGAAAATGTTTGTCCTTGTAGTTAAAATATTGAGGTCGTGTCCTTGAGGCTAAATATATACAAATTTTTGTCATTTAAATTAATTCCCCCCAAAATTTAATGGTTTTATTAACGTAATTAACTGGATTTTTATGAAATTTTAAATAATTAAATTTTGAAATAAAAATTTGATATTTGGAATACGTCTATTTAAACATAGCAAATGATAAATTTTCATCAGAAAAGATGGAAGTTTATTTTCTTGTATAATTTTATTTCAATTTAAATCAGTTAATATTTGATGATAATAAAATATTTTCAAACCTGAATATTTTTATATAATAAATTTGTAAATCATCTTCTGAGTGAGACATCACATTTCGTTTCGTCCAATTTGGACTGCTATTGCTCCGTTTATCTTATTTTCGGCAACTTAGCAGTATTTTCGGTCCCGAATATCGACTTTTGATAGGATGGTCATATCACTGATACCTGTATACCGTTTTAATCGTCTCGTCGTGCCGATCTCTATGATATATTCATTTCTTTGTTTCGGAGTTTCGGTACGCGGTGAAATCTGTAAAACGGTTTACCGTATTGATACATTTGAGCCTTTTGAATTCCTTGTTTCATTACCTACTATATAAATCAAATAGCAGTTGCTTTTATTTTGTTCATAATTTAAGGATTGACAATTACTATTCCCAATTTCAGTTTATTATATGTTGGTTCTTTGATTTCTTTCAGCCTCCTCGTTTTTCTGTTTCATTTAGAAACATTATATACAAAAGAAAAATAATATATATATATATATATATATATATACACACACTATAAAGCAAAACCTTGGTCAAAGTGGTCAAAGTGAAGCCTTTTTGTCATTTCCGAAAATATCCCTCTTCGTTAGTTCCAACAACCTACCGCGTTTGGTTATTTTCGTCAATTACATAAACTAAGTAGTGGACATAACCAACCATCTTTCACGTTCTTCTGCTTTAGTTTCTCCCCCAAACGATAATAACTTCAACAACAAATCAATGGCGGAAAAGTTTGGAATAGAGGCCGATATATTTCTCAAAGTAAGATCTAAAACATATTACTTATTTGGTTTCTAGGGTTTTGTCTTCCCTTTATTAGGCTATCATTCAATTTTCTGATTTTTCAATTTGCCAATTTATCTCCAACTCATTCTGTTTATTGTCTTTCTTTTCAATTTTTGTTACTCATTGTCTCCTCCCTTCTACTAAAATGTAAGAAAGAAAAATCCAAAACCCCAGCTAAAGTATTAAGGTTTAAGCAGTGGTTTTCATTTCTCATCCTCCTTTGTTGATTAATTATCTTGATTGTAAATATCAAATCTTTCATTTGCGCTGTAATCGTTAACTAATTTTATTGTATTGGTTGCAATTTTTTCTAATCGTTTTCTGAGATCGATAAGAAAGCAAGAGGCAAGCATTAAATTTACCTTTTTATTGTGCGTTTCCCCGCGACCTACTGATTGTATAATTGTCTTTGACTGACAGGCGTTGTACCTCACTTTGGATTTATATGTACCAACCGTTATATATATGATATCACATAAAGTTTTGCCACAGTAGTTGGTTAACATAATTGGGCAGACTCGATTAAATTCATATTATAGTTTACATAGTTTTCTGATGTAGCAGCTCTATGTTGGATATAATATGTCATGAAAGTTTCCTAGAACGTGTAATAAAATAGTTTATTGGGGAAAACATGAGTTGGAAGTTGAGTTGTATCATTAAGGCAAAGATTTATTCAAAAACCGTTGAATCGTAGAAAAGGATATACAAGCATGCAAGATCATGGTCAATAATTGTTGGACATGCTTTTATGAAACAGCCGATCACCGATTCCTTATATCTGTTTGCTTCAGTTTTGTAGCCCAGTACACAGGATATTTTGTATACAAGATACAGAGTATTTCATGATATATTAATTATTTCATATGTTAGTTTGTTGTCTAGGTATAGTTTTTAAAATTTAATTTAAGGAAAATAGAAGAGTGGATGGGGAACATGATGTCCTAAATAAGATCTGGGTTTTGGTAAACTCTTTATTTTGCTTTAACTGATTTCTTCTACAACTATATCATCTATTGCGTACTCCAGATGATAGCTTATCAGTTCAAGTACTGAGATTCCAAATGAAGCTAGGCTTGAATTCTATTCCACTGTCATCATATATTTTTTGGAAGAACATGGTGTGTGTATTGTGTGATCAATGCATATTTGCTCAACAATTTAAGAACTGTGTTTCAGTTTAACTGGAGATTAAAAGTCATCATTTCTATTTATCTAAAAAACCTATATACTACCCAAATTAATGACCACTATAATCTGAACCCGAACATTTCGGGATATTGGTTGATACATTTGATTTTTCAATCTCAACCTCTGTTGATTGTATAGTTATGATTTTTTTATGTTTCTCTTCATGAATTTTCTTATGTGCTGCAGATCTCTTGACAGGGGACTATAGCTTTGACCATAAGTTTTCTTTGTCCATAGTCAATAAAGATGGATTGGTAAGTATTGATTATCCTTTCTGTTGATTATTTTGTATACCAGTCTCTATCTAAATCCTGTGTAGTTTGCTGCTTCTTCTGGAGTTCGAACTAACAGTTCAATTTTATTCCTAATTTAAACAGTTGCCAATTTAAACTTGAATTTAGGTTTCGGTAAATAAATTCGATATTTTATATTATGCAACACAAATATTAGCGATTCTTCTGTAGTAACAAAGATAGAGGTTTGTACTTTATAACAACAAAGATGGTTATCCCTTGATATGTATTTATCAAATGCTAGAATGAAATTGTGGCATCTAAAGAGTACATCACCAAAAAAAACTCAGTTGTCAATAATCCCATCCCACAGCTCATAGTAATGTTGTCAATAAGCTAGAGTCTCTATACCATAAGAACTCCTTTTGAGTACTCATTTATGTCCTTACACTGATCACTCCTTTAAACTCAGTTTGAACATTTATTTCAGAATAGTAATAAAATCTAGAAGTTAATCATGGGATCTCCTACATTGAATATTTGTTGCTTACATCATTTGTATGGTTCCTAGTGCACACTTTGAATTTGAGGACCACGTATCTATACTATATTATTATTAGTGAGTTAAATTTCAAGCTCACACAGGCCTCCTTGAAATTTGGCAACTGAACAGTCGCATTTTTAATTTCTTTATATTCCAAACTTTAAAATGTGATAACTTTTTCTACATTGATTGGATTTAAGAATCGTTTTCACTATTAAATCTCAAATTTAATTTGCTTTCCAATGATATCCATTGTTGATAGCTAAAAATAAATTTTTTAAAATCATAATTTTATATAGCAGCTTTAATTGCACAATTATTTTGTGTCACCGCTGTGTACCGCGTTTCTGTAACAACATTATTATGATGGTCATAAACATTACATAGTAGTTTCACCTAGATTATTATAATGTATTTATTATCTTTTAACATATTTGAAAGAAATATTTTTTTTGAATTATACAATTATGGTTGCCTTTGAATATTGTAACTACATTATGTAATAAAGTAATAATCTTGATTGTGTTGATAGTATTCAAACTTAGTGCAGTTATAATTTAACCCCATCAAAAAATGTTGTAATAATTTATAGGCATTTTTTGAATTAATTTAACTACGTTAGCATTTTTTTATTGCATTTATTATTGATGATTTTGACTATATTTGATAATTTTATTCAATATTAAAATAGTTATAAATTAATGAAATTAAGAAAATGTAATTATAATTTACCAGCAAGTTTTGGGTAAATTTAACTATATTTAAAGATTTTTAACCACATTTATGTGATGAAGCAATAAATTTGGCTACATTTCAGGAATTTATTCAATCTTAATACAATTAAAATTTAACTACATTAATAAAATGCAGTTATAATTTAATGACAATTTTGAATTATGCATGGTAGAAATTGAATATTTCAGCTATATTTATGTGATGCAGTAATAATTTTGGTTGTACACGATGATTTATTCGAGCTTACTGTAGTTAAAATTTAAATGCATTAAGCAAAAGCGGTTATTATTTTGCAGTATTTTTGGAATTAAGCAATTAGTGTTTTTGAATATTTTAACTGCATTTGTGTGATGCAATACTAATTTAGCTGTAGTAATAATTTTGTTTGATGTTAACGATAGTTATTTAACCGTATTATGAAAATATAATTGAAAAATGAATTTTGATTTTTGATAGCTTGAGATGATTAAATAATGACTTCACATAATTAATGCTTGATTCAACCGTGCAGCTCAGCGTTTAATACATTGCTTCCAGGTTTGATGACATAATTTGGCTAAGTTTACTCAATTTCATTTACAATTACGATGATCAATAATACAATAAGCATATAAGTTGTTGTATTCGGGCTTAAGGTAGATGCACAGTTTAAGTGCTGGGTCAAAACATGTGTTGTAGTGAGAATAATGTTGATAACCACCTAAAAGAGTTTATTTTTTATTTTTTGCAGTAAATTCTAAAATCACTTGCACCACCACCGTCGGAAAACTTCTAGAAAACAATTGATGAATGTATCTTTGTATAGATGATTATGTAGTCATAGTTTGATTATTAGATATAGTTAATAGGTCAGACGAGCAGTGAGAGAATTTAGTAATAATACTGCATCAATGACACTTTTGCCTTTTTTGGCTGCAGGTACAAATACCTTCAATGGTTAAAATAATTGACTGATGTAATGCATATATTAATGCCAAGAAAACATCACCTATTTGCGCTCAAGCCAATATCATACACGCGTTGCTGGCAGTTATTTCTGAGGCTAAAAAATGAATGGACTTCTCACAATTGTTCTCTTATGTATGTTTTGGATATTTTCAAATATTGGTTACTACGACCAGCTGTATGCCGTGTTTTGTACCCTACATCGACATAGATCAGATTCGGTGAGCAATAGTAATTTATATTGGAACCCATGTTATTTTCTTATTGCATCATCATTTCTATTTCAATTGAATCTTCTGTTTTACTACTTTTCCCCTGTACTACATCTGTTGCTTTTTTCTTTTTTCTTTTCCTCCCTTTTTTCAGCTGTTGACAAATACTTTTCCTGACTGTTTACAAATTTCATCCTATTACTATATTTCTCCCCATTGCAAAAAACTTTTGTTACTCTTATTTAATTGAATCGAACTGCACTGTGTCTTTGTGTCTGCAGTTCACAGTGAATACTTCAACTATATCTATGCACATTGAAGCAGCTGTGTAATTGCAAAAGCAACAACATTGGCGTTATATGCCACAGTGAATATATCTATGCATTAGCGGATAAATTTTTAACACATTATCCTCTAAATAGTCTGTGAACTTTAACATATTCACTATAATTGTTTTGCTCGATTTTAATTATGATTATCATAACCAAATATATCTATGTATTCTTTATCCTACCAAATTGTTATTCATGATGTAACACTATCGTTCAACAATGTTTTTTCATTACCACCGTATTAAATTTCTTATACATTTGGATATGACATATGCAACAACAATATTTTTTCAAATAGTTTTCTTTAATAACTGAATCCTAAACTATTAAAAGAGATCATGCACTTCATTTATGGAATAAATTATCAATAGAATTAAATGCAAATAGAATACACAGGAATTGGATTGTATTTACTACGTGAAAACTGTTCCTGAAGGATATAAATACTTAGCCTATTAAAATTTCAAATAGTGAAAACAACATCATTGTATCATACAACAATTAAAAGATAAAAAATGACCATAAAAGTAGCAATGTCTTTTAACATACCATTAAAAGGTTGAGTATGACATTGAGCAATCTGTCATTTTGATAATCCAGTCTTTTAAATAATTCAATCATTTCTGGAGGTCATCTCTTTGTGCAGTTATATATTGGCACCTGCAAGTTTTTGAGATTGTTTAGCATTTTGGCTAAGGTGTCTTCTGTCGTCTTCCATTTGATTTTTAGTTTACGTATGATTTTCTTTTGGGTTTGTTAATATTTTTCATTTAATTGACTATTAAATGGTGTATTTTTATCTACTGATTCATTTGATGATTTTATTGTATTACTACTATACTTATGGTATTATTATAGAGTTTAATGTCTAATCAAGTTCCTACCTTAATTGGTGGCTGGGCAGAAAACACGGTTGACACAATAGCTATGCAAGTGATGAAGATATCAAGGCAATTATATGAAAATAGTGATGATTGATTATCTAACAGGTAATTTACCGAATACCTTCAGAATATTTATTTGTTTAAGTGTGGATAACCAGTTCTGGCATTAGCAATATATTTTCCTTAGTTCTCCCAATAAGTCCACTATGATGGTATAAGAAAGGCAATCAATGTCCATGATTCAGTGAAAATTTACAAAAATTTCTTTTGTTCGACACTATCATTTAACATTTAGAGTACATGAGATAATGACATTTAAATTTTTGACGGTTAATTTTTAGTTTTAGTATAAATTCACCCGGTATACGATAAACCCAATTTGCTGAAAATTTCTTTACAGAGCTTTTGGTTTCTTTATCGGTTAATAGAATCACCACAAGCCACATAAGTTAAGACATGGACCAAATCTGTATAACTGCTTAATTGGTGGTTCCTCTCCATACTTAACATGTGGTGCATTAGATGAAGAATCTGAACACACGTGAGAAAAAAAGGAAGACTCGCATTCTTTTGTTGATTTTGTTGGCCTTTCCCTTTTAACTTTCTATGCATGTACTTTTTATTTACTTTTATACATTTGTGAGATAAAAAGTTCACGTTGTTGGTTTGGCTTTTAATGAACACTTTTTTTTTACAGTGTCTATAGAAGAGATAATTATGGATCATGTACTGAAATAATGGAGGAATTTTGAAGAAATATTCATGTGCTCACTGAGATCGGTTGTAAGTATGAGTCATCATGAATTTATAAAAATATCTTTTATGGGCATGATTAGGAGTTTAATAGAGTAGCTTGGTTCTTTATTGCATGATTCTGATTGATGTAGTAATTATCAATTTCATTCATAATTTTACATAGTTTGGTTTGTTATTAGTATACACTTATTTGTTTATTTTTGTGTATGGTTGATTTTTTAGATCTTAAAGTATGATGATTTGACCAAAACTATTAACAATAACTGTCTGTGCATGGTCGACAGTTTAAGTATTTAACCGTATCCATATTTTCTCAAATTAAATTGTTATTTTGCATTTGGCTTTGGATCTCTATTAGAAACATAGTTGTTAATTTTTTCACTGATTTCACTCACCCCTTATCATTACATATTTCTTTCTGTTTCAAATAGCATACATAATTTGCAACCAGCTGATTCGAAGTAATAATATAGTAGTATAATTAATGTTTCAAGCTAACATAAAAAATAATGACTAATGCACAAAGTGTATAAATTCAGAGGAGATGACCAACGTATAAGCTTCATGGCTGCAACATCAAATAAAAGCAAGGGAAAAAGATAGATGCTAACTTCAACTCAAGGCAATGGGGACTAACAATGTGGAACTCAGCAAGCATATTTGGAGTCATGGAATTAGATGGGCAGCAAGACGTACAAAAAGTTCAAATGTTAATGTTATCTCTGAAATAGTTACCGACATGGCGACATATAGAATATTTACTGAATATTATTTACGCCAATAAAGAAAAAAAATTCATATAATAATATATTCATAAAAGTTAATTGAATTATCTTTTTCACCATTGTTAAACTGTATCTTTTCCTCTACTATTAGAATATCTCTATACATATGCATCAAATATTCTATACTGATGAAAGCCGTAATTCAAGTAGTTTATGAATACGTACTGAAATGATTTATTTGTTAATAAACAAATCGACGATAAGGCAGCGATAGTCCAAACTAAAACACTTTTCAAACTTTGGTCGCATTTTTCAATACACATGTCCATCGGACGTTCACATGTACCGGTTGTTTTATAATAACAATTCATCCTATGCACGTGCATCGCCTCCTGCTCAACAGCACGATTCAGACAATGGTACCAACGCAAAACGACTACTACATCTTCAACCGTACGTACCAACAACAAAGAGTTCGCATAAACAAATGGACTTGAAGGAAGCGTCTGCATTTTCGGATCAACTACAAATCCCTACCGACCATCATCCCCGTGCACCTTACCCGACAGACGATAATTCCTCCTGCACACGTGCACGTGCATCGCACGTGCCAAAGAACTCCTACAAAGGTGCTTCATCATTATCGGGTTTACCTATCGTCTTTCTTACAACACCTTATTTCTGTTTATTTGTCATATCCTCTTCCTCTTTTTTCCCGTAATTAACGAAAACATTACTATAATCTCTCACAATATCATAATTGTAACAAAGACAAAATACGTCACTTCCTTCTTTGCACACGTCCAACGGACAGGCCACCATACTTGTATATATATATATATAACTAGAGTTTTCATATGCAATCCTCTGCTTTGGAGAAGCCTGCTCCTCTTCCTCTTCATGTGCCTATCCCCTTCCCCATTATTGACCACGTGCATCACCGTCCATCACCCACTGTCCGCCGCATGCTCCCGACCTGCCTTGCCTACGCCTTGTTCGCCAAACCAAACCTCTCCGGCCTTTGCCTTTCCCTCCACATCAGATTTTCCCAAGCACGCAAGCACAACCCACAAGACACATCTCCACCACTATCTACCTGTGATATCCCAGAATTTCAAGAAGGTTAAAATGTGATAATCTCTAAATTTAAAATTGATAAAATTGTTATTTTCAAACATAAATAACCAAATAATAATAATGTAATGTTTTAATTATGGTTATAGATTGATTTTTAATAAGAAAATTTATTTAAATTGTGTTATGTTATAAATTTGATTTTAAATAGACTTATCATTTTCAAATTTAATTAAGTATTGTTTAATTATATATATATATATGTCTTGAGTTGTTTTTAAATGAAATAATCAATTTCAAACTTAATAATGTGTTTATTTAAAAATATAAATGTTGAGTTGATTTTTAAATTGGATTTTAAAAGTAAAATTTGAATTTGAATCTGGATTTAAATTTGAATCTTTAAAGATAATTATTTTAATATATTTGGGTATAAAATATATGAACAAGGCTTTTATTTAAAATAAGATTTGTTTTACAATATTTCTTTAAAAGAAATTTTATTTATATAAATTTAGAAAGTATTTATTTAATAGTAAATTAAATATAAAAGTTTTATGTTTACACTTAAAAATGAATTAAATATATTATATATGATTTTATTAGAATATAAATGGGTTTTTATTTTATTTTCTTTTAAAGATTTCATTTATTTATAATATAGGAAAGCATTTACTAATTAAGAAATGTATTAATTAATTAGGAAAATTCATTATAAAGTCTTTTTAATAATTTTAAAACAAATGAAAATAAATAATGACAAGTGTTAAATTTTTAAACATGTTAAATACATGTGTAAGGTAATTAAGAAAGGGTAGAGACAAGTGTCATAGTTTATTTCTATTTTCTTTAATTTTAAAACAAATCTACATAAATCTATATCCTTCTCTCCTTCCATTTTCTTTGTTCATTTTCACGTTTTCAAAAATGAAACCAAAACCAAAAAGAAATTATCAACCTGAAATTATCTCTCAAACCAAAAATGAAAACAAAACAAGAAATCTCTCAAACCAATCTGCAGTTATTCTTAAAAAACCTGTAACCCTTTCCAAGAATGCATGCAAGAAAATCTGAGGCAAAAGCAAAAGTTTTCAAGAGCTTTTCAAATTTTTAAAAGGAATTAAGGCAGTCAAGTTTAAAGCTTCCAGTTTTCAAAAGATCACAACATTCCAGTTTATAACTTCTCTATTCAACATTTTTAGGTGAGTAAACATTCTTTTTCAAAAGTTAAAATGAATTTAAATTTTCTTTCGTATGGTTTCTGAATGAAGTATCTTTGCATGTTTATTTATATGTATGTACTCTGTATGTATGTGAGAATTGAAGTGTGCATGTCTGATTAAATAGTTAATATGCTCTGTTCATCTTTAATATGTGAGCAAACTCCTCTTTTATAAGACCTTAAACCTATATATCTTGATCCCAGAAGTATGATATGAGATGCCCTTGAATGATTGAGTGAATTTGGTTTGCATGTTTATAAATGTGCAGATATAAAGATATGCATGTCTGTATACATATATATCTCTGTTTTATAATAGTACAGGCTTCAGATTTTATTAGAAAATTCCTATCTTCCCATCCATTTGATTTTAGTCTAGAGTTTGTAAATGAAAAGGGTCTCTAACAATGTATTTTAAATTTTAAAAATAGATTCAAGGATATGTAATAAGTATTTAACTAAAAATTTAAAATTTACAGTGGAAATCAAAGAAATGGGTAAAATTCGAACATGTTAATTTAAATCTTTGATTCTATAATCTGATTAGTGCTTGCAAATGATGAATTTAGAAAAAGAAATCATGATTTTTAAGATTGGAATGGTCGAGAACTTTTAAGTTGAACAGAAAGGACATTTTCGTAAATTGCCGGTGATCGGCAGGGCTGGGTTCATCGTGGTCGATGTCGAAGGTCGATTGGAGGATGTAGATTGTTGGAAAAATAGTGAATGATTTTATATTACGCCGTGGTGGTCGATAGATGGCAATTTAGGGTTTGGTGAATGGTTTTGGACATGGTTGAAGTCGAGGCTTTTTCGTTGTCGTGGGTGAACTGGAAGCTATCGCACCTGGGGGAATGGAGGCGTGGGTCAGAGATGAAGCTCTGATCGAAGTTGTGTGAATTCTGATGGCCAGAGGTGGTCTGGCGAGGTAGTTCTTGGATGAAGTGTTGTTCCAGGAGGTTGTCGAGGTGGCTTTATTTTGATTCTCGAATTTGTTCGTTGATCTGAGTTGTCGTGGCGTTCGAAGGGAAAGTTGGCGACTCGATGGTGGTCAGAACTTTGGTCGGAGGTGGGACGATTGATGGTGCACGTGCACGAACGTTAATGTGTGTCAGTGGGTTTTGAGTTTGGGGAAGAAGAAGCTTACTCGGGTAAAGTCTCGGGGAAGAAAGGTTTTTGCTCGAGTTTTTCTCTAGGTCATTTGCGAGCATGTGAAAGTAACTGTAAGGTTTTAACAGTTTGAAGTTTTAAACCAAACAGTTTTACAATTTAGAATTAAACTCTGTTTTGAAAAGAAAATAAGATGAAGATGTGTTTGGTTTGATTCAAGTATATATGGGTTAAACCCAAAGTAAATGCTTAAACCAGTTTTTAAATTTTAAATAAAGTTAAGATTTAAATTTAAATAATCAAGTTAAGTCAATTGTTTTAAAAATTCATTTCTTTGTAATGAATGTTTTAAATAAATTAAGTTGTATGAATTGATTAACTTAAATGTATTAAATCAAAATCTTAAGTTATTTTCAAACTTCATTGGAAATGTAATAAGATAATTAATGAGGAAATGTTTTACCTTAAAACTTAATTTAAGTTTGATAATAAATGGGATAAATAAAGAGTGATTTATAAAATTAAATTAGGTGATGGTTAAGGATAAGTAAACTAATAATTAAAGTTTTCAAGTGATTTATTAACTTGTAATTAAGGATTGTTAATTAATAATTAGAGATAAGTAATTAATGATTATTATTTTAAAACTTAATTAACGATTTAATTAAGTAAGTTAATCACTAAGATCAAATGTTTTAATGAAAATGTTTTATCTCAAGGTTAATTAAGATTTTTAACGAGTTGAAATAAATTAAGTTAATTAAGAAATTTAAGTTTAATTAATTAATTTAATTAATTTTTAATAAGGTTTAATTAAGTGATTAAGGGTTAATTAAAATGGTAATTAAGAAGTACTTAATAAAGTTTTATTAAGTAATAATTAGGTTTTCTTAATTAATAATTAAGAGATTATTAATCTATAATTAAAGTTAATTAAGGATTTATTTAACTAATATTAAGGGTTAATTAATTATCATTAAGGATTGATTAATTGGTAATTATGGATTAATTAAATTGGTAATTAAGGTTGTTAATTAATAATTAAGTTTTATTAATTAATAATTAAGAGGTAATTAATTAGTTAATTAAGGTTAATTAATTAATTATAAAAGTAATTAGGGATTGACTACTTTGTATTAAAAGATATTGATTAATAATTAAGGTTTATTAATTAATAGTTAAAGAATAATTACTTGGTAAAAGTAATTAAGTATTAATTAATTGGTGTAATTAATCAAAAAGATTTATAAAAGAAATTAAAGTAATTAAGAGGTAATTAAGAATAGTTAATTACTGTTAATGATTATTTAAGGTTGATTTATGAAAGTAATTAATTAATGCATGATTAATTAATGTAATTATTTAAGGAATAATGTAATTAATTAATTAAAGTAATTAATTAAGGATCATTAATTATTGTAATTAATGAGAGTAATTAAAGGTTAATTACTGTAAATGGATAAGAATAATTAATTTGTGAAATTAATTAAAGGATAATTACTTTATGTAATTGATGATAATTAATCAAGAGTGATTAATATTTAAAGGAATGATTAATTAATTAAAAGGTTGAAATTAATTAATGGTTGATTAAGCAAGGTTAGGAATTAATTCTTAAGTAATTAATTAATTTAAGTTGATTAAATTAATTATAATAGGGATTAATAAATGGTTGCTTATGGATGATTATTTGAGTAGAATGTCTGATTTGGTTGATATCTATTGGATGATATGTTATGATATTCTGTGATGTGATATTGGATATATCTGTGATAAATGTGTGATATTTATCTATGTTAATGCTCTGTGAATTCAAGTATTAAATTGAATTGAATTGTTTAAATCTTAAACAACTTGGACCTTTAAGATACGTTTGGATTTCGATGAGACCGGGATCGGGAATCAAATTTGATTATCCGAAAACCACATCGATCCAAGTTAAACGATAGGTCGTAACATCTCAAGTGAAGATTTAAAGAAAGGCTATGGTCGTTAACTCTGAGGGTGATTCCAAAACGAGTTGACAGAGATAGTACTTTGAATAGAGATGAAGATTTGAAGTGCAAGGGTTATTGTCGTTAACTCTGAGGGTGATTCCAAAATGAGTGTAACGAGATAATGCCTTCGGTTTCGTTCGAACCCGGAACGAACTTGTATGGATTGAATGCTTTCAGAACATCGTCAGGTGGACGATGAGCATTCTAAGATAGATGTGTTCTATTAAAGGTAATCGTAGCCTCAAGCCTCATCAACCGGGAATGGCTAAAACAGGGGAGGTGCAGCAAGGCTAAGTGGGTAGCACCCAAGTAGGACGAGATTTTCCCCTGTCTAGAAGTTCCTTTTTATTCGGCTTTGTGGGCAGTTGGTTCGAAACAACTGCGGGGTTGTCTTGTTCGGGTTGTCCAGTAAGGGATGGTTCCGGCTTTGTGTTGCAGGGGGTCGGGAGTGATCCTCGGTACGGTGATCTAGGCCACGTACTGTGATGGGAGGTACCCCAGTAGCCCTGCCATTGTATGGAAATCCAACTTCCAATAAGTGCCATCGGACTTGATTGTATACTTATGTATGCTGGAATTTAATGAATGTAACAATTTCGGCTATTTCATATTTATTTGAAAACCCTAGACCCTATTATAATATAACCAGATTTCCTATCAAAGTTTTGGTTAGCGTAAGGTAAAAACTTACCCATGTTTATGTATGGGAAGTCTTACGTGATACCTTTGTTTTCAAAAGGTTTTGAAGTTAAGCAAAATTTAAACCGTTTACTCACACCAGACCCATGTCTGACCCAAGTGTTTATTTCTGTTTTTCCTAAACTCTTGGGTACTCAATTTTTATGAGTAGCCAAGGGAGTCAGGTTTGCTTTGACGACTTCTGGAGGAGCAATGGAGCAGGAGGCTTCAGCGTTTGTAGATATAAGTGGTTCCGCTGTGTTGATCTCTGAGTCATTTGTTTGTATTGTACTTGAGTTGTAATAACTAGACAGGTGTTTATAAATGTCTAGTATGTGTTGTATAATCTGTGTAACTCTGATAGCTGTTGTATATGATACTATGTAATATCTTATGTGATATAATATAATTTATTCGTTCCGCTATTGAGATTCTGATGTTGTTTTCTTCTTTCTTCTCTATCTTTTCTCTTTTCTATCCCTTTCTTTCTTATTAATGATACGACTTTCTATGGAGAAAAAGTCGTGTCGTTACAGTTGGTATCAGAGCATAGGTTGAGATAATACCTAGGCTCTGGAGTGGTGTCTATCTTGAGAGAGCGTATTTGTAATTTTTATATTAATATATATATATATATATATATATCTATTCTACCTATTTGTTGGGTTACCTGTTCGGGTTTTCCAATATCAAGTTATAAAGGTAGATAGGGTAGTGGTGTGTGTAATACGACTACCAATGGTTAGAGTTTGAAATGTTTGAGGTTGGAAGTGTATATGTCGAGACTGTAGACCTAATACCGTCTCGAGTGAACTTTGATATGGTGTAAGGATTTCATTGGTCTCTGAAGGAAACTTGTTAAGGTTCGGAGTCCATCATTGAAGTATAAGTTGATCGCACTCATGTGAGTGGATTTTTGAGAGTTTGGATCTGTCGGTTGAGCAGAAGCGAGTAATGGTATCTTAGGAAGTAGTAGCTGCGTGATGAGACGTAGTGACTATGGATGTCTCGGAAGATGTTTTCTTTTGGAGCAAGTTTAAGGAAGTGTGTCTGCTTCGGTGTTGTGGCTGAGTTCAGCATGATGTTTGTGATTGGTCTAAGGTCCGAGTTTCTCTAGAAGCTTTGAATAAGGAGTCTACATCTGTGTCAGCAGTGCAGCTCGAGTGTTCTGTGTTCCTGCTGGAAGATCTTTTGGCTTAGCAGTTTCTTAGAGGTGGAGTTCAGAAGCTGCAGAGTAGATTCATTTTTTCAAATGGATTGGTCAAGCATAGACTGTTCTGATGGATTAAGAAAGAACAGTATTTTTGGATTTTGGACTGGATAGAATCGCAAAAGTGACTTGCGATGGTTGAACATTCTCTTGGGAAATCTTTTGCTTGGATGAGGCATCTCTAGTAGATATTGGAGTTATAGAGTTGTCAGAGATTTTCTGGAATATGTTGGTCAAGTTTGTGCTCGTGTTCATCGATGGCATCCAGATCAGAGTTGAGCAGCGAAAGCTAGATAGCAGTTGTTCTAGAGTGGAAGCAACCGGAAGTTGCAGTGTTTGGATTAGAGGGTTTCTATAGGAAGTTTTTTCAGGATCTGAAGGTCAGATTGGTGAGCGCATCTGTTTTGTCTTTTCTGGATAGGAGAAGTAAGTTTGGAATCTACTGATGATTGTGAAGTAGAGTTGGTGTTCTGGATTTCTGTATATCTTGAGAGGATCTGTTTGTTGGATTGTTTTTGGTCCTATTTGTTTCGAGAAGCATCAGCGAAAGTTGAGCTGATCAGGAAGGATGAAGGCAGCCCAGAATCGTCAGAAGAGTTCCGTGGATTAGAAATGGAGAATTTGGAATTCGAAGTTGGAGACTTCGTTGTTATTTCTCCAGTAAAGGGAGCAAATAAGATTGGGTAAGACTAGGAAGATAGCTCCGAGTATATTGGATCTTTCTGAGTTTTTGTGAGGATAAGTGTTTTGGCTTCGGTATTGAATTGCCAGTTTGGATCTAGTAGAGCGAGTAACCCAATATCTGTATCTGGGAAACTCGGGATAATTTTAGAAGCTTATCCGGATATATGTCCGGATAGCTAGAGTTGTTTGTTTGAATGAAATTGTTTGTTTGTATGAATTGTTTGTTTGGATGAATGGTTGTTTGTTGATAGTGTATGGCTAATAAGTATGCTTGAATTGTTTTAAAATTATTGAAATAAAATTAAAAACTTTTGGATTATCTTTTGTTTTAAATTTCGGGGATGAAATTCTTTTAAGGGGGGAGGAATGTGATATCCCAAAATTTCAAGAAGGTTAAAATGTGATAATCTCTAAATTTAAAATTGATAAAATTGTTATTTTCAAACATAAATAACCAAATAATAATAATGTAATGTTTTAATTATGGTTATAGATTGATTTTTAATAAGAAAAATTATTTAAATTGTGTTATGTTATAAATTTGATTTTAAATAGACTTATCATTTTCAAATTTAATTAAGTATTGTTTAATTATATATATATATATATGTCTTGAGTTGTTTTTAAATGAAATAATCAATTTCAAACTTAATAATGTGTTTATTTAAAAATATAAATGTTGAGTTGATTTTAAAATTGGATTTTAAAAGTAAAATTTGAATTTGAATCTGGATTTAAATTTGAATCTTTAAAGATAATTATTTTAATATATTTGGGTATAAAATATATGAACAAGGCTTTTATTTAAAATAAGATTTGTTTTACAATATTTCTTTAAAAGAAATTTTATTTATATAAATTTAGAAAGTATTTATTTAATAGTAAATTAAATATAAAAGTTTTATGTTTACACTTAAAAATGAATTAAATATATTATATATGATTTTATTAGAATATAAATGGGTTTTTATTTTATTTTCTTTTAAAGATTTCATTTATTTATAATATAGGAAAGCATTTACTAATTAAGAAATGTATTAATTAATTAGGAAAATTCATTATAAAGTCTTTTTAATAATTTTAAAACAAATGAAAATAAATAATGACAAGTGTTAAATTTTTAAACATGTTAAATACATGTGTAAGGTAATTAAGAAAGGGTAGAGACAAGTGTCATAGTTTATTTCTATTTTCTTTAATTTTAAAACAAATCTACATAAATCTATATCCTTCTCTCCTTCCATTTTCTTTGTTCATTTTCACGTTTTCAAAAATGAAACCAAAACCAGAAAGAAATTATCAACCTGAAATTATCTCTCAAACCAAAAATGAAAACAAAACAAGAAATCTCTCAAACCAATCTGCAGTTATTCTAAAAAAACCTGTAACCCTTTCCAAGAATGCATGCAAGAAAATCTGAGGCAAAAGCAAAAGTTTTCAAGAGCTTTTCAAATTTTTAAAAGGAATTAAGGCAGTCAAGTTTAAAGCTTCCAGTTTTCAAAAGATCACAACATTCCAGTTTATAACTTCTCTGTTCAACATTTTTAGGTGAGTAAACATTCTTTTTCAAAAGTTAAAATGAATTTAAATTTTCTTTCGTATGGTTTCTGAATGAAGTATCTTTGCATGTTTATTTATATGTATGTACTCTGTATGTATGTGAGAATTGAAGTGTGCATGTCTGATTAAATAGTTAATATGCTCTGTTCATCTTTAATATGTGAGCAAACTCCTCTTTTATAAGACCTTAAACCTATATATCTTGATCCCAGAAGTATGATATGAGATGCCCTTGAATGATTGAGTGAATTTGGTTTGCATGTTTATAAATGTGCAGATATAAAGATATGCATGTCTATATACATATATATCTCTGTTTTATAATAGTACAGGCTTCAGATTTTATTAGAAAATTCCTATCTTCCCATCCATTTGATTTTAGTCTAGAGTTTGTAAATGAAAAGGGTCTCTAACAATGTATTTTAAATTTTAAAAATAGATTCAAGGATATGTAATAAGTATTTAACTCAAAATTTAAAATTTACAGTGGAAATCAAAGAAATGGGTGAAATTCGAACATGTTAATTTAAATCTTTGATTCTATAATCTGATTAGTGCTTGCAAATGATGAATTTAGAAAAAGAAATCATGATTTTTAAGATTGGAATGGTCGAGAACTTTTAAGTTGAACAGAAAGGACATTTTCGTAAATTGCCGGTGATCGGCGGGGCTGGGTTCATCGTGGTCGATGTCGAAGGTCGATTGGAGGATGTAGATTGTTGGAAAAATAGTGAATGATTTTATATTACGCCGTGGTGGTCGATAGATGGCAATTTAGGGTTTGGTGAATGGTTTTGGACATGGTTGAAGTCGAGGCTTTTTCGTTGTCGTGGGTGAACTGGAAGCTATCGCACCTGGGGGAATGGAGGCGTGGGTCAGAGATGAAGCTCTGATCGAAGTTGTGTGAATTCTGATGGCCAGAGGTGGTCTGGCGAGGTAGTTCTTGGATGAAGTGTTGTTCCAGGAGGTTGTCGAGGTGGCTTTATTTTGATTCTCGAATTTGTTCGTTGATCTGAGTTGTCGTGGCGTTCGAAGGGAAAGTTGGCGACTCGATGGTGGTCAGAACTTTGGTCGGAGGTGGGACGATTGATGGTGCACGTGCACGAACGTTAATGTGTGTCAGTGGGTTTTGAGTTTGGGGAAGAAGAAGCTTACTCGGGTAAAGTCTCGGGGAAGAAAGGTTTTTGCTCGAGTTTTTCTCTGGGTCATTTGCGAGCATGTGAAAGTAATTGTAAGGTTTTAACAGTTTGAAGTTTTAAACCAAACAGTTTTAAAATTTAGAATTAAACTCTGTTTTGAAAAGAAAATAAGATGAAGATGTGTTTGGTTTGATTCAAGTATATATGGGTTAAACCCAAAGTAAATGCTTAAACTAGTTTTTAAATTTTAAATAAAATTAAGATTTAAATTTAAATAATCAAGTTAAGTCAATTGTTTTAAAAATTCATTTCTTTGTAATGAATGTTTTAAATAAATTAAGTTGTATGAATTGATTAACTTAAATGTATTAAATCAAAATCTTAAGTTATTTTCAAACTTCATTGGAAATGTAATAAGATAATTAATGAGGAAATGTTTTACCTTAAAACTTAATTTAAGTTTGATAATAAATGGGATAAATAAAGAGTGATTTATAAAATTAAATTAGGTGATGGTTAAGGATAAGTAAACTAATAATTAAAGTTTTCAAGTGATTTATTAACTTGTAATTAAGGATTGTTAATTAATAATTAGAGATAAGTAATTAATGATTATTATTTTAAAACTTAATTAACGATTTAATTAAGTAAGTTAATCACTAAGATCAAATGTTTTAATGAAAATGTTTTATCTCAAGGTTAATTAAGATTTTTAACGAGTTGAAATAAATTAAGTTAATTAAGAAATTTAAGTTTAATTAATTAATTTAATTAATTTTTAATAAGGTTTAATTAAGTGATTAAGGGTTAATTAAAATGGTAATTAAGAAGTACTTAATAAAGTTTTATTAAGTAATAATTAGGTTTTCTTAATTAATAATTAAGAGATTATTAATCTATAATTAAAGTTAATTAAGGATTTATTTAACTAATATTAAGGGTTAATTAATTATCATTAAGGATTGATTAATTGGTAATTATGGATTAATTAAATTGGTAATTAAGGTTGTTAATTAATAATTAAGTTTTATTAATTAATAATTAAGAGGTAATTAATTAGTTAATTAAGGTTAATTAATTAATTATAAAAGTAATTAGGGATTGACTACTTTGTATTAAAAGATATTGATTAATAATTAAGGTTTATTAATTAATAGTTAAAGAATAATTACTTGGTAAAAGTAATTAAGTATTAATTAATTGGTGTAATTAATCAAAAAGATTTATAAAAGAAATTAAAGTAATTAAGAAGTAATTAAGAAGTAATTAAGAATAGTTAATTACTGTTAATGATTATTTAAGGTTGATTTATGAAAGTAATTAATTAATGCATGATTAATTAATGTAATTATTTAAGGAATAATGTAATTAATTAATTAATTAAAGTAATTAATTAAGGATCATTAATTATTGTAATTAATGAGAGTAATTAAAGGTTAATTACTGTAAATGGATAAGAATAATTAATTTGCGAAATTAATTAAAGGATAATTACTTTATGTAATTGATGGATAATTAATCAAGAGTGATTAATATTTAAAGGAATGATTAATTAATTAAAAGGTTGAAATTAATTAATGGTTGATTAAGCAAGGTTAGGAATTAATTCTTAAGTAATTAATTAATTTAAGTTGATTAAATTAATTATAATAGGGATTAATAAATGGTTGCTTATGGATGATTATTTGAGTAGAATGTCTGATTTGGTTGATATCTATTGGATGATATGTTATGATATTCTGTGATGTGATATTGGATATATCTGTGATAAATGTGTGATATTTATCTATGTTAATGCTCTGTGAATTCAAGTATTAAATTGAATTGAATTGTTTAAATCTTAAACAACTTGGACCTTTAAGACACGTTTGGATTTCGATGAGACCGGGATCGGGAATCAAATTTGATTATCCGAAAACCACATCGATCCAAGTTAAACGATAGGTCGTAACATCTCAAGTGAAGATTTAAAGAAAGGCTATGGTCGTTAACTCTGAGGGTGATTCCAAAACGAGTTGACGGAGATAGTACTTTGAATAGAGATGAAGATTTGAAGTGCAAGGGTTATTGTCGTTAACTCTGAGGGTGATTCCAAAATGAGTGTAACGAGATAATGCCTTCGGTTTCGTTCGAACCCGGAACGAACTTGTATGGATTGAATGCTTTCAGAACATCGTCAGGTGGACGATGAGCATTCTAAGATAGATGTGTTCTATTAAAGGTAATCGTAGCCTCAAGCCTCATCAACCGGGAATGGCTAAAACAGGGGAGGTGCAGCAAGGCTAAGTGGGTAGCACCCAAGTAGGACGAGATTTTCCCCTGTCTAGAAGTTCCTTTTTATTCGGCTTTGTGGGCAGTTGGTTCGAAACAACTGCGGGGTTGTCTTGTTCGGGCTGTCCAGTAAGGGATGGTTCCGGCTTTGTGTTGCAGGGGGTCGGGAGTGATCCTCGGTACGGTGATCTAGGCCACGTACTGTGATGGGCGGTACCCCAGTAGCCCTGCCATTGTATGGAAATCCAACTTCCAATAAGTGCCATTGGACTTGATTGTATACTTATGTATGCTGGAATTTAATGAATGTAACAATTTCGGCTATTTCATATTTATTTGAAAACCCTAGACCCTATTATAATATAACCAGATTTCCTATCAAAGTTTTGGTTAGCGTAAGGTAAAAACTTACCCATGTTTATGTGTGGGAAGTCTTACGTGATACCTTTGTTTTCAAAAGGTTTTGAAGTTAAGCAAAATTTAAACCGTTTACTCACACCAGACCCATGTTTGACCCAAGTGTTTATTTTTGTTTTTCCTAAACTCTTGGGTACTCAATTTTTACGAGTAGCCAAGGGAGTCAGGTTTGCTTTGACGACTTCTGGAGGAGCAATGGAGCAGGAGGCTTCAGCGTTTGTAGATATAAGTGGTTCCGCTGTGTTGATCTCTGAGTCATTTGTTTGTATTGTACTTGAGTTGTAATAACTAGACAGGTGTTTATAAATGTCTAGTATGTGTTGTATAATCTGTGTAACTCTGATAGCTGTTGTATATGATACTATGTAATATCTTATGTGATATAATATAATTTATTGCTGTAGAGATTCTGATGTTGTTTTCTTCTTTCTTCTCTATCTTTTCTCTTTTCTATCCCTTTCTTTCTTATTAATGATACGACTTTCTGTGGAGAAAAAGTCGTGTCGTTACAGTTGGTATCAGAGCATAGGTTGAGATAATACCTAGGCTCTGGAGTGGTGTCTATCTTGAGAGAGCGTATTTGTAATTTTTATATTACTATATATATATATATATATATATATCTATTCTACCTATTTGTTGGGTTACCTGTTCGGGTTTTCCAATATAAAGTTATAAAGGTAGATAGGGTAGTGGTGTGTGTAATACGACTACCAATGGTTAGAGTTTGAAATGTTTGAGGTTGGAAGTGTATATGTCGAGACTGTAGACCTAATACCGTCTCGAGTGAACTTTGATATGGTGTAAGGATTTCATTGGTCTCTGAAGTAAACCTGTTAAGGTTCGGAGTCCATCATTGAAGTATAAGTTGATCGCACTCATGTGAGTGGATTTTTGAGAGTTTGGATCTGTCGGTTGAGCAGAAGCGAGTAATGGTATCTTAGGAAGTAGTAGTTGCGTGATGAGACGTAGTGACTATGGATGTCTCGGAAGATGTTTTCTTTTGGAGCAAGTTTAAGGAAGTGTGTCTGCTTCGGTGTTGTGGCTGAGTTCAGCATGATGTTTGTGATTGGTCTGAGGTCCGAGTTTCTCTAGAAGCTTTGGATAATGAGTCTACATCTGTGTCAGCAGTGCAGCTCGAGTGTTCTGTGTTCCTGTTGGAAGATCTTTTGGCTTAGCAGTTTCTTAGAGGTGGAGTTCAGAAGCTGCAGGGTAGATTCATTTTTTCAAATGGATTGGTCAAGCATAGACTGTTCTGATGGATTAAGAAAGAACAGTATTTTTGGATTTTGGACTGGATAGAATCGCAAAAGTGACTTGCGATGGTTGAACATTCTCTTGGGAAATCTTTTGCTTGGATGAGGCATCTCTAGTAGATATTGGAGTTATAGAGTTGTCAGAGATTTTCTGGAATATGTTGGTCAAGTTTGTGCTCGTGTTCATCGATGGCATCCAGATCAGAGTTGAGCAGCGAAAGCTAGGTAGCAGTTGTTCTAGAGTGGAAGCAACCGGAAGTTGCAGTGTTTGGATTAGAGGGTTTCTACAGGAAGTTTTTTCAGGATCTGAAGGTCAGATTGGTGAGCGCATCTGTTTTGTCCTTTCTGGATAGGAGAAGTAAGTTTGGAATCTACTGATGATTGTGAAGTAGAGTTGGTGTTCTGGATTTCTGTATATCTTGAGAGGATCTGTTTGTTGGATTGTTTTTGGTCCTATTTGTTTCGAGAAGCACCAGCGAAAGTTGAGCTGATCAGGAAGGATGAAGGCAGCCCAGAATCGTCAGAAGAGTTCCGTGGATTAGAAATGGAGAATTTGGAATTCGAAGTTGGAGACTTCGTTGTTATTTCTCCAGTAAAGGGAGCAAATAAGATTGGGTAAGACTAGGAAGATAGCTCCGAGTATATTGGATCTTTCTAAGTTTTTGTGAGGATAAGTGTTTTGGCTTCGGTATTGAATTGCCAGTTTGGATCTAGTAGAGCGAGTAACCCAGTATCTGTATCTGGGAAACTCGGGATAATTTTAGAAGCTTATCCGAATATATGTCCGGATAGCTAGAGTTGTTTGTTTGAATGAAATTGTTTGTTTGTATGAATTGTTTGTTTGGATGAATGGTTGTTTGTTGATAGTGTATGGCTAATAAGTATGCTTGAATTGTTTTAAAATTATTGAAATAAAATTAAAAACTTTTGGATTATCTTTTGTTTTAAATTTCGGGGATGAAATTCTTTTAAGGGGGGAGGAATGTGATATCCCAAAATTTCAAGAAGGTTAAAATGTGATAATCTCTAAATTTAAAATTGATAAAATTGTTATTTTCAAACATAAATAACCAAATAATAATAATGTAATGTTTTAATTATGGTTATATATTGATTTTTAATAAGAAAAATTATTTAAATTGTGTTATGTTATAAATTTGATTTTAAATAGACTTATCATTTTCAAATTTAATTAAGTATTGTTTAATTATATATATATATATATATGTCTTGAGTTGTTTTTAAATGAAATAATCAATTTCAAACTTAATAATGTGTTTATTTAAAAATATAAATGTTGAGTTGATTTTAAAATTGGATTTTAAAAGTAAAATTTGAATTTGAATCTGGATTTAAATTTGAATCTTTAAAGATAATTATTTTAATATATTTGGGTATAAAATATATGAACAAGGCTTTTATTTAAAATAAGATTTGTTTTACAATATTTCTTTAAAAGAAATTTTATTTATATAAATTTAGAAAGTATTTATTTAATAGTAAATTAAATATAAAAGTTTTATGTTTACACTTAAAAATGAATTAAATATATTATATATGATTTTATTAGAATATAAATGGGTTTTTATTTTATTTTCTTTTAAAGATTTCATTTATTTATAATATAGGAAAGCATTTACTAATTAAGAAATGTATTAATTAATTAGGAAAATTCATTATAAAGTCTTTTTAATAATTTTAAAACAAATGAAAATAAATAATGACAAGTGTTAAATTTTTAAACATGTTAAATACATGTGTAAGGTAATTAAGAAAGGGTAGAGACAAGTGTCATAGTTTATTTCTATTTTCTTTAATTTTAAAACAAATCTACATAAATCTATATCCTTCTCTCCTTCCATTTTCTTTGTTCATTTTCACGTTTTCAAAAATGAAACCAAAACCAGAAAGAAATTATCAACCTGAAATTATCTCTCAAACCAAAAATGAAAACAAAACAAGAAATCTCTCAAACCAATCTGCAGTTATTCTTAAAAAACCTGTAACCCTTTCCAAGAATGCATGCAAGAAAATCTGAGGCAAAAGCAAAAGTTTTCAAGAGCTTTTCAAATTTTTAAAAGGAATTAAGGCAGTCAAGTTTAAAGCTTCCAGTTTTCAAAAGATCACAACATTCCAGTTTATAACTTCTCTGTTCAACATTTTTAGGTGAGTAAACATTCTTTTTCAAAAGTTAAAATGAATTTAAATTTTCTTTCGTATGGTTTCTGAATGAAGTATCTTTGCATGTTTATTTATATGTATGTACTCTGTATGTATGTGAGAATTGAAGTGTGCATGTCTGATTAAATAGTTAATATGCTCTGTTCATCTTTAATATGTGAGCAAACTCCTCTTTTATAAGACCTTAAACCTATATATCTTGATCCCAGAAGTATGATATGAGATGCCCTTGAATGATTGAGTGAATTTGGTTTGCATGTTTATAAATGTGCAGATATAAAGATATGCATGTCTGTATACATATATATCTCTGTTTTATAATAGTACAGGCTTCAGATTTTATTAGAAAATTCCTATCTTCCCATCCATTTGATTTTAGTCTAGAGTTTGTAAATGAAAAGGGTCTCTAACAATGTATTTTAAATTTTAAAAATAGATTCAAGGATATGTAATAAGTATTTAACTAAAAATTTAAAATTTACAGTGGAAATCAAAGAAATGGGTAAAATTCGAACATGTTAATTTAAATCTTTGATTCTATAGTGCTTGCAAATGATGAATTTAGAAAAAGAAATCATGAGTTTTAAGATTGGAATGGTCGAGAACTTTTAAGTTGAACAGAAAGGACATTTTCGTAAATTGCCGGTGATCGGCGGGGCTGGGTTCATCGTGGTCGATGTCGAAGGTCGATTGGAGGATGTAGATTGTTGGAAAAATAGTGAATGATTTTATATTACGCCGTGGTGGTCGATAGATGGCAATTTAGGGTTTGGTGAATGGTTTTGGACATGGTTGAAGTCGAGGCTTTTTCGTTGTCGTGGGTGAACTGGAAGCTATCGCACCTGGGGGAATGGAGGCGTGGGTCAGAGATGAAGCTCTGATCGAAGTTGTGTGAATTCTGATGGCCAGAGGTGGTCTGGCGAGGTAGTTCTTGGATGAAGTGTTGTTCCAGGAGGTTGTCGAGGTGGCTTTATTTTGATTCTCGAATTTGTTCGTTGATCTGAGTTGTCGTGGCGTTCGAAGGGAAAGTTAGCGACTCGATGGTGGTCAGAACTTTGGTCGGAGGTGGGACGATTGATGGTGCACGTGCACGAACGTTAATGTGTGTCAGTGGGTTTTGAGTTTGGGGAAGAAGAAGCTTACTCGGGTAAAGTCTCGGGGAAGAAAGGTTTTTGCTCGAGTTTTTCTCTAGGTCATTTGCGAGCATGTGAAAGTAACTGTAAGGTTTTAACAGTTTGAAGTTTTAAACCAAACAGTTTTAAAATTTAGAATTAAACTCTGTTTTGAAAAGAAAATAAGATGAAGATGTGTTTGGTTTGATTCAAGTATATATGGGTTAAACCCAAAGTAAATGCTTAAACCAGTTTTTAAATTTTAAATAAAGTTAAGATTTAAATTTAAATAATCAAGTTAAGTCAATTGTTTTAAAAATTCATTTCTTTGTAATGAATGTTTTAAATAAATTAAGTTGTATGAATTGATTAACTTAAATGTATTAAATCAAAATCTTAAGTTATTTTCAAACTTCATTGGAAATGTAATAAGATAATTAATGAGGAAATGTTTTACCTTAAAACTTAATTTAAGTTTGATAATAAATGGGATAAATAAAGAGTGATTTATAAAATTAAATTAGGTGATGGTTAAGGATAAGTAAATTAATAATTAAAGTTTTCAAGTGATTTATTAACTTGTAATTAAGGATTGTTAATTAGTAATTAGAGATAAGTAATTAATGATTATTATTTTAAAACTTAATTAATGATTTAATTAAGTAAGTTAATCACTAAGATCAAATGTTTTAATGAAAATGTTTTATCTCAAGGTTAATTAAGATTTTTAACGAGTTGAAATAAATTAAGTTAATTAAGAAATTTAAGTTTAATTAATTAATTTAATTAATTTTTAATAAGGTTTAATTAAGTGATTAAGGGTTAATTAAAATGGTAATTAAGAAGTACTTAATAAAGTTTTATTAAGTAATAATTAGGTTTTCTTAATTAATAATTAAGAGATTATTAATCTATAATTAAAGTTAATTAAGGATTTATTTAACTAATATTAAGGGTTAATTAATTATCATTAAGGATTGATTAATTGGTAATTATGGATTAATTAAATTGGTAATTAAGGTTGTTAATTAATAATTAAGTTTTATTAATTAATAATTAAGAGGTAATTAATTAGTTAATTAAGGTTAATTAATTAATTATAAAAGTAATTAGGGATTGACTACTTTGTATTAAAAGATATTGATTAATAATTAAGGTTTATTAATTAATAGTTAAAGAATAATTACTTGGTAAAAGTAATTAAGTATTAATTAATTGGTGTAATTAATCAAAAAGATTTATAAAAGAAATTAAAGTAATTAAGAAGTAATTAAGAATAGTTAATTACTGTTAATGATTATTTAAGGTTGATTTATGAAAGTAATTAATTAATGCATGATTAATTAATGTAATTATTTAAGGAATAATGTAATTAATTAATTAAAGTAATTAATTAAGGATCATTAATTATTGTAATTAATGAGAGTAATTAAAGGTTAATTACTGTAAATGGATAAGAATAATTAATTTGTGAAATTAATTAAAGGATAATTACTTTATGTAATTGATGGATAATTAATCAAGAGTGATTAATATTTAAAGGAATGATTAATTAATTAAAAGGTTGAAATTAATTAATGGTTGATTAAGCAAGGTTAGGAATTAATTCTTAAGTAATTAATTTAATTTAAGTTGATTAAATTAATTATAATAGGGATTAATAAATGGTTGCTTATGGATGATTATTTGAGTAGAATGTCTGATTTGGTTGATATCTATTGGATGATATGTTATGATATTCTGTGATGTGATATTGGATATATCTGTAAATGTGTGATATTTATCTATGTTAATGCTCTGTGAATTCAAGTATTAAATTGAATTGAATTGTTTAAATCTTAAACAACTTGGACCTTTAAGATACGTTTGGATTTCGATGAGACCGGGATCGGGAATCAAATTTGATTATCCGAAAACCACATCGATCCAAGTTAAACGATAGGTCGTAACATCTCAAGTGAAGATTTAAAGAAAGGCTATGGTCGTTAACTCTGAGGGTGATTCCAAAACGAGTTGACGGAGATAGTACTTTGAATAGAGATGATGATTTGAAGTGCACGGGTTATTGTCGTTAACTCTGAGGGTGATTCCAAAATGAGTGTAACGAGATAATGCCTTCGGTTTCGTTCGAACCCGGAACGAACTTGTATGGATTGAATGCTTTCAGAACATCGTCAGGTGGACGATGAGCATTCTAAGATAGATGTGTTCTATTAAAGGTAATCGTAGCCTCAAGCCTCATCAACCGGGAATGGCTAAAACAGGGGAGGTGCAGCAAGGCTAAGTGGGTAGCATCCAAGTAGGACGAGATTTTCCCCTGTCTAGAAGTTCCTTTTTATTCGGCTTTGTGGGCAGTTGGTTCGAAACAACTGCGGGGTTGTCTTGTTCGGGCTGTCCAGTAAGGGATGGTTCCGGCTTTGTGTTGCAGGGGGTCGGGAGTGATCCTCGGTACGGTGATCTAGGCCACGTACTGTGATGGGCGGTACCCCAGTAGCCCTGCCATTGTATGGAAATCCAACTTCCAATAAGTGCCATCGGACTTGATTGTATACTTATGTATGCTGGAATTTAATGAATGTAACAATTTCGGCTATTTCATATTTATTTGAAAACCCTAGACCCTATTATAATATAACCAGATTTCCTATCAAAGTTTTGGTTAGCGTAAGGTAAAAACTTACCCATGTTTATGTGTGGGAAGTCTTACGTGATACCTTTGTTTTCAAAAGGTTTTGAAGTTAAGCAAAATTTAAACCGTTTACTCACACCAGACCAATGTCTGACCCAAGTGTTTATTTCTGTTTTTCCTAAACTCTTGGGTACTCAATTTTTACGAGTAGCCAAGGGAGTCAGGTTTGCTTTGACGACTTCTGGAGGAGCAATGGAGCAGGAGGCTTCAGCGTTTGTAGATATAAGTGGTTCCGCTGTGTTGATCTCTGAGTCATTTGTTTGTATTGTACTTGAGTTGTAATAACTAGACAGGTGTTTATAAATGTCTAGTATGTGTTGTATAATCTGTGTAACTCTGATAGCTGTTGTATATGATACTATGTAATATCTTATGTGATATAATATAATTTATTCGTTCCGCTGTTGAGATTCTGATGTTGTTTTCTTCTTTCTTCTCTATCTTTTCTCTTTTCTATCCCTTTCTTTCTTATTAATGATACGACTTTCTGTGGAGAAAAAGTTGTGTCGTTACACTACCTCTTGCGCATCCCCTGTCGTTCACCGCGCCTATCTCCTTCATCACCGAACCCACCATAGCCGCACCTTGAAGCCTCAACACCCAGACCCACAGCAGACCTTCTTCCTACATCACACGTGCTCCGCCTCCATACGTCGCCTCCTTTTTTTTCCTTCATAGCAGCTCACCTGGCCACCCTGTAGACTTCTACCGAAGCCACCATATCACGTCACAGCCTCTCCGACCTACCACTCCTCCAACCTTGTTTATACCGGAGCAGCTCCACCTGGGCCCCTCCGCATCGCTTAAACCATCACAACCGACCACCCTCCAAAGCAACGCAGCCGCATCCAGTATATGTAAGCTATATATCCTATTATTTTTATAATAATGCAACTTATATAATCAGTTGTATAATATATGGATATTGATTTACATATGTATTATTGATGTTTTACAGAAAAATATATTTACACTAATATATAAACTATAAACTTACAGTAGTATATTTAGTTTTAGTATATAAATGTTTATATTCCAGTTATAAAGTTGTTGATCTACTTATTATACAACAGTTTAGTTTTAGTATATTTACAACAGTTTCATTTATTTTTATTTTTTTCCATAATATATATATTACATGTGTTGCGTATTTGCATGCCAGAAGTTCATATGGGTAACGTATATAGACTTTGATTCTGAAAAGAAAAAAAATATAAGGTGTATAAAAGTATATATGTTGGCTCGTATAGTTAAAGTGGAATAGAATTTAAAGTATATAAGTTTACATATATGTGTGTTTAAGAATATATATATATATTGTTTAGATTTTAGTAATTTTTCAGTAAAGTGTATCTATTATATGATTTGTTATATATATATTTTCAGTTATTCTTTGTATATATAAATGAGTGTGTATGTATGAATGTATGTCAGGTTGTTTATCTGAGTTTTTTTATTATCATCAGTATATATATTACTTACTTATGTATTCTGATAACCAATATATATAATGACTTGATGGGTTTAAGTGTTATTTACGTTATATTAGTTATATATTTTTGGTATAGTATACAATATAGGTTGTATATAGTGGTCTGGTTTTTTGCTGCGAAGTGAAGAAATGTATACAGTAGTTTGGTTTTTAAATTTATAGATGGAGACTTTGTTTTATGTGTTTGGATTGAATATGAATTTGAAATTTATGTTTAAATTGATTTTGAATTTATACATAGATATTTTCAAATGAACATACACAATATAAGTATTTGGCATCTTTAATAAGTGTGTGTGTATATATATATTTATTTATTTCAAATTATAATATGTAGATATGTTGTTTTATTATATGTGTTTTATTTAAAACAATGATTTTGAAATACATATATATTTAAAATTTAAAAATGTGTTGAATTTAGAATGTGATTTTTTATAGTGTAAATTAGCCACAGGGGCCTCTTTAGCAAGTGGAATTAGTTTCTAGGACACACAACTGAAATAATTACTTTCAAGGACAAAACATAAAATAATTAGTTTCTAGGGCCTAAAAACCTATGAAATTATGTCCTTGAAAGTAATTAGACTGTTGACTTTGTCCTTGAAAGTAATTATTCTGCTGATTTTGGCCTTGAAAGTAATTTCTTTGAATGTATGTCCTAGAAACTAATTGGACTGCAAAGTTTGTCCTTCTGGTGAAATGCCCCTTTTTTATATATATATGTAAATAGTTATTTATAATTTTATGTATATATATAAGTTCATTTATACCATTTATCTTCATCAATCCAGTTTTGATTTGATTTCGTCAATTTCAAGCTATCAGTTTTGCTTGTCAAATTCGTGCCAATCTTGCTTTGCTTTGGAAATCGTGCTTGGATTCGTAACTCAATTCATCGTCAAACTTCTCTAGCCTCGAAAGGTGAGCAATCATTCACGATTAACGTTCTTATATTTATTCAATTTGATTTCAATTGAAACGACAATTGAAATATGCTACTGTTAGTTATTTAAATTGCTACATATATGTTATTATCTATATCTGTTCACCTGTGACATCTGATACCATGATTCGTTGTTTAAATTTTACCTGTTATTGATGATATATGCCTGTTGCTGATTATTATATTTTTATCATCACTGTTCTCATTCTGCATGTTCTCTGTTAGTATAGAATTCCCTATGGGTTGAAATGATACATACCCGAACAATCTGTAGAATAGGAGGAAATCGTTATGGGTTGAAATGATAAATCCGAGCGATTTTCATTGAATTGAATTTGGGATTGCGGGTTGAAAAGATATATACCCGTATATATTTAAATTACGGATTGAAATGATAGATATCCGTATCACTTGACCATAGGATAGAAAATTATATACAGACAACGTTGGTGTGTGTGTGTGTATATATATATTGAAATGATTTCCATAGTTTTAAAAAGGATATATATATATATATGGTTTTACATAAATATATATTTTAAATATTATATATATAAATGTTATTTCATAAAGGTTTAAATTTTAGATTTTTAAAATTATATGTTTTGGGAAATTTAAATTTATAAGTTAGTTTTGAAATTATAAATTTTTACTATTTTAAAATATATATAAATTAAGTTTTTAATATAAATTAAGTTTAATAATAAGATTTGATTTAATAAGGATAGATTTAATTAATATATCATATGTTTAAGTATTTATTTAATTTATATTTTTAAAATAGTTTTTTATAATAAATTTTAATAAATTAAGGTTGGGAAGATAAATTTAAGATGATTTTGAAATAGTATTCTTTTAAGAATTATTTAATAAAATTGATTTGAAACTTATTGAATTTGGGATTTTAAGATATGGTTTTGTAACTTGATTTTGATTTAAAGTGATTAAATGAATATTTCAAGTTTAAATAAATTGAAGAAAATATTTAGTTTAAATTGTAATTTAAGGCTTATTTAAATGATATTGGATTTTATTAAGTGAATATTTCAAACTAAATAATAATGAAGTTAAATTGAGATATAAATGAAATTATCAATTTAGTTTTGAAAATGTTGAATATTTAAACCTTTGAAATATATTGAAATGGTATATTTTGTGGTTCAAATCTGTATTTGAAATTGATATAATTTGGAATGGTTTGTTGAGAAACTGAATTGAATTGAAATTGATGAATTGAGATCGAATTAAATTTGAATTTTTGAATTCGAGTTGATTTGAATCGATTTGTGAAATTTGAGGAAGCTATTTTATTATATAAAGTATTTTTAAATTTTATTTAAAACTATTTATATATTTTACTTTATAAATTTTTAATATAAACTATTTTAATATACTAATTATGTTAATATATTTTAATATACTAATTATTTTAATATAAACTATTTTAACTCATAACTATTTTTATATAAACTATTTTATTTTATAAACTATTTTATTATATACTATTATTTATATCTAAATTGTTCAAGTGGGAAGTTATGGTTTCAAAGTTATGAATTTCAAAGTATTATGTTATCAAGTGTTATGATTTCAAAAGTGTTACAAATTCTAAGCTTTATAATTTCGAAAGTGTTATAACTTTGAAGTGCTATGATTTTGGAAATGAATATATTTGAAGTGAAATGATATCGTATTGATATGGTTTTGAAATGGAAATGATATTTTGGTTTTGAAGTACAAACTATTTTGAAATGACCGCGATGTTATAATAACGTTTGGTTGTTAAAGAGACTGGGATCGGTTATTGTCATACTCTCTGCCAATACCGAAAACCACTTTAACACTCGTGTACGCGGTGGAGATTCCCGAATGAAGTAGGATGGTGGTGACGATCCTATATGAGGTATATACGTGGACTTGACTCCCGTGAGTTAGCATAAGGTGGCTAAAACATGAGCAACTGACGGGCCAAGTGAGGTAGCTCCTCCGATCGGACACACTTCTTCGATTGCCATTCTATTACTTTGTGATTGATTTGGTGCGCACCTTTGATTTGGGAGTGTGGCTCGAGGTGGGCGGTAGTTGCGGCTATGCATTACCACCAACCCGGAAGTGTAATTGGTATATCTACCCTGGCATTGCCTAGTTGTTCCGTGTCAACTACCTTATCGAGACCACTACGAGTTTGTTTTGTGTCATACCTATGGAGTATCCTCTGGTAGCCTCCCAATCAGGAGGTATTATGGTATTGTATAAACAATTGGCACTATAAAATGTGTTAGAGGGGATATGGGTAACGCCTTAACGCTATTTTAATAGTTTACTTTACTATAGACATATTATAATAGCGTATGTTACTACATAGTAGATAGTTCCACGGATCCTTAGAGGATGGTTATCCCAAACATCCTTTGTGTTACTTGTATTTAAGTTGATATTTCACTTGAGTTGGATTTATTGATATAAGAATGTTAATCCTGACTCGAGTGTTTTGTGTTTTTGCTTTACGCTCGGGTCAGACTGACTGTCACAGCATTAGAGACGCACCTTTGGAGTGGAGCTTCGCTTGGAGATCCATCTATATCTATTCAGCTTCCAGTTATTCAGTTGACTCCAGTAATATGTTCAGAATTCGTTATTTGACTATGTATTCGAGACTTCTGTTGTATCTTGTTTTAACTCTGTTATATATGTATAGTAGCTTCATGAACTACAATTCTTTTGTTTTTGCTGCTTATTGTTATATTACTCTATGTCTGTGATTCTGTGATTATTTTATTTACTGTATATGCTGAGTTTTGCCAATTATAAATTAACAATCTTATATTTCGAGCAATTCAAATCCGACATGTGTGGATGCGAATGGTTGAAAATACCAAGATGTTACAATAAGAAAATCATCTCCAAAACAACCGCAAGCATCAACCATCAATGTATAGCAACACGAAATTTGCCAACAATCGTCAAATCACAAAATCCTAGCTCGACCTGAAATTGCACAGCAACACGAACAATGACCACTGCTGGAATTTTGCTGATTTTATGTCTACACTTAAGAAAAGAGAAAACATTAAGAAGTGAATTTGTTGTATAAATTGATGTTCGGTTCAGTTCAAGTAATATACAATTGAGGGTTGAGTTAAGACTATTTGAGTTAGAACTATTTGAATTTAGCTTTTACTGGAAAAATTGATGTTCGTTTCAATTTAAGTAATATACATTTAACTGTTTGGTTCATATAATATGAGCACCTAATGAAATTTTCTCTCCTAAGATGCTGACTATTGCTTGTATTATTTGTATTATCTTTATCTTGCTATAGAAATTCTTATATTGTTTTAAATATTATTTACCACAAAACTGATACATACATATACAGAAAAATGATACCCAGTAGATGTGTTGTATAATATGTTACACTATAAATTTAATTATTTAGTTCAGTGTCATGGATGACCAAAGTGATACCAAAATAATGAAAACTCATATCCAGTAGCTGGTTGATTTGAATTCATGCTTGGTTATTTTATAAATTATTTTAAATCTTATTTACCAAAAAACTGATACCTACATATACAGAAAAATGATAGCGAGTAGGTGTATTATATAATATGATGCACTATAAAGTTAATTATTTAGCTTAGTGTCATGCATGACAAAAGTGATGCAAAAAAAATTAAAAAATCATATCTAATAGTTGTTTGATTCGAATTCATGCTTGCTTATTTTATAAATTATTTTAAATATTATTTCCAATAAAACTGATACCTACATATATGCAAAAATGATTCCCACTAGCAGTTTAATATAATATGATGCTCTATAAATTTAATTATTTAGTTCACTGTCATGTATGAAAAACTAATAGCAAAACAATACAAACTCATATCCATTAGCCGTTTGATTCGAATTCATCCTTCGCTATTTTATCAATTACCATATATGTTATTTTCAACAAAAGTGATACCTACATATACGGAAAAATGATACCCAGTAGCTGTTTGATATAATGTGATGCTCTATAAATTTGATTATTTAGTTCATTGCCATGTATGACAAAATTGATACCAAAACAATACAAATTCATATATATTAGCTTTTTGATCCAAATTCATGCTCGGTTATTATATAAATTAATTTAAATGTTATTTCCAACATAAACCGATACCTACATATATGAAAAAATAATACCCAGTAGCTGTTTGATATAATTTGGCAACAGCACTAAGACCAAACAACACTTCTACACTTCTACATCATATATTGAGTTGTCAGCATTTCACCATAACATGGTCTGAATTATATATTGATATCTAATCTTATAGTTCTTCTCATAGTTCTGCACATGATACTTAGCAAACAAATCATTCCAGTCACTTCAAAATTAGAAAGGAAATAAAAATTACCACATAAAATTGATACTAATAGCATACAAATTTGATACCGTAATTGTTTATACCTAAAATTAATATTAAAAGCATGCAAAAACCAAACCTTAATTTGTAATGCCTAAAAGTGATATTAATAACATACAAAAACTAATACCAAATTTTCACATGCCTGAAATTGGTACTAGTAGTACCAAAAACTGATACCAAGCATAAAATAATTTTGAATAAACTAACCAACATATAAACACAATAACTCACCACTTTCCATGCCACCTATATTTTCTCAACACATAATAATTAACTAAAAGTGATACTACATAACCAAGTTCAATTACAAAGAGCAAATCAATGTACATATTAATATATGCTAAACCAATATACTTATATGACCAAGTTCAATTACATAAAATTGATAAAAAAGACATACAACCAAGTATAATTCTCAACAAATTCGTAAAAACATGAAAATCAAATCATATTTTCTCAGAAGCTTGACAATTACATTTATTGTGACCATATTGCTTGCATACATCCCATCTATTTTGCTTATTTTGAAAATATGAAAATCCTCTTTTCCATCTAATAGCAGGTCTACCGGCACCATGTTTCTTCTTAGGTGGCTTAATAACATCTTCAATAATTACATTAACAATAGGCTTATCGAATAGGGAATAGGATTTATAGCATTAGCATATTAGAAACTCTAGAACACATCTTGAATAAATCAATGATACACATATTCACATTCATTGCCTTTACCATCGAAAGTAAATTCTATTCCATATGAAGATAGCAGTAACTATAAAAGGTTGAAGGAAAAACTTCATGAACACCTAAAATCAAACACCGATGGCGATTCGATATAAAAACCAAATCAGGATCTTCTTAAAGCATTTGTTTTAAGTTGTCCAAAAACCATTTCCAGTTATCCACATTTTCAAGAGAAATTACCACTACACCAGAAAAGCCATTTTGCCATGGCACTGGGCCGTGGCAAAACGGGGAATGGCAAAAATTTTGCCACGGCTCGGAGCCGTGGCAATTTTTTTTTCAGCCATGGCTCTAAGCCATGGCAAAATTAATATTAGCCACGGCTCGGAGCCATGGCTGAATAAAATTTTGCCACGGCTTTTAGCCGTGGCTATTTTTTATTTCATTAAAACGCAACGAGAAAATAAAGTCATTGAAATTACAAACCATGTTTTAAACACTTAACCAACATCAAATACTATAGTCAAATGTAAATTGTGCAACTGTTACAGACATTCAGAAAGCAGATGTTCATTTCAAAAGACATGGATGGCAAAGCATAATAATGCAATAGAGAACTCAATCAATTCAATGCAAGTAGACATTGACACTAATGTTGCAAATATAAATGCCAGTGGCAGTAAAGAAGTATAACCTAAACATAGTAATTCAACAAAAATGCTAAAGAATAGTAGTCAGTTAAAGACTCAACAGCCTTATTATACAAGCAGCAGCAAGTTCTTACATAACAAAGGTCTTATGATGCAGACAAACAATGGGAACATCTCAGCACATAAAAAATATATATACAATTCGTGTACCAGCAATTATAGATAGTCAGCAACATGAAAATGAGGACAAAGTTCTCTCGAACTAGCACAACCCGAACATTCCTTAAGAGGACGTTGTAAATAATAGAATTGATTTGTCTGTAAGTGAGCATGAAGTTGACACCAGTATGAACGTTGAATATAACACTCCTCAAATGCTGGATGCTGGATGACTTGATTAATACAATAATGCTGGTTAGGTCACTCGCTTAGGGTCGTCTGAGTGACCTTAAACTGAATCTTCCACTGTCTATCCTCATTTGTTCCCCTCATTCGACCTCTCCCAAACCCATGGTTTTAGTCTTAATATTCTAAAATGTTAACCCTTTTGATTTCAACTGGATTTCTATTCATCCAGTAAACGACAACCATGTTCTCCATTAATCATCTCCATCTTCTTACCTGATTGCGCAATTACAATTGTTATTCAATTCAATTGTTGTAGGTAATTGTCATCTATTCCCTTTATACATAACATTGATTTATAATTCACTGCAATATAGGTTTCCAAGTTACTTTGTACAGTGTTAAAGCTTGGAACAGACACAACCTAAAAGTCAATTTTTTTTTCAAAAAAAAGGGTGATCATCCTAATGAGTAGAGCATGATATTTTATTCTACATTTAAAAAAGAGCTAACTAGGTAGATAACAAAAATATCTCGTACAAAGAGTCAGTAAAAAAAACCCAAGGCTAGACTCTGGAGTGAATATAGAAAGATCAAAGAGCTGGAGATGCTAGCAAAACCTGGTATAACATCCCTTTAACTATAAAACTTAGGCGACTCATCTATTCCAAAAATTGCCCAACCGAAGCGGATGGAGTACGATAGTAGAGCACAACAAGCCTAGACTTCGTGATAAGCTACCAATAGGATGCCAAACATACCAATTCACTGTCAAAAGACCATCTACCAAACCATCCGCGCGAGGAGCCTAATATAAACATTCCAATCCACCACTGCCACTAAAATGATAAAACTCAACAAAAATGTAAGAACTGCCCATATATATATGTACAGTGATAACTCCTGTGGTGCTATACTGGCTATTTATTTATTAATTACCCATATTGATAAAATAAATAGAATGTGCTTTGAATTTTTTAGGCTGGAAAACGATATAAAATAGCTTGGTCTACATGTGATACTGAAGCACCATATTACCTAAATAGTGAACATATATTAAATGTTTGAATTGCTATTTTCACTAATCCAAATATTACTTTTTTTAACCACTTTCCCTCTCTTTTTTTAATTTCTTTTTACTTTTTTTTGGGGTTAAAAATCAGTAATTTAGGCCAGTTCAATACTAAATATGACATATTTTAACATTTAAGTTTGTTCACTTGCATTTTACCAAACAATACGTAGGATTGCGTAAATCCTAATTTTCAGTTTAACAGATGTACAACTATGATTATTCATTGCATCAAACTACTTTATTTCCAACAAAATCCGAAATTCCACTTGTTTATCACTTTACATTACATAGTTTCATGAACACTATTCAAAAAATAAGGACTGAACTATATTATGTAATAATTGTTTTTACTAAGTTATACTACTTTGCGCTATCAATATAAGCATTTTAAATGTCGTAAGGTTTAACAGTTGTTGCATGAAGATGACACTATGATAGTAATATAATATGCACATTAGAAAAAAAAGGTATAGTTGAGAGGTGGTAGACTTAGTGCACTTACACACTGCAAAGACCTTCCGCAGTTCTATATGCATTTGTTCTGACCCTATAAATAGCCATGACAGTAGGAAGAACTCATACTTGGAAACTGAACTAAAATCCGATTCAGTTAATGAGACATAAAATAAAAAATTGATACCTTCAGCAAAGGATTTTAGCAAATGTGAAGCCAAAATTGAGGTGCTGTTGTCCACAAATCACCTAAAGGAAAAGGAGAAAACCTCTGTACTACAACAAAAATGTGTGAACAGCTTGGCAACCAACAACGAACCTGAAGCGGTTGATATTCCTGCAAATGAAAAACAGGCAGATTTTGTAATGAGCGAAGAAAATGGTGCACAAAACTTAGAAATGAATTATAAAGGGAAATATTATGGTTCAAAATAATTTCTTGTTAGCATTTATAAATGATATTTTAGCAGTTACACTGATATTTATATATGCTTATAAATATTAGTATAACTGGTATTTATTTATATTGATGTTTATTTATATCAATATAAATATCAATAGTATAGAATGATACTGGTATTTATCTATATTGCATATATCATTATAATTGATGTTTTTCTATTGCTCATATCATTCTATATATATTCAATTATTTTGTTACATATATCGTTATATTGCCCATAATAGAATGATATATGCAATATAAAAAATAAATGTCAATATAGAATGTTATTTATTTATACCAGTATAACTGATATTTATTTATATCAGTATAACTAATATTTATAAATGAATAACAACTGATATTTGTACCAATGTAACTACTATTTATTTATAATGCTTATAAATATCTGTGCATCTGGTATTTTCTATTTAGAAGTTTCAAAATATTATGCACAATAGAATGATATATGCAATAAACTATAGCAACTTGCAATTAGTACTTAAAATAATCTGAACTAGAAAACAAAAATCACTCATTGTAACGACCTGCCTTTTTTGACATTTTAAGCAGACATACATGTCAAACTGAAACCATTCAAAAGGGCAGATTGTTATGGGGTAAATAAGAAAAAGCAGAGAAAGAAAAAAAAATACAGAATCTCGCAGCGGAATGATAAAATATAATAATCAAATAAACAGTTCATGAAGCTGTTTACAATACATTGATTATACTTTTATAATACAGATTAGAGTTACATAAAACAAGAATAAATAATAAATAAATGCAGCGGAACAACATGATGCAGTGAAATAAATATAATACATAATAATAGTACAAAATCTTCACCTTCATCCTCTAGAAAGCAGTCTTCGATAAACTGAAAAGCTCAGACTGACCCGTGCGAATTGAAAAGACAAAACACTCGAGTCAGAACTAAAAGATCATATGTAAGTTAAATCAATAGTATATAAATATGGGTGTAATGGCGTCAGAGATGTTTACGGGGTTTGACATCTCCTATCCAGTGTCTAACGTGAGTGCAATAACTTAAGAGATGTTCGGGATTTCCATCTCCTAAGGATCCGTTGAACTATCTACTATGTAGTACAGTACGCTATTATGATAGTGTCAACAATAAAGTAAAGTATTAAAATAGTGTTAAGGCGTTACCCATATCCTCCTTAACACATTTTATATCCCGTAGTGTATACAATGCCGTAGGCTCCACCATACCGGTGGTTTACCTAGAGGACACCCCATAGGTACGGTACAAAACAAACTCATAGAAGGCTCTCTAGGGCATGTGAACACGGCACTCGAGGCAATGTCAGGGTAGATTTACTAATTGCAGAACCGGGCTGGTGGTAACGCATAACAGCTACTACCGCCCACCTCGGAACACATTCCCATAATTGAAATCAAGGGGTGGCCACTAAATCATCACAAAGTCATAATATGGTATCGAAGAAGCCTGTCCGATCGGAGGAATGACCTCACTTGGCCCAGGTATAGCTCCTGTTTTAGTCACATCTAAGTTGACTCATGGGAGTCAGGGTCACGTAAATACCTCATACAAAACCGTTCGCCAAACTATCCTACTTCATTTCTAGAATCTCCACCACGTACACAGTTGTTAAAGTGGTTTTCGGTATTGGCAGAGAGTATGACAATATCCGATCCTGGTCTCTTTAACAACCAAACGCTTAATACACACCGGACGGTTCTTTTACATTTCAAAAAGTCAATTCACAATTGATATCAAAATATCATATTTGATTTCAAGTCATATGTCTTTCGAAATCATGTTCACTTTCAAAACTATATTCACTTTCAAAATCATATTCACTTTTGAATTTATCGATAAGATAGGTTAATTAAATCCTACTTCCAAAATCATCATATTTACTCAAATATATCATTTCACAAAAGGGTCAAATTTCCAACTTAGGTTGTCTCATCATCAAGGATTTAAATATAAATACTTCAACTTTACATAGTCTGAAATTTGGAAAATGATTTATATAGTATAAATAGTTTTAATAGTTTAAAAATAGTTTAAAATAGATTGAAATAGTTTAAATAGTAAAATAGTTTAAATAGATTTAGATTTGATTTAATTAGATTAAAAATGATTTATATAGATTTAAAATAGATTTAATGGATTTAAATTATCTTAAATAGATTAAATGGATTTATATAGATTTTAAATAGATTAAATGAATTTAAAATAGATTAAATAGATTTAAATTATATTAAATAGATTTTAAATAGATTAAATTATATTAAATAGATTTAAAATAGACTAAATAAATTTAAAACAGATTAAATAGGTAAAATAGATTAAAAAGGTAAAATAGATTAAAATAAGTTAAAATAGTTTTAAATTGATTTAAGATAGTTAATTTAATTAAAATAGTTTAAATTAGTTTAAAATAGATTTCAACGTTATATCCAGACATTTCAATAACCCAATTCCGATAAATTCATTTATATTTGACACTTCAACTTTGAAATTCAAATTTAAATCCTTTGAACAATTCATTAAATCAATTCCAATTTCAGCATTAACGATTGGATTATCGAAAATAATTCAGTTATATAAATAAATTTCTATTTCAAATGCCAGTTAACTGAATACAAAATTCAAAGAAATAAAAATCATTTAATTTAACCAATCCGGTGTCTGTATATAATTTTCTACCCTAAGGTCAAGTGATATGGATATTTATCATTTCAATCCACAATTTAAAATTTTACGATTATATATCATTTCAAACCGCAATTCCGAATTAAATAAAAATCCATAAAATCGCTCGAGTCTATCATTTCAACCCATAACGATTTTTCCTTAATCTATAGATCGTTCGGGTATGTATCATTTCAACTCATAGGGAACTTGTAGTGTTATAACAATATAAAATACAACATCCTGTCATCCAATGTCAACAATCAAACATCCATCACAATCATCATCCAAATCGATCAATAAACATCAATAGATAACTGATAATCAATAACAGGTATTAAATTGACAATTTAAATTCAATATTAAATTAAATGATGATTAAATGCAATAAAAGTCAAATTTAACTAGAATGAAAATTTAAACATACCAAACATCAATCAATTAATTCCAAATCACATCATAAATTTAATTTAACTAACATTAGATAATCTAGTAGTTGTGAGTGGGTCAAAACACTCACCTTTGATCTTAAATCGAATTAAAATCCAAATAAAGGCCCAAATTTGAGCAGTCTCAGAATTCATCTAAACCTATGCCAAAATGTTTGGAATTTCGATACGATCCTAGTGGAAGAAACCGCGCGTGAATCCGAGCTCATATGCAAAAGATATTAGCGTTAGAACGTTTGAACAATAAAAAAAATTAAATTAAAACAAAATAAAGAAAAAAGAATACGCACTTACCAGACACGTATTGTGACGCCCCACCTCTATACCCATGCTAACCAAGAACACTACGATGTAGTGCTGTCAATTAGCGCGGAGAATAAGGCTGTGGAGGAGCGACCATCCATGTAACTTCTTTGTGCGAGCACCGATACATCAGATAGAATAGAATGCATATCTTTTAAGGAGGAAATCCGATATACCGATACAAACACAAAGCTATCACATGGTGGCTATATATAATCTTCGGAAACAAACATAGAAATAATCATAACATAAATCAGTCACAGACATCCATATCACAAAGGCGGAAGAAGATATGAATAAATATATAACACATGAAAGTGTACATCAGAGTAGTGGTCAGAAAGATCCACGATAATACAAAAGAATAGCATCACGTGCTATACAAAAGAATAAGTACACAACATAGAGTCTATATCTCAAAGGTGTACATCCAAAAACTACAATCTATGTAGTTAGCCAAAAGTCAGAAATATCCGGAAGAGAAGTCAAGCAGAAGCACCTGTAACATCTCGGTCTGACCCGAGTATTATTTATAAGAAAATAATAAACGGATCAGTCTAACTATAAATATCAGATGATATGGTATAAAGTAAACGACATGACATGAACATGAAATAACTATAACGACATACTACTATAAGTATGTAAATGATAATCAACAAAAGATTAATCAATATCACAAGAATCTTCTCAAAGATAAGGTAGGGTATCATACCCTAAACTTGTATTCATAACAAGTCAATAACACATGAATTCACCAATGCACAAAAACTGATATCATATCAATGAAAATCATGAAAATTGGTGAAGCACATAATTCCAGAAATCATCATCAGAAATCCAGAAAACACATAAAAAAGGGGGGAGGCCTAACACATGAATGGGAGCATGAAAACTCACCTACGCGTAAACACATGACGAGAAGCTATCTCATGGAAGCTATCCATTAAATTTTCACACAGGAATGGCCCGAAGACCGTAGGGTGCTACCCTAGAAATGTGATGGCGAAACATCACATAATCGGGGTATAGTCTCCCACGTAGACAAAGAGACATCGCTCAATCGCTAGTCTAAATCACAAAAATGATCGTCATGATCATAAGGAAGTGTCAATCACACCAAGCTAGTAAATATATGAGTTTAGCTTCATGTCCCATAACCACTTGCTTAACTTAAATATTTACGAACAAGCTGTAAATCTTCACTAGGAAATTGTCACAAAAAGGGTTCAATCGAACAAGTCCAAGAGCTAACCGACGAAGTGAACGCAAGCGTTTCATACCACCCGTTTTACTAAGTCGTTTAAGTCGATTTCTCATTCGAGTGAAGTAAAGGCTTGTATATACTAGTAGATTGAAAATCGGTTTGAGAAAATGAACTTTTGATATTTAAAATAGTGTTGAAATCGCTTTGATGAAAGAGTTTTGATATTTACTATTAGTATTGAAACCTTCATATATCTTTAAAGTGACAAGTCATAAAACGATTGTAGAACAAATCAATTCACGTTCGAAGACGTGAGTAAAGTCCAAAGAAGTCAATCCCAAAACCATCAAAGTAGAAATTCTGATAAATGTTTTTCAGAAGAGATTGCCTATGCAGAGTAATACGGGGTTCGACCTAGTGAAGGCAAGCGGTCTCGAGAAGCCAAACGACCTAAGGGAAGAATGCCACACGACTTAGCAGAAGAACAGGTCGAACGACCTAAGGGAAAACAGGTCAAACGACCAAGTACTAACTCGCGAACGACTTACGACTTAAGCCTTGAACGACTTAGTGGAATGAACGACTTAACGACCTAAGCCTTGAACGACTTAGTGGAACGAACGACTTAACGACCTAAGCCTTGAACGACTTAGTGGAACGAACGACTTAACGACCTAAGCCTTGAACGACTTAGTGGAACGAACGACTTAACGACTTAAGCTCCAATTCGAGCTGCGAGCTAAGGTTGGAACGACCTAGTGGAGTTAGGTCGGGGACGACCTACGACTTAAGGTCATACGACTTAACAGTTGCGAGCTAGCGGAGTTGGCATGGCCTAGCGACTTAGTAGAAGCAGCGACCTACGACTTAACGATTTAAAAGCCAACGACCTAGGACTTAAGAGCCATACGAGCTACGACTTAAGCTCAAATACGAGCTACGAGCTAAGGTCTATACGACCTAACGACTTATCCCAGTACGACCTAAGCCAGGACGAGGTAGCAGAAGGCAACAACCTAACTCTTAACTCGCGCACGACTTATCACTTAACTCGCGAACGACTTAGCACTTAACTCGCGAACGACCTAGCGAAGGCAGAACACCCAGAACGACTTAAGGCCTGGAACGACTTATGCTCCGTGTGACTTTTCAACACGAACGACTCAAGCCAGTAACTCGAGAACGACTCATCACTTTAACTCGCGAACGACTCAACGATGGCCAGAAACGACTTAAGGCCAGAAACTCACCAAAACGCCAAAATTTATAGTTTTTCGCCAATCCAATGCAATCCAAAGGCAGATATTCATACAAATGCAATAGAGGATCATTCCCAACAGTCCAAGATAGATATAGGTAAGATGTGAGATCAAAAATCTCACCTTTTCCACGAAATTGATGAAGATGAAGATTGAAAGCAAGGAGAAGCAACCCAAAGCTTGAATCCACAATCTTCTACTTGAATTTGATGTTGAATCTCGGATTTGCAATAGAATTTGAGTTGGGAGTTTTAATTTCTCTTTCCCACCACCATTTTTGACAAAGCTTGAAGTGTTTGAACAAATGAGAAAGAGGGTTGGACTGAACTAAAGGGGTGCAGTCCAAACCAAAGTCAAAGGCGGGAAAAAGTGTCGAAAATTTCACTATCTCCAAACATATCGAAGTTTACACTCAAAAAGATCGCAAACGTCATTTTGAACTCAATGGGAGTGGTCTCGAGTCCTAATTTGACCGTATGCAAAAAGTAGCTTTTCGGACTAACATCCGACTAACGATAAAATATTTAAATAAAATATTTAAATATAAAATCGATGGATATGCGGGTTGTTACACGTATGCCCTAACTTCGAACCCTCCGATACATCGCGCTCGAATAGATAAGCCGCCACCACTTAAACCCTTTTACCAAAATTTGCGCCGCCTACCTTCGACGTCGCCCAGATCGGCCACCTCCATCGTGACCTGCACCTCCGACCACATCCAACGCCATAGGTGAAGCCCCGTCCGGTCGCGCCACTTGACACCACTGCCGCCACCGTTAATCACGCCATTCGAGGAAAAACCCGACCCCCATATGACCAGCGAACACCACCACGTAACCTTCTCGACCTCGCCTTCCCAAAGGCGCCTCCCGATCGTCGATCCACCGTTGGATCGTCGAAACCAAATTTTGACGGCTGAGGTTCAATCGCGAATTCTGGACAAACGGTGATTTGATTGCAAAAACAAATTGCACCAGTGGATTACGCTCGTCGAGATCTTCTAATTGATATATAATTTGATATGGTTTGGAGGGATTTGATTTTTGAAGTTGAATTTTTGAATTGAAATTGAAATAGGGAATTTAGGATTTCCAACCATTGAGAAGAAGAAGTAGTCAGCTGAATTTTACGTACAGAAATGAGAAGTAATAAGGCTACTAGGGTTAGAACAGAACAATATATACTAACGAAGCCCGATAGGAAATGAATAATACCCGAATGATTTGAAACGACAAATACGACCTGAAACGCCCGTTCTATCTCCGGAACGAAAATCGGTCATCCCATATATCAAAACAGATGTTTTTTATATTTTTAAACTCAATGGAATAGGTTTCAAGTCCTAATTCCATCATATGAAGAAGTTAGCTTAAAATCAGCTTATTTCAAATTGATTTCAATTTAATTTAATTAAATTGATTTCAATTTAATTTAATTAAATTGATTTCAATTTAATTTAATTAAATTGATTTCTACGCATTTTGAGTCCGCACGATCAAACGACAAGTCCGATTGCTACGATACTTGAAATCCTATAATAATTCACCGTTACAGATCCGATGAAACTAGTTTCGTCGAAATCCGAGACAATGGCCAAAATGGCTATTTTCACATTAATTAAATAAATTAATATTAAATTGGATAATTGACTTTTTAATTTTAAATCTTATAATTAACAAATTTCATCATTTTTGATCACTTAGACATTTACAATGGTTTAATGCAAGTTTACATATCACTTCAGTGTTAAATATTACACTTATTTTAGTGTTCAATTTCAACTGTAATTGAATCCAATTAATAAAATTTAATTCCAATAAATTGATTTAATTCGATTTCAATCCTTTTATTCAATCAATCATTATTCTATAGACATAGTTAATATTGTTTTATATTCTATTACATTAATATGCTACAATTATCATCTTTTACCATACTAGTTGCAGTATTCCAATAATATTGAACCTTTGTTGCACTACAACAAAAAGTGTCTTTTATAGCGGCATATAGCCGCTATTAATCACAACCATAGCGGTTTGATAAGCGCTGTATATCGACATGTTATAAAAAACTGTTGAATATTTATAACACAAAATATGCCGCTATGGTTGATCTTAGTTTTATAACGCAAATTCGCCGCTATGGTACGTTAATTCAATAGCTCATTATAGCCGCTATAATACAGCTAAATCTCAACGGAACTGGAAATCTTTATAACACCATTTTGCCGCTATAAAATATTTATTCAATAGCTCATTATAGCCGCTATAATACAGCTAAATCTCAACGGAATTGGAAATATTTTAATAATAGCAATCAAACTAAATCTTCATAAACGAATAAAGATTATAATCAACAAATATAACACAAGAGCATGCTCAGAAAGAAATGTGATATATTTTTCATTACAGTGTACAAACATTAAAGCAAGTGCATAACCATTGAATAAAACATAAGCCTACAGCCAAGTTAACACAGAGAAACAGAAAATAATGTCAATTTAATAAGTGTACAAACATTACAGAGTGGAAACATTAAAGCAATCCTTCCAAATATTACAGAGTACAAACATTACATAATTCCAACATGCAAGATCTGATCTAGTTGCATATACTTCTGCAATTACTACTCAACAAACTGCCGTGTTCATTTTTGTCATCTGCCATCTGCAAATACCCATAACAATCCCTGCTTTCAGCCACTTCCATCAACATACTCCCTGTCTGCCTGCATACCATATATACATCCACCATTCTCCAACAAACTGTATATGCCCAAACCTCCTGAACACATCAAATTCACACTGCCACCTCAAACAAGCAACTACATTACCCTACTGCCACTGTTAGAAGCTACTTCTACCCACTATAGTCATCACCAACTTACTTTCATTGCCCCTACTGTCTTTCCTTTCCTACTGTCCTCTGGCCATATTATAGTAAATACTACCACCCCTGACCAACCAGATATCACAACACAGACCAACTTGCCATCACAAACAACCTGAACATACACTTGCCATCACAAACTTACTACAACAAACTGCAGACAATTCACAGCTACCAACTCCACCAGTAGTTCACAACAAAAGCTCCTCCAACTGCCATCCCATTGCTTCTTCCAACCCTTCATCAACCATTAACTCCTCACCACCATTACTTTTTCCTTCTTCACTATTGCAACATCCATCTACACACAATACACACCACCTCATTGAACATACCTCTTCATACATACATCCAATATCAACTTACATCACCACTACAACCACCTATACCACAATCATCCCTTATAGGCAATGAATTTTTTTTTACACTACCATCATCGGACTAAAATGGAGATCGACAACGCGCATCCGGCATTCTTCCATCTACCGCAGTGTCCTAAACAAATAGGGCGGCACCGCAATATAAATACAGACATCGCTATTTTATGTTTTCTTACAAAGATAGAAAAAATTGTTACCCTTGCTAATAAACAAAAATTATAAAGAATTTATAGTGTATAAATCATTATATTTTCCTATTCCGCCCTTATATAATAAATAGATGAATGACATGCCTTATAGGCAACTGAGTATAGATAAATAAAATAGCATAAAGTTATTGATGAATCTCAAAACATGTAAATTAATTGTAAAGCTAATGTTTACTTGGTTTTATAATCAAATGTAGTATTCATACTGAAACAGCATAAAAGGCCTGTATGAAAAAAGTGGAAAAATAGAAAAACAAAGACAATTACACCACATTATATATCATAGTTTATTGTGTTAAATATTCAACTGAATCAAAAGGAAAAATTATTCCATAAGCATCTCACACCAAATAAATAAATGAAAAAATATTCCATAAGCGTCTCACTCCAAATTTATAATGTTTAGTCGACTTATGACTTTTTACCTATACATGTAGCCAGTCAAGGAAATATACTATGTCAATGTATGTATGTGTGTACACGACTAAATGAACAATTTACATCACTGGCCTATACATATGACTTTTTACATATACATATGTCACAGCTTCATCTGTTATAAAATAAGCTGGCTATTGCATATTCTTAAAAATAGCAATCATTGTTCTAAGATCTTCTTCAATCCTAATCCAGATGAGCCTATTTTATCATACCCGATTCAATGAAGCATTACATATATACTGCTTGTAACATCTATTTATTAAGGGGTTGGCTGCACTACAATCATCAGTGGAGTTAGGTAGCCTACTATATCTTATATGATGGCTTGTAGATGTAAGTTGTATTTAAGCAATCTATACAAATTTCAAATTTTTACTTAGTCCTTATCTATTTGATTTTTACCAATACTACAGTACCATAATTTTCTAAATCAACTCACAAGCGTCAAAAGTAAAATATGTGACATCAAATTCTTACCACCATACCTTATCACCATCGGATGGAAGTCTTACTTTGAGAAACTTAGCAGCAAGAAATATTGCACCAACTGCTATATGAATGAAGACATGGAGGATGTGGAGACTCGGAGAGAGCATCTAAATTGTTTGCTAAAAGAAAAGCATGAGTAGCTAAAGGTTATGATAAAGTAGTGAATTGAAGTTGAATAAGCATTGCATATAAAGATTCTTATGAATTAATACCATAGTGTAACAGCTAAACAATTCAAATATTTCACTTTATCACCCCATTTCAAAAGTTCACAGCCTACTCAAGAGTCTAGGTGTACTTCAAATTTTACAAAAAATATACACCATTTTTTACTTTACACATCATACAATTTCAAAACAACAATTTTATTTCACATATTTTGGCCATGTGATGCGTGAATTCAATGTTTTGCTATTGGTAGATAACAGTACTTTGGTCTTAATTTTTTATTAAAAAACGGTGTAAGTATAGCAAATTTTGGTGTGTAAATAGAGAACTGACCTATCATTATTTGTTCAACAAACTCTAAAATTCAATATTAGGCAGCAATTAATATTATTACCATAAGAAACATTAATTTGAGAACTCTCTATGGTTTAAACTGGCAAAGTCAATTTTGAACATACTGTTAATCTTTGTAACCTACAACCTAACAAAAAAAAATGGTGTAAAGAAGTTGAGAACCTTCATACACACACACACTACAACATTTTAAAGCAATGAATATTTTAAGGCTGTTGAAACATTCATCAAGTTGCTTGTTTATTGATCGGTATTCTGATTTCTGGAGTGTTTAATGCATAACTCGGAAACTACTAATCAAATTCAAACTAGTATAGAGCATCGCAATTTCATATAGCTAACTTACGCAGTAAACACTATAAAATTGAGTAATATGAAATTGAAAACGTAGCTTCTCCATTAAAAATATTATTTTTTTATATTCAAGCTTAATCCGCCATCCAGTTTCAAAATAATGAATATAAAATATCGTGAATCAAAGAATCGATAATTCAACGGTAGTCACTTGACAACAAACCACTAATAAATTACAAAATCAATTTGCTAATGTGAATTTAAACACTGTAGATTAATTTTAATTCAGAATATAATCAAATTGAACTGAAAAATGAATTATTGTAATTACTTGAAAATCAAACAGTAAACTGAATTAGAATATTAAAAACTGAAGTGAAGTGGACCATCCGATGGAAGTCTTACTTTGAGAAACTTAGTAGCAAGAAATATTGCACCAGCTGCTATATGGTGCACATTTAGATCAAAACCTAGCGTAGTAAGTACTAGCCGCTCCTCAAGTAAGATTAGTTCTTTTTGTTGTTCATACACTTCCTACCACAATAAATATCAGTTATAAATAGCAGCAAGAAAGTCAACAGTATCATACACCAATGATATGTACAATTTACAAGGTAAAAGCAGTACACATTGTTTATAAAAATATCCATTCCAAGGCAGGTCAAAAAAGTTCACATTTCTTGCAAAAATGTTATTCCAAGGCAGGTCATAGAAGTTCACATTACTTATAACAATGCCATTCCAAGGAAGATGAAAGAAGTTCACATTACTTATAATAATGCCATTCCAAGGCAGGTCGAAGAAGTTCGCATTACTTATAACAATGTTATTCCAAGACGCTCAACACAGTTGGGCTATTAAGTAGAAATTGACTTGCCTAGTTGCTACCATGGAACTAAAAACTTGGTGTAATTTGAAAAATAAAACTACATCTACAACTAATAACTGAAAAATGAGGTATGTGTGTGAGTGACTGTGTGAGTGTGTGTGTGTATGACTGCATCAGATTTGATAAGTTTCAAATAATCCAATTCAATTAAACCAGATGAAATTATTAGCATAGAAAATTATATATTTTAACTTAATATACTTTAGTATCTCAAGAACAAAATGTTTTGTTCAATAAAAGCATTGTAGAGGAAAGTTATACTGATCCACTATCAATTTGTGTGAACCATTTTGTATGAATGGTTATTTGAATACACACTAGTTCTAATTATCCAACTCTATTATGGTTCCAATTCCAATCATGACCAATAACAAGTAAAATCCCTAATTTATTCCAAGGCACTAACATTTCTACTTTAGTTCCAAATTCCAGTTGTAAGGAGTAAACAATAAAATGTCATCACAAAATAGTAGTCTAATTCAATAAAGTGGCAATCGAAAAATATTAGCACAAAAATACACTAAATAAGATGAGATAAATGCATTACCCTCTGTTTAATTCTCTGAATAGCAGCAGGGTCCTTTTTGTGAATGATTTCGTAAGACACGAGAATGACATCCTTGAGGGGTCGAGGAGTTTCCTCAACCTTACCTGCCAAAAACATGCAAACTGTGGCTACAGTCTGTATATGACACTATAAGAAACAAAAGGAGCAAACCATCAAAATGAAGAAAGAAATAAACTGCATATGACTTTATAAAGGAGCAATTATTTAATATATTAGCAATAGGCACGAGCCAAACTATTTTGCTAAAGAAAGTATTGGTTAAATGTACTACAAGAATTGTTTTAACCAATACTTGCATTAGTAACATTACAATCAATTACCTCAGAAATGTATTTTGAATAACTATCTTCAGTAGGATATTTCTCACTTGCATAAAATAGCATATGCTCTACAAAATAGATCAAGCATTTAACAGTTTAATTTACATTATATTCTGCAGCAAATTAAATCAAACTTTGATCTAGCAACCTAGTAACAGTTACCTAAAAAATGAGCCAACCCCTCAAGACCCTCAGGATCAGAAAAGTAACCAACAGAAACATCCATCGAAGCAGCAAACTGGTTTTAAAAAAAGTCCAAATTAAAGTTAAAATCCAAAAGTAACACCAAAATATACTTAAAACAAAAATACAAATCGTAGATGAAACCTTATCGGTGTCTGGGTCGCTGATTAGAAGAACTTCGAGAATTGGAGAGAACGATTCTTCTGTATTCGCGCTTGTCGATTCGTGGCTTGGTTATCTCAATAGCTTGAGGCGATTTGCCTACCGCCATTTTTATCTTTGATAATTGTATGAATGGGATCTTGGAGAAGAATTAAAGAACAAAAGCAACTACTGGTTTCCAATTTGATTAGCATGGACTTTGACTAATTCATGGCAAGGGAGGAGATTTTGTGTAAGGATTTGAGGAAATAACTTCACGAAGAGGAAAGAGAAAAATAAGTAGAAGAAGCGGCGGCCACGAAAATAATTTGGGGATCCCGCTTAAAAGCGTTACATAGCCGATAAAACAAATCTAAAAAGCAAATCAAAACAAATATAATAACACCACAGAAAAAAGCGTTATCGATTAGCGTTATAAAAAACAACTTTTCTTGTAGTGTTGATTTTGACATTAATTATAACTTAAAATCCCACAACTTCATTTACCTTGTTTTAATTTTTATTATTAAATCAATTTATTGCCTTATGTGTGTGATTGACATTTCTATACATTTTATTACAATTCCAATTTGCAGTTATTGTATTAACTCGCATTAATGTAGCATATATTTACATTTATTTGTAATTGATTAATTAAATTGGTAACAAATAACAATTGTCACCATTTCTACATTTAATAACATTTGTAAGTTTATTATTTACAAACAAATGTTATAACAACTTACACTATACTAATTCTATCCAATTACAATTCATTACACATTATTTTATTAATTAATACAACATTTAAATTATCAATTACTCTTTAAATCCAATTATCAATCAATACACACATCATTACAATTAATTTACAATTGATTACCAATTATAACTCATTAACCATTTCAATTAATTAGAATTTCATTTAAAGCAGTTATCAATTACTTTAATTTAATACTATTACATTTCATTCCAATTATATTCATATTATTAAATCTCAAATTTTTATTTCTTCCAACATTAAATCATAAAATCTTATTAAATTAACTATTTTTAATTATCGAAAATTATGGGTCGTTACACTCATCTAGATGTAAAACTTCAAATCTCAAATAATTACTGGAGAAACCCAAGTTTGTTATATCCCAATTGAAAGTTACTTCATATCTTTAAAACACACAAAGTAGAAATAATCTTCGAATGCACATATTCAAAAAAAATATAGAAATAATCTTCGAATGTACATATTCAAACTGATAAATATCATTCATAATATTCACACATCAAACTAATATTTTGCAATTAGTAATATTCAAAATGCTATATTTTCTATTGTGGATAAAATTCATAATATTCAAACTGATATTATATCAGTTCATATATATGATATTTATGTTCATTTATCATATATATCAATTCATAATTTCAGTTCGAATTTAATATAATTTCAGTTCAAACTGATATTATGAATTTACTATTATGAACTGATATGTAACTGTTTATAATATTATATATATTAGTCAATATATATGATATAACTATATATAAGTTCATATATATGGTATATTAGTTAATACGATATATAAGTTCAATTTTATTTTATATCAGTTGCATATGTCAGTTGTGAATCATGTATACCAGTTCATATGCAATACACAATTTATACGCACAGTTTAATACATATGTAAATTAGATGTAACTATAGATATACTATAGAATTAGCTTTTCAAATCACAAACTAACTAAGAAGCATTGTCATAAATTATTTTTGGCTATTCATAAGAAAATACAATTTCTGAGTTTGCAAAACAGTTTACTAAAAACACAAACATATAATATATATAGCAACTAGGTAGTTTGTGAATACTTGAAAAGAATACGAAAGCACCTTTAATCCCATCGGTAATGTTCTATATTCAAACCAATATGTATAAATAAATATTTGTAAAACTATATTATTAAGAATAAGAAATCATATACAACTACAAATGATCAGTATGTTACACACAAATGACAATATACTAACCTCCAATGCTCAAGAATTCTGTTGATACATGTTGCCTTGGTCCCACTTATTCTTAATTCATGTTTTCTCAAATAAGCTTTGCAATCTTCCAATCGAAGCACATCTAAACTTTTCCCATCTATTAAAAATAGGATAAACCAAATTTAAGTGGGGGATCAAGCTACATGCTGTTAATCCAGATGAACAAACAAAGCTATAGTATTATCAGCGCTTGTTCAGTAACATAGCATCTAGTTTAACAAAGGACCCTTACATAAGTTACATGTACATATCAAAACCAAACTACATATTTTAATTTATATAACAGTCTTGGCCATCAAATTATTATGCTGATTGAGTTATGATCAACCGAGCTCACAATATCAGTTTCAAGGTCTCTATACATGTATAATAAATAGTTTTCTGATCTAATTTATGTCAGAATTAAAACATAAAACTACTGAAAAGGGGAAACGAAGATAAACAAATTTATCAACTTAAAATTAATCCTAATAACATCTATGCAAATAAAAACAATATATACCTTGAATAAGATGGATAACTCTTTTATATCGGTCTTCATCAGTGTTATTTCCCTTCAAATCATCGTATTCATCATCACTAATCCAAGTGAAATTTAAGAAGAAAAAAAGACATTGCAAACTGAGAACATTGTAGGCTAAAAATCAATTATCTATCTGGCTCCACGTTTCTTTTGTCTTCAATTTTAGACCGTCTTCGAATTCGGATTCATCTTCAAATTCAGATTCATCTTCGAATTCCGATTCTGGTTCGGATTCGGACCTTAGCTCAGGTTCGGAATCTTCCTCTGAAGAAAGACAAATGATCGCTAGCTATTGTTTCGATGATGAATTAGAAACAGTAGCCATTTTCGACTATGAGATTTAGGGTGCAGAAGGATAACAGATGAGATTTAGGATGGGGCGTTCTATTTTTGGGGGAAGGCGTGAAATATATTGAGATCTGCTACACGTGGGGAGGGGGGGTGAAATTTTCTAGGCAACTTTGGCACGGTCTAAGGCTGTTCCAAAATTGCCACGTTCTGTAACCGCGGTAATTTATTTTACCACGGCTCAGGCCTATGGTAAAATTGCCACGGCTTAAGACGTGGCAATTTTCGTGCATCTGGGTGTGGCAAATTGAGCTGTATGGTGTAGTGTATACCCATAGTTAAAGGGGAAAAACCTGCAAATAATAATTTAAAAAATATTAAAACAAAATTTAGTCAATTGTTAACTTAAAAAATGATACCTAGAAACTGCTACCGATAATTAAAAACTGATACCTAAAATCTGAGAACTCAATTCTAATACTATATAGTAAAACATTTTAAAAATCTAATACCTAAAAACTGATAATAAGTACCGATCTAATACAGACCAATGAAAAGAAAGTTCTAAAGTTAATAAAACGTTTTAAAACCATTTTAAACCATTTTTATTCATGTTTAAAGAGTTTTAGCTATACCATGACACTATTATAATTCATAAAAAAATGTGTTTTTTGTGTAAATTTGACATGTATTTACAGTTAATTTTTCCATAACCAAGCAAACATATTATCACATCCAAAAGGTGATGACCAAACATAGAAAACAAGCATGGCAAGACATATCGTATCATCATATAGTTCAATAAAATAAACTAGCAGAGTAATTCTCACGATTGTAGCATTCCTTTCGTAACTTCTCCAGATTACTCCAGCGGCATTCCGACAGTACTATATAAAGACCCAAAATTTTACCACTTTTACATGGAATATTTAATTAACTTTGAATATTCAAATATAGAATTTTAAAACTTAAATTATCATGTTTATGTGATAAATAAGAATGGTGAACTTATTTTTAGAATTGGTTTACAAAAATAAGAGATTTTGGATTTTCATCGTAAAATTGACGAAAGCCGCTTTTCGATAAAATAGGATATACATTCAATTTTTGTTTTGAATGATAAATAACTCATTTCAAATTATTGTAAAATGATAATAAGTGATTGATAAAAGTTTTATAAGTACAAAAAAAATTGTTTTATAAAGATTGACAATTTCATCGCACGTTGACAAATCGACGTCGTATTTTTATAATTGGATTTTAATATTATTAAATATGGTTTTATAAGTCAAATATACTTGTTTTAATTATTTAAAAATTATAAGAAACTTACATGTTTTGTTTACATAAATAAATAGATTAACAAAAACATCAAAATGTGATCGTAAACGTTTTGTCGAAAATCAACATTAGTTTAATATGTGTTGTCGCAACGTTGTTGCACCGTTGTTAACATGTTTTAACACACACACATATATATTTTACAAATAATTAAGTTTGTTTTACTTAGTATCATTAGAAAATTCTAGAATGTCATTAGTAAAAGTAAGTAAGGTAATCAAAAAAGTCAAAAAGCAAACATCAAATCAAATGTCACCAAAACCAAGAAAAAGCTTCACTTTAATCTACTTTTCCATCCAAATACATTCCTTAAGTATTAAGTAAAAAATGACATAAAGTAATAAAATGATGGATGATGGTAAGTGTTGAAAAAAGTAAGTTTACTTTAAAGTTAGTCAGAGCGTAAGCTAGTGATGCTTTCGGAGGAATGATATTTTGGTAATTTGGTAAGGAGTTAATTTGGTAACTTACCACTTTTTTCTTTTCCTATAAATACAAAAGTTTTCCTCTCATTTTATCACATACATTCTCTTCTTCTTCTTCTTCTTCTTCCTTTAAGCTATTTTAATGGCTTCATCTTCTCTTCTTCTTCCTTACTAACTTTCTTAAAATCATATCAAACCAACTTCAAACTCCACCAAACTTTGTTAAAGAGCTTATAACATCATTAAAACATGGTTTAACATACAATAAGTGAAGAAATGATGGAGGAATGGGTGGAATATGTGGAGGTCGAACCTATGGAAGGTGGATGGTGGAAATGGATGAGATCAAGCAAGGAGGAAGGTGGCCATGATCGTGGAAGAAGGAGATGAAGCAAGGCATGTGGTTTAAGAGGAAGAAAGGATGGTTTTAGTAGTGTTTGGTTGAAGTTGAAATAATAATGAAGTGTTGGATTAAATGAATGTTGGTAGGAAGTGAAACGATTTGGTTAAAGATGAGTACTCGTGTTATCTATAAATTATTCAACTCCTTAAAATATTACTAAGTATGTTCAGTTAATGAATTTATATGCTTGGTTGAGAATTGAGTGAGAATTAGATGATTATATGGATGTTAAGATGGTTGATAACCTGGTTGTGAAATTCTATAACCGATTGATGTGAAAATAATATTCAAGTTAGGTAATGGTTAGTAAACTAACCCTAGTTAGTTAATAAATCCAAATGAAAACTGTATGAAGTTTTTTAGCCTCTTTGATGATTAAAATAATAAAAAATTGTTTTAGATAAATTAAAACAATTTTAATATGGTTTCAAAACATATTTGAAGTGTTTCAGGCAAGTTTCAAAACAATTAACCAAAGGGTCAAAATCGAGCTCGTCGCGTAGCGGTAGTTCGTAATTTTCGACCCGTAACTTTAAATCAATGTGTAGGATGCAAACTAAGTCAAAAATATTTGAAATAATAAATTTATAAATCCTTATAACCATAGCTTTCAAATGATAAAGAAAAATCAAAATTTCGTTTGAGTTACGTCCAAAACAAGTTTTCAGAAAAATCGTGGTTTTGCAGTTTAAAACCCGAATTTGAAATTGATTTAAAATGAATATTTTTAAATGTTTAAAGATATTAAATAAATTTTATAAATCATTTAAAGTGTTTTAAAAGTGGTTTGAGTTGGAAAAATGAACATATGCAAAGTAAAAATGTTGTTTTGATCAAAGAAGCTTTAATACACTTTTTGTAGAACTTTTTCGCTACACTTTTATAACTTGTGAAATATGATTTTAAACTTAACCATTCTTTTTCATATCTTTTATAAATGGTTTTTGAAAAAGAGTAATTAAATGTTTTAAATAATGATTTGGAAATTTTATTAATCATTTCTAAAAATGAAAGGAGTATGCGGAAACGACTAGTACACGTGTTTCGTTTATGAGATCTTGACTTGGGCGAGGGACGGAACATGTCAAAGAGAAAGCCTGGATGCTCTAAAATAATATTGTCTCATTTGAGATTTGAATAAATAATTTGGAAAAGTTATTCCTAAGTAAAAAAGTGAAACGATTTAGAATTATTTCAAGATTTAAAATGTGGTTTTAATTAACCAAAAGGATTTGATAAATGAGGCTTAATGATGTCATATGCTTTTAAGAAGATAAATGGAATAATTTAAAATAATATGTCCCTTTGAGATATTTATGAATGAAAGATGAATTTAATTGATTGATGATTAATAATCACATATGAACTTAACATCATTTTAATCGTGATTGGTTCGAAGAAACCGTGGTTGGATTTGGGTGATTCCTATCCGAAAACCACTTCGAACCAATGTATACGTTAAGAAGTAATGACATGTTGAAGATGATGATTATTGAAGACCGAAGATCTTCATAGCGGAAGGACTGCTTGTTGACATTCTCTGGGTCGCTCATAATATAGAGATATTTATTATATCAATGGTCCTATCATGTTTTGAAATCTTCGTATTGCAACGACCACTTGCTACTAATCCGACGGGTGATTCCCAAAAGGATGTGGTAGGAGGAGTGCCTTCGGTTTCGTTCAGACCTAGAACGAACTTGTATGGATGAATGTCTGATATCGCATTTCTAAGATCAAAGTGTTGACTTTTACAAACATACATCTACTTGGTGGTAAAGAAGGCAACTTTTTTTAGCTTAACACCCTTCTCTGAGACGTACGAGCTCAGAGGTTGTATGTTCATCGAAGTCAGTAGTAATCGAAGGAATGGCAATGTGGATTTCTAAGTGAAATATACTTTGTGGAAGAATAAAGTGTGGCTTTGTGAAAAACAAAGTATGGCTTTATGAAACGAAGAGCGTAGCCTCTCTAGCCTCTTAACCCGATAATGATACGGGATACTATGTAGTTTGCAAGACACAATTACGGGCTATCGGATGAAATGCGGAAAAGGCTACAGCCTTCCATGGGTAGAATAAGTGGCGTCCGAGTCCTTGGATGAGTAGCCATTGATATTGATTCCCATCGATTGTTGACAACATTATAGTGCCGTCTGAATCCTTGGATGTGTAGCCACTAGATATATGTTTATTGCAACCAAAACACCACATCAGGCCACTAGTTCCTTGTCATGTTGGAAATCCAATCCTAATACGAGCTTTATGGTTTTGATTATAGTCCCAAAATAGCCGTAATACTTTGCAAACATTTCAACTACCCTTTTGGTACATATATTCTGTCAGGTATATTCGTTTGACCTAGTCCGGATATATTAGTTTGGGTGTTGATGCTTGTTTTATATATATTTACTTGGAAAATGTTTCCCAAACTAATGTCATTAAAGATAATATCAAAGTGTTTTCAGTATAAAGTATTTTGGTTATCGTAAGATAAAAACCCATCTGTATTTATGTGTGGATGTGGTCTTATGAAATAGCTTTCTTTTTCAAAGGTTTTGATTGACATTAGCATGATCTTTACATTTAAAATTTCAAGCATCTCATGCTGGTTTATCAAGCCTGATCCGGGTATTTTTAATACTCGGGTCAGATTCGAGTAGTTTCCGGTTTAGTTGAAGACCCTTGGAGTTTCCAGAGGACAGCTGGAGATCTTCATATACATATGGACGTATTCTATTATCTGTAGCATCTATTGCATTTGTTTTTATTTTTTCAGTAATTATAAAGGTAGAGGGTTTATAACTATCTAGGCTAAATCCAGGTTAGATTCTGATAGTATTCAAAATTTTCCGCTGTAAAGATTATATATTGAAATAATATATGTTATTCCATTTGTGTGAGATTCTATTTTCTGTTTTATTCTATCTTATTTTCTTTTTCACCATTAACTATCCATCGTTCCATTCAGTTTGATTTGGACATGTGTGGATTATTGTAGACTTGAACTACACAGAAAATGGGTCGTTACATTTAGTATCAGAGCTTAGGTTGAGCAAATACCTAGGCATTGGTAGGGTAAAACTCAATATAGATCGGGTTAGTGATACCCTAGAATGAGTGACTCATTTGAGATAGGGTTTGCAACACCCTAGAATGAGTTTGAGAGTATTATATATATGAGCGCTTATTTGTTATTTGACATAAAAATGTTTTGTGTTGATTTATCTGTGAGTGGTTTATAGATTCTGGTCGATGCGATTGATCACCGTTATCGATAGGAATTTCTAAACACTTAAACTAGGATAATTGACACACTGTTTTAAAAGGAGTATATTTTATATACACAAAAGTATAAATATTCGTGTGATATGGAAAGTTTATAAGATGTTATTCCTTTGGAAAGTTCCAAGAATAAGGTCTTGATCTGTTTGGTGATGGTGGAAATAATCTTCTAAGTATCGATCATATGTTGGCTTGGGCGAATGGTATCGAACACTTGGTAAATTCTTCTTCTTATCATTGTACTATCAAGGCAACTTCAAATCCGAACAAGTATGAATCAAGTAATTTGGATAAGTCAAGAAATTAATGGTATGAAACTTTTGATAATAACTTAGTATATCATTTAGGTCAGAATGTCTTATTATATGCTGGGTGATGAGTTATGGGCTAATCCAAAGCAAACACGAAGAATACGTGCACAAAAAGTGGCAGAAAAGAAATTAAAACTGTGATCTTATGTCAGCATCTTCTATTACAGATGCGGTAAAGAAAGGCATTATGCAGTTTTGTGTAAGGATAGGAAAGAAACATAAAAGGATAAAAGGAAAGCAAAGAAAAAAAGGAAAGAAAAATATTTTAGGGTTGATATATTCTATTTCGAGTGTAAAAGATATATGTTTAATAAAAAGGAATTTTAAGAACTCCTATTCTAACCTTTTAAAAATTTAAAAAGATTATATTTTAAGCATAAAGGAATATCTTTTGAAAGATATAGAAATTTATATGTGTCAGTTTATGGTTAAGGGAATGATAATACTCAGTTAATACCATTTGTTGATTGAATGAACATCTTGTGAATTACGTTTTATAATTTGATTATAAGATGTTTGATAATAATATTGGGTTAAGATTAATGAACATGTATAAGATAATAAATAAGCATGTAGTATAAAAAATGTATTTTACGCAAATAAAATAATTTCAAAAAAGATGGATATGAAATATATGTTATATAAGTTTTGTGAAACTAAATTTTGGGTATCATGGAAAAGAATTATGAAATTTTAAAAAGAAGTAAGTTAATATAAGATGATTTTATGAAAGGGATTTATAATATGGGTTTTATAAGCAAAATAATCTCTAATGGATTTTTTGAAAAGAAATTTTAAATATGAAATTCGAAAAGTAAGAATGTCTCAAATGATAACTAGTTTGAGTGGCTCGAAATTAACTAAAAATAGGCAATAGATATGTTCGGATGGTAAACCTTCTCTTAAGTATTACCCTTCTTGTTAAGGGGATATAAAATACTATTGGTAGTACCCAGTTCCTTGGTGGGGTTACTCGATGTATATAATTTTCCTTAAGTTAAAAGGATAATTTTGAATTATTATTTGATAGGTTATTATCAATGTTGGTTAAAAAGGAATATATTATAATGAGAGAAGTTGACCATAATTTTGAAAAATAAAAGGTAAATTATCTTTTAAAATTGAAATCATTCCTTTAGGATGAAATGTTTTCCTTTAAGAAAATTATTTGGAAATAAATATTTAGAGTGATTGTATATAAAGAAGCATTTTTGAAAGATAAAAGTTTTATGAAAAGTTTTTGTAAAGATTTTTGAATGTTAATAAGTACATACGAGTTACGTAGATCATTTCGTCATATGATTTTGATCTAAGATTCGAGTACAGAACTTTAAGGTGTTCTCACCGGTCCGAAAGAGGATTTATCACTCGATTCTTGACGAAGAATATTGATGAGGATTTATGGTTGGGTACTTAAATTTTCTATCATAACTGATAATTATTTAAGGGAAACGAAGGTTTATGATCAAAGAGCCTGATCAGAGTCCGCACTAGAGGATTGGAGGATCAATACTAGTTCGGAAGTAAAGTTATGGATTCAAATAAAAGATCAATTCAGGTATCATGTATGGATGATCTGTGTACATCATATATAATTGAGTTTAAAGATTGTTTTGAGTAAGCATTACCGGGTTTTGGGTTCTGGTTTAATTTCGGGGATGAAATTCTTTTAAGTGGGGAAGTATGTAACGACCTGTAATTTTACCACTTTTAAATGGAATATTTAATTAACTTTGAATATTTAAATATAGAATTTTCAAACTTAAATAATCATGTTTTATGTGATATATAAGTGAACTTATTTTTAAAATTGGTTTACAAAAATATGAGATTTTGGATTTTCATCATAAAATTTACAAAAGTCGGTTTTCGATAAAATTTGATATACGTCAATTTTTGTTTTAAATGATAAATAAATCCTTTTAAATTGTTATAAATTGATACTAAGTGATTGACAAAAGTTTTATAAGTATAAAAATACCTATTTTATAAAGAATAAATTTCGTCGCACGTTGACAAATCGACATTGTAATTTTATAACTGGATTTTAATATATTAAATATGGTTATATTAGTCAAATATACTTGTTTTAATAAGTTAAAGATCATAAGAAACTTATTTTCATGTTCCGTTTACATAAATAAATAGTTTAACAAAAACGTCAAAATGTGACCGTAAAATGTTTTGCCGAAAATCAACGTTTTGTTCAATATAAGTTGTCGCAACGTTGTTGCACCTTTGTTAACATGTTTTAACACACACACACACACATATATTTTACAAATAATCGAGTTTAATTTTACTAAGTATCATTAGAAAATTCTAGATTGTCATTGGTAAAAGTAAGTAAGGTAATTAAAAAAGTCAAAAAGCAAACATCAAATCAAATCTCACCAAAACCAAGGAAAATCTTCACATTAACCCATTTTTCCATCCAAATACATTCCTTAAGTATTAAGTAAAAAAATGACATAAAGTAACGAAGTGATGGATGATGATAAGTATTGAAAGAAGTAAGTTTACTTTAAAGTTAAGAAAGATAATTTTGGTAATTTGATAAGGGGTTAATTTTTTACCACTTCTTTCTTTTCCTATAAATACACAAGATTTTCTCTCATTTTATCTCACACATTCTATTCTTCTTCTTCTTCTTCCTTTAAGTTATTTTAATGGCTTCTTCTTCTCTTCTTCTTCCTTACTGACTTTCTTAAAATCATATCAAACCAACTCTAAACTCCATCAAACTTTACCAAAGACCTTAGAATATCATTAAAGCATGATTTAACATATAAGATGTGAAGAAATGATGGAGGAAGGGGTGGAAAATGTGGAGGCCTAACCTATGGGGAGGTGGATGGTGGAAATGGATGGGATCAAGCAAGAAGGAAGATAGCCATGGTTGTGGAAGAAGGAGATGGAGCAAGGCATGTGGTTTAAAAGGAGGAAAGGATGGTTTTAGTAATGTTTGGTTGAAGTTGAAATGATAGTGAAGTGTTGGATTATATGAATGTTGGTAGGAAGTGTAATGGTTTGGTTAAAGGTGAGTACTCGAGTTATCTTTAAATTATCCAATTCCTTAAAAATATTGTTAAGTATGTCCCGTTAATGAATTTATATGCTTGGTTGAGAATTGATTGAGAATTGGATGATTAATAGATGTTAATATGGTTGATAACTCGGTTGTGAAATTTTATAACCAATTGATGTGAAAATAATATTCAAGTTAGGTAATGGTTAGTAAACTTGACCCATGTTAGATAAAAATCAAAATGAAAAGTGTATGAAGTTGTTTAGCCACTTTAATGATTAAAATAATAAAATATTATTTTAAATAAGTTAAAATAGATTTAATATGGTTTCAAAACATATTTGAAGTGTTTCAGACAAGTTTCGAAACAATTCACCAGTCAAAATCGAGCTCGTCGCGTAGCGGTAGTTCATAATGTTCGACCCGTAACTTTAAATCAATGTGTAGGATGCAAACAAAGTTGAAAATCTTTGAAATAAGAAATTTGCAGATCCTTATAACCATAGTTTTCAAATGAAAAAGAAAAATCAAGATATTGTTTGATAGAGTTTGAGTAATGTTCAAAACAAGTTTTCAGAAAAATCGTTGTTTTTGCAGTTTAAAACCCGAATTTGAAATTGATTTAAAATGAATATTTTTAAATATTTTTAAATATGAAATAAATTTTATAAATCATTTATCGTGTTTTAGAAGTGGTTTTAGTTGGAAAGATGAACATTTGTGAAGTAAAAATGCTGTTTTGATCAAAGAAGCATTAATACACTATTTGCAGCACGTTTTTGTAGCAATTTTTTGCAACACTTTTATAACTGGTGAAATTTGATTTTAAACTTAACCATTCTTTTTCATATCTTTTATAAATGGTTTAAAAAGAATAACTAAGTTTTTTAAATAATGATTTGGAAGTTTTATAAATCATTTTTAAAAATGAAAGGAGTATGCGGAAACAACTAGTACAAGTGTTTTGTTTGTGAGATCCAAGGAGACTTCGGCGGAGGATGGAACTTGTCGAAGGGAAAACCCGGATGCTCTAAATAATTTTTTTCAATATGAGATTTGAATAGATAATTTGGAAAAAATTTCCTAAGTAAAGAAGTGAAACGATTTAGAATTATTTTCAGATTTAAAAAAGGGTTTTAATTAACTAAAAGGATTTGATAAATGAGGCTTAATGATTCCATATGCTTTTAAGAAGATAAATGGAATAATTTAAAACAATATGTCTCTCTGAGATACTTATGAATGAAAGATGAATTTCACTAAGTGATGATTGATAATCAAATATGAACTTAACATCTTTTTAATCGACGATTGGTTGGGCGGAACAGGGGTTGGATTTGGGTGATTCCTATCCGAAAACCACTTCGAACCAATGTATACATTCGGAAGTCGAGATATGTTGAAGATGATGATTATTGAAGACCGAAGATCTTCAAGCCGAAGGAGTGCTTGTTGATGTTCTCTGGGTCACTTCCAATATAGAGATATTTCTTATAGTAGTGGTCCTATCGTGTTTTGAAATCTTCGTATTGCAAGGACTACTCATTACTAATCCTCTGGGTGATTCCCAAATGGATGTGGTAGGAGGAGTGCCTTCGGTTTCGTTTAGACCAAGAACAAACTTGTTTGGACGAATGTTTGACATCGCATTTCTGAGATCACAATGTTGACTTTTGCAAACATACATCTGCTTGGTGGCGGAGAAGGCAACTTCTCTTAGCTTAACACCCTTCTTTGAGACGTACAACCTCAGAGGTTGTATGTTTGTGGAAGTCAATAGTAATCAAAGGAATGGCAACGTGGCATTCTAAGTGGAATATGCTTTATGGAAGAATAAAGCGTGGCTTTGTGAAAAACAAAGTATGGCTTTATGAAAAGAAGAGTGTAGCCTCTCCAGCCTCACAACTCGATAATGATACGGCACACTATGTGGTCCACAAGACACAATTACTCGCTATCGGATGAAATGCGGAAAAGGCTACAACCTTCCATGGGTAGAATAAGTGGCGTATGAGTCCTTGGATGAGTAGCCATTAATATTGATTCCCATCGGTTTTTGACAGTCTTATAGTGGCGTCTGAGTCCTTGGATGTATAGCCATTGGATATAAGTTTGTTGCAACCAAAACACCACATCAGGCCACTAGTTCCTTGTCATGCTTGAAATCCAATCCCAATACGAGCTTTCCGGTTTTGATTATAGTCCCAAAACAGCTGTAATGCTTTGCAAACATTTCAGCTACCCCTTTGGTATCACATATTCCGTCCGGTATATTCCATTTGACCTAGTCCAGATATATTACCACAGACTTAGTCCGGGTATTGATACTTGTTTTATATATATTTACTTGGACAATGTTTTTGAAATTAATATCATTAAAGATAATATCAAAGTTTTTTCAGTATCAAGTATTTTGTTAATCATAAGATAAAAACCCATCCGTATTTATATGTGGGCGTGGTCTTATTAGACACCTTTCTTTTTCAAAGGTTTTGATTGACATCAGCATGATCTATGCTTTTAAAATTTCAAGTATCTCATGCTGGTTTATCAAGCCTGATCTGGGTATTTTTAATACTTGGGTCAGATCCGAGTAGTTTCAGGTTTAGTAAAGACGCTTGGAGTTTCCAGAGGAGATCTGGAGATTTTCATCTACGTATGGACGTATTCTATTATCCATTGTATCTATTGCATTTGTTTTTATTTTTTCAGCAATTGTAAGGATAGAGGGTTTATAACTGTCCAGGTTAAATCTTGGTTAGACTCTGATATTGTATTCAAAATTTTCCTCTGTAAAGATTATACATTGAAATAATATATATTATTCCATTCGTGTGAGATTCTATTATCTGTTTTATCCTGTCTTATTTTCTTTTTCACCTTAACTATCTGCCTTTCTGTTCGGTTTGAGTTGGACATGTGTGGATTATTTTCGACTTGAACTAAATGGAAAAGTGGGTCGTTACAACTTCTCTCCGCTATCTTCACTCCAGAGCTACTCATAGTCCCTTCTTTCTTCCATGAATGCTTGGCTATGACCTTGGGATGCGGCTTACTAAGCCAAGCATGGTCGTAGGCAGTAGTCGTGGGTTTACAAGGGGAAGAGGAGGAGAATGAAATTGCTTTTGAGGTGGATTGACTTTGTTTACATATGGAACTATTTTATTTCCTTTTGCCATTATTTTTCTTCATTACTTCTCTAAGAAAAGGAAGCCATTATAGAGCATTAAGAAGCTCAAGAAGAAGGAAGAAGAAGAGTTTTGGTTTGAGAATTATGAAGCCTTAGGTGGGTATTTATAGGAAAATTTTGCAAAATATCTACCAACACATCATGAGCCATCACCTCACCCATTTGCATCCTTTTCCAACAGTTCGGCCAAACCAACACCCTTACCCTTCTGCTACTCATGTACTCTTGGCTTGTAGTGTGATGGTGAGTTTTGTTTTGATTTGCTTAGGAAAATATCTAGATTTTTATTTATTTACCTTAAGTAAATTTGTAAATGTGAATGGTAATTATACATGTAAATGTATGTGTATGCATGTGCATGTATATAGGTGACTATATATTACATTTGGCAAACCAAGTTGTAAATTTTCAATACAACTTCTATTCGTCAAACCGTTGTGAATCCAGGATCCGAATTCCCATCGTATTTTCAGTTTTTGATCAAACTATTTATTTATGTAAACAAAACTTGAAAATAAATTTCTTGTTATCCTTAAATAATTAAAACAAGATTATTTTACCTATAAAACTATATCAAATAATATTAAAATCCATTTAAAAATACGACGTCGATATACCCAAATGTGATGATTTTTATATATCTTTACAAAATAAGTATATATTTATCAAATTACTATAAATCAATTAATATCATTATATAGTAACTAAAATGAATTATTTATCATTTAAAACAATTATTTGAATATTTAAATACCCAAAATACCAAAAATTTCCTTATATGCTTATTTATTAAAATGATGACATCATAATTATTTTATTTCCGAAAATAAATAATTATTTTTATTACTTATTTTTGTTTAAGTAGTTAAACAAGTGTATGTAAAAAAATCATGCGCGACTTTGATTGTAACATCTCGTTATTTTCGACTTCCGAAAATCGACATTAATACGTCACTACGTCCACTGTATCAACTGCCGAGCAATAGAATGTCGGAAAACCGAATTGTTATGGTTAAAAAGAAGAGGTAGAAGAAGATAGAAAGAAAGAAAGAATAAACAATAGAAATAATATCAGAATCTCACATATCGCAGCGGAACAACATATAATAGATAAATGAATAATCTTTAAATCAAAGAACTATATTAGTTTATACATTACATCATCAGAGTCAATATACACACAATACATCAATGGACAGTTATACAAACTTGTCCTTATACAGAATACACAGCGGAATAATAATATCATATACAAGTGATACGTCTTGCCATCCAGCTCGCCACTGAGCTCCACAGCATCTCCTGAATCCAGAATGACCTGATAACCTGACTCTAGGCTGCCCATGTGGAAAATTTTAGGCACCCAGAGTTTAGGAAGGGAACAATAAACTCCAGGTCAGTCATGGGACTGGTGTGAGAACTAAAAACAGTTATTTGCACAAAGGAATACAAAGGAAAAGAATCCGCAATGTTTTTTGGAAAATGAAACTACCATAAGGCCTCCCGCCACACACACAATGCAAACGCAGAATTGGAGGAGATTTCTCCTTATGATAGTCAAACATGCTTACTACACAAATTCTTTTAAATATTATTATTAGTGCATAGTGCAGAAAACATTTCGAAAGTATAATATTAATCTTAGCCAGCATAGGCATTTCGCACTTATGCCTATTATAGCTACTATGATCAATAGCAGGTTACCGCCACATTCCATAGCAGGTTATACAACTAAAACCGTACAAGGCTCGTATTGTTTCTTTGGATTTCCAACAAATGGTCAGGCTAAGGAACTTCCTACTGCCACATGGGTACGCCTCTGGCAGGACGTCCCGAGAACCTAACCGGATCTCTACCAACACAAGGCCGGGTTACCTCTTACACTAGGTAACTACTACACAAATATGCCACCCCCCGGTCCTTTGGGACCTTTATCCGATGCGCCTCGATCACAAAGCAACAATCACACAGAGTAAATGAGATTGGAGCAACCACATAGGTTAAATACCAGGGCTCCATACCTGATACCACCCTTTTCCAGAAGGAAATGAGATACCCTAAAGGGAGCGACCCTCATAACCTTGCCACATCATTCCTGTTTTGACCATTTCCGGGGTGTGAGGTCTGACGAAGTCTCGTCCACAAAGCTACGCTTTTACACAAAGCCATGCTTTGATCAACAAATGATCAGCAACACACAGCAGCACTCAGCATGCCACACTACCAAATTGGGAGTATATCACTGATAACTTTCAACTACATAACCTCTGAGCTCGTACGTCTCATAGAAGGGTGTTAAGCTAAGAGAATAAATTCTCCGCCACCAACAGAAATGTATTTGAAAGAAATCAGCTTTATATCTCAAAATGTAATGTCAGACATGTAACCATACAAGTCTGTTCCGGGTTCGAACAGAACCGAAGGCACTTCCAAAGAAGCCCTTGCAATCCGGGTATTCACAATCCCGATCGAACTTCCCATCACAAAGGAAATCTCTATACCGTAGCTGACGGTGCAGAGACAATCGATAGGTCATCCTATCATTTTCACAAATACCCAATCTTCACCACCGGTCTTCAATGCGATCCATATCGTCATATCACTTATTCGGAATGGGTTATATGACACAAAGGTCCTTTCCCGACTAAACCGAATAGTGAGCACAATATTTAAAACATATGGATATAGGGATTTCAATTAAGTCACAACTTATTACCCAAATCCTTTCCTTTAAATGGTTTAAACAAATTACCATTTTAAATCTTTAAAACAAAAAGATTTACTTCACAAAGTTCACCCAATTTCACAAAGATTCATTCACAGATTCCCAAATCATTTCCCATTTCAATTGGATTAACCCATTAAATCTTTAAATCAAGATTTAACTTATAGCTTTCAAAACTATTCACAATTCAAGTCTTTTATAATATAAAAGATACACCTTTTAAAATCTTCTTTGATTTCAAAATAAAGCTTAATCATCTTCACAAAGGTTAATTCATATTTTTTCCAAACTATTCACAATTTCATTTCAACTTGAAATATTTCGATACAAATTGGAAATATTTTCACTTTATGAAAGCTATTATTATTTGAAAAAATATAGTTTTCATTTTGGGAAAAACTGGTGACAATTACACAGGTTAAAGCCATCCAAGTACAAATCTTGGATTTAAATTTAAATTTCCAAAACCATATTTTAAATGGTTAAAAACCCATATAAACACCTTTTATAACTTGTAAAATCTTTTAAACCAAAATTCCCAAATCATTGAATTCAATTTCAAGTATTGAATTCAAAATTTAAATCAAATGATTTAAATTCCAATTTTTTATTAAGTTATCTAAAATAACTCTTATTTTTGAATCTCATTTTCAAAAACTTTCAATTCCAATTCCAAAACTATTTTTAACTCAAAAATTCAATCTTTAGAATTGTTAAAAAATATGTGACTTAACTGATTTCCACGTGAAATCCACATTTGTGTGTGTATTGTGTAGTCCAAGGGTTTAACACAATAGTGCAACAACATTCAACCATCACAGATCAAATATAACAATATAATTGATAAGCGGTATAAACTATAACGCTTATCTTTCATTCACAGATCACAGATATATATATATATATATATATCACAGATAAACAAATTACAGATCACAACACAAATCAGGATATATCACAAAACATCACATATCAGAGATGTCAAACAATTCAACATCCAATATAATCCAAACATCCATAAGTAGGATTAATTTAATTATCTGATTAATTTAAAGTCAGATAAATTTCTACGTATAAATTTTTGCCAGTTATGGTAAATTAATAATCAATTAATTACGAATTGATTTTCAAATTTATTTCAAAACACCAAATCAAATTTTCAACGAATTTCCAAATTATTTCCTTTTTAAAATAAATTTCTTTATCTCTTCAAATCTATTTAAAAATCCAAATTTTAAATAAATTCTTCAACTTATAAATAATATTATTAAAAATCCCTTTACTAAGCCCTTTTTCCCAAAATTTGAAATTTAATTCAATATAGTTCAAAAATAAGACTTTTATCTTTTTAAAACTCCTTTTAAATTTATCCAAATCTCAAAAATAAAATATTTCAGTAAATTTTCAACTTGAATTTCGAAAATCCAATTTTATTTATTTCTGGTATCCAACGATACCAAAAATATATTCGGCTAAACCGTAGCCTTCAACAATTCCAATTCACAAATATAATCACACGGAGATTATAATTAATCAACACACAACATTGAAATAAATTCAAATGTTTGAGGAATCCAGTTGGATCCCTCCAACCTGTTTCCCTGCATCCACAGATGTTAGCACAATACCAATTCCACTTCGAGGTGGAATATCGCGGTATATGGCATTTTTAAAATATTATTCGCTATTATGCGGCGCAATAGGGTCTCATCCGCTATATAATGCGGGAAATCAACTCCAAATACATATATAATACCAATTCCACTTCACGGTGGAATATCGCGGTATATGGGTTTAATATAATAACCTCCGCTTAATATGCGGCGTATAGGGTCTATTTCAATACAACCAATAACAATCATCCATCCAAACACACAATCAAGCAATTTTAAATTTAACTATTTAAAATTTAAATCGAAACAATTTCGATTGAGTGAGAAGTTCTCACCTTTGCTTTTTAAAATGTCGAGCGTTCAATTTTTACATTAAATCGAACACGTTCAATTTAACGCAAAATTTTCACTTGCTCGAAATGATTCCACATCTGCACCACAGCGAGCTACTCGTCGCTGCGATTCCAGTGCCGCCAGTTTCGCTTGATTCCGACCTCATATGACAAAGATATGGATTTTTTAAAGGTTGGAATATAATTTATATAAATAATTTTACAAATTTTCATTTTATTTTTACAACCTTCAAATCTGGCCATCGGATTGCTTGAGAAAATCAAGGCCACGCGTTACATCTTCTTCCACACGATATTTCCCAGGCCACGCGAACCCAACGTGCGTTGGCTAGGGCTTGGGCCCGCCTTGTAACAACCCTATATTTTACAAATATTCTTAAATTGCTTTTTTCCAGATTCAAAAGCTTTATTTATGAAAAAGAATAAATTTTGTTATTTTAAATATAAACTTTGACTTTGATGTGGATTAGAATTCCAAATATGACTAAATTTAATATTTCCTGAAAATGTGAATTTTTGGTCAATAGTCAAACTTTGACTTTTAATTTTAAATTTTAAATAGTTTGAAATTATAAATTTTATCTTTTATTATGAAAATAGATTTAATAACTTGAACACTACTTTTCGTTTCGTTGAAAACGGAGTTAAAATGTAAAAGTTATGTACATTTCAATTTTTAGTATAATTTGTTTTATTGTGCATTTTTGCCTATTTTAAATTTTATAAATTTTATTTTCTTTGTCATATTTTATTTTAATATGTGTTAATATGTTATTTTATGTATATTTTTGTCTTTTATTATTTTTAAAGTGAAGTAGACATTTTTCTAGAGTCAATGGTAATTTATGTGAAATTTTCATGTCCTGTTTGCTATTTTTAAACAATTTCTTCAATTCTTTTGCTATTTTCTATGAATTTAATTATTTATTTCACTTTGAAAATGTTTTAAAAGTCATTTTTATTTCAAATTTTGTTTTAGAATATTTTTAAATTAAAGTTAATAATTTTCCAAAGTCAATGGTGATTTATTTGTAATTTCTGGACACTGTTTTGTATTTTAAGCAATTTCTTTTATTATTTTTTCTAATTTCTTTAAATTTTATTATTTATTTTCTTATATCTTTACTTAGTTTCGGTTTGTATAGTATTTTTCTGAAATATTTTGTTTATATAAAGATTTATAAGGAAAGAAATGTGAAGGGTTGTGTAACGCTTTGAAACGGAAGCCCTTTTATTTACCAAATCCTTTAATTCCTTTAACTCCTCAAAATTAATTGCCTAGCCATGTAAAACCTTAGTGTAGCCGTCATCTCATTTGGCATTCACGTGAAAAAATATCCCATCTTCAATTGTATCTCACGGCTAGAGAAAATTAGGTAATGGCCTCCATCTCTTTCTTCCTACTTTTCTTCTTTTTCTATGCTATTTTGCTTGCCTTCTTCCCTGATTGAGATCGGCCTCTACCCCTATTCCTCTGCCACCACCTCCTTTCATCTCTTCCCGACCACCACCAGCCCCCACTCCACCATATCTGACCATAGCCGAACCATTTTGATGGTAAAACCCCCCAAATTTCAACCTAGATGCCTAAAAACCATGTTTATTGACCTCTACATGCTCACCCACCTCAACCACCACCCAAACCACCACCATAGCCACCACCACCTCCCTGACCTGACCACAACACACCCCTCCCCACCTCTGTCCAGATCTGAACTTGAATGGCCAAGCCCAAACTTCTATGGCCGAGCCCTTTTGTTGACCAAAAACCACGCTAGTGTGCCTAAAACTCTTCACATACCTATGTTATAACTTCCCCATCATCTCTAGCTTGTAGCCGTGTATCCCTTGGTCCAAACCAGACCCAAAACCATTGCCTTAGACCTGTATTTTCCCTCATGGCTGAGCCTAGTAAAGGTTGAAAGCAAGTGCAAGCATTTCTATTTGATTCCGTGCAGTCATTTCTAACATTGTTCTATTAAAATTTGGGTTGAAAACTTATATTGTTTGGATTGTTTTGTCTTATGTATTCCGAGGAGTTAACCTTGTCTCTCTCACACTCATCATCATCATGGCTGAGAAATGAACCCCTTGTTCGAGCTTCTGAATGGTTAAAGCATGGTCAAGTAATCTATTCCGTTGTTGCTTCTTATCTGCATTGTTTCAACATTGTTTTGCGTTGAATATTTATGTGTATATTGTCTTGTTTTGTTTGAATGTTTTCAAGGAGATTTATCTTTGGCTCTCTCAATATCCAATCTTATTCATGCTTTCGTGCCTTCGAAGATCTCAGTTTGTGCATTTGATAGCAATCTCCAGCACAAAGAGGTGAGTTATTCTCACCAGACAATATGTACCTATATAACAAGTAAATTGACACCCTTCGAATCTGTAGAAATATATTATCATGTTATATGTGCTTATATTATTATAATATGATGTTCACACCTGTTATTACACCTGTTATATCATATGTTACTGTTATTTAATGTTATTCTGTTATTTATATCTGTTATCACCATTGCAAGTTCCCTGCAGACTAGAATCACTATGGGTTGAAATGATACATACCCGAACGGACTTTAGAATAGGGAAAAATTGTTATGGGCTGAAATGATAGGCCTGAACGATTTTTATTTAATTTATTTTAACTTGGGATTGCGGGTTTGAAATGATAGAACCCGGATTTTTCTTTTTTTAACTGCGGATTGAAATGATACATATCCGTATCACTTGACCTAGGTTAGAAAATTATATACAGGCCCGTGGTTATTTTATAAAGTGTTTTGGATATTTTTAAGTATTTTAAAAAAATTATAAATTTATGAAATTTGATTTAAATAGATTTTAAAATGTTTGAAAGTAAAGAAATTATGATTTTTTTCCATGTGTTAAAAATGTAATTAATGAATGGTTTAACTGGATTTTTGAAATATAACTTAAGTTGGAAATTTGGAATTTTGGTTAAAAATGATATTTAAGTTATATAAATAAAATGGATATTAAATTTTATTTGGAAATGGTAAATATGATAATTTGATCAAATTTGAATTTAAGCGATTTATTAAAGTATTATTGATTTTTCTATGAATTTAAGTGGTTAAATAAGTGAATGTTTAAAAGTGATCTTTTAAAATATAACTTGACTAGGAAATGTGAAATTTGGTTTTTATTAAAGGGTTAAGTTAATTAAATAAAATTGGAAATTTAGTTAAATTTGTGAAATGGTAATTTAAATTTGAAGTGTTAAGTTATTTGTTGAAATGTGAAGAATTGGAAACTTTTACACTTAAATTTATTAAGTAAATTGTTGAAAATTGGATTTTATTATAAGAAATTTATTATGAAAAGATATATGTTAAACGATATGTAAATGAACATTTTAAATGTTAAAATATGATTTTTAAAATGTTTATGTGTTTTAAATTAAAGTTATTTAATTGCTGGAAATACACTAACACCTGAAATTAACTTTTAATAGCATTCAAAAATGCTATAGATTCTGTTTTAAACTAAAATTGTGTAAAAAGAGCTATTACAGCATTTCTGAAATGCTGTAGTTGCTGTAATTGAACTTATAGGCTAATATTGAACTCAGGTCTATTATAGCATTCTCTGGAAATGCTATAATGGTCTGCAGTCTTTGCTGAAACCAAATTTAACCCTTGTTTTGAAATCTGAACTACCGCAGCACTTCTAATATGCTGTCTTTTCTGTTTTGAACTATAATTCAACTAAAACTGAGTTTTAACAGCAGTTTTAAGTGCTGTCTTTGCTGAATTAAAAATGTTTTCAAATATAACCTATAGCAGTTGTTTTTAAATGCTGTGAAATGCTGAAATTTTAATAATTAGGGTTTTTGACTTAGTAAACGAACTCAGAATGGTTTGAAACTTTGGAAATTGAATACTTGATTTAAAAATATAATAATTACACTTTTAAAAGGTTTAAATGAATTATTTGATTGGAATATAAACTATTTAAAAGGTGACTTGAAATGATAATAAATTAAGTATACCTTTAAATTTAAAAGGTATTTAAAGTTGAATATTTAGATTTGAACTCAAATGATATTTGGAATATTAAATGATTTGAAATGAAGTTTTGAAATGATATGATATTTTAAAAATATGGAAATGGTTTGGAATTGATTTAATCTTTATTTTGATAAAGATTTGGATTTGAAATGATATTCTATTTTGAAGTATAAACTATTTTTAAACTTATAACCACGGGTTATAATAACGTTGGGTTGTTAAAGAGACCGGGATCGGATATGGACATACTCTCTGTCTTACCGAAAACCACTTTGGCAACTGTGTATGCGGTGGAGATTCCAGAATGAAGTAGGATGGTGGCGACGTTCTTAAGGTATGTTACGTGGACCCAACTCCCGTGAGTTGGCATAAGGTGGCTAAAACAGTAGCGATCTCGGACCAGTGAGGTAGCACCTCTTCTCGGACACATTTCTTCGATATTATACTCTTACTTGTGATTGATTAGATGGCCATCCTCTGATTTGGGAGTGTTGTTCGAGCTGGAACGGTAGTGGCTGCTATGCGTATCCATCAGTCCATGTGCGTAATTGGTATATCTACCCTGGCATTGCCTAGTTGTGCCGTGTCACCTACCATATCGAGCTTTACTACGATTATGATTTTAAGATCCGACCGCGTTAAGGTTCTCCATCCCCTTAACGCTATTTCTATATGATTATACTTTACTTATTTAGACACTATTATAATATCGAATATTACTACATAGTAGATATTTTAACGGATCCTTAGAGGATGGGCGGTCCCAAGCATCTTCTAAGTTACTTGTACCCTTATTACAGTTCGCTTGAGTTGGTTTACATTATATAAGTATATATTGTCCTGACTCGAGTGTTTTGTGTTTTGCTTTACGCTCGGGTCAGCCTGAGTTATTCACAGATTTGGATTTCCACTCGCTTGGAGATTTGAATCGCTAGAGATTATCTGATTGTCTTGTCCTATCTATTTCAGTTCCGTTGTTCTACTCAGCTTGTACTTGGTTATTTTATTGAAACTTTTGTTGTACTCTATTTCTTCTGTTGTATCTTATGTAACTCTGACATATTTAGATAGTAGCTTCATGAACTACTATTTCTTTTACTTCCGCTGCATTATTTTACTCTGTGTCTGTGATCTGTGATTATATTTATTTACTGTATATTCTGAGATTTGCCAAATTTTATTTACAACGCGGTATTTTGAGCAATTCAACTCCGGCAGGAGTGTCTACCTATACACTTATAATGGATGCGAATGGTTGAAAATATCGGGTCATTACAGTTGGTATCAGAGCTTTGGCTTTGAGGCAAAACTCAGCATATGGAGTAGATTTATTTACAGAATCACTTTCGTTCGAGTTTGAATCTTTTCCTCTTGAGTCGAATTTCCTTTGAATTTTTGGAACGTTCCCTGCGGTTCCAAAATTCATTCTTGTCCCTCACTATTCATCTTCTTTTGATTTTGGAGTATCACATAACTCCACTTCGAATGATCTTTATAGTGAATTGGCGGTCTCGCCAATATTCTAATTTTCTTGTAAAAGAGTGAAAATCCTTTACAGTCAGCGTCGATTCACCAGAGATTTTTATTTATCCTTGCTTTAGATGCTAATATCTTTTATTATTCCAAACTCTATCTCTTGAGATCGAATGTAGATTTATCCCAGAAAAATCCACATCGATCTTATTCTTTAAGTCACGGTTGACCCGGTTATGGTTGTCCGCGATTTATCTAAGCTTACCCATATCTCTACTCTGTTTAACCATCTTGTCTTTTGTTTCTAAACTATCTCCAAACATTTTGAATTGTACTTGTAAATCTATGTTTTGTTTTATATATGGTGTTGTTTGAGTTGTTGATGTTGATTTGGATTTCCGATCGATTCGTCTGATCAACGCTATCGATAGGATTTCTAAAACACTTTGACAGAACAAACTAACACAATATTATTTTAAATTTGGTTAATGAAATAAATTTTTTGATATATAAGTAAATTTATGGAATTTATAAATTGATTTAAATTGATAATTTGAAATGATAATACTTGATTTATCATTTATTGTTCTACAAATGAATTTATAAATAGTTGTTTATAAATTGATTTGGGAACTGAAATGAATTTGAATCAAGAATTTGAGAATTTAATTTCCGATGGATTTCAAACCTTGTGTTTAAAATTTTTAAAAAGGATATTATTTAAAGTATTTTTGAATAAAAATTTGTCTCTAAAGGATTTTAAAGTTTAAAAATTAAGTGCTCTTCTCTTTGTCGCTGGAAAATAATTTCGGTGATGACTGCAGCATCATCGACGTTCATTTTCGAGTTTTGAACTGAAGAGATCGTTCTATAGTCTTATTACAGCTTTGTTTTGGAAAATCTAATTGATTTGAATTTCTAAAATATGACTGGATTATAATATATATAGATATATGATTTAAATTTGATTTGACATATCATGTATATATAATTACTTATCTCTAAATAGTTTGAAAGGAATCAGAAGTTTAATTCTTAAATTTTATTTTAAAGAATAATTTCAATTATAAGAAGAAAATCAAAAATTTGGATAAATGATTCAAACTTGAGATAATTGAATTGGAAAGTTTTATTTGTATGACATACAATTTCATTCCAATATAACTTACCTAAATTACACAGAAGTTGAATATGGAATTGGATAATATACAATATAAAAAGGATTTTTATAAATAAAATTTGAGTGGTTATAATACATGTTGTACGCTTAAATTTTAGTTATAAAAGATTAACAGAGACAAATAGTGAAAAAGGAATTTAAAGAGATTTTATTTAAATAACTTAATAATCAAATTTGATTTACTATGGAACCTTAAGTCTAACCTAGGAATTTTAATAAAGGTTATTTCCTGAAATGAATATGTTGTATAATGTATCTTTGAATAGATAAAATAAAATACATTTGAATTGGACTTTTGGTAATAAAGTTTATTTAACTTGAATTCATAGTTTAATTGATGTCTAAATGAATAAATGTGTAAAGAAATTTGATTGTTATATTTGCTATATAAATGTTTTATTTATGAAATAGATATGTCTTGGAAAATGAATAATTATGATTTAAATAGTTAAAATTTATTTTAACATCACTAAAATTTGATAATTGAAAATTTGGTTTCCAAATGGAATTTTAAGTGTAACTTATTAAAGGAATATTGTAACGACCCAGAATTTTTGATAATTAAAATTTGAATATTTAATGGAATTTAATAAGTCGAATGATTTATTTTTCGAATATTGGATTTAATTTGATAATTAAATCGATAAATTTAAATAGTGAAATTCCAAGATAATTGAAAATCGAGTTTAAAATGATTGAAAATGATTTGTAAAGTTATATTAAATCATACTGGAGTTATAGAAAGGTTATAGAACTTTTAAAATTGAATTTGGAGTTAATTTGTGAAAATTGAATATTTTAATATTTAATTATCGACTGAAAAATAGCCAATTTTTGAACAGTCTCAGAATTGAACGAAACTAGTTCCATTGGATCCGTAATAGTTAGTTATTATCGGATTTCAATTTTTGTATCCATCGGAGTTGTCGTTTGACCGTGGCAGCTCGAAACGCATCGATATCGTTTTAATTTTAAATCGTCGAGTTAAAATAGTCATTTTTCAAAAAGTCTCGGATTTCGACGAAACCAGTTTCATCGGATCCGTAATGTGATAGTATTGTAAGATTTCAAATTTCGTAATTTTTGGATTTACCATTTGTCCGGTACAAATTAAAACGTCTCGAAATCGATTTAATCGGTTTAATTTTAAATCGATCGTTTTGCTCCGTATCTCGCACAGATGTTCGAATTAGCTTTCGAAACCTGTTCCATTGTGTCCGGAACGCGGGGTAAACCTTAGAAACGCTAACCGGCACGCTCGATTTCGAGTTCGGAAAATCCGGAATGAATAGTGTTCGTCGTTTTTTCTATAAAAGCACCCCATTCTTTCAATTTGCAAACAAGAAAACCTAGCTAGGGTTTGAGAATACAGCCGCCACTATCAACATTCACGGCCAGAAAACCTTCCCACTTCCCCTCAATTTTCTCCTCATCCACTCCTCGATAGACTTCGATTCCAACTACAAAAATGAAGAGGGCAGTGAGATTGACGAGTTCAACGGTCAAGATCGTTTAACTCGAAGCAGATCGGCGGCAAAGGGCTAGGGAAGGACACACGTTTAGGGTCGTTTTTCGCGAGCTAGGTGGGACCGAGTTCGAAGCCACTCCGGTCGTTGGTGGAGCACGTGGAGGCAAGTGGAATGGTACTTTCTGATCAACGTGGAAGTCGGCGTGGTGGTCACGAAATTTCGAATTCAAGTGGCGGCAATGGGTTCAAAGTCGAACGTGATTACCTGGGAGAAGAAGAGCGCGTGCGTTACGATCTGGGGGGTTTGAAAATCTCACGGTTCAGATTCATCTAGGTTGAAATTGTAAAAAGGAGATGTGTAAATTATTTATTTAAAATTCGTATAACTTTGTAACACGATATCTTGTTCATACATTATCAGAAAATGACGAAACAAAATGCGTTGGAATCGTATTTGCGAATACTACGCGATGCAATTGGTTTGGAGTCGTTTGGAGCTAGTTGGAATTTTGGGTAAAATTAAACGCGTGTTTAATTTTATTCGAAATAAACGCTGGAATCAGAATTAAAATCAAGGTGAGATTTTCTCACTCAAATTGAATGTGGAATTTTTACAGTTATTGATTTGATGATTGCTATTCGATGTGATATTAGATATAGTAGGATATATATCTATATATATATAGCAATATATACATATTGGCATATGTATATATTGGATTGATGATTTCCCGCCTCGTATAGCGGATGAGACCCTATTGCGCCGTTAGTAAGCGGATTTTTAAAAAACCCATATACCGCGATAATTCCGTACTGGAGCGGAATTGGTATTGTGCTAACGTCTTTGGATGCAGGGAAACAGGTTGGAGGGATCCAACTGGATTCCTCAACTGTATTTATTTATGTACAGATATTGATATATATTCTGTTCTCATATGATGATATATGATGTTTGATGTGTGATGGACTAATTGATGCGTTGCATCATTGGATTCAAATTTTGAAGTTTAAAAATAACGATTTTAACTTTAAAAGAGAAATTAAAGTGATTTTTGAAAATATACGTTTTATGGAATTTTTGAATCGATTTATAAACGTAAAATTTTAAAGTTATAAAAGTTATAATTTTTAGTGAAATATAACCGAAGTGTCGTTTTTGAAATAAAAGTCGATTTATTTATAAAATGGTTTAAGTTGGGATTTTGAATAACTATAAACGATTTGTATAGAAAGATTTATAAAATTGATATGTTGTAAATCAAAATATTGGACTTATAAAATGAATTTTTATAAGTGTTAAAAAGAAGTATAAAAGGATTTCATAAGTGAATGAAATTAATAGATTTATAACGTGAAGTTATAAAGTGAATAGATGTTGTAGAATAAACGATTTATAAGTAATTTACTTATAAATTAGATTTTTGCACTTAATTGGGATATAAATAGAAATTGCTAAATGAAATGATTTCATAAGTTGAAATTGTTATGAAGTATAAATGTGATTTATAAACGTTGTTTATAAATCTGAAATCACTTATTTTGATAAGTAATTTTAGAAGTTAATAAAATGAGATTTATAAACCGGAGTTGTTATATAAAATAGAAAATGGAATTTATAAACGTTGTTTTATAAATTCGGAAATAAATCAATCAAAATTGATGAATTTAAGATAGAAGGTTATTAAGGGAATTTTATCCACGATCTTGGGCAGTGGATAATTTTTGAAATAAATGTGTAGAAAAGATTTAAATATGGTTAAGTGGAGTATATTCACGATTTTGGACAGTGAATATGTTTTAAGTAGAATGGATATGGTTTTGGGAAAGCGATATTATAAAATGAAGTTAATTATTTTAAAAGAGGTTTTAAAACGTGTTAAGTATCGAATACATAGATTTCAACATTTTTATTGTTGAAATAGACGTTTTCGAAAAATATGGAAATGGTGGACTATAACACTGTTGTTATAGTAAATGATTTCCGAAAGGAAATGTTATTAATGTAGTATTGGGATTTATATATCTATATAAATTCGAATCCCTATACTAGTGATTTTGAGTCGTCGTAACGATGTTTTACGCAACATTCGTTTTGACTCAAATTGATGTTGTTATAGAAAATGATTTCCTTGAAGAATGAAATATATACTTAATATTGATTTAAGTATATCGAATATTTTCCAAGTGTTGAAAATAAATAGATTTGGGAAACACTTATTTTTAAATAAGTATGGAATGATTTCCAAAATGAAATGAAACGTTTTGAGATTTTATCTTCTTAAAGATAAATTGAAATTGAATATTGAAAACGATTTGAAAATCGTATATCAGTAGATATTTTGAAATATAAATTCAATATGGAATTTATAAAAGAAATGGAAACTGTTTAGAAAAATAAACGTTGATTTATTTTTGAAGTGTGGAAATTTTATATCTAGTAAAAGATATTTTGGAAGATAAAATAATTTGGAAAATTATTTAGAATCTGATGATGTCGCGCATCTGTATTGATAGTTAAATAACCGACTATCAATAATTACCTTTAGATAGGTATTTGTTGTGAATTGGATGAATTTGAATGCCACACTTATTTTTGAATAAGCGCTCACTATTCGGGTTAGCCGGGAAAGGACCATGGGGTCGTATAACCCATTCCGAATATGTGATACGTCGTTATGAATTGCATTTGAAGACCGGTGTTGAAGACCGGATATTTTTGAAAACGGAAGGATTACCGTCGAGTTACTCTACATCGGCTGATCTCCGATTTAGAGGTTTTATCACCCTTAGTGACGGGAAGTCCTGACGTGATTGAAAATTATCCGGATATGCAAGGGCTTCGTGAGAAGTGCCTTCGGTTCTGTTCGATCCCGGAACAGACTTGTATGGATTGTGTGTCTGACGTTACAATTTGAGATATAAAGCTGATTTCTTTCAAATACATTTCTGTTGGTGGCGGAGAATTTATTCTCTTAGCTTAACACCCTTCTCTGAGACGTACGAGCTCAGAGGTTATGTAGTTGAAATTTATCAGCGATATATCCCAATTTGGTAACGTGGCATACTGAGTGTTGCTGTGAAATGATCAGTGTTTGATCATTTGTGATATGATCATTTGTTTGATCTTATATCTTTGTGATCATAGGTTGATCATTTTTGTTTGACCCGAAGCAGGGCTTTTTGAGAAAGCGTAGCTTTGTGGACGAGACTTCGTCGAGCCTCACACCCCGGAAATGGTCGAAACAGGAAGGATGCGGCAAGGTTCTAGGGAGTAGCGCCCCTTAGTGTATGTCATTCCTTCTGGATAAAGGTGGTATCATGGTATGGAGCCCAGATACTTAACCTCTGTGGTTGCTGCAAAAATTTATTTCTTTGTGGTTTGTTGGAAATCGGGGATCCTCGGGAAGATCGGTGACGATCGGGGGATGGCATACGCGTGTCAGTAGTTACCTATTTTTGCAGAGGTAACCCGGCCTTGTGTTGGCAGAGATCCGGTTAGGTTCTCGGGTCGTCTATTCCAGGGACGTACCCATCGTGGAAAAGGAAGTTCCTTAGCCTGACCATTTGTTGGAAATCCAAAGAAACAATACGTGACTTGTACGGTTTTAGTTGTATTACCTGCTATGGAATGTGGCGGTAACCTGCTATTGAACATAGTAGCTATAGTAGGCATACGATACTGGTCGTATGTTGGCTAAGATTAATATTATACTTTCGAAATGTTTTCTACACTATGCACTAATAATAATATCAAAAATGATTTGATTTTGCGTAGTAAGCATCTTTGACTATCATAAGAAGAAATCTCCTCCAATTCTGCGTTTGCATTGTGTGTGTGGTGGGAGGTCTTATGGTAGTTTCATTTTCCAAAAGCATTGCGAATTGACTTTAAATCTTCTTGTTGTTTTAAAGATAAAACTGTTTTACGATCTCACACCAGTCACCATGACTGACTCGGAGTTTATTGTTCCCTTCTAAACTCTGGGTGCCCACCAATTTCCACACGGGCAGTCTAGAGTTAGATTATCAGGATATTCTGGAGCTTTGGAAGCAAGCTGGATGACGAGACGTAGTATTTGTATCTGATATATTTATTCCGTTGTGTATTCTGTATGAGGACAAGTTATATAACTGTCCATTGTTGTATATTGACTCTGATGATTGATATATGTATAAACTGATATAGTTCTTTGTTTTAAAAGACTAGTAATTATCTATTGTATATTGTTCCGCTGCGATGTGTAAGATTTTGATATTGTTTTCTGTTCTGATGTGTTTCTGTTGTTCTTCTCTGCTTTCTTTCTTCTTCTTCTCTTTTTCTTCAACTTCTTCTTTCTAAAACCCTCACTATTGGAGTTTCCGGCGTTCGATTTCTCGGCAGTCGATAAAGTGAGTATCGATGTCGAATTTTCGAAAGTCGAAAATTTCGGTATGTGACAAAGTGGTATCAGAGCATATGGTTAAGCGACAACCCTGCTCTGTTGGGTGTTACTCATTAGAGATAGAGTCAGTAGTACTCTAGAATGAGTTGAGTGTAATAATAGATACGGGTGCGTATTTGTTAGTGAATATAAAATTGTTTTATATTGTGATGATTGGTTTGTTGAGTGGTATATGGATTCTGGTCGGTATTGTCCGTACAACTCTATCGATAGGGATCTCTAAACACTTGTATAGAACAATTCGACACAGTATTGTTTTAAATAGGGTAAATGAGATAATTTTGCCCAAAACTATTTTTGTATAGAAAATAAATGTTTTTCTATAAAGTACTATAGTATATGGTTGCATGGATGTTAGGAAGTAATAATAGTGAATTATCATCACTAAAATTAAATAAGAAATTGAAATCATAACTCCAAAGCTAAGAAATAAATTCATATACAAATGAAATTTAAGAATGTAAATTATAAAATGTGAATTGTAATTTAAACGGAATTCCAGAGAAGTATTTGGAAAGGTTTTAAAAAGAATTTGAAAATTTTGGAGATTTGGAAAGTTTTAATTCCTTTTTGATTTGAAAATGAATTTCAAAGGTTTTGAAAAATGTTCTAAAGAGATGAAAAGCTCTAAACTCTTTTCGGTCGCTGGAAAATAATTCCGATGATGATCGCGACATCACCGGTGTTCATTTTCGGGTTTCCAAAAGAGAAATTGCTGCCAAATTGTTTTAAATGGAAGTTGTTTGAAAAAATTTGGATTTTGTTTTGAAATTCAAAGGATAATTTGAATTGTTTTCAAAATGGCTTTGAAATGTTGGTAAACTCTGGAATGCTATATAAAGATATTTATGAAATATTACTAAGTTGATAACTTATACCAATTGAATTTTGGTAGAATAAATTTAACTTAAAAGAATGAAGTTAAATCAAAGCAAGTATAAGTGAATCAATTAAATAAAAATGGAATTCCAGATAGATATTGGAAAATTAAAAAAATTCATTAATGAAATGAATTTGTAATATGAATATATAAGTGATTATATAAATCGAAATGAAAATAAGTTGATAACTTATAGAATATGTGAAATCTGATTGGAATGAAATTCAAATTGAAGACGAATGAATTAGTAATTGGAACTAATTTAAAATAGTGCAGTTATGAATGAAAGGTAATTGATAAATTCAATATTTCAGAATTGAAGATAAATTGAATTCAAGTAGAATTGAAATTGTGAACTGAATCCAAATAGAATTAAAATTGAGAATTGAATTCAAATGAGATTAGAAATGTAAAATTGAATGGATATGAATATATAACTTCAACAGTGAAGTAAAAAAAATGTATAAGCAGTTTATATTGGAAATTTTGTAATAGAATTTGCAAAATGATTTAAATATATGTAACTAGATATTATGGCTAGTAGGATATACAGGTGTTATAAAGGAAATTGGATTTGATTTCGAAGATAATTTGAATTGCTCGACAAAAGGTATGTATTTAAATTTGGATATGAGATTTGATGACTTATTTCTCTAGCCGCTTGGCTTTTTCTTTTTCTTTTTTGAAATCTGAGAGTCCGTAGGGACGTTTTGTAGTAGTGCCGTATTAGCCGCGCAAAGGAGACGCTGGCGAAATTTTTCGAAAATTCCGAGTGTTAGAAAATTTTGAGAAAATTTTGAAAGTTTAAAATTTGAATTTAAATTTAAATTTGAATTGAGAAGTTAAACAATGTTGTTTGAAATCTGTAATTGAAGTTGAAAATTTAGTTGAATTAATAGCAAATCTTTAGTAGAAAGATTTGGTTTGGAAAATTTGATAAAACTATTTAGATTGTGAAAAATAGTAGACGAATTAAGGACTTTTTTTCCTAACTTGTAATTTCAAGGACGAAATTCTTTTAAGGGGGGAAGTCTGTAACGACCCAGAATTTTTGATAATTAAAATTTGAATATTTAATGGAATTTAATAAGTCGAATGATTTATTTTTCGAATATTGGATTTAATTTGATAATTAAATCGATAAATTTAAATAGTGAAATTCCAAGATAATTGAAAATCGAGTTTAAAATGATTGAAAATGATTTGTAAAGTTATATTAAATCATACTGGAGTTATAGAAAGGTTATAGAACTTTTAAAATTGAATTTGGAGTTAATTTGTGATAATTGAATATTTTAATATTTAATTATCGACTGAAAAATAGCCAATTTTTGAACAGTCTCAGAATTGAACGAAACTAGTTCCATTGGATCCGTAATAGTTAGTTATTATCGGATTTCAATTTTTGTATCCATTGGAGTTGTCGTTTGACCGTGGCAGCTCGAAACGCATCGATATCGTTTTAATTTTAAATCGTCGAGTTAAAATAGTCATTTTTCAAAAAGTCTCGGATTTCGACGAAACCAGTTTCATCGGATCCATAATGTGATAGTATTGTAAGATTTCAAATTTCGTAATTTTTGGATTTACCATTTGTCCGGTACAAATTAAAACGTCTCGAAATCGATTTAATCGGTTTAATTTTAAATCGATCGTTTTGCTCCGTATCTCGCACAGATGTTCGAATTAGCTTTCGAAACCTGTTCCATTGTGTCCGGAACGCGGGGTAAACCTTAGAAACGCTAACCGGCACGCTCGATTTCGAGTTCGGAAAATCCGGAGTGAATAGTGTTCGTCGTTTTTTCTATAAAAGCACCCCATTCTTTCAATTTGCAAACAAGAAAACCTAGCTAGGGTTTGAGAATACAGCCGCCACTATCAACATTCACGGCCAGAAAACCTTCCCACTTCCCCTCAATTTTCTCCTCATCCACTCCTCGATAGACTTCGATTCCAACTACAAAAATGAAGAGGGCAGTGAGATTGACGAGTTCAACGGTCAAGATCGTTTAACTCGAAGCAGATCGGCGGCAAAGGGCTAGGGAAGGACGCACGTTTAGGGTCGTTTTTCGCGAGCTAGGTGGGACCGAGTTCGAAGCCACTCCGGTCGTTGGTGGAGCACGTGGAGGCGAGTGGAATGGCACTTTCTGATCAACGTGGAAGTCGGCGTGGTGGTCACGAAATTTCGAATTCAAGTGGCGGCAATGGGTTCAAAGTCGAACGTGATTACCTGGGAGAAGAAGAGCGCGTGCGTTACGATCTGGGGGGTTTGAAAATCTCACGGTTCAGATTTATCTAGGTTGAAATTGTAAAAAGGAGATTTTTAAATTATTTATTTAAAATTCGTATAACTTTGTAACACGATATCTTGTTCATACATTATCAGAAAATGACGAAACAAAATGCGTTGGAATCGTATTTGCGAATACTACGCGATGCAATTGGTTTGGAGTCGTTTGGAGCTAGTTGGAATTTTGGGTAAAATTAAACGCGTGTTTAATTTTATTCGAAATAAACGCTGGAATCAGAATTAAAATCAAGGTGAGATTTTCTCACTCAAATTGAATGTGGAATTTTTACAGTTATTGATTTGATGATTGCTATTCGATGTGATATTAGATATAGTAGGATATATATCTATATATATATAGCAATATATACATATTGGCATATGTATATATTGGATTGATGATTTCCCGCCTCGTATAGCGGATGAGACCCTATTGCGCCGTTAGTAAGCGGATTTTTATAAAACCCATATACCGCGATAATTCCGTACTGGAGCGGAATTGGTATTGTGCTGACGTCTTTGGATGCAGGGAAACAGGTTGGAGGGATCCAACTGGATTCCTCAACTGTATTTATTTATGTACAGATATTGATATATATTCTGTTCTCATATGATGATATATGATGTTTGATGTGTGATGGACTAATTGATGCGTTGCTTCATTGGATTCAAATTTTGAAGTTTAAAAATAACGATTTTAACTTTAAAAGAGAAATTAAAGTGATTTTTGAAAATATACGTTTTATGGAATTTTTGAATCGATTTATAAACGTAAAATTTTAAAGTTATAAAAGTTATAATTTTTAGTGAAATATAACCGAAGTGTCGTTTTTGAAATAAAAGTCGATTTATTTATAAAATGGTTTAAGTTGGGATTTTGAATAACTATAAACGATTTGTATAGAAAGATTTATAAAATTGATATGTTGTAAATCAAAATATTGGACTTATAAAACGAATTTTTATAAGTGTTAAAAAGAAGTATAAAAGGATTTCATAAGTGAATGAAATTAATAGATTTATAACGTGAAGTTATAAAGTGAATAGATGTTGTAGAATAAACGATTTATAAGTAATTTACTTATAAATTAGATTTTTGCACTTAATTGGGATATAAATAGAAATTGCTAAATGAAATGATTTCATAAGTTGAAATTGTTATGAAGTATAAATGTGATTTATAAACGTTGTTTATAAATCTGAAATCACTTATTTTGATAAGTAATTTTAGAAGTTAATAAAATGAGATTTATAAACCGGAGTTGTTATATAAAATAGAAAATGGAATTTATAAACGTTGTTTTATAAATTCGGAAATAAATCAATCAAAATTGATGAATTTAAGATAGAAGGTTATTAAGGGAATTTTATCCACGATCTTGGGCAGTGGATAATTTTTGAAATAAATGTGTAGAAAAGATTTAAATATGGTTAAGTGGAGTATATTCACGATTTTGGACAGTGAATATGTTTTAAGTAGAATGGATATGGTTTTGGGAAAGCGATATTATAAAATGAAGTTAATTGTTTTAAAAGAGGTTTTAAAACGTGTTAAGTATCGAATACATAGATTTCAACATTTTTATTGTTGAAATAGACGTTTTCGAAAAATAAGGAAATGGTGGACTATAACACTGTTGTTATAGTAAATGATTTCCGAAAGGAAATGTTTTTAATGTAGTATTGGGATTTATATATCTATCTAAATTCAAATCCCTATACTAGTGATTTTGAGTCGTCGTAACGATGTTTTACGCAACATTCGTTTTGACTCAAATTGATGTTGTTATAGAAAATGATTTCCTTGAAGAATGAAATATATACTTAATATTGATTTAAGTATATCGAATATTTTCCAAGTGTTGAAAATAAATAGATTTGGGAAACACTTATTTTTAAATAAGTATGGAATGATTTCCAAAATGAAATGAAACGTTTTGAGATTTTATCTTCTTAAAGATAAATTGAAATTGAATATTGAAAACGATTTGAAAATCGTATATCAGTAGATATTTTGAAATATAAATTCAATATGGAATTTATAAAAGAAATGGAAACTGTTTAGAAAAATAAACGTTGATTTATTTTTGAAGTGTGGAAATTTTATATCTAGTAAAAGATATTTTGGAAGATAAAATAATTTGGAAAATTATTTGGAATCTGATGATGTCGCGCATCTGTATTGATAGTTAAATAACCGACTATCAATAATTACCTTTAGATAGGTATTTGTTGTGAATTGGATGAATTTGAATGCCACACTTATTTTTGAATAAGCGCTCACTATTCGGGTTAGCCGGGAAAGGACCATGGGGTCGTATAACCCATTCCGAATATGTGATACGTCGTTATGAATTGCATTTGAAGACCGGTGTTGAAGACCGGATATTTTTGAAAACGGAAGGATTACCGTCGAGTTACTCTACATCGGCTGATCTTCGATTTAGAGGTTTTATCACCCTTAGTGACGGGAAGTCCTGACGTGATTGAAAATTATCCGGATATGCAAGGGCTTCGTGAGAAGTGCCTTCGGTTCTGTTCGATCCCGGAACAGACTTGTATGGATTGTGTGTCTGACGTTACAATTTGAGATATAAAGCTGATTTCTTTCAAATACATTTCTGTTGGTGGCGGAGAATTTATTCTCTTAGCTTAACACCCTTCTCTGAGACGTACGAGCTCAGAGGTTATGTAGTTGAAATTTATCAGCGATATATCCCAATTTGGTAACGTGGCATACTGAGTGTTGCTGTGAAATGATCAGTGTTTGATCATTTGTGATATGATCATTTGTTTGATCTTATATCTTTGTGATCATAGGTTGATCATTTTTGTTTGACCCGAAGCAGGGCTTTTTGAGAAAGCGTAGCTTTGTGGACGAGACTTCGTCGAGCCTCACACCCCGGAAATGGTCGAAACAGGAAGGATGCGGCAAGGTTCTAGGGAGTAGCGCCCCTTAGTGTATGTCATTCCTTCTGGATAAAGGTGGTATCATGGTATGGAGCCCAGATACTTAACCTCTGTGGTTGCTGCAAAAATTTATTTCTTTGTGGTTTGTTGGAAATCGGGGATCCTCGGGAAGATCGGTGACGATCGGGGGATGGCATACGCGTGTCAGTAGTTACCTATTTTTGCAGAGGTAACCCGGCCTTGTGTTGGCAGAGATCCGGTTAGGTTCTCGGGTCGTCTATTCCAGGGACGTACCCATCGTGGAAAAGGAAGTTCCTTAGCCTGACCATTTGTTGGAAATCCAAAGAAACAATACGTGACTTGTACGGTTTTAGTTGTATTACCTGCTATGGAATGTGGCGGTAACCTGCTATTGAACATAGTAGCTATAGTAGGCATACGATACTGGTCGTATGTTGGCTAAGATTAATATTATACTTTCGAAATGTTTTCTACACTATGCACTAATAATAATATCAAAAATGATTTGATTTTGTGTAGTAAGCATCTTTGACTATCATAAGAAGAAATCTCCTCCAATTCTGCGTTTGCATTGTGTGTGTGGTGGGAGGTCTTATGGTAGTTTCATTTTCCAAAAGCATTGCGAATTGACTTTAAATCTTCTTGTTGTTTTAAAGATAAAACTGTTTTACGATCTCACACCAGTCACCATGACTGACTCGGAGTTTATTGTTCCCTTCTAAACTCTGGGTGCCCACCAATTTCCACACGGGCAGTCTAGAGTTAGATTATCAGGATATTCTGGAGCTTTGGAAGCAAGCTGGATGACGAGACGTAGTATTTGTATCTGATATATTTATTCCGTTGTGTATTCTGTATGAGGACAAGTTATATAACTGTCCATTGTTGTATATTGACTCTGATGATTGATATATGTATAAACTGATATAGTTCTTTGTTTTAAAAGACTAGTAATTATCTATTGTATATTGTTCCGCTGCGATGTGTAAGATTCTGATATTGTTTTCTGTTCTGATGTGTTTCTATTGTTCTTCTCTACTTTCTTTCTTCTTCTTCTTCTTCTCTTTTTCTTCTACTTCTTCTTTCTAAAACCCTCACTATTGGAGTTTCCGGCGTTCGATTTCTCGGCAGTCGATAAAGTGAGTATCGATGTCGAATTTTCTAAAGTCGAAAATTTCGGTATGTGACAAATATCTATTTGGGTATTTTAAATAAAGTGTTAGGTTATGTGTTAAATTAAGAGCTAACTAAAATAGTGAGCTTTTGACTTAATAAATGAAGTATAGTTTGATTTGAATATTCCATTCATAAAAGTTTGTTTTAATAAGTCATAAGTTAAATGATATCCAAATGAATATTTCTGATATTAAACTGATTTGAAATATTAATATATCTACTGTAGCATTTTATAAGTGCTGCTATTTTGAAAATACAATGTTTTGGAAATTTTATAATTGAATGAACTTAGAAATGTTACAACTTTAAAATGAATATTATTTGACCTTGAATTAAAATATTTTAAATGAAGATTATTTTAAAAGTTGTTATTATTTTCTAAGTATTATGTTTTTTTTAGAATAACATTTCCAAAGTGTTACGATTTTTAGTAGTATGATTTCCAAATGATAAACATCCATAAATTGTTATGATTTAAAAGCATTATGGTTTCAAGTTTATTATCTTATTTTGTGTTTCCAAACTACCTTTTGGTTGTCCTTATTTCTCTTATCTTGTTACAGAATGGGAAGGCTATTGCTTATACCAGTCCGTTTAGAAATCTTTCTGTAATCTTTGATAATTTTTGTTACTAATCTGGATCTGAACACTGTTTTTCCATTCATAGACCGTCGGTCAAGTGAAAGGGGTGATTCAGACTCTAGAGGATCTTGTTCGTGCTTGTATTCTTGATTTGATCACCTCCATCTTGTTAAACTTACCTATAACAATAATTATCAGGTGTAATTCCAATCTTCTTATCATCTTGTCTTAATTCTATTTCATTCTATCTTTTTATGTGCTTTCCCGTACCTCGTTCCTTTTCGGGGACGAAAAGTTTTGAGTGGGGGAGAGTGTAACAACCCTATATTTTACAAATATTCTTAATTTGCTTTTTTCCAGATTCAAAATCTTTATTTATGAAAAAGAATAAATTTTGTTATTTTAAATATAAACTTTGACTTTGATGTGGATTAGAATTCCAAATATGACTAAATTTAATATTTCCTGAAAATGTGAATTTTGGTCAATAGTCAAACTTTGACTTTTAAGTTTAAATTTTAAATAGTTCGAAATTATAAATTTTATCTTTTATTATGAAAATAGATTTAATAACTTGAACACTACATTTCGTTTCGTTGAAAACGGAGTTAAAATGTAAAAGTTATGTACATTTCAATTTTTAGTATAATTTGTTTTATTGTGCATTTTTGCCTATTTTAAATTTTATAAATTTTATTTTCTTTGTCATATTTTATTTTAATATGTGTTAATATGTTATTTTATGTATATTTTTGTCTTTTATTATTTTTAAAGTGAAGTAGACATTTTTCTAGAGTCAATGGTAATTTATGTGAAATTTTCATGTCCTGTCTGCTATTTTTAAACAATTTCTTCAATTCTTTTGCTATTTTCTCCGAATTTAATTATTTATTTCACTTTGAAAATGTTCTAAAAGTCATTTTTATTTCAAATTTTGTTTTAGAATATTTTTAAATTAAAGTTAATAATTTTCCAAAGTCAATGGTGATTTATTTGTAATTTCTGGACACTGTTTTGTATTTTAAGCAATTTCTTTTATTATTTTTTCTAATTTCTTTAAATTTTATTATTTATTTTCTTATATCTTTACTTAGTTTCGGTTTGTATAGTATTTTTCTGAAATATTTTGTTTATATAAAGATTTATAAGGAAAGAAATGTGAAGGGTTGTGTAACGCTTTGAAACGGAAGCCCTTTTATTTTCCAAATCCTTTAATTCCTTTAACTCCTCAAAATTAATTGCCTAGCCATGTAAAACCCTAGTGTAGCCGTCATCTCATTTGGCATTCACGTGAAAAAATATCCCATCTTCAATTGTTTCTCACGGCTAGAGCAAATTAGGTAATGGCCTCCATCTCTTTCTTCCTACTTTTCTTCTTTTTCTATGCTATTTTGCTTGCCTTCTTCCCTGATTGAGATCGGCCTCTACCACTATTCCTCTGCCACCACCTCCTTCCATCTCTTCCCGACCACCACCAGCCCCCACTCCACCAGATCTGACCATAGCCGAACCATTTTGATGGTAAACCCCCCCCCCCCCAAATTTCAACCTAGATGCCTAAAAACCATGTTTATTGACCTCTACATGCTCACCCACCTCAACCACCACCCAAACCACCACCATAGCCACCACCACCTCCCTGACCTGACCACAACACACCCCTCCCCACCTCTATCCAAATCTGAACTTGAATGGCCAAGCCCAAACTCCTATGGCCGAGCCCTTTTGTTGACCAAAAACCACGCTAGTGTGCCTAAAACTCTTTACATACCTATGTTATAACTTCCCCATCATCTCTAGCTTGTAGCCGTGTATCCCTTGGTCCAAACCAGACCCAAAACCATTGCCTTAGACCTGTAGTTTCCCTCATGGCTGAGCCTAGTAAAGGTTGAAAGCAAGTGCAAGCATTTCTATTTGATTCCGTGCAGTCATTTCTAACATTGTTCTATTAAAATTTGGGTTGAAAACTTATATTGTCTGGATTGTTTTGTCTTATGTATTCCGAGGAGTTAACCTTGTCTCTCTCACACTCATCATCATCATGGCTGAGAAATGAACCCCTTGTTCGAGCTTCTGAATGGTTAAAGCATGGTCAAGTAATCTATTCCGTTGTTGCTTCTTATCTGCATTGTTTCAACATTGTTTTGCGTTGAATATTTATGTGTATATTGTCTTGTTTTGTTTGAATGTTTTCAAGGAGATTTATCTTTGGCTCTCTCAATATCCAATCTTATTCGTGCTTTCGTGCCTTTGAAGATCTCAGTTTGTGCATTTGATAGCAATCTCCAGCACAAAGAGGTGAGTTATTCTCACCAGACAATATGTACCTATATAACAAGTAAATTGACACCCTGCGAATCTGTAGAAATATATTATCATGTTATATATGCTTATATTATTATCATATGATGTTCACACCTGTTATTACACCTGTTATATCATATGTTACTGTTATTTAATGTTATTCTGTTATTTATATCTGTTATCACCATTGCAAGTTCCCTGCAGACTAGAATCACTATGGGTTGAAATGATACATACCCGAACGGACTTTAGAATAGGGAAAAATTGTTATGGGCTAAAATGATAGGCCTGGACGATTTTTATTTAATTTATTTTAACTTGGGATTGCGGGTTTGAAATGATAGAACCCGGATTTTTCTTTTTTTAACTGCGGATTGAAATGATACATATCCGTATCACTTGACCTAGGTTAGAAAATTATATACAGGCCCGTGGTTATTTTATAAAGTGTTTTGGATATTTTTAAGTATTTTAAAAAAATTATAAATTTATGAAATTTGATTTAAATAGATTTTGAAATGTTTTAAAATAAAGAAATTATGATTTTTTTTCCATGTGTTAAAAATGTAATTAATGAATGGTTTAACTGGATTTTTGAAATATAACTTAAGTTGGAAATTTGGAATTTTGGTTAAAAATGATATTTAAGTTATATAAATAAAATGGATATTAAATTTTATTTGGAAATGGTAAATATGATAATTTGATCAAATTTGAATTTAAACGATTTATTAAAGTATTATTGATTTTTCTATGAATTTAAGTGGTTAAATAAGTGAATGTTTAAAAGTGATCTTTTAAAATATAACTTGACTAGGAAATGTGAAATTTGGTTTTTATTAAAGGGTTAAGTTAATTAAATAAAATTGGAAATTTAGTTAAATTTGTGAAATGGTAATTTAAATTTGAAGTGTTAAGTTATTTGTTGAAATGTGAAGAATTGGAAACTTTTACACTTAAATTTATTAAGTAAATTGTTGAAAATTGGATTTTATTATAAGAAATTTATTATGAAAAGATATATGTTAAACGATATGTAAATGAACATTTTAAATGTTAAAATATGATTTTTAAAATGTTTATGTGTTTTAAATTAAAGTTATTTAATTGCTGGAAATACACTAACACCTGAAATTAACTTTTAATAGCATTCTGAAATGCTATAGATTTTGTTTTGAACAAAAATTGTGTAAAAAGAGCTATTACAGCATTTCTGAAATGCTGTAGTTGCTGTAATTGAACTTATAGGCTAATATTGAACTCAGGTCTATTATAGCATTCTCTGGAAATGCTATAATGGTCTGTAGTCTTTCTTGAAACCAAATTTAACCCTTGTTTTGAAATCTGAACTACCGCAGCACTTCTAATATGCTGTCTTTTCTGTTTTGAACTATAATTCAACTAAAACTGAGTTTTAACAGCAGTTTTAAGTGCTATCTTTGCTGAAATAAAAATGTTTTCAAATATAACCTATAGCAGTTGTTTTTAAATGCTGTGAAATGCTGAAATTTTAATAATTAGGGTTTTTGACTTAGTAAACGAACTCAGAATGGTTTGAAACTTTGGAAATTGAATACTTGATTTGAAAATATAATAATTACACTTTTAAAAGGTTTAAATGAATTATTTGATTGGAATATAAACTATTTAGAAGGTGACTTGAAATGATAATGAATGAAGTATACCTTTAAATTTAAAAGGTATTTAAAGTTGAATATTTAGATTTGAACTCAAATGATATTTGGAATATTAAAATGATTTGAAATGAAGTTTTGAAATGATATGATATTTTAAAAATATGGAAATGGTTTGGAATTGATTTAATCTTTATTTTGATAAAGATTTGGATTTGAAATGATATTCTATTTTGAAGTATAAACTGTTTTTAAACTTATAACCACGGGTTATAATAACGTTGGGTTGTTAAAGAGACCGGGATCGGATATGGACATACTCTCTGTCTTACCGAAAACCACTTTGGCAACTATGTACGCGGTGGAGATTCCAGAATGAAGTAGGATGGTGGCGACGTTCTTAAGGTATGTTACGTGGACCCAACTCCCGTGAGTTGGCATAAGGTGGCTAAAACAGGAGCGATCTCGGACCAGTGAGGTAGCACCTCTTCTCGGACACATTTCTTCGATATTATACTCTTACTTGTGATTGATTAGATGGCCATCCTCCGATTTGGGAGTGTTGTTCGAGCTGGAACGGTAGTGGCTGCTATGCGTATCCATCAGTCCGTGTGCGTAATTGGTATATCTACCCTGGCATTGCCTAGTTGTGCCGTGTCACCTACCATATCGAGCTTTACTACGATTATGATTTTAAGATCCGACCGCGTTAAGGTTCTCCATCCCCTTAACGCTATTTTCTATATGATTATACTTTACTTATTTAGACACTATTATAATATCGAATATTACTACATAGTAGATATTTTAACGGATCCTTAGAGGATGGGCGGTCCCAAGCATCTTCTAAGTTACTTGTACCCTTATTACAATTCGCTTGAGTTGGTTTACATTATATAAGTATATATTGTCCTGACTCGAGTGTTTTGTGTTTTGCTTTATGCTCGGGTCAGCCTGAGTTATTCACAGATTTGGATTTCCACTCGCTTGGAGATTTGAATCGCTGGAGATTATCTGCTTGTCTTGTCCTATCTATTTCAGTTCCGTTGTTCTACTCAGCTTGTACTTGGTTATTTTATTGAGACTTTTGTTGTACTCTATTTCTTCTGTTGTATCTTATGTAACTCTGACATATTTAGATAGTAGATTCATGAACTACTATTTCTTTTACTTCCGCTGCATTATTTTACTCTGTGTCTGTGATATGTGATTATATTTATTTACTGTATATTCTGAGATTTGCCAAATTTTATTTACAACGCGGTATTTTGAGCAATTCAACTCTGGCATGAGTGTCTACCTATACACTTATAATGGATGCGAATTCGGAGGCTAATTTGATCATATGTGCGAGTTACGGAAATAAACGATCAAATTTAAATTAAATCGATTAAAACGATTTCTATGCGTTTTGGCTTGCCCCGGACAAACCGTAAATCCGATTGACACGAAATTTGAAATCTTACAATAATATAACATTACGGATCCGAAATCCGAGACTGTTTGAAAAATGACTATTTTCAACCATTCGCATCCATTATAAGTGTATAGGTAGACACTCATGCCGGAGTTGAATTGCTCAAAATACCGCGTTGTAAATAAAATTTGGCAAATCTCAGAATATACAGAGATTATAAATAATCAACACACAACATTGAAATAAATTCAAATGTTTGAGGAATCCAGTTGGATCCCTCCAACCTGTTTCCCTGCATCCACAGATGTTAGCACAATACCAATTCCACTTCGAGGTGGAATATCGCGGTATATGGGATTTTTAAAATATTATCCGCTATTATGTGGCGCAATTGGGTCTCATCCGCTATATAATGCGGGAAATCAACTCCAAATACATATATAATACCAATTCCACTTCATGGTGGAATATCGCGGTATATGGGTTTAATATAATAACCTCCGCTTAATATGCGGCGTATAGGGTCTATTTCAATACAACCAATAACAATCATCCATCCAAACACACAATCAAGCAATTTTAAATTTAACTATTTAAAATTTAAATCGAAACAATTTCGATTGAGTGAGAAGTTCTCACCTTTGCTTTTTAAAATGTCGAGCGTTCAATTTTTACATTAAATCGAACACGTTCGATTTAACACAAAATTTTCACTTGCTCGAAATGATTCCACATCTGCACCACAGCGAGCTGCTCGTCGCTGCGATTCCAGTGCCGTCAGTTTCGCTTGATTCCGACCTCATATGACAAAGATATGGATTTTTTAAAGGTTGGAATATAATTTATATAAATAATTTTACAAATTTTCTTTATATTTTTACAACCTTCAAATCTGGCCATCGGATTGCTTGAGAAAATCAAGGCCACGCGTTACATCTTCTTCCACGCGATATTTCCCAGGCCACGCGAACCCAACGTGCGTTGGCTAGGGCTTGGACCCGCCTCCTCCTCGACGACTTCCAGAACGATCAGGACCCACCGCTCCGAAGGCCAACGTCGCCTCTACCCATGGCCGAAGTGGCTTGCAGCTCGGTGGACCCCTCACTTTGAAATTCGTGCTCGAACACGTAACGAATGGAACCAAAATCGTGGCCATCCAATGCCCGAAACACCATCAAGTCTGTATGGATCTGAAGGTCTCACTAAGCTCGACAATATTCGTTTAGAGGTCGAAGCGTAAAAGCAAGAGGATTGAGATAAAAATGAGGGAGAACAAGAGGAAGTTTCGGCCATTAAAAATGTAGACGGCGGCCACTAAAAGGAAACTAGGGTTTCCTCTTTGCGCGTGAATATATAGATTTATAAAATAATATTTTAATGTTAAATTAACTTTTAAACCACTTTTTCAAACAAACTCCAAATCACACATGCCGCCAGGCATTTATAAGGTTTTACCCGTGTTCCGAACACAATGGAACGTGTTTCGGAGGCTAATTTGATCATATGTGTGAGTTACGGAAATAAACGATCAAATTTAAATTAAATCGATTAAAACGATTTCTATGCGTTTTGGCTTGCCCCGGACAAACCGTAAATCCGATTGACACGAAATTTGAAATCTTACAATAATATAACATTACGGATCCGATGAAACTATTTTCGTCAAAATCCGAGACTGTTTGAAAAATGACTATTTTTACTTGACGATTAAATATTAAAATATTCAATTATCACAATTTAACTTTTAATTCAATTTTAAAAATTCTATAACATCATTCTAACTCCAATATGATTTAATTCAACTTTATAAATCATTTTTATACACATTAAATTCAATTTCCAATTATTTCTGAAATTTCAAATATTAAATTATCGATTTAAATTATCCAATTAAATCTCTATATTCGAAATTAAATTTATTCGACTTACAAATCTTACTTGTTAATATTTAAAATCAATTAAATATCTGAATTTCAAATGACAGAAATTCTGGGTCGTTACATTGATGGTTCAAAAGCTGTTAACCAGGTTTTTAACTCAACAGATTTCAAAAGGAGTTAGAACATTCATATTAAGCACGAACGACTCGAGACTCGACTGGAAGTCCTAAAAGCACGAGACAAAGGAACCCTAAATTTTGACCAAAAAATATGGCAATACTTTGGATCGGTATCGATCCGATCCAAAATTTTGGCTTAAGGTTCCCTAAACCACTTGTGTTATGTTTCTACCTCTCTACTAAGTCCATCTACCAAGTTGGGTAACAACCCAAGCATCCAAGTTCAAGAGGTAAAGACTTATCGGATTCAAACTAAAGTTCAGTCAAATTCATGAGTGAATCATCATCAAAATAAGTCAAAGAGCTATGAAATTACATAGAGAGCCTCGTAAGAAAGTAGCGAAGCCAATCAGAAAGAAGTTGTACAAAAATTGCACAACTCTTTGGATCGGTACCGATCCGATTCAAAAAGTTAGCTTGGAATTTCTCTAAATTTTTCGTGCTTCTTCCTATGGGCAATTACAGGCTTCTAGTGCAATGGTTCCAATCCAAGCGCTCTCTATATCCTATAAATACTGTCCTACCTCCAATAGAAAAGGGGTGACTAATTTGATCTCTACTAAAGCTCTACTATTCTTTCTTCACTTCTCTTCTCCCACACAACATCCATTGAGAGACAATTGAGATCCTCCTTTTGTTCTAACAATGGTGGCTTAATCTAACATGAAGAAGAGGAATCATATTGTAATTTAAACTCTCTTGTAACAACAATTGATCAATAAAAGCTGTAAAGTGGACATAGGCTTCCTTAACAGCCAATCCACTATAAAAATCTCCCGTCTCTTTACTTTTTCTGAAATTTACTATTGCTTTTCTTATTTTATTTGCCTTGATAAACATGGCTGGTGCTTTCACACTCAATCCAGGGCGTTGATCCATTTTTTTGGTTAACAAAAACTGTTTATCGGTAAAATGATTTTCGGTCATATCATCGATATTTTTCCAAAGATTATATTTTGTAAACATTTTTCCAAAACAAAATTATCATTATTATTTATCACGTAAAACATGATTATTTATGTTTAATAAATCTATATTCGAATATTTAAAATTAATTAAATATTCCAAATCAATGTGATAAAATTATGGGTCGTTACATTTTTATCCCCTTAAAAGAATTTCATCCCTGAAACTTTACCAAACCCAAAAGAGTTCACCCAAAATATTATCTTCAAAATCGATTCTGTATGATATACACAGATCATCTATAATATCTGATTCGATCTTCTCTTCGAATCCACAACTTTACTTTCAAACTAGTATCGATCCCTCGATCTTGTAGTGCGAACTCTGATTAGGTTTCTTGATCAGAAACCCTCGCTTCCCTTACATAGCTCTCAACTATAATAGAAAATGCAAGTATCCAACCACAAATCCTAATCAATGTTTATCATCAAGAATTGAGTGATAAATCATTTTTCAAACTGGTGTAAACACTTCAAAGTCCTATACTCGAATCTTAGATCAAATCGTGCAATGAAATGATCTACATATTTCATACATACTTATTAACCATCCTAAATTTTTATGACAGCATTTCATAAAACTTTTATTCAAACATTTTTATAAAGATGCTTCTGTATATATAAGTACTTTAAAAAATTTATTCACCTAAAATTTCAACCTTCTTTCCAAACAAACCATTTTAATTTTAACACTTAGAATATACCTTTATATACTTAAATCTGTAAAATTCTTTAAGGAAAGCTTTATATTTTCCAAAACAAGCTTTATTGGGTCAAAATGAATGTTGCGTAAAACATCGTTATGGCAACCCATACAAACTAGTACAGGGATCTAATTAATTATACTGAATATTAATTTTCGATGTTGCACTTAAACTATTTATTAGTTAACAATGAGCCAATCAAGTTGGAGTATCATTAGCTCTCAAACCTTGAATGGAGGACATTTTTAACTTAAAAAGAGATATAAGTTACCCACCTCTAATCTTAACATCAAATATAGGATACGTATAAATCCCGTATACTATATAAAATATCTCCTTTCGGTAATCACTTACTATAACAACAGTGTTATAGTCTATGTCTTCCTCATTTTCCTAAAAACATTTATTTACAACAATGATGTCGAAATCCATGTCTTCTTCCACTTAAGCCCTTTTTCAAAATTATTTATGAAAACATTTCATAAAATCCCATCCAAATGTTTTAAACCTTTTCGTATATCTCAAATATTTTTAACCCTCATTTAGAAGATATCTTAAAAGCTATTCTTCTTATTTAAATACTTTTTTTTACGTTTCACAAAAACACAGCTTTTAATAATAAAGGCTTTACTAAAATCTTCTATCAAGTTTAACTTATCAAAATCTCATTTATCAAAACACTTATTTGTTAAAACAATCATTTTTCAAATAACTTTTATTTTGAATCTACTTTCTTAAGAATTCAAATACCAATTTTATTATCTCAAAACATCACTATATATTTTTTATTCCTAAAATAATAATAAACTCCTTATATTATGATATACTCCATTTAACCAATATTTAATGCAAACACCATGATAAGAATTAACAATAACTAATTAAACTATGAATTAATGATTTAGGTTATCTTTTTAACTTTAGAAAATTATATAAATCGAGTAACTCAAAAAATGATACCAAGGAACTTGGTACTACCATTAGTATCATATTGCTTTAACAAAAAGGAGAATACATAAAAGAAGCGTTTGCCATCTGAACACATCTCCTGTCCATTTTAGTTACTTTTGAGCCACTCCAACTGGTCAATCATAAGATTTATTTTCAAAAATATCGAGATTTGATTCTTGGGAAAATCTCTTTATAAAACATGTTTTATAAATCCACTTTATAAAATCACTTATTTTTATAAAACATTCATAAAATCATTTACCATGAATAAATTTCTTTAACCTTAAACCATTATTATTTATCGAACACCACATAGTCAAATTGTGAAACTAAATTCATAGGGTGTTCATATTTAAACTTTTAAATCAAAAAACCAATCAACTAATGACAATAACTGAATATGATCATTTCCTTGACAACCAAACACTACATAAATAATTATATCATTTGAAAGATATTACTTTATAACAAAATATAATCCTAGGTAAAATTATTTCATTTACCTATTTTTCAAAATAAAAATCATTTTTATATAACTTTAACAAATATGCGCTCATATATAATACTCTCAACTCATTCTAGGTGTCACTTACCCTATCTCTAATGAGTTACTCATTCTAGGGTATTACTAACACTATCTCTGATGAGACTTTACCCATACCAGGCTCAGGTGTTTGATCATCCTAAGCTCTGATACCAAATGGATGACCCTCCTTTTCGACCCTCGGAAATCGAAATAAATACATCCATTATATCCATGTGCCGAATATCTAAGTGCCGGAAAGATAGATTGATCAAGGGTAAAATGAAAAATAAAGACAAAACAGAATGTTACACGAATGGAATAATATATATTATTTCAATATATAATCTTTACATCGGAAATTTTTAATACATACATCAGAGTCTATCCTACCTCGACCTGGATAGTTATAAATCCCTATCCCTACTAATGTTGAATACAAACAGATAATAAATGTAGCGAAAATGGAAATGGATAATCATCTACAACAGAAAATTCAGCTCCTACTCCAAGCTCCTTCAAAATGCTCCAAGGTAGACCTGAACTACTTGGCTGCTCGAAAAAATATGGCTTCTAGACTTTAAGGGAAAATAAATTAAACTCCAGGTCAGTCGTGGGACTGGTGTGAGAAAAATCAAAACATAGATATTTTTGAAAACAAAGGGTATGTCATAAGACCATGCCGAATATAAACAGAGATGGATTTTTACCTTATGATAACCAAAACATTGCTATGTAAAATCCAGTGATATTATAATGGTGTCTAGATTACAAGTACATATTAATCATAGCCAAAATTGTTACATTAGTTAAATTCCAGCATAATAGGTATACAACTAAGTCCGAAGGCACTTATTAGAGAATGGAATCCATACAATGAAAAGTAAGGGACTACCTTCCATGCAATACAACTCTAGAGGAATGTACCAAGGACCCATAGACGATACTCTGCATCTGGCAAGACCAGCCTACCCCTTTCCAGTGACCAACACAATGGTCCTGGATAGTATTGAATATGACCTCACCCTGGTCGTTCCCTTCCTATCCGTGGCCACATCATACACAACAAACCAGATATATAGAGATTAATCTAGAAAGGTGATGACTGTATCCTAATGGGTGCGACCCACATAACCTTACGGCATACCCTGTTTTAGTCGTTTCTGGGTGTGAGACCGGAGGTAACGTATTACATTTTTAAAAAAAAATCCCACTTTGAATGCCATATTGCCATTTCTAATAACACACTATTGATTTCTACAAAAGTACAACTCCTGAGTTCATACACCCCAAGGAAGGGTGTTAAGTGTAAGAAGGATCACTTCCTACCCCACAATACAGATGTACATTTGTAAAAATCAATGTACATGGTCTTAGAAATGTAATGTTAGACACTATTTCATACAAGTTATCTAGGAACAAGACAAACCGAAGGCACTCCTCCTACTACATATTGTTTGGTAACCCCTAGAATTAGTAGCGAGCAATCCTTACATCGATGATTTCAAAATGAAGATACCACTACAACCTTATATATGATATGGATTACCCCACAGGTTAGTAGTAGGCAGTCCTAAAATATGAAGATCTCTATCTTCAAAATCATTATCTTCAACATGTCTTCACTTTCGAATGCGTATATTAGTTCGAAGTGGTTTTCGGATAGGAATAGGCCAAATCTGATCCTGGTTTCTCTGAACTAATTATCGATAAAAGATGTCAGGTATGTAGGTGATTATTATTAATCAATATCTTTTGTCTATATGTCTTTAAACCATTTTCTTTTTCAACATATACAAGATTATTAAACCACTTTTATCAAATCAATTGTTTAATTAAAACCCCTTTTTATCTTTGGAAATACCAAATCATTTCTCTTTAATTACTTAGGAAAAATATTTCCATATTCTGTTAATAGTATAATTCTAATCTTAATAAAGATTTCACATTTCAAAACATATCTTTAATGGGTCAAAAACAATGTTTTTAAGACATCGTTTACTGTAAACTCAAATCAATTAGTACTGAACAAAAGGGATCCATAAATTTTAGACTAATTATACTCAATACTAATTTCCATATTTAACCCGTACTATTCGTCGAATAATAGTGAAATCACCTTTTAAATTCATACGGATAATACGATTTTTTGCCTCAGAATTTAATACACAGTTTAACTAAACTGTTTCCTATGCTTCCAAAATCTTTATTATTTTAAAATCTTGTTTATCTTTTGGAAAACTCTAAACCTCTTTTATTTTATCTTAAGAAAACACGGTCCAAGTAAATCAAATCAAATATCCCCTCCGTGGGCCAGTCTAGGTAGCTAAGGAGAGCAGGAAACTGGTTTTCCAAACCCAAGCCTAGAGACTATCTCTCTGTCACCCATAAGGCGGTCAAGTTATTTGATCAACATTAAACCCATTAAAATACTTAATTTATTATTTGAAAAGAATTCCTAAAAGATTTGGGAAAAAATGGTAAGTTTTGTAAACAATTTCCTTTTAACCATTTCCTTTCAACCATTTATTTTAAAATCCTTCAAAATAATTTTATAATTTGCAAATCACCTTTAAAATACTTAGTTATTTATTTGAAAATATTATTAAAAAGATTAGCAAAGAAAAAATAAGCTAAAACCCTGATTTTCAGAAGCTACTAAAACCGCTGCAAAAACCGCTGTGAATAGTGTTTTTAAAGCTTCGATGATCAAACCACATTTTCCATTTCATATAAGACTATTTTTATAACTTAAATCCCTTTTAAAACATTTTAACATATTTATGAAATTTATTTCATATTTTAAAGATTATAAATATAAATTTTTAAAGAATTTACCACTTTTGTTTCCAAACTGCCAAAACACGACGTTTTTGAAGACTTAATTTGGACATATCTCAAAATCTACTAAATGAAATCTCGATTTTTCATTCTTATTTCAAAACTATAATCCCATGGGTCTGGAAAATTCATATTTCAAAGAATTCTGACTTATAATCCACCCTACACATTTGTTTAACTTTTCGGGTCGCGAAACCGCGAACTGCCGAAATGTGATGGCTTATTCTGACTCTAATTTCATATCTTTTCAAAACTTTGCCGAAATGAGTTTTAATGTTTATAAAATATTTATAAATGATTCTAAACCATTTTTATTCATCCTTAAAGAGGTTTAGTTGCGCTGTAACACTTTTATAGCTCATAAAAGAAAGTGTTTTCCTTATGTAAATTTGACGTGTATTTGCCGTGAATTATTTCCATAAATAAGAAAACATATTATTGCATCCAAAACATGGCGATCAAACATAGAAAAAAAGCATGGATAAAACATATCATATCATTATGTAGTTGAACAAAATTAACTAGCGGAGTAATTCTCATGATTGTAGCATTCCCTCCGTAACTTCTTCGCATTATTCCAACGGCATTCCAACAACATTGTTCTCCGCCATCTTCACGCCGGAGCTTCTTGAACTCCCTCATTTCTTCCATGAATGCTCGGCCATGATCTTGGGAGGTGGCTTGCTTGGCAAAACATGGTGGTAGGAGGTGGCCATAGGTTTTTGATGGGTATAATAGGAGAATGAACTTGATTTTGAGCTGGATTGACTTTGTTTACATATTGAACTATTTTACTTTCTTTTTACCATTATTTTTCTTCATTACTTCTCGTAGATAAGGAAGCCATTAAATAGCATTAAGAAGCTCAAGAAGAAGGAAGAAGAAGAAGAGTGTTGGCGTGAGAATTATGAAGCCTTAGGTGGGCATTTATTGGAAAATTTTGCCAAATATCTACAAACATCATGAGCCATCACCACACCCATGTGCACCCCTTCCATCACTTCGGCCAAACCCACACCCCTGCCCCTGTGCCACCCCATGTGCACTTGGCTTTTAGTGTGATGATGAGTTTTGTTTTGATTTGCTTAGGAAAGTTTCTAGATTTTTATTTATTTACCTTAAGTAAATTTATAAATGTGAATGGTAATAATATATGTAAATGTATGTGTATACATTTGCATGTACATATGTGTCTATATGTTACTTTTGGCAAACCAAGTTGCAACGTTTTGATACAACTTCTATTCGTCAAACTGTTGTGAATCCAGCATCCTTTCCGGTCATATTTTCAGTTTTTCATCAAACTATTTATTTATGTAAACAAAACTTAAAAATAAATTTCTTATTATCTTTAAATAATTAAAACAAGATTATTTAAGCTATAAAACCACATTAAATAATATTAAAATCCATTTAAAAAAATCCGACATCGATCTACCAATATGCGATGATTTTTATATATCTTTATAAAACAATTAAATATATTTATAAAATTATTATAAATCAATTATTATCATTATATAATAATTAAAATGAATGATTCATCATTTAAAAAAATTATTTGAATATTTAAATATCTAAAATACCAAAACTGTCCTTATATGCTCATTTATGAAAATGATGACATCATCGATGACATCATAAATATTTTCTTTCCAAAAATGGAAAATATTTTTATTATTTATTTTTGTTTAAATAGTAAAATAAGTGTACGTAAATAAATCATGTGCGATTTTTGATGTTAAAAAGTTGTTTATCGATAAAAAAATTTCGGTCATATTATCGATATTTTTTCAAAGAATATATTTTGTCAACATTTTCCCAAAAAAAATCACCATTATTATTTATCACATAAAATGTGACATCCAGGGTTTTTGACCCTCGAAAATCGACCCTAATACATCCTCGGTATTCACATGCCGTAAATCAAAGTGCTCGAAAGCTCAATCGCTAGAGGAAATAGAAACTAAAAATTGAACAAAATCTCTCAAGAATGGAATAACATATATTATTTCAATATAAAATCTTTACAGCCGAAAAATTTGAATAAAATATCAGCGTCTATCCTAGATTTAACCTGGACAGTTATAAATCCTCCGTCCTTACAAATGCTGAAAATTAAAAATAAATGCAATAGATTCAGCGGATAATAGAATACAACCATACGTAGATGAAGATCTCCAGCTCTCCTCTGGAAACTTCAAGCATCTTCAACTAAACCTGAAACTTCTCTAATATGACCCAAGTATCAAAAATACCCGAATCAGTCTTGATAAACCAGCGTGAGATACTCGATTTATAAATTGATGCCAGTTAAAAAACTTTGAAAGGGTATCTCATAAGACCATGCCCACACATAAATACGGGCGAGCTTTTACCTTATGATAAACAAACACTTTTATACCAAAATAATTTGATATTATTTCTACTTATATTTCTTTGAAAAAAAGCTTTTCAAATAATCTATCAAAATAACCGAAATTGTTACATTGGTTAAATTTGACAACATACTAGCTACTATTCTAAAAGTAGGTTCTATAATCAAAACCGTAAAGGCAACATACTGGAATTAGATTTCCAACATGATAGGGAACTAGTGACCATTCATACCTGAAAAATCAACGTATAACACATAGTTTCCGCATTGCTTTACACCATCTCCGTCAGCCTCCGGACTACGCTATTATACTACTATGGAACAGAGTATTACTCAATTAGTCTTTACACGATCTCCGTCCGCCTCCAATATCTATCCATTCATACAATAAGGCTACAAGTGCCTACAAGGACATCTTCCCTCAATAATAGCCGAAAAAAGTCCTTCAGACCACATAGTATCCCGTACCATTCCTGGGATGTAAGGCTCGTGAGGCTACGCACGACAAAGCCACGCTTTGATCATCATAAGTTCCACTTTGAATGGCATATTTCCATTCCTTTGATCACTATTGACTTTCACAAACATACACCCTTTGAGCTCATACGTCTTGGAGAAGGGTGTTAAGCTAAGAGAAGTTGTCTTCTCCTCCACCAAATAGATGTACGTTTGTAAAATTCAATGTTGTGGTCTTAGAATTGTAATGTCAGACATTTGTCCATACAAGTTCATTCTAGGATTGAACGAAACCGAAGGCACTCCTCCTACTACAATTAGTAGCGAATAGTCCTTGCAATGCAAAGATTTCATAACATGATAGGACCACTGCTATAATAAATGTTTCTATATTGGGAGGAACCCAGAGAATGTCAACTGGCAGTCCTTCCACTATGAAGATCTCTGGTCTTCAGTACAACAAGGATTTCAGAATGTAGACCCCACTGCCATATAAATGTAGTGCGGGGTAAACCCCTAGGGATTATGACAATAATCTCTACATTCTGAAGATCTCCAGTCTTCAAAAATCATCATCTTCAACATGTCTTCATTTCCGAACGTATACATTGGTCCGAAGTGGTTTTCAGATAGGAATTACCCATATCCGATCCCGGTTCCTTCGAATCAATCATCGATAAAAAGGCATTAAGTTCATATGTGTTTATCAATCACATTCAATTAAATTCATCTTTTCATTTATTCATAAATATCTCAAGGAGACATATTATTTTATTCCATTTGTATTCTTAATAGTATATGGGATCATTAAGCCTCATTTAACAAATCTTTTTGGTTACTTAAACCTTTTTGAATCTTGGAATAATTCCAAATCATTTTATCCTTTACTTAAGAAAATATTTCCAAATCATTTGTTTAAATCTTTACAAAGATTTCCAAATCATTTTAAAACAATGTTATTTAAAATAGTTTACTACAGACCCAAAATAATTAATTTTAAGTATAGGTTTTTAATTAATTCCAAATCATTTATTTACATATCATATTTGAAAACATTATTGAGTAAAACAAATCATGGAAATTATGCTAATTCTACTTAATATCAATTTCTGTATTCAACCTTTGCTATCCGTCGAATAGCGGTGAAATCACCTTTTAAATTCATATGGATAGTATGGGTTCCCTCCTCGGAATTTAACACCAAGTGTAAAATGATTATCTTCATGCCAATCCAAGTTGTTCAAATTTGGAAAATTTAATCTTTTATATTTAACTCGTTACCGACATTTCGACCTTATCTATCCCTCGCACAGGAGAGGCCAGGTGAACCAAGGCACTGGTCACTCTGAACATCTCCTTAGTTTAAGCACCTCATCCAGATCTCATGAATGGAAAAATCCAGCCTACTCCTCGGTGTTTAGAGCCAAGATTAAATCACTTGATTTTTGATAGCTTTTCTTTAAACCATTTATTTAAATGTTTTAAAATAAATTATAAACTTCTAAATCATTATTAAAACACTTAATTATTTATTTGAAAACATTTATAAAATATTTGGAACAGAATACTTAAGTTTAAGTTCACATTTCTAAAGTTATCAAAGTGATGCAAAAAGAGCTACGAATAGTGCTGCAAATAGTGTTTTCAAAGCTTGTTTGATTAAAACAACTTTTCGATCATTTAACAATCCATTTTTATAACTCAAATCTCTTTTAAAGCATTTTAAAGGATTTATAGAATTTATTCCATATTCTTAAACATTTTAAAAGTATATATTTAGAACATTTGCTACTTTGGCAACCGAACCGCCAAAGCGCGATTTTATCGAAAACTTGATTCGCTCATATTTTAAAATTATTAGATGAAATCTCGATTTTTTCCTTTGTTTGAAAACTAAAGTCATAAGAGTTCGGAAAATTCTTACTGCAAAGAAATCTAACTCTGATTCCATCCTAAAGAAGGATTTAACTTTTAGGGCGCGAAGTCACGAACTGCCGTTAAGTGACGCACCTTTTTTTGACTCCAAATTCACTATTTGTCAAAACTTCTTCAAATTGAATTTTAATGTTTATAGAACATTTTTAAACATTTAAACCAATATTTTCCATATTAAATCTTTTTTTCACTTTAAATCATTTCATAATATTATATTATTATAATATACATTTTCAACCGTCTTATATTTTAAACCATTAAGAGGCAATAAACTGCATAGACATATTATATGAATTCATTTTCTATTAATTAACCAATTTTATTATGATTTCTCATAATTTATCAAACCAAGTTATCAACCATATCAACATCCATATAATCAACCATATAATCAACCAAGTTATCAAACATTCATACAATCATTAAGAGATTAAATGGTCATATTATCATACTTAAAAATAGTTATAAAAATTATTTATCGTTAAATAAACATTGAGTACTCACTATCCCAAATGCTCCCTACATCCCAAGCTCCAGAAAATCCAGTAGAGCTTCCACGACACTTTAAACTTTCTCCTATCTTCTTGGAATGAAACCCGCATCACTTCTTTTTTACTTTTCTTGCTCTCGAGCATCTCGAACTCCTCCTTCTTCTTTGTAAATAGCTAGGCCTTGGCTAGAGGAAGTGGAGGTCGAATGCATAAGAGGAGAAGAGGAAGTTATTGCACTTGTTTTTGACGTGGATTCACATATATTTCATATGTTTCTATTTTTGCATTATTTCTGGTAACTTCTCTAAATATTTTCTATGAACAAGAAGCCATTAGAGAGGCTCGTAGAAAGCTTAAGAAAAAGGAAGAAGAAGTAGAAGAATGTGTTAGGAATTTATGAGAAGAGTAGTATTTATAGGACAAAATATGGAAAATATCTAAATGTGCATGGATCAAAACACTCCTTGCGCACACCCCTTCTTTCACATCACCGTACACGTTGGTATCCCCTCCCATGTTCTCCATCACTTCATTCACTTCCAAGCCATCAATTCATGTCCTTAGTTGACTTAAGGTTGCTTAAAGGTTAAGTATTTAAGAAATATCTTAGATTTTTTCCTTATATATGTTTATATATAAATGTATTTGCATATTATTATGTGGATATGTGTTCATGTGTGCATATGTATATTATATATGTGTACATGACATATAAACAAGGTTGCGACAACTTTCGAACAACTTCTGTTTGTTGAACCATTAAAAATCGGGAAACTGACTACTGGTCACATTTTCACTTATAATTTAAATTACATATATATGTAAACAAAATTTGAAAATAAATTTCTCATCATTATTAATTAACTAAAATGATATTATTTTATTTATAAAACCATTTAAATTAATATTAATAATTATTTACAAAAATTGCTATTATACCAATAAAGCGATATCAATTTTCTAAATTTTTTCAATTCAACATATATGTTCATAAAACTATTATAATTTATTTATTATCACTTTATAACTATTTAAAATGAATTATAATCATTTAAAACAATTATTTAAATAATTATAATAATTCTTAAATCATTAATTCTCAATTTAAATTCATAAATCAATTATTTAATATATAAGGGCATCACTAATGATGTCATATATTCATTTGATTCCTGAAAATAAAATAATAATTTAAGTTCATATTCTTGTTCAATTATAAAAATAAGTGTATGTATCTAGCTCCATGCGCGACGTTTACGATTATAGAGCTGTTTGTCGATAAAACGGTTTTCGATCATTTTTTCGATATTCCATCAAAGTTTATATTTTTGTAAATACTTATTGAAATTAAGGTTACCATTATTATTTATTGTTCAAAACATCATAATCTATGTTTTTAAAAGCTTATATTTGAATATTTTAATAATAATATAATTTATCAAATCGATAATTTGAGGGTCATTACATAAAACATGATTATTAAGGTTTAATAAACCTACATTCGAATATTTAAAATTAATTAATATTCCAAATCAAAGTGATAAAATTATGTGTCCTTAATACTTACATTCCATAAATGTGTCAACATTTTAGTACTACTTTATCATATTTGTTTGGTTACTTAATGGTATTGACAAAGAAATCCCTTGTACAAAATAATGTCTTTTAAAATAAGTTTGAAAACCAACTCTCCAAACTTATTTCCAAACTTTGATTTCAAACTACTAATATTCATCGGTTAGAAATGAAACCGTTCAAGTTTTGGTACTATTACCTTTCAAACATTGACTCAACATTCATTTTTAACTTCAAAATTGAAAAAAACTTCCATACCTCGAAGTTTAGAAAATAGAATCCATGAGTTCAACATACTTGTTATTAAAACTTTTTTCTAAAATCACTTGCTCAAACCAAAGTTTGATTTAAAACGGTAACATCCCTTCATTCTATAAAAAGTAAATATCATTTAAATCGATGAATTCCAAACCACCATAAAAAATCTTCCTTTTAATAAAGGTAGACAACTTATTTCACAATAATAAAGTGTTATTAACCAAATTTCCTTTCTTATTTCTCCAAACCATTTACCATAACAAAAATGTTATAGTCCATAATCTCCTTTCCTTATCTTCAAAACATTTATTAAAACAATAGTATTGTAATCCGTAATTTCTTCCTCTTTTTTTAAGAAACCCATTTAAAACAGGTTTGAAACTTGAATTAGAACATCCCTTTTAAAAATGGTTGCTTTTAAACAAAACTCGACGTTTGAAATAAGGAGATTAAAATTTAAACCTCTTCTTTACATAACCAAATAAATATTTAAAATATAATTAAAATTCTCTTTTAAATACTTATAAATTCATTTGAAAAGATTATACAAAATATCTAAAATAAATAACTCTTTTTATTTGGCAAAAATCGGATATTTATAAAATTGCATCCATAGCGACTATAGCTATATGGACCGTAATCTTCGAAACTTCACTTTGTATATCAAAATAACTTAAAACCCTTTCATTTTATAATTTAAGACCATTAAATATCTTTGTCCAAAAGGTTTTAAAAACAAAAGTCAAGTTTTGGAAATTACTTCCAATATACACAAATTTAGTAAATCACTTTTAACGAAAGTACGATAGTTCAACGTCGCATATGAATATATTATCAAACAAATCATTTATCAACACAAGCACTTCATCACATCATACTTAGTGAGTAATAATTTAAAATAAAAACAACATTATCAAGAGGTCCCATTGGATCCCTTTAAAATTTCATCACTTTGCAAAGTACATTCGTCGCGGCCTTTCCACTACAAACCACTTCGACACTTTCCGTAGTTCCCATGTCTAATCCTATGTGTTTCACATAATCCCTTGCAAAATACAAGTTATATGGCTCCTCTATTCGATTGGGAATAATATTACAACTCAAATCATATATTTTTGTCTACTTACTTTACAACAACATAAACAATTAACTAACTACGTTTATCAATAATAATGTAACGACCCGAAATTTCAACATTTCAAATGAGAATATTTAATTTATTTAAATATTCAAATTTGATTCAAGTATAATAAATAATAAGAAAATCAGTTGTTAATAAAACAACTTAATTTTTAATGACATATTTTTAATAGAATTTATGAGATTTTTCCTTAATTTTTAATTTGGAAAATATTTAAATCATGTTTAACGCATTTTACGGCAAACGATAGTATTTTTGAAACTTCACAGATTAAGTTAACTAGTGAATTTACCAGTGAATTTTGTTTTTATTTTGTGATCATGTCGCATTGTTGTGCATGATTATAATTTTGTTTTTGTCTTTCGCGATATTTACGCAAATGTGATACTGTGTAGCGGGGTACCCGGAACAAACCAAATCTTGATTTGATGGTTTCTTAGCTTGGATGCTTTCTATTGCTTTATTAATACTCTAAATTTCACTTCATTTCATTTTATCCACCTCACTTCACTTCACTCAACTCTCCTTCTTCTTCTTCTTTTATTTTTTTCCATTTCCTTTAAATGAAAAACCCTTCAACTTTGATCTTCAAAAATCATTATCTCCAAATCTATTCACTTTCATCCAAAAGTTCCAACATGAAAGTTGTTTTTCATCTCTCCTAGTATTTTCTAAAAATAGTTGCTTGCCATTTCATTGAGTATGGTGGTGGGAATTGGTTGATAACAGTGGTTGTCGAATTATGACAGTTTTTCAACAAATACGAAATGGAAATTAGAGAATTGGGTTGTGTTCGTGGTGGTAAGACGAGATTTTTAGTGATGATCTCAAGATTTTTAGTAGCCAAGATTGGCCGTAGTCGATGGTTAATCGTTTTTCGATCAACTAGCTATATCCGATGATGTGATGGTCAAGGGAAGCAACGGTGGTGATGGGAGGAGGTTTGATCGAGGCAGAGATGATAGAAGTGGTCGGAGGATGTACGGTGGTCGGTGGTGGTGAGTAGAGGTCGATTTAGGGTTTCGACGGTTGTTTTTATGGGTTTGATTTCTTGGTTGCTGGAGGCGGTCAGTGGCATCAACTTAGCTAAGGGGTTAGTCGAAGGTGCGTAGGGATGTATTGGTCGCATGGCATAGGTCGTTGTCAAAAGGCCTAGGTGATGGGTTGTCGATTATCGAGGCGATTTCAATTTTTGCAGGCCTGAATTTTAAATATTTGGGAAAAAGGACAGTAGAGGTAGGTTTGAGTCGATTTGATGATGGGCTGGCTTGATAGGCTGGGCTTGTTTGGATGTTGGGAAAGAAAAAGTTTTAATTTATTTGTTTAAATTTTAAATTAAGTATGTTGAATTTAAAATGTCATATCTCATTCATTTTCAATCAGATTAACCCGCAGATTTTTGTGTTAGACTCGTATTAATGAGTACTATATTATGGTATTAATAGTACATAGTGATAATAAAGTACAAATTTTTGATAAAATAATGGAAATTGAATTTAATTACGTTGATTTAAATAATAATGCAGTTAAATTAATTTTACTTCGCTTGTGATGTCTATTCGGTAGAATGAAACACCATTATACTATAATTAAATTGTATAGATTATTTTTGGACATCTATTGAGTGGAATAAATCCCTGTTTTGTGCTTGCAAAGTAAAATGATGATTTTTGAAGTTAATTAATATGTGGATTAATCAATATTGGATAAAGGTTATTTTAACTATTAATTGTTAATTGTTGAGTGCCAAAAGCTTGGAAGCCTTGCCATACTGGATGTGACTTTGATATATGGCGAAAGTTGAATTCTTTTTAGAATGAAAACAATTATAACATTGGTTAAGTACATGGTAGCCCTAGGCCTCGTTATAGTATTTTGAAATACAATTATTTGCTATTTTGATATAAAAATGGTTTTGATTCGAAGGATGATTTTAAAAGCGAGTTTAGAATTTTTGGTGACCTTTTATGTAGAAATAGTTTTTGAATATCTCTATTTTGCTAAAGCCTTTTTTGTTAGTCTTTTCTAGTATGCATGGAAATGTTTTAAAAGTATTTTCTAGAAGTATTTTTATTGCAGAAATGTTAACATAATGTTTATTATAAAAAAAGGAGTTTATCTTTTATATTAAAGTGATTCTATTTTTAAAAGAAGATGGAAATATTTTTGAAATGTTTTGTTTAAATGTTATATAAAAAGAAAAATATATAAATGATGTTTTATAAATAAAATAATATAATATACTAGTAAATGTTATTTTATAAAAAGGAAATAATATCATTTTGATAATTTGGTATAATAAATCACATCTGTAAATATATAGTGATATATAAAATGATCATTTTATGGAAAATATTGGGTTCTATCATAAAACCGACGATTTGTGATAAGTATATGAGATATATAATTTACAGATTTATAAAAGGAGTTTTATAAATAATTTTAGAGATTTATAAAAGGAGTTTTATAAATAATTTTAGGTATTTATAAATGGAGTTTTATACAATAATTTGGAGATTTATAAAAGGACTTGTAAAAATGGAATGGCTTTATAAAATGAATTTTATAAAAGGAACGGGACTTGATTTCTATAAATGATCATTTTAACTTATGGTGGTATAGAAAGTATTCTTTTCACACTTAACACCAAAAGGAAAGTGGTTTGGGTTATAGTAAACAATGTTTTAAATGATATTTGTTTTCAGATCATTTAAATATGAATTTGGAAAAGGGGAAATTTTCCTTAATATTTGTTAATATACCTATACCATGAGATTAGTATATGGTTATTGTTTCTAAGTATTGACAGTGTAGTGTTTTGGGAATATACTTATACCGTTGAGATAAGTATATGGTTATTTTTCCAAACATTGAAAGAGTATAAATGAATAGTGAGTAATATACATACGTATATCTTTGTAAAGGTATTTTTATATAAGTATTTACTGTAACGAGTCGGATTTTGCCCGCTCGAAAATCAACATCCGTACTTCACATTGTACTAGAATGCCGCAGATTCGACCGTTCAAATCCGATTCGCCGGAGCTTATAACACAATTAAGTAAATAACACGGCGGAAGAAAAGAATAATACATAGATATACAATATCTGATACAACAGAGTGATACAATGAATATCTATATACATCAGAGATATGATACAACAAATAGCAGCGGAAAAGAAAAATAGATAACGAACATCAGCAGCGGAACAAATAACTCTAAGATAGTCTTCAAGAGAGAACTCCAGCAATAGCTCGAACTCCTAATAATGATGCACAAAGATAAGCAAGTGCAGTCTGATCCAAAGACTAAACTAGCTCCAGATAATCTACTAATCTGAATATCTGAAAAACCCAACTCTAGACTGCTCGTGTAGAAAAATTTTGAGCATCCAGAGTTTAGGAAATAAACAATAAACTCCGGATCAGTCATGGGACTGGTGTGAGCAACAAAAACAGTTTATCTTTAAAACAAATAGTAGAGAATTTTAAAGTCAATTCGCAATGCTTTTGGAAAATGAAACTACCATAAGACCTCCCACCACACACACAATGCAAACGCAGAATTGGAGGAGATTTCTTCTTATGATAGTCAAAGATGCTTACTACGCAAAATCAAATCCTTTTGATATTATTATTAGTGCATAGTGGAAAACATTTCGAAAGTAGAATATAAATCTTAGCCAACATACAACCATTATTGTATGTCTACTATAGCTACTATGTTCAATAGCAGGTTACCGCCACATTCCATAACAGGTAATACAACTAAAACCGTACAAGGCTCGTATTGTTTCTTTGGATTTCCAACAAATGGTCAGGCCAAGGAACTTCCCATTGCCACATGGAAACGCCTCTGGAATGACGTCCCGAGAACCTAACCGGATCTCAGCCAACACAAGGCCGGGTTACCTCTGCAAAAATAGGTAACTACTGACACGCGTATGCCATCCCCCGATCGTAACCGATCTTCCCGAGGATCCTCGATTTCCAACAACCACATCAGAATAATAATGCAGTAACCACATAGGTTAAGTATCTGGGCTCCATACCATGATACCACCTCTATCCAGAAGGAATGACATACACTAAGGGGCGCTACTCCCTAGAACCTTGCTGCATCCTTCCTGTTTTGACCATTCCGGGGTGTGAGGTTCGACGAAGTCTCGTCCACAAAACTACGCTTTGTCACAAAGCCATGCTTTGAGTCAAACAAATGATCAACCTATGATCACAAAGATATAAGATCAAACAAATGATCATATCGCAAATGATCAAACACAGATCATCACACAGCAACACTCAACATGCCACATTACCAAATTGGGATATATCGCTGATAAATTTCAACTACATAACCTCTGAGCTCGTACGTCTCAGAGAAGGGTGTTAAGCTAAGAGAATAAATTCTCCGCCACCAAACAGAAATGTATTTGAAAGAAATCGGCTTTATATCTCAAAGTGTAATGTCAGACATGTATCCATACAAGTCTGTTCCGGGTTCGAACGGAACCGAAGGCACTTCTTACGAAGCCCTTGCAATTCCGGGTATTCACAATCCCGTCCGGACTTCCCATCACAAAGGGTGATAAAATCTCTATACCGGGGACCAGTCGGTGCAGAGACATTCGACGAGTTGTCCTTTCGTTTTCGTGAATATCCGGTCTTCAACACCGGTCTTCAAATGCTATCCATATACGACGTATCATTATTCGGAATGGGTTATATGACACAAATGTCTTTTCCCGGCTAACCCGAACAACGAGCGAAATCTTTAAAATCAAATGGATAATGGGATTTCAATTAAGTCACAACTTATTACCCAAAAACCTTTCTTTTCAAATGGTTTAACAAATTACCATTTTAACCCTTTTTAAACAAAAGGATTAAATTCACAGAGTTCACTTAATTTTCATAAAGATTCATTCATAGGTTTCAAAACAATTTCCGTTTCAATTGGATTAACTCGTTAAATCTTTGAAATAAAGATTCAACTTATAGCTTTCTTAACAATTTCATTTCGAATGTTTTAAACGAATCATCATTTTAAATCTGTTAAAAATAAACAGATTCAATTCATAGCTTTCAAAAAAAAGAATTCATTTATAACTTGGAAAACCATCTTTCAATTCATACTTGAAATTCCTTTAAATTGGAATTTCATTTCTTATATATATACGAAAGCTTTTATCATTTGAAAACAAACAGTTTTCGTTTAAGAAAAATCCAATTTTATTTGCACGGGTTAAAGTCCTTGAATTATATTCATATTTCAAAATCAATACTTTTAAAATAATTTAACCCATATATTCCTAGTTTCAAATCTTAAGATTCAATTTCAAACTTGAATTCAAATCCAATTATTTAAATTTTCAAAACTCGATTAAGTTATTCAAAATAACTTTTATCTTTGAAATTCCAAAGCTTTTCACTTTAAACCCAAATTTCTAATTTCAAAATCAATTGAAATTAAAATTTCAATTTCAAAAACATCAAATTTAAATTACCTGTGACTTAACCGATTTCCACGTGAAATCCATATTTGTGTGTGTATGGTGTAGTCCAGGGGTTTTACACACAATAGTGCAACATCAAACATCATAGATCAAAATACAGGATATAGTTGATAAGCGATATAAACTATAACGCTTATCTTTCACATACAGATCACAGATGTATAAATATCACAGATAAAGAAATTACAGATCACAACATAAATCAGGGTATATCACAAAGCATCACAATCAGGGATATCAAACAATTCAACATTCAATAGAATTCAAACATTCATAAGTAAGGTCAAATTTATTATCTGATAATTTAAATCAGATAAATTCCTTATGAATAAATTACTAATCCTGGTTAATTAACATCGATAAATTACAAATTAGTTTGATAAATTTTTCTTTAATCATTTATAAATTAATCAATCTTAATTAATCAATCAATCTTTAGTCATTAAATAATTATCCTTTAATTATTTAATTATCTTTTACTTTATTTATTTGATTAACCCTTAATTTATTACCATTTAATTAATTATCCTCAATTATAAATAAATTAGCTTTAAATTTATAAATAAATTGATCTTTAGTTAATTATGAATCATTTAGCAATATAAAATTAACTTAACTTTTAAGTTAACACATTAAAACTTTTAAATCAATTTCTTGATTACTTAATTAAGTTTTATTTAAAATAACCCCTTTTTTATTTATAAGTTTAAAACATTTAAATTAAACTTAATTAACTTTAGAAATATTTTTATTTCAAAACCTCTAATTTCAACCTTCTAAAACTTAATCTATTCACAAACTAAGTTTTCAGAAAATCTTGAATTTATTAATTAAACTTTGATTTAAATCTGAAATTAGATTTTAAAGTTTTAAAACAGAAAACAGGTCTATACCTGTTCCAGTTTTCGACCCGAGCCAGAAACGAAATTCCCGCGTTGGACTTCGAGTTTCGCACCTCCCAGTTCCTTCGAGTCAACCTATTGTTTTCTTCGAGTTGAACGCGATGAAAACACGAGAAAACTCCGGGCTCCAACTCTTCTTCCCCAAACAAAATTCTCAATGCACACGAGCGTGCACGGTGCACCTACCCCATCGCCTACTGCCAGCGACGGTCACCGTGACCATCCCAATCCATCACACAACCCCATGCGAACACGATATCGAACCCAGATTCCTCATTCCCCTCGCAAAGCAAAATTGAACGAGTCGACCCAAAGCCTGGAACACGTAAAAACTGGGAACACCATCACCTGTCAACGCTTCGTTCTCCTCATCACCACCACCGGAGACTCCGCAACTTCGGCCAACCCTTCGTCAACAACCAAGCTATCGTCCCTCAAAGCCTCACTGCACTCGATCAACCCAAACTGTTATTGTCACATACCGGATGATGACCGCGGCATCATTGGTGTTCATTTTCGGGTTTCCAAAAGAGGGATTGCTGCCAAATTGTTTTAAATGGAAGTTGTTTGAAAATTTGGGTTTTGTTTTGAAAATTCAAGGAATAAATTGAATTGTTTTCAAAAATGGTTTTGAAAATGTTATTAAGACTCTGGAATGCTATACAAAAATATTTATGAGAATAATAAATGAGTTGATAACTTATACAATTTGTTGTGAATTTAGATTGAATAAATTTAACTTAAGGAATTTTAAGTTGAATTAAAGTATGTATAAGTTATATAACTTATAAAATGAGAAATAAAATAATAACCAAAGATTTGAAAATAAATTCATTTAACAAATGAGAATTATTAATGTGAATTAAGAATATAAAGAGATGAATTCATATATGAATAAAAGTGTAAATATGAATTTGTAAGTGAATTTATAATTGGGAAATGGAATTCTAGAAAAGATAATTGAAATGTGAAATTGAATGATAATGAATATGTAACTTCAACAGTGAAGTAAAAATGATATAAGCAGTTTATATTGAAAATTTTGTAATAGAATTTGCAAAATGGTTTGAATATATGCAACTAGATATTATGGCTAGTAGGATATACAGGTGTAAAGGAATTGGAATTGAATTGCTCGACAAAAGGTAAGTATTTGAATTATAATATGAGTTTTTGATGATTTCTGGTCTAGCCGCTTGGCTTTTTCTTTTTCTTTTTGAAATCTGAGAGTCCGTAGGGACGTTTTGTAGTCGTACCGTATCAGCCGCGTAAAGGAGACGCTGGCGAAATTTTTCGAAAACTTCGGGCGTTAGAAAATTTTTGAGAAAATTTTGAAAGTTTAAAATTTGAATTTAAACTCGAATTTGAATTTAGAAGTTAAACAATGTTATTTGAAACTTATAATTGAAGTTGGAAAACGAGTTGAATGATAACGAATCTTTAATAGAAAGATTTGTTTTGATAAAGTGATAAAACTATTTGAATTTGAGAAAATAGTAGACGAGTTAAGGACATTTTTTCTTGACTTGTAATTTCGAGGACGAAATTCTTTTAAGGAGGGAAGTTTGTAACGACCCAGAATTTTGAACGAATTAAATTGAGAATATTTAATTAATTTTAAATATTTGAACGATGATTTAATTTGAATTCCCGATATAACTTTGAAATTGACGATTAAATTTATAAAATTTAATCTATTGTAAGGTGAATAAAAATTTAAATCTTCAATCATAAGCTGAAGAAAAATATTTCAAAGGCTTTGAAAATTCGTATGGATAATTCTGAAAATAATAGAAGTTTCAGAATCGAATTTGGGAGTGAATTGTTCAGTTTGAAATTTAATCGTTCGAATTTATATTGGAAAATAGCCGTCCGAGGCGCAGTCTCGGAATTCGACGAAACCAGTTCCATTGGGTCCGTAATATCGAATTATTATCGGATTTCAAATTTCGCAGCGTTCAGAGTTGTTCTGTGTGCACACGACACCCAAACGCATTGGAATTTAATCAATTTCAAATTTTAATTTTAATTTTAATTTTTGGTCAGAGACAGCACGTTCCTCTCCTTTAAACCCGCCCCTTTGTTTCAGCCGATAATCACGCTCCTTCAATTTTTAATAATCACGTCCTTTCCCCCATTCCTCAGTTCGAATTCATTCAAATAAAGAAAAACAAACGAAAGAAAAAATGGTCGCCTTTCCCATTTAAATTCACAAATTCCTTTTCCCTTCAGACCGAACGAAAACACTCTCGTTCGTCAATGGCCGAGCAGGCGATTGGGGTTAGGGTTATCAGGAGATGTCGCGGCCAGTCTAGGGGCGTTCTCGAACTCGAGAACGAAGGTGCGATGGTGCGCGCGTTCGTGGCGGCAGTTCTCGAATTCGTGGGTCGCAGTGGCTCGAGCAAGCACTGGAGGAAGGTCGATTCGACCTGGAGGGCTAAGCCTAGGGCGCGGCGATGGCGATTCAGTGCTGTCGCGCGTGTGTTGGAGGCGCGATTGTGGAGTCGCCGTAAGAAGGCAGCGTTGGAGTTGATCGACTCGGGATGTCGTGCGACCCGAAGCTTTGAGCTAGGGTTTGGAAACATCGCGATTTTAGGGGTGTCGTTCGATGATGGAGGGGGTTCACATTCGCGTGGGAGGCAGCGACGAATTAAGGTGGCGACGATGTCAGCAGGCGATGTTCGATCTGGGGTTCATCGGCGTGCGGTGGCTCGATTTCGAGCATGCATTGGGAAGCGCGATCGTTCATTGGTCGAGATAGCGGCGGCTTCGACCATCGAGTGGGTCGAGATGGTGATAAATGCAGTGCCTGTGAAGGTATTATTTTTATTATTTTAAATTTATATGAGTTATCATTTTAATATAAGTATGTATAGTTAAAGTGAGAAAAATAAATATACTTATTAAAATTTCTAATTTAATTTATCAGATAAGAAATTTAGTTTCAAATTTAGTAATTGAAATTAGTTTAAAACAAAACCATTGAAAATAATTTATTAAGGGAAATTTAGTTTTAATTTAAATTTGGTTAGATAAATTTATTAAAAGAAAATTGGTTTAAAATAAAAATCTTGGGATAATTAAAATTACCAAACGAAAATTTATAGTTTGATTTAATACGAGTATTAATAATTTGTGTAAATATTTATACAAGGTCAAACCGGGAAAACCAAATCAGGATTAAAGTGAATGGATGGCAAAATTAAAGCTAAGGTGAGATTTTTCTCACTCAAATGAAAAGTGGAATTTTCAGTATTTATTGATTGATGATTTGATTGCTATTGGATGTGGTATTAGATATGATAGGATATATCTATATATATAGCAATATATACATATTGGCATATGTATATATTGGATTGATGATTTCCCGCCTCGTATAGCGGATGAGACCCTATTGCGCCGTTAGTAAGCGGATTTTTATAAAACCCATATACCGCGATAATTCCGTACTGGAGCGGAATTGGTATTGTGCTGACGTCTTTGGATGTAGGGAAACAGGTTGGAGGGATCCAACTGGACCCCTCACATTGATTGAATTTATTTCTACTGTGATGTGATAATCTGTGAATGATTATTGATGTTATTGAATTGATGTCTGGAAATTGTTGAAAGTTAAAATTTAGCTGAATGGATGTTTGATATCATTGGATTCCAAAAATAAATGAAATTGAATTTTTGGTAATTCAAGCAGAAAATTTTAAGTGAATTGATTTTTTTGAAATTGAATAAAATTTGAAGAAAAGAATTTAAAGGTATAAAAGTTGATTTTTATAATCTTATCGAATTAATTCCAGAATCAAGTGAAAATGTTAAATAAATGGATTTCGTAAAATAGTGATTTTTAATTGAAGAATTTAGTTAAAAATTGGATTTTTAAATAGATTGAAAGAAACGATTGAAATTTATTTCCTTAAAAAAGGAATTTATTTAAAAGGAGATAAGTTGGAAATCCAATTAGAAATTTAATTGGTAAATTGAAATGATTTGGAAAATCAATGTAAAATGATTTCAATTTGAAGAATCCATTTAAAAACAGGATATTGAATAATTTGAAAAGAATAAGGAATTTATTTTAGTAGTGAAAATTAATTTAGAAATGAATATTGAAATTGATTTGGTATTGAAGTAAAATTAGAAATCAATTTGGGATTTGATTTTGGGGTTAAAAGTGAATATTTGGGAATGTAGATTTAAAAATGAAAATGATGTTAAAATGGGTTTATTTACAGTTTGTAAAGTTTAAAAGAACGATTTCTTTTAAATTAAATAAATTATAAGTATTTAACTTATAATATGGATTTTTGATGTATACGTTGAGTTATAAAATTGAATGGGTCATTAAAGGAAATTTATAAAATCGAAGTTGTTATAGAATAGAAAATAGAATTTATAAACGTTGTTTTATAAATTCGAAATCAATTGGATTTGATAAATTAAATATAGAAGGACATTAAAGAAGATATATTCGCGATTTTAAATAGCGAATTTTTATTGAAATAAAATGTGTAGAAAAGACTGAAATGTGGTTAGTGAAGTATATTCACGATTTTGGACAGTGAATATATTTTTAAGTAAAATGGAAAGGGTTTTGGGAAAGCGATATTATGAAATGAAGTTAATTGTTTTAAAGGATGTTTTAAAACGTGTTAAATATCGAAATCATAGATTTCAACATTTATTGTTGAAATAGACGTTTTTGAAAAATAAGGAAATGGTGGACTATAACACTGTTGTTATAGTAAATGATTTCCGGAAGGAAATGTTTTATATAGTATTGGGATTTACATATCTATCTTAAAACTCGAATCCCTATACTAGTGATTTTGAGTCGTTCGTAACGATGTTTTACGTAACATTCGTTTTGACTCAAATAAATGTGCTTAAGAGAATGTTTTCCTTAAAAGAATGAATATATACTTAATTTGATTTAAGTATATCGAATATTTTCAAACGTTGAAAATAAATGATTTGTGAAACACTTATTTTTAAATAAGTGTGGAAATGCTTTTCCAATATGAAATGAACTGTTTTGAGATTTTATCTTCAAAGATAAAAAGAAAGGTGGGAATTGATTTGAAATTGTTTTCAAACGGTTAAGTGTGGAAATTCTATATCTAGTAAAGATATTTTGAAAATAAATAATTTGGAAAATTATTTGGAATCTGATGATGTTGCGCATCTTTATTGATAGTTAAATAACCGACTATCAATAATTACCCTTAGATAGGTATTTGTTGTGAATTGGATGAATTTGAATGCCACACTTATTTTTGAATAATCGCTCACTATTCGGGTTAGCCGGGAAAGGACCATGGGGTCGTATAACCCATTCCGAATATGTGATACGTCGTTATGAATTGCATTCGAAGACCGGTGTTGAAGACCGGATATTTTTGAAAACGAAAGGATTACCGTCGAGTTACTCTACATCGACTGATCTTCGATTTAGAGGTTTTATCACCCTTAGTGACGGGAAGTCCGGACATGATTAGAAAATTATCCGGAATTGCAAGGGCTTCGTGAGAAGTGCCTTCGGTTCTGTTCGATCCCGGAACAGACTTGTATGGATTGTGTGTCTGACGTTACAATTTGAGATATAAAGCTGATTTCTTTCAAATACATTTCTGTTGGTGGCGGAGAATTTATTCTCTTAGCTTAACACCCTTCTCTGAGACGTACGAGCTCAGAGGTTATGTAGTTGAAATTCATCAGCGATATATCCCAATTTGGTAACGTGGCATACTGAGTGTTGCTGTGAAATGATCAGTGTTTGATCATTTGTGATATGATCATTTGTTTGATCTTATATCTTTGTGATCATAGGTTGATCATTTTGTTTGACCCGAAGCAGGGCTTTTTGTAGAAAGCGTAGCTTTGTGGACGAGACTTCGTCGAGCCTCACACCCCGGAAATGGTCGAAACAGGAAGAATGCGGCAAGGTTCTAGGGAGTAGCGCCCCTTAGTGTATGTCATTCCTTCTGGATAAAGGTGGTATCATGGTATGGAGCCCAGATACTTAACCTCTGTGGTTGCTGCAAATTTATTACTTTGTGGTTGTTGCGAATCGGGGATCCTCGGGAAGATCGGTGATGATCGGGGGATGGCATACGCGTGTCAGTAGTTACCTATTTTTGCAGAGGTAACCCGGCCTTGTGTTGGCAGAGATCCGGTTAGGTTCTCGGGTCGTCTATTCCAGGGACGTACCCATCGTGGATAGGAAGTTCCTTAGCCTGACCATTTGTTGGAAATCCAAACTCCAATACGAACTTTGTACGGTATTAGTTGTAGAACCTGCCATTTACGTACGGTGGTCACCACTGTTTAGATGGTAGCTATAGTAGGCATACGATACTGGTCGTATGTTGGCTAAGATTAATATTATACTTTCGAAATGTTTTCTACACTATGCACTAATAATAATATCAAAAATGATTTTTTTTTGCGTAGTAAGCATCTTTGACTATCATAAGAAGAAATCTCCTCCAATTCTGCGTTTGCATTGTGTGTGTGGTGGGAGGTCTTATGGTAGTTTCATTTTCCAAAAAGCATTTCGAATTGACTTTAAAAATTATTTTGTTGTTATAAAGAATAACTGTTTTACGATCTCACACCAGTCACCATGACTGACTCGGAGTTTATTGTTCCCTTCTAAACTCTGGGTGCCCACCAATTTCCACACGGGCAGTCTAGAGTTAGATTATCAGGATATTCTGGATATTCTGGAGCTTGGAGATAAGCTGGAGGACGAGACGTAGTATTTGTATCTGATAGTATTTATTCCGCTGTGTATTCTATATGAGGACAAGTTTATATAACTGTCCATTGTTGTATATTGACTCTGATTGATGTATGTATAAACTGATATAGTTCTTTGTTTTAAAAGACTAGTGTTATCTATTATATATTGTTCCGCTGCGATGTGTAAGATTTTGATATTGTTTTCTGTTCTGATGTGTTTTCTGTTGTTCTTCTTTCTTTCTTCTCCTTTTCTTCTATCTTCTTCTTCTTCTACTTTTTCTTTTTCTTAAAACCCTCACTATTGGAGTTTCCGGCACTCGATTTCTCGGCAGTCGATAAAGTGAGTATCGATGTCGAATTTTCGAAAGTCGAAAATTTCGGTCTGTGACACTCACTTTATCGACTGCCGAATTTTCGAAAGTCGAAAAATCTGGTATGTGACAAAGTGGTATCAGAGCCCAAATACTAAACCTATGTGGTTGCTGCATTATTATCTATGTGGTTTGTTGGAAATCGGGGATCCTCGGGAAGATCGGTTACGATCGGGGGATGGCATACGCGTGTCAGTAGTTACCTATTTTTGCAGAGGTAACCCGGCCTTGTGTTGGCAGAGATCCGGTTAGGTTCTCGGGTCGTCTATTCCAGGGACGTACCCATCGTGGATAGGAAGTTCCTTAGCCTGACCATTTGTTGGAAATCCAAAGAAACAATACGACACTTGTACGGTTTTAGTTGTAGAACCTATCATTCACTTATGGTGGTCACCACTGTTTGGATGGTAGCTATAGTAGGCATAAGTGCGGAATGCCAATGCTGGCTAAGATTAATATTATACTTTCGAAATGTTTTCTACACTATGCACTAATAATAATATCAAAAATGATTTGATTTTGCGTATCAAGCATCTTTGACTATCATAAGATGAAATCTCCTCCAATTCTGCGTTTGCATTGTGTGTGTGGTGGGAGGTCTTATGGTAGTTTCATTTTCCAAAAGCATTTCGAATTGACTTTAAAAATTATTTTGTTGTTATAAAGAATAACTGTTTTACGATCTCACACCAGTCACCATGACTGACTCGGAGTTTATTGTTTCCCTTCTAAACTCTGGGTGCCCACCAATTTCCACACGGGCAGTCTAGAGTTAGATTATCAGGATATTCTGGATATTCTGGAGCTTTGGAGATAAGCTGGAGGACGAGACGTAGTATTTGTATCTGATAGTATTTATTCCGCTGTGTATTCTGTATGAGGACAAGTTTATATAACTGTCCATTGTTGTATATTGACTCTGATGATTGATGTATGTATAAAATGATATAGTGCTTTGTTTTAAAAGACTAGTAAATTATCTATTGTATATTGTTCCGCTGCGATGTGTAAGATTCTGATATTGTTTTCTGTTCTGATGTGTTTTCTGTTGTTCTTCTTCTTTCTTTCTTCTCTTTTTCTTCTATCTTCTTCTTCTTCTACTTTTTCTTTTTCTTAAAACCCTCGCTATTGGAGTTTCCGGCACTCGATTGCTCGGCAGTCGATAAAGTGAGTATCGATGTCGAATTTTCGAAAGTCGAAAAATCCGGTATGTGACAAAGTGGTATCAGAGCATATGGTTAAGCGACAACCCTGCTCTGTTGGGTGTTACTCATTAGAGATAGAGTCAGTAGTACTCTAGAATGAGTTGAGTGTAATAATAGATACGAGTGCGTATTTGTTAGTGAATATAAAATGTTTTATATTGTGTTTGCTTATCCGTTGAGATGTTTATGAATTTTGGTCGGTATGTGGGATGCCATATTATCGATAGGGATTTCTAAACACTTAAACGAGGCAAGACGATATAGTATTGTTTTAAATAGGGTGAATGAAATAATTTTGCCCAAAACTATTTTTGTATAGAAAAGAAATGTTTTCTATGAATTACTATAGTATATGGTTGCATGGTTGTAAAGGGGTGATAATATTAATCTATTATCATTGAAATTAAATAAGGAATCGAAATCATAACTCGAAAGTTAAGAAATAAATTCACATACAAATGAAATTTAAGAATGCAAATTATAAATGTGATTTGAAATTTAAAACGGAATTCCAGAGAAGTATTTGGAAATGTTTTGAAAAGGATTTGAAAATTTTGGAGATTTGGAAGTTTAAATCATTTTTGATTTGAAAATGGATTTCGAAGGTTTTGGAAAGTATTTTGGAGAGATGAAAGCTCTAAACTCTTTTAGGTCGCTGAAAATAATTCCGATGATGATCGCGACATCACCGGTGTTCATTTTCGGGTTTCCAAAAGAGAAATTGCTGCCAAATTGTTTTAAATGGAAGTTGTTTGAAAAATTTGGGTTTGGTTTGGAATTCAAAAAGATAAAATTGAATTGTTTTCAAAATGATTTTGAAAATGTTAGTAAGACTCTGGAATACTATATTAAAATACTTATGAAATAAGAAATAAGTTGATAACTTATACAAATGAATAAGGTTTGAATGAATTAAATTTAAAATGAATTGAAATCTAGTTGAAATGCAAGTAGATTTAACCAAAGTGGTAAATTGAAACACAAATCTGATGATTGAACAAAAGAAGTGAACTAGAATTGAAACTGAATATTGAAAACAAAATTGAATTGTGTGAAATAAAATGAAGTTTTGAGATAAGTTTGAAGTGAACTAAAGATAATTGATAAATTCAATATTCGGAAGATAAATAGAATTCAAATTGAATTGAATGGTAAATTTAACTCAAATGAGAAATTGAAATGTGAAATTGAATTCAAATAAAATTTGAAATGTAAAATTGAAGATAATGGATATAACTTCAACAGTGAAGTAAAAATGATATAAGTAGTTATATTGAAAATTTTGTAATAGAATTTACAAAATGGTTTGAATGTTGTAACTAGATATTATGGCTAGTAGGATATACAGGTATTATAAAGGAATTGGAATTTTGATTTCGAAGTTAAATTTGAATTGCTCGAAAAAGGTATGTATTTAAATTCGAATATGAGATTTGATGACTTATTTCTCTAGCCGCTTGGCTTTTTCTTTTTCTTTTTGAAATCTAAGAGTCCGTAGGGACGTTTTGTAGTCGTGCCGTATTAGCCGCGCAAAGGAGACGCTGGCGAAATTTTTCGAAAATTTAGGGCGTTAGAAAATTTTTGTGAAAATTTGAAAGTTTAAATTTGAATTTGAATTTGAATTTGAATTTTGAAGAAAAACAATATTGTTTGAAACTTTAATTAGAGTTGGAAAGTTAGTAGAAACAATAACGAATCTTTAGTAGAAAGATTTGTTTTGAAAATTGATAAAACTATTTAGATTGTGAAAAATAGTAGACGAGTTAAGAACCATTTTTCCTAACTTGTAATTTCGAGGACGAAATTCTTTTAAGGAGGGAAGTCTGTAACGACCCAGAATTTTGAACAAATTAAATTCGGAATATTTAATTTATTTTAAATATTTGAATGATAATTTAATTTGAATCCCCGATATAACTTTGAAATTGGCGATTAAATTTTACAATTTAATCTGGTGAATGTCGAATAAAAAATTTGAATCTTCAATCATAAGCTAAAGAAAAATATTTCAAAAGCTTTTAAAATTCGTAATGATAATAATGAAGATAATAGAAACTTCAGAATTGTATTTCAAAGTGTTTCGTTCAGTTTTGAAATTAAATCGTTCGAATCGATATTTAAAAATAGTCAATTTTCAAACAGTCTCGGAATTCGACGAAACCAGTTCCATTGGGTCCGGAATGTTGTATTTTTGCCGGATTTCAATTTTCGTAATTTTCGGGGTTGTTATGTGACCATACGATAGTTAAACGCGTTGGAATTTAAATGGAATTCAATTTAAATTTAAAATTTAAATTCATAAATATCACACGTTTACTTCCCTCTAATCACGCCTGAGATCACGTAATAGATCGCGCAAACCATACCTCGTCAATTTTTAAATACCATCGTTCCTTATTCTATGCCGAGCATCTCGTTTCCCCTCCTCTTCCGTTTAAATCAAAGGAAAAAGAAAATGGCCAAAGCCAATTCAAACAAAGAAAAAAATCGCGGCCGAGGAAAATAAAATAGAAGACGAATTCGACTGGAGCTCTTCGTTTCGATCGAGGGAGTCACGACTTCTCCCGTCGCATTTGAAGCCAGGCGCGACACTCGCGATGATTTTCGGTGGGTGGCTTGTTCGTTTGACCTAGGGCATCGCGTTGACGAGTCGAGCAAAGACGAAGTGCTCGCGAGTCGTGGAGTTCGTCGAGGCAGGAGGCGATTGGGTTTCGCGAGCAACTTCGAGGCAACGGCGAGCTAGAAGGCGACTCGTTCACAAGCGCGTGGGTGGTGAGGCATCGCAGCAGCTAGGGTTCCGTGGTTTTTGGGCTTCGCGTGAAGTACAGGCGGCAAGGATGGCGATGCTCGACGTGGGCAGTTCACTGGCGATTAGGGGAACAATAAGGTATATTTTTATTTTGTTTTTTTCGATTTATTTTCGTAGTTAATACATTCGTATACGTATAGATATTTACAGTAAGGAAAATTTCTATTTTTGGTTTATGTATAGAAAGTAGAGTATAAAAGTATTGTTAATTGATTTGTCTAAAACTATTTAGATTACTAGAGAGAAATTTATATAAAGGGGATTTATTTTTAAATATAAAAATTTGAGTTAAATAAATTTATTAAAAGAAATGGGTTTGAAATAAAATTATTTGTTTAAATTTATTTTGTTAGTAAATTTAAGTTGCCAAATAGTTAGACAATTAGATTGATAAAAGAAAATTGGTTTAAAAGGAATTATCAGATAATGAAATCACAGATGAATCAAAATTATCAAATGAAAATTTATTATTCGATTGATTCGAATTTTAATAAATTGTATAATTGTTTATACAAGGTTAAGAATGGAAGAAAACAAACTGAGATGGAAATGGATGGCAAAATAAAAAGCTAAGGTGAGATCTTCTCACTCAAATGAAAGTGGATTTTCTTTTACAGTTATTGATTTGATTGATATGATTGCTTTTGGATGTGATATTAGATATAGTAGGATATATCTATTATATATGTAGCAATATATACATATTGGCATATGTATATATTGGATTGATGATTTCCCGCCTCGTATAGCGGATGAGACCCTATTGCGCCGTTAGTAAGCGGATTTTTATAAAACCCATATACCGCGATAATTCCGTACTGGAGCGGAATTGGTATTGTGCTAACATCTTTGGATGCAGGGAAACAGGTTGGAGGGATCCAACTGGACCCCTCACATTGATTGAATTTATTTCTATTGTGATATGAATCTGTGAATGATTATAGTGATGCTATTAATCATATTGATATCTGGAAATTGTTTGAAAGCTAAAATTTAGCTGAATGGATGTTTTGACATCATTGGATTCCAAAGATAAACGAAATTGAATTTTTGAAATCAAAATAGAAATTTCTAAGTGGATTAATTTTAGAAATTTAATAAATTTGAAGAAAAGAATTTAAAAGAATAAAGGTTGATTTTTAAAATCTTATCGAATTAATTCCAGAATCAAGTGAAAATGTTAAATAAATGGATTTCGTAAAATAGTGATTTTTAATTGAAGAATTTAGTTAAAAATTGGATTTTTAAATAGATTGAAAGAAACGATTGAAATTTATTTCCTTAAAAAAAGAATTTATTTAAAAGGAGATAAGTTGGAAATCCAATTAGAAATTTAATTGGTAAATTGAAATGATTTGGGAAATCAATGTAAAATGATTTCAATTTGAAGAATCCATTTAAAAACAGGATATTGAATAATTTGAAAAGAATAAGGAATTTATTTTAGTAGTGAAAATAAATTTAGAAATCAATTTGTAATTGATTTGGAATTGAAGTAGAATCAGAAATAAATTTGAAATTCGATTTTAGATTTAAAAGTGAATATTTGGAAAATGAATCCAATTGAAATAAGGGAATGTGAATTTAAAATGGAAATGATGTTAAAATGATTTATAAAGGGATAAACTTTACAGTTGTAAAGTTTTAAAAGAACGATTTTTGAAAATAAATGAATTATAAGTATTTAACTTATAATATGGATTGTGGTATTAAAAAAAATTTGAATTGTGAATTGAATTGGTAAATAAAGAAGATTTATAAATTGAAGTTTTTATAAATAGAAATAGAATTTATAAACGTTGTTTTATAAATTCGAAATCGATTGAATTTGATAAATTAAATATAGGAGATTATCAAAGAAGATATATTCGCGATTTTGGATAGCGAATTATTATTGAAATAAAACGTGTAGAAAATAGTGAAATGTAATTAGTGAAGTATATTCACGATTTTGGACAGTGAATATATTGTTAAGTAAAATGGATATGGTTTTGGAAAAGTGATATTTGAAATGAAGTAAATCGTTTTAAAAGATGTTTTAAAACGTGTGAACTATCGAAATCATAGATTTCAACATTTATTGTTGAAATAGACGTTTTTGAGAAATATAAGGAAATGATGGACTATATCACTGTTGTTATAGTAAATGATTTTTGAAAGAAAATGTTTTATGTAGTATTGGGATTTATATATATCTATCTTAAAATCCGAATCCCTATACTAGTGATTTCGAGTCGTCGTAACGATGTTTTACGCAACATTCGTTTTGACTCAAATAGATGTTAAGATTAATGATTTCCTTAAAGAATGAATATATACTTAATATTGATTTAAGTATATTGAATATTTTCAAATGTTGAAAATAAATAGATTTGTGAAATACTTATTTTTAAATAAGTATGGAAATGTTTTTCCAATATGAAATGAACTGTTTTGAGATTTTATCTTCAAAGATAAAATTGAAATGTGAATATTTGAGGTTTGTTTTCAAATGATTAAGTGTGGAAATTTTATATCTAGTAAAAGATATTTTGGAAGATAAAAATAATTTGGAAAATTATTTGGAATCTGATGATGTTGCGCATCTTTATTGATAGTTAAATAACCGACTATCAATAATTACCTTGAATGATATTTGGTGTGAATTGGATGAATTTGAATGCCACACTTTGTTTTTGAATAATCGCTCACTATTCGGGTTAGCCGGGAAAGGACCATGGGGTCGTATAACCCATTCCGAATATGTGATACGTCGTTATGAATTGCATTCGAAGACCGGTGTTGAAGACCGGATATTTTTGAAAACGGAAGGATTACCGTCGAGTTACTCTACATCGGCTGATCTCCGGTTTAGAGGTTTTTATCACCCGTAGTGACGGGAAATCCTGACGTGATTGAAAATTATCCGGAATTGCAAGGGCTTCGTGAGAAGTGCCTTCGGTTCTGTTCGATCCCGGAACAGACTTATATGGATTGTATGTCTGACGTTACAATTTGAGATATAAAGCTGATTTCTTTCAAATACATTTCTGTTGGTGGCGGAGAATTTATTCTCTTAGCTTAACACCCTTCTCTGAGACGTATGAGCTCAGAGGTTATGTAGTTGAAATTTATCAGCGATATATCCCAATTTGGTAACGTGGCATACTGAGTGTTGCTGTGAAATGATCAGTGTTTGATCATTTGTGATATGATCATTTGTTTGATCTTATATCTTTGTGATCATAGGTTGATCATTTTGTTTGACCCGAAGCAGGGCTTTTTGAGAAAGCGTAGCTTTGTGGACGAGACTTCGTCGAGCCTCACACCCCGGAAATGGTCGAAACAGGAAGAATGCGGCAAGGTTCTAGGGAGTAGCGCCCCTTAGTGTATGTCATTCCTTCTGGATAGAGGTGGTATCATGGTATGGAGCCCAGATACTTAACCTATGTGGTTGCTGCATTATTATCTATGTGGTTTGTTGGAAATCGGGGATCCTCGGGAAGATCGGTTACGATCGGGGGATGGCATACGCGTGTCAGTAGTTACCTATATTTGCAGAGGTAACCCGGCCTTGTGTTGGCAGAGATCCGGTTAGGTTCTCGGGTCGTCTATTCCAGGGACGTACCCATCGTGGATAGGAAGTTCCTTAGCCTGACCATTTGTTGGAAATCCAAAGAAACAATACGACACTTGTACGGTTTTAGTTGTAGAACCTATCATTCACTTATGGTGGTCACCACTGTTTGGATGGTAGCTATAGTAGGCATAAGTGCGGAATGCCTATGCTGGCTAAGATTAATATTATACTTTCGAAATGTTTTCTACACTATGCACTAATAATAATATCAAAAATGATTTGATTTTGCGTATCAAGCATCTTTGACTATCATAAGAAGAAATCTCCTCCAATTCTGCGTTTGCATTGTGTGTGTGGTGGGAGGTCTTATGGTAGTTTCATTTTCCAAAAGCATTTCGAATTGACTTTAAAAATTATTTTGTTGTTATAAAGAATAACTGTTTTACGATCTCACACCAGTCACCATGACTGACTCGGAGTTTATTGTTTCCCTTCTAAACTCTGGGTGCCCACCAATTTCCACACGGGCAGTCTAGAGTTAGATTATCAGGATATTCTGGATATTCTGGAGCTTTGGAGATAAGCTGGAGGACGAGACGTAGTATTTGTATCTGATAGTATTTATGCCGCTGTGTATTCTGTATGAGGACAAGTTTATATAACTGTCCATTGTTGTATATTGACTCTGATGATTGATGTATGTATAAAATGATATAGTGCTTTGTTTTAAAAGACTAGTAAATTATCTATTGTATATTGTTCCGCTGCGATGTGTAAGATTCTGATATTGTTTTCTGTTCTGATGTGTTTTCTGTTGTTCTTCTTCTTTCTTTCTTCTCTTTTTCTTCTATCTTCTTCTTCTTCTACTTTTTCTTTTTCTTAAAACCCTCGCTATTGGAGTTTCCGGCACTCGATTGCTCGGCAGTCGATAAAGTGAGTATCGATGTCGAATTTTCGAAAGTCGAAAAATCCGGTATGTGACAGTTATGGTGATCGATTCATCATTCCTAGTTAAAACTAGGGTTCTAGAAAATATCCCACTACTGCAACCTCCTCACTGACATTCAACACCATCCAGTATTTTTCCCATTAACCACTAACACTCCTCCATCATCCGGAAGAACCCCGTCCCTTCCAAATACATAGATCACCAAAAAAATCCAATATTCCCATTTTAGTTCAAACCTAAACCGCACCTTCATTTTAATTCTAAAAATCCTAATTTTAGTGCTAAAAATCATGATTTAGTTGATGTTTTCGAGTTGTAATACTGAATTTATAAATTACACCAATTTAAATTTTGATTTGTATCAACATGTACTGATGTTTTAATACTTTCAGAGAAAAACAAGTTTTATTTTTGACCAACTTAAATTTTTAAACATTTGTCCTTGTTAAATTGAACAACTTTGATTTGTAAATTACTTCCTAACAAAAACTAGATTAAGAGTTAATGGATTTAATTGGAAATTTAAACCTGGAAAACAAAACGGAACAGAGCAATTCTAATAGCATGCATTCAATCATACAGGTATCTCTTCCATATATATATATATACTCATATCAAACATAAATCAAGCAATCAGTCATAAAAATACTTAAGCTTTTGAAAATGAAGTTACTCACCGATTTAAGAAGATGAACAGAACTTGCTTTGTTGTTTAGATTTGCTTGCAGTTTTGAATTTTGTTTAAAGCTTCAACTTGTTTTATTTTCCAGTCTGCAGACTTCAATTTATATTTGCTTCAGGTTGTTGTTTAAGGTTGAGATGATATCACTTCATTTTTTTCTCATATATCCTCAAATACATATATATTCACATATATATAATATTCACAATATTTTAAATAAAATAATTTATACAAAATATACTTGAATTCGGGGAAACTCGCATCACCGCATTGATTATTTTCACAAATTTAATTCAAAAATTTATTTTATTATTAATTTAAATAAATTAAAAATCTGGGGTCGTTACAAACTTCCCCCCTTAAAAGAATTTCGTCCTCGAAATTCGCAGGCACGAAAACAACAAAGAAAGATATATTCGATCTCCTATAACTCCTTCAAACACAAGATACGGATTCCAAATTCAAGTCGGAATATCTCAGAACACATACCAATTCGTCTCTCTTCGGACTTTGGTATCCACAAGAAATTACAATAGAATTTCAAAATTTGGTTTTAAAACGATATCGTTTTATCGATACAATTCAAATTTAGCTTCATATTCTATTAATCAATTTAACTCCATTTAAAATTTCCAATTTATTTCAAATTTCTAACTTCAAATTTCAAATTTCAAATTCATTAAAGTTTAAAATCAAAAACTGATAAGAAACCGATGAAGATACGAAGTAAGGTTCCTCTACAACGATTCTAGAGCCATCATCATATCGAAACTTCTTTCTGGAGCTATCACGAAGCAATCAAAAGAATTTGGAAACGAATCAAAGGAAATTGATAAGAAAGTTATTTCCACTGTTGCAGGGTATTGACCATTCATAGTCGTATTTCCTTGTCCCCTATCTCGTCTCTTCTTGCACTCATACTCACTATCAGTGGATAGTAAGAGAATTTACTGAGACATTCAGACGGATATATTAAGGATACACTCATTCTAGAGTTTACTTCACTCTATCTCTAATGAGCTACTTAACGTGTTATACTCCTGAGCTAAAGTTCAACCTTAGCTCTGATACCAAATGTAACGAGTCGGATTTTGCCCACTCGAAAATCAACATCCGTACTTCACATTGTACTAGAATGCCGCAGATTCGACCGTTCAAATCCGATTCGCCGGAGCTTATAACACAATTAAGTAAATAACACAGCGGAAGAAAAGAATAATACATTGATATACAATATCTGATACAACAGAGTGATACAATGAATATCTATATACATCGGAGATATGATACAACAAATAGCAGCGGAAAAGAAAAATAGATAACTAACATCAGCAGCGGAACCAATAACTCTAAGATAGTCTTCAAGAGAGAACTCCAGCAATAGCTCGAACTCCCAATAACGATGCACAAAGATAAGCAAGTGCAGTCTGATCCAAAGACTGAACTAGCTCCAGATAATCTACTAATCTGAATATCTGAAAAACCCAACTCTAGACTGCTCGTGTAGAAAAATTTTGAGCATCCAGAGTTTAGGAAATAAACAATAAACTCCGGATCAGTCATGGGACTGGTGTGAGCAACAAAAACAGTTTATCTTTAAAACAAATAGTAGAGAATTTTAAAGTCAATTCGCAATGCTTTTGGAAAATGAAACTACCATAAGACCTCCCACCACACACACAATGCAAACGCAGAATTGGAGGAGATTTCTTCTTATGATAGTCAAAGATGCTTACTACGCAAAATCAAATCCTTTTGATATTATTATTAGTGCATAGTGGAAAACATTTCGAAAGTAGAATATAAATTTTAGCCAACATACAACCATTTTTGTATGTCTACTATAGCTACTATGTTCAATAGCAGGTTACCGCCACATTCCATAGCAGGTAATACAACTAAAACCGTACAAGGCTCGTATTGTTTCTTTGGATTTCCAACAAATGGTCAGGCCAAGGAACTTCCCATTGCCATATGGAAACGCCTCTGGAATGACATCCCGAGAACCTAACCGGGTCTCTGCCAACACAAGGCCGGGTTACCTCTGCAAAAATAGGTAACTACTGACACGCGTATGCCATCCCCCGATCGTAACCGATCTTCCCGAGGATCCTCGATTTCCAACAACCACATCAGAATAATAATGCAATAACCACATAGGTTAAGTATCTGGGCTCCATACCATGATACCACCTCTATCCAGAAGGAATGACATACACTAAGGGGCGCTACTCCCTAGAACCTTGCTGCATCCTTCCTGTTTTGACCATTCCGGGGTGTGAGGTTCGACGAAGTCTCGTCCACAAAACTACGCTTTGTCACAAAGCCATGCTTCGGGTCAAACAAATGATCAACCTATGATCACAAAGATATAAGATCAAACAAATGATCATATCGCAAATGATCAAACACTGATCATCACACAGCAACACTCAGCATGCCACATTACCAAATTGGGATATATCGCTGATAAATTTCAACTACATAACCTCTGAGCTCGTACGTCTCAGAGAAGGGTGTTAAGCTAAGAGAATAAATTCTCCGCCACCAAACAGAAATGTATTTGAAAGAAATCGGCTTTATATCTCAAAGTGTAATGTCAGACATGTATCCATACAAGTCTGTTCCGGGTTCGAACAGAACCGAAGGCACTTCTTACGAAGCCCTTGCAATTCCGGGTATTCACAATCCCGTCCGGACTTCCCATCACAAAGGGTGATAAAATCTCTATACCGGGGACCAGTCGGTGCAGAGACATTCGACGAATTGTCCTTTCGTTTTCGTGAATATCCGGTCTTCAACACCGGTCTTCAAATGTTATCCATATACGACGTATCATTATTCGGAATGGGTTATATGACACAAATGTCTTTTCCCGGCTAACCCGAACAACGAGCGAAATCTTTAAAATCAAATGGATAATGGGATTTCAATTAAGTCACAACTTATTACCCAAAACCTTTCTTTTCAAATGGTTTAACAAATTACCATTTTAACCCTTTTTAAACAAAAGGATTAAATTCACAGAGTTCACTTAATTTTCACAAAGATTCATTCATAGGTTTCAAAACAATTTCCGTTTCAATTGGATTAACTCGTTAAATCTTTGAAATAAAGATTCAACTTATAGCTTTCAAAACAATTTCATTTCGAATGTTTTAAACGAATCATCATTTTAAATCTGTTAAAAATAAACAGATTCAATTCATAGCTTTCAAAAAAAAGAATTCATTTATAACTTGGAAAACCATCTTTCAATTCATACTTGAAATTCCTTTAAATTGGAATTTCATTTCTTATATATATACGAAATCTTTTACCATTTGAAAACAAACAGTTTTCGTTTAAGAAAAATCCAATTTTATTTGCACGGGTTAAAGTCCTTGAATTATATTCATATTTCAAAATCAATACTTTTAAAACAATTTAACCCATATATTCCTAGTTTCAAATCTTAAGATTCAATTTCAAACTTGAATTCAAATCCAATTATTTAAATTTTCAAAACTCGATTAAGTTATTCAAAATAACTTTTATCTTTGAAATTCCATTTCAAAAGCTTTTCACTTTAAACCCAAATTTCTAATTTCAAAATCAATTGAAATTAAAATTTCAATTTCAAAAACATCAAATTTAAATTACCTGTGACTTAACCGATTTCCACGTGAAATCCATATTTGTGTGTGTATGGTGTAGTCCAGGGGTTTTACACACAATAGTGCAACATCAAACATCACAGATCAAAATACAGGATATAGTTGATAAGCGATATAAACTATAACGCTTATCTTTCACATACAGATCACAGATGTATAAATATCACAGATAAAGAAATTACAGATCACAACATAAATCAGGGTATATCACAAAGCATCACAATCAGGGATATCAAACAATTCAACATTTAATAGAATTCAAACATTCATAAGTAAGGTCAAATTTATTATCTGATAATTTAAATCAGATAAATTCCTTATGAATAAATTACTAATCCTGGTTAATTAACATCGATAAATTACAAATTAGTTTGATAAATTTTTCTTTAATCATTTATAAATTAATCAATCTTAATTAATCAATCAATCTTTAGTCATTAAATAATTATCCTTTAATTATTTAATTATCTTTTACTTTATTTATTTGATTAACCCTTAATTTATTACCATTTAATTAATTATCCTCAATTATAAATAAATTAGCTTTAAATTTATAAATAAATTGATCTTTAGTTAATTATGAATCATTTAGCAATATAAAATTAACTTAACTTTTAAGTTAACACATTAAAACTTTTAAATCAATTTCTTGATTACTTAAGTTTTATTTAAAATAACCCCTTTTTTATTTATAAGTTTAAAACATTTAAATTAAACTTAATTAACTTTAGAAATATTTTTATTTCAAAACCTCTAATTTCAACCTTCTAAAACTTAATCTATTCACAAACTAAGTTTTCAGAAAATCTTGAATTTATTAATTAAACTTTGATTTAAATCTGAAATTAGATTTTAAAGTTTTAAAACAGAAAACAGGTCTATACCTGTTCCAGTTTTCGACCCGAGCCAGAAACGAAATTCCCCGCGTTGGACTTCGAGTTTCGCACCTCCCAGTTCCTTCGAGTCAACCTATTGTTTTCTTCGAGTTGAACGCGATGAAAACACGAGAAAACTCCGGGCTCCAACTCTTCTTCCCCAAACAAAATTCTCAGTGCACACGAGCATGCACGGTGCACCTACCCCATCGCCTCCGGCCAGCGACGGTCACCGCGACCATCCCAATCCATCACACAACCCCATGCGAACACGATATCGAACCCAGATTCCTCATTCCCCTCGCAAAGCAAAATTGAACGAGTCGACCCAAAGCCTGGAACACGTAAAAACTGGGAACACCATCACCTGTCAACGCTTCGTTCTCCTCATCACCACCACCGGAGACTCCGCAACTTCGGCCAACCCTTCGTCAACAACCAAGCTATCGTCCCTCAAAGCCTCACTGCACTCGATCAACCCAAACTGTTATGGTGATCGATTCATCATTCCTAGTTAAAACTAGGGTTCCAGAAAATATCCCACTACTGAAACCTCCTCACTGACATTCAACACCATCCAGTATTTTTCCCATCAACCACTAACCCTCCTCCATCATCCGGAAGAACCCCGCCCCTTCCAGATACATAGATCACCAGAAAAATCCAATATTCCCATTTTAGTTCAAACCTAAACCGCACCTTCATTTTAATTCTAAAAATCCTAATTTTAGTGCTAAAAATCATGATTTAGTTGATGTTTTCGAGTTGTAATACTGAATTTATAAATTACACCAATTTAAATTTTGATTTGTATCAACATGTACTGATGTTTTAATACTTTCAAAGACAAACAAGTTTTATTTTTGACCAACTTAAATTTTTAAACATTTTTCCTTGTTAAATTGAACAACTTTGATTTGTAAATTACTTCCTAACAAAAACTAGATTAAGAGTTAATGGATTTAATTGGAAATTTAAACCTGGAAAACAAAACGGAACAGAGCAATTCTAACAGCATGCATTCAATCATACAGGTATCTCTTCCATATATATATACTCATATCAAACATAAATCAAGCAATCAGTCATAAAAATACTTAAGCTTTTGAAAATGAAGTTACTCACCGATTTAAGAAGATGAACAGAACTTGCTTTGTTGTTTAGATTTGCTTGCAGTTTTGAATTTTGTTTAAGGCTTCAACTTGTTTTATTTTCCAGTCTGCAGACTTCAATTTATATTTGCTTCAGGTTGTTGTTTAAGGTTGAGATGATATCACTTCATTTTTTTCTCATATATCCTCAAATACATATATATTCACATATATATAATATTCACAATATTTTAAATAAAATAATTTATACAAAATATACTTGAATTCGGGGAAACTCGCATCACCGCATTGATTATTTTCACAAATTTAATTCAAAAATTTATTTAATTATTAATTTAAATAAATTAAAAATCTGGGGTCATTACATTTACAAAGTGATTTTAATTAATGAAAGGACTAATTAAAGAGGCTTAAGGCTGCTTATGTGTTTAATCATGCTTGGTTTCTTATGAAATTAAATCTTTTATTTGATTGATTATTTATTTGATAGTTAATTAACCGATTATCAAATCTTGGCCAAATATAACTTTGGAAATATCTAGAAGAAACATATCAATACAGTTATCTTTAGTGATGCTATATTGTACGTATAAACTCATTTTTCTCTTCTAGGACAAATGATAAGGAAATCCGTCCACTTAAATGGTTAGTTGGTGATCTCCGCTCTTATGTATTGTCTATTAAATTCCCGTAGAACCGAAGATGAGTTACCGAAAATCTATTGATTGGTTTTAGGGCACCTACTAAAAAGGGGAATGCACTTATATGAGATAACTCAAAACCGTAATCACTCCAAAACCATATACAGGTTCTATGCTTTGGAAGATGTTTGAGATTGGTTGAAGATGCTGGAATTTATATGGAGATTTGAGATATGTTTGAGATGCTCGAACATATGTAGTTGTTCGTGATCTATTCATGATGTGGGAATCCATGTGTGATTCTAAGATCTGTTGAGATATTGGAATCCATGTGTTGTTCTGAGATCTGTTTGAGTGGTAATTCGTGTGCTAGAATGCTAGACATAGCCTCACCAATGGAGATGACTGAAACCAAAGATAGGATGCATAGCCAAAGGGTTAGCAACACATGAGGATGAAGTCGACTCTACCCTGGAGATACCTACAATTGTTATGCATGTGTAAGCGATGCACTCAGCTAGTTTGGCTAGCTCTGTATTTTCTATAGTACATCAACTACGGATTTATGATGCTTCGAAATGACATCTCTGATCCTTATGCAGAAGGACCATTCTCGAAGTATTGAGGGAACATTCATGGAATCCTACACAATTAGCGAATGTGCCTTAGCGGCCTTGATTGTGTACTTATTATTACTATGCCGTACACTCATAAACAACGCAGCTATTTTGTATTTATTTTTATCATAGACATTATTATAATATCACTGGATTTTCTAATAGAAATGGTTTTGTTATCATAAGGGAAAAACCCATCCATGTTTATGTGCGGCATTGTCTTACGAGATACATTTATTTTAAAGCGGTTTATAAACATTAAAACCTATATGATTTGTGTTTCTCACACTGGTTTACCAGACCGATCTGGTTGTTTTCTTATAATGCTCAGGTCAACCAGAGCGTATTTCAAGATTTAGTTATGGATGCTTTGGAGCTTCAAGAGACGAACTGGATGCCTTTAAGACGTATTCACATATCTTTTATTTCTGTTGCATTTCTTATTTTGTATTTATTAGCATTTGTAAGGACAAGCTGATGATAGGTTACTTTAATCTGATTGACGTATATATTACAGTTTTCTTTTGTAAAGATCATGTGTATATTATATATTACTCGTCACGATATGAGATTCTATACTATCTTTTTTTTCTTTCACCCAAATAATTTGTCTTTCTGCACTTGAATGCTCAACACATGAATACAGTGGATGTAATAGTATCGATTATTGAGAGTCGAAAAGGCTGGTTGTCACAAATAAAATGTAGAAAATCAAAGGAAATTCCACCTTCAAATGATGAGACGCTAGCACAAGCCAACAACTAAAGAAATCAACTTCCAAATTACCAAAACGCGACACTAAACTATCAAAATGCGACACAATCAGCTAGCACACACATACGCAAGGCTTGAAAAGCCTTGGATTACGTACAGTAACGGGCCAAATGGGCCACATGGGCTTGGCCTAAGGTGGAGGCTCACGACCCTAGGGGAGGGGAGAGGTGGTTGGTGATGAAAGTTGGTTGTTTAGAAGATACAAATGTTTTGAAATAAAAAAGGAAGCTTATGAACGAATTATGGAAAAGTTTTGAAGTGGATTTGCCTTGCTATTGAAAATGAAGAAGGTGGATAAGAGAAGAACAAATCAAAATGATAATGTAAAATGAAAATGAGAAGGTGATGTTACTTTTATAAACAAACACATGGAAATTTACTAAATTATCCTTCCTAAAATTAAGCTCATACCCTGCTTAAGAATTTTGACAACACATCTTACTCACATCATAATATGTACTTAAGCATCACAATCGCTTTTAGAATGTCCTTTACACTTAAAATAAGAAGAAAATGTTACTTCTTACTTTATTAACATTAGTTAATTACTTTTTAAAACTCTTAAATCATGCTTAATTTTACAAATCTTCTTTTTTACATTTGACATGTTTATATATGTATAAATGTGTGTGCATATGTGAACAATGTTGCAACAACTTTTGTTCGATAAAAAGTCAAAAATCCGAAAAACAATCTTCGGGCATATTTTCAGATTTTCATCAAACTATTTATATTTGTAAACAAACTTTCAAAACAAGTTTACTATTATTATTAGTGATTAAAAGAAAGTTATTTGACCAATAAAAACCATTAGTTGAATAATTTAAATATATCAAATATCCATAAATCAAAGTGAAAATACTCCAGGCCATTACAAAAGTCAAGCAAAAACAATAAGGCTAATCAAATAAAATAATTCAGGCTAGAATCAAAAGTTTGAACAAGTAAAACTTTTGAAATCACTGGAATATTCAGAATTCTCAACCATAAGCAAAGAAAATATGTACGCATGTTGATATTTCAACCAAGAGTCCAAAGTATATTAGAATCAAAATACAATCAACTAAAAATTCGACGGCCAAGCATATCAAGTGGAAAAATTTAAACCGAAAAATCAAAGCAAGAAATATTCAAAATATATGGAATTGATTCACTGTAAAAACAAATCATATTCATCAAAAAAATTTGTAACGACCCAGAATTTTACCCCTTGATTTGCGAATATTTAATAAATTTTAAATATTCAAATAATAGGTTTTATAATTAAATATAACTCTTTTAAATAATAACAAATTATGGTAGAATAGATTTGCAATGAACTAGGATTTTTCCACTTTAAAATAGGCTATTTAAATATATTTTATATAATCAATAAATGGATTTTTATTATCAAATAAATCTATTTTAATTATTCAATAATGATAAAATAGTTTTCAAAATTTGTTTACCAATATAGATAGTCAATAGAAAAATAGAAAATGTGACCAAAGAACGTTTTCAGAAATTTCGACTTTTCGACATCCGAATGTTGTCGGGAACATTATGCACACTTGGTGCAACATGCACACATTTATACATGTCAAGATTAGTATTAATTAAGCATACTTATGTATATTAACTTACAGACACAAGCATGGATGTGATAAAGTATGTTATAAAAGGCATATATATACATATAAACACACTTATATGTATACAAATCACCTACAAATGCTTAGTACACAAACATGGAAGCTCTAGCATAATTCAAGGCATGAAAAGGGGAGGGAGAATGTGTATAAGTGACAGAGGGAGGTTTGGAGTGCATGCATGTACATATATTTAATTACAAACACTATATAATTTAAAAATATATTCCTAAGCCTATAAATACTCCTTCCATTTCATAATTTTCTTTTTACAATCCTCTTCTCCACTTTCAAATTCCTGAAAGCTTGAATATATATATATATATCCATTGCTTCTCTTCATAAATTTTAAAGTAAGAAAAATCACTTCTTTTTACTCAAAATCTCCTCTTTAGTCTAATAAACCACTTTTACATATACAACAACCTCTTCTCTTCCAAGTTGCAAACACATCCACCCTAAATCTTCAATATCCGAGCCCAAATTGTGGGCATCCTACAATTTCATTTTTGCAAAGTACTAGCTTGTATTCAAGTTCGATAGAAGTTTTCCATGATTTAGTGAAAGTTTGGTGAGTAAAGTCTATGTTTTGAAAACTCATGTTGCTAACTTTTTAAAGTTGAAAATTTTATGAGTTAAAGTGTTACCTATGTATGTGGTAATGTTATATGTTGTGTGGGCATGCATATATGTTGATTTGGTGTTGATTGCTTATGCCGAAGTTTGAGTAGGCGATAAAAATTATAACTTGAATATTGGAAAAGTTAGTATTGTGAAGTAATACTTTATTTATGATGGTGCTATAATGTTATGATGTGATATTATGTTGGAATGTTGTATTTGTTGTATGTGGGTTCATGATACAATGGTAGCAATTTGCTAACCAAAAGCGAGGTAGAAATCCACTTTTTGTTGAAAATTTTATTTTTGTTTCAAAGTGAAAAGTTTTCAAGTTTAAAACTTTGATTTTCTATTCAAAAGTCTATTTTCATGTTCAAGGAGAATAAGAGTTCAAAAGGGAAGTTTTAAAAGTTAGAAAAGAAAGTTTCAAGTTTTTGAAATTACAGGTCCGTATTGCGATAGTCAGTATATGCGTAGTTCGTGAAAAACAGACTAAATTTTCTAAATCTTAATTGTTTACACTTAAAAGCTTTGTAGAAAATATTTTATAACTTCAATTAAATAATTAGAGGACAATTTTTTATTTATTTGATTGATTAATTAAATAATAAAGTAATTAGTACTTAATCATCATCAATAATGGTATTTATACTTAAATGCTATTTAATTAAGTTAATCATGATTTGTTACTTAATTAAAGTTAATTATTATTTAATTATTAATTAATGTTTAATTAATTATTATTTAATTGTATATTTAAGATAATTATTAATTTAAGATAATTATTAATTAATTATTATTTTGAAAAGTGGTTTTATTTAAATTAATCTTTGACTAAAATTAATTATCTTTTAGTAAGGTTTAATACAGGTTTAATTACTTTTAGTTCGAGTTTAATTACCATTTAACAATGATTTGACTCTCGTTTACAAGGGGTTTTAATTTATTTTAAAATCGCTTTAAGTTTAAGTAATCAATTTTTGTTTAAAACTGTTTTCTTTTAAAATTTGTTTTAACCCAAGGGGATTTCTGTGTCGCTTACCCTTAAGTAACCCCATATGATGAAGAAAACTAAATGACATCTATTAGTAGAAGAAAACACTATTATGATATTACAACTAACTTGGACTTTTACTTAAGTTGATTGATTGTTATGTGTTGATCCCTTATATATCTATTGTTATGTGATGCCATGTTAGACTGGATAAGTAAAACCAAATTAAAAGCACCATTATGGTCATTAATCCTACATTTGATTTTGTAAAGATAAATATTTCATCTTCCTTTTGAAATGTTTCAAATTTATTGCATTTTGAACAAGATATTTAAAGAATGATTTGACAAATGGTTTTACTAAATATGTTTTTAACTAATGGGAATGGTTTTCCATGTTATAAAAAGAAGTTTTTACAAAGAGTTTTATAAAAGAATTTGGAAATGTACAAGGTGTTTTAGGTAAATGGATTTGAGTTTTTAAGCAAAGAAGATTTCATAAATAAGGAAGATTTATAAAATGGTATTGCTTATTAAAGGAAGTTAATTTGATTTAGAGTTATTTAAAAAGTTGTTTAAATCGGAAAGGTTTGTAAAAAACTTATATAAATGATTTTGAATATGTACAAAAGTGTTTATAAATGAATTTGGAAGTTGGAATGTATTTTGAATTGGATTTGGATTTCAAGTAAAAGAGATTTCATGAATGAAATAGACTTGATTAAAAAGGATTTATCAAAAGAAGTATAAAAGGAATTTAAGATCTGGGTTTCTCTAAACTGACTTTTAAAAAATGGTGGTATGGAACGTCCATTCCACACTTAACACCAAGGGAATAGTGTTCAAGGTTGTCCTTACCTCCAATTTAAACAATATTTGTTTAATCCTTTTTAACAAGATTTTGAAGTAAAAAATTTAATCACAAAGGTTTGTGAATATAATTATGTAAGAGAGACAGGTATATGAATGTTTTAGACAAACGTTTTTGAAAGGGATTTAGTAAATAAAGATTTATTGCGAGGCTTAGTGGTTGCTATGGATAAATAAATCTCAAATGGAATTGGTTTTTGTTTGTTTATTTGATAACTAAATAACTAGCTATCAAATATGGACCTAAAATGTAACTTTTGAAATATCTAGGAGAAACACGTGAGTTATATGGCATAGTCATCCCCGATGATGCTATACTATGCGTATAAATCTCGTTTCGCTCTCTTAGGACAAATGATAAGGAACTTCGTCCACCAACGGTTAGGAGTTGATCTCCATTCTTATCTTTAACCGTTATTTCCTAAAAATAGGGGTTGATTTTATCGGAAACTATCGAATGCTATTTCGAAGAGACCGAGATCAGGTATGTTATCCGAAAACCACTTTGATCCAACTCAAGCTTTTTGGAGTGAAGACATCTTGAAGATGATGGAATTGAAGACGGAGCTCTTAAGCATTTCGTTCAGTCCCATAACACACTTGTATGGATGAATGCTGGTATTGCATTGCTGTTTGGAGGGCAATGTTAGCATTCCAAGTGGGAAGTTCTATATAAAAAGGTAAAAATACAGCCTCAAGCCTCATCAACCGGGAATGACTAAAATAAGGGAGATGTTATAAGGTTAAGTGGGTCACTCCCAAGTAAGGTATGATCATTCCTATATAAATCGATATTATCTATCATTTGTATGCTTTGGGGCCCAATAACATAAGGGGTGACCATATTCGGTACTATCCAACAAAGGTTAAGCCAGTTCTGTGTTGGCAGGGGTCGATAGGTTCAACCTCGGTGTTATTTTATCTTGGGATGCACCGTGATGGGCGGTACTCCAGTGGCCTAGTCATTGTATTGAATCCATTCTCCAATAAGCACCGAACGAACTTAGTTGTGCCCAATTATATTAAAATGTGAGATGTAAGCATTTCAGCTATATTCATATTTTACTTTAACCGCTAGACATTATTATAATATCAGTGAATTTTCTATAGAAAATGTTTTGGTTATCGTTAGGTAAATACCCATCCATGCTTATGTGCAGCCTAGTCTTACGAGATTCCTTTGATTTAAAGGTTTTTATATAGTTAAAATATATGCTTTACTCATACCTGACCCACGTCTCACCCAGAGTTTATTTTCCCTTTTCCTAAACTCTTGGGTGCTCAAATTTTAATGGGGCAGCCAAGTAGTTATGGTTTTTCCACAGATTCATCTTGGAGGAGCTTGGAGCAGGTGGCTTCATCGATAGCTAGTTATTTTTCTTGTTTCTGCTATATTATAGTATATATTATCCATTATCTAAGGATAAGCTGTTATAACTCTCCTAGGCTAGAATTTGTATTAGTATGACTCTGATGTAACATTTTAAAATGACTTTGTAATATATTATGTTGAGTAATATATATAGTTGCGTTGCATTGTGAGATTCTGTGTTGTTAGTTTCTTCTCTTATACCTTTTCTTTCTTTCACCCCTAATGATCTGTCTTTCGAACGACTAAATGATCGGCACACGAATACCGGGGATATTAAGTGTCATCTTTAGTAGTAAGAAAGGTGAATCGTTACATTTGGTATTAGAGCTTAGGTTGAGCGAACACCTAGGCTTTGGTTGGGTAAGCTCATTATAGATAGGTCAGCAGTACCCTAGAATGAGTCTAAGTGTTATATATATATGAGTGCGTGTTTGTTAGTGAATAAAAATGTTTTATATTGTGTTGTTTGACCTGTTGAGTGGCTTAAGAATTCTATTTGATGCGCTTGATCAACGTTATCGATAGGGATTTCTTAAATACTTGAACAAGTTTAGTCGACATAATATTGTTTTAAATTTGGTAAGTGAAATAATTTTACCTAATAATATAATTTTATATATAAAAAAAAGGATGATTTTAATAATCTATATAGTATATATAAGGTGAGTGGGTTAGGAGTTAATAATATTAAATTATTAGCATTTAGGGTTCAACTAGTCATGCTCGTCCAGTTTTGAGCATTGACTATTGTCAGATTTAGTAGTAGATTTCCCTTTTTCCATCATGGGTTGGGTAGATAGAATTTGTATGAACATTGTATCAAACACCTTGTGAATTAAGTTTAACAATTTGACTATAAGGCATTCAACGACATGTAGAGTTAAAAATTTAAGTTTAATGAAGGTGTTTACCTAAAATAAAATCTTCAGATAGTTTAATAAGATGAATTAAGAGAGATGGTTTTACAAATCAAAACTATTAAAAGTGTTTTAAAAATGAAAAGGGTTTTGAGAACGTTAAATCCCGATGGCTTTGATAAATTCCAAATGATTTTGGAAAATAGTAGTACTCTCTCTTAAAGATATTTTAAGATATAATTATTTTAAAATAAAGTTTGAGTGTAAGGTTTCCTTTGGACAGCTCGGGAATAAGTTTTGATCTATTTTGTGGTGATCAGGATAATCTTCTAGGTAACAATCGAATGTTTGCTTAGGCAGATATGATGGTGCACTTAGAAAATTATCCTCCTTATCATTGTACAAATTAAAACAAGTTCAAATCCGAATGAATCCAAAGCAAGAAAATGATTTTTTAAAAAACTATTTGTCTATAAGTAGTATTCCTTCGAGAAGAAATTTGAATATATATATATATATATTTATATATATATATATATATATTAACCAGTTCGAGTGTCTTGAAAATGACTAAAAATGGGTTAGAGATGTGTCCGGATGGCAAATACTACTCTTCGATATTGCCCTTCTTAGTAAAAGAGTATATGGTACTATTTGGTAGCACCCAATTCTTTGACATAGTTTTAAAGTTAGTCGGGCTATACGTATGTTTTTTGAAATAAAATCATGTGTTGTGTACTTGGATCCCTTAGAAGGAAGAGTTTTGAAATAAAAAGATATTTTGATTAAAAAGGTGGATAAATAAATGAAGTTTAATTAGGTTAAATTTAATAATGAGCTTTAATAAACTTTGTTTATTTAAACCGTGTCTTTTGATTTTAACATCTAAGATGTGAAGAATTATTTGATGTTATTAGGCCAGCTAATAGACATTTTTACCTTAGTAGTGTCTAAGAAAAAGTAGAATCTAGGATGGAGTTTGGATACCAGCATCCTACTCTTCTTAGCTACTTACCGGACCAATTAGGGTAAAGAAGTTGATTTGGTCGACCTAGTTTCAAGACCCAAATTATTTTTGGCCTACATCTAATAGTTAGAAGTAATTAGAATTAAAAATCAGATGTTTGAATATACTCTTAGGATGTAGAAGATTATTATATAAGTTAATAAATTTAAAAATTGATTCTTATAAAGCATGGTGGGAGGGAAGAAAGTAGTTAGATAGTAAGAATCGTTAGATTACTACGTAGGTTGTATGAAGATCATTTCTCCTTTTTACATAGTTCTCGATTATAGATTCGAGTATATGACTAGAGGTCTTTTACACCATTCTGAATAAGGATTTATCACTCGATTTTTGAAGGTAAGCGTTGGTGAGGGTTCTTATGTGGAACCAAAAGTTGTCGATCATAGTTTATGGCTATGCAAGGAGAATAGAGGTTTCTAATTAAGAGGTCTGATCAAAGTTCGCACTAGGAAGTCGGGTGAGCGATACTAGTTCAGAAGTGAAGTTATGTGTTCGAGTGAATAATCAAATCAGATTTTACATAGGAATGATCTATGTACATCATACGGACTGATGAATAGTTTAAGTGTTCCTAGGAATTAGGGTTGTGGTACAATTTCAGGGATGAAATTCTTTTAAGGGAGGAAGAGTGTGCCAACCCAGAATTTTACCACCTTGATTTGCGAATATTTAATAAATTTTGAATATTCAAATAATATGTTTTATAATTAAAATATAACTCTTTTAAATAATAATAAATGATGGTAAAATAGATTTGAAATGACCCAGGATTTTGCCTCTTTGAAATAGGCTATTTAAGTATATCTTATATAATCAATAATGAATTTTTATTAGCAAATAAACCTATTTTAGTTATTTAATAATGATGATAAAATAGTTTTCATTGTTTACCAATATAGATAGTTCCTAGAAAAATACAAAAGGTGACCGAAGAACGTTTACCGAAATTTTGACTTTTCGACATCCAATAGTCGTCGGGAAGGTTGTGCACACTTGGTGCAACATGCACACATTTATACATGTTAGGGTTAGTATTAATTAAGCATACTTATGTATATTAACTTATATATGTATATTTATACATAAGCATGGATGTGACAAAATATGTTATAAAAGGCATATATACACATATAAACACACTTATATGTATAAAACCACCTCCATATCCTTATTACACACACAATGAAGCTCTAGCATGATTCAAGGCATGAAAAAGGGTGGGGGAACGTATACAAGTGATGGAGGAGGTATGGAGTGCATACATGTGTATATACTTAATTATAAGCTCTTTATATTTTAAATATATATCCCTAAGCCTATAAATACTCCTTCCATTTCATAATTTTCATTTTACAATCCTTTTCCCTACTTTCAAATTCTTAAAAGCTTGAAAATATATATCAATGGCTTCTCTTCATAAATTTTAAAGTAAGAAAAATTACTTCTTTTTACTCAAAATCTCCACTTTAGTCAACTAAACCACTTTTACATATAATACAACCTCTTATCTTCCAAGTTGCAAGCCCATCCACACAAACACATCCATGGCCGAGCCCAAATTGTCCAAGGTCGAGCCCATTTTGGTATGTAGGCATCCACGACTTCATTTTTGCAAAGTACTAGCTTGTATTCAAGTTCAGTAGAAGTTTGCCTTGATTTAGTGAAAGCATGGTGAGTAAAGTTTATGTTTTTAAAACTAAAGTTACTAACTATTTAAATTTGTAAAATTTATAAGTTAAAATTTGGCATATGTACGTGGTAATTTAATATGTTGTGTATGCATGCATATATGTTGATTTGGTGTTGATTGCTTATGTAGAAGTTTGAGTAGGCGATAAAGATTATAACTTGAATATTGGAAAAGTTAGTATAGTGAAGTAATCTTTGTTTACGATGGTGCTATAATGTTATGATGTGATATTATATTAGAATGTTGTATTTGTTGTATGCGGGTTCACGGCACAAAGGTAGCGATTTACTTACAAAAAATGACGTAGAAATCCACTTTTTGTCGAAAATTTGGTTTTTGCTTCAAAATGAAAAGTTTTCAAGTCTAAAACTTTGATTTTCTTTTCAAAATTTTATTTTCATGTTTCAAAGAGGATAAGAGTTCAAAACGGGAAGTTTTAAAATTTAGAAAATGAAGTTTCAAGTTTTTGAAATTACAGGTCCGTATAGCGATAGCCGCTATACGTGCAGTTCATGAAAAACGAACTAAATTTTCTGAGTCTTAAGGTTTTACACTTAAAAGCTTTGTAGAAAATGTTTTCTAACTTTAATTAAGTAATTAGAGAATGATTATTTAATTATTTAATTTTTATTTAATTGATTAATTAATTAACAAAGGTAATTAGTACTTAATCATTGTTAATAATGGTATTTATACTTAAATGTTATTTAATTATGTTAATCATGATTTGTTACTTAATTAAAGTTAATTATTATTGAAGTTTTAATTAATTATTATTTAATTATTTATTTAAGATAAGTATTAATTAATTATTATTTTAAAAGGGTTTTATTTAAATTAGTCTTTAATTAAAGTTAATTATGTTTTAATAAGGTTTAATTAAGGTTTAATTACTTTTAATTAGAGTTTAATTACCAATTAACAAGGATTTGACTCTCCTTTACAAGGTTTTTAATTTACTTTAAAATCGCTTTGAGTTTAAATAATCGGTTTTTTTAAAACTGTTTTCTTTTCAAATTTGTTTTAAATCAAGGGAATTTCTATGTCGCTTACCCTTAAGTAACCCCATATAGTGAGGAAAACTAAATGACATTTATTAGCAGAACAAAACACCATTCTACTATTATAATTATCTTGGACATTTACTTAAGTTGATTGATTGTTATGTGTTGATCCCTTATATATCTATTATTATGTGATGCCATGTTAGACTGGATAAGTAAAACCAAATTAAAAGCACCGTTGTGGACATTAAGCCTCTGCTTGTTTTGTAAGGATAAATATTTCATTTTCTTTTTGAAATGGTTTCAAAGTTATTGCATTTTGAACAAGTCATTTAAAGAATGATTTGACAAATGGTTTTACTAAAGATATTTTTAACCAATGGGAATGGTTTTCCATGTTTTAAAAAGATGTTTCTATAAAGAGTTTTATAAAGGAATTTCGAAATTTATACGGTGTCTTGGTAAATGGATTTGAGTTTTTAAGCAAAGAAGATTTCACAAATAAGGAAGATTTATAAAATTGTTTTGCTTATTAAAAGAAGCTAATTTGTTTTAGAGTTATTTAAGAAGTTGTTTAAACAGGAATGGTTTGTAAAGAAGTTATATAAATGATTTTTAATATTTATAAAAGGGTTTTATAAATGAATTTGGAAGTTGGAAAATATTTTGAAACGAATTTGGATTTCAAGTAAAAGAGATTTCATGAATGAAATAGATTTGATTTAAAAGGATTTATCGAAAGAAGTATAAAAAGAATTTGAGATCTGGATTTCTCTAAAGTGACCTTTTAAAAATGGTGGTATGGAACATCCATTCCAAACTTAACACCGAGGGAATAGTGTTTAGGGATGTCCTTACCTCCAATTTAAACAACATTTTAACAAGATTTGGAAGTAAGAAGTTAACTGCAAATGTTTGTGAGTATACTTATGTCAGAGAGATAAATATATGAATGTTTTAGACAAATGTTGTAACGACCCGTAATTTTCGATAACTTAAATAATAAAATTTGATAAGATTTTCGAATTTAATATAGTGGAAATCGAAATTTATGATTGACAAATGGGAATTGTTTGAGTATGACTTAATAATATGGTTTGAATGTTAGTAACCACTATATTATTGTAACGTTAATAAATTGAATAAATATGAAGTTAATTTGGTTATAATTGGAAATAAGGAATAAATCAAAATATTGGAGTTAATGTTGGAAGTATCTATTGTAAATGAAATTGGTTTTATTTGGAATGTGCAATCTGCTGTGGCAAGTAATTTAAGATTTTGGTTGTAAATAAAAGTTAATAAATGTGAAATATTAATGAATAACAATTATTTATTTATTATCTTATATAATCCAATTGAAATTAAATTTGGAAATAGTTGATTTTAATTTAGTGAATTAAATATTCAATTAATTTGAGTTAAGATGATAACTATAGGCTATTAGCATAGTGAAATATAAATTTGATGTTAATTGTATTCATAGGGTTTTGGTTGAGTTATAAGGTTATTTGAATTCATTTTATTTGGATAAAACTAATAAGTTGAATTTAATTAAAAATAGAAATTGAGTAAATTGGAAATTTAATATATTAGTTGTTAAATAATTGAAGTTGTAAATTTATTTGAATATAGGGTTTAATATATAGGAAATTGATTTACTTAGTTAGTCTAAATTTTATTTGGATTAGAATAAAGTTTATGAACTTTAATATTGAATTAAAAGAGGATATAAAAATTGAATATTTAATATTTTAATTAATTTGTCAAAATTGAAATTTTGCAAACGATCTCGGATTTCGACGAAACTAGTTTCATCGGATCCATAATAGTGAATTTTTGTAGGATTTCAATTTTCGTAGCAATCGGACTTGTCGTTTGGCCGTGCGAGCTTGAAATGCGTAGAAATTTAATGTCGAATTTAATTAAAATAATCGACTTCAAAAGCTATCTTCCACATACGATTGAATTAGGCCTTGGGACTAGTTCCATTGCGTTCGGAATATGGGTAAAACCTTATAAACGCCTGGCGGCATGTAACGACCCGATATTTTGGACCATTCGCATCCGCACATGTCGAACTTGAATGATTCAAAATACCAAATTGTTAATTATATTTGGCAAAATTGAGCATATACAGTAAATAAATAGAATACAGATCACAGACATAGAGTAATATTTGCAGCGGAACAAAAGATAGTAGTTCATGAAGCTACTATATACATATCAGAGTTAAATAAGGTACAACAAATGTCTCGAATACAATAGTCAAATACAAAAATCAGAATACAACACTGGAATCAACTGAATATCTGAAAGCTGGATAGATAGCTGGATCTCCAAGCGAAGCTCCAACTCCAAAGGTGAGTCTCGAATACTGGTACACTCAGTCTGACCCGAGCGTAAAGCAAAACACAAAACACTCGAGTCAGATTAACATTCTTATATCATTAAATCCAACTCAAGTGAAATAGCAACTGAAATACAAGTAACTCAAAGGATGTTTGGAATAACCATCCTTTAAGGATCCGTTAAACTATCTACTATGTAGTAGTGTACGATAAGTAGATAATGCCTATCAGTAATATAAAGATATCAAAATAGTGTTAAGGCGTTACAATTATCCCCCTTAACACATTTTATATAAGCGTTATAGTCTATACAGCACTGTAAACTACACCGTAAACTAGTGGAATATCAGGGAGTACTCCATAGGTATAACACAAAACAAATCGTAGTGGTCGCGTATATAGGGATCCAAGTATGACAAGGCACATGAGGCAATACCCAAGGTAGTGAAACTACCGTTTGCCTGATCCGGGCTGGTGAGAACGCATCGCCGCAGCGATCACAACACCGCGAAACAACACTCCCAAAATCAAGGGTGCACCAATCGATAACAAGTAATGAGTAGTTTCGAAGAAGTGTGTTCGCTCGAGGTAGCTAGCCCCCATTTGGCCCGGCACGGCTCCTGTTTTAGTCATTTCCAATTTGACACAAGTGTCAAGGCTATCCATTATCGTTCTCTTTCTTCAGTCATCACGTACATCATTCCAACCACTTCATTCTGGATCACACTCCGCGTATAGTTATTAAAGTGGTTTTCGGTTTAGACAGAGAGTATGTCCATAACCGATTCCGGTCTCTTTAATAACTTTCATAATTATAACACCGATTGGTCGTTCAATAAATTTCAAAGCCAAATCAAATTCAGTTTCAATTAAAATTTGTAAACCAATATTTCATTTGTCTTTCTAAATCAATTTCCATAATTTACGTTTCATAACTTCCAAATTACCATTTCAAAATCTTATACTTCAATTTCAATTTTATTTAAAACAATTCAAATATTGGTTCAAGTTCGGATACAAGTTTCATTTTGAAATCGTTTAAATTAATTTAATTTAACATTCAAATCACTTTAAATTCATTAATCGATTTCATTCAATATTCGTTAAGTTAACTTATCATTCAAAACAATTTCCATTTAATTTCCAATTCAATAAATCAATTACTTAAGTTCAACTCCAATATATCAAAACTTACAGATTTGAATTAAATTAGATTCGTCAAATCAAATTCTTTAAATTACAAGTCTTACATTAATTTTAATAAATCACATTTTATTTCTTGTTAAAGAAATTCAATTTCACTTATTCAAGAAGTTCAATTTCACTTATTAAAGAATTTAGTTTTATTTGACTATTAAATAATTCAATCTTATTTAATTATTAAATAATTTCAAAATTTTAATTATTAACTAATTTCAAAACTTAATTATTAATAATTCCAAATTTAATTATTAAATAATTAATTTTAAAACAACACTCTTTCAACAACTACTATGTTAATATTTTGATTCAGATTATTAAATATTAACATTTCCTTTCTTTAAAATTCAAATTCCAACTTCATTTCAAAACCTTATCATTTATTCAAATAAAATCTTTATTTTATTTTTAAATCAAATCATTGACCAATCGGGTTTTATTTAATTCTCTATCCTAAGTCAAAGTTTAATTTGGGTATTTATCATTTCAACCCGATTCCAATTCAATTCAAAATCAAAGCATAGCAAAGGGAACTTGCAGTGTGATAACTGGGATGGTGTCAAAGTAAATAAACAAGCAATAACAACAATCAATAACAATCCAATAATTAATTCAAATAATCCTGAAATAATCGTATTAATTCACATTGTTGTTTGTGCAAATTAATATAATTATTTCTAGAATCTACACTATCATTTCATGTAGATTAAAGATTATTACACTAATATTAATACGGTTCTTCATTTGATATCAATTATTCAATTTCATACAACATCAATTTTATACAACATACATTCAATGGTTCAAGGTGAAGTTAACCATATTACTACGTGTCGAGTAATTAAACATTTAAAGGGGTCATATTATACAAATTTAACAAATCAAATTCAACATATAGATCCAATTTAAATTGTTGACTATCCTATATCAATTCGATTGCATATTATTTATCACTTTAACATTAAAAATTTTACGTTCAATATAACATCATCAATCAATCAAATATCTACCAAACTGGATTATTATCGCATAAATACTTAACAGATAATGGTGTCAGATGTCACAAGTGAACTGATGCAGGTAATAACATATATAACAGTGTAAATCACTATAGCAGCATATTTCAATTTGTCGTTTCAATTGAAATCAAATTTAATAAATAAAAGAATATTAATCGTGAGTGATTGCTCAACTTTCGAGGTTAAAGAGATAGACAATGAAGTTGAGCTACGAATTCCAAAGCATGAATTTCAAGCAATAGGTTAGGCACGAATTCGACGGACAAAGCTGATAAATAGAATTAGATGGAACAAATCAGAACGGGGTTGGTGAAGGTAATTGGTATAAGTGAATCTATATAACTATATATAACTATATATAACTCATATTTCAAATTCCAAACACATATTTAATTTAATGTATATGCATTTTAAAATCCTTGTTTTTAAACAAGCACATAGAATAAAACAAACAAATCTTCATAATGAAATTGAAGTAAATAATTTCATATATATAAACTATCATATTATTTAAACTAGCCCATCCACAAAGCCCAGATTTTAACATCTCATATTTTACAATGCCTTGAACCTATTATAATTATACAATGTTTTAAACTTAACTTTAAAACTACTATACATGTTCAATCTAGACTCTACAAAAATATGCAGACCCTATATTACATGTGCAGACTAGGCCTTTTAAAAAAATAAAAAATAATAAAGTGTACATATTACTTTTATCTTGTAATACTTTGTAAACCAAGAGAGTCCAAAGTGTACTGTAAATATATAATACATAATTAGAAATCGAAACTAGCTTATAACATAACATATACAAAATAAATATTTGAAATAATACTTATATTATACACTAATGTTAACTTATGCAGACAGATATATTCAATACACATAAAATGGAAGATATGTAAACAACCGTTATATAGTTTATATAAATCTGTAAGCCCAACCTACACACAGACCATATATAACTTACCCATAAAATAAATATAAACTTTTTAGCTTTATAACTGTATCACATACATATAAACAAGCATATTATACTAATGTGAATTATATAACTAACCTGTACATCCTATATTATATAACTTTCATTAACTATATATATAAATATACGTATAAAACTGCAAATCAAAATATATATGTAAAACAAGGACAGGCACTACTTTTAAAAAAATGAATTCATATATAAACAAACACATACGCACTATATATAAGTATACTAACAACATACTAACACCTGATATACTATATACATATATAGAACAAAAGCAGATTCATCATCTTTATGAAGAAAAATAAAATAAAATAAAACTCTTAACTTTATATACAAAGACAGTACTCATGTACTAATATAATATATATTTACAATATACTATACAAACAAAATAGAAACTATATAAGCAACATGTATATGCAATACATATACAGCAAGCATTTTTAAAACAACAATTAACAATTTGATGCTTATCAATATATAGAGATATACTGACTCACGTTAAAAGAAGACTGCCTGGGTTCAAGGTCGCATGTGGAGTGGGGTAGGCGGCCATTGTGGTAGGCGGCGTGGGGTGCGAGTGAGGCTGAGGCAGAAACTTAGGCGCGGGCAGTGCTGTGCCTGGGTTCCGTTGTGGTGAAAACTATGGGTGATGCGGGCCTGGTATGTCGTGTAGAGGAAGTGGTTATTAGGCCGATGGCCATGGCTGGAACATGCGTGCTGGTTGCTCGCCTATGACAGAGGCAGAGGAGGAAATCAGTGATCGGGAAAATGCATGAGGGATAAGGTGAGGGAGAGAGGGAAGCAGGCAACTGAGTTTGTGGAGAGGTGAGAGGGCTTGGAGGGAATGGCCGTGAAAAGCAAAGCAGGTTATAAAATGGAAGCAACTTTTTTAAGAACTGAAAGGAAACAAAGAGGAGTGGAGGAGATGGCAGTTGAAGTAAAAAGAAATGAATTAGAGTAGGCAAAAGTAATAACTTAAGAAATAAATAAAGAGGCAACTGGGAAGCATAGGAAATGACAACAATCTCACATCGATTAGCTAAAATATTTAAAGCAATTTATTGTTGGGGCCAGCGATTTAAATTTTTGAAAAGCAAGAAATTCCAAAAGTCACTAATTTCGGTAACGATACGACGTACGATTTCATCGTTTCGTCGTGTACCGGACCTCAAAACACGGAAATAAATATACTGTAGAGATCAGCACGACGAGACGATCAAAACGGCATACAGATATCAGTGGTACGATTGAATTATAAAAATTCGAATTTTCTACTAGTGGAAAAATGCAGCAAAATCGTAGAAAAATAAGATCGACGGAGCCAAAGAAGTCCGAATTTGGAAAAACGAAAAATGACGTTTGCTCAGAAGATGGTTTAGAATTTTTCTATGTAAAAATATTTAGGTTCCGAAAACATTTTATTTTCATCGCTTTTTAACTGATTAAATTGAAGTAAATTTACGCGCGAAATAAACTTTCGTATTTTCGGACGAAAATTTACCAGTGCTATGTTTAACTAGACGCATTCCAAATATCAAATTTTTATTTCAAAATTTTATCGTTTAAAATTTCGCAAAATGTCAATTAATTACGTTATTAAAACAGTTAAAATTTACGGGTCGTTACACGGCACGTCTCGATTGGAGTTCGGACGATTTTGGACCTACCTATATAAATACGCACGCAAACCGAGACAGATTGATTATTATTTTATTTCAGAAACCCTAATTTCAAATACGGTTGATTGCTGCTAATACATCACAGATTTTCCGAGATCTGGGATTGAAGGATGCATGTATTTTCTTAGATTGCGTGCAAACGGCGGCGAATGACGCGATGAAACTTGGCGCGTAGGTGGCTCTCAAGGTGGCGCACATAGTGGTGGTCACTGATCAATCTCTGGCAGCTGATCTTTGCGTGCGTGTGGAGGTTGAAAGGATAAGGGTGGGTTCGGCTACGATCTGGGATTGGGAAGAAGAAAGTAACGTAATTTTTTTAATTATTTAACTATTTCATAACAATATATATCGTATAACTTCTAATTAGCATATCTTTTGCATACGAGCTTGGATAGACGCGCGGTTTTCTCCGTTGCGTTCGTATCAAAATTCCTGACAACAAGGAGCTAGTTTAGCTACATTCCGAGACTGTTCAAATTTGGGCCTTTATTTGGATTTATATCGTCGATAAATCAAAGGTGAGTGTTTTAACCACTCACGCTTGACTAAATATGTTATGTTAGTTAATTTGAATTCATTAGTTAATATGAATGTTTCTGGTTGCTAGTTAGTAGTTTAAAATTTATGTTTAGTTGAAATTTAATCGAATTGGATTAAATTGTTATTTAAATTAATGTTGAAATTTAATTGTTAGTTAAATACCCATCTATGATAACCTGTTATTTGTTATGACCTGTTGATTGAAAGATGAATTATGATGTTGTTGATGGTTGATGTTTGGTACGTTAAAATTGTTATTCCAATTAAATATGACATTCGTTGCAGTTAATATCCATTCGATTTAATATTAAATTCCAATTTGCAATTTTATACCTGTTAATGATAATAAATAGTCTATTGATGTTTATTGATTGATGGTTGAAATGTTTGAATTATTATTTCAGTTAAGTATGACCTTATTTCATTTAATCATCATTTAATTAGCATGAACTTATAAATTGCCAGTTAATAACCGTTATTGATAATCAATTAAATTATGTTATCTATTGTCTGATTTGGATGATGATGTGATGGATGTTTAACTATTGATATTTGGATATTTGAATGTTGTGATTATTTTATCTTGTTCTAATACTGCAAGTTCTCATAGTGTTTATTTTATTTTATATTTATATTTAATTAAAATGGGATCGGGTTGAAATGATAAATACCCAATTAAACAACTTGGCCTAGGATAGACAATAAAAATAAGAAACCCGATTGGTCAACAAATTGTTTCAAAATTAATTAACAACCTTAATGGATTTAATTTGGAACTTATAAATGATTTTACTCAAGTTTAAATGAAATAAATTAATGGATTTGATTTGAATAAACTAATAAATTTATTTGAATTGTAATAGAATAAATAAATGAATTGATTTGAGTTTATATGGAATTGGATTAAGTAAAATTTAAAGTTAAGTAAAAATTTAAGATCTATAGACTTGGTTTTGATTAAACGGGTTTGAGACTTGATAATGAAATTTAATTTAAGATTAAATGGAATTTGACATAAGTGGAATTTAAACTAAGTAAAGTTTGCGAATTTGATTAAGTGATAACTTAAATATAAAATGATTTTAAATTGAGTGAATTAGTTTAATTATGATTTTGTAACTTGGTTACGAAGTTAAATTGTTCTGAAACTTGTTGAGAAAAATAAAATTGTATTAATTAATCAATGAACTAAATAGAGTGAAATAAGATTCTTTAATAGAAATTGAATTTGATTTTGTAAACGGGTTAACTAAAACTATTTGATTTAAAGGGGATTTAGTTAATGAAATTGATTTAACCGAATTTATGATTATATTTAATGAAGTAATGAATGTAAACATAAATGTGAATGAATCGAATTTTGTTTAAATGATTTAGAATTAAATTAAGAATCAAATTAAATCCATTGAATATGAAATAAATTTAATAAGTGAAATTGGAATCTTATTAAACTGAAATTGAATACTTGAATTGATTTGCTAAATAAATGTTGAACTAAATTTATTTGGAAATATGATTTAACTATTGAAACGAATTGAATTGTGAAATAATCAAATTTGAAAGTAAATTTGAAGTTGACTTTTGATTTGATTTGGTTTGAACTTTAAATATTAAATGACCATCGGTGTAATAATACGTAGTTATTAAAGAGACCGGGATCGGATATGGACATACTCCCTGTCGATACCGAAAACCACTTTAATAACTAGTATACGCGGAGTGTTGATCCAGAACGAAGTGGATGGTTTTGGTGAACGCATTGATTGAAGATAGAGAACGATTTTGGATGACCCTTGATATGACTAAAACAGGAGCCCTGCCGGACCATTGAGGCTCGCCACCTCTAGCGGACACACTTCTTCGTTACCATATCTATTACTTTTGTGATTCGATTTGGGTGCACCCCTCGATTATGGGAGTGTTGTTTCGCGGTGTTGGGGTGGTAGCTGCTATGCCCAACATCAGTCCGGATGACGCAACTAATAGTATCCTAGTTGGTATCGCCTCATGTACCTTATCATACTGATTATCCTATTCGCGACCACTACGATTTTGATTTGTGTTATACCTATGGGGTACCCTCTGATAACCACTAGTTTACGGTGGGGCTTACGGTGCTGTATGGACTATGACATTTATAAACTGTGTTAAGGGTGGAATGGGCCATGGCTTAACGCTAGGAATGATATTTTACTTTATGATAGACATTATTGTATATAGCGTATTCTATTATATAGTAGATAGTTTAACGGATCCTTCGGAGATGGAAATCCCGAACATCTCTTAAGTTAGTGCACACACGTTAAACACTGGATATGAGGTGTCTAAAACCTGTAAACATCTCCGACGCCGTCACACTCATATTTACTTATTCGATTTAACTTACATGAGATATTTTAGTCCTGAATCGAGTGTTTTGTCTTTTCATTACGCTCGGGTTAGCCTGAGCATTTCAGATAAGGTTGAAGATCTATTCTGGAGGACGAAGACGGAGTTTGGTATTACATCATTTGTATTCTACTACTGTATTATTTTTCCGCTGCATTGTTGTATTATCTCTGATATGTATGTAACTCTGATTTATGATGTATAATAATAATCAAATTTATTTATTTAACAGCTTCATGAACTGTTATTTTATTATTATATCTTGTCCCTTCCGCTGCGAGATTCTGAGTTTGTTTCTGTTCTTTCTTTTCTTTTCTTATTTAACCCCAATAACTATCTGTATTTTGGATTGTTTGAGTCGGCATGTGTGTATGTTTTGTTGACTTGAACGGTAAAAAATGTGGGTCGTTACAAATGTTTTTGAAAGAGATTTATTAAATAAAGATTTCTTGTGAGGCTTAGTGGTTGTTATGGTTAAATAAATATCAAATGAAATTGGTCGTTGTCTGTTTATTTGATAGTTAAATAACCGGCTATCAAATATATACCTAAAACTTAACTTTGGAAATATCTAGGAGAAGCACGTAAGTTATATAGCACAGTCATCCTTGATGATGTTGTACTGTGCGTATAAATCTCATTTCGCTCTCCTTGGACAAATGATAAGGAAATCCATCCACTAACGGATATGAGCTTATTTTTGACTGTTTATTTCCTAAAGAACTGGGGTTGAGTTTACCAGAAACTATCTAATGTTGTTTCAAAGAGACTAGGATCGCATATGTTATCCGAAAACCACTTCGATCTAACTCAAGCGTTTGAAGTAAAGACATCTTGAAGATGATGGGATTGAAGGTGGAGCTCTCAAGCGTTTCGTTTAGTCCCAGAATGAATTTGTATGGATGAATGCTGGCTTTGCATTGCTGCCAAGAGGGCCATGTTAGCATTCCAGGTGAGAAATGCTACATAAAAATCTAAAACGTAGCCTCAAGCCTCGTCAATTGGAAATGACTAAAACATAGGAGATGCAGTTGGGCTAAGTGGGTCGTTCCTATGTAACACCCCGCATTTTTAATAATTAAATAATCAAATAACGATGAACAGTGAAAATAAACATTTTTGGAATTTTCAAAATATGGCCTCGAAACTTATACCATTGTGTCCATGGCGATTTTCTGATCACTTTCCATATATAACTTGTCAAAATCCGAGTCAATATGAAGAAGTTACGGGAGAAACGAGAGACGGGAAATAATCGAGAAAAAAAAAACAAATATGGGTCGACCCATAGGTCGACCTAGAACATCCCTAGGTCAATCGCCAGGTTGACCCAAGGGAAGCACAGGTCGACCCGCGTTACTACCTGGACGTAGTTTCGTCCAGGTACGTGCCGAACCAATTAAAATTCAATTTTTTCGCAATTTGAGTCATACGTTGATTTATCTGATGGCTTCGAATGACCCTGTGACGTGGTGGCTTCAGATTTAATCCAAGAATTCAATGGTCTGAGATCCCTAAACTCCCCTATAAATAGAACCCTAGGCCTAGCTATTTTCTCACAATCAGATTTTCTCCCAATTAGGTTCATTGCCTGAGGCTGGACCCTAAAAAGAAAATATTTCTAGGGAGAAGATCTTCTCAATAAAAATATTAGACACCTTAGAAGGGGATTCAGGAAGACCATGGAGCCAAGCTGAGCACAAGCAAAGCTAAGGACGACATGTGAGTGGATTTAATTATATATCTTTTATGTTTATGATATATTATCGTTAGATTCCCATTAAATAATTTTATTCAGTATTTATTTCAGTAATTAATTATGTTAATTAATTATGCTGAGACTGTAAATTGTATAAGAGAGCTTATATGTAATTATTATTTATATGGAAAGTAGTAATCAATTTAAATATGAATAATATTAGGCTTGATAGTTAGAGAAAGGCATAAGCCTTAAAAAATAAGAAATTTACAGTTATTTACATCTATTTTAAAAGTTGAAATTTAGCTTGTAAATGTTAGCTTCTTTTGATTCCTTTTTACGCGAATAAAAAAGTAAAGAGAAGAATTCGCAAATACGGACTAAAATTGTAACGACCTGGGACTTTTGTTGTCTTAAGTTTGAATATTAATTTTTAGTATTCAATAATACGGTATTTTAATCAAAATAGAATCCCCGTTAAACGACAATTAGTAATAATATATCGTTTTAAAACCAAGATAATATTTTGAATTTCCGGTTTTTATTTATAAAATAAGAAATTGATTTAAAATGGAATTTCTTATATATATATTATAACAATAGAATTCATATATATCATAACAACAATAAAACTCATATATAAAAAGTAAACAAATTCAAATTAATATAAAATGAATAAAAAGAATATATTATAAAAAGAAATGTTTTTGGCTTATGGAAAATATAATGTATCATAAATAGAGAAAGTTTAAAATTGGATTTTCTTATATATATATATACATATTAGTTAAGAAGAATGTAAAATATCTATAAACTAAATAAAAATGGTATGTCAATTACAATATATGTAATGGTAAATGTTAGCACCAAAATTGGTCACTAACACCTAAAGAAAGATTTGCGTAGAGAGATTAATGAAGATAGAAAATTAAAATAGAGGAATGTATGCAAAACTAAATGTAGAAAACGAGAACAACGGAATTATAGTGCTTCAGCGTAACTGCCTATGTCCACTTTGAGTTTAATCTTTATTGGTTTTTCAAATAATTGAATACAGATACAATCCGTACACCAACAACTTGAATACAAGTTTGAACAGAAAATAAAAGAGTCTTGAAAATGGCAGAGTCTCCCCGGAGTTCTCGAAAAAAGGTCCCTTTTCACTGTGCCCCTGCCCCTCTATTTATAGGCGAAGATAAGTTGGACTTCCTTCACGAGCCCAAGAGCAAAATACTTCGGCCCGTAGTAAGTGACTTCTGCGCACCGAGCCAGGGATGTCGAACGGCAGCTGCCGAGCGACCTTGCCGAGCGACTTTGCCAAATGCTACTGCCGAACAAGGATGCTGAACGGTATTGGCCGAACGATAGATGCCGAGCGGCGATGGCTGAGGTGTTTGCGCTTCTAAGGCTGGAACAATTCTACACCGAGCGCTAATTGACTGATCAATGAACTTTGTGTAGTTGACTCGAAACGAGGTCATTCCGAGCGATGGTCGCTTAGCAGTGTAGGCCGAACCACATATTCAGGCCGAACGGAGGTAGCCGAGCGATGCTGTTTGAACGAAGGATGTCGGGCGATGGCGTTTGAGCAGAGAGTGCCGAGCGATGGACTTAGGCCGAACGACACTTGCGTACCGAACGACGGACCTAGGCCGAACGGTGCACTTCCATCCTAAGCCGAGCGACATTCAATCTTCTTATTTTGGGCCGAACCACCAAAGCCTATATGATCAGCATCCTGTAAACGGGTCAAACATCCGGGTAACACTTGCCCCCCAAAGCGTATCATGCGAGCCAACATGATGCGCTTTGAACCATGAGCAACCCGCGTTTCTCTCCAAAACCTTGCTCTGATGCCTCATCAATTGATTCTTGCGATCTCCTGAATGCCAAACCACGTTTGATTTTTTCACCATGCCATGTCTTAGATGCAGGTCGGTCGATGTTCGTGTGCCGAACCACTCTTTCGGCAGGTTAACTGTCGCTCGGTATGACTGCTCACCGAGCCACTAAGGTACCTTGACCGGGTTCACTGGGTATGACCTGTTCAACTTCCTTCCTTACCATATAAAAACTTCACCCCGTGTTCCTCATTCTTCTTCTAACTTTAACTTCATTCTCACAAGCCCTATTCCTTCTTATTCTCGCAAACTTGTTAACTTGCTCCTCATATAGCCCCGTACCTCTCTCTCTACAACTCCAATCACCCACGAATCTAACTAACTCATCAACCTAATAACTCGAAGTTCCTGCAAGCCTCAAGTTTCACCATAGGTACGAATTTCCTTTCAAATTCGGAATCATGTACTTAAGTTCGAGTGCTCGAGTGGGCGGTTTTCCCTATTCTTTGGTTGTAAGAATAGGTAGGGGATAATTGGAAAGAGAGGAAAAGTCGAATCAAGAGAAGGGCTAGGCTTTAGACTAAGGCTTCAATCCTCGTTGGTTGTTGGCGATAGTCTTTAAATAGTTGTTGCCCTTAAAATTCAAAAGTTAGGGATTAGGACGATGAAGGAAAGCATCGCTTGGTGAAGGACTTAAAAGGGACAAAACAGTGCAAAGGTGTGAGAATGAATGCAAGTTGGCCACGCTGAATGGAATGAGAGTGTTGTTTGGTAGTCAGTTGTGATGTTGTTGTTCGGTCAGTGTCCAGAGAAGTGGTTCGGTATCCCGAGCGAGGGTACCGTTCGGTCTTGAGGAAAAGCAAGGGACGGTAGGGAACTAGGAAAGTGGGTCGGCATATACCCAATGGGTCGTTAGGTTGTTAGATAAAGATAAGGAGTGTGCGTGTCAGTCAGTATGGATAGTGGCCCGGTGTCGAGAGAGCAACTGTGAAGAGAGGGGGTGGGTCGGTGTTGTTAGTCTAGCGGGCCACTCAGTAGCTCGCAAATAGATGGTTCGGTCTGTTGGTCCAGGAAGGCGACCAGCTTCGGTCTTTGGATTCGGCATTGGCAACCAAGATTACATCCACTTAACTATCGCATATGTTAATATCACATATTTCCACGCCGAACCATAAAAAGAGGGAAAATGACAACTACTTAAGCACATGTGCATATGGAACTATTTTGACTAATGGCCTCATAGTTTTAAGGACTGTAGACTCAAGTTCAACTTAACAAAAGCAAATGACAGCCCTTAACATACAATGCCAATGTTCGACTTCAAGACTTATACTTCTGAATCATAAGACTAGCTCTCGGAGACGGTCAGCGATGACGGTCTTCGAAGATGATAACTTAATGCTCAACCACCCTCCATCGCTTTATAAAGCTTTTAATTCTTTTACACTTATGTTTGGACGATTGCACTAGTCCACACACCACATGGGGGAAGTTCTTTTGTCATTATATCTAATATCGATTATCTTTCAAGTATAGTTCAAATAGGTGTTTACTCAAATTCGGCGTTTGTCGGGGATGTCTAGAAAATCGAGCTCTGCCACAGTTTCAGATAAACCCGGGCCAAGTTCTCGACAGGAAGTAGTGGAAACTTCGAATCCATCGATGACTCCTGCACAAAATATCCCGGGTCCAACGACTGCGACTATTGACTTAGCTCCTGATGCCATAGATGCAGCCATTATCCTCGACAATCCTATCGATTCTCAAGCTTCGAGAATCAACGAAAACGCTCTTCCTTGCACTTAAACTTCAGCCGTCATGCCATTTTTGCTAACTTGTCATCACTTAACTTCTACGCATGTGATATGGGACGCTCACATGAATTCGACCGCCTTCATGGCTCTTCCATTTTCCATCCTTTTGGCCAAGACTCTGGATATGGAAAACACCGACATAGAGGTGACGACAGCGATAGAGTTTATCGCTCCCGAGATTCATCTTCTCGAAGGAAAATTCACAGTCACTCATCGTACTCCAACAATCCCCCACCTCCATCGAAACAAGGCAGGGAGAAATTAGGTCAAAGGAGACCACAATCTGAAACTCCTCGCGACCAATACTCGGGTTCCTCAAGTACTAGGCAATCTCGGGAGGTTCATAAGAAGTCCGTAGTTTCAACAAAGCAAACCTCCTCTACTCCTGCACCTGATCCTTCGATAGCGGAGACACTCGCCGAGCTTAAAGCGATATTCCCAAAAATATGCTTTGACGGACTAAAATTTCTTCTAGCCATCCATCCTATTCCGGGGAATGTTAAACAGAGTGCCCTTGCTTGCACCAATGATGTTTATGTCCAACACGACGCATTTGTTCACTTGGTAGAAAAAGTTTCTGAAGTTTCTATGGAATGCCAACATGAAATCGATCGTCTAAAGCTCGAGGCCATCCATGACAAAACATCATTAGGGCCCAAGATAAAGAGCTTTCCACGTATAAATCTCAACTTGAGGCCGCCCAGAAGAACACTAAAGATACTGCAGAGGTAGTCAGTCGCTTGGAGGCCACACACAAAAAGGAGATCGTTGAAGCTGTCCAACGCTATGGCGCTTTAGCTTTAGAGAAAGACTCCGTTCAAAAGGAGAGAGATGCGTTCATTCAACGAGTCAAAGAGTTAGAAGAGCTACTTCTCAAAGAGAAGGAAGAAAAAATTGCTACTCAGGAGGAGTCGCAACGATATTGCGACGAGATTGTTGCTACACGACTCCTGAAAACAAAGCTCGATGAGGAACTCTCCAAAGTCGAAGCGCTGCAAGATGAAGCCCGTGAGGAGGGTAAAAGAATAGCGCTCTCAGGAATTGACTCTCGCCTTGAGGCGGCTACTGAGGCTGGTAGGGAGGAAATCAAGTGCATGTTTGATCCGCTCATAGCCGAGTATAATGCTCGAGTTCTCATGCATCGCGACTTAACATTTCTGGCTGAGGGTTACCTCGAATCTTTTACCGAAGCATGGGACACTTTAATCAAAATCAAAAAGGTTGAGCTGGGAACGGAAGATATTGACGAAGATGGTTTAGTGAAGGAATTTCTTTGGGGGAATGACCCTTCGGACTCATCTGCGGCGAAGGCTCTTTACAGTAGAGACTCCCTCTTATCCAAAGGAAAAGATGCCATTGTCGGTCCGTCCGGAACCGAGTCTCCAGTTCCTACCCCTACTCTGCCGTCCAGTTTTCCACCACTTGACACCTTCGAGCAACATATTGGCTATGATCTAGAGGACCCTGGACATAATATTCACGTTCTATCCCCTATTCCAGAAGGCGAAACTCCCCAAACAGTTGAGAGTCAACCAGAGACTGGTATATAACTTTTCCTCCAAAGTTCAAAGGGTTCTCGCTTCAGCGAGTGATAAATGTATTCCAACATCTGTTTCTTATAAATTCGCGTAGGCCACCCAGATCCTGAACCTACTCCAAGGAGCGATGTCTCCATGGAGAGAGAGAGGAGAAAATGGGAGAGGCTTTTCAAACCGAAGAGACTCCTAGACCTGGCGCTCAAGTGATCGAGGCGCTTGATGAAGACAAATCTAAAAACCCTTCTCCTTCAGAAGAACATTGCGAAGTTGAAATCACGGGCGCCTCTGGACATACTTCAAAATCGAGTATGGAGGAGCAGATTATAGAAGAAAAGAAAAAGAAGGCTGAGATTAAGATTGAGCCTCGGGTGGTGGAACTCGATGATCCATTGAACAGACCCCTGAAGGTTATTCTTCCAAGTGGGACCAGGCAGTTAGAAGTTCCTCCTCCTTCCTCTAACACTCCTTCTCTAGCGAGCAAAACGTTCAAGAGAAAACGCGTAGGGGAGGAGTCGTCTGAGAAACCGAAGAAGGAGAAAAAGCCAAAGAAGTAGCTGTCGTGCTCGTTCAACGAGAATCAGCCTGGATTATGTAATTATCTTTATCTATTTTCATAGCCATTGTAGGTAGAATTTTTGCCCCGAATGCGGGAGAAGTTGTAGTGGAACTTCATTTTGGATTGATGATTAAAACTTTGTTCTTTGTCTTTCAAATGACTTTTGTTGTTCAGCTTACTGTATAACTTGTAGTCGAAATTCAAAATCTTGTGAGTAACACAGGACCTAGTTTACTTCCACATGACTCGGAGACTTTTTGGAATAGTAGATCCTCAATTCCACGCTTTGGGTACTTAGGATATTCTTAGTCCGCACTCTGGCAATTCAAGGATTTTTGGGATCGCTTATACTCTGATCTGCACTCCGGGGAATCGGAGTACTCCAGTCCGCACTCTGGGGACTTGGAGATTTTTGAAGTCGTTCATGCTCTAGTCCGCACTCTGGGGACTTAGAGTACTCCAGTCCGTGCTCAGGGGACTTGGAGATTTTTCAAGTCGTTTATACTCTAGTCCGCACTCTGGGGACTCGGAGTACTCTAGTCCGCACTCTGGGGACTTAGAGATTTTTCAAGTCGTTTATACTCTAGTCTACACTCTGGGGACTTAGAGATTTTTCATGTCGTTTATACTCTAGTCCGCACTCTGGGGACTTAGAGATTTTTTATTTCGTTTATAATCTAGTCCGCACTCTGGGGACTTAGATTACTCTAGTCTGCACTCTAGGGACTTAGATATTTTTCATTTTGGGTGTGCGTTCATGCGCTAGACAAAGCAATGTAATTTAATTTTTGGCACAGAATTGTATCATACGGAAACATCAATAGTTTATAGAAAAGATGGCTTCAAGCCTTTATTGATCAAACAGATGGAAACTAACCGAATTGTCTTATTACATGTCAAAAATTAAAAAACAATAAAATGAACATACACTGGAAATAATTGCAACTACAATGCGAAAGGAAATAGACTAGGTGTAATAACGACGCAAATGCTCGCTATTCCATGCGCGAGGAAGTGTCACGCCATCTACGGTCGCTAGCTTGAAAGTCCCTTCTCCAAGCCTCCATTCGATGACATATGGACCTTCCCATGTGGGATTCAGGTGTGATAGAGTCGGAAAAACTCGCTTCAAAACGAGATCACCCACATTGAAAATTCTCAGTCGAACTTTTTCATTATAATATCGAGCAACTCGGTGCCTATGTGCAGCTGCTCTTAAATTAGCTTCTTCACATTTTTCGTCAATAAAGTCCAACGATTCCAATAGGAGATTCTGATTCGTCTTTGGATCATAATAAGTTACCCGATGAGAAGGAACTTCAAGTTCCATGGGTATCACAGCTTCGGTGCCGTATGCCAAGGTGAATGGAGTATGGCCAGTCGCGGACTTGTGGGTGGTTTTGTAAGCCCAGAGCGCCGTCGGAAGCTCATCCACCCACTAACCTCTAGCCTTCTCCAATCTCTTCTTTAATATTAACTTTTTTATTTACGGCTTCCACTTGTCCATTCGCTTTAGGGTGAGCGACTGCCGAAAACCTTTTCTCAATGTGATACTTTTGGCAAAATTCTTTGAACTTTCTACTTTCAAATTGAGTTCCATTGTCCGTGATGATAGTTCGTAGGAGGCCAAAACGGCGTATAATGTTTCGTACAACGAAATTAATTACTTTTTTGGTAGTGATCGTGGCTAGAGGCTCCGCTTCTGCCCATTTAGTAAAGTAATCGACTGCAATAATTGCATATTTGTGCCACCTTTGGAAATTGGTAAGGAACCGATTATATCGATCCCCCAAATCGCAAATGGCCAGGGACTAACCATTTGTGTGAGTTTCGCTGGTGGAGCTCTCGGGATTTTCGCAAACTTTTGACATTTGTCACATTTTCTTACGTAGTCTGCAGCATCCCGATTTATAATGGGCCAATAGTATCCATAGCGGAGGATCTTTTTTGCCAGTGTTTGCCCCCCAGTATGGTCGCTACATTCACCCTCATGAACGTCTTTCAAGACCCGTTTTATCTCGTCATGATCGATGCAACGAAGTAATGGAACCGAGAACCCTTTTCGATACATTATTCCATCCTGCATCACATATCTTATGGCTTTGCGAATGAATTGTCGTCTTTCGTTCTTCTTTCCAGGCAAAGCTCCGTGTAACAGGTACTGCTTGAATGGGGTTATCCATGACTCCTTTTCAATTTCTACTTCTAGCATAAAGTCTATTTCCATCTCGTTTATACTTGGAAATTGCAAAACTTCAACAGGAACCAAGCCCATTTGTTGTGCATCGCCAGTACTTGCGAATTTTGCTAATGAATTGGGTTCCCTGTTTTGTTCCCGCAGGACATGCGAAATATCGTAATATTCAAGGTCTGCCAAAAGTTCTTGAACATGAGCGAGGTATGGAGCAAGCCTCTGCCCCTTCGCTTGATAGTCTCCACGAACTTGGTACACCACCAATTGTAAATCACAAAAGATTTCGACCGATTTTATTCCAAGTTCTCTGGTGAGTTTTAAGCCGGCAATCAACGCTTCATACTCGGCTTCCTTGTTCGTGGCCGGAAAATTGAGCTTCAAAGCATAACAAATCGATCGGTTTTCGGGAGTCACAAGAATAACTCCGGCTCTGGAACAACGGTCATTTGACCCCCATCGGTGAATAACTTCCATCGAATGGGGGGAATAATGTCTTCACTACTTTTCTCGATAGGTATAGTGAATTCTGCAATAAAGTCTGCTAACGCCTGTCCTTGGATAGCTTTCCACGGCAGGTAGGTGATATCGAATTGACTTAACTCAATGTTCCACTTTAGTAACCTTCCAGAGGTTTCTGGTCACTGGGCACCTGTCGTAAAGGTTGATCGGTATAAACACTGATCGGGTGTGCCTGAAAGTACGGGCGAAGCTTGCGTGATGCAATCACCAAGCAGTAGGCTAGCTTCTCAATTTTAGGATAATTTCTTTCTGCCCCCGTTAAACGTTTATTGACATAGTACACCGGCTTTTGAACTCGGTCCTCCTCGCGAACCAAAGCCGTACTGATGGCATGTTGAGATACGGCCAAGTATACATACAACACTTCGTGATCTATAGGCTTTGACAGCACCAGGGGACTTTCTAGATGCCTTACTAGAGCTCGAAATGCATCCTCATAGTCGGGCATCCAATTAAAGTTTCTCTTCCCCTTCTTTATTACATCGAAGAAGGGAATACACTTGTCTGTCGCTGGATATGAATCGGCTTAATGCGGCCACTTTTCCGTTCAAACTCTGCACTTGCTTTATAGTTCTCGGTACCTGTATGTCCCGAATAGCCTGAATCTTTTCTGGGTTAGCTTCAATTCCTCGTGTGTTAACAATGAAACCCAAGAACTTTCCTGACGCAACGCCAAAGGAACATTTTAATGGATTGATCTTCATCCCATAGCATCTGAGTATATCAAACATTTTCGCCAAGTCTCGAATGTGGTCATTTGACTGCCGTGACTTCATGAGCATGTTATCCACATAGACTTCCATTGTTCTACCGATTTGGTCTTTAAACATCGGATTCACCAAGCGCTGATAAGTTGCTCCTGCGTTCTTCAGCCAAATAGGCATAACCACATAACAATACAGTCCGACATCCGTGACAAAGCTAGTGTGCTCCTGATCCGGAACGTGCATTGGGATTTGACTGTATCCCGAGTACGCGTCCATAAATGATAATAACTCATGCCTGGCAGTTGAATCGACCAGTTGGTCAATTCTGGGTAAAGGGAAACTATCCTTAGGGCAAGCCTTGTTCAAGTCTGAGTAGTCAACACAGGTCCTCCATTTCCCGTTCGCTTTTCTCACTAGCACGGGTTTAGATACCCATTCAGGGTAGAGGGAATCGTGGACAAACCCATTGGCTTTGAGTTTGTCCACCTCCTCTTTGAGAGCGGCGGACCTCTCCGGGTCCATCCCTATCCTTTTTTGCTTTATTGGCACGTATTTTGGGTCTATGTTCAACATATGACTCGCAATGGTGGGAGAAATCCCGCACATATCAGAATGTGTCCAAGCAAAAACATCCAGATTCGCTTGGAGGAAATCAGTAAGATCCTCGATCATCGAGGGGTCAAGTTGTGATCCAACCTTAAGTACTCGCGATGGATCATCATTGCTGACTGGAATGTCAACTGTCAGTTCAGCCGGTGCTGCTTTTGCCTCCTTGGGTTCTTCATCATCATCTATCGAATCTATGTCCCTATAGATCCGATCATGTTTCCCGAGCCAAGGCTCGGGCACTACTTGTCAATCTTCTGCAACTTGGACGCGGACGGAGCTGTCCACAACCTTTCCGTTCTCTCTTCTCTAAGCCTCTCTCAGCTCAGCCACATAACATGCACGACCAGTCGATTAATTGCCATGCACTACACCAACTCCACTTTCTGTCGAAAATTTCAGAGTTAAACACCGTGGGGCCAAAGTTGCCCTAAACTCTGCCAGGGACGGTCGGCCCAAGAACACATTATACGGGGAGTCGACATCCAAAACTATGAACGGTAGGATCCACACCCTCCTACGTTCACCTTCCCCAAGTTCAACCGGCAATTCAACAAAGCCCACCGCATCGGTAGCGGCACCATTAAAGCCATGAATACGGGCTTTAGATGGTTTCAGGTCCTTTGTCTCCATCTTCATCTGATCATATGCCTTTTTGAAGATGATATTAACAGAACTTTCACAGTCAATCAGTATCCTTCTCACAAACGCTGGCCCGATAGTGGCCGAGATGACCATCGGGTCAATGGTAGGTGCCTCCACCTGATCGGCATCTCTACTTCTAAACACTATATCATCCGTCATCATTCGCTGTTGTTTAGCTGGGGTACCATCTTCTGTGTTTGAACAACATTCGACATCTGCATGTTTCAGGGAACTAGCATAACATTCCATCTCTTACCAACTCTTGTCTACCGGGTGAGGCCCTCCGACTATCGTGTTTATGATTAGTCTTCCTACGGTTCGAGCTGCTTCCTCAGGAGGGCGTGGAGCTTGCCCGCGACTAGGGTCTGATGCTCCTTGTCCACCCTTCGGAGGAATCTTGAAAAATTCCTGCAACTTCTTCTGTCGAATCAGCTTTTCTATAGCGTCGTGGAGGTGCCTACACTCCTCGGTATTGTGCCCATAAGTCTCATGAAAGCGGCAATACTTCCCAGTCTACTTTTGCTCCTCGGTGGACTCTTTTGGTCATGGCTTTCGATATTGGAAAGTATTACAAGTCGACAGGTAAATATTCTCCAGGGATGCGTTCAGAGGAGTGTATTCGTTGTAAGTTGGGATTCTCGGTCTTCACTTTCCAGCTTCCCTTTTCTTTCTGGGATTTCCCCCAACAGATTTTTAGATTGTTCAGTCTTGCTTTGAACATTGAATTGTACTTTTCCAGAGTTGTCACCGGATTGTTTTACAGCAATTTTGCTCTGCACAGTCTCCTTTCCAGGTACTGGTGCATTATCTCGCCTCGTCAACCTAGCTTCCTCCCTTCTTATAAATTGGTGTGCCTTTGAATAAAAACGTTCCAGCGTAGTAGGAGGCTTTCCCGCCAGCCAATCACCAAATTCCGAATCCGGATTTACTCCTCGCATCATGGCTATTAAAATAGCATGGTCGTTGGGGTTGCTAACTTCAGTTGCGGCAACGTGGAATCTTTGTAAGTACTCCTTTAACGACTCCCGTGGAGCCTAAATCACACTGGACAAGGACATCACGTCCTTGGGATGGGTGGCATGAATCCTGAATTGTTCCACAAATTTTGTCGCTAACTCATCAAAGTTGGAGATAGTCCGCGGAGGAAGTCGGGTGAACCACATGGTAGCGATTCTAGATAAAGTTATTGGGAAGCATCGACATTTAGTTGCATAGTTTTCTCTAGCTGAGTCCATCATCCATTCATATCTCATCACATGCTGTCGGGGATCAGTCTTTCCTTCATAGGCCGGAATATCCAGCATGTTAAACTTCCTGGGGTACTAAGCCTGTAAGATTAGCATCTGTGAACGGAGTATAACTCCTGGATATCCCCCAATCATCATTTGATAAGCCTTCATTCTCTCTCATTAGCTGTCTGACCATAGCTGATAGGTCTGGGATTTGTATGGAAGATGGCAAGTTGGTGTCTGTCCTGCGAGACCGTTCTGGTCGGTGTCTCCTCGATTAGTGATCTACCAAGTGTGTATCCTGGGGACTAGCATCATTAGGACCTTGGTGTGCCAGCTGTCCAGCTTCTACTCGTACTCCAGATCCTAAGTTTCCCGTTCCAGCTTGAGTGTGATTTCCTTGGTGTAAGTGAGGGGCCATTGCTCTAGGTAGGGAACCTGTACCATCCCTGGTTGATCGATCAACAGCACCTGCTTGCGTTGTTTCTGTTCTGCGACGTCTACGCCTGGGTGGTTCATCAGACGAAGAAGAGCTGTCGGATGAGGAGTAAGGAGCCGGGCTTCCTCCAGCATTCTGATGCCGTTGTTGAGTAAGCTGAGTCATAAGATTGGGGTTAGCTTGGATCTATTCGCTAAGTTGTCTCCTGCTTTCCATGAGTTCTCTCATTAGCTCGTTGAACTTTGTCCTATTGACAGCTTCCATTTGGTGATAGTTCCTGCGCCCGGATTAACCTGTTGATTGCTGGGTCCTATTCCCTGGACGCTAACAGTCTCGTTTACGTCCGCGTTGTATGAAGCTGATCTGGTATGTGGTATTCCATTGTAGAATTATTGGTAGAAACTCTGAATAGAAGCAACGAACTTCCTGCGAATGACTTGGATCTCCTTCGGGGGATTTCTTCAATCCAGTAGTTACAAAGTAGATCCTCATAACCGAAGTTCATTTCTCAGTGAAAACACTAAAATTGGTCACTAACACCTAAAGAAAGATTTGCGTAGAGAGATTAATGAAGATAGAAAATTAAAATAGAGGAATGTATGCAAAACTAAATGTAGAAAACGAGAACACCGGAATTATAGTGGTTCGGCGTAACTGCCTACGTCCACTTTGAGTTTAATCTTTATTGGTTTTTCAAATAATTGAATACAGATACAATCCGTACACCAACAACTTGAATACAAGTTTGAATAGAAAATAAAAGAGTCTTGAAAATGGCAGAGTCTCCCTAGAGTTCTCGAAAAAAGTTCCCTTTTCACTGTGCCCCTGCCCCTCTATTTATAGGCGAAGATAGGTTGGACTTCCTTCACGAGCCCAAGAGCAAAATACTTCGGCCCGTAGTAAGTGACTTCTGCACACCGAGCCAGGGATGCCGAACGGCAGCTGCCGAGCGACTTTGCCAAATGATGCTGCCGAACAAGGATGCTGAATGGTATTGGCCGTACGATAGATGCCGAGCGGCGATGGCTCAGGTGTTTGCAGTTCTAAGGCTGGAACAATTCTACACCGAGCGGTAATTGACTGATTAATAAACTTTGGGAAGTTGACTCAAAACGAGGTCATGCCGAGCGATGGTCGCTTAGCAGTGTAGGCCAAACCACATATTCAGGTCGAATGGAGGTAGCTGAGCGATGTTGTTCGAACGAAGGATGCCGGGCGATGGCGTTTGAGCAGAGAGTGCCGAGTGATGGACTTAGGCCGAACGGCACTTGCATACCGAACGACGTGCCTAGGCCGAATGGTGCACTTCCATCCTAAGCTGAGCGACATTCAATCTTCTTATTTTGGGCCGAACCACAAAAGTCTATATGATCAGCATCCTGTAACCGGGTCAAACATCCGGGTAACCATCCTGTAATGACCTGCCTTATTGGACATTTTAAGCAGACACATATGCTGGACTCAAACCATTCAAAAGGGCAGATTGTTATGGGGTAAATAAGAAAAAGAGAAACAAAATAAAACAAATACAGAATCTCACACCGGAATGACAAAATATAATAATCAAATAACAGTCCATGAAGCTGTTTTATAAATACATTTGATTATTCTTTTACAACATATAAAATCAGAGTTACATAAACAGGAATGAATAAATAAATACAGCGGAACAATGCAGCAGAATAAATAAAACAAATAATAATAGTACAATATCTTCGTCTTCGTCCTTCAGAAATAAGGTCTTCAACCCTGAAATGCTCAGGCTAACCAGAGTGAATTGAAAAGACAAAACACTCGAGTCAGAACTAAAAGATCTTATGTAAGTTAAATCAACAGTAAATAAATATGAGTGTAACGTCAGAGATGTTTACTGGGTTTGACATCTCCTATCCAGTGTCTAACGTGGGTGCAGTAACTTAAAAGATGTTCGGGATTCACATCTCCTAAGAATCCGTTAAATTATCTACTATGTAGTACAATACGCTATTATAATATGTCTATAGTAAAGTAAAAGTATTAAAATAGCCTTAAGGCGTTACCCATATCCCCCTTAACACATTTTATATATTCTCGTACTCTATACAATGTCGTAAGCTCCACCAAACCAGTGGTTTACCCAGAGGACACCCCATAGGTACGGTACAAAACAAATTCGTAGAAGGCGCTCTAGGGCATGTGAACACGGCACTCGAGGCAATGCTAGGGTAGATTTACCAATTGCAGAACCGGGCTGGTGGTAACACATAGCAGCTACTACCGCCCACCTCGAAACACACTCCCAAATCAAAAATCAAAGGGTGGCCACCAAATCATCACAAAGTCATAATATGGTACCGAAAAAGCATGTCCGATCGGAGGAATGACCTCACTTGGCCCATTTATAGCTCCTGTTTTAGTCACATCTAAGCTGACTCACGGAAGTCAGGGTCATGTCATACGTTATACAGAAATCGTTCTCCAAACCATCCTACTTCATTTCTGGAATCTCCACCACGTACAAAGTTGTTAAAGTGGTTTTCGGTATTGGCAGAGAGTATGACAGTATCCGATCCCGGTCTCTTTAACAACCAAACACTTATTTCACACCGGATGGTTTTTTTACATTTCAAAAAGTTAATTCACAATTTATATCAAAATATCATATTCAATTTCAAATCATATCTCTTTTGAAATCATATTCACTTTCAAACTATATTCACTTCCAAAATCATATTCACTTCCAAATCATATTCACTTTTGAAATTCACATTCACTTTGAAATTATCAATAAGTTATGTTAATTAATTCTTCATTTCAAAATCATCTTATTTACTCAAATCCGTCGTTCACAAAAAAATATCAATTCCAAATTACAACTTAGGTTGTGTCATCGACAAAGATTTAGATAAAACACTTCAACTTTACACATTCTGAAATTTTAGAAAATAGTTTATGTAATTATAAATAGAATTTTAAAATGATCTATATAGATTTAAAATAGATTAAATAGAGTTTAGTTTGTTTAAAAAATGTTTTAAATAGATTAATTATAGATTAAATTTATTTAAATTATATTAAGTAGATTTTAAAATAGATTAAATAAACTTAAAATAGATTAAATAGATTTAATGTCATGACCCGCAAATCCGTCCCTCTTGATTAACCACTAATCTCCATTGATTAACTCAAAATGAACGGGAATACGAACTATGATGATTTAAGAAGAAGAAAAAGGCAGAAGAAGAAGAAAGATAGAAGAAAAAGAGAAGAAAGAAAGAAGAAGAACAACATCAGAAACAGAACAATATCAGAATCTCACATATCGCAGCGGAACAATATATAATAAATAAACACTAGTCTTTTAAAACAAAGAGCTATATCAGTTTATACATACATCAATCATCAGAGTCAATATACAACAATGGACAATTATATAAACTTGTCCTCATACAGAATACACAGCGTAATAAATAATATCAGATACAAATACTACGTCTCGTCCTCCAGCTTATCTCCAAAGCTCCAGAATATCCTGAATATCCTGATAATCTAACTCTAGACTGCCCGTGTGGAAATTGGTGGGCACCCAGAGTTTAGAAGGGAAACAATAAACTCCGAGTCAGTCATGGTGACTGGTGTGAGATCGTAAAACAGTTATTCTTTAAAACACAACAGGAAAATTTTAAAGTCAATTCGAAATGCTTTTGGAAAATGAAACTACCATAAGACCTCCCGCCACACACACAATGCAAACGCAGAATTGGAGGAGATTTCTTCTTATGATAGTCAAAGATGCTTACTACGCAAAATCAAATCATTTTTGATATTATTATTAGTGCATAGTGTAGAAAACATTTCGAAAGTATAATATAAATCTTAGCCAGCATAGACATTTCGAACTATGCCTACTATAGCTACCATCCAAACAGTGGGGCGCCACCATAAGTGAATGATAGGTTCTACAACTAAAACCGTACAAGTCACGTATTGTTTCTTTGGATTTCCAACAAATGGTCAGGCTAAGGAACTTCCTATCCACGATGGGTACGTCCCTGGAATAGACGACCCGAGAACCTAACCGGATCTCTGCCAACACAAGGCCGGGTTACCTCTGCAAAAATAGGTAACTACTGACACGCGTATGCCATCCCCCGATCGTAACCGATCTTCCCGAGGATCCCCGATTTCCAACAAACCACATAGATAATAATGCAGCAACCACATAGGTTAAGTATCTGGGCTCCATACCATGATACCACCTCTATCCAGAAGGAATGACATACACTAAGGGGCGCTACTCCCTAGAACCTTGCCGCATCCTTCCTGTTTCGACCATTTCCGGGGTGTGAGGCTCGACGAAGTCTCGTCCACAAAGCTACGCTTTGTTCACAAAGCCATGCTTTGGGTTAAACAAATGATCAACCTATGATCACAAAGATATAAGATCAAACAAATGATCATATCACAAATGATCAAACACTGATCATTTCACAGCAACACTCAGTATGCCACGTTACCAAATTGGGATATATCGCTAATAAATTTCAACTACATAACCTCTGAGCTCGTACGTCTCAGAGAAGGGTGTTAAGCTAAGAGAATAAATTCTCCGCCACCAACAGAAATGTATTTGAAAGAAATCAGCTTTATATCTCAAATTGTAACGTCAGACACACAATCCATACAAGTCTGTTCCAGGATCGAACAGAACCGAAGGCACTTCTCACGAAGCCCTTGCAAATCCGGATAATTTCCAATCACGTCAGGAATTCCCGTCACTAAGGGTGATAAAACCTCTAAATCGGAGATCAGCCGATGTAGAGTAACTCGACGGTAATCCTTCCGTTTTCAAAAATATACGGTCTTCAACACCGGTCTTCGAATGCAATTCATAACGACGTATCACATATTCGGAATGGGTTATACGACCCCATGGTCCTTTCCCGGCTAACCCGAATAGTGAGCGATTATTTAAAAATAAGTGTGGCATTCAAATTCATCCAATTCACAACAAATACCTATCTAAAGGTAATTATTGATAGTCGGTTATTTAACTATCAATAAAGATGCGCAACATCATCAGATTCCAAATAATTTTCCAAATTATTTCATCTTCCAAAATATCTTTATTAGATATAAAATTTCCACACTTAACCGTTTGAAAACAATTTCAAATCAATTTCCACATTTCATTTTATCTTTGAAGATAAAATCTCAAAACAGTTCATTTCATATTGGAAAAGCATTTCCATACTTATTTAAAAATAAGTAATTCACAAATCATTTATTTTCAACATTTGAAAATATTCGATATACTTAAATCAATATTAAGTATATATTCATTCTTTAAGGAAATCGTAAATTTTACATCTATTTGAGTCAAAACGAATGTTGCGTAAAACATCGTTACGACGACTCAAAATCACTAGTATAGGGATTCGAAATTTAGATAGATATATAAATCCCAATACTATATAAAAACATTTCCTTTCGGAAATCATTTACTATAACAACAGTGTTATAGTCCACCATTTCCTTATTCCTCGAAAACGTCTATTTCAACAATAAAAATGTTGAAATCTATGTATTCGATATCATAATACATTTTAAAAACATCTTTAAATGTTTAACTTCATTTCCAATGTCACTTTTCCAAAACTATCCATTTTACTTAACAATATATTCACTGTCCAAAATCGTGAATATAATTCACTAATTTCATTTCGCTATTTTCTACACGTTTTATTTCAATAATAATTTGCTATCCAAAATCACGAATATATCTCCTTTAATAATCTTCTATATTTAATTTATCAAACTCAATCGATTTCGAATTTATAAACACGGTTATAAATTCTATTTCTATTTTAATAACAACCTCGACTTATAAATCTTCTTTTTTTCAACTTCTATATTTTTACTTATCAAAATAAGTGATTTCGGATTTATAAACAACTTTTATAAATTTCAATTCCATTCATAAAAACTTCAATACCAAATCAATTTCAATATTGATTTCTAAATTTATTTTCAACTTTAAAATAAAATTTCCATACTGATTTCTCAAAAATTCATTTCCAAATATTAAATCAATTACAGATTGATTTCTAATTTTATTTATCTCTACTAAAATAAATTCCTTATCTTCCTTCAAATTTTTCAATATCCTGTTTTTAAATGGATTCTTTAAATTGAAGTCATTTTACATTGACTTCCCAAATCATTTCAATTTACCAAGTAAATTTCTAATTGGATTTCCAACTTATCTTCTTTTAATAAATTCCTTTTTAAAGAAAATAAATTTCAATCGTTTCTTTCAATCTATTAAAAATCCAAATTTAAATTAAATTCTTCAATTTATAATCACTGTTTTATGAAATTCATTTATTTAGCAATTTCACTTTATTCTGGAATTTATTCAATAAGATTATAAAAATTTACTTTCTATACTTTAAAAATTCCTTTCTTCAAATTTTATTCAATTTCTAAAATTGATTCACTTAGAAATTTTCTACTTGAATTTCAAAAATTCAATTTCGTTTATCTTTGGAATCCAATGATGTCAAACATCCATTCAGCTAAATTTTAGCTTTTCAAACAATTTCCAGATATCAATTCAATAACATCAACAATCATTCACAGATTATCACATCACAGTAGAAATAAATTCAATCAATGTGAGGGGTCCAGTTGGATCCCTCCAACCTGTTTTCCTGCATCCAAAGATGTTAGCACAATACCAATTCCGCTCCAGTACGGAATTATCGCGGTATATAGGTTTTTTATAAATCCGCTTACTAACAGCGCAATAGGGTCTCATCCGCTATACGAGGCGGGAAATCATCAATCCAATATATACATATGCCAATATGTATATATTGCTATATATAGATATATCCTATAATATCTAATATCACATCAAATAGCAATCAATTCATTAATCAATAAATAACTGAAAATTCCACTTTTCATTTGAGTGAGAAAAATCTCACCTTAGCTTTTTTTTTTATTTTGCCATCCCTTTCCATCCAGTTTTGTTTTCTTCAAAATTTCTACCTTGTATAAACAATTCAAGATTTATTACTATTTAAATTGATTGAACAATTAATTACTGATTTTATTTTCAAAATTAAAACTTGTTCATTTATTTGTTTTTAAACTGATTTCCTTTAATAAATCTGATTGTCTAACCAAGATTTTATTTTTAAACCCAATTTCTTTAAATAAAATATTTTCTAGTTACCAAAATAATTACAAATTTATCTAACAAGTGAAAAATAAGTATGAATAAAATTTATATTTTCTTTTCAAATCTATATGTATGGAAAAAAACTCTGTTTAAAAGCAAGAACATTTTATTAAATTTAAATTAAAAATAGAATTATACCTGCTGCTAAATTCAATATCCAGATCGATCATAGCTACCCCCCATCACCGAGTTCATCGACGACGAATTCGAGCCCAAAAAGTCGTACGACGCGTCACCATCACTCGCGACCTCCACCAGTGCCGACGCACTCGATCACTGCCTCTGCTTCGATCGCCAGTTGCCGCCGTGACCTCAACGCCAGCCCAACGTCGCTGCCGCCTCCCCCTACGCGCACCCATCGCGAGCTGCTCGCTCGAGAGTACTAGCCATCGAAGAATCCCAGAACACTGCCCCGACCACGAACACCAAACCCTAATTCGCCTAACATCGATCGCACGCGCGCTAGGCTCCACATCTTCTGCTCAACCGTGCTACTCGAGCTCCATCGCGACTTACACATTTTTTTTCTTTCGTTTTGATTTGTTTTGAACGAAATTTTGGGTCGCGATTTATTTCGTGGATTGAAAATAAGAGAGGAGGAAGCATCAATTTTTGAACGAAAAGGGGTTTTGTTTTCAAACTGAAGAAAGGAGGGGACTCGCGATTTTTCTTTAAAACACTCGGCCATTGTTTTCTTCTTTGGCAATTAAATTTTGAACTGAAATGTTTCGTGAGATTTGTAATGAACGGGGGAGACAAGGAACGTGATTCAGCAGAGAATAGGTCTGCTTACTCAGGAGTAGGGTGGCAGTGATTTGATTTTACAAAATTTTAAATCAAATTTTCAATTTAATCCTCAACGCATTTGCTTATCGTACGATCTCAAAACAACTCCAAACGCTACGAAATTTGAAACCCGATAATAATACAATATTACGGACCCAATGGAACTGGTTTCGTCGAATTCCGAGACCGTTTGAAAATTGACTATTTTTAAATATCGATACGAACGATAAATTTCAAAACTAAACAAATTGTTTCCAAACTCAATCCTGAAGCTTCTATTATCTTCAATAAAATCAATACAACTTTTACAAGCCTTTGAAATATTTTAAATCGGCTTAAAATTGAAGATTCGAATTTTTATTCAGCATTCAATAGATTAAATTTTAAAGTTTAATCGCAAATTTCAAAGTTATATCGGGGATTCAAATTAAATTATCGTTCAAATATTTAAAATTAATTAAATATTTTCAATTTAATTTGTTCAAAATTCTGGGTCGTTACAGACTTCCCCCCTTAAAAGAATTTCGTCCTCGAAATTACAAGTTAGGAAGAAAGGTCCTTAACTCGTCTACTACTTTTCACAATCTAATAGTTTTCTCAAATTTTCAAAACAAATCTTTCTAATAAAGATTCGTTATCATTCAACTAGCTTTTTAACTTCAATTATGAGTTTTAAACAGCATTGTTTAACTTCTCAATTCAAATTCGAGTTTAAATTCAAATTTTAAACTTTCAAAATTTCTCAAAAATTTTCTAACGCCCTAAATTTCTGAAAAATTTCGCCAGCGTCTCCTTTGCGCGGCTAATACGGCACGACTACAAAACGTCCCTACGGACTCTCAGATTTCAAAAAGAAAAAGAAAAAGCCAAGCAGCTAGACAAGAAATCATCAAAAACTCATATTATAATTCAAATACGTACCTTTTGTCGAGCAATTCAAATTATCTGTGAAATCAAATTCAATTCCCTTTATACCTGTATATCTACTAGCCATAATATCTAGTTATAACATCTAACTATTTTGCAAATTTTATTACAAACTTCTAATATCAACTTCTTATACCATTTCTAGTTTACTATTGAAGTTATATCCATTATCATTCAATTTCACATTTCACATTCATTTGAATTTAATTTACACTTTCAATCTAATTTAGATTCAGTTTACTTCTGAATATTGAATTTTCTTTAGTTCACTTCATTTGCAATTGATTCCATTCAATTTATTCATTCATTAATTCATTTACATTAGACTGATTCAACATTCAATTAGTTCAATAGCTTAATTCATTTATCAATCCAATTCAGATTCTCAATTTAATTTAGCTTTACCAAGGTCAATTTCATCACTTAATCAAAATCACATTTTATTTCGCTTAATAAAATTGTTTAACCACTTTTTAACAATTCGTTTCACTTCTATTTTTTTCTCATTTTATAAGTTATATAACTTATATTCAAAAATTACCACTTGGATTTTTATTGATTCACTTATACTTACTTTAATTCAACTTAAAATTTCTTAAGTTAAATTTATTCAATCAAAATTCAATTTGTATAGGTTATCAACTTACAATATTTCATAAATATCTTTATATAGCATTCCAGAGTTTACCAACATTTCAAAGCCATTTTGAAAACAATTCAAATCATTCTTTGAATTTCCAAAACCAAACCCAAATTTTCAAACAACTTCCATTTAAAACAATTTGGCAGCAATTCCTCTTTTGGAAACCCGAAAATGAACACCGGTGATGCTGCAGTCATTACCGAAGTTATTTTCCAGCGACCGAAAAGAGTTTAGAGCTTTTCATTTCCTCAAAATACTTTTCAAAACCTTCGAAATCCATTTTCAAATCTAAAATGATTTAAACTTCCAAATCTCCAAAATTTTCAAATTCTTTTCAAAACATTTCCAAAAACTTCTCTGGAATTCCGTTTTAAATTACAATTCACATTTATAATTTACATTCTTTAAATTCATTTGTATGTGAATTTATTTCTTAACTTTGGAGTTAAAATTCCAATTTCTCATTTAATTTCAATGATAATAGTTTAATATTATCACTTCTAGCAACCATGCAACCATATACTATGATAATTCATAGAAAACCATTTCTTTTCTATACAAAAATAGGTTTGGGTAAAATTATTTCATTTACCCTATTTAAAACAATACTGTGTCGGTTTATCTTGTTTAGAGTTTAGAAACTCCTATCGATTCCAGTTAGCTAGACTGCACCGACCAGAATCCATAAACAATCAACCGATAAGTCAACACAATACAAAACAAATTTTATATTCAATAACAAATACGCACTCATATTTATTATTACACTCAACTCATTCTAGAGTACTGCTGACTCTATCTCTAATGAGTAACACCCAACAGAGCAGGGTTGTCGCTTAACCATATGCTCTGATACCAAATGTCATGACCCGCAAATCCGTCCCTCTTGATTAACCACTAATCTCCATTGATTAACTCAAAATGAACGGGAATACGAACTATGATGGTTTAAGAAGAAGAAAAAGGCAGAAGAAGAAGAAAGATAGAAGAAAAAGAGAAGAAAGAAAGAAGAAGAACAACATCAGAAACAGAACAATATCAGAATCTCACATATCGCAGCGGAACAATATATAATAAATAAACACTAGTCTTTTAAAACAAAGAGCTATATCAGTTTATACATACATCAATCATCAGAGTCAATATACAACAATGGACAGTTATATAAACTTGTCCTCATACAGAATACACAGCGTAATAAATAATATCAGATACAAATACTACATCTCGTCCTCCAGCTTATCTCCAAAGCTCCAGAATATCCTGAATATCCTGATAATCTAACTCTAGACTGCCCGTGTGGAAATTGGTGGGCACCCAGAGTTTAGAAGGGAAACAATAAACTCCGAGTCAGTCATGGTGACTGGTGTGAGATCGTAAAACAGTTATTCTTTAAAACACAACAGGAAAATTTTAAAGTCAATTCGAAATGCTTTTGGAAAATGAAACTACCATAAGACCTCCCGCCACACACACAATGCAAACGCAGAATTGGAGGAGATTTCTTCTTATGATAGTCAAAGATGCTTACTACGCAAAATCAAATCATTTTTGATATTATTATTAGTGCATAGTGTAGAAAACATTTCGAAAGTATAATATAAATCTTAGCCAGCATAGACATTTCGAACTATGCCTACTATAGCTACCATCCAAACAGTGGGGCGCCACCATAAGTGAATGATAGGTTCTACAACTAAAACCGTACAAGTCACGTATTGTTTCTTTGGATTTCCAACAAATGGTCAGGCTAAGGAACTTCCTATCCACGATGGGTACGTCCCTGGAATAGACGACCCGAGAACCTAACCGGATCTCTGCCAACACAAGGCCGGGTTACCTCTGCAAAAATAGGTAACTACTGACACGCGTATGCCATCCCCCGATCGTAACCGATCTTCCCGAGGATCCCCGATTTCCAACAAACCACATAGATAATAATGCAGCAACCACATAGGTTAAGTATCTGGGCTCCATACCATGATACCACCTCTATCCAGAAGGAATGACATACACTAAGGGGCGCTACTCCCTAGAACCTTGCCGCATCCTTCCTGTTTCGACCATTTCCGGGGTGTGAGGCTCGACGAAGTCTCGTCCACAAAGCTACGCTTTGTTCACAAAGCCATGCTTCGGGTCAAACAAATGATCAACCTATGATCACAAAGATATAAGATCAAACAAATGATCATATCACAAATGATCAAACACTGATCATTTCACAGCAACACTCAGTATGCCACGTTACCAAATTGGGATATATCGCTGATAAATTTCAACTACATAACCTCTGAGCTCGTACGTCTCAGAGAAGGGTGTTAAGCTAAGAGAATAAATTCTCCGCCACCAACAGAAATGTATTTGAAAGAAATCAGCTTTATATCTCAAATTGTAACGTCAGACACACAATCCATACAAGTCTGTTCCGGGATCGAACAGAACCGAAGGCACTTCTCACGAAGCCCTTGCAAATCCGGATAATTTCCAATCACGTCAGGACTTCCCGTCACTAAGGGTGATAAAACCTCTAAATCGGAGATCAGCCGATGTAGAGTAACTCGACGGTAATCCTTCCGTTTTCAAAAATATCCGGTCTTCAACACCGGTCTTCGAATGCAATTCATAACGACGTATCACATATTCGGAATGGGTTATACGACCCCATGGTCCTTTCCCGGCTAACCCGAATAGTGAGCGATTATTTAAAAATAAGTGTGGCATTCAAATTCATCCAATTCACAACAAATACCTATCTAAAGGTAATTATTGATAGTCGGTTATTTAACTATCAATAAAGATGCGCAACATCATCAGATTCCAAATAATTTTCCAAATTATTTCATCTTCCAAAATATCTTTATTAGATATAAAATTTCCACACTTAACCGTTTGAAAACAATTTCAAATCAATTTCCACATTTCATTTTATCTTTGAAGATAAAATCTCAAAACAGTTCATTTCATATTGGAAAAGCATTTCCATACTTATTTAAAAATAAGTAATTCACAAATCATTTATTTTCAACATTTGAAAATATTCGATATACTTAAATCAATATTAAGTATATATTCATTCTTTAAGGAAATCATAAATTTTACATCTATTTGAGTCAAACCGAATGTTGCGTAAAACATCGTTACGACGACTCAAAATCACTAGTATAGGGATTCAAAATTTAGATAGATATATAAATCCCAATACTATATAAAAACATTTCCTTTCGGAAATCATTTACTATAACAACAGTGTTATAGTCCACCATTTCCTTATTCCTCGAAAACGTCTATTTCAACAATAAAAATGTTGAAATCTATGTATTCGATATCATAATACATTTTAAAAACATCTTTAAATGTTTAACTTCATTTCCAATGTCACTTTTCCAAAACTATCCATTTTACTTAACAATATATTCACTGTCCAAAATCGTGAATATAATTCACTAATTTCATTTCGCTATTTTCTACACGTTTTATTTCAATAATAATTCGCTATCCAAAATCGCGAATATATCTCCTTTAATAATCTTCTATATTTAATTTATCAAACTCAATCGATTTCGAATTTATAAACACGGTTATAAATTCTATTTCTATTTTAATAACAACCTCGACTTATAAATCTTATTTTTTTCAACTTCTATATTTTTACTTATCAAAATAAGTGATTTCGGATTTATAAACAACTTTTATAAATTTCAATTCCATTCATAAAAACTTCAATACCAAATCAATTTCAATATTGATTTCTAAATTTATTTTCAACTTTAAAATAAAATTTCCATACTGATTTCTCAAAAATTCATTTCCAAATATTAAATCAATTACAGATTGATTTCTAATTTTATTTATCTCTACTAAAATAAATTCCTTATCTTCCTTCAAATTTTTCAATATCCTGTTTTTAAATGGATTCTTTAAATTGAAGTCATTTTACATTGACTTCCCAAATCATTTCAATTTACCAAGTAAATTTCTAATCGGATTTCCAACTTATCTTCTTTTAATAAATTCCTTTTTAAGAAAATAAATTTCAATCGTTTCTTTCAATCTATTAAAAATCCAAATTTAAATTAAATTCTTCAATTTATAATCACTGTTTTATGAAATTCATTTATTTAGCAATTTCACTTTATTCTGGAATTTATTCAATAAGATTATAAAAATTTACTTTCTATACTTCAAAAATTCCTTTCTTCAAATTTTATTCAATTTCTAAAATTGATTCACTTAGAAATTTTCTACTTGAATTTCAAAAATTCAATTTCGTTTATCTTTGGAATCCAATGATGTCAAACATCCATTCAGCTAAATTTTAGCTTTTCAAACAATTTCCAAATATCAATTCAATAACATCAACAATCATTCACAGATTATCACATCACAGTAGAAATAAATTCAATCAATGTGAGGGGTCCAGTTGGATCCCTCCAACCTGTTTTCCTGCATCCAAAGATGTTAGCACAATACCAATTCCGCTCCAGTACGGAATTATCGCGGTATATAGGTTTTTTATAAATCCGCTTACTAACGGCGCAATAGGGTCTCATCCGCTATACGAGGCGGGAAATCATCAATCCAATATATACATATGCCAATATGTATATATTGCTATATATAGATATATCCTATAATATCTAATATCACATCAAATAGCAATCAATTCATCAATCAATAAATAACTGAAAATTCCACTTTTCATTTGAGTGAGAAAAATCTCACCTTAGCTTTTTTTTTATTTTGCCATCCCTTTCCATCCAGTTTTGTTTTCTTCAAAATTTCTACCTTGTATAAACAATTCAAGATTTATTACTATTTAAATTGATTGAACAATTAATTACTGATTTTATTTTCAAAATTAAAACTTGTTCATTTATTTGTTTTTAAACTGATTTCCTTTAATAAATCTGATTGTCTAACCAAGATTTTATTTTTAAACCCAATTTCTTTAAATAAAATATTTTCTAGTTACCAAAATAATTACAAATTTATCTAACAAGTGAAAAATAAGTATGAATAAAATTTATATTTTCTTTTCAAATCTATATGTATGGAAAAAAAACTCTGTTTAAAAGCAAGAACATTTTATTAAATTTAAATTAAAAATAGAATTATACCTGTTGCTAAATTCAATATCCAGATCGATCATAGCTACCCCCCCATCACCGAGTTCATCGACGACGAATTCGAGCCCAAAAAGTCGTACGACGCGTCACCATCACTCGCGACCTCCACCAGTGCCGACGCACTCGATCACTGCCTCTGCTTCGATCGCCAGCTGCCGCCGTGACCTCAACGCCAGCCCAACGTCGCTGCCGCCTCCCCCTACGCGCACCCATCGCGAGCTGCTCGCTCGAGAGTACTAGCCATCGAAGAATCCCAGAACACTGCCCCGACCACGAACACCAAACCCTAATTCGCCTAACATCGATCGCACGCGCGCCAGGCTCCACATCTTCTGCTCAACCGTGCTACTCGAGCTCCATCGCGACTTACACATTTTTTTTCTTTCGTTTTGATTTGTTTTGAACGAAATTTTGGGTCGCGATTTATTTCGTGGATTGAAAATAAGAGAGGAGGAAGCATCAATTTTTGAACGAAAAGGGGTTTTGTTTTCAAACTGAAGAAAGGAGGGGACTCGCGATTTTTCTTTAAAACACTCGGCCATTGTTTTCTTCTTTGGCAATTAAATTTTGAACTGAAATGTTTCGTGAGATTTGTAATGAACGAGGGAGACAAGGAACGTGATTCAGCAGAGAATAGGTCTGCTTACTCAGGAGTAGGGTGGCAGTGATTTGATTTTACAAAATTTTAAATCAAATTTTCAATTTAATCCTCAACGCATTTGCTTATCGTACGATCTCAAAACAACTCCAAACGCTACGAAATTTGAAACCCGATAATAATACAATATTACGGACCCAATGGAACTGGTTTCATCGAATTCCGAGACCGTTTGAAAATTGACTATTTTTAAATATCGATACGAACGATAAATTTCAAAACTAAACAAATTGTTTCCAAACTCAATCCTGAAGCTTCTATTATCTTCAATAAAATCAATACAACTTTTACAAGCCTTTGAAATATTTTAAATCGGCTTAAAATTGAAGATTCGAATTTTTATTCAGCATTCAATAGATTAAATTTTAAAGTTTAATCGCAAATTTCAAAGTTATATCGGGGATTCAAATTAAATTATCGTTCAAATATTTAAAATTAATTAAATATTTTCAATTTAATTTGTTCAAAATTCTGGGTCGTTACATTTAAATTATATTAAATAGATTTAAAATAGATTAAATAAATTTAATTAGTTTTAAAATAGGAAAAAATAGATTAATATAAATAACAATAGTTTAAATTGGTTAAAATAGTTAATTTAAATAAAATAGTTTAAAGTAGTTAAAATAGATTTCAAAGTTATATCCAACATTTCAATAACTCAATTCCGATAATTCATTTATTTTTTGCACTTTAATTTTGAAATTCCAAATTTAAATTCTTTGAACAAATCATTAAATCAATTCCAATTTCAGCCTTTACGTTTGGATTATCAAAAATAATTCAGTTTATATAAATCACTTTCTATTTCAAAATACCAGTTAATTGAATTCAACATTCCAAAGATTCAAAAATCATTTAATTTAAACAATCCGGTGTCCGTATATAATTTTCTACCCTAGGGTCAAGTGATACGGATATTTATCTTTTCAATCCGCATTTTAAAATTTTATGGTTATATATCATTTCAAACCGCAATCCTGAATTAAATAAAAATCCATAAAATCGCTCGGGTCTATCATTTCAACCCATAACGATTTTTCCCTAATATACAGATCGTTCGGGTATGTATCATCTCAACCCATAGGGAACTTGCAGTTATAACAATATAAGACACAATATCCAGTCATCCAATATCAACAATCAACATTCATCACAATCATCATCCAAATCAATCAATAAACATCTATAGATAACTGATAATCAATAACAGGTATTAAAATGACAATTTAAATTCAATATTAAATTTAACGATAATTCAATGCAAATAAAGTATATTTTTACTAGAATAACAATTTAAACATACCAATCATCAATCAATTGATTTCAAATCACATCATAAATTTTATTTAACTAACATAAGAAAATCTAGTAGTTGTGAGTGGGTCAAAACATCCACCTTCGATTTTAAATCAAATTAAAATCCAATTTAGGGCCCAAATTCAAATAATCTCAGAATTCGTCCAAACTAACGTCAAAATGTCCGAAATTTCAATACGATACCTACGAAACAAAACACGTGTGAAACAAACCTCGTATGTAAAAGTTACACGCATTAGAAGATTGAAACCTTAAGTTAAAATAAAATAAAATAAAAAAGCGAACCAGTCAAACGAAGCCACGTCATCGTCACCTCTATCAAACCCTAGGCCACAACCCAGTTTGCACCCGACCGCCAATTCACGATCCAAAACGCCGACCATCCTCGCGCCTACGCCCAAATCAATGGCTACCACCGAGCTTGCCTGGCCGAGCCGCACCCTATTCGCGGCACTCTCGACCGCCGCCTCCCCCAGAATGCCCACGCCGCCGCCTTGTATTCGAACCCTAATCAAAAAATTTCCGATGATCTAGCCGTCGATGTCACCCATGAACCACACAGATGAACCACACGAGACATTCTCCACCCACCCATACCACCCAATCGACGATCCGTGCAAGTTGATCGCGACACAACGAACGTCCGAGATTTAATCACCCAATTCCGGCCACACAATAATCCAAATAAAAAACTAACAACAGATTTGACTTGCGCTAGTCGAGAGCTTCAAATCGATATATAATTCGATATATATTGAGGAGTTTAAATTTTTGATTTGATTTCGAAATTGAATTTGAGGGTTTGGAAATTGGAGTTTGTTTCTGCCATTGGAAAGGAGAAGCCACAGAGAATTGTACATACGGAAATAAGAAATAGAAAGACTTCTAGGGTTTATAACAGGTTATTTATAGCAGATCAGAAATAAAAATGAATGTACAAGATTGATTTGAAAGTTGAACGATAAACGACCCGAAAAGCCCGTTTCTTTCCCGAAACGAAAGTGGGTCATCCCATATATCAAAACAGATGTTTTTGATAATTTTAAACTCAATGGAATAGGTTTCAAGTTCTAATTCCATTGTATGAAGAAGTTAGCTTAAAATTGGTTTATTTCAAATTGATTTCAATTGAATTTAATTAAATTAATTTCTACGCATTTCGAGTCCGTACGATCAAACGACAAGTCCGATCATTACGAAACTTGAAATCCTACGATAATTCACTATTATGGATCCGATGAAACTAGTTTCGTCGAAATCCGATATAGTTGCCAAAATGACTATTTTCACGTTAATTAAATAAATCAATAATTAATAAATTAAATCACTTTTTCATTCAAATTTGATAGTTAACAAATTTCATCACTTTTAATCACTTAGACATTGACAATGACTTAATACAAGTTTATAATAACAATTCAGTGTTGGTTATTACACTAACTGCAGTGTTCAATTTCCACTGTAATTAAATCCAATTAATTAAAGTTTAATCCCAATAAATCGATTTAATTTGATTTCAACCTTTATCTTTAATCAAATATAAATCTAATAACATAGTTAACATTTGTTTTATATTTCATTACAATAATATTCTTCAATTTCCATTCTTTATTTGTATTAACTACAATATTCCAATTATACTGAAATTTTGTCGATTTTTCACATTAATTGTAATTTAAAATCCCAATTAATTTATTTATCTTGGTTTCATTCTTTTATTAAATCAATTATTACCTTATGAATAAAATTAACATTTCCATTCATTTTATTACATTCACAATTTGCAGTTATTGTCTTAACTCACTTTATGTAACATTTAATTTACATTTAATTGCAATTGATTAAATACATTGGTAACAAACAACAATTGTCACCGTTACTACATTTAATAACATTTGTAAGTTTATTATTTACAAACAGTTGTTATAACTACTACTACTCCACTACTATTATCAATTACAATTAATTACACCTTATTTCATTAATTAATCAACAATTGAATTATCAATTGCTCTTTTTAATCCAGTTATACATTAATACATGCATTACAATAATTCATTTACAACCTACATCAATTTTAACTTTTTAATCCTTTTAATTGATTGTAATTACATTTAAAGCAGTTGTCAATTACCTTAAATTAATATTATTTCACTTTATTTCGGTTATATATATATATTTTATTAATTCCTAAATTTTATTTCTTCCAACATTAAATTACAAAACTTTATTAAATTAACAATTTTTTTAATTATCGAAAATTTACGGGTCGTTACACTCTCCCCCACTCAAAACATTTCGTCCTCGAAACAGAAAAAGAAGGGAAAAGAGGAATTAAGTAATTAATATATCTTATTCAAAATATTACATTTATAAACAATTAATTTACAAAATTAAATAATTCAAACAAAATATTTCAATTTAAAATAACTAAATCCTTTTATACTCAAGTTAATAAAAGTTTGGAAAACCTTTCACAAAATTTTTTACGTCCAAAATTTATAGAAAATTTCGGTAGAGTCTCCTTGATACGGAGAGGTCTGGGAGAAATAATAATATCAATAATAACAAAATATATCATATTTTTCAAAATAAAATATCCTAAACCATGGGAAAATAATATAATATAGCTATAAAACCGTAATCCGAGAACGTACCTATTTGTCGGGAAAATAACGCTTATTTTTTGAAAGTAAAAGCAGTAGCAATTGCTTCCATAAACCTGTATTTCACTTATATAATCCAAATGAGTTAGTAATTATATAAAAGAGAAATTTTTAAGTTGTCTCAATAATTAACAAAAAAAAACATCACAACATAACAATAATCATTTGCAAACAAACAATACAAACATCATTTCAACCAAGAAACAATCATCCATCCATTTCAACCAAAACAAATGGTTTGTTCGGGTTCAGAACTTCTAATCATATAAAAATGATAAATAAACTACTAAGTAAACCATACACTCAGCAGTCGTAGATAAGACTCAATAGATTATTTATACATCTCTATACAAAATAGCAGTATCCTTTCCCAACCAATCCATAAGCCTAACAAACAAAGAATTCAACACATTTTTAAATTTACTCTATTTATCTCTTTCACATCATTTATTGTTCATTTATTTTTCATACAATGACTTTCTTTAATTCACATTCATTACTTATAAAATTTTAATTTTCATTCATTCATGTAAGGCTTATTTCATTAATTTACATTCTTTACTTACATAAGTTATATCTATTTCAATTATTTGGATCATAATGAAGTCATTATTGGAGTATAGTATACATTTTATTTCAGTCTACTTCAAATTTACAATCTAGTTTGATTTTTTTTCCATCTTTTACCTTTCTTGTCTCATTCGTATAATGCTTATTTTCATTAATTTACTTTCATTATTACTTACAAAAGTTCATTTCTCCTTTATTCATACAATGTCATTTTCTTTTATTTTACTACTTTACATTCATTGCTTCAATAAGTTATTTTTATTTTAATTATTGGTTTATAAATTATTAGGCGAGCTTCTTTACAATTCAATTCATCATTTATAGATTATTTTTTCACATTCATTCTTCCATATATAATATTGAACATTAACTCCATTTCTAAATCATTTCAGTGGTTTCTGAAGTTATAACCATTCAATTAATATAGTATTCATTTTGGTTATAAATGGCTTCAATCATTAATTCAAGTTTATAATTATTTACTTAAAGTGTTCACCTTTACTATTCAATCTGATTTTAGGTAGCTTAAAATGTCAACTTAAGTTATAATCATTTTTCTTACATTTAAAATAAAGGATCGACAACGTTGCGACAACTTTTAATCAATAAAACGTTGATTTTCGACAAAATTTTTACGGTCACATTTTGACATTTTAGTTAAACTATTTATTTATGTAAACCAAATTTAAAAATAAATTTTTATATTGCTATTTAAAATTATAAACACTCATAAATTAATTAAAAAAATTTATTTAACCATTGAAACTTACTTTTCTAAAATTAGTATTTTGTCACTTTTGTCGATATAGGCAAATGTTACTATTTTTGTGTATACTTCTCTTTCCAAATCCTATCTATTATTTTTTGAATCATATAACATTACATATTTTATATTTAAAATCACTATAAATAGTATATTTTAAAGTGGTCAAATTTTGGGTTGTAACATATATAATAGTATATATATTAGTAGTTGGAGTGATATTCCCGCACATTATAGCGGATGAAACCCTATGCGCCCCGCATAATAGCGAATGACCCTATATACCGCGATATCCGCCTCAAAGTGGGATTTGTATTTTTATGCTGTATTAACATCTGTGGATGCAGGGAAACAGGTTGTGTAACGACCCACTATTTTGGACCATTCAAATCGACAATAATCCACACATGTCAGACTTGAATAATGCAAAATAACAGATTTTAATAAAATATAGAGCAAATAAAATCATTCACAGAATCACAGACACAGAAATATCAGAATAACTCGCAGCGGAAAATAAAATAAATTATGGTTCATGAAGCCACTACAATACAGAGTCTCAAAAGCAGATACAAAATACATAGTCTGAAAACAAATACAGTAGAAATCCCAAATACATAAGTCTCCAATAGAAAGATGACAAAGAAATACTGAACGGAAATAAATAGCAACTAGATAAGCAGAATCTCTAGAGATATCTAGCTCCACGAAGGTGAGATCCAAAGCTGATACTCAGGCTGACCCGAGCGTAAATAAAACACAAACACTCGAGTCAGGACATACATACTTATACAATGTAAACCAACTCAAGTGAACTGTAGTAAAGGTACAAGTAACTTAAAGAATGCTTGGGATCGCCCATTCTTTAAGGATCTGTTAAACTATCTACTATGTAGTAATATTCGTTATTATAATAACGTCTAATAATAAAATAAACATACTTTTAAATAGCATTAAGGCTTTACATTTTCCACCTTAACACGTAATAGTCCCAGTAGTCTATCCAGTATTAGCATACTCCCAAAATGGGGGCTACCCTCGATACTCCACAGGCTACGGGAGAAATCACAACTCGTAGTAAAGCTCGCTATGGTAAGTGACATGGCACAACTAGGCAATGTCAGGGTAGATATACCAATTACGCATCTGGGCTGGTGGAAACGCATAGCAGCCACTCCCGCCCACCTCGAACCACACTCCCAAATCAAGGGGTGCACCCAATCAATCACAAAGTAATAGAATAGTATCGAATAAGTGTGTCTGATCAGAGGTGCTACCTCATTGGCCCGTCGATCGCTCCTGTTTTAGCCACTTTATGCCAACTCACGGGAGTTGGATCCACGCATATACCTTTAGGATCGTCGCCACCATCCTACTTCATTCTAGAAACTCCACCGCGTACACAGTTGTTAAAGTGGTTTTCGGTATTAACAGAGAGTATGTCCATATCCGATCCCGGTCTCTTTAACAACCAATCGTTATTATAACCCGTGGTTATAAATTTTAAAATAGTTGATATTTCAAATCAAAATACTTCATTTAAACCATTTAAAATTAAAGTCATTATTCCTTTAAATCAAATATTCAATTCCCAAAAATTTAGCCTTTTCTAAGTTTATTTATTCACTTAATTACTTTAAAATATTCAAATTTCAGCTTTCACAGCATTTAGAAGATGTTGTGGTAAGTTACATTTGAAAACAATTCAATTCAGCAAAGATAGCATTTATAAACTGCTGTAATAGTTCCATTTTAGTCAAAAAATAGTTCAATTCAGAAAAAACAGCATTTACAAAACTGCTGTAATAGTTCAGGGTCAATTTAAAGATTTTAGTTCAATTCAGCAAAGAAGCGTCTAAAATCTGCTGCAGTAGTTCAATTATATTCAAAAATCATTTTCAGCCAACTGCAGCACTTAACAAGTGCTAGCATAGCTCTTTCATTAGTTTCAGTTTCAAGTTTAGTTCATGCCACTACAGCACTTACAAAGTGCTGTCATAGCCTTAGTTAATTTTTAGCCTTTAAGTTCATTTCTGCAACTAGCACTTACAAAGTGCTGTAGATTCTACTTAGTTCCGATTTTAGTTCATTTCCAGAAACGATAGCATTTCTGAAGTGCTACTAAATGAATTTCAAGATTTTAAATAGAATTCCAACCATAAATAAACACCAATTTAAATTAATTTAACTTATAAAAATCACATTTTTCCACATCAAAAATAGTCATTTAAATGCTTTTTAACTTATGATTTTTATAAAGTGAATTTTTTTACAATAAAATCCAATTTTCCAAAAATTAAATTCAAGTGTACCATTTTCTTTTTCTTTTTATTTTTAACAACTTATCTTAACACTTAAATTTAAATTTTCATTTTCATAAATAAAACTTAATTTCCATTTTTCTTTTATTAACTTAAACTTTCATTTAAATTCAAATCCCAAATTTCCAAATTAAGTTATGTTTTAAAATCTCCATTTTCCCATTCATTTATTTACTTTTTAATACATAGAAAAAATCATCATTTCTTTATTAAATCATTTTAAATTCAATTTTAAATCAAATTATCATATTTTTACATTTAAAAAATACTTAAAAATTTCTAGAAATTTTATAAAATAACCACGGGTCTGTATAATATTTTCTAGCCTAAGTCAAGTGATACGGATAATATATCATATCAATCCATAATTTACAAAAAAATCCGATTTTTATCATTTCAAACCCGCAATCCCAAGTAAATAAAATAAATAAAAATCGCTCAGGCTTATCATTTCAGCCCATAATAATTTTTCCCTATTCTAAAGTCCGTTCGGGTATGTATCATTTCAACCCATAGTGATTCTATTCTACAGGGAACTTGCAATGTGATAAACAGAAATAAATAAATAGTATAATAAAATATAACATAGCAGATGATGTGACAAGTTTATAACAGGGTTTAACATCATATAATTTACATCATAGGCAGGTATAACTTGATATAATAGTTTATACACATTCACTTGTTGACACTTCACAAATATATAAGTATAAATGTCATGTGTGAATACTCACATTTCTACGCTGGAGTTTGCAAATAAAACACACAAATGAAAATCCCGAAAGCACGATAGCACGACTAGATTTGGATGGAGAGAGAGCCAAGATGTTAATCTTGTATTCACAAAATAAACAGCAAAATATAAATATAAATACAATACAAAAGATTATATTGAAACAAATTGAAATAGAAATAGACAAGAGGCATAACCAATCTTTTAAAAAAATTGCCTGACTACAACTCAACATTTGCTCGACCATAACACTATATAGGTTCGGCCACAACATGATTTTAGGTTGAAATGGATCAGGTATGGACTCATATAGGCACGGATAACAAAGGAATGGGAAGGGGTTTGGAGTTACAAATGGAGGAAGGTCAAAAGGCAAGGCTAAATTGTGGAGTTTGGTTGCATCTAGGCTTCGCCAAAGGTCATGTTTAGCTCGACCAGGTCAGGTACAGGTCTGGACAAGATGGTCTGGGGTCAAATCAAATAGGTGGTGGTGGTTCATGGTGGTGGCCGTGGTCAAAAATGAAGGTGGAGATGAAGATAGGCTCGGCTATGAAGTATTTTGGAGTTTAACATTGTTTTTGTGGTGTGTTCTTCAACCTAGTGCTCACGGCCTAAACTGGTCAGAGGAGTAGGAGGGGTTGTTGCCGTGGATCATGGGGAGGAGGTGGAGGTGTTGGTCGGTGGAGATGATGGAGTTATTGCCGAACAACTTATGGAGGAAGTCAAGGCAAAAATCAAGCAAAACAATGGAAAAGAAAAAGCAAAAAGTAGAAAAAGGAGGAGAAGCCATTACCAAAATTTCAGAAATGTTTGATGGCCGAAAATTTGATGAATGAGAAAGTTTTCTCACGTGAAAAACAATAAAAGTGTACGGCTAAAACAAAAGAAATGAAAGGTCAAGCAATCGATGAGGCAAGCAAAAAGTCACAAGTTAAAAGCCTTTTTGTCTCTTTGAATTTCCATTCTTTTTTATTCAAAATAAAGAAATAAAAATCAGTAAATAAAAATAAAAATAAAAGACAAACAAAAAATAAAGTGGAAATGATAATAAATAATTATTCATAGGAAAAATAAAAAGAAATTAAAAGTAAATAAAGAAAATAGCTTATTATATTGAAACTAGATTAAGAATTGCAAACAAAAATACAATTAACTTTGGAAAATTATAACTGCACTTTTAAAAATTATAACTATACTTCTAAACTGTTTTAAATATAGAAATATTGAAATAAATTTATTTTAAAATGATTTAAAATATTCACAAAAATATTGGGTTGTTACACTCTCCCCCACTCAAATCTTTTCGTCCTCGAAAAGAACAAAACAAAGAAAAATAGATAGAAAAGCAAATAGTACCTAAAACGAACAATTCCGGATTCGAAGCATGAATACTCTCCTCCGTCTCCCAGGTACAGTCTCGATCATCAGTACTCCATTGTACTTTGAATAGACTAACAGATTTCCTTCTTAGCTGCTTCGTACCTCTGTCGGCAATACGAAGTGGCTTCCTCTCGACAGTCAGATTAGGCTCAATATCCAAACTATCGAGAGCAGAAGGCTGAACAATAAGAGATGGATCATGCAGATAGCGACGAAGATGAGAAACGTGGAATACATTATGCACTCCAGAGAACTTCATGGGCAAATCCAGACGATAAGCCAAAGAACCAACTCTTTCCATAATGCGGAAAGGACCAATGAACCTAGGAGAAAGCTTCCCTCTAGGACCAAAGCGAATAACATTCCTTAAGGGAGAGACCTTAAGGAAAACCAAATCACCAACAACAAACTCCAAACTCTGCCTACGCCTATCAGCATACTTCTTCTGCCTATCCTGAGAAATCCTCATCTTCCTCCTATTCTCCTCAACTCTCTCTGAAGCTTCTAAAATCATTTCCGGACCAAGAACCAAACGATTACCGGATTCAATCCAACAAGATGGAGATCTACAAGGTCGTCCGTAAAGAGCAGCAAATGGAGACGTTTTAATACTGGCCTGAATTCAAAGATAGAATTGAGATAGATAAAGGATTATGATAAGATTAGATCAGAAGATAGAAATTATACCTGATAACTATTGTTATAGGTGAATTCGACAAGATGGAGATGATATTCCCAAGATCCTCCATAATCAAGCACACAAGCACGAAGAAGATCTTCTAAAATCTGATTCACCGTTTCCGTTTGACCGGCAGTCTGTGGATGGTAAGCAGTGCACAGATTCAGACGGGTACCCAAAGAATCCTGAAAAGCTTTCCAAAACTGATTAGTAAAGATAGGATCACGATCACAAACAATACTGAGAGGAACACCATGGAGACGAACAATCTCCCTCATGTAGATCTCAGAAAACTAGAAGTAGAACGGGTAGATTTGACCGGAATGAAATGAGCTGATTTGGTCAATCTATCCACAATAACCTAGATACTCTCATTACCTTTCCTAGTCCTCGGTAATCCATCAATTAAATCCATAGAAACCTGTTCCCACTTCCAATTGGGAATCTCAAGAGGCTGCAACAAACCAGGGGTCTTCTGATGATCTGCCTTGACTTGTTGACAAGTCGCACACCTACTAACAAAAATAGAGATATCACGCCTCATACCTCTCCACCAATACAACTTCTTCATATCCTGTTACATCTTGGTCACTCCCGGATGAATAGAAAGTCTGGACTGATGATTTTCCCGAAGTAACTCCTGTCTCAATCCATCAACATTCGAGACACAAATCCTGTTATTAATCCTCAACACACCTCTATCATCGATCTGAGCTCCTCTGCCATCAAGACTAATACCTCCAACCCTGCTACGATCATTCTCCTTAATAAGCCTAAGCATCCGATCATCATCCTGCTTAGCCATGATACGATCCATAAGAGGAGAAGAAACAACAAGCTGACACAACATAGCCTTCTTCCGACTCAAAGCATCTGCCACAACATTAGCTTTCCCAGGGGTATAGTTGATGTCGAGGTCATAAGAAGCAAGAAACTCTAACCACCTAACTTGTCTCTGGTTCAAATCCTTCTGAGTGAAAATATATCTCAAAGACAGGTGATCTTTGAAAAGCTCAAACTTAGTACCCAAAAGATGATGCCTCCAAAGCTTCAAAGCAAAAACAACAGCAAGCAACTCCAAATCATGAGCAGCATAATTGGCTTCATGGGTCTTCAATTGATGACTAGCATAAGCAATCACCTTACCATCCTACATCAGAACAGCTCCCAAACCTTCACGACAAGTATCAGTGTATACCGTTAATCCCTCATTTCCATTTGGAATGGTAAGAACTGGTGCGGAAGTAAGCTTGTGCTTTAACTCACTGAATGCGGCCTTACACTCATCACTCCAAATAAACTTGGCATTCTTTCGAGTCAAAGCGGTGAGAGGTGCAGCAATCCGAGCAAAATTCTCAATGAATCTCCGATAATAACCTACAAGGCCCAGAAAACTATGGATATTTGTAGGAGTCTTAGGAGTTTCCCAATCCTGAACAGAATAAGGATAAATAAGGACAACTGGAAAGATGGAATAAATTGAAGGAAACAAGGAAAGAGAAGGGAAGAAAGACTTACATTGATCGAAGCGATCTTGACTGGATCAACAGAAACTCCATTACCGGAAACAATATGCCCGAGGAATCGGACTTCATCCTTTCAGAAATGGCATTTAGAAAATTTAGTCTTCAACTGATGATTTCTAAGAGTTTTAAGAACTGATTTCAAATGCGACTCATGCTCTTCCTCAGACTTAGAGAAAATGAGAATATCATCAACAAAGACTAGAACAAATTTATTAAGCACATCACGAAAAACACGATTCATCAAATCAACAAAGAAAGCAGGAGCATTAGTCAAACCGAAAGGCATGACTAACCATTCAAAGAATCCATTCTCAGTACGGAAAGCATTCTTGGGAATACTTTCCACAGCAACTCTGAGTTGGTGAAAACCTGTGGCAAGATCAAGCTGAGAGAAAACAGTAGCACCATAAAGCTGATCAAACATATCATTGATGCGAGGCATTGGATATCTGTTTTTCATAGTGATCTTGTTCAGCTCCCTATAATCAACACACATCCGGAGAGAACCATCGGACTTAGTGACGAAAACCACCGCTGCTCCCCGTTCTGAATAGCTAGGTCTGATTAGACCCTTGGAAGACAAGTCCTCCATTTTCTTCCTTAACTCAACCTTCTCGCGGGGTGCCATTCTTCTAGGAGGAAGAACTACAGGTCGAGCTCCAGGAATAAGATCAATACGAAAATCAATTTACCGCTTAGGAGGTAAAGTAGTGACTTTACCAAATACATCGGGATAAAGCTTGACCACACGAGTCGACCGAAGATCAACAGGAGAAGAATCCAGAGAATAGATAAAATTTCCAGCAAAATCCTGAGGCATGCGACACTGAATAATCAAAGGATCACCCTTATCTCCCACAAGAGACACAATTCGGGATTTGCAAGAGATACAGGCATCATGCCTATTAAGCCAATCATCTCCAAGCAATAGATCAAAAGCATCGAAACCAAGAACATAGAAATCTCCAGAAAATCGATAACCAGAATGAAAGAGTTTCACATGCTTACAAATCTTATTAAGATTTGCGGGACCACCAATAGGATTTGAAACACATAAAGGAACAGAAGCATATTCAGGAGAAAGGAGATGCTCAAACTTATCACACAAATCAACAGAAATAAAACTATGTGAAGCTCCAGTATCAAATAAAACACGAACATGATGATTAAATAAAGAAAAGGTGCCCTGAAGAGTACCTTGGTCATCACTAGGAGCAGGAGCAGGTGGAGCAGGTGAAGAAGCAGAGGTAATAGAAAAAACACCAAATGACTTGCCCTACTGATACAAAGGACAATCATTCTTAAAATGACCAAGTGGAAGACAGACATGACAAAGATTGTTCCTGGTAATCTGAGGTGGAGGAATAACAACACTAACTGAAGTAGGGCAACTATTATCATAGTGTCCCTTCTGATCACACTTGAAACAGGTAATGGTAGATAGGTCGATAGGGTGCCTTTGAGAAGGAGAAGATGATGAAGATCCCAAACCCGGATGCTTGAGCCAATTCTTCTTCTGCTAGTGGAAATTGGGCTTTCTCTTCTTAGAATTAGCAGAGGAAGACTGAGATGCATGAGCACTAGCAACAGCAGGACCCTTAGAAGTAGGGTTCTCTTAACGAATAGCCATATCCATAAGCTCAGTGAAAGTGCCATGAACATGTGAAATGAGACGATCGTAGAACTCTATGCGAGCTCCAGCTATGAACTTCTCATTTTTCTTAAGCTGAGTGTCAATAAGACCAGGACCAAACTTGGAAAGTTCATTGAACTTCCGCTCATACTTAGAAAAAGACATGGTACCCTACTTAAGATCCATGAATTCACGATAAAGCTGAGATTTCCCGGCTTCGAGCATCCATTTTGCCACAAAAGCCTCCCTGGAAAGAAGATAGAGAAACAAAACATAAGATAGATTCAAAAGAAAGGAAATGGGGAAAAATTCAAGATAACACAAAGGATACCTGAACTGCTCCCACGAAATATCAGCCTCGTTAGTGTGTGCTGTAACAGACTCCCAACAATCTAAGGCTGACTCTTGCAGCTACCAAGCTGCTAATTGACGCTTCTAGGCATCAGTAATCTCAAGACCAGTAAAGATCCTCTCTAAACTCCGTAACCATTGCTGGGCTTTGATAATGCTCTCTGAACTGGTGAACTTAGTTCCACCAAGCAGGGAGAATTCCTTACAGAGAACAGTAAATCTAACAGATGTAGCAGGTTGAGGAGCTAGGGCAGTACCACGACCACTACCTCTGGCATTTCCACGATTCATCCTAAAAAATATCAAGAATGAATTTTAGGACAATGGTACAGAGAAGACAAAGATAAGATAAGGTAAGACAAGATAAAATCACTTGGATGAATATCCTAATGAAAGAAATTTCTAACAAGATAGATACGGAAAGAAGGAAGTTTAGAAAATTTCTTTTAAAACAAGAAAATTTATATCAAAATAATCTTTGAAAAATCCTTTGAAAAATCATTTTAAAATCATTTTATACTTTGAAAATATGTCCTCTCACAAAGAAATGATTCCGAGGTTGATTTCACTCATACTAGGGTATTTCTACCCTATCTCTAATGAGTTTTTGCTCCATAGGCTAAGGTTTGCCTAAAAACCAAAGCTCTGATACCAAATGTAACGACCCACTATTTTGGACCATTCAAATCGACAATAATCCACACATGTCAGACTTGAATAATGCAAAATAACAGATTTTAATAAAATATAGAGCAAATAAAATCATTCACAGAATCACAGACATAGAAATATCAGAATAACTCGCAGCGGAAAATAAAATAAATAGTGGTTCATGAAGCCACTACAATACAGAGTCTCAAAAGCAGATACAAAATACATAGTCTGAAAACAAATACAGTAGAAATCCCAAATACATAAGTCTCCAATACAAAGCTGACATAGAAATACTGAACGGAAATAAATAGCAACTAGATAAGCAGAATCTCCAGCGATTTCTAGCTCTAGGAAGGTGAGAACCAAAGCTGATACTCAGGCTGACCTGAGCGTAAATAAAATACAAACACTCGAGTCAGGACATACATACTTATACAATGTAAACCAACTCAAGTGAACTGTAGTAAAGGTACAAGTAACTTAAAGAATGCTTGGGATCGTCCATTCATTAAGGATCGGTTAAACTATCTACTATGTAGTGATATTCGCTATTATAATAATGTCTAATAATAAAATAAACATACTTTTAAATAGCATTAAGGCTTTACATTTTCCACCTTAACACGTAATAGTCCCAGTAGTCTATCCAGTATTAGCATACTCCCAAAATGGGGGCTACCCTCGATACTCCACAGGCTACGGGAGAAATCACAACTCGTAGTAAAGCTCGCTATGGTATGTGACATGGCACAACTAGGCAATGCCAGGGTAGATATACCAATTACGCATCCGGGCTGGTGGAAACGCATAGCAGCCACTACCGCCCACCTCGAACAACACTCCCAAATCAAGGGGTGCACCCACTCAATCACAAAGTAATAGAATGGTATCGAAGAAGTGTGTCCGATCAGAGGTGGTACCTCATTGGCCCGTCGATCGCTCCTGTTTTAGCCACTTTATGCCAACTCACGGGAGTTGGTTCCATGCATATACCTTTAGGATCGTCGCCACCATCCTACTTTATTCTGGAAACTCCACCGCGTACACAGTTGTTAAAGTGGTTTTCGGTATCGACAGAGAGTATGTCCATATTCGATCCCGGTCTCTTTAACAACCAATCGTTATTATAACCCGTGGTTATAATTTTCAAAATAGTTGATATTCCAAATCAAAATACTTCATTTAAACCATTTAAAATTAAAGTCATTATTCCTTTAAATCAAATATTCAATTCACAAAAATTTAGCTTTTTCTGAGTTCATTTATTCACTTAATTACTTTAAAATATTCAAATTTCAGCTTTCACAGCATTTAGAAGATGCTGTGGTTAGTTACATTTGAAAACAATTCAATTCAGCAAAGACAGCATTTATAAACTGCTGTAATAGTTCAGTTTTAGTCGAAAAATGGTTCAATTCAGAAAAAACAGCATTTACAAAACTGTTGTAATAGTTCAGGGTTCAATTTAAAGATTTTAGTTAAATTCAGCAAAGACAGCGTTTAAAAACTGCTACAGTAGTTCAATTATATTCAAAAATCACATTTCAGCCAACTGCAGCACTTAACAAGTGCTACCATAGCTCTTTCATTAGTTCCAGATCAAGTTTAGTTCTTGCCACTACAGCACTTACAAAGTGCTGTCATAGCCTTAGTTAATTTTTAGCCTTTTAGTTCACTTATGCAACTATAGCACTGACAAAGTGCTGCAGATTCTACTTAGTTCAAATTTTTGTTCATTTCCAGAAACGATAGCATTTCTGAAGTGCTACTAAATGAATTTCCAAATTTTAAATAGAATTCTAGCCATAAATAAACTACAATTTAAATGAACTAGCTTCCTTCTTCTTCTTTTTTTCTTTTAATGGCAGAGCATATCCTCCCCCCTCCTTTCCCTCCCAAATTTTGCCTTCCCCCGTCCCTCCTGTGCCTGAACCTGACCCTCCACCTTTACACCCAGGCCACCCTTTAGACTCCTCAATAACCAGTGCTATCTCCCCTTCTCCCTTGACTGACCCTCCCATCAGCATTAAGAGTCAACAACCATGGTCTTCTCTCTTCAAGAACAAACTGCGCAATGCGAGGAAGTACATGCCTGTTAACTTCATCAACGAATTTGTTGAGGATGCTATGGTGCTACCTGACTCTGTTCAGGAAGCTGGTCAAAGTATATGGCATGATTATGTAGTGGGTTTCTTCCTTGATGAACCCCTATCTTTTACGGCAGTGGTGCAACACCTCAAGCGTGTGTGGAGGCTGAAGAATAGTATCAAAGTTAAATCAGATGGAGTTGTATTTATGTTCCTTTTTTCATGTGATGATGATCGGCGGAGGATTATTCAGGCTGACCCGATAATCATGAGGAATAAATTATTTATTGTTAAATAATGGGACCCCACAGTTAGCAATATTTGTGGCTCTATCACCTCAGTGCCTATTTGGATACATATCTACAACATACCTCTAGCAGCGTGGTCCCCACTTGGTATCAATTGGCTTGCTGGTAGAATTGGGTGTGTCAAATGTCTGGATGAACGTACTGAAAGGATGGAAAGGTTGACCTATGCTAAAGCCTTGGAGGAAGTGACACCCATCGCCGACCTAGTTGATAGCTTTCAAGTTCTGTGTAAGGATGGAACAAAACAAACTGTGTTTGTGGATTATCAGTGGAGGCCACAAGCGTGTAAAACTTGTAAGGTGTTTGGGCATGATATATCTAGTTGCAAAAATAGGGTTAAGACTGATGAAGGAATTAAGAAGGTTTCAAATACTATGCCAAAACAAGTTCTGAAAGAAGATACAATGGTGAAAGATCAAAATGATAAAATAATGCGAAACAAGACCTCCAGAACTTGGAAGAGAGTTGAACATGGGAGCAAAGGAAGAAATGTATCTTCGAAGACTAAAGAAGTAAGTGGGAGTGATAAGAATGGAAGTGACAGAGAAAATGAAATAAGGACAGAAGGAGCTGTAACAGATAATAACAAGGATAATGTTTTTGACATAGTTGAAGAAGGAGAAGCAGTTGAGGAATTAGAGATGAATATGTGCAATAAATTTCAAGTGTTACAAGGGTTGAATGAGGTAAATGGAGGTTCAAGTAATGAAGGAAGTGGAGACAAAAATAACTTTGAACAGTCTAATGGTGTTTCTAACCTGATTGATGAGGAAGCAATAGTGGAAATTGAAAGTTTGGATGCATGTAAGGAGAAGAACTCAGAAGTGTCAAGTGTTGTCGCAGATGTAGAAGGTAATACTCAAATTGCTAAAAATTATGGGATGCTAGTTCAAGAATTGGTTGGGGTCAGAATGGCAAGAGAGCATGAAATGTCCACAGAAAAACAAAAAGTTCATAAGAATGCAGAAGCAAATTTGCAATTAGGAAAAAGTGCAAACATTGACAAAATGAATGGGAAGTCCCAAATTCCCAGTATGATAACTTGTTATACAATACCCAATGAATCCCAGACCACTACTTTGCAAGCAGAATCACAGTCCTTTGCTTTGCATAGGCAAACTGAGCAATCTGCAAAATCACATGCACACAATGTCAGTGTGCATGTATCAGAAGAACCCATATCCCCTGGCAATCAAACTAAATATCCTTATTCTCATATTTCTCCCCCTCCTGGTTATTTGTCAAATCAGGATCACCCTCTTCCCTCTCATGCTATAACTCCAATCCCTATACATAAAAACCTCAGCAGTGTTAAGAGGAAAAAGGAATGTAGCCTGTCAGATTTTGACAAGGGCAAGAATATAGACTATGATGAAACATTACCTGAAAAGGAGTCAAATTCAGGCCTCAGAAGGTCTATGAGACTACAAACTTCACTCCCATAAGTTAATCCATGTTACATAAAATTGGGTTTTGGAATATTAGAGGAGCTCATAAGGAAATAAAGCTTGTGCAAGCAAAACGTATTATCTCTGATAATAAAATAAGCATTTTTGGCATTCTGGAAACCAAACTCAACCATGACCTTACCCTTAAAGCAGCTAAGTTAATTAATCCTCAATGGAGTGTTCATCATAATTTGGGTGAGGCTCCATATGGAAGAATAATGGTTATATCTGATCCTATCATCTACACCCTGTCACCTATTTTATCCCACAAACAATTCATCCATTTCCATGCCATTCATATCCCAACCACTACCACTTTTTATCTTACCTTTATTTATGGGGATAATCATGCTACAGCTAGACAAGAAATGCTAAACTATTTACCACATTTAAGACAGGAAACACATCCGTGGTTTGTGTTAGGAGATTTTAACTGTATGTTAGCTGCTGGTGATCGTTGTGGTGGCACTCCCCTTTCTATTTCTGCTATCACACCTCTGAACCATGCTATCTCGTCCTCCAATTTACACGAAGCTGCTTTTGTTGGTCCAAAATACACTTGGAACAATAAGAGAAGATCTGGAGTGAGAACCATGAGTAGACTAGACTTAACTTTTCTCAATACCAAGGCACTAACTCAATTCCCTAACTCTCTGAACCATATCCTCCCCCCTCTCCTCTCTGACCATTCTCCAGTCTTTATAGCCACTGATTGCAAAGCCATTAAAAGGAACTCAAGTTTTAAATTTTTTAACACTTGGATCAATGATCCAGAATTTATGCCTTTAGTTGTTAATGTTTGGAAACAACCTAAATATGGTAACAAAATGTCTATTTTGCAGCAAAAATTGAAAGCTACCAAGGATGCATTAAAGATTTGGGCTAAGAACAAGTATGGTCACGGTGACAAGTACTCTTATATATTACAGAACCAACTTTTAGCTATTCAGTTAAGTATGCTTGATGACCCTGGTAATATCTTACTTTCTGAGAAAGAACATAAGCTAACTCAGCAGCTTTCTGAAGCTATGGCCTCTGAGATGAGTATAAAGAAACAAAAATTGAGGAAAGAGTGGGATATGTGTGGAGATAGAAATTCAAAACTGTATCATAGTACCCTTCGGGTTAAAAATACTAAAAGAAACATCCACCAGCTACTTAATGATGAAGGGAGGATATTAAACAAGTCGGAAGATATTGACAAAGCTTTCATTAATCTCTATACCAATCATTACGCCCTTAATGATTCGTGGAACCCTAACTATCATGAGATCATGACAACTCCTTTGCCTAAGCTGATTGAATCTGATATCCAACTATTGTCCTCTAGAGTTACCGATGAAGAAATATACAATGCTATGTTTGGTATGAAGAGGGATTCCTGTGGTGGACCTGATGGCTTTAATGCTGTTTTCTTTATACACTGCTGGGATGTCATTGCTACTGACCTCAAGAATGCCATGCATAATTTTTTTGAGCACAATAAATTACCTACTTCCATTAATGCTACCAACTTATGTCTGGTGCCAAAAGGTAAGAATGCAACAACTCTGCATGCATATCGTCCTATTGCTTGCTGTAACATAATCTACAAATGCATTTCTAAAGTTATTGCTGCTAGGCTCAGACAAGTGCTTCCCACTGTTATTTCTGACAATCAGCCTGCTTTTTTGAATAATCGAAGTATCCTTGATAATGTGCTGGTTACTCATGAGCTTCTTAATGGTTATGGTAGAGCTCATGTCTCCCCTAGAGCAATGATGAATCTTGATATAAGAAGAGCGTATGATACTGTTAGATGGGAATCCCTCACTGCAATTATGGGGCTAATGGGGTTTCCTGGACATTTTGTTAGCTGGATATATATGTGTATTTCTACTGTTTCCTACTCTTTATGTTACAATGGTGGTGTTGTTGGTTATTTCAGAAGCCAGAGAGGGATAAGGCAAGGCGACCCGATGTCGTCATATTTGTTCATAATTCTGATGGAATTTTTCACTCAACTTGTCAACAAACAGGTTGTGAACAATAACTTTGAGTTACATCCCAAATGCAGGAATCCCATCATTACCTCCCTCCTTTTTGTTGATGATGTGTTACTTTTTGTTAAGCCAACTGTGTCTACTATGGATTGTGTCAAAAGCATCCTTCTCACCTTTGAAAGGTGTACAGGCCTGCAAGTCAATAGAAACAAGTCTTTCCTTCTGGTGGCTGGTCTCAGTGAAAATGATAACCATCTCATCCACCATGAAAGTCAAATGCCTGATCTTCCTGAAGGTACTATGCATCTTGGTATCCATTTGTGCTCCAGAAGTATTGGAACTACTGCTTGTTTGCCACTTTTTGAAAGAATTACTGAAGCAATGAATCGATGGGCTAGCAATAAATTATCTCAGGCAGGCAGAACCACCATCATCAAATCAATAATCCAAGCTATGACTGTTTATTGGTGTAGATGCTTCATTTTACCTGCTGCTCTTCTTACAAATATCAGGAAAGCTATGAATCATTTTCTTTGGTCTGGGAATATGTATTCTAAAAAGCTTATTCCTATTGCCTTTACTAAGTTGGAGAAATCACAAAAATATGGTGGATTGGGAATAAAATGTATTAGAACATGGAATCAGGCTGCTTTTTCTAAGCATTTTGACAATTTGATAAATGAAAAACCAAATTTGTGGGTTAAGTGGGCAAAGCAACATCATCTAGGCAATAAAAACTTCTGGAAAATGGAACCATCTCCTCTCTATGGTTGGGTGTGGAGATCAATTCTGAAGCTCAGGGGCACTTTACTTCCTCATGTTCAACTTGTGCTTGGCCATGATAGTACTGCTAAGTTCTGGTTTGAACCATGGGTGGGAAGAGGAATAATTTTGTATGATCTGCTCACTTATGATCAGCGAAATCAAACTGGCATCCCCTTGAATGCTAGAGCTTCTGATTATCTTTATAATGGTGTTATAACTCTGCCTTACTCCTTTAACCCTATCATTATGCAGCTGTGGGGTGAAGTGCAATGCAAGAAGTACCTCAATGGTCATGAAGGGTATGTCTGGGCTGCAATGCATGGTCAACATACCATTGATAGAGTGTATAAAGCCTTGTTAATTGGTGACAGTTGCCCAATATTTCGATGGCATGCAAGAGTTTGGAATCCAATAACTTCACAAAAACTGAATTTCCTTCTGTGGAAAGTCCTAAGAAATGCACTTATGACCAAGGATAAACTTTGCAGGAGAGGTTATAGTGTTGATTTGATATGTGTTTTCTGCAATAACTATATTGAAGATGGACCTCACCTCTTTTTTGATTGCCTGTTCACAAAAGGAATATGGAAAGCTAGTCTCCTTAGTGGTGGTTTTACTGAAACAATCCTTAATGGTGATGCAGAATGGAATAGGATGTTTAGAAATACCAGATGGAAGAATGCAACCACATATAGGCTCTTACTGATTCTAAAGGTGTTTGTCCAAGTTATATGGGATGAGAGAAATTCACGTGTTTTTGACAATAAGATGAAGCTTGAAAGTGCCTTGATAAACATTATAATATCTAGGGTCAAGGAAAAGTCTTCACATCATTCTGCGTATGACTCTCTTAGTTAGGGTCTTTGTTTTTGTTTTCCTGTGCTATGTCTTCTTTTTAGTTGTTTTGTTTTCTTTTTTTCTTTCTTCTGTCTTTCTTACTCTTCTACTTTAGTCTTCCCTGTTTTCTTTTTTGTGAGCTTTAGAATGTTATTGCTCACTTTCAGTTTGTGTTTTTGTGGTTAATAAAGATGGTAAGGGTCCATTCAACCCTGCTTGCTTTTCAAAATTTAACTTATAAAATTTACATTTTTCCACATCAAAAATAGTCATTTAAATGCTTTTTGACTTGTGATTTTTATAAAGTGAATTTTTTTACAATAAAATCCAATTTTCCAAAAATTAAATTCAAGTGTACCATTTTCTTATTCTTTTTATTTTTAACAACTTATCTTAACACTTAAATTTAAATTTTCATTTTCATAAATAAACCTTAATTTCCATTTTTCTTTTATTAACTTAAACTTTCATTTAAATTCAAATACCAAATTTCCAAATTAAGTTATGTTTTAAAATCTCCATTTTCCCATTCATTTATTTACTTTTTAATACATAGAAAAAACAATTTTTCTTTATTAAATCATTTTAAATTCAATTTTAAATCATATTATCATATTTTTACATTTTAAAAATACTTAAAAATTTCCAGAAAACTTTATAAAATAACCATGGGTCTGTATAATATTTTCCAGCCTAAGTCAAGTGATACGGATAATATATCATTTCAATCCGTAATTTACAAACAAAAAAACCGGGTTTTATCATTTCAAACCCGCAATCCCAAGTATATAAGATAAATAAAAATCGCTCAGGCTTATCATTTCAGCCCATAACAATTTTTCCCTATTCTAAAGCCCGTTCGGGTATGTATCATTTCAACCCATAGTGATTCTATTCTGTAGGGAACTTGCAGTGTGATAAACAGAAATAAATAAACAGTATAATAAAATATAACATAGCAGATGATGTGACAAGTTTATAACAGGGTTTAACATCATATAATTTACATCACAGGCAGGTATAACATGATATAAAAGTTTATACACATTCACTTGTTGTCACTTCACAAATATATAAGTATAAATGTCATGTGTGAATACTCACCTTTCTACGCTGGAGTTTGCAAATAAAACACACAAATGAAAATCCCGAAAGCACGATAGCACGACTAGATTTGGATGGAGAGAGAGCCAAGATGTTAATCTTTTATTCACAAAGTAAACAAAGCAAAATATAAATATAAATACAATACAAAAGATTATATTGAAACAAATTGAAATAGAAATAGATAAGAGGCTTAACCAATCTTTTAATCAAATTGCTTGACTACAACTCAACATTTGCTCGACCATAACACTATATAGGTTCGGCCACAACATGATTTTAGGTTGAAATGGATCAGGTATGGACTCATATAGGCACGGCTAACAAAGGAATGGGAAGGGGTTTGGAGTTACAAATGGAGGAAGATCAAAAGGCAAGGCTAAATAGTGGAGTTTGGTTGCATCTAGGCTCGGCCAAAGGTTATGTTTGGCTCGGCCAGGTCAGGTACAGGTCTGGACAAGACGGTTAAGGGTCAAATCAAACAGGTGGTGGTGGTTCATGGTGGTGGTCGTGGTCAACAATGAAGGTGGAGATGAAGATAGGCTCGGCTATGAAGTATTTTGGAGTTTAACATTGTTTTTGTGGTCTGTTCTTCAACCTAGTGCTCACGGCCAGAACTGGTCAGAGGAGTAGGACGGGTTGTTGCTGTGGATCATGGGGAGGAGGAGGTGTTGGTCGGTGGAGATGATGGAGTTATGGCCAAACAAGTTGTGGAGGAAGTCAAGGCAAAAATCAAGCAAAACAATGGAAAAGAAAAAGAAAAAAGTAGAAAAGGAAGGAGAAGCCATTACCAAAATTTCAGAAATGTTTGATGGCCGAAAATTTGATGAATGAGAAAGTTTTCTCACGTGAAAAACAATAAAAGTGTACGGCTAAAACAAAAGAAATGAAAGGTCAAGTAATCGAAGAGGCAAGCAAATGAAAAGTCACAAGTTAAAAGCCTTTTTGTCTCTTTGAATTTCCATTCTTTTTAATTCAAAATAAAGAAATAAAAATCAGTAAATAAAAATAAAAATAAAAGACAAACAAAAAGATAAAGTGGAAATGATAATAAATAATTATTCATAGGAAAAATAAAAAGAAATTAAAAGTAAATAAAGAAAATAGCTTATTATATTGAAACTAGATTAAAAATTGCAAACAAAAATACAATTAACTTTGGAAAATTATAACTACACTTTTAAAAATTGCATAAGCAATCACCTTACCATCCTACATCAGAACAGCTCCCAAACCTTCACGACAAGCATCAGTGTATACCGTTAATCCCTCATTTCCATTTGGAACGGTAAGAACTGGTGCGGAAGTAAGCTTGTGCTTTAACTCACTGAATGTGGCCTTACACTCATCACTCCAAATAAACTTGGCATTCTTCCGAGTCAAAGCGGTGAGAGGTGCATCAATCCGAGCAAAATTCTCAATGAATCTCCGGTAATAACCGGGAAGGCCCAGAAAACTACAGATATCTATAGGAGTCTTAGGAGTTTCCCAATCCTGCACAGAATAGGGATAAATAAGGACAACTAGAAAGATGGAATAAATTGAAGGAAACAAGGAAAGAGAAGGGAAGAAAGACTTACATTGATCGAAGCGATCTTGACTGGATCAACAGAAACTCCATTACCGGAAACAATATGCCCGAGGAATCAGACTTCATCCTTTCAGAAATGGCATTTAGAAAATTTAGTCTTCAACTGATGATTTCTAAGAGTTTCAAGAACTGATTTCAAATGCGACTCATGCTCTTCCTCAGACTTAGAGAAAATGAGAATATCATCAACAAAGACTAGAACAAATTTATTAAGCACATCACGAAAAACACAATTCATCAAATCAACAAAGAAAGCAGGAGCATTAGTCAAACCGAAAGGCATGACTAACCATTCAAAGAATCCATTCTCAGTACGGAAAGCATTCTTGGGAATACTTTCCACAGCAACTCTGAGTTGGTGAAAACCTATGGCAAGATCAAGCTGAGAGAAAACAGTAGCACCATAAAGCTGATCAAACATATCATTGATGCGAGGCATTGGATATCTGTTTTTCATAGTGATCTTGTTCAGCTCCCTATAATCAACACACATCCGGAGAGAACCATCGGACTTAGTGACGAAAACCACCGCTGCTCCCCGTTCTGAATAGCTAGGTCTGATTAGACCCTTGGAAGACAAGTCCTCCATTTGCTTCCTTAACTCAACCTTCTCGCGGGGTGCCATTCTTCTAGGAGGAAGAACTATAGGTCGAGCTCCAGGAATAAGATCAATACGGAAATCAATTTCCCGCTTAGGAGGTAAAGTAGTGACTTCACCAAATACATTGGGATAAAGCTTGACCACACGAGTCGACCGAAGATCAACAGGAGAAGAATCCAGAGAATAGTTAAATTTCCAGCAAAATCCTGAGGCATGCGGCACTGAATAATCAAAGGATCACCCTTATCTCCCATAAGAGACACAATTCGGGATTTGCAAGAGATACGGGCATCATGCCTATTAAGCCAATCATCTCTAAGCAATAGATCAAAAGCATCAACATAGAAATCTTCAGAAAACTGATAACCAGAATGAAAGAGTTTCACATGCTTACAAATCTTATTAAGATTTGCGGGACCACCAATAGGATTTGAAACAGATAAAGGAATAGAAGCATACTTAGGAGAAAGGAGATGCTCAAACTTATCACACAAATCAACAGAAATAAAACTATGCGAAGCTCCAGTATCAAATAAAACACGAACAGGATGATTAAATAAAGAAAAGGTGCCCTAAAGAGTACCTTGGTCATCACTAGGAGTAGGAGCAGGTGCAGGTGGAGCAGGTGAAGAAGCAGAGGTAATAGCAAAAACACTAGATGGCTTTCCCTTCTGATACAAAGGACAATCATTCTTAAAATGACCAAGCAGAAGACAGACATGACAAAGATTGTTCCTGGTAATCTGAGGTGGAGGAACAGCAGCACCAACTAAAGTAGGGCAACTATTAGCATAGTGTCCCTTCTGATCACACTTGAAATAGGTAATGGTAGATAGGTCGATAGGGTGCCTCTGAGAAGGAGAAGATGATGAAGATCCCAAATTCGGATGCTTGAGCCAATTCTTCTTCTGCTGGTGGAAATTGGGCTTTCTCTTCTTAGAATTAGCAGAGGAAGACTGAGATGCATGAGCACTAGCAACAGCAGGACCCTTAGAAGTAGGGTTCTCATAACGAATAGCCATATCCATAAGCTCAGTGAAAGTGCCATGAACATGTGAAATGAGACGATCGTAGAACTCTGGGCGAGCTCCAGCTATGAACTTCTCATTTTTCTTAAGCTGAGTGTCAATAAGACCAGGACCAAACTTGGAAAGTTCATTGAACTTCCGCTCATACTCAGAAAAAGACATGGTACCCTGCTTAAGATCTATGAATTCACGATAAAGCTGAGATTTCCCGGCTTCGGGCATCCATTTTGCCACAAAAGCCTCCCTGGAAAGAAGATAGAGAAACAAAACATAAGATAGATTCAAAAGAATGGAAATGGGGAAAAATTCAAGATAACACAAAGGATACCTGAACTGCTCCCATGAAATATCACCCTCGTTAGTGTGAGCTATAACAGACTCCCACCAATCTAAGGCTGACTCTTACAGCTGCCAAGCTGCTAATTGACGCTTCTGGGCATCAGTAATCTCAAGACTAGTAAAAATCCTCTCTAAACTCCATAACCATTGTTGGGCTTTGATAATGCTCTCTGAACCGGTGAACTTAGTTCCACCAAGCTGAGAGAATTCCTTACAGAGAACAGTAAATCTAACAGATGCGGCAGGTTGAGGAGCTGGGGCAGTACCACGACCCCTACCTCTGGCATTTCCACGATTGATCCTGAAAAATATCAAGAATGAATTTTAGGACAAAGGTATAGAGAAGACAAAGATAAGATAAGATAAGACAAGATAAAATCACTTGGATGAATATTCTATTGAAAGAAATTTCTAACAAGATAGATACGAAAAGAAGGAAGTTTAGAAAATTTCTTTTAAAACAAGAAAATTTATATCAAAATTATCTTTGAAAAATCCTTTGAAAAATCATTTTAAAATCATTTTATACTTTGAAAATACATCCTCTCACAAAGAAATGATTCCAAGGTTGATTTCACTCATTCTAGGGTATTTCTACCCTATCTCTAATGATTTTTTGCTCCATAGGCTAAGGTTTGCCTAAAAACCAAAGCTCTGATACCAAATGTAACGACCCACTATTTTGGACCATTCAAATCGACAATAATCCACAAATGTCATACTTGTATAATGCAAAATAACAGATTTTAATAAAATTTGGAGCAAATAAAATCATTCACATAATCACAGACACAGAAATATCAGAATAACTCGCAGCGGAAAATAAAATAAATAGTGGTTCATGAAGCTACTACAATACAGAGTCTCAAAAGCAGATACAAAATACATAGTCTGAAAACAAATACAGTAGAAATCCCAAATACATAAGTCCCCAATACAAAGCTGACATAGAAATACTGAACGGAAATAAATAGCAACTAGATAAGCAGAATCTCCAACGATTTAATTTCTAGCTCTAGGAAGGTGAGATCCAAAGCTGATACTCAGGCTGACCCGAGTGTAAATAAAATACAAACACTCGAGTCAGGACATACATACTTATACAATGTAAACCAACTCAAGTGAACTGTAGTAAAGGTACAAGTAACTTAAAGAATGCTTGGGATCGCCCATTCTTTAAGGATCGGTTAAACTATCTACTATGTAGTAATATTCGCTATTATAATAATGTCTAATAATAAAATAAACATACTTTTAAATAGCATTAAGGCTTTACATTTTCCACCTTAACACGTAATAGTCCCAGTATTCTATCCAGTATTAGCATACTCCCAAAATGGGGGCTACCCTCGATACTCCACAGGCTACGGGAGAAATCACAACTCGTAGTAAAGCTCGCTATGTTAAGTGACATGGCACAACTAGGCAATGCCAGGGTAGATATACCAATTACACATCTGGGCTGGTGGAAACGCATAGCAGCCACTACCGCCCACCTCGAATAACACTCCCAAATCAAGGGGTGCACCCAATCAATCATAAAGTAATAGAATGGTATCGAAGAAGTGTGTCCGATCAGAGGTGCTACCTCATTGGCCCGTCAATCGCTCCTATTTTAGCCACTTTATGCCAACTCACGGGAGTTGGGTCCATGCATATACCTTTAGGATCGTCGCCACCATCCTACTTTATTCTGGAAACTCCACCGCGTACACAGTTGTTAAAGTGGTTTTCGGTATCGATAGAGAGTATGTCCATATTCGATCCCGGTCTCTTTAACAACCAATCGTTATTATAACCCGTGGTTATAAATTTCAAAATAGTTGATATTCCAAATCAAAATACTTCATTTAAACCATTTAAAATTAAAGTCATTATTCCTTTAAATCAAATATTCAATTCCCAAAAATTTAGTCCTTTCGGAGTTCATTTATTCACTTAATTACTTTAAAATATTCAAATTTCAGCTTTCACAGCATTTAGAAGATGCTGTGGTAAGTTACATTTGAAAACAATTCAATTCAGCAAAGACAGCATTTATAAACTGCTGTAATAGTTCAGTTTTAGTCGAAAAATGGTTCAATTTAGAAAAAAACAGCATTTACAAAACTGCTGTAATAGTTCAGGGTTCAATTTAAAGATTTTAGTTCAATTTAGAAAAGACAGCGTTTAAAAACTGCTGCAGTAGTTCAATTAAATTCAAAAATCACATTTCATCCAACTGCAGCACTTAACAAGTGCTACCATAGCTCTTTCATTAGTTTCATTTTCAAGTTTAGTTCCTGCCACTATAACACTTACAAAGTGCTGTCATAGCCTTAGTTAATTTTTAGCCGTTTAGTTCACTTCTGCAACTACAGCACTTACAAAGTGTTGCAGATTCTACTTAGTTTAGATCTTAGTTCATTTCCAAAAACGATAGTATTTCTGAAGTGCTACTATATGAATTTCCAGATTTTAAATAGAATTCCAGCCATAAATAAACTTCAATTTAAATCAATTTAACTTATAAAAATCACATTTTTCCACATCAAAAATAGTCATTTAAATGCTTTTTAACTTATGATTTTTATAAAGTGAATTTTTTTACAATAAAATCCAATTTTCCAAAAATTAAATTCAAGTGTACCATTTTCTTATTCTTTTTTTAACAACTTATCTTAACACTTAAATTTAAATTTTCATTTTCATAAATAAAACTTAATTTCCATTTTTCTTTTATTAACTTAAACTTTCATTTAAATTCAAATCCCAAATTTCCAAATTAAGTTATGTTTTAAAATCTCCATTTTCCCATTAATTTATTTACTTTTTAATACATAGAAAAATCATTATTTCTTTATTAAATCATTTTAAATTCAATTTTAAATCAAATTATCATATTTTTACATTTTAAAAATACTTAAAAATTTCCAAAAAACTTTATAAAATAACCATGGGTCTGTATAATATTTTCTAGCCTAAGTCAAGTGATACGGATAATATGTCATTTCAAAGCGTAATTTACAAAGAAAATCTGGGTTTTATCATTTCAAACCCGCAATTCCAAGTAAAAAAAATAAATCAAAATCGCTCAGGCTTATCATTTCAGCCTTTAACAATTTTTCCCTATTCTAAAGTCCGTTCGGGTATATATCATTTCAACCCATAGTGCTTCTATTCTACAGGGAAATTGCAGCGTGATAAACATAAATAAATAAACAGTATAATAAAATATAACATAGCAAATGATGTGACAAGTTTGTAACAGGGTTTAACATCATATAATTTACATCACAGGCAGGTATAACATGATATAATAGTTTATACACATTCACTTGTTGTCACTTCACAAATATATAAGTATAAATGTCATGTGTGAATACTCACCTTTCTACGCTGGAGTTTGCAAATAAAACACACAAATGAAAATCCCGAAAGCACGATAGCACGACTAGATTTGGATGGAGAGAAAGCCAAGATGTTAATCTTGTATTCACAAAATAAACAAAGCAAAATATAAATATAAATACAATACAAAAGATTATATTGAAACAAATTGAAATAGAAATAGACAAGAGGCATAACCAATCTTTTAATCAAATTGCTTAACTACAAGTCAACATTTGCTCGACCATAACACTATATAGGTTCGGCCACAACATGATTTTAGGTTGAAATTAATCAGGCATGGACTCATATAGGCACAGCTAACAAAGGAATGGGAAGGGGTTTGGAGTTACAAATGGAGGAAGGTCTAAAGGCAAGGCTAAATAGTGGAGTTTGGTTGCATCTAGGCTCGGCCAAAGGTCATGTTTGGCTCGGCCAAGTCAGGTACAGGTCTGGACAAGATGGTCAGGGGTCAAATCAAACAGGTGGTGGTGGTTCATGGTGGTGGTCGTGGTCAACAATGAAGGTGGAGATGAAGATAGTCTCGGCTATGAAGTATTTTGGAGTTTAACATTGTTTTTGTGGTGTGTTCTTCAACCTAGTGGTCACAGCCTGAACTGGTCAGAGGAGTAGGAGGGGTTGTTGCCGTGGATCATGGGGAGGAGGTGTTGGTCGGTGGAGATGATGGAGTTATGGCCGGACAACTTGTGGAGGAAGTCAAGGCAAAAATCAAGCAAAACAATGGAAAAAAAAGAAAAAAGTAGAAAAAGAAGGAGAAGCCATTACCAAAATTTCAGAAATGTTTGATGGCTGAAAATTTGATGAATGAGAAAGTTTTCTCACGTGAAAAACAATAAAAGTGTACGACTAAAACAAAAGAAATGAATGGTCAAGCAATCGAAGAGGCAAGCAAATGAAAAGTCACAAGTTAAAAGCCTTTTTGTCTCTTTGAATTTCCATTCTTTTTAATTCAAAAGAAACAAATAAAAATCAGTGAATAAAAATAAAAATAAAAGACAAACAAAAAAATAAAGTGGAAATGATAATAAATAATTATTCATAGGAAAAATAAAAAGAAACTAAAAGTAAATAAAGAAAATAGCTTATTATATTGAAACTAGATTAAAAATTGCAAACAAAAATACAATTAACTTTGGAAAATTATAACTAAACTTTTAAAAATTATAACTATACTTCTAAAATGTTTTAAAAATAGAAATATTGAAATAAAATTTATTTTAAAATGATTTAAAATATTTACAAAAATATTGGGTTGTTACAGGTTGGAGGGATCTAGCCGGATTCCTCAAATATATTGTTTACTTTTCATATATAGGGATATATGATGTGTTAGAATAATCTGTTATAGATTATTGTTGTGATTTGAATTATTGGATGCTATAGTAGCACTGGCTTTAATTTTGGTGTTTTAAATACCATAAACATTATTATTCAAATTTTGAAGGAATTAAAAGGAGATTTTGAATATAAAAATATTATATAGAAATTTGGTTATTTTAAAAGAGATTGATTTGGATAAAATAAAATTTTGATTTGGAATTGGAATTGGACTTAACTATTTGTAAGATGTTTTAATTAGAATTTAAGAAGATATTAATTATATAAAGAATTTTAACAGTGGAATTTTTAAGTGATATCCAGAATATGAAAAAAGAGTTGAAATTGATAATTTAAATAGATTTGTGAAATATATGAAATTTTTTAAGAAATGGATTTATAAAAATGGGATTGTATAAACGGAATTAGTTTTATAAACAGGAAAAACCCAAAGGAGTTATAAAATTTATAAACGATGTTTATAAATAGGGGAAATGATTATTGTTGATAAATTGGAATAAAAATTCATAGTGTAAATTTATACCGAGATATGGAAATAGTTTTTGGAAAAATATTAGAATCTATTTTTGGAAAGTGAAATGGCTAGGGAGTTGGAAAGGAAATCGATGTGTTGTGAATCGAGAGGGATTTATAGATGGAAATTGGTTATTGAGGATTTTTTTAATATATATATATATATATATATATTTGGAAATTAAGTTTGTTTTAAAAAGGGAAATTTTATTTATTTAACTATGAAATTTTAAACTAGTTAATATTGGGATATTTTAGAAAGTGGATTATTCAAATATAAGTTGTTATTGAAATAAATTCTAACTTTTATAACAAGTTTTGTAAATCAATTAGTTTTAATTAAGGATGGATTAAAAAATGAGTTATTAATGTTTTATTTAAAAGGTGTTTGATGTTTCAAACAATTATTTGAACATGTTTCAAAAATAAATTATTATCCTTTAAAATACTTATTTTATATATATATATATATTGTCTTGAATGATTTAAATTATTTACTTATTTATAAACTCTCTCGAGGTGACATATATGATTTTAGAAGTTGTAAATGGATAGACGAAATTATAAGTGAATATAATAGACCTTGGAAAAGGTGAAAAGAAATTAATATAAATTCCGAAAATGTAGGAGATAGGATAAGAAAATTCCTAAGTATTGATATTAGGAATGATTTCGGGAAATGGACTTAGAATATTTTCCTATGTGTTGAAATGGATGGTTTTTGAAAAATATTTAGAGACGAAGGATTTATAACGAGATATCTTCTGTGTAATGGATTATAAATCGAAGTTGGAAATATTTCACTAAGTGTTGAAGTGAGGTACGGGTGGAAATATCCTGTTATGGAAACAAGTATTCGGAAAATGTTTTCAAATATTGATTAATTTGGAAGAGATTTGAATATATATCTTTGTAAAGATATTTTGAAATGAATGTTTTAAAGAATGATAAATAATGGCCTAGTGACTGCTTATGGATGTTATTGATAGTTAAATAACCGATTGTCAATCTTGGCCAATTTCGTTAATTCTTTTGAAGAGACCGGGAACGGATTTAATTATCCGAAAACCGCTTCGATCTGGTTTGAACATTACGAACGGATATCGTGAAGATAGTGAAGACGGTGATTCGGTTTGTCCTGACCCAGGACAACTTGTATGGACGAATGCTATCAGAACATCGTCATTGGAGGACGATGAGCATTCTAAGTGAAATTGTTCTTGAAAGGTAATCGTAGCCTCAAGCCTCATTAACCGGAATAACTGAAAATCAGGGGATATGCACCAAGGCTGAGTGGGTCGCACATGTCGGACTTGAATAATTAAAAATACCGAATTGTTAATTTAAATTTGGCAAAACTGAGCATATACAGAAAATAAATAATCACAGATCATAGACACAGAGTAATAAATGCAGCGGAAACAAAAGATAGTAGTTCATGAAGCTACTATATACATATCAGAGTCAAATAAGGTACAACAGATGTATCGAATACAATAATCAAATACAATATCAAAATACATCACTAGAATCAGCTGGATATCTGAAACTGGATAGATAGCTGGATCTCCAAGCGAAGCTCCAACTCCAAAGGTGAGTCTCGAATACTGGTACACTCAGTCTGACCCGAGCGTAAAGCAAAACACAAAACACTCGAGTCAGGATTAACATTCTTATATCAATAAATCCAACTCAAGTGAAATAGCAATTGAAATACAAGTAACTCAAAGTATGTTTGGAATAACCATCCTTTAAGGATCCGTTAAACTATCTACTATGTAGTAGTGTACAGTAAATAGATAATGCCTATCAGTAATATAAAATATCAAAATAGTGTTAAGGCGTTACCATTATCCCCCTTAACACATTTTATATAAGCGTTATAGTCTATACAGCACTGTAAACTCCACCATAAACTAGTGGGATATCAGGGAGTACTCCATAGGTATAACACAAAACAAATTGTGGCTAGTGGTCGCGTATAAAGGGATACAAGTATGACAAGGCACATGAGGCAATACCCAAGGTAGTGACACTACCGTTTGCTTGATCCAGACTGGTGAGAACGCATCGCCGCAGCGATCGCAACACTGCGAAACAACACTCCCAAAATCAAGGGTGCACCAATCGACAACAAGTAATGAGTAGTTTTCGAAGAAGTGTGTTCGCTCGAGGCAGCTAACCCCTATTTGGCCCGGCACGGCTCCTGTTTTAGTCATTTCCAATTCGACACAAGTGTCAAGGCTATCCATTATCGTTCTCTTTCTTCAGTCATCACGTACATCATTCCAACCACTTCATTCTGGATCACACTCCGCGTATAGTTATTAAAGTGGTTTTCGGTTTAGACAGAGAGTATGTCCCTAACCGATTCCGGTCTCTTTAATAACTTTCGTGATTATTACACCGATTGGTCGTTTATTTATTTCAAAACCAAATCAATTTCAATTTCAAATAGAATTTGTAAACCAACATTTCATTTCTCTTTCTAAATCAATTTCCATAATTTATGTTTCAAAACTTCCACATTTCCATTTCAAAATCTTATAATACAATTTCAATTTTTATTTAAAACCATTCCAATGTTCATTTAAATTCGTATATAAGTTTCATTTCGAAATCATTTAAAATGATTTAATCTACTTTCAAATCAATTTAAGTTCATTTATCGATTTTATTCAATATTCGTTAAGTAAATGATCCTTCAAAACAATTTCTATTTAACTTCCAATTTATTAAATCAATTATTTAAGTTCAACTCCATTATATCAAAACTTACAAATTGCATTAAATTAAATTCATCAAATCAAATTCTTTACATTTCAAGTCTTACATTAATTTCAATAAAACACATTTTATTTCTTATTAGAGAAATTCAATTTCACTTATTAATTTACTTAGTTACAATTTCGAAACTCAATTAATAAAGAAACTTAATTTCACTTATTCAAGAAGTTCAATTTTACTTAATAAAGAATTCAATTTTATTTAATTATTAAACAATTTCAAAACTTAATTATTAACTAATTTCAAAACTTAATTATTAATAATTCCAAATTCAATTATTAAATAATTAATTTTAAAACAACGTTCATTCATCATCTACTATGTTAATATTTTGATTCAGATTATTAAATATTAACATTTCCTTTCATAAAAATTCAAATTCCAACTTCGTTTCAAAACCATATTATTTATTCAAATAAAATCTTCATTTTATTTTTATATCAATTTATTGACCAATCGATTTTTATTAATTCTCTATCCTAGGTCAAAGTTCAATTTGGGTATTTATCATTTCAACCCGATTCCATTTTAATTCAAAAATCAAAGCATAACAAAGGGAACTTGCAGTGTGATAACTGGGATGGTGTCAAAGTAAATAAACAAGCAATAACAACAAACAATAACAATCCAATAATTAATTCAAATAATCCCGAAATAATCGTATTAATTTACATTGTTGTTTGTGCAAATTAATATAATTATTTCTAGAATCTACACTATCATTTCATGTAGATTAAAGATTATTGCACTAATATTTATACGGTTCTTCAATTGATATCTATTATCCAATTTCATATTTCATCACTTTTACAACATACATTCAATGGTTCAAGGTGTACATAACCAAATTTCTATGTGATAATTAATCTAACATTTAAATAAGATCATATTATGCAAATGTCATCTAATCAAATTTAGCATATATCAAATCTAACTATCCTACGTCAATTTCAATTTCAAATTATTTATCACTTACACATTAACAATTTAACGTCCAATGTCAACATCAAACAATCAATTATTATCAACCAAACTGAATTATCATTGTATAAATAACAGATAGTGGTGTCAGATGTCACAGGTGAACTGATACAGGTAATAACAGTGTAAATAACTAACAGCAGCATATTTCAATTGTCGTTTCAATTGAAATCAAATTTAATAAATAAAAGAACATTAATCGTGAGTGATTACTCACCTTTCGAGGATAGAGCTGAACGATAATAAGATGAGTTACGAATTCAAACACGAATTCCAATGCAAAGCAAGATTGGCCCGAATTTTGACGAATAGAGCTGATAATGAGAAATCGGTGAACAATTAGAATCAGTTCAATATAAGTTAAAACGAAATGTAAATTATATCGTTATACACTTTCTCAAATCAATATAATTGTAACAACCCGCATATTTGTCGATTTTATATTTAAATATTTTATTTAAATATTTCACCATTCGTCGGATGTTTGTCCGAAAAGCTACTTTTTGCAAACAGTCGAATTAGGACTCGAGACCACCTCCATTGAGTTCAAAATGTCGTTTGCGGTCTTTTTGAGTGTAAACTTCGATATGTTTGGAGCTAGTCAAAATTTGACCATTTTCACTTTGGGTTTGGTTTTGGGTTCAGCCCCTTTGCCAACTTAACCCCCAAATCTGAACCTCCCCTCTCCACTCACTCTCACTTCCTCCTCATTTCAGTTCTAGAGCAACAATGGTGGGAGAGATGGGAAATTAAAACTCCCAAACCCTAGTTTCATCTTCAAATCAAGTTCTAGCTCCAAATTCTAAGAGAACCCATTGGTAAGCATCTCCTTCATCTTCTCCAACCCGTTCTCCTTTCAATTTCAGAAATCCTAAACCTAACTTTAGGAATGTTCTTCTTTTTTGAGCATAGATTCAAGCTCATTTGGGTTGTGTTGAAGAGTGGTTGATTCTCCCTTTGCTTTCAAGCTCCTTCTTCATTGTTTTTGTGAAAAGGTGAGATTTTTATCTCACATCTAAGTCAATAATTATCTTCGATTGTTAGGTATGAATTCCTAACACTTATCCTTGTGCAATTCCTGAGTCGTTGTGGCTCGACCGATCGTTATCGATGTCGTTTGGCCATTTTTGGCCTAGGTTCAGGGAATGCCCTGAATAACAGTTTCAGCCGTCTGAACGTATGGTTCAGACGTCTGAATGGAATACTGGGAATTTTCTTCTCCCAGCATTCAGACATCTGAATCAAAATTTCAGACGTCTGAATTGGTTCGTTTTGAACCAGAAAAGAAATAGGCTAAAAAGTGCCTATTTCAGACGTCTGAAGTCTAGGGTTCAGACGTCTGAATTCTGTTCTGGAAAATAGTTTATTTTCCAGATTCAGACGTCTGAATTCTTGATCTCAAACGTCTGAATCTGCTGTGTTTTGCCTAGTTGTTTTTTTAGCTTGAATATCCAACTCTAATCAAGTCGGGTTGATTCCCTTTTAGTTGTTATCATTTATTATCGGCCACTTTGTTAAGTCGCCCGCCTTTTAACACTTAGGTCGCTTGTCTTCACTAAGTCGTACCGTTTTGACGGGGCGCTGCCCCGCACCTCGCCGTGGGCGCTGCCCCCTGGACCCCCGCGACCTGACCGGGCAGGTCGAACCCCGTACAACTCTGCGTAGGCAATCTTATCCGAAAGCCATTTAACCGAACTTCTTACTTTGATGGTTTTGGGAATTGATTTCTTTGGATTTTATTCACGTCTTCGAATGTGAACTTTTATAATTGATTGTTTCTACAATCACTTCTATGACTTGTCACTTTAAAAATATAAAGGTTTTCTATACTAGTATTAAATATCAAAAATCTTTCATCAAAACGATTTCAACTTTATTTTCAATATCAAAGCTCGTTTCTTAAAACCGTTTTCCAATCTATTAGTATATACAAACCTTTACCTCATTCGTATGAGAAAATCTAATTAAACGGCTTAGAAAAACAAGTGGTATGAAACGCTTGCGTTTACTTCGTCGGTTAATTTATGGACTTGTTCGATTGAAACTCTTGTGACAATTTTATAGTGCAGATCTACAATTTGTTCGTAAATATTTGAGTTAAGCAAGTGGTTATGGGACATGAAGCTAAACTCTTATATTTACTAGCTTAGTGTAATCGACACTTCCTTATGATCATGACGATCATTCTTGTGATTTAGACTAGCAATGTGCGATGTCTCTTTGTCCGTGTGAAGGACTGTACTTCATTTTATTGAGCTTCGACTCAATCAGGAGGAGCTTCGGCTCAAAGTCTGCAATGGGGGACTATACCCAGTCAGGAGGAGCTTCGGCTCAAAGTCCGCAATGGGGGACTATACCCAGTCAGGAGGAGCTTCGGCTCAATCAGGAGGAGCTTCGGCTCAAAGTCCGCAATGGGGGACTATACCCAGTCAGGAGGAGCTTCGGCTCAATCAGGAGGAGCTTCGGCTCAAAGTCCGCAATGGGGGACTATACCCAGTCAGGTGGAGCTTCGGCTCATCAGGAGGAGCTTCGGCTCAAAGTCCGCAATGGGGGACTATACCCAGTCAGGAGGAGCTCCGGCTCATTTTTATAGGATTGGCCATCCTCTTCTATTGTGATTTCTGGATTTCTAATTATTGATTTCTGGAATTTTATGTTTCACCAGCTTTTACCATTGACATTGATGAGTATGTCATTTTATTGTGGCTTGGTGAATTAAATTAAGAATATGACATTCTTTTCTCTGTTTTGAGTTTATTGAGATATTGTATGACTTTTGTAGGATTTCTAATGTATACTTATCATAGTATGACACCTTTTTGTTATCATACGCTCTATTATCATATCTCATATTCTATCTCATTTTATCTGATAATTATAGCTAGACTGATCCGTTTATTATTTTCTTCTTAAATAATACTCGGGTCAGACTGAGATTTTACAGGTGCTTCCTCATGACTTCCTATCTGGAGCCATCATCTGACTTTTGGCTAACTACTCTAGTTTAGTAGTTTTTTGTTTGTATACATTTGAGATTAGACTCCTTGATGTATACATTTTCTATTATCTGGCACTTGTATCTATTCTTTTGTATTATCGTGGATCTTTCTGACCACTACTCTGATGTACACTTTCATGTGTTGTATATTTATTCATATCTATTTCCGCCTATGTGATATGAATTGTCTGTGACTGATTTATGTTACGTTTATTTCTATATTTGTTTCCGAAGATTATATATATAGCCACCGTGTGATAGCTTTGTGTTTGTGTCGGTATGTCGGATTTCCTCCTTAAAGATATGCATTCTATTCTATCTGACATATCGGTGCTCGCACAAAGAAGTTACATGGATGGTCGCTCCTCAACAGCCTTATTCTCCATGCTAATTGACAGCACTACACCGTAGTGTTCTTGGTTAGCGTGGGTATAGAGGTGGGGCGTCACAATAATGATTTATAACACACATACAAATGTATTACTTTTAAATCAATATCTTTATAATATATATACATATTTTAAAACAGTACCCATAACAATATCTATATATACTTATGCATATAATCTAAGTAAGGACATGTATATAACAACATAATATATATATATATATATTCATTATCAATATAACTTAAACTTATATGAATTTAACAAATCATATGTATAAGCTTTTAAATGTCCATTATATATGTCAAAATCTATATAGAGTTTTAGTTTAAAATCAACAAGTATTGAAAATCGTATTGTTTCGCCGACATACTATATATTATTATCTTCCAAATCAATATTAATTTAAACCCATGTGAAATCAAATATGTAGCCTTATACTAGATTATACAAACTTAAAATCTAACAACATATATATGACATATATAATATATAGAGCTTCCATTACTATTTCACACATGGTATCGATGCTCTGAAATAATACATAATTAACATTAACCACTTGAAACAAATAACGTTCAAAATCTTGCATATAACTGCATATAAAACCTTCAGCTTGTAATATAGTTATTCTATTTACGTCTAATATATTATAATCTAAGGAATTACTTATAGATAAACCAATGCATAAAGCTAATATGTATATACCCTTACATATGCAAATCTACATCAATGTTTAGTAAAACAAATATACTTTATTTAACAATATAAGTTTTTAAAACAATCATATCAGTTTCATAAGCTTCTGGCGAAATTTCATATATATATATATATATATATATATATGACTATAAGTGTGACACAGTAGTTGCATTTCCAAAATAATATAAACTATATATATACTAACTGCAAAACTTATATAGTAAAATGTTGTACATGTATACAACACATACCTATACTATACGAACTCCTACCCAGACATATCTTTGCTTAAATAAACAAATATATATTTTATAATATATAGCTTAGAGCGGATAAATAAACTAATTATATATAGGAGCTCAGGGCTGCCACTTATGCAACAAATGTTATGAGCAACAGACCTGAACTGACTTATATATCAAACAAAAGTATCAAGTATACACTAACCAACTATACCTGCTCCTATATATACAACAGCACGCATGCATATACATTATATATGTACAAAAGAAAATACATCAATGTATAAATAAAGTGAAAATATACGTATGTATTATAAGCTAATATATATAAAACTTTGTAACCCAAAACATATATAAACTCTTAGATCCGATCCAAAGAATGCGTGCCTACAAGCAGACCAGCCTAACACGTATACAAACAAGTATATATATAAACAAACTGTATATAACATACTTTGTAATACAAACTTCATTATATATATAAAAAAAAGAACAAATATATACTTTATATACGAACGCATTTATATACTTACAGGTATATAACACTCACAATCCAAAAGTCAGGCCAAGCAAAAGATCGGAGGGGAAATGGGAAGTTGTACATGATGGATGAGGAGGAGGCGGTGGTTGCTAGTGTGGGAGGTGGCTGCGGAGGAGGCCGGGAAATGGGTGACGTGAGTTTCTAGAGCAAGGCAAAGGTTTGCGGAGAAAGAGGAGATGCTTGCTGGCGCACGGAGGATGGTTCTCGGCCCTGTGGTGAGGTGGAGGCTCGAGATGTGGCTGACGATAGAGTGGGCGAGCGTTGGTGCTCACGTGTGAGAGAGAAGGGAAAAAGTGGAGGGTTGGGTTCAAAATAAAGTGGAAGAGAAGTGACAGAGAGGGGGAGAGGAAAAGTTGCATAATCTCGGGAACAAAATAAACGTGTTCTTTGAATGAACCAAAAATAAAAGATCAGATTCAAATACCAGGGAATAATGAAAGTCACGGCTGAATTCAAGTTATAATAAAAGCAACTGTCCCTATGTTTAATCGCTGGATAACGAATTGTCACAGAGAACAAAACGGACTATTTCGGTTAACCGTTTCACGGATTCCGCTGTGTACCGGACTTCGAAACACAAAATTGAATATACCACAGAGATCAACATGACGAGAAGATCAAAACGGTATATATATATATCAGTGATTTGATTGAATTATAAAAATTCGAATTTCCTACTATTGAAAAATGCAGCAAAAACGCAGAAAAATAAGATCGATGGAGCTAAAGAAGCCCAAATTTGGAAAAACAAAAAATGACGTCTTGCTCAGAAGATGATTTAGAATTTTTCTATGTAAAAATATTCAGGTTTCGAAAACATTTTATTTTCATCAATTCCTAACTGATTAAATTGAAATAAAATTACACACGAAAATAAACTTTCATATTTCCGGATGAAAATTTACAGTTTGTTATGTTTAACTAGACGCATTTCAAATATTAAATTTTTATTTCAATATTTTATTTTTTTAAAATTCCACAAAATTTCAATTAATAACGTTATTAAAACCAGTTAAATTTACGGGTCGTTACACTCTCCCCCACTCAAAACTTTTCGTCCCCGAAAAGGAAGGAGGTAGAAGAATAGAAACAACCAGAAAGAAAATAGATTGGAATACAAGTAAAACAATTAATTTAAACGATATAAATTTCAATTTAAATTAATTAATATTTTACAATTTGGTTAAATCCCTTTGAGTTCACTTAAGTTAAATCAATCTATATATTTCTACATTCATTATCTTATTATCTAGTCATCCTCAATTAACAATTTCTAAATCATCAATTTGTATAATCATTTATTGTACTCATATTTTATTCAAAAAAAAAAATTTATTCCAAATTATTATTAAGTTTATTCCACTTAATATGTCCTATTACATATATTTAAACCATATAAATTAATTTAAACCATATAAATTTCAATTTAAATTAATTTATATTCAATAATTGGTTTAAATTTAAGGTATTTCCATAAGTTGATCTAATTTCAATTTGTTAATTCTTTCAGAACAAAATTTATTATATTCATCTCATTCAATTAACTTATTATTCTATCATCTTTATTAGCATATTTTTTTTAGTTAAAATCTTATTGTATAATATTTATTATAAACACTCAAACTTTTATTTATAAAATCATTTTATATTGTATATTATCCAATTACATTTTAACTTCTGAATAATTTGGGTAAGTTAAATTTAATGCAATTTAGTATTATACAAATAAAATTTTCAAATTCAATTATTTCAAGTTTAAATATTTATCCAAAATTTAGCTTTATTTATAATTGAAACATCCTTTAACATAATTTTAAGGATTAAATTTCCATTTAATTTCAAACCCTTTAGAGATAATTATGTATATACAATATATATTAAATCAAATTTAATTTAAAATAATATACCCATATATATATATAAATCAAGTCATACTTAAGAAATTCAAATTAAAATATTTTTTCCAACAAAACTGTAGCAAAGCTACAGAATGGTTTCACCACTTCGAAACTCGAAAATGAATGTCGATGATGCGGCCGCCATCACCGAAATTATTTTCTAGCGACAAAGAGAAGAGCACTGATTTCAATATTTAAAATTCTTTGAAAACGGTTTCTATTTGAAAATACGTTCAATAATATACATTTTAAAATTTTAAAAACCAAAGCTTGAAATTTTAAGAAGTTAAATTCTCAAATTCTTACTTTAAATTCATTTAAATTTCTAAATAAATCTATAAACCAACTTTTATAATTCCATTTATTTTTATGTTGGAATAATCAATGATTTACAAAACAAATAGTGAAAATCAAATATTACCTTTCTGACAACCAATTTAGTTAACAATTCAATTTCAGAAAATTTATACTTATATATAATATAATCATACAAGATTATTTTATTTACCAAATTTTGAAAATACTATTGTGTCAGTTTGCTCTGTTCAAGTGTTTTGGAAATCCTATCGATAGCATTGATCAGACGAATCGATTGAAAACCCAAATCAACATCAACAACTCAAACAACACAGCATACATTAAAACATTTATATATTAGTTTACAAATACATTTCTTTGCTCGACGATACAGGAATGAATTCTCAAAATAAGGATAGGGTTTCAAATTTGATGGACTCAAATCAAAGAGAATTTTTGATTCGAAGATAAGTTCGAAACAAAGATACGATGATTAAATAACAAAGTAGGAAGATTGATAAGTTTATATAAATCGCGGGCAACCTTAACCAGGTCAACCGTGACTTCAAGAATAAGATCAATGTAGAATTCCGAGGCAAATCGACATTGATCTCAAGAGATAGAATTCGGCATAACCAAAGATGTCAGCATCTAAACCGAGGATATATAAATCTCCGGTGAATCGACGCTATCGTAAAAGATTTTCCCCTTTACAAATCAATTTGAGATTGGCTGGACCGCCAACTCATTATAAAGATCATTCGAAGTGGAGTTATGTGATACTCCAGAATTCAGAAGAATACGAATAGTGAGGGACAAAAATGAATTTCGGAACCGCAGGGAATGTTCCAAAATTCAAAGGAATCGAGTCAAAAGAAAGAGATTCAACTCGAATGAAAGTGATTCTGTAAATACATTTACCATATATGTTAAGTTTTGCCTAGAGCTACCAAAGCTCTGATACCAACTGTAACGACCCACTATTTTGGACTATTCGCATCCGCACATGTCGGACTTGAATAATTCAAAATACCGAATTGTTAATTTAAATTATTCAAAACTGAGCATATACAATAAATAAATAATCACAGATCATAGACACAGAGTAATAAATGCAGCGGAAACAAAAGATAGTAGTTCATGAAGCTACTATATACATATCAGAGTCAAATAAGGTACAACAGATGTATCGAATACAATAATCAAATACAATATCAAAATACATCACTAGAATCAGCTGGATATCTGAAACTGGATAGATAGCTGGATCTCCAAGCGAAGCTCCAACTCCAAAGGTGAGTCTCGAATACTGGTACACTCAGTCTGACCCGAGCGTAAAGCAAAACACAAAACACTCGAGTCAGGATTAACATTCTTATATCAATAAATCCAACTCAAGTGAAATAGCAATTGAAATACAAGTAACTCAAAGTATGTTTGGAATAACCATCCTTTAAGGATCCGTTAAACTATCTACTATGTAGTAGTGTATGGTAAATAGATAATGCCTATCAGTAATATAAAATATCAAAATAGTGTTAAGGCGTTACCATTATCCCCCTTAACACATTTTATATAAGCGTTATAGTCTATACAGCACTGTAAACTCTACCGTAAACTAGTGGGATATCAGGGAGTACTCCATAGGTATAACACAAAACAAATTGTGGCTAGTTGTAACATTCCCCCTTTTGACCATCTCCAGTCGGTATTTAAACCAACTAGAAACGTTCAAAAAGACGAATTGTTATTTAGTTTATAAGGTTTAAACAGAATCATCCACAGAAACACAGAATAATAACACTGAATTAAAACAAATGAGAATTTATTTCATTTCTATAAATCTTTTTATATACATCAGAGTTTTATACAATTTAATACAGATACAGCGGAATATCTTAAAATACAATTTTCTTCTGAAAACTAAAAATGGTTCTTTACTCTCCCTCTCTAACTTCGCTGCTCGAAAATCTTCAAGCTGTAAAAATACTCGGTCTGACCCGAGTATTATATTCAAAAGAAAATAATACATAGGTCAGTCTAATTCAAACCAGTTTATTAGTGCATAGAGGCAATAATAATTTAAATAGACGACAGTCACAATAATTCTCGTCTATCCGACTCTTTTAACAAAGAACTCGGATAACGAAAATTTTAACACTAAACGGTGTTAAACAATAAATCAGCAGATTTAAATCATCAACAGAGATAAACAGTGTTATTGGCTGCCGTACACGCACGCGTGCACGGCCTCGCCAATACAGCCTACAAATCAATGCATCCGACGCAAAGAAATATCAATTCAAAACTGTCGATTTCGTGGTGGCTGCAGTACACACGTACGCGTGCACTACCTCGCCACCACCGAATATAAAGTCATCACATAGAATCAAAGGGTAGGACTGCAACAAAAAATGCAGCCACCCTGGCAACAAGTACAACAGGGATGAGCAGATGCAAGTGAAACAAGTCAACAAACAAAGGAACCAGACCCAATCAAACAGTGCATAATGCACTGAAGATCTTGAACAAAGCTCGGGTGAAACAAGAACACTAAGTGGAACTGAACACCCAATAGATCAAATGACACATACTCAAATACCCAACTGGTGATGCAAACCAAACTACAACCTAGGAATAATATGAGCAATGCATGCTACCTGAAGACAGCAGACACATTGAAATAAAGCTACCTCAAATATGATACAGTGAACTATAGGATATACAGGTATGCAGTGACAATACACAAGGTAAGATGTAAAGTCAAATTCGTTGTCTTCTCACAGGAGGTACAAAATCATTTTCGAACAAAGCATCAAACTAAACTGCACATGAATATGAAACCTGGGCTCATAGGCAAACAGTTCAAAATGAACATTTTCACGTAACAGTTTTAAAACAAAGACTGTTTTTACAAAAGTATCAACTCAAAGAAACACAAATAGGTCTAGTTGATTAGAAGATCTCATAGGCAATGGTACATAGAGACACAGTGCGATAACATATATGTAATGGTATTGCTATGAGCATTTGGGACAGGCCTAAGCTAACGGACTGAACAACTAAAAGCACCCGCACAAGAACCAAATGCATTCAGGTAGGTACACAAAATGGCCAAAGCTTATATGCATCAAGTATGCCACATTCAAGAACAAGCTCAAATGCACTTAATCAAGTACAGTATCATATAATCAAAATGAAGTACCAGACTTAAAACAGAGGACAGGGAAGTAATAACAGCAAACCAAATGCCATCAAGATAAATACAATGTAGCATACAAGTAATGCGAAACTGTCAAGTAGACAGAGAATCATGAAACAGTCACATATATACATACATGAATGTATATATATACATGAAGTATCAAGTGCCTAAGCCACAGTGAAATGCTTGAGGCAAAAGCAAATATACAATAGAAATAGAACTTGCCGAATGGAACACATGGATCAAAATCATGGATAAAGCATGCAGTATGGAACAACGACGAAGCATATTTAGGTATGCAATTAAGTGATGCTTGCCGAATTCCAAACTGCTCCTAAAACAGATGCTCGAAAACTACAATGCAGGCTCAAATCAGTCTTTAGTGAATGCAGACTACAACATAAAAATTCAGTGGATAAATGTAACAATGAACTTGCTCAAAGGTCTGAAGTAAATACAGTGTGCATACGACAAAGAGCTCGAAGCCAAGACTAAAGCAATCTGATTGTGATGCAAGCAATGACCAGAACACAAAATGCAGGTGAACACATTCAAGCATCAAGTTATGACAGGGATGAACAGAAGTGACTTAAACAACATTGCATTAGATAAGTCAAAGAAATCATCTTTACAAAAATCAAGTTTTTACAGTCGAAGACAACTGCAGTGCAAAACCATGGCTATTGAGCAAGCACATGGATTCACAAATCAATTTCAAGTAAAAAGAATCAAGACCGAAGTCAATATAAATTCAATTTCCAGGTATTTGAAACGAGTGAACCAGTCAATGATACCGCAACAACATAAGCAAGCAAATCATGGAACCGCAGTATCAATGTCAATATATAAGAAAACTGTAAGTGTAGACTCGCCGATACATGCATACACACATACAAATGTATATATGCACATATATAAAGTCATATCTAATTAGTCAAGCAGTTACAGATTAACAGTGTTTTATTTTAAGAAATCATCGTTCCAGTCAAAGAACGAAATCAAAAATCGAAATCGAACAAACAGTGATGACCAACGAAGTCGACTCCAGTCAAAAATCAAGTTTAAAGCCGAGTCCCTCATTATCACAACAACAAAGTTAAACCCGAAGTCACCAGAAATCCACGAAACTAAACTGTGAAACCCATCTACTCGAGAATATAAGAGTTCGAACAAAATCCACATAAACAAAATTGGACAGTCAGAAAGTCGAACAACAAAATCGAAACCACTACAGCCATGAAACAGAAACGAACGAAAAATCACAGGATTCAAATACTAATACGCTAGAGGTATGAATTAGATGTGAGAAATAAAATTCCTCACCTTTACTCGACGAATCGGAGCAGATGGAGTTGATGCCGCGGCGGTGAAGAACGAGCGAAGAGGAAGACGAAGCCGGCGCCTTTGATTTAAAACGAAGCCCTAGCCAATTCCATAGAAACGAACGAGACGAGAGATTGAAGCGGCCGCCATTTTTTTTCTTTGATCGATTTAGGTTTACGAATGAGAAATGAAAGAGGGGGGGTCGGGTAAAAGGTTTTTTAACGAAACAAAGGGTATGGGCTGATGTAAGATATTTTTTTTTCTTTATTATTTTTTTTCTTTTTCTTTTTCTTTTTAAAACTGATTTGTTTTGTATTTAATTTTGTTGTTAAAATCTAAACTATGTATATATATTCATTTCGTATTAATAAAATTCAATAAGAGAATTCCAATCGATTTACAGTTTAAATAAAATTTAACAACCATTTTACATTGCCAATTGACGAAGATTTTATCGTTATGAAATTTCCAACAATAAACAACAAATTATCTATCAACTTTAATCGTTTATCGATGATTATAATTCGGGCAAAAATCCAGGTTGTTACAGAAATTCAAATTGAATTCGATTAAATTTTATACGCGTTTATACACCGTATGATCACAAAACAATTCCGATAAATACGAAAATTGAAATCCAGTAATAATTCAATATTACGGACCCAATGAAACTTGTTTCGTCGAATTCCGAGACTGTGCCTCGAAAGGCTAATTTTAAATTCAATTCAAACGATATAATTTCAAAATTGAACAAATCGCTTTTAAATTCAATTCTGAAGCTTCTATTATCATCAGTATTATCAATATGAATTTTTAAGCCTTTAAATTATTTTTAGCCGGCTTAAAATTGAAGATTCAAATTTATTCAACTTTCAATGGATTAAATTCAAAAATTAAATCGCCAATTCCTTCTGATAATTTGAAATTCAAGTCAAATCATCATTCAAACATTTAAAATTAATTAAATATTTTCAATTTAAATTGTTCAAAATTCAGGGTCGTTACAAACTCCCCTCCTTAAAAACTTTTCGTCCACGAAAAGGAAAAGTTGTTAAAATTTCATCGATATTTATACTCTACACAATTTTTTTACTAAGCCTGAAACTTATTACAAATAAATGAATATAGGATTCATTCCATTTGTTTAATCTCACTAGTTCTGTTTATCTTCTCTTTTGTTCATTGATTTTCTAAAATCAAAACACAAAAGTCTTTTATCAACATTTTCGATTTACAACTCAAATTCAAACTTAAAATTCTTCACGTTAGAGATTTATATAATATATCTCTTCCAAAACTGTGGACTTTCAAAACATTACAAAGATCCTCTTCCTTAGTTCATTAAGTAAGAACTTTGTAATTTTAATTTCAAACTATTGATTCACTATTTACAGTTTGAAAATACTTGCTAACTCAAAATTTAACAAGTCCATCTTCGTTCTCACAGACATTAGACATACGCTGGCCAGGCGCAGGTCTAAAAATCTCCAAGTACTAAACATACTTGCTTCAATTCCCAGTGAAAATACTTTTAAAAATTCTTTTAAAAAATGGATATGGAAAGCACGTTCCCCCATGGATTACAGTTCCACCCGGCGGTTACGCTACTATCTCAGTAGAGTCGCTTGTAACTGCAGGTTTCACACCTTTCTTGAATTACGCCATGGTTGTCGCCATAGATTGCAGTACACACGGCGGTTACGCTACTATCCCAGTAGAATCGCTCGTGTCTGTAGGCATCACGCCCCTCAAATTTCGCCTGGCATTAGATTGCAGTTTACTCGGCGGTTACGCCACTATCCCAGTGGTATCGCTTGTAACTGTGGGCATCTCGCCCCTCAAATTACGCTAATCATCAATCAAATCTAATCTCATCGCAATGAACTATCGCGAAGGATTTCCGATTCAAATAGTCACTCTGACTAAAATTCTACGTAGCTACGAATTTCAAATGGATACTCTTCACGAGTTCCAATACCTTCTCCAATAATAAATGGAAGGTACTTTTCCACATCCTCAGTTTAGAAAACATAATATCATATATGTAGTACTTTCATTTCACATTTCGTACATATAACATCTATGTAAACATACATAAGATTTCCATAACAATGTGTTTCCAAACTAACGGTTTTCAATTCACCGCATTCATATATATATATAAGTTCTAAAAACTTACATATCTCATATTCATAACAAAATAGAGGATTTCAAAATTTTCCTCTAAGTCGATTTGAAAATTTAAGGTTATCTCAAAACCTAATTCATATTCATAATTCCATTCATTATCGACTTTCACATTCGATTTGAATTACACATCACATCGTCAATTCTCAACACAGAATTGATGTCTATCGATATATAACCTCTGAGCTCGTACGTCTCAGAGAAGGGTGTTAAGCTAAGAGAATAAATTCTCCGCCACCAACAGATATATATTTAATAGAGATCAATTGCTATGTCATCAATTCACAATGTTAGACATACAATCCAAATCATCATCTGAAATTCAAAGCTCAACTTATATTGTCTTTGATGTTGAAGTTAAACTCAATTTTAACTTAACGATTCAATCTTTTTTTTGAAAAATTTCAAATTGAACAAATTGTTCAAATTCTCATTTAACTTTTCAACTTCGACTTCAAAAAAATGAATTTCAAATCATTTATTCCTTACGGAATATATTCACAACATTTCACATTTGGAAAAACATTTCCATACTTATTTAAAAATAAGTAATTCACAAATCCATTTATTTTCAACATTTGAAAATATTCGATATACTTTAATCAAAATTAAGTATATATTTCATCTTTAAGGAATCATTCTCTTTCACATATTTATTTGAGTCAAAACGAATGTTACGTAAAACATCGTTACGACAACTCAAAATCACTAGTATAGGGATTCGAAATTTAGATAGATGTATAAATCCCAATACTATACAAAACATTTCCTTTCGGAAATCATTTACTATAACAACAGTGTTATAGTCCATCATTTCCTTATATTCGAAAACGTCTATTTCAACAATGAATGTTGAAATCTATGGTTTCGATATTCAATGCTTTGAAAACATCTTTTTAAAACAATTACTTCGTTTTAAAATATCACTTCCCCAAACATCCATTTTATTCAATAATATATTCACGGTCCAAAATTGTGAATATACATCTTTTAACAAACTATAAAGATTTTACTTATCAAAATAAGTCAGTTTCGAATTTATAAACAACGTTTATAAATTCTATTCCTATTTATAGACTTCAATTTATAAAAATTTCTTTATTAACTCATTCCTTTATAACTCAGTTTTATATCAGAATTTTTTAATTTACAAGTAAATTACTTATAAATTCTTTTATTTCGCAACTTCGATTCATTTTATAACTTCACATTATCAATTCTGTAATTTCCATTCACTTATGAAATCCATTAAATATCTCACTTTTAACACTTATACAAATTCATTTTATACTTTCAATAATTTATCAACACTTTCAAATCTTCAATTTAAGCCGTTTGAAATAATTCAAAATTCCATTTTAAACTATTATATAAATTTATCAGTTTTCCATTTCCAAGATAATCAACTAGTTCTTTAGTAAACCATTCATCGACTTGATTTCCAATTTTAATCACATTTGATTCATTCACATTGGATTTTCTTACTAACATTCATTCATATCCAATTAGTTCACATTCACTAATTTATATTCAAGTTAGTTTGCTTCAAATCAAATCAAATTTGGTTCTATTTAGATTTCTTACCTTTCAATTTGAATTCAATATCTTAACTTTCAAATTTCATTAATACTTAATGAATTTTCCATACAATCAACTAGCAACCAATGCACATTCAACTTAACCAAATTTTATTTACTTTGCTTACATTTAATTTGGTTCAACACACTTAATTTCAATTGGTTTATATTCCAATTCAGATTGAATTCTTATACTCACCATATTCACTAATTCACTTTTACAATTAAAGTTGAATTTCCTTTATATAATTCAAATTCATATTCATTCTTCACTTTATCAATTCATTTTTATATCAAATTCAATTTGATTCACTATTACTTAAGCCATGTTTCATTTATCTTCACTTGCATTTATTTTCACCATAAAACTTAAGTTCGCCTCAAATTTATTTGAAATTCTATTTTATTTAACTTTACTAAAGTCAAATTCATATCACTTTTCAAAATTCAGCTTTTGTTTCACTTAACAAAACTGTTTAACATTTAACAACTGGTTTTATTCAAATTTCCACATTTTATAAGTTATACAACTTATTAATTTAAACTTTCCAATTCATATCATATAATCACTTATCTTTTAAGTTTAAATTTTCATCTCAATAATTTATCTCACCCAGTTCAATTTATTTAACTTCCTTTAGTTAAATTTCAAATCGTATATTTATTAATACTAATTCAATTCAATTTAACTTTTCTTAAGTTAAAAATCTTCATTTCATATTCAATAATCACTTTACTTATATAAGATCTATTCCAAATTCATTCATCTTATATTTTCTAAAACAATTTTATACTTCTTTAAATTTGAAAAACGTTTCCTTTTTACAGTGTTTCTAGTAACTATTCATATTAAACATCATAAACTAAGCTTTGTGTAAACCAAAGCTCTGATACCACCTTGTAACATTCCCCCTTTTGACCATCTCCAGTCGGTATTTAAACCAACTAGAAACGTTCAAAAAGACGAATTGTTATTTAGTTTATAAGGTTTAAACAGAATCAGCCACAGAAACACAGAATAATAACACTGAATTAAAACAAATGAGAATTTATTTCATTTCTATAAATCTTTTTATATACATCAGAGTTTTATACAATTTAATACAGATACAGCGGAATATCTTAAAATACAATTTTCTTCTGAAAACTAAAAATGGTTCTTTACTCTCCCTCTCTAACTTCGCTGCTCGAAAATCTTCAAGCTGTAAAAATACTCGGTCTGACCCGAGTATTATATTCAAAAGAAAATAATACACAGGTCAGTCTAATTCAAACCAGTTTATTAGTGCATAGAGGCAATAATAATTTAAATAGACGACAGTCACAATAATTCTCGTCTATCCGACTCTTTTAACAAAGAACTCGGATAACGAAAATTTTAACACTAAACGGTGTTAAACAATAAATCAGCAGATTTAAATCATCAACAGAGATAAACAGTGTTATTGGCTGCCGTACACGCACGCGTGCACGGCCTCGCCAATACAGCCTACAAATCAATGCATCCGACGCAAAGAAATATCAATTCAAAACTGTCGATTTCGTGGTGGCTGCAGTACACACGTACGCGTGCACTACCTCGCCACCACCGAATATAAAGTCATCACATAGAATCAAAGGGTAGGACTGCAACAAAAAATGCAGCCACCCTGGCAACAAGTACAACAGGGATGAGCAGATGCAAGTGAAACAAGTCAACAAACAAAGGAACCAGACCCAATCAAACAGTGCATAATGCACTGAAGATCTTGAACAAAGCTCGGGTGAAACAAGAACACTAAGTGGAACTGAACACCCAATAGATCAAATGACACATACTCAAATACCCAACTGGTGATGCAAACCAAACTACAACCTAGGAATAATATGAGCAATGCATGCTACCTGAAGACAGCAGACACATTGAAATAAAGCTACCTCAAATATGATACAGTGAACTATAGGATATACAGGTATGCAGTGACAATACACAAGGTAAGATGTAAAGTCAAATTCGTTGTCTTCTCACAGGAGGTACAAAATCATTTTCGAACAAAGCATCAAACTAAACTGCACATGAATATGAAACCTGGGCTCATAGGCAAACAGTTCAAAATGAACATTTTCACGTAACAGTTTTAAAACAAAGACTGTTTTTACAAAAGTATCAACTCAAAGAAACACAAATAGGTCTAGTTGATTAGAAGATCTCATAGGCAATGGTACATAGAGACACAGTGCGATAACATATATGTAATGGTATTGCTATGAGCATTTGGGACAGGCCTAAGCTAACGGACTGAACAACTAAAAGCACCCGCACAAGAACCAAATGCATTCAGGTAGGTACACAAAATGGCCAAAGCTTATATGCATCAAGTATGCCACATTCAAGAACAAGCTCAAATGCACTTAATCAAGTACAGTATCATATAATCAAAATGAAGTACCAGACTTAAAACAGAGGACAGGGAAGTAATAACAGCAAACCAAATGCCATCAAGATAAATACAATGTAGCATACAAGTAATGCGAAACTGTCAAGTAGACAGAGAATCATGAAACAGTCACATATATACATACATGAATGTATATATATACATGAAGTATCAAGTGCCTAAGCCACAGTGAAATGCTTGAGGCAAAAGCAAATATACAATAGAAATAGAACTTGCCGAATGGAACACATGGATCAAAATCATGGATAAAGCATGCAGTATGGAACAACGACGAAGCATATTTAGGTATGCAATTAAGTGATGCTTGCCGAATTCCAAACTGCTCCTAAAACAGATGCTCGAAAACTACAATGCAGGCTCAAATCAGTCTTTAGTGAATGCAGACTACAACATAAAAATTCAGTGGATAAATGTAACAATGAACTTGCTCAAAGGTCTGAAGTAAATACAGTGTGCATACGACAAAGAGCTCGAAGCCAAGACTAAAGCAATCTGATTGTGATGCAAGCAATGACCAGAACACAAAATGCAGGTGAACACATTCAAGCATCAAGTTATGACAGGGATGAACAGAAGTGACTTAAACAACATTGCATTAGATAAGTCAAAGAAATCATCTTTACAAAAATCAAGTTTTTACAGTCGAAGACAACTGCAGTGCAAAACCATGGCTATTGAGCAAGCACATGGATTCACAAATCAATTTCAAGTAAAAAGAATCAAGACCGAAGTCAATATAAATTCAATTTCCAGGTATTTGAAACGAGTGAACCAGTCAATGATACCGCAACAACATAAGCAAGCAAATCATGGAACCGCAGTATCAATGTCAATATATAAGAAAACTGTAAGTGTAGACTCGCCGATACATGCATACACACATACAAATGTATATATGCACATATATAAAGTCATATCTAATTAGTCAAGCAGTTACAGATTAACAGTGTTTTATTTTAAGAAATCATCGTTCCAGTCAAAGAACGAAATCAAAAATCGAAATCGAACAAACAGTGATGACCAACGAAGTCGACTCCAGTCAAAAATCAAGTTTAAAGCCGAGTCCCTCATTATCACAACAACAAAGTTAAACCCGAAGTCACCAGAAATCCTCGAAACTAAACTGTGAAACCCATCTACTCGAGAATATAAGAGTTCGAACAAAATCCACATAAACAAAATTGGACAGTCAGAAAGTCGAACAACAAAATCGAAACCACTACAGCCATGAAACAGAAACGAACGAAAAATCACAGGATTCAAATACTAATACGCTAGAGGTATGAATTAGATGTGAGAAATAAAATTCCTCACCTTTACTCGACGAATCGGAGCAGATGGAGTTGATGCCGCGGCGGTGAAGAACGAGCGAAGAGGAAGACGAAGCCGGCGCCTTTGATTTAAAACGAAGCCCTAGCCAATTCCACAGAAACGAACGAGACGAGAGATTGAAGCGGCCGCCATTTTTTTTCTTTGATCGATTTAGGTTTACGAATGAGAAATGAAAGAGGGGGGGTCGGGTAAAAGGTTTTTTAACGAAACAAAGGGTATGGGCTGATGTAAGATATTTTTTTTCTTTATTATTTTTTTTCTTTTTCTTTTTCTTTTTAAAACTGATTTGTTTTGTATTTAATTTTGTTGTTAAAATCTAAACTATGTATATATATTCATTTCGTATTAATAAAATTCAATAAGAGAATTCCAATCGATTTACAGTTTAAATAAAATTTAACAACCATTTTACATTGCCAATTGACGAAGATTTTATCGTTATGAAATTTCCAACAATAAACAACAAATTATCTATCAACTTTAATCGTTTATCGATGATTATAATTCGGGCAAAAATCCAGGTTGTTACAGAAATTCAAATTGAATTCGATTAAATTTTATACGCGTTTATACACCGTATGATCACAAAACAATTCCGATAAATACGAAAATTGAAATCCAGTAATAATTCAATATTACGGACCCAATGAAACTTGTTTCGTCGAATTCCGAGACTGTGCCTCGAAAGGCTAATTTTAAATTCAATTCAAACGATATAATTTCAAAATTGAACAAATCGCTTTTAAATTCAATTCTGAAGCTTCTATTATCATCAGTATTATCAATATGAATTTTTAAGCCTTTAAATTATTTTTAGCCGGCTTAAAATTGAAGATTCAAATTTATTCAACTTTCAATGGATTAAATTCAAAAATTAAATCGCCAATTCCTTCTGATAATTTGAAATTCAAGTCAAATCATCATTCAAACATTTAAAATTAATTAAATATTTTCAATTTAAATTGTTCAAAATTCAGGGTCGTTACACTAGTGGTCGCGTATAAAGGGATACAAGTATGACAAGGCACATGAGGCAATACCCAAGGTAGTGACACTACCGTTTGCTTGATCCAGACTGGTGAGAACGCATCGCCGCAGCGATCGCAACACTGCGAAACAACACTCCCAAAATCAAGGGTGCACCAATCGACAACAAGTAATGAGTAGTTTTCGAAGAAGTGTGTTCGCTCGAGGCAGCTAACCCCTATTTGGCCCGGCACGGCTCCTGTTTTAGTCATTTCCAATTCGACACAAGTGTCAAGGCTATCCATTATCGTTCTCTTTCTTCAGTCATCATGTACATCATTCCAACCACTTCATTCTGGATCACACTCCGCGTATAGTTATTAAAGTGGTTTTCGGTTTAGACAGAGAGTATGTCCCTAACCGATTCCGGTCTCTTTAATAACTTTCGTGATTATTACACCGATTGGTCGTTTATTTATTTCAAAACCAAATCAATTTCAATTTCAAATAGAATTTGTAAACCAACATTTCATTTCTCTTTCTAAATCAATTTCCATAATTTACGTTTCAAAACTTCCACATTTCCATTTCAAAATCTTATAATACAATTTCAATTTTTATTTAAAACCGTTCCAATGTTCATTTAAATTCGTATATAAGTTTCATTCCGAAATCATTTAAAATGATTTAATCTACATTCAAATCAATTTAAGTTTATTTATCGATTTTATTCAATATTTGTTAAGTAAATGATCCTTCAAAACAATTTCTATTTAACTTCCAATTTATTAAATCAATTATTTAAGTTCAACTCCATTATATCAAAACTTTCAAATTGCATTAAATTAAATTCATCAAATCAAATTCTTTACATTTCAAGTCTTACATTGATTTCAATAAAACACATTTTATTTCTTATTAGAGAAATTCAATTTCACTTATTAATTTACTTAGTTACAATTTCGAAACTCAATTAATAAAGAAACTTAATTTCACTTATTCAAGAAGTTCAATTTTACTTAATAAAGAATTCAATTTTATTTAATTATTAAATAATTTCAAAACTTAATTATTAACTAATTTCAAAACTTAATTATTAATAATTCCAAATTCAATTATTAAATAATTAATTTTAAAACAACGTTCATTCATCATCTACTATGTTAATATTTTGATTCAGATTATTAAATATTAACATTTCCTTTCATAAAAATTCAAATTCCAACTTCGTTTCAAAACCATATTATTTATTCAAATAAAATCTTCATTTTATTTTTATATCAATTTATTGACCAATCGATTTTTATTAATTCTCTATCCTAGGTCAAAGTTCAATTTGGGTATTTATCATTTCAACTCGATTCCATTTTAATTCAAAAATCAAAGCATAACAAAGGGAACTTGCAGTGTGATAACTGGGATGGTGTCAAAGTAAATAAACAAGTAATAACAACAATCAATAACAATCCAATAATTAATTCAAATAATCCCGAAATAATCGTATTAATTTACATTGTTGTTTGTGCAAATTAATATAATTATTTCTAGAATCTACACTATCATTTCATGTAGATTAAAGATTATTGCACTAATATTTATACGGTTCTTCAATTGATATCTATTTTCCAATTTCATATTTCATCAATTTTACAACATACATTCAATGGTTCAAGGTGTACATAACCAAATTTCTATGTGATAATTAATCTAACATTTAAATAGGGTCATATTATGCAAATGTCATCTAATCAAATTTAGCATATATCAAATCTAACTATCCTACGTCAATTTCAATTTCAAATTATTTATCACTTACACATTAACAATTTAACGTCCAATGTCAACATCAAACAATCAATCATTATCAACCAAACTGAATTATCATTGTATAAATAACAGATAGTGGTATCAGATGTCACAGGTGAACTGATACAGGTAATAACAGTGTAAATAACTAACAGCAACATATTTCAATTGTCGTTTCAATTGAAATCAAATTTAATAAATAAAAGAACATTAATCGTGAGTGATTACTCACCTTTCGAGGATAGAGCTGAACGATAATAAGATGAGTTACGAATTCAAACACGAATTCCAATGCAAAGCAAGATTGGCCCGAATTTTGACGAATAGAGCTGATAATGAGAAATCGATGAACAATTAGAATCAGTTCAATATAAGTTAAAACGAAATGTAAATTATATCGTTATACACTTTCTCAAATCAATATAATGATTTATAACACACATACATATGTATTACTTTAAAATCAATATCTTTATAATATATATACATATTTTAAAACAGTACCCATAACAATATCTATATATACTTATGCATATAATCTAAGTAAGGACATGTATATAACAACATAATATATATATATATATATATTCATTATCAATATAACTTAAACTTATATGAATTTAACAAATCATATGTATAAGCTTTTAAATGTCCATTATATATGTCAAAATCTATATAGAGTTTTAGTTTAAAATCAACATGTATTGAAAATCGTATTGTTTCGCTGATGTGATATCCCAGAATTTCAAGAAGTTTAAAATGTGATAATCTCTAAATTTAAATTATTTTAAATAGATAAAATGGTTATTTTCAAATTTAAATAACCCAATAATAATAATATGATATTTTAATTATGGTATAGATAAATTTTTAATAAGAATAATTATTTTAATATATTTGGGTATAAAAATATATGAACAAGGCTTTTATTTAAGATAAGACTTTTGTTTTATTTTGTTTTCCTTAATGAGATTTTGTAATAAATTTAGGTAATAAATTTAGGAAGTATTTGTTTAATAGTAAATTAAATAAAAAGGTATATTTACGCTTAGAAATGAATTAAATATATTGTATATGATTTTATTAGAATATAATTAATTTTTATTTTATTTTTCTTTTAAGGGTTTCATTTATTTATAATATAGGAAAGCATTTATTTAATAAGATATGTATTTATCTATTTAGGAAATAAATATAAAAGCTTTTATAATCTTTTAAAAAAATAATACAAAAATAATTAAGGACAAGTGTTAACTTTATATGCATCATAAATACATGTGTAAGATCATTAAGCAATGGTAGAGACAAGTGTCAACCATTTGTTTTATTTTCTTTAAATTTTTATTAAATCTAAATTAACTATATAAACTTCTATCTTTCCCTTTCATTTTCTTTTCCTAATTTCAGTTCAAAGACAAAAACTAAAACCAAAAGAAAATTTATCAAACCCGAAATGATCTCCAGCCCAAAACTGAAATGATCCTCCCAAACCAGAAAAATCTACAACCCGAAATCATCTTCAAACCAAAAGCTGAAATTTATTTCCAAACCAAGAATCTACAAACCTGAAACCATATTTCAAATCATATCAAGCTCTGTAAACTATCAAAGTTCGTAACCATTTATTCTTCAAGACCAATAATCATTTCCAAGTGCATGCAAGGAAATCTGAGGCAAAAGCAAAAGTTTTCAAGAGCTTTTCAAATTTTTAAAAGAAATAAAAGCAAATTCAGTTCAAAGTTTCCAGTGTTCAAGCTAGCAAAATTTCCAGTTCCAAGTTTTAAATCAAAAGGCATCCTCAGTTTATAGCTCTCTGTTCATCATTAAGGTGAGTAAACATTTTGTTTAAAAAGCCTAAGTAAATTAAATTTTGTGCATGAGATTCCTGGAATGATTTGTGCTCTGCATGTATATATTTACAAGGGTAGATCTGTATGTTGTTTGTATTTGAATTATGCATGTCTGTGCTTCTCTGTTTTCAAGTTATAGAGTTTAAAATAAATCAAAAAAATTCAAAACTTCCTTATCTATTCTCTGTTAAGCTTTTGTTTTTAAATAAGATAAGGTTGTTTAAACATAATTTAACTTTTAAAACCATAGTTAAGTATTCAGGTTTGAAATTGCCTGTAGTTAAGAAATATACAGTATGAATCTTGGAAAATTGTTGAAACCAAGTGTTGTTATCTGTTGAGTAGATTATATAATGTGAATCCACTCAAGAAAATAAGATTTTCAAAACAAATCTGGAAATTTTTAATTGAGTAAATTAAGAGCAGTTTTGAGTTGAATTGAAAATGGGTTTTCACAAATTTCTGGAAATCCTCAAACAATTGATACTCGAGATTCTTGTCGTAGCTTGGTTGATGGCCAGAGATGTCGAGAAAAATGCCTGATGATTTTATCATCCTTTGTGGCATTGGCGATTGGACGAAATAGGGTTTAGGCACTTTGTTTGGTCGTGGTTGGAATCGTGACGATTGGAGCACCTACGGTGAATCGAGCTTCATGGGAGCGATGGAGATGGATGCGTGAAGGACTTGGGAGAATATTGACGAAGTTTCAGGTGGAACGATGGTCAGAGGCGTGGTGGCGAGGCGTTCGTTCCAGGTGATGTCGAACTGCTGTTCGAATTTATAGCTCGTTTTCGATTTAGGCTAGATGATTGCATTTTGATGCTCAAAGTTGTTTGACGAGTTGAATTGCGATTTGCCGGAGACGAGTGAGTTTGCCGGAGTTGGCTGGAATCGCCGTGCACGTGCACCACGGTGAAGTGTGTGTCAGGAATAATGGAGACGTGGGCGACTCGAAGGAGTCTCGGGTTTTTAGATGGCCAGACTCGAAGTTTTCTCGTGTGTGTATAGGGTAGGTTAGCAGTTTTAGTTTTTAAAAGAAAGAAGCTAAGGGGAGAAGAAGAAGATGAGGGAAACTCGTAGCAATCTCGAGTAGAACGCGGGTTTGACTCGAAGCAGAGGAAGGGAGGAAGGTGTTAAGCCTGTTTTTAAAGTTTTATTAAAATAACAGTTGGTCTAATTAATTCCTAATGGTTTCTAAAATAAAGTTAATAATGTAATAAAGTATTTAGATTAAGATAAGGAAATTAATTAAAGGATAATTAATGGTAATGGTTAAAGAATAATTAATTTACTTAATTAATTAGAGGTTAATCACTTAATGTTGTTAATTAAAGGATTTATTAATACAATTAATTAATGAGTTAATTAATTAATTAAAGAGTAATTAATTAATTAGAGAGTTAAGGATTAATTAATAATGTGATTAATTATTTGCTAAGGTAATTATAAGAGTAATTAATTAATGGAAGTGATTAATTTAAAGTATGATTAATTAATTAATGTAATTAATTAAAGATCAATGTAATTAACTATAGTTAATTAGTTAATGAAAGTAATTAATTAAGGATCATTAATTAATGTGATTATCCCATTGTTTAATAATCCTCAAATAAATAAATAAATAAATTAAAGGTTAATTAATTTATGTTATTAAAGGCTAATTATGTAATGAAATTAAAAAGAACAATTAATCAAGGGTGATTAATTAAGATAGATTCTTAATGGATGATTAATTAATTGGTTTGTAATTAATTAATGTTGAGTAAAGATAATCTAAGTGATTAAAGATTAGTAATTAATTTAATTAAAGATAAATTAAATTAATTTTGGAAGTGATTTACCTTGCTTATGGGTGACTGGATGATATTAAATGCCTTGGACTATTTGTTATCCCGGGTATGTGATTGTGATGCTATGTGATCTGCCATATTTTTGTAATATTATATGTTTGGGTGAACAATGATGATGTGTTTACCTATGATAATTTGCTGTGTAAAAGTGACACTCTGTATTTAAATTTGAATTGTATTCATTTGAATAACTTGGGTTAAGATGATATTGAATTCGAAGAGGCCGGGGTCGGGTATCAGAAATATACCCGAAACCACTTCGATTTGTAATCTATAATTCTTTATAGATTTGTTTTGTAAATCGAATAGGCTGGAATGAAATAAATCGAGTAATCTGGATCATTGGAACTAAGTAACGATACTTAGATATTATTTTGTGAAATAAATTGTTTGAATTTAATAAATAAGAACTCGTAGAAGATACGAGTTACCCTGATTTTTTATAAGATCTATGAATTGGAATTTCATGTTAGATAAGTTTACTCACGCTGGTTTCCAGCCTGACTCGGGTGTTACTTTGATGTAATGCTCGGGTCAGACCGAGTATTACAGATTTCAGGTAAGGACGTTCTGGAGCTCAAGAGGCGAGCTGGATGGCAGGAACGTATGGAGTATATTCCGCTGTGATATTATAGTTGTCTAAGACATGTTAATTTTAACTGTCTAGTACATTTGTGAATGTTGTAACTCTGATGTATTAAAATGTAATTAACAAATGCAGTTTTTCTTTGTATAACTGATATTATTATTTGTTATTATATTTAATCCGCTGCGAATGTGAGATGTTGTGTTCTCTGTTCTTCTTTCTTCTTTCTGTTTCTTTCTTCTATCTCTTTCTTTTTCTTCTAACTATCTGGAATTTTCGGGTTCGAAAATTCCGGGTCGTTACAGCCGACATACTATATATTATTATCTTCCAAATCAATATTAATTTAAACCCATGTAAAATCAAATATGTAGCCTTATACCAGATTATACAAACTTAAAATCTAACAACATATATATGACATATATAATATATAGAGCTTCCATTACTATTTCACACATGGTATCGATGCTCTGAAATAATACATAATTAACATTAACCACTTGAAACAAATAACGTTCAAAATCTTGCATATAAAACCTTCAGCTTGTAATATAGTTATTCTATTTACGTCTAATATATTATAATCTAAGGAATTACTTATATATAAACCAATGCATAAAGCTAATATGTATATACCCTTACATATGCAAATCTACATCAATGTTTAATAAAACAAATATACTTTATTTAATAATATAAGTTTTTAAAACAATCATATCAGTTTCATAAGCTTCTGGCGAAATTTCATATATATATATACATACATATATATATATATATATGACTATAAGTGTGACACAGCAGTTGCATTTCCAAAATAATATAAACTATATATATACTAACTGCAAAACTTATATAGTAAAATGTTGTACATGTATACAACACATACCTATACTACACGAACTCCTACCCAGACATATCATTGCTTAAATAAACAAATATATATTTTATAATATATAGCTTAGAGTGGATAAATAAACTAATTATATATAGGAGCTCAGGGCTGCCACTTATGCAACAAATGTTATGAGAAACAGACCTGAACTGACTTATATATCAAACCAAAATATCAAGTATACACTAACCAACTATACATGCTCTTATATATACAACAGCACGCATGCATATACATTATATATGTACAAAAGAAAATACATCAATGTATAAATAAAGTGAAAATATACGTATGTATTATAAGCTAATATATATAAAACTTTGTAACCCAAAACATATATAAACTCTTTGATCCGATCCAAAGTATGCGTGCCTACAAGCAGACCAGCCTAACACGTATACAAACAAGTATATATATAAACAAACTGTATATAACATACTTTGTAATACAAACTTCATTATATATATATATATAAAGAACAAATATATACTTTATATATGAACGCATTTATATACTTACAGGTATATAACACTCACAATCCAAAAGTCAGGCCAAGCAAAAGATCGAAGGGGATATGGGAAGCTGTATGTGATGGATGAGGAGGAGGCGGTGGTTGCTAGTGTGGGAGGTGGCTGCGGAGGAGGCCGGGAAATGGGTGACGTGAGTTTCTAGAGCAAGGCAAAGGTTTGCGGAGAAAGAGGAGATGCTTGCTGGCGCATGGAGGAAGGGAAAAAGTGGAGGGTTGGGTTCAAAATAAAGTGGAAGAGAAGTGACAGAGAGGGGGAGAGGAAAAGTTGCATAATCTCGGGATTTGATTGAATTATAAAAATTCGAATTTCCTACTATTGAAAAATGCAGCAAAAACGCAGAAAAATAAGACCGACGGAGCTAAAGAAGCTCAAATTTGGTAAAATGAAAAATGACGTCTTGCTTTGAAGATGGTTTAGAATTTTTCTATGTAAAAATATTCAGGTTTCGAAAACATTTTATTTTCATCAATTCCTAACTGATTAAATTGAAATAAAATTACACACGAAAATAAACTTTCATATTTCCGGATGAAAATTTACAGTTTGTTATGTTTAACTAGACGCATTTCAAATATTAAATTTTTATTTCAATATTTTATTTTTTAAAAATTCCACAAAATTTCAATTAATAACGTTATTAAAACCAGTTAAATTTACGGGTCGTTACATTGGGTATGTTATCACCTTTCTAGATACCCTCGGAAATATATATAAATATGGATATGGTTGTGCATGGAAAAGTGAGCTTTCGATATTAAGGGTGGGAACACCGGGGGTGATAACATATTCAGTTCTATCCAGGTTAGGGATGGGGCCAGTCTTGTGTTGTAGGGGATCCCGACGAGGTCCTTGGTACATTTTTCTAAAAGTGTACTATGATAGGTGGTACCCCAGTGCCTAGTCATTTTATGTAATCCATTCTCCAATAAGCGCCGTACGGTTTTGATTGTGCCCAACTATGCTGAAACGTGAGATGCAAGCATTTCAGCTATTTTCTATTTACCTTGTTTAGACACTATTATAATATCAGATGATTTTGATAAAAATGTTTTGGTTATCGTAAGGGGAAAACCCGTCGTGTTTATGTGTGACATGGTCTTACGAGATACCTTTGTTTTTCAAAGGATTTTGATAAAAGTTAATAATTAAAATTGAGTGTGTTTTCTCACGCTGGTTTTCCAGACTGACTCAAGAAACATACCAAACATCAATCAATTGATTTCAAATCACATCATAAATTTTATTTAACTAACATAAGAAAATCTAGTAGTTGTGAGTGGGTCAAAACACCCACCTTCGATTTTAAATCGAATTAAAATCCAATTTAGTGGCCAAATTCAAATAGTCTCGGAATTCGTCCAAACCAGCGTCACAATGTCCGGAATTTCAATAGGATCCAAACGAAACAAACCGCACGTGAAATGGACCTTGCATGTAAAAGTTACACGCATTAGAAGATTGAAACCTTAAGTTAAAATAAAATAAAACGAACCAGTCAAACGAAGCCACATCATCGTCACCTCTATCAAACCATAAGCCATAACCCAATTTGCACGCGACCACCAATTCACGATCCAAAACGCTGACCATCCTCACGCCTACGCCCAAATCAATGGCCACCAACGAGCTTCCTAGCCGAGCCGCACCCCCCTCGCGGCACTCGCGACCGCCGCCTCCCACAGAACGCCTGCGCCGCCTCCCCCAGAACGCCTACGCTTCCGCCTTGTATTCGAAACCTAATACAAAATTTTCCGATGATCTAGCCATCGACGTCACCCATGAACCACATAGATGAACCACACGAGACATTGTCCACACATCCATACCACCCAATCGACGATCCGTGCAAGTTGATCGCGACACAACGAACGACTGAGAATTAATCATCCAATTCCGGCCACATAGTAATCCAAATCGAAAAACTAATAGCTTATTTGACTTGCGCTAGTCGAGAGCTTCAAATCGATATATAATTCGATATATATTGAGGAGTTTAAATTTTTGATTTGATTTCGAAATTGAATTTGAGGGTTTGGGAATTGGAGTTTGTTTCTGCCATTGGAAAGGAGAAGCCACAGAGAATTGTACGTACGGAAATAAGAAATAGAAAGACTGCTACGGTTTATAACAGGTTATTTATAGGCAGATCATAAATAATTTGAATGGACAAGATTGATTTGAAAGTTGAACGATAAACGACCCGAAAAGCCCGTTTCGTTCCCGGAACGAAAGTGAGTCATCCCATATATCAAAACAGATGTTTTTGATAATTTTAAACTCAATGGAACATGTTTCAAGTTCTAATTCCATCGTATGAACAAGTTAGCTTAAAATTAGCTTATTTCAAATTGATTTCAATTGAATTTAATTAAATTAATTTCTACGCATTTTGAGTCCGTACGATCAAACGACAAGTCCGATCGCTACGAAACTTGAAATCCTACGATAATTCACTGTTATGGATCTGATGAAACTGGTTTCGTCGAAATCCGAGACAGTTTCTAAAATGGCTATTTCACGTTAATTAAATAAATCAATAATTAATTAATTAAATCACTTTTTCATTCAAATTTGATAGTTAACAAATTTCATCACTTTTAATCACTTAGACATTGACAATGACTTAATACAAGTTCATATAACAATTCAGTGTTGGTTATTACACTAATTACAGTGTTCAATTTCCACTGTAATTAAATCCAATTAATTACAATTTAATCCCAATTATGGGGGAATTAATTTAAAGGAGAAAAATTTGTATATTTTTAGCCTCAAGGACACGACCTCAATATTTTAACCACAAGGACAAACATTCTCCTAAAAATTATTCATAAGGACAAACATTCTTTCAAAATTATTCATAAGGACAAACATTCTTCCAAAACTGCCACCGAACTAAAAACTGATACCTAAAATCTGCTACCGATAACCACAAACTGGTACCTAAAAACTGTAGAAACTGATACCTAAAGAAAGTTGTCTTTCAGGCTAAAATACTGAAGGTCTGTCCTTGAGGCTAAAATGCTGAGAAATTTTGTCCTTCACAATAATTTCCTGTAATCGATTTAATTTGATTTCAACCTTTCAAATATAAATCTAATAACATAGTTAACATTTGTTTTATATTTCATTACATTAATATTCTTCAATTTCCATTCTTTATTTGTATTAACTACTATATTCCCATTATATTGAAATTTTGTAGATTTTTCACATTAATTGTAATTTAAAATCCCAATTAATTTATTTATCTTGGTTTCATTCTTTTATTAAATCAATTATTACCTTCTGAATAAAATTAACATTTCCATTCATTTTATTACATTCACAATTTTCAGTTATTGTCTTAACTCACTTTATGTAACATTTAATTTACATTTAATTGCAATTGATTAAACACATTGGTAACAAACAACAATTGTCACTTTACTACATTTAATAACATTTGTAAGTTTATTATTTACAAACAGTTGTTATAACAACTACTACTCCACTACTATTATCAATTACAATTAATTAACCTTATTTCATTAATTAATCAACAATTGAATTATCAATTGCTCTTTTTAATCCAATTATCCATTAATACATGCATTACTATAATTCATTTACAACCTACATCAATTTTAACTTTTCAATCCTTTTAGTTGATTGTAATTACATTTAAAGCAGTTGTCAGTTACCTTAAATTAATACTATTTCACTTTATTTCAGTTATATATATATATATATATATTAATTCACAAATTTTATGTCTTCCAACATTAAATTACAAAACTTTATTAAATTAACAATTTTTTAAATTATCAAAATTTTACGGGTCGTTACACTCTCCCCCACTCAAAACTTTTCGTCTTCGAAATGGAAAAAGAAGGGAAAAGAGGAATTAAGTAATTAATATATCTTATTCAAAATATTACATTTATAAACAATTAATTTACAAAATTAAATAATTCAAACAAAATATTTCAATTTAAAATAACTAAATCCTTTTATACTCAAGTTAATAAAAGTTTGGAAAACCTTTCACAAAATTTTCTAAGTCCAAAATTTATGGAAAATTTCGGCAGAGTCTCCTTTGTACGGAGAGGTCTGGGAGAAATAATAATATCAATAATAACAAACTATATCATATTTTTCAAAATAAAATATCCCAAACCACGGGAAAATAATATAATATAGCTATAAAACCGTAATCCGAGAACGTACCTATTTGTCGGGAAAATAACGCTTATTTTATAAAACCAAAAGCAGTAGCAATTGCTTCCAAAAACCAGTATTTCACTTATACCATACAAAAGAGTTAATAATTATATAAAAGATAAATATTTAAGTTGTCTCAATAATTAACAAACAAAACATCACAACATAACAATAATCATTTGCAAACAAACAGTACAAACATCATTTCAACCAAGAAATAATCATCCATCCATTTCAACCAAAACAAATGGTTTGTTCGGGTTCAGAACTTCTAATCATATAAAAATGATAAATAAACTACTAAGTAAACCATACACTCAGCAGTCGTAGATAAGACTCAATAGATTATTTATACATCTCTTTACAAAATAGCAGTATCCTTTCCCAACCAAACCATAAGCCAAACAAACAAAGAATTCAACACATTTTTAAATTTACTCTATTTATCTCTTTCACATCATTTATTGTTCATTCATTTTTCATACAATGATTTTTTTTAATTCACATTCATTACTTACAAAATTTTAATTTTCATTCAGTCGTGTAAGGCTTATTTCATTAATTTACATTCTTTACTTACATAAGTTATATCTATTTCAATTATTTGGATCATAATGAAGTCATTATTGGAGTATATTATACATTTTATTTCAATCTACTTCACATTTACAATCTAGTTTGATTTTTTTTCCATCTTTTACCTTTCTTTTCTCAATCATATGATGCTTATTTTCATTAATTTACTTTCATTATTACTTACAAAAGTTCATTTCTCCTTTATTCATACAATGTTATTTTCTTTTATTTTATTACTTTACATTCATTGCTTCAATAAGTTATTTTTATTTTAATTATTGGTTTATACATTATTAGGTGAGCTTCTTTACAATTCAATTCATCATTTATAGATTTTTATTTTCCACATTCATTCTTCCATATATAATATTGAATATTAACTCCATTTCTAAATCATTTCAGTGGTTTCTGAAGTTATAACCTGTAACAACCCGCATATTTTACGATTGTATATTTAAATGTTTTATTTAAATATAGCATCGTTAGTCGGATTTAAGTCCGAAATGTCACTTTTTGAAAACATTCGAATTAGGACTCGAGGCCATTTCCATTGAGTCCAAAATGGTGTTTGCGACCTTTTTGAGTATAAACATCGATATGTTTGGAGTTGAGTAAAATTTTGATATTTTCATTTAGGGCTTTGGGTTTCAGCCCACCAACCTAACAAATAACCCAACTCCACTCCTCTTCATCCATTCACTCATTCTATTTCCTAACACTCAAGCTTTTAAAAAAAATGGGGGAAAGAAAGGGAAATGGAAATTCCTAAACCCTAGTTTGTTTAGGAAATACAAATTCAAGTCCAAAATCAAGGAGAAGCTTAGTTAAGCATCCTCTTCATCTTCCATCTCAATCTCTCTTCAATTTCAGAAATTCCTATAACCTAACTTACGAAAAACTTCACCTTTGATAATAGATTGAAGATTCTAGAGGTGTTGTTGAAGAGAAATCAATCTTTGCTTGTTCTAGAGCTTCTCATTTGTTGTTTCGGGTTTAAAAGGTGGGTTTTGAACTCACATCTATGTCTATATCTTTGATAGTTGTTAGGTAGTAATTCCTAACATCTATTCCTTGTCCATTTGCCTTTGAATTGAATTGGTTTAATGAATATTCCAATTTTTGGTGTTTTGAAGTCAAATCTTTAAAAATCCTATCTTTGATGTTTGAACATGTTGTTGGGGTGTACCGAAGAGCCTATAAGGCTGGGTGGTCGCTAGGAATAAATCCCTAGTCTCCGTTGCTCGTCCGATCACTTACATTGGATATTTTCCCTTCATGGGGCTAGACTGAAAATACTGCAATTGGCAGTTCAATCGACTGAACCAAAAGGTCAGTCGACTGAATCTGGGACCAGAAAATTATCTGGCCCTGTATCAATCGACTGACCTTCTGGTTCAGTCGACTGAAACTGGGAAACGAATGTTCCTGTCCCTGTATCAGTCGACTAAACTAGAAGGTCAGTCGACTGAACCAGGAACCCGAGAGTTTCTGGCCTTATATCAGTCGACTGACCTTCTGGTTCAGTCGACTGAATATGGGAGATGTGCTTTTTACCTATTTTAGGCAGTTTTGAGTGGGTTTCCGATTTTTAATCGATTTTTGATGATCTGATTTGTTGTTATCATTTATCGACTTTGATGACTTCTTTTTCGGGATTTTTGGGAATATCCATTTTGATCGATTCGGTATCGATTTTTATGGTTTTGATTCACGTCTTAGAATGTGAATCTTTGGTGATTGATTGTTTTACAATCATTTTTGTGATTTGTCACTTTAAAATACAAAGGTTTCTATACTAGTAATAAATATTCAAACTCTTTCACAAAGATGATTCCAACTCTATTTTTAATACAAATCTCGTTTATAAATCTGTTTTCCAATCTATTGGTATATACAAACCTTTACCTCATTCGTATGAGAAATCTAATTAAACGGATTAGCAAAACAAGTGGTATGAAACCCTTGCGTTTACTTTTTCGGTTAATTCTTAGACTTGTTCGATTGAAATCTTATGACAATTTTCGAGTGGAAATCTACAATTTGTTCGTAAATATTTAAGTTAAGCAAGTGGTTATGGGACATGAAGCTAAACTCATTTATTTACTAGCTCAGTGTAATTTACACTTATCGATCAATGATGATCCGTTGGTGATTTAGACTAGCGATGTGCGATGTCTCTTTGTCCGTGTGGGGGGACTGTACCCTATTTGGAGGAGTTTTGACTCATAGTCCGCAAGGGGGGACTATACCCTGTTAGGAGGAGCTTCGGCTCATAGGAGGAGCTTTGACTCATAGTCCGCAAGGGGGGACTATACCTTGTTTGGAGGAGTTTCGTCTCATAGTCCGCAAAGGGGGACTATACCCTGTTTAGAGGAGCTTCGATTCATAGGAGGAGCTTTGGCTCATTGTCCGCAAGGGGGGACTATACCCTATTTGGAGGAGCTCTGGCTAATTTGTGATACACGTGTTGGGGAGTTTTCATGCTCCCGTTTGTGATAGGCCTTCCCCTTTTTGTGATTTCCGGATTTCTAGTTGATGATTTATAGAATTTGTGTTTCACCGATTTTTATGCGATTGGCATTGATATGTTTTGTCAATATTTGTGTTTTGGTGAATAGTTTAAAGAATATGACATTCTTTTTGGTGTTTGAGAATATTTGAGATATTGTATGATTTTTGTTGTTATCTGATGTATACTTGCCACAGTATGGCATTATTGTTATCATACATTTTTGTGATATCTCTTATCCTATCTCATTTTATCTGATATTTATAGCTAGACTGATCTGTTTATTATTTTCTTAAATAATACTCGGGTCAGACCGAGGTATTTCAGGTGCTTCTGCTTGACTTGTTATCAGGGTTCGTCACCTGACTTTTGGCTAACTACTTTAGCTTAGTAGTTTTTTTATTATACATTCGAGATAGAGACTCCTTGATGTATAATAATTCTTTTGTCTAGCACTTGTATCTATTCTATTGTGATGTAGTGGATCTTGTATGACCACTATTTTGATGTACACTTCTATGTGTTATATTCATATCTGTTTCCGCCTTTGTGATATGAATATCTATGACTGATTTGTGTTATGTTTATTTTTATATTTGTTTCCGAAGTCCGCATAGCTACTGTGTGGTATCTTTGAGTTTGTATTTGATATGTCGGATTTCCTCTTGAAATGAAATGTAAGTTATATTATCTGACATATCGGTACTCGCACAAAACAATTACACAGATGGTCGCTCCTCAACAGCCTTATTCTTCGTGCTAGTCGACGGCGTTACCCCGTAGTGTCCTTGGCTAGCGTGAGTATAGAGGTGGGGCGTCACAGCTTGGTATCAGAGCCAAACTTCGGAACAATGTAGAAGAATCTAGCAAGGATCATTGTCCTAAGTCTTTCTTAGGAATCGTGCCATATGATTTAATTTGAGTCTTCGTACTGTTCTATCCTATTTCTTTTTTGATGCCTTGTTTTATCAATGAAGTTTGTTTGATATTCATTCTTTGAATAACCTTTTTCCTCTTCTTTCTTTCTTAAAGAAGAAAAATGGTTAGACCAGGCCGTCCTAGCGCCAGTCAATCCAGTGCTACTACTCAGGATGGAGTATTTATGTCTGCTCAACAACTTTTAGATCTTGTGAACAATGCCCAAGCTGCCGGACCCGTTCCAGAGCCTACTCACCCTAAATCTAGGTTTGCACGCTTGTGCAGAGATTATACCGCTTTGGGTCGAAGGCCATTCAAGGGTTCTGAAATGTTATAGAAATCCAAGCTTGGCCTAGATCATGCGATCGCATCTTTTCCCGCATGAATCTTGTGGATCTACATCGAGTCCAAGTGGCTTCTAGCATGCTCCAAGAAAGAGCATTAGATTGGTATGAGCTTTTGGTTTCTGAGATTATCGAAGCGGATCTTACTTGGGAGCAATTCCGGGAAAAAATCGAATTGAAGTTTGTGCCGGAGGCTGAAAAGGTAACTTTAGCTCGGCACTTTATTGACCTTGTTCAAGGTGAATCTTCTGTGACGGATTACGGCGCATCTTTTGAATCTCTCTCTAAATATGGGGTCGAATATATTAATACCCCATTGAAGAAAAATCAGAGGTTCGTCTATAGGTTGAATAAGAACCCCAAAAAGCCTTTACTTCTGAAACTGGAAGTTTCTTTCGATCAGCTTGTAGATATCGCTCTTCGACTTGAAGAGGTCGATAGAGAAAGTGATGTTGAAGTTGTGAGTGCCAAACAGAACTTCAACATCAATAAGAAGAGGCATCCCTTTATTAAGTTCGAAATTCCTAATCCCAACAAGAAAGTGAATCAAGTAACTTCAGTAGCAAAGACTCCAATCCCTAATCATGGAGAATGCAACAATTGTGGCTCTAAGGACCACTATATAAATAGGTGTCCAAGGCCTATTCCTTGCCGCTATTGCAAAATTTCTGATCATTATATATCTTCATGTCCCAAACTTCAAAGAAAGAGAGAGGGAGAGCTGAATGTTATGCAAGCACCTAATAACACTTCTCGTGGTCAAGGTAATTCTCCTTCTATCCTTGATGACATTAATTTGTTTTGTGATTATCCTATTCGAGTTTTTTTCATACGGGTTCATTATTTTATATCAAAAGAACTTGTTGATTCTTTCTCTTTAAATATTATGGGCTTAATGACTTCACTGAGAATTGCGAATCCGGTTGGTGGATCCGCAACACTCAGTTTACTTTGTGGAGATGTCGAGATTATTTTATGTATTATTCTTTTCGAGCCGATTTGCATGTTATGCGTTACTTAGGCTTCGGAATTGATTTTTTGGGAAAGGATTGGCTTAATCATTATAAAGCCCATATCATATGTCCTGAGAGGACTATCCATCTTCGACGTTCTCAATCTGTTAAGCAGATTTCTATTGTTTTTAATGATTTTGATTTCCAAATTCGGTGGCATCATTTTATTCTTTAAACCCACTTGATGAGGAAAGTGTTATTTCTCTCATTCAAGTAGTTTGTGAATTTTCCGGTATATTTGAGCTTGTCTTAGGATTACCACCTAAGAAATCTATTGAGTGGTGCTAAGGTATTTTCAGCTCGACCTTGCCACCAGTTTTCATCAGCTACGAGTTGCGGAGGGTAGCATTCCACTTACCGCATTCCATACTCGTTATGGTTCTTATGAGTGGTTCGTTATGTCATTCGGTTTGACGAACCTTCCAGCTTATTTCATCCATCTTACGAATCGAGTATTCTATGGATATCTCGATGAGTTTATCCTAGTATTCATTGATTATGGATGAAAACAACAATTTAAAATTTGCAAATCTTTTTAATAAGATATTTATAAGCATAAATGGATTTTGTTCTTAAAACAAGCAAAGAATATTCGTAAAATTTATAAGAGACATGTTTATCATATAGAAGATGATTTTGTGTTGTTTTGCCCATTGAGTGCTTTAGAATTATGGTCGATGCGCTTGATCAACGTTATCGATAAGAATCTCCTAAACGCTATGATGAGACAGTCAGACACAGTAAATTGACTTGTAATAAGTAAATTTTTCTAAAAAGATGATTACATAAAGTTAATTATAATTTTGAATGTCTTAGCTTTTCGAGAAAGAGGATCAATTAAAAGAACTCTTTTCCGATTCTTTTATTCTTGCGATTCCCGAAGGGAACTAAGAATTGATTGTTTATACCGATACTAGTCGTATTGGTTTGAATGCCGTTCTCATGCAAAAAGGGAATGTGTTATCACATATGTTTCATGACAATTAAAGCTTGCCGAGACTAGATATGCAACTCATGATATAGAGCTCGCGGCTATTGTTTTCGCTCTTAGAATTTGGCGTCATTATCTTTTGGGAGAGAAAATTGTTCTCTACACCGATCATAAATCTTTGAAGTATTTATTTCCTCAAAAAGGAACTTAATTTGCGTCAACAACGTTGGCTCGAGTTCCTTGCATCTTATGATCTTGATATTCTCTATACTCCTGAAAAGGGAAATCGTGTTGCCGATGCCCTTAGTCGTAAGCAACAAGCGGTTGTTTTCATGATGATATCCGAATGGAATGATCTCGAGACTTTATTCACTTGTGAGATTCGAGATCGTGAATCCAATTTATGTTCATCTCTTGTTTTATGTAGCCTTGAGGCTCATCCTTCTCTTTTAGCACTGCTTATTGTCCTCAATCCGATGGACAAATAGAGCGGGTGAATCAAACTCTTGAAGATCTTCTTCGTGCATGTGTTCTTGATTTTGGTGGAAGTTGGGAAGATCGTATTTCTCTTGTTGAGTTTTCCTATAATAATAGCTTCCAATCTAGTATTGGTATAGCACCTTTCGAGGTACTCTATGGAAGGCCGTGCCAATCTTCTTCGTGGTGGCTTGAAGCCGGTGAGAAGCTAGTTTTAGGTCCAAACCTTATTGGTGTTCATTTGTGTTTCTCCTATGAAGGGTGTTCTGCATTTCAGTCGATCGGGAAAGTTAGCACCTCGATAATTTGGTCCGTTTCCCATCACCGAACGTATTTGTTCCATGGCTTATCGCCTTTTATTACCGGCTCAATTTTCTGCTATTCATGACATTTTCCACGTCTCTCAACTACGGAATACCTTAGAGATTCTGATTCTATTCTTGAGCCCGGTGTTATTGAAGAAATTGAAGTTTCGCCTAATTTGACTTATGAGCAACATTCTATTCGTATCATTGCTTCGGAGGTTAAACACCTTCGAAATAAAGATGTTCTTCTTGTGAAAGTTCAATGGTCCTCAAATCCTAAGGATTGCTCTTGGGAATCCAGAGAAGTCATCGAGCGAACACATCCGGATTTACTCTCTCGTGCTCCTTAAGGTGAACTTCTCATTTCAAAATTTCTTCTTTTTGTGTTGTTATGCCTTTGTATGGTTGTTACTTTTTATTTCTTTTTCTTAAGTGTTATGAGGATGCAATTTCTTTAAGGAGGGAGTCTGTAACAACTCACATATTTTACGATTGTATATTTAAATGTTTATTTAAATATAGCATCGTTAGTCGGATTTAAGTCCGAAATGTCACTTTCTGCAAACAGTCGAATTAGGACTCGAGACCACTTCCATTGAGTCCAAAATGGCGTTTGCGACCTTTTTGAGTATAAACATCGATATGTTTGGAGTTGAGTAAAATTTAGATATTTTCATTTAGGGCTTTGGGTTTGGGTTTCAGCCCACCAACCTAACAAATAGCCCAACTCCAGTCCTCTTCATCCATTCACTCATTCTATTTCCTAACACTCAAGCTTTTAAGAAAAACGGGGGAAAGAAAGGGAAATGGAAATTCCTAAACCCTAGTTTGTTTAGGAAATACAAATTCAAGTCCAAAATCAAGGAGAAGCTTAGGTAAGCATCCTCTTCATCTTCTCCATCTCAATCTCTCTTCAATTTCAGAAATTCCTATTACCTAACTTAGGAAAAACTTCACCTTTGATAATAGATTGAAGATTCTAGAGGTGTTGTTGAAGAGAAATCAATCTTTGCTTGTTCTAGAGCTTCTCATTTGTTGTTTTGGGTTTAAAAGGTGAGTTTTTGAACTCACTTCTATGTCTATATCTTTGATAGTTGTTAGGTAGTAATTCCTAACATCTATTCCTTGTCCATTTGCCTTTGAATTGAATTGGTTTGATGAATATTCCAATTTTTGGTGTTTTGAAGTCAAATCTTTAAAAATCCTATCTTTGATGTTTGAACATGTTGTTGGGGTGTACCGAAGAGCCTATAAGGCTGGGTAGTCGCTTGGCATAAATCCCTAGTCTCCGTTGCTCGTCCGATCACTTCCATTTGATTTTTTTCCCTTCATGGGGCTAGACTGAAAATACTGCAACTGGCAGTTCAGTCGACTGAACCAGAAGGTCAGTCGACTGAATCTGGGACCAAAAAATTCTCTGGCCCTGTAACAATCGACTGACCTTCTGGTTCAGTCGACTGAAACTGGGAACCGAATGTTCCTGTCCCTGTATCAGTCGACTGAACCAGAAGGTCAGTCGACGGAACCAGGAACCCGAGAGTTTCTGGCCTTGTATCAGTCGACTGACCTTCTGGTTCAGTCGACTGAATCTGGGAGATGTGCTTTTTACCTATTTTAGTCAGTTTGGAGTGAGTTTCTGATTTTTAATTGATTTTTGATGATCCGATTTGTTGTTATCATTTATCGACTTTGATGACTTCTTTTTCGGGATTTTTGGGAATATCCATTTTGACGGATTCAGTATCGATTTTTACAGTTTTGATTCACGTCTTCGAATGTGAATCTTTGGTGATTGATTGTTTTTACAATCATTTTTGTGATTTGTCACTTTAAAATACAAAGGTTTCTATACTAGTAATAAATATTCAAACTCTTTCACAAAGATGATTCCAACTCTATTTTTAATTCAAATCTCGTTTATAAATCCCCAATCTATTAGTATATACAAACCTTTACCTCATTCGTATGAGAAATCTAATTAAACGGCTTAGCAAAACAAGTGGTATGAAACGCTTGCTTTTACTTTGTCGGTTAATTCTTAGACTTGTTCGATTGAAATCTTGTGACAATTTTCGAGTGGAAATCTAAAATTTGTTCGTAAATATTTAGATTAAGCAAGTGGTTATTGGACATGAAGCTAAACTCATTTATTTACTAGCTCAGTGTAATTTACACTTATCGATCAATGAAGATCCGTTGGTGATTTAGACTAGCGATGTGCGAGGTCCCTTTGTCCGCGTGGGGGACTGTACCCTATTTGGAGGAGTTTTGACTCATAGTCCGCAAGGGGGGACTATACCCTATTAGGAGGAGCTTCGGCTCATAGGAGGAGCTTTTACTTATAGTCCGCAAGGGGGGACTATACCCTGTTTGGAGGAGTTTCGTCTCATAGTCCGCAAAGGGGACTATACCTTGTTTGGAGGAGCTTCGGCTCATAGGAGGAGCTTTGTTTCATTGCCCACAAGGGGGGACTATACCCTGTTTGGAGGAGCTCCGGCTCATTTGTGATACACGTGTTGGGGAGTTTTCTTGCTCCCGTTTGTGATAGGCCTTCCCATTTTTGTGATTTCTGGATTTCTAGTTGATGATTTCTAGAATTTGTGTTTCGGTGATTTTTATGCGATTGGCATTGATATGTTTTGTCAATATTTGTGTTTTGGTGAATAGTTTAAAGAATATGACATTCTTTTTGGTGTTTGAGAATATTTGAGATATTGTATGATTTTTGTTGTTATCTGATGTATACTTGCCACAGTATGGCATTATTATTATCATATGTTTTTGTGATATCTCTTATCCAACTCATTTTATCTGATATTTATAGCTAAACTGATCCGTTTATTATTTTCTTCTTAAATAATACTCGGGTCAGACCGAGGTATTTCAAGTGCTTCTACTTGACTTGTTATCAGGGTTCGTCACCTGACTTTTGGCTAACTACTTTAGTTTAGTAGTTTTTGTTATTATACATTCGAGATAGAGACTCCTTGATGTATAATTATTCTTTTGTCTAGCACTTGTATCTATTCTATTGTGATGTAGTGGATCTTGTATGACCACTATTTTGATGTACACTTCTATGTGTTATATTCATATCTGTTTCCGCCTTTGTGATATGAATATCTATGACTGATTTGTGTTATGTTTATTTTGATATTTGTTTCCGAAGTCCGCATAGCTACTGTGTGGTATCTTTGAGTTTGTATTTGATATGTCGGATTTCCTCTTGAAATGAAATGTAAGTTATATTATCTGACATATCGGTACTCGCACAAAGCAGTTACACAGATGGTCGCTCCTCAACAGCCTTAATCTTCGTGCTAGTCGATGGCATTACCTCGTAGTGTCCTTGGCTAGCGTGAGTATAAAGGTGGGGCATCACATAACCATTCAATTAATATAGTATTCATTTTGGTTATAAATGGCTTCAATCATTAATTCAAGTTTATAATTATTTACTAACAGTGTTCACCTTTACTATTCAATCTGATTTTAAGTAGCTTAAAATGTCAACTTAAGTTATAATCATTTTTCTTACATTATTCACTTTTATTTTATTTATTTAGTAGCATTTCAAACTATTAACTTCAGTTTATAACAACTTATAACATTAGAATTCTTATTTATAAAGTAAGTCTATTGAACACTTTCATTTTCTGAAGTTTTACTTGCATGATATTCTAATACATTTCTTTTATTACATTTTAACTTTTTAATATTTTGGTAAGTTATATATATGTTTTTAATAATGCAATTGAATATTACCCAAGTTTCTCTTATTTATTTAGTTAACAAAAATGTTCAATAGTTACCATTTCTTATTTTCATTTCCCTTTTATTTATAGTTTTCTAAATTTCAGTTCTTATCTATTTCATTAATCATTTTAACATCAAATTTCTTATTTTCAATTTAGAAGTTTCCAATTATTAATGTAGTCAAGATTCCATTAATTACAATAATTTCAACTTCTAATTTATAGAAGCTTAACAACTAAACAACTGAGTTTCATTTCAATTAATTTAAAATAATATATATAATCATATCTTTATACATATCAAATCATATTTGGAATTTAAAAAAATCAAGATTAATTCATCAAAACAATTGTGTAGCAAAATTACTACACGGTCTTCCCACTTTGAAACTCGAAAATGAACGTCGATGATGCGTGCACTCATCACCGAAATTATTTTCCAGCAAAAGCCAGGGGAGTACAAAACTTATTTCCTTTTAAATTCTTTTAAAACATTTCTTCCAAATCACATTGAAATATTTATATCAGAAAATACTTCCAAATAATATTAATATTATATTCCAAAATCATTCGAAAGAAATTTTCAAAAATCCCGGAACTTAAGTTCTAAATTTCCAATTTATATTTATTTGATTTGTAAACCTAATGTTTAAATCAATATTTATGAAATTTCACTACCTAACAAACAAATATAACAACCAACTATATCATTTAGAATTTATTATTTTATATACAAAATATATAATAGGCAGAATTAATTCATTCACCTATATTTCAAAACAATATTGTGTCGGTCTATCCTATTAAGCATTTAGAAATCCCCATCGATGCCATAGCGTCCTATGTACCGACCAGAATTTATAAATACAAAACGGGACAAATTAACAAAATACAAAAACCTTTTATAACACTAACAAATACGCTCTCTCATATATACACACTTAGCGACTCATTCTAAGGTATTACTACCCTATTTCTAAAGAGTCAGACCCCACAATGCTAAGGTTATCGCTAAACCGAAGCTCTGATACCAACTGTAACGACCTGCCTTTTTAGACGTTTTAAGAAGACACACATGCCGGACTCAAACCATTTAAAAGGGAAGATTGTTATGGGGTAAATAAGAAAAAGAGAAAAAAATAAAAAAATTACAGAATCTCGTAGCGGAATGACAAAATATAATAATCAATTAACAGATCATGAAGCTGTTTTATAAATACATTTGATTATTCTTTTACAACACAAAAATCAGAGTTACATAAATAGGAATAAATAAATAAATGCAGCGGAACAATGCAGCGAAATAAATAAAACAAATAATAATAGTACAATATCTTCGTCTTCGTCCTCCAGAAATAAGATCTTCAACCCTGAATGCTCAGGCTGACCGGAGCGAATTGAAAAGACAAAACACTCGAGTCAAAACTAAAAGATCTTATGTAAGTTAAATCAACGGTAAATAAATATGAGTGTAACAGCATTAGAGATGTTTACGGGGTTTGACATCTCCTATCCAGTGTCTAACGTGGGTGTAGTAACTTAAAAGTTGTTCGGGATTCACATCTCTTAAGGATCCGTTAAATTATCTACTATGTAGTACAATACGCTATTATAATATGTCTACAGTAAAGTAAAAGTATTAAAATAGCGCTAAGGCGTTACCCATATCCCCCTTAACACATTTTATATATTCCCGTAGTCTATACAATGCCGTAAGATCCACCAAACCGGTGGTTTACCCAGATTACGTACGGTACAAAACAAACTCGTAGAAGGCGCTCTAGGGCATGTGAACATGGCACTAGAGGCAATGCCATAGTAGATTTACCAATTGCAGAACCGGGGTGGTGGTAACGCATAACAACTACTACCGCCCACCTCGGAACACACTCCCAAATCAAAAATCAAGGGGTGGCCACCATATCATCACAAAGTCATAATATGGTATCGAAGAAGCATGTCCGATTAGAGGAATGACCTCATTTGGCCCAAGTATAGCTCCTGTTTTAGTCACATCTAAGCTGACTCACGGGAGTCAGGGTCATGTCATATGTTATATAGAAATCGTTCGCCAAACCATCCTACTTCATTTCTAGAATCTCCACCACGTACACAGTTGTTAAAGTGGTTTTCGGTATTGGCAGAGAGTAGGACAATATCTGATCCCGGTCTCTTTAACAACCAAACGATTATTTCACACCGGATGGTTCTTTTACATTTCAAAAGGTTAATTCACAATTTATATCAAAATATCATATTCAATTTCAAATCATATCTCTTTTGAAATCATATTCACTTTCAAACTATATTCACTTCCAAAATCATATTCACTTCCAAATCATGTTCACTTTTGAAATTCACATTCACTTTGAAATTATCGATAAGTTATGTTAATTAATTCTTCATTTCAAAATCATTTTATTTACTCAAACCTGTCGTTCACAAAAAAGTATCAATTCCAAATTACAACTTAGGTTGTGTCATCAACAAAGATTTAGATAAAACACTTCAACTTTACACAGTCTGAAATTTTAGAAAATAGTTTAGGTAATTATAAATAGTTTATATAGTTTTAAAATAGTTTAAATAGATTTTTAAAATGATATATACAGATTTAAAATAGATTAAATAGATTTTATTAGGTTTAAAAAAATGTTTTAAATAGATTATTTATAGATTAAATTGATTTAAATTATATTAAGTAGATTTTAAAATAGATTAAATAAACTTAAAATAAATTAAATAGATTTAAATTATATTAAATAGATTTAAAATAGATTTAAAATAGATTAAATAAATTTAATTAGTTTTAAAATAGATAAAAATAGATTAATACAAATAAAAATAGTTTAAATTGATTAAAATAGTTAATTTAAATAAAATAGTTTAAAGTAGTTAAAATAGATTTCAAAGTTATATCCAACATTTCAATAACTCAATTCCGATAATTCATTTATTTTTGCCACTTTAATTTTGAAATTCCAAATTTAAATCCTTTGAACAAATCATTAAATCAATTCCAATTTCAGCCTTTACGTTTGGATTATCAAAAATAACTCAGTTTATATAAATCACTTTCTATTTCAAAATACCAGTTAACTGAATTCAACATTCCAAAGATTCAAAAATCATTTAATTTAAACAATCCGGTGTCCGTATATAATTTTCTACCCTAGGGTCAAGTGATACGGATATTTATCATTTCAATCCGCATTTTAAAATTTTACGATTATATATCATTTTAAACCGCAATCCCGAATTAAATAAAAATCCATAAAATCGCTCGGGTCTATCATTTCAACCCATAACGATTTTTCCCTAATCTACAGATCGTTCGGGTATGTATCATTTCAACCCATAGGGAACTTGCAGTTATAACAATATAAGACACAACATCCAGTCATCCAATATCAACAATCAACATTCATCACAATCATTATCCAAATCAATCAATAAACATCAATAGATAACTGATAATCAATAACAGGTATTAAATTGACAATTTAAATTCAATATTAAATTTAACGATAATTCAATGCAACAAAGTCAATTTTTACTAGAATAACAATTTAAACATACCAAACATCAATCAATTGATTTCAAATCAGACCATAAATTTTATTTAACTAACATAAGAAAATCTAGTAGTTGTGAGTGGGTCAAAACACTCACCTTCGATTTTAAATTGAATTAAAATCCAATTTAGGGCCCAAATTCAAACAGTCTCAAAATTCGTCCAAATCAGTGTCAAATAGAGGAGTTAGGGTATTATGTTGGGTTAGTGGGCTGAAACCCAAACCCAAAGACCAAATAGAAAAATAACAAAATTCTACTCAACTCCAAATATATCGATGTTTATACTAAAAAAAGTTATAAATGCCATTTTGAACTCAATGGAGGTGGTCTCGAGTCCCAATTCGACTGTTTACAAAAAGTAACATTTCAGATCTTAATCCGATTAACGATGCTATATTTAAATAAAACATTTAAATATACAATTGTGAAATATGCGGGTTGTTACAAACTCCCCTCCTTAAAGAAATTGCGTACTCGCAATACTTATGAAGAAAATAAAAAGTAACAACCATACTAAGGCATAACAACACAAAAGAAGAAATTTTGAAATGAGAAGTTCAGCTTAAGGAGTACGGGAGAGTAAGTCCGGATGTGTTCGCTCAATGAATTCTCTGGATTCCCAAGAGCAATCCTTAGGATTTAAGGACCATTGAACTTTCACAAGCGGAACATCTTTATTTCGAAGGCATTTAACCTCCGAAGCAATGATACGAATAGGATGTTGCTCATAAGTCAAATTAGGTGAAACCTCAATTTCTTCAATAACACCGGGCTCAAGAATAGAACCGGAATCCCTAAGGCATTTCCGTAGTTGAGAGACGTGGAATACGTCATGAATAGTAGAAAATTGAGCCAGTAATAAAAGGTGATAAGCCACGGAACCAATGCGTTCGGTGATGGGAAATGGGCCAATATATCGAGGTGCTAACTTTCTCGATCGATTGAAACGCACAACACCCTTCATAGCTGAAACATGAATAAAATTTGGACCTAAAACCAGCTTCTCACCGGCTTCAAGCCAACACGAAGGAGATTAGCATGGCCTTTCGTAGAGTGCCTCGAAAGGTGCCATACCAATACTAGATTGGAAGCTATTATTATAGGAAAACTCAACAAGAGAAATATGATCTTCCCAACTTCCACAAAAATCAAGAACACATGCACGAAGGAGATCTTCAAGAGTTTGATTCACATGCTCTATTTGTCCATCAGATTGAGGACTATAAGCGGTGCTAAAAGAGAAGGATGAGCCCCAAGGCTACATAAAACAAGAGATGAACATGAATTGGATTCACAATCTCGAAGCTCACAAGTGGATAAAGTCTCGAGATCATTCCATTCGAATATCATCATGAAAACAACCGCTTGTTGCTTACGACTAAAGGCATCGGCAACACGATTTCCCTTTCTAGGAGTATAAAGAATATCAAGATCATAAGATGCAAGGAACATAAGCTAACATTGTTGATGCAAATTAAGTTCCTTTTGAGAAAATAAATACTTCAAAGATTTATGATCGGTGTAGAGAACAATTTTCTCTCCCAAAAGATAATGACGCCAAATTCTAAGAGCGAAAACATTGGCCGCGAGCTCCAAATCATGAGTGGCATATCTAGTCTCGGCAGGCTTTAATTGTCAAGAAGCATATGTGATAACACGTTCCCTTTGCAAGAGAATGGCACCCAAACCAATACAAATAGCATCGGTACAAATAGTGAAGTCTTGGTTCCCTTCGGGAATCATAAGAATAGGAGTATCGAAAAGGAGTTCTTTTAAATGATCCTCTTTCCCGAAAAGCTAAGACATTCAAAATTATAATTAACTTTATGTAATCATCATTTTAGAAAAATTTACTTTTTACAAGTCAATTTATTGTTTCTGACTGTCTCATTATAGCGTTTGGAGATTCCTATCGATAACGTTGATCAAGCGCATCGACCAGAATTCTTAAAGCACTCAATGGGCAAAACAACACAAAATCATCTTCTATATGATAAACATGTCTCTTAAAAATTTCACGAATATTCTTTGCTCGTTTTAAGAACAAAATCCAATCATACTTATAAATATCTAATTAAAAAGATTTGCAAATTTTAAATTGTTGTTTTCGTCCATAATCAATAAATACAAGGATGGTCTCATCGAGATATTCGCAGAATACTCGATTCATAAGATGGATGAAATAAGCTGGACAAACTGAATGACATCACGGGTCACTTATAAGAATCATAACGAGTGCGGAATGCGGTAAGTGGAATGCTACCCTCCGCAACTCGTAGCTGATGAAAACCGATGGCAAGGTCGAGCTGAAAAGACCTTAGCACCACTCAATAGATTGCTTAGGTGATAATCCTAAGACAAGCTCAAATATACTGGAAAATTCACGAACTACTTGAGTGAGGGAAATAACATCTTCCTCATCAAGTGGGTTTAAAGAATAAAATGATGCCACCGAATTAGAATCAAAATCATTAAGAACAATAGAAATTTGCTTAACAGATTGAGGATGTCGAAGATGGAAAGTCCTCTTGGGACATAGGATGTGGGATTCATATCGATTAAACCAATCCATTCCCAAGAATCATTCTGAAACCTAAGTAGCAACCGGATCAGAAAGCATAATCACATAAAATAATCTCGACATCTCCACAAAGTAAACTGAGTGTTGCGGATTCACTAATCGGATTCGCAATTCTCAAAGAAGTCATCAAGACCATAATATTTAAAGAAAAGGTAACAACAAGTTCTTTCGATATAAAAGAGTGAGATGCACACGAATCAAAAGAAATTCGAATAGGAAGGTCACGAAATAAAATAGTGCCATCAAGGATAGAATGAGAAATACCTTGACCAAGAGAAGTGCTACTAGGGGCTTGCATAACATTCAACTCTCCCTCTCTCTTACTTTGAAGTTTGGGACATGAAGATATATAATGATCCGAACTTTTGCAATAGCGGCAACAAATAGGCCTTGGACACCTATTTCTATAATGGTCCTTAGAGCCACAATTGTAGCATTCTTCACGATTAGGGATTGGAGTCTTTGCTACCGAAGTTACTTGCTTCACTTTCTTGTTGGGATTAGGACTTTCGAACTTAATAAAGGGATGCCTCTTCTTATTGATGTTGAAGTTCTGTTTGGCACCCACAACTTCAACATCACTTTCTTTATCGGCCTCTTTGAGTCGAAGAGCGATATCAACAAGCTGATCGAAAGAAACCTCTAGTTTCAAAAGTAATGGCTTTTTGAGATTCTTATTCAACCCATAGACAAACCTCTGATTTTTCTTCAATGGGGTATTAATATACTCGACCCCATATTTAGAGAGAGATTCAAAAGATGCGACATAATCTGCCGCAGAAGATTCACCTTGAACAAGGTCAATAAAGCGCCAGGCTAAAGTTACTTTTTCAGCCTCCGGCACAAACTTTAATTCGAATCTTTCCCGGAATTGGTCCCAAGTAAGATCTGCTTCGATAATCTCAGAAACCAAAAGCTCATACCAATCTAATGCTCTCTCATGGAGCATGCTAGAATCCACTTGGACTCGATGTAGATCAATAAGATTCATGCGGGAAAAGATGCGGTCGCATGTTCTAAGCCAAGCTTGGATTTCTATAACGCTTTCGGAACCCTTGAATGGCCTTCCAGCCAAATCGGTATAATCTCTGCATAAGCATGCAAAACCTGATTTAGGATGAGTAGGCTCTGGATTGGGTCCGACAGCTTGAGCATTCTTCACAAGATCTAAGAGCTGCTGGGCAGACATAAATACTCCATCCTAAGGAGTAGCACTGGATTGATCGGTGTTGGGACGGCCTGGTCTAACCATTTCTCCTCTTTAAGAAAAAATAAAGAAGAGGAATAAGGTTATTCTCAGAATGAGTATCAAACAACTTGATTGATAAAACAAGGAATCACAAAAGAAAATAGGATAGTACTGGTCCAATGACTCGAATTAAATCCTAAGGCACGACTCCTAAGAAAGACTTAGGACAATGATCCTTGCTAGATTATTCTACATTGTTCCGAAGTTTGGCTCTGATACCAAGCTGTGACGCCCCACCTCTATACTCACACTAGCCAAGGACACTACGAGGTAATGCCATCGACTAGCGCGAAGAATAAAGCTGTTGAGGAGCGACCATCTGTGTAATTTCTTTCTGCGAGTACTGATATGTTAGATAGTATGACATGCATTTTGTTTCAAGAGGAAATCCGACATATCAAATACAAACTTAAAGCTACCAAACAGTGGTTATGTGGCCTTCGAAAACAAATATAGAAATAAGCATAACAGAAATCAGTCACAGATATTCATATCACAAAGGCGGAAACAAATATGAATATAACACATAAAAGTGTACATCAAAATAGTGGTCATACAAGATCCACTACATAACAAAAGATACAAGTGCTAGACAAAAGAATAATTATACATCAAGGAGTCTCTATCTCGAATGTATAATAACGAAAACTACTAAGCTAAAGTAGTTAGCCGAAAGTCAGGTGACAGACCGTGAGAAGAAGTCAAGCTGAAGCACCTGAAATACCTCGGTCTGACCTGAGTATTATTTAAGAAGAAAATAATAAACGGATCAGTCTAGCTATAAATATCATATAAAATGAGATAGGATAAGAGATATGACAAAAACATATGATAACAAAAATGCCATACTGTGACAAGTATACATCGGATACGAACAAAAATCATACAATATCTCAAATATTCTCAAACACCAAAAAGAATGTCATATTCTTTAAATTATTCACCAAAACACAAATATTGACAAAACATGTCAATGCCAATTGCATAAAAATCGATGAAACGCAAATTCTAGAAATCATCAACTAGAAATCCAGAAATCACAAAAAGGGGAAGGCCTATCACAAATGGGAGCATGAAAACTCACCAACACGTGTATCACAAATGGGTCGCTATCCCATAAAATGAGCCGGAGCTCCTCCAAACAGGGTATAGTCCCCCCTTGCGAACTATGAGCCAACGCTCCTCCTATGAGCCAAAGCTCCTCCAAACAAGGTATAGTTCCCCCTTGCGGACTATGAGCCAAAGCTCCTCCTATGAGCCGAAGCTCCTCCAAACAGGATATAGTACCCCCTTGCGAACTATGAGCCGAAACTCCTCCAAACAGGGTATAGTCCCCCTTTGCGGACTATGAGATGAAACTCCTCCAAACGGGGTACAGTCCCCCACACGGACAAAGAGACATCGCACATCGCTAGTCTAAATCACCAAAGGATCATCTTTGATCGATAAGTGTAAATTACACTAAGCTTGTAAATAAATGAGTTTAGCTTCATGTCTAATAACCACTAGCTTAACTTAAATATTTACAAACAAATTGTAGATTTCCACTCGAAAATTGTCACAAGAGTTCAATCGAACAAGTCCAAGAATTAACCGACGAAGTAAATGCAAGCGTTTCATACCACTTGTTTTGCTAAGCCGTTTAATTAGATTTCTCATACGAATGAGGTAAAGGTTTGTATATACTAATAGATTGGAAAACGTGTTTTAAAAGCGAGCTTTATATTTAAAATAGTGTCGAAATCATTTTAATGAAAGAGTTTTAGTATTTACTACTAGTATACCTTTGTATTTTAAAGTGACAAATCACAAAATGATTGTAAAAACAATCAATCACCAAAAATTCACATTCGAAGACGTGAATCAAAACCATAGAAATTGATACCAAACCCATCAAATGGATATTCCCAAAAATCCAAAGAAAGAAGTCATCAAAGTCGATAATAAGTGATAACAACTAACCGGATCAACAAAAATCGATTAAAAATTGGAAATCCAATCAAAACAGCCCAAAATAAGCAAAATTGGCAGTTCCAAACGTCTGGGGGTTCATCCAGACGTCTAGATTTGGGTTCTGGAAAATTTCCAGAAACTACCAGACGTTTGAACCGTAACCAGACATCTGAAAACTAACCAGACGTGTGGTAGGTTTGGACCAGATGTCTGGTCCAAGTCTCTACCGTTTTTTTTTCTTTTCTCTGCATTCTTATATTTTCTCCAGGTCTATAACCAAACATCTGGACTTGATAACCAGACGTCTGGTCACCTAGTCTGGGCAACAATTTGCCTAGGCCATGATGGCCAAAACGATTCGGGAGCGATCGGACGAGCAACGACGACTAGGCATTTATGCCAAGCGACAACCCAGCCTTATAGGCTCTTCGATACACCCCAAATATCATATCGAAACATCCATAGTAGGATTTTCATAAAAATTGGACTACAAAAACCAAAAATTGGAAAATTCACCAAATCAATTCAAATCAAAAGCAAATGAACATGAATAGATGTTAGGAATTCATACCTAACAACAATGAAAGTTATAGACGTAGATGTGAGTTAAAGAACTCACCTTTAAACCCAAAAACAACGAATGAGAAGCTCAAAAACAAAGGAAAGATCAACTACTCTTCAACTTCAACTGTAAAAGCTCCAATCTAAGATCATAATCAAATATTTCCTAAGTTAGGCTATAGGGAATTTCTAAAATTGGAGAGAGATTGAGATGGAGAAGAAGAGGATGCTTACCTAAGCTTCTCTTTGATTTTAGAGCAAGAACTTGAATTTCCTAATCAAACTAGGGTTTAGGAATTTTAATTTCCAATCTTTTCCCCTATTTTCCTTTAGCTTGAGTGTTAGGAAATAGAATGAGTGAATGGAAGAAGAGTAGAGGAGTTAGGGTATTATGTTGGGTTAGTGGGCTGAAACCTAAAGCCCAAATAGAAAAATAACAAAATTCTACTCAACTCCAAACATATCGATGTTTATACTCGAAAAAGTTGTAAACGCCATTTTGGACTCAATGGAGGTGGTCTCGAGTCCCAATTCGACTGTTTCCAAAAAGTAACATTTCGGACCTTAATTCGATTAACGATGCTATATTTAAATAAAACATTTAAATATACAATCGTAAAATATGTAGGTTGTTACAAATACTCTCAAAATCTTTAACTTTAATCTTACCACTAAAGTTACTGATTGTGAATATTATTGGAATAATTTAAGATTTAAGTTTAAAAAGGAAAATTGAATTTTTCTTGATACTTTATTCATTATAATTTGTTGGTATATTTGGTTTGAGACAAACCAGAGACTTTTTAATAATAGTAATAGTCATTTTAATAAATTGGTTTTTATAATATCTTCATTTGGTTTTAATTGGATCTCAAATCCTAAATATAAATTAGCTAAAAATAATCATTTTAAAGAATATCTTAATAAGGTTAGTAATAATATTAAGTTATTTAAACATAAAAACAATATTTTTGACATCAATAATTGTAGCATTAACATTTTTTCAAACTTAAATGATGATTTCAGTGATTATCATAATATCCTTTTGATCAAAGGAGCATAAGGATAAGTTTTAATTTGTTTTAATTTTTGTTTTAGTTTTAGTTTGTTTTTGTTTAATGATTTACAATTTCTTTTGATCATGGATTCTTTTTAAGTCTGTTTTCTAATTTTTATTGCTTTCTGTCCTATTAACTTTGCTTTTGTATCTTTATTTTTATTTCACTAATACATATAAATGTATATAAATTTCATTTATATACATACATGTGTATTATTCTTATAATTTTCTTTAGTTCCTTATACATATACAGGGTTTGGCCAGCAATGGTGTTAGATTCTTTTTGCAGGTTCGTAGGATTGCTTATGGCAGGATGATGTGCACGTAAATGTGCATATATTTACATTCATATTTTATCTATTTTTATTTAAAATAAATGTCATAACTGGGTATTTTAACATGTTTAAAGAAAAATTCAATTATTTTCAAATCATCATATATTCATCTTCATACAGGGGAAAAATTGTCATTTTTGTGCATGTGTTAATTTGAGAATTTTTACTTGGATATTTTTTATGATTTTTATAGGAATTTGGATTCAAACGGAAGAGGTTTTCATGGAATATATGCATGTGCAAGAAAATACAAAGGAATGAAGATGGAAATAATTCAAACTCATGATCATGGAGGACCCCACCTACCCACTTACCACTACACCAGAAACAGCTTTTGACAGCGTTTCAAAAACGCTGTTATATGATACGATAGCGTTATTATAAACGCTGTATAATGACATGCTGTCGTAGATGCAAAAGTTTTAACAGCAAAATAGAAAACGCTGTAAAAAATTTGATACCACAGCGTTTATTAAACGATGTTATATGACACAATAGCGTTAGAACAAACGCTGTATAACGACAAGCTATCGTATAAAGAGAACTTAGAACATCGTTTAATGCGTGCTGTGTTATGTTTTTACAGTTTGGATGATGTTTTACTACAGTTTACAACAGCGTTTAATAAACGCTGTTACTCACTATTTAATGATAATTACAACACGAATTAAACGTTGTTGTTTCTTCATTGACAGCATTAAAATAGATGCTGTCTTCTATTTATATGATTTTTACAACATTAACATTCCACTATATTTGCATATTCCAGAACTACATTTTGAGTATAATCAAACAACCAGTATATATAACATGTTCTAATGAATAATAATCTGTTAAATAAACTAGATAAAACAATATTAATATACAAAAAACATCTATAAATCAAGTTTCAATAATATCCATAAACAAAAATAAAACACTAGACCAATTACATGGGAAAGCCACCCTCAACACTCAAATTTCACAAAGTTCATCAGCAAATCAACCAGACCACCTACAAAGTTCACAACACTCAACCCTTGAATGTACAGCCACCCTCCATCTCTTGCTAAACAATCAACTCCTTCATAGCTACATCACCAGACTAGCTGCGAACACCAACCTACAATGCGACTCGTTTAAACTTCTTTTTCATAAAACTCCTCCATTTTCTCTGTGGGCATTGGAGACACAAAGGGAACAACCTGAACAGGTAGAAATGTTTTTCAAGTTAATATTTTCACTAGAAAATGTAAAGCAAATTATTGCAGTTCCATGCTAAGAGCATAAGAACTTCAATATGTATGATTAACCAATCTGTATGATTAAGAACAATAGTTGTTGAGAATAAAAGTTGTACTTGATCGGTGATTGAGGAAACAGTACTTCTTGGTCGTTTCTTTCCTCTTCCCTTCATCTGCTACATTATCATCCACGAAGTTCTGATCTGAAACCTCTGAGTAAGTTAAAAATGATTTTGTATCAAATGAAGTGACTAAATATGTTCGTTTACGTATAGATATCATGTCGAAAAGCAAAGTAGAGCTGATATAGAAATCCATATAAACTTCATGTATATAATAGAGGATGTTAAAGCACCTGTAACACTACCTATAGAATCTCTGTGAAGTCTATGAAAGCAGAATTGCTTTTTCGCCTTCTTGAAATTAACTGCATTTCCTCCATTCCTTTCACGATCACTTCCATTTTTATTGAGTTTATCATCTTTCTCAAATCCAGAGTTCTCCCAAAAACCTCTGCGTCGAACCTTAAACTGCAAATTTTGATGTTATTTCAAGGATGAGGATAAAAGGCCTGACATCAAACATTAGCACATAAGGATGAACTAATTTGATTTTTCAAGAAACTTATTTGTGAAATAAATACTTTCTAACCTGGTCGATTGACTGGCTTTTCGGAACTAATCCATGTGAAACTGCATGTACTGGAGTTCTCCACAACCAATCAAATAATTCATTGTTGTGTAGTTGCTCAATGAACAATGCTTCCATGTGATTCAGAAAAGACTTGTGTTTCTCATTTGTCCATTTTGTTGCAACAGATTCACATACCGAATCATGGACACTGGTAATCCTCCCTTCAAAACTTGTGCCCATTGCCAATGTTGCTCTGGAAACAATTGTGTGGTATCCTCGACTTGTTGCCATAGAATAAACTGCAACATACCTGGAAAGCCTTATGGTACCTGTGCTTTACAACCCACTGACTTCAGCATCACAACCAACTTCCACTGCAACTCCATTACCAGAAAACATCCAAACTCACTTTAGAAACTACCTCCTCCCTGCTACACTTCATACAACAGCAACCTTCTATCAATTTCATACCAACAAAACCACTTTCTTTCACTCTATCATCTGCTCCTTCACCACAACTCCCTTCTTCACCACCTTAAACCTCATTGCCAAACAACTCAAACATACAACACTCCTTCCTCCACTTCAGATCACCATCCCCTGATTATCCAACCTGCTACTGTACAACCTGTAACAACTCCTACCTTCAAACTGCTCACTCCCATGTGCAGACCGTCGCAAGATCACCACTTCCAATCACTTAGTCTCCTAGCCAGTTCCGGAATCTATTCCACCACCCCCTCCTTCCTCTGCATCTACATCTTGCCTCATTCATCACATAGCACAACTCCATCACACTACTCAGTCAACAACACTAACATAAACCATCCTCCTCCATACACAATCGCAACCCCAGCTGCTCGACCACCAACTCTTCCAATACAATAAACCACTCTCACAAGAACAAAACCACCCACCACTTCCTCTCCGCCTCAATTCGGCAGCAACATCCCTCTTCCTACATATCATCACAGCAAACTTCTCCAGAGAACATAATCTCCTATTCCATCCACCAGCTACTCCTTCCAAATTTCAACTTTACCACAGCCTCGACAACCCATAATTATGAGAAGTCGATGATATTTAAGGTTTCCAAAGGAATTAAGCTCGTCGAATTAGGGTTTCTGAAGGAGAAAATGTAAATGATTTAGGGTTCTGGATTAGGCAAAGAAAAGTTATCGTATTTTGGGAGAGAAAAAATCGAAAAGGATCAATACAATTTTGGAGGGAGAGGAAATAAATTTTGCGCCTTAATTATTTTTCCCGCTTAGGCAACTACTGTTATATTACACAGCGTCTATTATATTTATATTTGGGAAAAAAATAAGTATCACAGCACTCGACGTAAAAACGCTGACTGTCATTGCTGTTACTACTAGTTTTTCTTGTAGTGTCATCATATCATCATCATCATCATCATTTGATAATATCATATATAAATAGAAAAATACAATAGAAATAGGATTGAGTAGTTATAATTGAAACTGATATTTAAATTTGTAGTACATAAAACATTTATAGACTGATTTTAACTCACGATATTAATTGCATAACATGCTTTACTCCATTAGTTTCAATACCCTGCAGTAGTCTTCAAACATTAAACATAACAAAATCATGTTTGTTTTACTTTAAAAGCTTGATTCCTTGTTAACAAGGTGTTAAAATATTTGTAATGATCGAGTGTACTAAAAAGTGTATTAGAGTAAAATTACACAATTGACAAATTTACTTGACAATGTAAAGTCAAAGAAAAATATTAGTAGAGTTGAGCATGCAAATTGCACACCACCTATCATGCTATTACTATCGTATCACATCATGTTTGTGAAAATGACCAAATTAATATAAGATAACATACAGATATTATTAGATCAAAAGAGTAACTTTTGCCATTCAACAAAGTGACCTTGAGGCTGAATGATTTAAAGAGGTTTCACATCACTATGATCAACGCCATCTTAGGTTTTTCCTGCAGTGTAATTTATTAAAGGGTCTGCATTCATGATAGCCCCAAGTGACCACCTACAGAAATCAAAATTCAATTTTTTAATCATTAATATTAATATCAGACTTTAGAACAAAATATTATCAAAATTGATGCATATTAAGCAAATTTATATTTTTAACAATTACTTGATCTTTTACCATGCGTCATGCAAAATGATTACTTCATAACTGGACTCACCAATCACATTCCACACCATAGCCCTTCTTCGATAATACTTCGAGAGCAATATAATCAGGAGTTCCAATAGTTTTATTAGTCTGTAGTATAAATTTAATAAGTTGAAAATTTAGGTAGGTGCATGTCACAAGTTTTTTACTAAATGGACAAAGAAATTTGACCGGGACCATATTTCATTCATTAAATTACGTCTAGATCCTACAAGTCCTACACCATCACATCTGCATGCTGAAGTAATTACACTACACCACCTGAAAGGCCCATTACAGATCAAAAGTACCTGCAGTTTTCTTCTCTCTGCTTTCCGTTTGCTCTCTCTTTCCAATTCTCTCTGCTTTCTGTTATCCCTCCCTTTCACAATTATGTTGCAACAAGAAGTATAGACTGCATATTTATTACACACCTATGACATATATGTCAATTAAAAGGACACGCAACGCAACTATCATATTTCCTCTTCTATCGTCCAGAACTACTCTTTCCCCACTCTTTCCCTTCAAAAATACTCGTCATAGATTGTTAAAATTCCTTAAAAAGATAAAATTGAATGATATATACAATAGTCCCACATCGCCAAAAATAAGAGAAGTTTCATAGATATATACCAATTCCTCAAACCCTATATTGGCCCTTAGGGTCAGGTAATTTTGTGCGAGGGGGAAGACGTATATCTTATGACCAAAACACACGCGCGCGCCGCCCGCCCGTCCCGTACCGAACCGAACCGGGCTCGGGCTTGGGTCTAAATGAAATCTTATTTTTGCACAGAAAAACAAGGCCGGTTTCGAATAAGTTTTTCTGAAGAGGTGTGACCTCTGGTGGACGGTAGCAACGGATATAAACAGACGCGGCCCGTTTAAAACGAACAGTTATGCGCGGTTCAAACGAACAGACGCGACTGTCTGAAGGGATGCAAACTGGACTATAAAAAGGATAGAATACTGATCACATTCTATCAATTAGAAACTCCAGTTTTCTATCTTCTTCTTCTTCCAAACTACTGCTAACATATCAAACATCACAGAGTGACATTTCTCGTTACAATTTCGTGCAGAATCATTCTGTTGTATCTTGGGAAACTTTGGAAATAAAAGTTTTAAGGAAATTGCTAAGGCAAGCCTCAGAATTCCTTTGTTATACGGTTAGATTATTCTGTTTTTCCTTCATTTGAATACTGCACATCTACAACTTAAAACTTTTACAAAATTCGTAGAATTTTGTGCACTCATACAGTATTCGGTCGACTGGTTATCATATTCAATCCACTAGTTACAGTGTTTTATCGCTGATCTAGAAAGTTGCGAACTTTCTGCTATTCAAACTTGTCTACGTACAGTTTGCTATCATACATTTCCTAAGACTGTTTCTGTTGCAACAGGAAATGGCAGCGGTAGAAATTCCAAACAAAAATGCTACCCACAACAAACCAGATCCATTCAAGGGAGACGGAGATGATTTTCTGACATGGCAGAGTCAGATGCTCTTTTATCTCACAACCCTTGGTCTGTAGAAGTATCTTGATGAAGATGAACCGGTGCCACCTACACCAGGCAAAACCACTGCGTCAACTGAGAATGCTAATATTGATGCATGGAGGCACTCGGATTTCTTGTGCAGAAATTACATCCTTAAATGTTTGGATAAGGTTTTGTACAAAGTTTATCAGCCACTCAAGACTGCGAAAGCTCTCTGGAATGCGCTTAATGCAAAGTACAAAACGCAAAACGTGAGCCTGAAGAAATTCATCGTAGACAAATTCATGGACTACAAGATGATAGACTCAAAATCTGTAACTGCACAAGTGCAAGAACTTCAGATTATCATCCACGAACTGGAATCAGAAGGCCATCAAGTTGGGGAATCCTTTTTAGTGGAAGCAATAACTGGAAAGTTGCCACCGTCTTGGAGAGACTACCGCAACTATCTGAAGCATAAGAAGAAAGAGATTTCTCTACAAGACCTCATCGTACGTTTAAAGATAGAGGCAGATAACCGTGGAGTTACAAAACAAACCGAGGAGGCGTTTGTAGCAGAAGGGTCAAAGAACAAAGGCCACTTCAACAAAAAGAAGAATTTCTCAAAGAAAAGAAAAGCTCCCGAAAACAAACCAAAAGACAACAAACAAACCAAGAAGTTTAATGGTGAATGTTGGGTTTGTGGTAAGACGGGACACGCCGCTAGAGATTGTCGACACAAGAAGCAGAAAAATTCTGAAGCAAACGTTGTGGAAAATATGGATATCGATGAATCCAATTTTTCAGGAGTTGTATCTGAATGCAACTTGATTCAGAATTCTGCACAATGGTGGTTGGACACGGGTGCTACTAGGCATATATGCTCTGACAAATCCGTATTTTCAACCTACACCAAATTGGATCAAGATGAGAAACTCTATATGGGCAATTCATCGATTTCCATGGTTGAAGGCAAAGGGACAGTCACCCTCAAGTTCACTTCTGGGAAGACTATTAAACTGAATGATGTCCTTCATGTTCCAGATATTCGCAAGAATCTCATTTCTGGATCCGTGCTTTCAAAGAAGGGATTCAAGATGGTCTTCGAGTCAGACAAGATGGTTCTGTCTAAGGCAAGAATCTACATAGGAAGGGGTTACTTATGTGATGGCCTATTTAAGGCAAATGTAGCCGTAGTTGGCAAAAATACTATGTATTCTGATTGTGATATCAATAAAATTGAAGTTTCTTATTTGGTTGAGCATGAAATTTTATTATGGCATGATAGATTAGGTCATGTAAATTTTCGAAAAATGAAAAAGCTTGCAAACTTAGGATTAATTCCTAAATTCCAAATAGATAAAACCTACAAATGTGAGACATGTGTAGAAGCAAAAATGGCTAAGAAACCATTTCATACTATTGATAGAAGTACTGAACCATTGGGAATGATTCATACTGATTTATGTGATTTCAGAAACTTACCTACAAGAGGTGGGAAAAGGTATTTTTTTACATTTATCGACGATTATACACGATATTGCTATGTATATCTTTTAAATAGTAAAGATGAAGCAATAACATCATTTATAAAATACAAAGCTGAAGTAGAAAATCAGCTTAATAGAAAGATCAAGATATTGAGATCTGATCGAGGTGGAGAATATGAATCACCATTTGAACAATTATGTGCCGAAAATGGTATAATTCATCAAAGAACAGCTCCATATTCACCACAACAAAATGGTATCGCCGAGAGAAAGAATAGAACGTTAAAAGACATGGTTAACGCTATGCTTTTAACTTCAGGCCTACCAACGAACTTGTGGGGGGAAGCCCTAAATATGTCTAATCATATATTAAACAGGGTTCCTCATAGCAAAACAGGAACAATCCCATATGAGTTATGGAAAGGACACCTACCTAGCTTCAAATACCTCAAAGTGTGGGGGTGCTTGGCAAAGGTTCCAGTTCCGCTTCCCAAGAAGGTCAAACTTGGACCAAAAACTGTAGACTGCTACTATCTAGGCCCCGCTGAAAATAGTAGTGCCTATAGATTTTTAGTTTTCAAGTCTGATATAAATGACATCTGTGTAAATACAATCATGGAGTCAAGAGATGCTTCATTCTTTGAAGATGTTTTTCCACATAAAAGAAATGATGGAAATCTTGCCTCAAAAAGGACAAGAGATGACAGAAATGAACCACATGAAAATGAAACTCATCGAGACAGAGATGAAGTTGAACCAAGAAGAAGCGTAAGGGCACGAACTTCCAAGTCATTCGGCTCGGAATTTCTAACTTACGTACTAGAACATGAACCTCAAACATATAAAGAGGCAATGTCTTCTTCTGATTCTTCCTGTTGGAAAGAAGCAATCAAAAGTGAGATTGATTCAATTCTAAGTAATAAAACTTGGGAAATAGTTGATATTCCCCCTGGAATAAAACCAATTGGCTGCAAATGGATTTTCAAGAAGAAAATGAAACCGGATGGCTCTATTGATAAATATAAAGCCAGATTAGTAGCCAAAGGATATCGTCAAAAAGAAGGAGTAGACTTCTTTGATACCTATTCACCGGTAACACGAATAACCTCTATAAGAATGTTAATAGCAATTGCATCTATCTATAATCTAGAGATTCATCAGATGGATGTAAAAACAGCATTTTTAAATGGAGATCTCGATGAGGAGATTTACATGGAGCAACCTGAGGGTTTCATTTCCAAAGGAAATGAAAAGAAAGTATGTCGATTAGTAAAATCACTATACGGACTAAAACAAGCTCCTAAACAATGGCACGAAAAATTTGACAGTGTCATGATGAAAAATGGTTTTCGTATAAATGAATGTGATAAATGTGTTTATTACAAACAAGTTGGACAATCATTTGTAATGATCTGTCTATACGTTGACGATATGCTAATCTTTGGTCCTAACACTAAAGTAATAGAGACCATAAAGAAGATGTTAATCAACAATTTCGATATGAAAGACTTAGGAGTTGCCGATGTTATTTTGGGAATCAAAATAATAAGAACACCTGATGGAATTGAATTATCTCAGTCACACTATGTAGACAAAGTGATTGAAAAATTCCAAGACTATGGAATTAAAGGAGTGAGAACACCTTTTAATCCATCAGAAGTACTGCATAAAAACACTAATGAGAGTGTAATGCAACTGGAATACTCTCGTGTAATAGGATGTCTCATGTATCTCATGAATTGCACAAGACCAGACATAGCTTATGCAGTAAGTCGACTGAGCAGGTATACAAGCAATCCAGGAAAGGAACACTGGAAAGCACTAATGAGAGTGCTTGGATATTTAAAAAATACCGCTAACTATTCCTTACATTATGGAAAATATCCTACCGTCTTAGAAGGGTATAGTGATGCAAACTGGATTGCAGATTCAGAGGAATCAAAATCGACAAGTGGTTATGTCTTTACCCTAGCAGGGGCAGCAGTATCATGGAAATCTACTAAACAAACATGCATAGCTCGATCCACTATGGAATCAGAGTTCATTGCATTAGATAAAGCAGGCGAAGAAGCAGAATGGCTTCGTCACTTTTTAGAAGATATTCCGTTCTGGCCTAAACCTGTACCGGCCATATGCATACACTGCGATAACCAAGCAGCGCTAAGCAGAGCACACAACTTTGTGTATAATGGAAAGTCACGACATATTCGACGACGCCATAACACAATTAGACAGTTACTCTCTAATGGAACTATTTCCATAGATTATGTGAGGACAAATGATAACCTAGCGGATCCGTTTACTAAAGGTTTATCCAGAGAGAAAATTGACTGCGCATCGAGGGGAATGGGTTTAAAAGCCTAAACCAACAAGAGTTAACTTATACGGAAACCTAACCTAGCGACTGGAGATCCCACGGACTAGGTTCAATAGGCAAACCAGTTATGATTAACTCAAGAAGTAATGCATTTGTTTGGACTTAGTCCTACCTAATTCCTATGATGCAAAATAAAATGCATACCTACAGAAGTATTAAAAGGTTAAAGCTATGCTTTTTAATGATGTCCATATCTTGAAAATAACAAGTGGGGTATATGTAGGATACTCTACATGGATGCGATCACCTATGTTAGTGTGAGCTGGGTCGGCTCTATGAGATTATTACAGGCTTATAATTCTCTATAACACTCGCAGAACCAATAACTGTTCAGGACCAAAATGAACACAACCAAGAAATTGGATGAGAAGGGAATCAATGCTTCGTGAAACTTATTGTCTGGTTATACAATAACGGCCGACGGTTCAAGATGAAATAATTCACCGATTAGCCAAGTATATCCGATGAGTTTTAACTAGGGAAAGTTCAAAGTGAAATATCTACTTATCCTCGATATAGCATTATTCCATATGTACTCTGTGATATTCCACTTTGTGTGGGGGATATGTATATTATCATTCATGTGGGGGATTGTTGAAATTCCTTAAAAAGATAAAATTGAATGATATATACAATAGTCCCACATCGCCAAAAATAAGAGAAGTTTCATAGATATATACCAATTCCTCAAACCCTATATTGGCCCTTAGGGTCAGGTAATTTTGTGCGAGGGGGAAGACGTATATCTTATGACCAAAACACACACGCGCGCGCGCCGCCCGCCCGTCCCGTACCGAACCGAACCGAACTCGGGCTTGGGTCTAAATGAAATCTTATTTTTGCATAGAAAAACAAGGCCGGTTTCGAACAAGTTTTTTTGAAGAGGTGTGACCTCTGGTGGACGGTAGCAACGGATATAAACGGACGCGGCCCGTTTAAAACGAACAGTTATGCGCGGTTCAAACGAACAGACGCAACTGTCTGAAGGGATGCAAACTGGACTATAAAAAGGACAGAATACTGATCACATTCTATCAATTAGAAACTCCAGTTTTCTATCTTTTTCTTCTTCCAAACTACTGCTGCCATATCAAACATCACAGAGTGACATTTCTCGTTACAATTTCGTGCAGAATCATTTTGTTGTACCTTGGGAAACTTTGGAAATAAAAGTTTTAAGGAAATTGCTAAGGCAAGCCTCAGAATTCCTTTGTTATACGGTTAGATTATTCTGTTTTTCCTTCATTTGAATACTGCACATCTACATAGATATATTTGTTTCATATATTGTATGGAAATGACGATCTAATATCCAATGTAGTAACTAATCAACATCAGCTGTTACTAACAATGTACATATGTTCAATGAACAAAATATGTTCGATATTACCTTAGAAACTTAACCAAAATTATGTTATATGTTTAATAAATTGAGGATCAAGTGCGTCGCCTGAAGAAAGCCTATCTTAACATAAAACGAGAAATGAACGTAGAACATAGTTTTTATTCTTCTTAATGTACATGCATAAGATCAACACCTTCAACATAAACCTTAACAAAACCAGCATGAGTGCCTACCACATACGGCACTCAATACATAACACCACTGAACGCATGCATAGCAGTACTAGGTACTTAACATATACAATAAGCACACATGTAATTAACACGGTTCTAGGTCCTAAATTTGGATTCATCAATGTCAATTCCTTCACGAGCAGCATATAGACCAATGTTCTATGAATTTTGATGTGCTATATAAAACGTTGAAACCCAAATGTGCACCAGAGTCTTTGTTATTAAGTGGAAGTTGGGAAAAAAATCACTGTAGAGACTAGACATCCGTTGATATAATAATAAGTGCAAGAGGCCACGTCAGTCAATTCCATTATTGTAAAGCCAATTGAAAACATTTCACGCACGTTTAAAAGCATAATAGACTGAAATTTTCATCAATATTTCTTTGGTTGATCCCTTTGAAATACTTAATATATGAAGTATAAAAAACGATCACTGTTTATTTAAGTTCGGTAGAATGAACAAAGTTGGAGTAACTTTAAAACTTGGAGCAAATTTCAACTTCATGTAAAAAAGAAACATTTACCATTAACTGTGAATGCAATCAACTTACCAATGGACGTCTATTCTTTTTCCAATATTGTAAAGTTTCAGTTGGAACAAGATCACTAGTGCTTTTAGGTAATGAAACACCATTATCAGCAGAACAACTTTTGCTATCTAGATGCTTGCATAGCCCAAAGTCAGTAAGCTTTAGGTGGCCATATAGATCAAGTAAGATGTTGTCTTGTTTGACATCTCTGTAAATTAAAAAGATATATAAGAATCATCCACAATTCATTTAAACATTTAGCTATAACTATATTGTAGAAGGCCGCATACATTTGGTTGCATAGCAGAAGAATAAAACTACAAGAAAGTGTACAACTGCATATCAGGAAAATATTTGGCTATATTTTTCAAGTTGTAATCTTAGTCAGGCCTCCATCCCTGAAAGATTTCTATCCTAAATGTAGCCTTGCATTCCATGCTAAAAAAGCGTGAACAAGAAAACAAACTATATATTTTAAGAAGTATCTCACAAACTACACAAACATCCGATTTAAATTATACACATTCCACCAAATGGTGACAGCAAGTAGAATTCCAGTACCAGAGCCTATAGCTCCCATAAAATCTGCAAGTACGGTCAATGCCCCAATGCACATTCCACCAAATGCAGCTGCAGTTGGAATGTACCGGTTTAGTTCCTTCTGTAGGTTCGATTCACGATGCCCTGACATCACCATTTGTTGTTCCTGTATTGAAATTAACAAAATTAGACGATATCCCCATCTCATGTGTTTTTAAAGTAACTTATCCAGAAGAATAAAATATAAAGAACTACTTGCATTGCCTTTGCTAATCGACCGAAATTAAAATCTAGACTTTGATCAGGTGTTAATGCAACACAAACATCCGATTTAAAAGATTTATTTAGTAATCAAATGAAGCATTTTAATTCTTAAAATTTCTATGTAATGATAGTCAGTACAAGACAACATGAATCATACACTTTAGCAGTAGGAAGTTAAATGAAAAACACACCAACATAGCAATTTCAGTTTTTCCCAAATATCAGCTATTCTGTTCAATAGCAAGTGCAATAAACTATTAAATTTAACTGTTCAATAAAGAAAATCAAAGTTCAAATTCAAAATTTAATCGAATTTGAACGAATTTAATTTCGAGCTCGAATTTGCAGTTCTCTTCTTACCGATGGCAGCGATGAAGAGTATAGGGCGGCGAGTGCGACACGACTAAGCTCCAAGTGATGCGATTGGCCAACTCAATAAATGGTATCTCTCTGACGAAAGCATAGCCAAGCAGCCATGGCTTTGTGAGCAACGGTCATGATAGAGAGAATTAGTTTTAAAGAATTTGTTGAGCGGAGGCAATTAAGATTTGGAGAGGAGTCATTTTAAAAGATTTGCAGAGAGGAAGCAATTAAGATTTGGAGGCGTAGGTGATTTAGGGTTGCTGGGTAGTGGAGGGAAATTAATTTTACGCGGCAATGAAATTTTCAGAGGGAACAACATTTCACAATTTACTGAATAAAAATCTCAGCGTTTTCCAGTGTCGTCTTTATATTTTCCTACTTATAAAAGGTTGGACAACAGCAATCAACATTTAAACGCTGTTCTCCATTGCTGTTAAAAGCAATTTTTCTTGTAGTGTACCTAAATCTGCACTTACAAGCTAATGGACAACTAAGTGGAGGTTAAAGCTTCATGCATACTTGATGATGGATTAATTAAAGGCTAATGGTTACTTGGTGGCCACACTTCCTAAAAGGCATTTTGGAAAGCTCCGTAAAAATTGAATTAGGATTTTGTGCATGTAGAAATAGCCCTCTTATGTACATATAAATTATATTTTATCTCTTTTAATTAATGAGTTGTAACCACAAAATCAAAGTGAAATAAAAATGACTTTCTAAACCTTCTCTTTTCTACATGCTTTTATTTACTTTTATGTTCATGTTTATTTCTATGCTCTCTTCTTTTCATTATTAGTAGATTAGGTTTACATTCATGTAAGTAGTGTAGTTTTATTTTTATGCAAGTAGTTTAGTAATTGATCTCATTTTTTTCCTTTGTTTAGTTTCTACTTCTTTTGTTTTTTTTAATGTTGAAATCTTTATGTGTTGAAATGATAACACAAATGAGAGGCTAAATCCCAACAATTTAGGGGTAATGAAGCTTTATCTTAATCATGTAGATTCAACATAATTTTCTATTTTATGATCTCTTTTGTGCTTCATGAGAAAATGGATGTTTATGTGTTCATGAGAAAATGGATATTTATGTGATTTTGTATTTTATGTTGAATTTGATAGCCTATTTTGTTCATAACTAATTGGCTATGCTTATCACATTATTCAGAAATTGCCTTTTCATCTAAATATAATTATGGCAATGAAGTAAAATTATAATCAAAATTTGATGATCTATGTTACTAATTAATAGTAAATAGATCATGCTTAAAATATATTTTAGTTTCAATCTTTATGTCATTTTTCATGAGAGTTTAAAAAAGTATGATTATATGTGTATTATAGTTTGATGGTTTAAGTTGCGTTAATTAATAACACAAATAGGCCATACTTATGATAAATACAGCACTAATCTTACTTAGATAAAAAAGAGGTCATAATTTATTTTGTGTTGATTTTCATGAGAATAGGAAAGTGGATTTGCCTCTAAATTGATTTTTAATCGCATAGTTTTTAATCTCAATTTTTGCTTAGTTTTATCATTTCTAGTTTTTAAAACAATCTCATCATTAGGTTTAATTTGATTGAGTAATTTTGAAATTAACTCTTTCCATACGGATCGACCCGTACTCGCATACATACTACAATCGTACGCCGTGCGCTTTCGGTTAATTTTAATACAATTCGCGATGGTTTTTCTAATCGATAGAATCACCGTCGTCGAACAAGTTTTTGGCGCCGTTGTTGGGGAAAGCAATTCAATTTTGATTTTACTCTTCGAATTAGTTTATATTATTTGTTTCTTTTATTTAGTGTGAGTGTTCTTAAAAAAAATATTTTTGATCATTTCATACTGAAGTTGTTTTGCATTCTATTAGTCTGCATTTGCATGTTTGTTTGGTTTCACTTGTTATGTTACATTTGTTAGTGTGTGCATTTGGTCATTTTCTCTTCTTTGTTACAAATATTTTCTTTGTTATCAAACCTTTTCTCTGTACAAACATTTACATTATAACAAAAAAACAAAAAAAAAATTCTGCTTTTCATACTCTGTTATTGTACATTCACTGTTATTCTGTTGTGTTCATTAACTATTACATTTTGCATTTCCCATATTCTGCCTACGTTTCAAAATTTTCTATCTACATCTTGTTTCTTTTATTACATACTTCATCACCCTCAACCAACAATCCATGTTCATCAAGCATCCACCTCATCAGCTTTTACCCTTCACTGCATCACCTGAACATTGCCAACCGACCTCCTTCTTCCCCAGTCTCACCTGAAACTTCCTTCTACCATCATACAAAACTGCTGCACCATATCACTTCTGACATCGCCATCCACCCAAATGCCTACAACGTTCCTTTGTTCATCCATCATCTCCAAACAAAATAAAATTCTAAAAAAAAAGTTTAACTGATGCACCTCACTCGACAACTCGATATACCAACCCTTCACTTGAGACAGTCACACATTACCATCTGTCTTCATCTTCTAAACACTCCTTCTACCTCCGGCTTACAAACAACCATAATTCCCTCATGCAAGCTCTGCTCCTATAACAAATCTGAATCACCGCAAGTCACTGCAACCTTCCATCACCCATACACTGTCATCAACCACTTCATCACTTCCCACGGCCTCTGACCATCCATCATCAACTAACAACGATCAACTGCTGCATCACCCAAGTCCACATCATCACTTCGACGCATTTCAAACCTCCTTTATAATCTGAAATCACGCCTCCATCCCCTTTGAACTGCCATAGCTAAACGTCATCAATCAACCTCCCCAATCCCACAATACACCACAAAGCACGAACGAACTCCAATTCCCAACCGCAACTCAAACCGCAAAACCCCAATACTATCGACCAGCGAACCCTAATCTCAACGACACCGATTTGGAGTATCAATTTAGAAAAGTGAATTTTCAGTTGGAACGTTTGATTTTGATTTTTTTTAGTTTGAAAACTGATTTGTTCGGTGGTTTGAATGTGGTAAGTGAATTGTTCGGGCTGAGAAAAGTCTGCGATATTGGGCCGGGTTTTTAGACTTGGTGAATGTTTTTTAGCTTGTTTATTATTGTTTTAAATTCTTTAGTTCAGTTTGTTCAAGCGAAAAAAATTAGGGTCCGTTTGGTTTCGTTTTGTATTTTGAGTTTTGTGTTTTCAACTTGTACTAAGAAATAGTAAGAAATAAGAAGAAAATATTTATAATTCTTAACCGTTGAAACGACCAACGGACAACAAAAGAGTTTGATTGTTCTCCGTGCTTTTATTATCTCTCGAAACACGAAAAACAAAATAAACTTGTTTTCTATTTTATATGTTAGTTTCATTTTTCAAAATTGTTTGTTTTTCAACTATACATACAACGGACGCGTTTTCGTATAGACGAAAACACAAAACTAAAAACGACAAACCAAACGAGGCCTTATTTTTTTTGGTTTGTTTTAAATTATTTTAAGTGCTATCCTTATATATTTTTTTTAAAAATATTATGTATATCTTGGTTCACTCCTTTTTAGGTTGCCAAAGCAGATTAAAAGGAAGAACCGCTTGCCAAAAATAATAGCTTTGCTTGCATAAAAAATCGCCGCTTAAAAAAATTTGCTAATAATCTGCATGCTCTGGTATCATGTTCTAATTTTTAGTTTTGTTTTGGTTGCATTGTTGTTTGCTTACATTTGCATTTATATATATAAATATATATATTTAAAAAAAATTAAAAGAAAAAGAAATTTCAAAAACTAAAATAAACTTCATTTTAGTTCCATTGTAAATTCACATTTAATTTTAGTTTTGCATTCATCTCATCTTGTTTTATTTTCTAAGGGCAACACCTCAATTCACATAAGGTGCGGGATTTCATCACCCTTTCCTTAGCCCACAAATCGCATTTCATCGTAGAATTTGACTAATAATAAAGGTTAGACATTCGACTTACGGGTGTCGCGAGCTCACCTAGGGCTTAATTGTATTTTGACAATTGTCTTCTTTGAACAATTTTATTTCTTGGTGTCTTGGCTGCGGTAGAGTAATAACCAGTTATAACAATTACAGTGATTCGTAAATATTATACCAGTTGTTCCTCTGAAGGTACTTAAATCTTCGGTTGCGTTGCTACAGTGATTCATGGTGCACCGATAACCCCTGCCCATTACTTGGCTAAGAAATATTTTTGTTGATTTACGACAAAGTGTGATTATACAATTTTGGGTTAGGAGCTACTACGGATAGAAAACTGTAATTAAGTCCTTTGCATTTATTTAGTTGCATTAGTTCATGCATATTTAAAAAGAAGGGGAAAAATCCAAAATCCAAAAGCCTAAAAAATTGTAAATTTTACTTAACTTAGTTTTTCATCCAAAAAAACAATCCTTTTAAATCCTTTCCTATGAAAATTTTCAATTAAAAAAACAAAAAAAATCCAAGAAAATAGAAAATATTTTCAAAAACAAAAAATAAAATTCTAAAAAAAATTCCTTTTGGTAAATATTTGAAAATTTGAAAATTCAAAAACAAAAAAAATACAAAAACAAAAATATATAAAAAAAAATTTAAAAAGCCAAAAAAAAATTAAACTTCTCTTTTGAAAAATAAATTTCACTTGGTAAATATTTTTTCTTCCTTTTTTTAAAAAAGATAAAAAAAATAAAAGAATAAATAATTTTTGACTTCATTTTCCAAATCTTGTTTCATTCTCTAAACTCAATTCTAACTTCTTTCTCTTCTCAACTTTCATTAGTGCATAAGTGCTCGGACTCGTGACACTTCTACGAATACTTGGATTCGAGACCCGTCTGCAAATCGTTTAACCCGAACAAACGATCCTCTTGAAATGGAAAATGAGAACGCCCCTCGAACTCTTATGGATAGAATATTTCCCAATCGAATTTCAAACCCTTCTTGCATCACCTTGCCTACCCCAACGGGCAATCACTTTGAGATTCATTCGAATCACATTAACACGTTTCCGACATTCAGCAATCTTGAACATGATTATCCTTATATCTTTTTAACCAAATTTGAACAAGTTTATGCAACCATTAAACTCCAACAAGTATGTGATGATCGAATCAAACTTAGGTTAATTCCATTCGCACTTACCGATTACGCTGAAAAATGGTTGTATAGTTTGCCTTCGAATTCGATCAAAACTTGGGAAGAATTTACTACAACCTTCTTAAAGAAGTTTTACCCCTTGGAAAAAAAACAAAGTTCGAAATGAAACTGTAAATTTTCATCAATTCGGGGGCGAATCATTTGCAAAATACTTTGAAAGATTTAAGGAAATTTTAATCAAATGTCCACACCATAACTTTGAAAAATGGACTCTTTGCCAAGTTTTATATGATGGACTTGATAACAATTCTCGAATAATGCTAGCCCAAAATCACGATGCCGCTTGGAAATTTCTTGAAAACTTGTCCGAAAAATCATCACCATAGGAACGATCTAACGAGAAATCGATCTATTCCCGATCAAGCGCTCATTCGGTAGGATCCTCTTTGGCCTTTGAAGATAAAATCGATGCGATGATAACCAAATTCGATAATGTACTTTCCTCAAATTAAATGAACCAAGCTTCTCAAGTCCCATGTTACAAATGCAACGATCCAAATCACATCGCCAATCAGTGTCCATACTCGTTAGAACAAATCAATGCTTTTAATAAAGTTAGGAATGATATATTTCTCCAACGTACAATCCTAGTTGGAGAAATCATCCTAACTTCGCTTGGAATCAAAACAATTCGAACACAAGTTTGATTCAACCATCTTTTCAATCATTTTCGAACAGCGCTTCAAATTCGAATCTTCCTTTCCAACCGAAACAATTGCAACAAAATTTTGTGACTCCTTCTCAAAACCAAGCACAACAATCTTTCATTCCTCAAGATGACAAATGAATGTAACGACCCGCTATTTTGGACCATTCGCATCCGCACATGTCGAACTTGAATGATTCAAAATACCGAATTGTTAATTATATTTGGCAAAACTGAGCATATACAGTAAATAAATAATCACAGATCACAGACACAGAGTAATAAATGCAGCGGAAATAAAAGATAGTAGTTCATGAAGCTACTATATACATATCAGAGTAAAATAGGTACAAAAGGAGTCTCGGATACAATAGTCAAATACAATATCAGAATACATCACTGGAATCAACTGAATATCTGAAAGCTAGATAGATAGCTGGATCTCCAAGCGAAGCTCCAACTCCAAAGGTGAGTCTCGAATACTGGTACACTCAGTCTGACCCGAGCGTAAAGCAAAACACAAAACACTCGAGTCAGGATTAACATTCTTATATCAATAAATCCAACTCAAGTGAAATAGCAACTGAAATACAATTAACTCAAAGGATGTTGGAATAACCATCCTCTAAGGATCCGTTAAACTATCTACTAGGTAGTAGTGTACGCTAAGTAGATAATGCCTATCAGTAATATAAAGTATCAAAATAGTGTTAAGGCGTTACCATTATCCCCCTTAACACATTTTATATAAGCGTTATAGTCTATACAACACTATAAACTCCACCATAAACTAGTGGGATATTAGGGAGTACTCCATAGGTATAACACAAAACAAATCGTAGTTGTCGTGTATAGGGATACAAGTATGACAAGGCACATGAGGCAATACTCAAGGTAGTGAAACTACCGTTTGCCTGATCCGGACTAGTGAGAACGCATCGCCGCAGCGATCGCAACACCGCGAAACAACACTCCCAAATCAAGGGTGCACCAATCGACAACAAGTAATGAGTAGTTTTCGAAGAAGTGTGTTCGCTCGAGGAAGCTAACCTCCATTTGGCCCAGCACGGCTCCTGTTTTAGTCATTTCCAATTTGACACAAGTGTCAAGGCTATCCATTATCGTTCTCTTTCTTCAGTCATCACGTACATCATTCCAACCACTTCATTCTGGATCACAACTCCGCGTATAGTTATTAAAGTGGTTTTCGGTTTAGACAGAGAGTATGTACCTAACCGATTCCGGTCTCTTTAATAACTTTCGTGATTATTACACCGATTGGTCGTTTATATATTTCAAAAGCAATCAAATTCAATTTCAATTATAATTTGTAAATCAACATTTCATTTGTCTTTCTAAACCAATTTCCATAATTTACGTTTCAAAACTTCCAAATTCATAATTTCAAATCTTATAATTCAATTCCAATTTCTATTTAAAACAATTCAAATATTGATTCAAGTTCGTAAATAAGTTTCATTCTAAATCATTTAAATTAATTTAATTTAACCTTCAAATCAATTTAACTTCATTGATCGATTTTATTCAATATTCATTAAGTAAATTTGTCATTCAAAACAATTTCTATTTAATTTCCAATTCATTAAATTAATTACCTAAATTCAACTTCATTAAATCAAAACTTACAATTTTGAATTAAATTAAATTCGTCAAATCAATTCTTTCAATTACAAGTCTTACGTTAATTTCAATAAATCACATTTTATTTCTTGTTAAAGAAATTCAATTTCACTTATTTATTTACTTAGTTACAATTTCAAAACTCAAATACTAAAGAAACTTAATTTCACTTATTCAAGAAGTTCAATTTCACTTAACAAAGAATTCAATTTTATTTAATTATTAAATAATTAAATCTTATTTAATTATTAAATGATTTCAAAACTTAATTATTAAATAATTTCAAACTTAATTATAAAAAAATTTCAAAACTTAATTCAATCGTTTCTCAAATTAAACAACGTTCTTCATCAATTACATTGTTAATATTTTGTTTCATATTATTAAATATTAACATTTTCCTTTCATAAAAATTCAATTTCCAACTTCATTTCAAAACCATTTTTATTTATTCAAATCAAATCTTCATTTTATTTTAAATCAAAGTATTGACCAATCGGTTTTTATTTAATTCTCTATCCTAGGTCAAAGTTTAATTTGGGTATTTATCATTTCAACCCGATTCCAATTCAATTCAAAATCAAAGCATAGCAAAGGGAACTTGCAGTGTGATAACTAGGATGGTGTCAAAGTAAATAAACAAGCAATAACAATAATCAATATCAATCCAATAATCTATTCAAATAATCCCAAAATAATCGTATTAATTTGCATTTGTTGTTTGTGCAAATTAATATAATTATTTCTAGAATCTACACTATCATTTCGTGTAGATTAAAGATTAGTACACTTATTATTCTATGCAATTCTACACTTGACATCAATTATTCAATTTCATACTTCATCAATTAATACAATCATAAATTCAAATGGTTCAAGGGTAATTAACTATTTTTCTACGTGTCAATTAACTAAACATTTAAGGGGTCATATTATACAATTTAACTAATCAAATTCAACACATATGTCAATTCAAATTTTAACTATCCTACGTCAATTTCAATTGCATAATATTTATCACTTTATACATTACAATTTACATCCAATATAAACAACAAACAATCAATCAATTATCAACCAAACGAGATTATCATCGTATAATTAACAAATAATGGTGTCAGATGTCATAGGTGAACTGATACAGGTAATAACATATAAAACAGTGTAAATAACTGACAACAACATATTTCAATTGTCGTTTCAATTGAAATCAAATTTAATAAATAAAAGAACATTAATCGTGAGTGATTGCTCACCTTTCAAGGCTGGAGAAATTTGACGATGAAACTAGTTATAAATCCAAGCGCGAATTCCAGACTAGCAAAGCTAATTTGGCACGAATTTGACGACAAAGCTGATAGAATGGGAATTGATGAGAACCAATCAGAATCAGTTTTGATATAACTGAAAATATACATTATTATTGTATTATTTATTTATTTCAATATTTCAGTTCAGGACAAATAAAAAAAATTAAGATCACTTTTAAATCATTATTAAATAAAACTCATATATGTTAGCATATTATCCAAGCTACAAACTCTAATATTTTTAATGTAGACATACAATAAGATGTATGTTGACCGGGAATATATATATGTATAACATGCCTATTCTATAACCTGATTCTCAAGCAAAATGATAATATAGTAATCAAATACAAATATATTCACTTCTAAAAAAACAAGTCTATAGACATACCTCTATTACATATACATATGATCAAACATGTCATACGCAACTTGCATATAATGTAAACTAATATAAAATTATACAACTCAACAAATTTATATATATTAACTAATATATATAACATATAACTTAATAATGAAATCTTATATGCAGCTGACAAAATACGTATACTCATATATGACTCTTACAGATAAATACTAGGATATATCATCTTAAATATGAAATAAACTTACATATATACCTACAGAATTTAACATAAATAATACTGCTACTATATAATAAAATAAATGGTACTTATACTATTTTCCTTTCGGTAGAAGGTAACGGCAAGGTTATAAATAGTACAACAAAATCTTATAACTCATATACACACATTTGTTTCAAGACCAACTCAAAACATAGACTTTCAACTATATATACATACTCGTATACACTGTGTGAATATGTGTTATAAACAACTTCATCGAAAAGTAAATTTATACAACAGCCTATTATAAATCAAATAACTTGTACTATATATTAACCAAATAACCCTTATGGCGTTATAACTTATAAACTTTACATCATATTTCAACAAATATACTTTAGTATGCATAAATTAATATATATAAATCTCGCATTATATAACATATTGAAATTATACTGTGACAAAACTTACATATAAACATCATATATATATATATGTGCTGTAAAGTAATATAACCTGACAAAACCATGAACTTATATAAACTAATGTAATAACAAACATCAAATCATGTACATACACTCCATGCTGTCTACAGAACAACCATAAAGTAAAGGTTTTTTTTTGGATTTAGCCTTGATTTAAAAGTAATTATCGCAAATAGCCCAGTAGTAAAAGTAATATCGGATATAGCCATGTTTTGGCCAGCTCAGCTCCGAGCTGGCCAAAACATACTGGCGACTTTTGAAAAGTCACCAGTTTTTTTTTGCCCATAATATAGGCGGCTTTTGGGAAGTCGCCCATTGGCGACTTCCCAAAAGTCGCCTGCTTATTTTTAAAAAAAATGGGCGACTTCTGGGAAGTCGCCAGTGGGCGACTTCCCAAAAGTCGCCCATTCGGGGCTTTGCAACATAACCAGAGCCCCCCTTCCTTCCTCATTCTTAACTCTTCCTTTTCTATTCCAAAAAACCCCAAAACCCTATATTCCGAAATTTTTGCCCAAACCCAATTAAATTTCGTTTTTTGTTCAACAAATTACAAGATGGCAAGCTCTTCAATGCGGGATGTGCCTCAAGGTATGGGAAAATCAAAAAGTTTTCAATTTAGGGTTTTGAAGGAATTTGCAAAATAATGGTTTTTAATGATTGTTAGCAATCATTGATGGTTGTGGTATCTATGTATGGTTGAAATCATTGGTAAAATGTTGAAAAACAATGCGTAAATTTGTAGTGTTGATGTTGAAAAATAAATTTGAGAATAGTGTTATCTTGTATATGTGTAGATTACTCGGAGATGCTACCTGGACCAATTAATGGATCTGTCCTATATTTGCAACAACGGCATCGAACGAATAATCCGGAATTTGTCGCGGTAAAAATCTTAGTATTCGAAATGTACATATATCTGAAGGTAATGTATGTAACATGTTGATAATATTTTTGTGATATATTGACAGAGCAATACTGCAGACAAAACCATAGATCATTCGTCTAAAATTAATAGAGTAACATCTACTCATCCAGGCGTTATACAGTTGATAGACCAAGCTGGATTTGGACTGGTTTTTAGGGTGGGGCACATCCAGTTAGATCATCATCTTATCACCGCTTTGGTGGATAGATGGAGGCCGGAGACATCGACATTTCACCTATGAGCTGGAGAGATGACTATCACGTTGGGTGATGTTGCGTGCTTACTTGGCATACCCATAGACGATGCTCCGTTGACCAAACCCGATCCAGCTGATTATCTTACTTTATGCCAAGAGCTCCTAGGTTTAACTCCTCCAGCCGAGGAGTGGTGGGGAAACGAAATGATATGGACACTATGGTTTAGAGAACAATTTGTGGACGACATACCAGCAGACGCCACGGAGATTCAGATTGAGCAACGAGCCAGGGCCATTATATTGCATATTATATGCTCGAGGTTGATATGCGATCATTCTAAGACACGGATATGGCTTAGATGGCTTCCATTTTTAGTAAACTTTGATGTTTGTCGCCAATATTCGTGGGGTAGTGCAGTTCTAGCATATACTTACTGCGAGTTGACGAGGCTTGCTTTGCAAGAGAGCGGAAGCATAGGTGGTTGTGTGAGTCTAGTACAGGTATGTCCATTATTTACTTTCGACGACCGTTATTCCATATTCTTTTATCCAACCGCAACCATGTGTCTACTTTTATTTGCAGCTTTGGTGTTGGACTTATCTACCCGTGGGTAGAATAACGATAAGGAGGACGACGGTTGATTTATCATTTCCATACGGTGCTATGTATAATTAATTATGTAGTATACTAAGTATACGTGTTTGGATTTGAGAAGTCACAATTGAATATTTGTACAGGTGGGTAGGACCTAAAAGCACCGTTTCATCGCCGAGGCGTCATGTAGCCTTCTACCGTAATGAGCTCGATGTGCTAGACTATCAGTCTGTGACTTGGACCCCGTACGACGATGTGCTTGGACATCTTCCAAACTTATGTACCATTTCCATTCAGCTGTGGACTGCTCCGGTTCCTCTGATTTGCTTTAATGATGTCGCCTATCATCTGCCTGACCGAGTGATGAGACAGTTTTGTATGACCCAGCATTTACCGGAACAACCACCACATTACAGGATTGATATTGAAGTTGGGTAGTATGCTATGGCAATTGAGACATGGATCGAGCGCTACATGCACACGCAACAAGAACGCGAGTTCACATTGTCCGAACAAGAATATCTGTCTTGGTACTGGAACATCACGCGTCGATATGTTCTTCGTGCCATCAATCCACCTACAGCGCCTCCTGTTGTTGCATACCCTTACACTCCTAGAGCACCTCTCGAAAGGAATGTGGTACGTAGTACATACAGTCTTTATTTCAATATTTGAAATTTATACCTTTTCTTGAATTTTAAGTCATGGCAGGCGGACGACATTTACCGTGCGATCAAAATTGTGGACGAGCTTGCACAAGAGGTTCCTGAAAGGTCGCGGGGAAATGCTTTAGTGTAAAACGCATCTTAGAAACTATTTTGGGAAGAAACAAGTTAACAAGACCAAGACCGTGTAACGACCCGATATTTTCAACCATTCGCATCCATTATAAGTGTATAGGTAGACACTCATGCCGGAGTTGAATTACTCAAAATACCGCGTTGTAATTAAAATTTGGCAAATCTCAGAATATACAGTAAATAAATATAATCACAGATCACAGACACAGAGTAAAATAATGCAGCGGAAGTAAAAGAAATAGTAGTTCATGAAGCTACTATGAAAATATATCAGAGTTACATAAGATACAACATAAGAAATAAAGTACAGCAGAAGTCTCAATACAATAACCAAGTACAGGCTGAATAGAACAACAGAACCGAAGTTGATAGAACAAGACTAGCAAATAATCTCCAGCGATTCAAATCTCCAGAAGGTGGAAATCCAAATCTGTGAATACTCAGGCTGACCCGAGCGTAAAGAAAAACACAAAACACTCGAGTCAGGACAATATATACTTATATAATGTAAACCAACTCAAGTGAACTGTAATAAAGGTACAAGTAACTTAGAAGATGCTTGGGACCGCCCATCCTCTAAGGATCCGTTAAAATATCTACTATGTAGTAATATTCGCTATTATAATAATGTCTAATAAGTAAAGTATAATCATATAGAAAATAGCGTTAAGGGGATGGAGAACCTTAACGCGGTCGGATCTTAAAATCATAATCGTAGTAAAGCTCGATATGGTAGGTGACACGGCACAACTAGGCAATGCCAGGGTAGATATACCAATTACACACACGGACTGATGGATACGCATAGCAGCCACTACCGTTCCACCTCGAACAACACTCCCAAATCGGAGGATGGCCATCTAATCAATCACAAGTAAGAGTATAATATCGAAGAAATGTGTCCGAGAAGAGGTGCTACCTCACTGGTCCGAGATCGCTCCTGTTTTAGCCACCTTATGCCAACTCACGGGAGTTGGGTCCACGTAACATACCTTAAGAACGTCGCCACCATCCTACTTCATTCTGGAATCTCCACCGCGTACACGGTTGTCAAAGTGGTTTTCGGTATCGACAGAGAGTATGTCCATATCCGATCCCGGTCTCTTTGCCAACCAATCGTTATTATAACCCGTGGTTATAACTTTTAAAAATAGTTTATGTTTCAAATCAAAATACATCCTTTAAACCATTTCAAAATCATATCATTTATTTCAAACTAATACATACTTTCAAACCCAAAACATATCTATTCAAAACCAATTCAAAAATATATCATTTCCATTTCAAAACCAATTCAATAATATATCATTTCAATAAAACCCAAGTTTCAAAATCACTGAATATTTCCTTTAATTTATTAAACTTGAAATCTTCCTTTAAATTATCATAGCATTTTGGAAATGTAACCTTAAGGAATCATAGCATTTTTGGAATGTAATACTTCCCAATTTAAAATTTTATATAAAATCAAAGTATTTATATACTTACAAATTTTTAACATGGTCATTTTATCATAGCCTTATAGTTAAATAAACTTTGTTACTGTAATATCCAATTTAATGCTAAAATTCTTATGTTAAGTTAAGAGTACCTTATTAACTTACATTATCATTACAATAAAGAAACTTTATTATTTTAGTCATTAAAATATGTCATTTACATTAATTAAAACTTACATATTAAATGTACTTTTTAACTTACATTCCTATTACAGTAAAGAGCATTTATCATTTAATCAATATTACACTAATTAAACTTACATTATCGAATGTACGTTTTAATTTACGTTTTATTACAAAAGGGGCATTTATTCTTTTAAATCAATATTACACAAATTAAGACTTACATGTTTCTTTCATTAATTAAGACTTTACATGTTTCTTTCAGTAGGTAAAACTTTACATATTTCTTTCATTAATTAGAACTTTACACGTTTCTTTCACAATAATTTTCTTATAATTATATCCAATTTTCAACAATTTACTTAATAAGTTTTAGTGTAAAAGTTCCAATTCTTCACATTTCAACAAATAGACTTAACACTTCAAATTTAAATTACCATTTCACAATTTAACAAAATTTCCAATTTTATTTAATTAACTTAAACCTTTAATTAAAACCAAATTTCACATTTCCTAGTCAAGTTATATTTTAAAAGATCACTTTTAAACATTCATTTATTTAACCACTTAAATTCATAGAAAAATCAATAATACTTAATAATCACTTAAATTCAAATTTAATCAAATTATCATATTTACCATTTCCAAATAAAATTTAATATCCATTTTATTTATATAACTTAAATATCATTTTTAATCAAAATTCCAAATTTCCAACTTAAGTTATATTTCAAAAATCCAGTTAAACCATTCATTAATTACATTTTTAACACATAGAAAAATCATAATTTCCTTAATTCAAAATATTTCAAAATCTGTTTAAATCAAATTTCATAAATTTATATTTTAAAAATACTTAAAAATATTCAAAACACTTTATAAAATAACCACGGGCCTGTATATAATTTTCTAACCTAGGTCAAGTGATACGGATATGTATCATTTCAATCCGCAGTTAAAAAAGAAAAATCCGGGTTCTATCATTTCAAACCCGCAATCCCAATTTAAAATAATTTAAATAAAAATCATTCAGGCCTATCATTTCAGCTCATAACGATTTTTCCCTATTCTAAAGTCCGTTCGAGTATGTATCATTTCAACCCATAGTGATTCTAATCTACAGGGAACTTGCAATGGTGATAACGGATATAAATAACAGAATAACATTAAATAATAGTAACATATGATATAATAAGTGTAATAACAGGTGTGAACATCATATGATAATAATATAAACATATATAACATGATGATATACATTACAGATTCAAATGGTGTCGGTTTATCAGTTATATAGGTACATATTGTCTGGTGAGAATAACTCACCTGTTTGTGCTGGAGATATCAAAACCAATGATACAATGGAACAAAAGCACGATGACAAGACTACGGACTTGAGTGGAGAGCAAGATCCAAAGCTACAGCTCTTGTATTACAACCCAAAACATACATCAAAACAAACACAATTTCAACGCACTTGAAATGAAATAACTTTTAAACGAAAAGAGATTTGAATGTCAAATCTTTTGCCTTGCTTTCTCTATCCTTTTGCATGGCCTAGGGAATGTTTTGGTTCAGGTTTGGACATGGTTTGGGTCTGGTTTGGACCAAGGGATGCACGGCTACAAGCTAGAGATGATGGGGAAGTTACAACATAGGCATGTGAAGAGTTTTATGCAATATGGTGGAGTTTTGGTTCATCTTTGGCTCGGTCTACAAGGTCCTAGGCTTGGCCATGACTTGCTACAGGTCTAGACAGAGGAGATGGTGATGTGTAGTGGTGGTAGCAATGTGGTGGTGGCGGGTAGAGGTGGTGTCCAAGGTGGTGGGCGAAGGTATGTTGCAACTAGTGGTGGCTATGCATTGTTTTAAGGGATTTGTGCAAGGTTTTGTGTGGTTTTTAGTCAAAAGGAGTGCATGGCCTGTCATGGTCAGAGGAGGAGGGGGTTTGGTCATGGATGGTGTGGGGAAGGAAGTGGTGGTGGTTGGTGGAGGAGATGGTGGAGGTGTTAGGCCAAGCAAAGCAAGAGAAACATGGCAAAAATCATTGAAAATGAAGAGAAAAGAAGAAAAAGAAGGAGAGACCATTACCTATTTTTGGATGAAGCCATGAGAAATGAGGAGCTGATTTGTTTTCACGTGAAAAGATGAGAAACAAAAAGTGGCGGCTACACTAGGGTTTTAGATGGCTAGGGCAAAATTTGAGGAGTTAAAGAAAATGAAGGGTTTGGACAAAAAAGGGCTTAAGTTTCAAAGTGTTTTACAACCTTTCATATTTCTTTTCTTTTTAATCTTTATATAAACAAAAATATTCAGAAAAATAATTTACAAACCGAAATCAATTATAAATATGAGAAAACAAATAATAAATTTTGGAAAAATATAAAAAGAATGAAGAAAATTACTTAAAAATACCAAACAGTGTTCAAAAATTATAAATAAATCACTGTCAGTCTTGAAAAACTATACACTTCATTATAAAAATATTATGAAGTGAAAATTTGAATTAAAATAATTTATTTATCATTTTCAAAACAAAATAGATAATTAAATTGGAGAAAATAGAAAAGGATTAAAGAAAAATGTTTAAAATTTACAAACAGGGCATGGAAATTTGCAAGAAAAATACTACTAACTCTGGAAAAATTCCTACCTTACTTTAAAAATATTCAAAAGCCAAAATATATTTTATATAACATAAATGTACAAATTAGAATAAAATATATCAAATAAAAATGTCATTTATATAATTTTAAAATAAAGAATATTGCTGAATAACCCAATATACACACAATATTGAAAATAGTATAACTTTTGCAATTTAAATCCGTTTGCAACGAAATGAAAAGCAGTATTCAAGTTATTAAATCTATTTTTATAATAAAAGATAAAATTCATAAATTTCAAACTTTTAAATTTTCAAGTTAAAAGTCGAAGTTTGACTATTTGACCAAAATTCACATTTTCTGGAAATATTAAATTTAGTCATATTTGGAATTCAAATCCACATACAAAATCAAAGTTTTTTATATTTACAATAACAACATTTATTCTTTTCATAAATAAAGCTCTTAAATTTGGAAAAATCAAATTAAAATTAATTGTAAAATACAGGGTTGTTACACTCTCCCCCTCTCAAAACTTTTCGTCCCCGAAAAGGAACGAGGTACGGGAAAGCACCTAAAAAGATAGAATGAATAGAATTAAGACAAGATGATAAGAATATTGGAATTACACCTGATAACTATTGTTATAGGCAAGTTTAACAAGTTGGAGGTGATCAAATCAAGAATACAAACACGAAAAAGATCCTCTAGAGTCTGAATCACCCCTTTCACTTGACCGACTGTCTATGAATGGAAAAACAGTGTTCAGATCCAGATGAGTAACAAAGATTTCAAAGATTATAAAAAGATGTCTAAACAGACTGGTATAAGCAATAGCCTTCCCATTATGTAACAAGATAAGAGAAATAAGGACAACCAAAAGATAGTTTGAAAAAAAAAACAAAATAAGATAATAAATGTGAAACAATAACGCTTTGAAATCATAACAAATTAGAGATGTTTATCATTTGGAAATCATACTACTAAAATCATAACACTTTGGAAATGTAATTCTAAAAAAAACATAATACTTAGAAAATCATAACACCTTTTAAAATAATCTTTATTTAAACCATTTTAATTCAAGGTCAAATAATATTCATTTTAAAGTTGTAACATTTCTAAGTTCATTCAATTATAAAACTTCCAAAACATTGTATTTTCAAAACAGTAGCACTTATAAAATGCTACAGTAGATATATTAATATTTCAAATCAGTTTTATTCTAGAATATTCATTTGGATATCATTTAACTTATGACTTATTAAAACAAACTTTTATGAATGGAATATCCAAATTAAACTATACTTCGTTTATTAAGTCAAAAGCTCACTATTTTACTTAGCTCTTCATTTAACAAATAACCTAACACTTTATTTAAAATGCCCATTTCATAAATAGATATTCCTTCAATAAGTTACACTTAAAATTTCCATTTGAAAACCAAATTCTCAATTATCAAATTTAGTGATGTTAAAATACATTATAACTATCATAATTATCCATTTTTCAAGACATATCAATTTCATAAATAAAATATTTATCATAGAAAATATAACAATCAAATTTCTTTACACATTTATTCATTTAGACATCAATTAAACTATGAATTCAAGTTAAATAAACTTTATTACAAAATGTCCAATTCCAATGTATTTTATTTTATCTATTCGAAGATACATTATTTATTATACAACATATTCATTTCAGGAAATAACCATTATTAAAATTCCTAGGTTAGACTTAAGGTTCCATATTAAATCAAATTTGATTATCAAGTTATTTAAATAAAATCTCTTTAAATTCCTTTTTCACTATTTACCTCTGTAAATCTTTTATAACTAAAATTTAGGTGTATAAAATTTATTATAACCACTCAAATTTTATTTAAAAAATCCTTTTTATATTGTATATTATCCAATTACATTGTTAACTTCTAAAATTTTTTTAAGGTAAGTTATATTTGAATGCAATTGTATTATACAAATAAAACTTTCCAATTCAATTATCTCAAGTTTGAATCATTTATTCAAAAAATTTAATTTTTCTTTTTATAACTGAAATTATTCTTTAAGATGAAATTTAAGAATTATTTTCCGGTTTCCTTCAAACCAGTTAGAGATAAATAAATATATGTACATAATATGTCAAATCAATTTAAATCATATATCTATATATATTATAAATCAAATCATATTTAGAAATTCAAATAAATTAAATCTTTCAAAACAAAGCTGTAGTAAGACTACAGAACGGTCTCTTCAGTTCAAAACTCGAAAATGAACGTCGATGATGCTGCAGTCATCACCGAAATTATTTTCCAGCGACAAAGAGAAGAGCACTTAATTTTTAAACTTTAAAATCCTTTAGAGACAAATTTTTTATTCAAAAATACTTTAAATTATATCCTTTTTAAAATTTTAAACACAAGGTTTGAAATCCATCGGAAACTTGAATTCTCAAATTCTTGATTCAAATTCATTTCAGTTCCCAAATCAATTTATAAACAACTATTTATAAATTCATTTGTAGAACAATAAATGATAAATCAAGTATTATCATTTCAAATTATCAATTTAAATCAATTTATTAAGTTCCATAAATTTACTTATATATCAAAATTTTATTTCATTAATCCAAATTTAAAATAATATCGTGTCAGTTTGTTCTGTTAAAGTGTTTTAGAAATCCTATCGATAGCGTTGATCAGACGAATCGATCGGAAATCCAAATCAACATCAACAACTCAAACAACACCATATATAAAACAAAACATAGATTTACAAGTACAATTCAAAATGTTTGGAGATAGTTTAGAAACAAAAGACAAGATGGTTAAACAGAGTAGAGAGATGGGTAAGCTTAGGTAAATCGCGGACAACCTTAACCGGGTCAACCGTGACTTAAAGAATAAGATCGATGTGGATTTTTCTGGGATAAATCTACGTTCGATCTCAAGAGATAAAGTTTGGAATAATAAAAGATATTAGCATCTAAACCAAGGATAGATAAAATCTCTGGTGAATCGATGCTGACTGTAAAGGATTTTCACCCCTTTACAAGAAAATTAGAATATTGGCGAGATCGCCAATTCACTATAAAGATCATTCGAAGTAGAGTTATGTGATACTCCAAAATCAAAAGAAGATGAATAGTGAGGGACAAGAATGAATTTTGGAACCGCAGGAAACGTTCCAAAATTCAAAGGAAATCAAATCAAAAGGAAGAGATTCAAACTCGAACGAAAGTGATTCTGTAAATAAATTTACCATACATTCTAAGTTTTGCCTCAAAGCCAAAGCTCTGATACCAACTGTAACGACCCGATATTTTCAACCATTCGCATCCATTATAAGTGTATAGGTAGACACTCATGCCGGAGTTGAATTACTCAAAATACCGCGTTGTAATTAAAATTTGGCAAATCTCAGAATATACAGTAAATAAATATAATCACAGATCACAGACACAGAGTAAAATAATGCAGCGGAAGTAAAAGAAATAGTAGTTCATGAAGCTACTATGAAAATATATCAGAGTTACATAAGATACAACATAAGAAATAAAGTACAGCAGAAGTCTCAATACAATAACCAAGTACAGGCTGAATAGAACAACGGAACCGAAGTTGATAGAACAAGACTAGCAAATAATCTCCAGCGATTCAAATCTCCAGAAGGTGGAAATCCAAATCTGTGAATACTCAGGCTGACCCGAGCGTAAAGCAAAACACAAAACACTCGAGTCAGGACAATATATACTTATATAATGTAAACCAACTCAAGTGAACTGTAATAAAGGTACAAGTAACTTAGAAGATGCTTGGGACCGCCCATCCTCTAAGGATCCGTTAAAATATCTACTATGTAGTAATATTCGCTATTATAATAATGTCTAATAAGTAAAGTATAATCATATAGAAAATAGCGTTAAGGGGATGGAGAACCTTAACGCGGTCGGATCTTAAAATCATAATCGTAGTAAAGCTCGATATGGTAGGTGACACGGCACAACTAGGCAATGCCAGGGTAGATATACCAATTACGCACACGGACTGATGGATACGCATAGCAGTCACTACCGTTCCACCTCGAACAACACTCCCAAATCGGAGGATGGCCATCTAATCAATCACAAGTAAGAGTATAATATCGAAGAAATGTGTCCGAGAAGAGGTGCTACCTCACTGGTCCGAGATCGCTCCTGTTTTAGCCACCTTATGCCAACTCACGGGAGTTGGGTCCACGTAACATACCTTAAGAACGTCGCCACCATCCTACTTCATTCTGGAATCTCCACCGCGTACACGGTTGTCAAAGTGGTTTTCGGTATCGACAGAGAGTATGTCCATATCCGATCCCGGTCTCTTTGCCAACCAATCGTTATTATAACCCGTGGTTATAACTTTTAAAAATAGTTTATGTTTCAAATCAAAATACATCCTTTAAACCATTTCAAAATCATATCATTTATTTCAAACTAATACATACTTTCAAACCCAAAACATATCTATTCAAAACCAATTCAAAAATATATCATTTCCATTTCAAAACCAATTCAATAATATATCATTTCAATAAAACCCAAGTTTCAAAATCACTGAATATTTCCTTTAATTTATTAAACTTGAAATCTTCCTTTAAATTATCATAGCATTTTGGAAATGTAACCTTAAGGAATCATAGCATTTTTGGAATGTAATACTTCCCAATTTAAAATTTTATATAAAATCAAAGTATTTATATACTTACAAATTTTTAACATGGTCATTTTATCATAGCCTTATAGTTAAATAAACTTTGTTACTGTAATATCCAATTTAATGCTAAAATTCTTATGTTAAGTTAAGAGTACCTTATTAACTTACATTATCATTACAATAAAGAAACTTTATTATTTTAGTCATTAAAATATGTCATTTACATTAATTAAAACTTACATATTAAATGTACTTTTTAACTTACATTCCTATTACAGTAAAGAGCATTTATCATTTAATCAATATTACACTAATTAAACTTACATTATCGAATGTACGTTTTAATTTACGTTTTATTACAAAAGGGGCATTTATTCTTTTAAATCAATATTACACAAATTAAGACTTACATGTTTCTTTCATTAATTAAGACTTTACATGTTTCTTTCAGTAGGTAAAACTTTACATATTTCTTTCATTAATTAGAACTTTACACGTTTCTTTCACAATAAATTTCTTATAATTATATCCAATTTTCAACAATTTACTTAATAAGTTTTAGTGTAAAAGTTCCAATTCTTCACATTTCAACAAATAGACTTAACACTTCAAATTTAAATTACCATTTCACAATTTAACAAAATTTCCAATTTTATTTAATTAACTTAAACCTTTAATTAAAACCAAATTTCACATTTCCTAGTCAAGTTATATTTTAAAAGATCACTTTTAAACATTCATTTATTTAACCACTTAAATTCATAGAAAAATCAATAATACTTAATAATCACTTAAATTCAAATTTAATCAAATTATCATATTTACCATTTCCAAATAAAATTTAATATCCATTTTATTTATATAACTTAAATATCATTTTTAATCAAAATTCCAAATTTCCAACTTAAGTTATATTTCAAAAATCCAGTTAAACCATTCATTAATTACATTTTTAACACATAGAAAAATCATAATTTCCTTAATTCAAAATATTTCAAAATCTGTTTAAATCAAATTTCATAAATTTATATTTTAAAAATACTTAAAAATATTCAAAACACTTTATAAAATAACCACGGGCCTGTATATAATTTTCTAACCTAGGTCAAGTGATACGGATATGTATCATTTCAATCCGCAGTTAAAAAAGAAAAATCCGGGTTCTATCATTTCAAACCCGCAATCCCAAGTTAAAATAATTTAAATAAAAATCATTCAGGCCTATCATTTCAGCTCATAACGATTTTTCCCTATTCTAAAGTCCGTTCGAGTATGTATCATTTCAACCCATAGTGATTCTAATCTACAGGGAACTTGCAATGGTGATAACGGATATAAATAACAGAATAACATTAAATAATAGTAACATATGATATAATAAGTGTAATAACAGGTGTGAACATCATATGATAATAATATAAACATATATAACATGATGATATACATTACAGATTCAAATGGTGTCGGTTTATCAGTTATATAGGTACATATTGTCTGGTGAGAATAACTCACCTGTTTGTGCTGGAGATATCAAAACCAATGATACAATGGAACAAAAGCACGATGACAAGACTACGGACTTGAGTGGAGAGCAAGATCCAAAGCTACAACTCTTGTATTACAACCCAAAACATACATCAAAACAAACACAATTTCAACGCACTTGAAATGAAATAACTTTTAAACGAAAAGAGATTTGAATGTCAAATCTTTTGCCTTGCTTTCTCTATCCTTTTGCATGGCCTAGGGAATGTTTTGGTTCAGGTTTGGACATGGTTTGGGTCTGGTTTGGACCAAGGGATGCACGGCTACAAGCTAGAGATGATGGGGAAGTTACAACATAGGCATGTGAAGAGTTTTATGCAATATGGTGGAGTTTTGGTTCATCTTTGGCTCGGTCTACAAGGTCCTAGGCTTGGACATGACTTGCTACAGGTCTAGACAGAGGAGATGGTGATGTGTAGTGGTGGTAGCAAGGTGGTGGTGGCGGGTAGAGGTGGTGTCCAAGGTGGTGGGCGAAGGTATGTTGCAACTAGTGGTGGCTATGCATTGTTTTAAGGGATTTGTGCAAGGTTTTGTGTGGTTTTTAGTCAAAAGGAGTGCATGGCCTGTCATGGTCAGAGGAGGAGGGGGTTTGGTCGTGGATGGTGTGGGGAAGGAAGTGGTGGTGGTTGGTGGAGGAGATGGTGGAGGTGTTAGGCCAAGCAAAGCAAGAGAAACATGGCAAAAATCATTGAAAATGAAGAGAAAAGAAGAAAAAGAAGGAGAGACCATTACCTATTTTTGAATGAAGCCATGAGAAATGAGGAGCTGATTTGTTTTCACGTGAAAAGATGAGAAACAAAAAGTGGCGGCTACACTAGGGTTTTAGATGGCTAGGGCAAAATTTGAGGAGTTAAAGAAAATGAAGGGTTTGGACAAAAAAGGGCTTAAGTTTCAAAGTGTTTTACAACCTTTCATATTTCTTTTCTTTTTAATCTTTATATAAACAAAAATATTCAGAAAAATAATTTACAAACCGAAATCAATTATAAATATGAGAAAACAAATAATAAATTTTGGAAAAATATAAAAAGAATGAAGAAAATTACTTAAAAATACCAAACAGTGTTCAAAAATTATAAATAAATCACTGTCAGTCTTGAAAAACTATACACTTCATTATAAAAATATTATGAAGTGAAAATTTGAATTAAAATAATTTATTTATCATTTTCAAAACAAAATAGATAATTAAATTGGAGAAAATAGAAAAGGATTAAAGAAAAATGTTTAAAATTTACAAACAGGGCATGGAAATTTGCAAGAAAAATACTACTAACTCTGGAAAAATTCCTACCTTACTTTAAAAATATTCAAAAGCCAAAATATATTTTATATAACATAAATGTACAAATTAGAATAAAATATATCAAATAAAAATGTCATTTATATAATTTTAAAATAAAGAATATTGCTGAATAACCCAATATACACACAATATTGAAAATAGTATAACTTTTGCAATTTAAATCCGTTTGCAACGAAATGAAAAGCAGTATTCAAGTTATTAAATCTATTTTTATAATAAAAGATAAAATTCATAAATTTCAAACTTTTAAATTTTCAAGTTAAAAGTCGAAGTTTGACTATTTGACCAAAATTCACATTTTCTGGAAATATTAAATTTAGTCATATTTGGAATTCAAATCCACATACAAAATCAAAGTTTTTTATATTTACAATAACAACATTTATTCTTTTCATAAATAAAGCTCTTAAATTTGGAAAAATCAAATTAAAATTAATTGTAAAATACAGGGTTGTTACAGACCGCCTCCACCGCCTCCTCCTCCGCCAGCACAGTTGCTCATCGAACATGCCATAGAAGCCCATGGCATTCCTCCCACTACTCTTACGTATCAGCGAAGTAGACATCGAAAAGGCGCATCTTCATCTCAAGAAACACAGGTTGAAGTTGCTCCCGGCCCTTCACAGCCTATAGATCCTACACAAGCAAGTGAAGAGGAGGATTCGCCGGATGAAATTCCACTATCTATGAGAAAACCAAGACGAACTCCACGAGAACTTCGTAGGTTGAAGAACTGAGGATGGTATAATTTATTGATATGCTTTGTTCGGATTTCTTTTGGTTAATGAATTGCTGAAATATTAGGATTATTTGTTTTGTTGCATTGTAGGATGTTAATTGTTTGAACTAAATTGTTGAATTGGTGGATGTAGTAATTTGAGTTGTGGATGATTGAGTTTGAATGAAATGTTGAATTATTAGATGTTGTAATATGTTCAATTATTGGATGATTGAAATGTTGAATTATTGGATGTTGAATTAATGCAATTGGTGGTACATGGTTTCTGTTTTGAAACCCTGCAATTCTGGGGCGACTTTTCAAAAGTCGCCAGTAGGCGACTTTTGAAAAGGCGCCCCAGTAATGTGCAGGGTTTCAAAACAGAAACCCAGCCCTTTAACCTTCCTCATAACTTACTTTACCAAATTGCAAATATAGAACCTAAAACCTAACCCATTTCTCTCTTCCACAAATTCAATATTTCCGGTGGCAAAAGAATATCTTTTTGAGATTTACAAACACCAAAAGAAGGTAAGATTCATAAGCTCTATTAAATTTGTTTAATCTTTTGCGATTTAGTATAACTCCAACTTTGATATTTTCAAGAATGGATAATTGGGGGATAGACGATGAGACGATGATGAAAATGTATGACGAATTTGAACAACAACGAGGCTCTACGCCGGTTAATGAAGTAAATGTTGCAGTTGATTTCGTCTCCGAAACACAGGTTGAAAACTTGCCCCCCTCTAGGGTTGGCGGTACATCGACATTGGCCATGGATAGCGGTGAATAAAAACATCAATCACTTCATGGAAGATTAATGGATGTGCTTGCACGTCGTAAGACTAACAATGCTAGTACAAGCCGGACACCGCCTCGGGTACTTTGTTATTGCGGAGATGAATGTAAATTGGTTGTGTGTCGGAATGAAAGGAATGCGGGCCGTCGCTTTTACCGTTGTGAATCGTACGACGATAATAAGATACAGCCAAATGATGTTGAATGTTGTAACTTTTTTAAATGGAAAGATCCAGAAATGTGTCCGAGGGGAGTTGCATACGCCCTTGAGATGCAAGCGGAAAACGCCCGTTTGGAGAAGTTTAACCTACAATATCGCAACGCACTATTGAATAAGGGAGTACCATTCGATAAGTTGAGTCCTCGTACATTGTGGGAGGAGAAGTAAACACAAATGTAATTGTATCGTTGAATTTGTATCGGTAGCTTTCATTTATATGTAATTGTATTATGTATCGTTGAACAAGTATTGTAAAGGTTTATGTAACACTAGCTTACATTTGCATATGTTTACGTATCACATAACATTCGTCATCTCGAACATAGCACATGAAATAAAAACACAAACTGTTCTTACATTAACAACATACGGCTTACAAACATCAAACCAATAATAACACGCATACGAAAACTAAATAACTGAATTACAACGACTCCTTTTGTGACCGTGCATACCACATTTACTGCATCTATTAGGCCTTGGAGGCTGCATCTCGTCCATAACGCCTTTAATTCTAGTTGACTTAGGCCTTCCCGGAGCTCGCCTTGCAGGAGGTGGAAGTACCATTTGACCTTCGTGTGCAGACCAAAACCTTTTATCTCGTACGGGATGAAATTCTCCAGAGTATGACGCTAGGTAATTCTGAACAGAGTACCAATGTGATGCAAAATCATGATGAGCTCTGTTCGCACCATTGGCCACCGACGAACAAGCAGCTATCACATGGGCGCAGGGGAAATGCTGCAGTAATGGGATGTTGCATGTACATGAACAAGTGCTACCATCAATTATAACTTTGAATTCATCTCCGAAGTAATGAATCACTTGCCATTCAATTTGACTGAAATGGACAATCCGACAACGTCTAGCTTCGCTTGCTCTCTCCGCTATTTTTGCTTCCCATTTTGGCGTGACACGAAGTGTGGAATTCTTAGCCAACTCTCTTCTTTAGCAAAAGTAATCAACTGATCGATAGAAGGTACGTGCAACAAGTGCTCTAATAGGCAAAGATCTAACACCCCTAAGTACACCATTAAAACTTTCTGACGCATTAGTCGTCATAACATGAAAACGACCACCATCATCTTTACATAAAGCCCAATTTTCTTCCTTTCCACCCAAACTTCTCTCTATCCAGTTGTGTGCTCTTATATTGCTGGTTTTAATTTCCTCACAAATCTTTATATACTCAATCTCCTCAGAGGCACATGCAACAGCGTAGAATAAACCGGTCAATCGTTTGTCTTTGAAACCCGTTGCTTGAAAGTTAGCTTTCAAATGTCTGGCACAATATCTATGTTTATGTGCGGCTATCCATTTGCTCTACAACGCTGTAGGTATTACTTTCATTCTATCAGAAATGAAAGTAATACGACAATTGTTCACGCTGTGAATGAACCTTTGCATGCATGCAAAAAACCAACCCCAACTATCACTTGATTCGGACTCAACGATGGTAAATGCCAAGGGAAATAGCTGATCATTTGCATCAACGGCTGTTGCAACAAGTAAGGTGCCTTTGTATTTTCCATATAGATGTGTACCATCTATGCAAAGCAAAGGTCGACAATGGACAAATCCCTCAATACAAGGCCCAAATGACCAAAATGCACGATCAAAAACTCCATACTCATCAGTTGTCACATGTCCTACACTTCCAGAATTTGTTTTGCATATTTCACCAAAGTATTGTTGAAGGTTGGCATATGACTCTGCCCAATCGCCGTAAATTCGTTCAATTGCCTTGCTCAATGCTCTCCATGCTTTCAGATAGCTAATTTTTATAAATAATTGTTCCTCCATTAGAACTTGCATCGTCCCAGCTGTACTGTTCAAATCAGATTTCACGAAAGGCATGATCTTCGATACCATAAATGATGATGTAGCTTGGCTATGATTTGAGTTCACTGTAGGGTTAACACATGTATGATCACTAGGATATTTTTTAATAACCCACCATCCAGCCTGTGTCTTTTTTGAGTCAATAGCATGTATTCTCCAAGGACAACTATCATCGACGTTGCAAATGGCGGTATATTTTGCTTTGTTCGACCTTATTGGCTTAAAAGACACCGAATGTAAGATTGACCATTCTGATAGTTGTTGCAAAAATTTAGCTTTACTCTCAAACACCATGCCAACTTTGAAACCAGATTGTACGCTGCATGATAGAAATAATTCGCTGTTGAAGTTTACATTTGCTACAATTGACTTAGCCATAATTTGTGCACTGCACAAATCATCATCCAACGGTATCTCCATTTCCGGTTCAGCATTGTCCACACAATCTGCTTCTGCACCTCCAAAATCATACTCTAGTGGATCATTGTTAACTTGCATATTTTCCACCCAGGTTGTATCAACCTCTGGTATTGACACAACAGACATACTATCAAGTGCAGGAACATCTACAGCTTGTACATCGTCGTCATCTTCTACATCCATATCTTCATTGCACATACTTTGACCTGCTGGTTCATTTGGTGGTTGGACGTATGACTGTGTAGTAGTGTTGTTTGCTGCGTAGCTACAGTAAATTAATACAACAATTTTAGTTTATTTCTTCATACCAACGATTTTGCAACATATTGCAATATTTAACTTACTTTTGGCTTAAATGGTAAAATTCGGGCCGAGTTGGCTGCATTCGTTCATTTGTACGGCTACTCGATGCTCTAGCACTTCTTTGAGTGGAATTCTGAATTGGAATAAAACTGCACGGGAATACAAATTAGGTATAATAATTATATAAATTCAATAAAACATATCTCTATGTAATCACGGCTAAACGATACCTCTTACTCATTCGTGGAAAGCTGTCCTGCGTTAAATGTGGATAGGTAAATTGGACATTTGGCTACAAACTCATGAATGGATGAAACCCATAATACATTTGTTGTTGCCCGTATTGCGATATGTGCTAGGTCGGATTGCTAAAACTAGGTGATGAAATTCCTTGCCCGGTACTCATGTTCCCCACCATTCTAGAATATTCTTCAACGCCAAAATTTGTTATGGGTACCGGTGTTGGTTGTTCTGCAACCGATCTCCTTTTTTTCCCAACAAACAACTCAATAGATTTGGTCGAGGCAGCAAACATTAATTCAACATCCTCGTCGTCAACAATTTTGATTGCTTTGGATCCGGAATCTGTTGGCCAATTGCAAACTATTTCAATCTCGTACTCTTCTGGTTTTATCTTTGTTGCTTTATAAACCGACTCTTTCAACTGCTCAAAAGTAGATCCTCTTCGAACTTTAGCCGGTTTGTAAGATCAACCAAGATATTTCGCACACATTAAATCGTCAATAACCAATTCACCATCAAAATAACATATAGTTGGAATAAAACTAGGAGCCATTCTACATCAAGCAAAAAAGAATTTAGTTTGCAACCTAAATTCAAAACTTAGGGTTTCTACTGCATACCTTGATTGGATTCGACCGTATGACGTTTTGCTATGCTTGAGGTAGATCTTTGAAATCTACTACTTTTAAGAATATTAAATCGAAATTTAATTGGGTTTGGGCAAAAATTTCGGGCTATAGGGTTTTGGTGTTTTTTGGAATAGAAGAGAAAGAGGTAAGAATGAGGAAGGAAGGAAGGGGGGCTCTGGCTATGCTGTAGAGCCCCGAATGGGCGACTTTTGGGAAGTCGCCAACTGGCGACTTCCCAGAAGTTGCCCATTTTTTAAAAATAAGCGGGCGACTTTTGGGAAGTCGCCAGTGGGCGACTTCCCAGAAGTCGCCTGTATTCTGCGCAAAAAAAAACCGGCGACTTTTGAAAAGTCGCCAATATGTTTTGGCCAGCTCGGAGCTGAGCTGGCCAAAACAGGGCTAAATCTGATATTAGTTTTAAAACTGGGCTATTTGCGATAATAAGTTTTAAAACTAGGCCAAATCCAAAAAAAACCCTAAAGTAAAATATATAACCGTACGTATATAAAAATCAAAATAATATTATTCATACGAAAACTAGTATTCATATAGTATTAGTCCTGACAGCAAAGCAAATGGAGAAATTAGTCCTGACAACCAAGCAAAGTTTCAATAGTATTCATTATATATGTATGTGATATTTTATTCATTTCCTCATGTTAACCAAACTTATTATATATACATTTTCAACTATCAATAGAAACACAAAACTTAATATATATTCTTACACTATACTCGAATCAAGATATATATATATATATATATATATATATTTAAATACTCTCATATATAAATAAAGCTGTTATATAAATAAAACTGTTATATATGAATTCACTTACAAGCAAGCAAAGCCACTTCCCATAAATAGTCTGCGAGCTGAAGACAAAGGCCACGATAAGGCTCAGCAGTGATGGGATGAAAACCGAGGCTGGCCAGTGGAGAGTGGAAGGCTATGGGTGGAGCTCGAGGGAAGAGCCGGGTCGGGTTGCACGCGACCATTGGTTTACGGTAAGGCTATGGGCTGCCTTGGTGTTCGGTGAGGTGCTGTTCAATGGAAATAGCATGGTGGAGAAATGGGCATGGATGGGTAAAAGCATACAACAGAGATGGACGTGAAAAGCTGACCAAGTTCTCCTTAGGAACCAAAATGACAGGAGTCGGTTCCTTCGAGCAAATGAGGCAACGGAGAAAAATATAAATTTTATTTTACAACGTGTTTTTTTTCTCTCTTTTTTTTCGAAGCAAGAAGAAAAATGTGAGCCGGAGAGACGAGCAGGTTCACTTCTTTTCAAAGGAGAAGCAGAAAAAGGAAAGTGATGAGAATGAACAGTGAACTAAAAAAGAGAATGAAAGGCGAAAGGGTGCTGGTAACATTTGTTTCATTTCATTTTTCAACCAAGATGTGGCCAAAAATACGTGAACCAGCAAATCAAATTTGGCATTGGGAAATGAAGAAAACCAAAAGTTGAGATTGGGAAGAGTGACAGCCACATCGGTTGAATATTAAAATTTGCTGTTGAGTCGGAAATTGAATGGACTAGAATTCAAAAGGTTCAAAACGATACCGGTACTGAAATGATTTGTTTCCTTTGTCGATTCCCCCTCAAACCGAACACTGAATCATAGAAAAGAATATACCGCGGCGATCAGCACGACAAGACGATCAAAACGGTATACATATATCAGTGGTTTGATTGAATTATAAAAATTCAAATTTTCTACTGGCGGAAAATGCAGCAAAAATGCTGAAAAATAAGATCGACGGAGCTAAAGATGTCCGAATTTGGAAAAACAAAAAATGACGCCTTGCTCAAAAGATGGTTTAGAATTTTTCTATATATATATATATTTAGGTTTCGAAAACGTTTTATTTTCATCAATTCCAAACTGGTTAAATTGAATAAATTTACGCACGAAAATAAACTTCATATTTTCGGATGAAAATTTACCAGTTACTATGTTTAACTAGACACATTTCAAATATCAAATTTTTATTTCAAAATTTTATCGTTTAAAATTTCACAAAATTTCAACTAATTACGTTATTAAACAGTTAAAATTTACGGGTCGTTACAATGAATGACCTCCCTTAAAAAGAGTATTGAAGCCTTGACTAACGCGACAATGCAATCGCAAAATTTGTTAAATTCGTACATGCAAAATACGAGCCAATTGATCTCTAAACTCGAAATGCAAATGAGTTAATTAGCCAACCTGGTGAGTGAACGAGAAAGGGGTACATTCTCGAGCCAACCAATTACGAACCCTAGGAATCAAAACATGAACTCGAGCCAGGCTTATGTCGTTCAAGGTAGCAATTTGAATCAAATGAATGCATTCACCACTTTGCGATCCGGTAAGGTAATCAATAACCAAGTTGTCAATCCAAACGACTTACCGGATGTTCCACTCGACACTTTGAAAACCACAAACGATGCCAAACAAAACATTAAGTCGAACCTCGATCCAAATTCCGAGTCTAATTCTTTTCCAACTCAAGAAGACCGTCCGACCGAGTTTCGAATCCCATTCCCAAATCGACTTTGACCTAAGAAACATTCAGAACAAATGGAGAAGATGTTAAAAATATTTAAGCAAGTCAAAGTGAACATTCCTCTCTTAGATATCATCCAACAAGTCCCGACCTATGCCAAATTTTTAAAGGACTTGTGTACTAATAAATGACACACTCAAGTGCCAAGGAAAGCCTTTTTAGCCGCTGGTCTAAGCGAAGTCTTGTCTAAATCCATTCCCGTTAAATACAAAGATCCTGGTTGCCCCACGATCTCATGTACAATAGAAGACAAGAGAATCAACAAATGTTTGTTAGACCTAGGTGCAAGCGTAAACTTGCTCCCATATTCAGTTTACCAATAACTAGGAGTAGGTGAGCTTAAACCGACTAAGGTCACCCTTCAATTGGTCATTCGTTCGGTAAAGAAACCGATAGGAAAAATCGAGGACGTACTCATTAGAGTGGGGGAATTCATATTTCCCGTCAATTTCATTGTCCTTGAAAATCAACCTGTAAACAATCTGACGAGCCAAGTTCCTTTGATTCTAGGACGACCTTTCTTAGCCGCTTCAAATGCTTTAATTAATTGTCGAAGCGGGTCAATGAAAATTTCTTTTGGTAACATGACCATCGATCTTAACATCTTTAATTTAGAAAATCAATTGAATGGACCATTCGATAGCACGTTGGAATTTAGTACCATTCAAGAAAATTTTGAAAATGAGTCGATGAATCTTAATGATGAATGTGAGGCCGCACACGAGGAATTGTTTCAAGATATTCCTCATGAGATAAAACATGCTTCCTTTCAAGCCTCTCATGGTTGAGTCCGAATCTCAACTGATTTCTTTGATTGAGCCACCTCCTATGCTAGAGCTCAAACCTCTTCCTTCTCACCTTAAGTACGTACACTTAAGCGAAAATGAAACTTGTCCTGTCATAATTTCTAACGATCTTTCTCTTGACCAAGAAGCTTCTCTTCTCTCTATTCTTTTGAAAAACAGAGAAGCAATTGGGTGGTCCATTACCGATATTAAGGGAATTAGCCCCGCTATTGTTCAACATCGCATTCACTTAATTGACTAAGCCAAACCCACTCGTGATGCACAACGGAGGTTTAACCCAAAAATGAAAGACGCAGTTCGTGACGAAATTCTTAAGCTCCTCGATAACGGTATCATTTATCCTAACTCTGATAGTTTGTGGGTTAGCCTAATTCATGTCGTACCTAAAAAGTCTGGACTTACTGTTATCACGAAAGACGCTAATGAACTCATTCTAACTCATACTCAAACGGGTAGGCGCGTTTGCATTGATTGTCGAAAATTAAATGCTGTAACTCGTAAAGATCACTTCCCGCTTCCTTTCATCGACCAAATTCTTGAACGATTAGTCGGCCATGAATTCTATTGCTTTCTTGATGGTTATTCCGGTTATAACCAAATTGCAATCGCTCCCGAAGATCAATAGAAAACGACTTTCATGTGTCCTTTCGGTACCTTTTCTTATCGGTGTATGCCATTCCGACTTTGTAACACCCCTACGACTTTTCAACGATGCATGGTTGGCATCTTTTCTGACACGATCGAAGGCTTTCTAGAAGTTTTTATGGACGATTTTTCTACCTTTGGAGATTCTTTTTCTGAGTGCGTACATCGTCTTGAGTTGGTTCTAAATCGATGTAAATAGAAACATTTGACTTTGAATTGAGAAAAATGCCACTTTATGGTGAAACAAGGCAAAGTCCTTGGACATGTCATTTCAAATAAGGGCATTGAGGTAGATAAAGAAAAAGTTGACATTATTTCAAAACTACCCATTCCCAAATCCTTTAACGACATTCGTTCATTCCTTGGACATGCTAGCTTTTATCGACGCATCGTGAATGATTTTAGCAAAATTGCTCGACCTTTGACTACTCTTTTGGGAAAAGACATTCCTTTTGGTTTTAATTCTGATTGTGTCTCTTCTTTTGAACGTCTTAAAAACGAACTCATTTCTGCTCAAACCATTTTCTCGCCCAATTGGGATCATCCATTCAAAATAATGTATGATGCTTCTAATTTTGCGGTTGGTGCTGTCATAGGACAACGCATCAACAAAATCCTTCACTTTATTTATTACGCTAGTATGACTTTGAACAATGCTCAACTCAACTACACAACTACCGAAAAAGAACTTCTAGCCGTCATTTTTGCTCTCGAAAAGTTTTGACCTTACTTGACAGGCTCACACATCACGGTCTACACTGACCATTCTACTCTTCGGTACCTTTTTGATAAAAAAGATGCTAAGTCTCATTTGATTCTTTGGATCCTTTTACTCGAAGAATTTGACCTTACAATCAAAGACAAAAAAGGATCCGACAATGTCATAGCCGATTACTTGTCTTGTCTTCCAAATACACCATCTTCTTTGCCCATCAATGAAAACTTTCCCGACGAACAACTCTTTCTAGTTTCCATTGATCCATGGTTTACCAATATAGTGAACTATTTAGTCACTAAAGAAACTCCCTCATCTTGGTCCAAACAGGACAAATGCAAATTCATGTACCAAGTGAAATATTTTTATTGGGATGATATATACTTGTTCAAGTATTGTCTCGACCAAATTCGACGTTGCATCCCGGATAATGAAATAGAGTGTTCTCTCGTTTTGCTATGATCAAGCGTGCGGTGGACATTTCGGTCCTCGAAAAACTACGGAAAAAGTGCTTCAGTGTGGTTTCTATTTGCCTTCTCTTTTCAAAGACTCATTCGAATTTTGTAAAACTTACGATCGATGTCAAATGCTTGGACGAATTTCTTGATGAAATATGATGCCTGTAACTCCATTCTTACGATCAAAATCTTTGATGTTTGGGGTATCGATTTTATGGGATCGTTTCCCAATTCCTTTGGAAATTTGTACATACTTCTTGTTGTCGATTATGTCTCCAAATGGGTCGATGCCGTTCCTTGTAAAACCAACGACCATAGAATTGTTGTGAAATTTCTCAAAGAAAACTTCTTTTTGAGGTTCGGCACACCTTGCACAATAATCAGTTATAACGGAACCCAATTTTGCAATCGTTCTTTTGAAACTTTAATGACAAAATACTCAATAACCCACAAATTATCAACTCCATATCATCCTCAAACTTGTGGCCAAGTTGAAGTTTCAAATCGTCAAATTAAACAAATCTTGGAGAAAACTGTTAACAAAAATTGAAAAGATTGATCTCAGAATTTGACCGATGCGCTTTGGGCTTACTGTACCGCTTTTAAAACTAACCTTGGGATGTCCCCTTTTCATTTAGTTTACGGGAAAGTGTGCCATTTACCTATTGAAATCAAACAAAAAGCGTTGTGGGAAATAAAGAACTTAAACTTTGATCTCGACAAAGCTGGCGAAAACAGAAAACTACAACTCAACGAACTAGAAGAACTTAGGAACGACGCGTATGAAAACGAGAAAATCTACAAAGAAAGAACAAAAGTTTTTCATGACAAGTCAATCCTAAGAAAAACCTTTTCACAAAACCATAAAGTTCTTTTATATGACTCAAGACTTCATTTATTCCCTGGGAAACTTAAATCATGATGGACTGGACCATTTATGGTACGAATTGTTTTTCCATAATGTGCCATAGAAATAGAAAACCCTAAGGATGGATCGATTTTCAAAGTCAACGGTCATCATCTGAAACCTTTCTTTGAACTGCCAAGTAACCAAGAGGAGGATCTCATGATTCTTCATGAGCCAAGCTACATCTAGTAAGAACGTTAACCCTCTTTTCTAAATATGTATATATTTTTCCCCGTTACACTCATTATATCATGCACTGACTGTAGGGACACAGTCAAAATTAAGTGTGGGGGGGAGTCTCATTTTCATTTTTTTCAATGGCACTTTTGAATTTTCATTTTCTTTAAACTCAAAATTTTCAAAAAAAAAATCTCAAAAACATTTTCGTTTTAGCATTTTGATTTATTTTTTGAAGAAACGCTATAGGGTGAATATAAATTTTGGTTATTAAATTAAAATTTTTGAAAATTTGTTTGTCTTAACAAAAATAAAATTGAAGTTTGATTACAAATAACAATGGTTTAACTAGTATATAGGAAGATTCATGGGTGATAATTATGAAGTATATCCTAATTGAAAATCTTTGATTAAAAGAGTGGTTGATTTAAAGTAAAGGTGATAATATTTTAAATCTTTTAAGTTAAGTGGTATTAAGATGATATTGCAAAACTCTGTCTTCTAAAAAAACAAAAAATATATAAAAAAACATTTTTATATATGTGTATTTTTTAATTAACACCTAAAGTCATGTGTTCACACTCGTGTGTTCACTTGCCATGTTTTGTACCCTTCTCACGTAAGCCCGAAAGGCAGTGCACGATCGGTATATCTAGCCTCAGTTTATCTGAGTTAGGTGTATTTCTATAAAAAAAATCTTTCATTAATAACGCCTACAGTCGATAAGTATTCACACTTGTGTGTTCATTCGCCACGCTCTGTATTTCCTCACATAAGCTCGAAAGGTAGTGCATGGGTAATATATCTGGCCTTAGTTCTCTGAGTTAAGCATATGTAAATATTGCTAATATCAATAAAATTTTCAAATAAAGAGAGAGTAAGCAATTGAAATCCAAGCACTATTTTTACTTATTCGATTTGACTTGTTATTCGAAAGAAATGAAAATACCACTGTGATAAACTTTGAAAATCAACTAAGGATCTTTCATAGTTACATTATGTTATCAACCGAGACAACTAGCCAAACTATAGTCTATCTGTTACGATAACTTAATTTTTGTTGGAAATTTTGATAAGTAAAAGGACTTAAATTTCTTGATAATGAACAGAACTTATATTTAACTTATTCGTGTTGATTTAAAAGTAAATCCTTCATTTGTAAATATTTTCAAACTTGCATCCATATCTTTGTAAATAAATCTTGCATTTAGGAAATTTCTCATTTCACAGTTGGATTTTGTGGGTAGTATCCGATGAAAACCCTCACAAGACAACACTCGTCCTACAAAGGACACCTAGAGGTTTAACAGCTTGTTGCATATGCTCAATGCAATCGTGTTTTCTATGAAAATGGATTTATCTTAGTTTTTCTTTATTCGAGGACGAATAAAAAGATAAGTGTGAGGGTATTTGATGTGCACGTAAATGTGCTTATATTTACATCCATATTTTATCTATTTTTATTTAAAATAAATGTCCTAATTGGGTATTTGAACATGTTTGAACCAAAATTCATTTATTTTCAAATCCTCATATATTCATCTTCATACAGGGACAAAATGGTCATTTTTGTGCATGTGTTAATTTGAGAATTTTTACTTGGACATTTTTTATGATTTTTATAGGAATTTAGATTCAAATGGAAGAGGTTTTCATGGAATGTATGCATGCACAAGAGAATAAAAAGAAATGAAGATGGAAATAATTCAAACTCATGATCATGGAGGACCCCACATACCCACTTACCTAAATCTACAGTTAGAAGCTAATGGACTACTAAGTGGAGGTTAAAGCTTCATGCATACTTGATGATGGATTAATTATAGGCTAATGGTTACTTGGTGGCCACACTTCCTAAAGGGCATTTTGGAAAGCTTCCTAAAAATTAAATTAGGGTTTTGTGCACGTATAAATAGCCCTCTTATGTACATGTAAATGATCTTTTATCTCTTTTGATTAGTGAGTTGTAACCATAAAATAAAAGTGAAATAAAATGTCTTCCTAAGCCTTCTCTTTTCTACATGCTTTTATTTACTTTTATGTTCATGTTTATTTCTATGCTCTCTTCTTTTCATTATTAGTAGATTAGATTTGCATTCATGCAAGTTGTGTAGTCTTATTTTTATGCAAGTTGTTTAGTAGTTAATCTCCTTTTCTTCCTTTGTTTAGTTTCTACTTCTTTTGTTTTATTAATTTTGAAATCTCTATGTGTTGAAATGATAACACAAATGAGAGGCTAAATCCCTACAATTTAGGGGTAATGAAGCTTTCTCTTAATCATGTAGATTCAACATAATTTTCTATTTTATGATCTCTTTTGTGCTTCATGTGAAAATGGATGTTTATGTGATTTTGTGTTTTATGTTGAATTTGATATCCTATTTTGTTCATAACAAATAGGCCATGCTTATCACATTATTCACAAATTGCCTTTTCATCTAAATATGATTATGACAATGAAGTGAAATGATAATCAAAATTTGAAGATCTATGTTACTAATTAATAGTAAATAGATCATACTTAAAATAGATTTTAGTTTCAATCTTTATGTCATTTTTCATGAGAGTTTAAAAAAGTAGGATTAGATGTGTATGATAGTTTGATGGTTTAAATTGTGTTAATTAGTAACACAAATAGACCATACTTATGATAAATACATCACTAATCTTACTTAGATAAAAAATGAGGTCATAATTTATTTTGTGTTGATTTTCATGAGAATGGGAAAGTGGATTTGCCTCTAAATTGATTTTTAATCACATAGTTTTTAATCTCAATTTTTGCTTAGTTTTAGCATTTTTAGGTTTTAAAACAATCTCATCATTCGGTTTAATTTGATTGAGTAATTTTGAAATTAATTCTTTCCCTACGGATCGACCCGTACTCGCTTACGTACTATAATCGTACGTCGTGCGCTTGCGGTTAATTTTAATACAATTCACGACGGTTTTTCTAATCGATAGAATCACCATCGTCGAACACAGGATTGCTGTTTGTAGTGAGGAATTTTTCGCAGTTCTTCTACATTTTATGTGTGGCGTTCTACTTTCTGGATGATTCACTTTTCAGTGAGGCGCTCTCTCTAGTTCTACCAAGTCTTCAGAGTGGCGTTTTTCATTCCAGATCATTCGCATTTGCAGTTCTTCCGAGTCTGCAGCATGGTATTTCCTTCTTAGATGGAGCTGTCTTCTAGCATCATTGGCGCTGAGTTGTTTCATAGATTTTTTAGGTACTTCTAACACCTCAATACCGGGCAGTGGACTTGCCGGAGCTCGATATTGGGGTGTAATGGGCGGTGGTCTTGCCGGAGCTCATTCTATGAGTACCTGAGTTCTTTTCTTTGTTATTTGTACTATGATTAGCTACATGCCAGGCATATTGGCAGCACCTTGTCTTCTATGATATATACATATTTACATGTGTGCTCTCCTCTATTCTAGAGGATCACAAATTTTTCTCAACAAAATAGATTGCTTGATAAAAAAAATTTCCTTTCAAGTTATTTCTAGAATCGTTTTTATTAAACATTTACTTTACAAAATAAATTCCTTTTCAAAAATACTACTAAAACCTTTCAATTTCGCAAAGTCGCCAAATATACTAATTCCAAGCCTATATATACATATACATATAAAGGGAATATATTTTAAACCTCTTTAAAATAGATTTTTATAATCAAAAAATCCCCCTTTTTAATTACCTTTAAATTCTTTTTACTAAATATTCAATTTGAAAAAGAATTTCCCTTTATCAGAAATATTATTATAAATTCCACATTTATACTTACAAAAATTCCACACATTCCAATATACTTAAAAACAATTCTCTATTTCATTTTTCAGTTAACTTATATATATTAAAACAATTTCTACTATATTATTTTATTTCTCAACCAATTTTATTATTTTTAAATATACTTCAAATAAATTTTAATATTCCATCAATAATTAATTGTAGCTTTCAAAAATATTCTAAAAACGGGAAAATCTTTAAATCATTTTAAAATATAAATTATGGTGCTAAATGCCATAAAATCATCAATATAGATTTTTATCTTTGACCCTTATTGATTTACATCGAATTTTGATCATCAATAAATGTACACACCACTAATAAAATTTTTACGACCCATCCTGACCAACAGTTTTAATGAGAGGAATTTCTCTCAACTAAATGGCCCTAAGAGAGTAAAATATATAAATCAATATGCAATCAAACATCATCTCCATTATATTTTGAACAATCCAACATACGCAATATCTTACTATCAAATCCAATATAAAAGACATCCAATTCAATCAATATCCCAGACAATATTCATCCAAGAAATTCACTCAATATTACCAACCAATTCAATATAATTGATTTTTATTACGAGCAAGGGGAAATAAATATAGATGTGTGACTTTAAAACTCAACTTAATTCCAAACAAGAACATTTACTAGCATTGGCGTTGATGCCTCCCTTTCGGCCATCGCCAGCAGCCAGAATTCATTGCTCCACCACCTAGCATGCTATCATAAAATTACGTACAAAAACCTTCAACCTCATGCTTGAAATTCGCTGCTGCAGCAAAGCCAAGTCATCGCTAGTAACACTTCGCACTCCCTTGTCGAAGCCACTTGCCCCTTCTCGCTTCGCTTTCTCGTTCATGCGACCTTCAAATTCATGACTTTCTCCTTTGACCAGACCGCATTTGCACCGCACTACCCAAGGTCACATCGACCTAGCTTCAACCACTGGCCATGACATGGCCTCCCCCTCTTGAATCGACAATGTGATCCACCCAGTCTCTAGGTCGCGATTTTGTATATTTTTTTCTTACTTGCGTGATTTCAATTTTAGGGCTTCGGGCAATGAAGGAAGCGGGTTGGGAAATAATGCATGCCCATTAATGTGGGGTATTGGGTTGAATGATAAAGCTAATATAGTTTTCTAGAACCATATGGAAAAAAACAATGGCTCCCTTTTTCTTTTTCTCTTTTCTTTCCTTTCTTACTTTATATTTTATTTACAATAATAATTATTACTTAACAACCCTCCCCCTCTTTTTTTTAAAATATATTTCAGTTTAATTTATATTGATCGTCACTTCACTGAACAGAATATATTTCAATAATAACATAATTTTAATGTATTATTTGAAAATAATTTATTAATTAATTCAATTTATTAAACATATCTTTTAGTAAATAGACTTCAAATAAATACGAAGATTATTTTCAAAATAATAATTAACAAAAATTGAACTTGAATATTTCTATTTTAGTTTAATTTATTAATTTTACAACGTAGAAATCAGGGTTGTCACATCATTCTCGTATTTAACTACCATCGTCAGATATTGTCTATCTATCGAGTTCGTCTTAAATTATGTACCATGGTTAGTCATTTTGGTTTAGGCAAGATAATTTGGTTTTGGCTAGATACTTTGTTTAGGCGGAATTATCATTTTGAATTGCTGGAATTGACATGACACCATTGGAAATTGCCATTATCTCACAATCCACATTGTGTTGATGATTCTAGATTGTCCAATTTTCTTGTAAAAAGAAAAGTGGACCAATCAGCCCAGGGCCTGATGGTATAAGTCCATGTGGCACGATTCGACTAGCATCAATTTCGGCCCAATTGCTTGCCTCGATTCAACAACTCAACCCTTAAAGACACAGTCATCCTACCATATTTAGAACTCGAGCATTTTCCCGCCGTACTGTCTCTACCAACGAGTATCGCAATGCCTCAGGAACAACATCTCCTCGCCTTGTCATTAGACAACCAATTCACAAGGATTTTATGGAACATGCAATGCATGTGAATATAAAAAATTCTTATAAAATAAAAAAATTTAAAATTTTTATATAGTTTTGATAAAAATAAATCAAAAAATATAAAGATAAAATGGTAATTTTTGTTTAAAAAGAGTTTCGAACTTGTAACCTTATTTACATACCAAAATTTTGTGGGATTCAAACTCCCGACCTCTTGTTTATATATAAGGTTATTTTTGGAACTTCACAAACGGACCAAAAGTTTGTATTTCTATTCCAACTATTAAAAAAGAAATAGAGGGCCTCATCTCTCACGGTTTTTCTGGTTCCTCTCTCTCCTAGTTGACACACCTCTTTGTCCGCTTAGTTTTATCATGACTCGGGCTTTTGACAAAAAGCTCTTAGCCGCCTCTGCACAAATAAGAGAATGTTCCAACGGCAAGAACAATATAAAACGACATTGTTCATTTGACAAAAGCGTCACCGTGCAGCAACCACACTCTTTTGCTTCCCACCTTGAAAATGCGCCACTGTTCATAAAGAACTCCCTACACCATGGAACCTTATTGACACAAGCTCGACATTGTACGACCCACCAACTGGCTTTCATCTAAACCATTATTTCCATGCACCATTCGATTTGGCTGCTATCTGAACCGTGTATCACCATGTATGACCACGAGAGAACTTAGCGTTAAAGGCAGTAATCCAAACCCTCTAGTGCATGATCTTTATAGCTACAAGTAGGGATCCGCACGCACTTGTACAAGGATTAAAATTCCAAGTCTTACAAACAATATAATCTGGCAAAAAGCTATTATAGTCATCTGTTGTAACCAAACTATCAAGAAATAAAACCACCAAACATATTAGAGGTGGATCCAGGTTAAGAATGTACCACTCTATATTTTTTTATCATTTATTTTACTTGCATTTGATATAACTCTCTTATTTACTCCTCATTTTACATTTCTAATCACAAGTTTAGTGAATTACCTTTGCTAAAATATTTTGAAGTTAGTCAGAAATCTAGTCAACTTTTTAACACTTAAGGGAGAACCTTTCATAAAAGCTCTCAACTTTCATTACTTTTCTTCACTTCAAACATTCACTCTACTCAAAAACGAGCAATATGCAACTAAATGGTGAAAATAAGGCTGAAAACTCTAACGTCCACAACACTAGTGGTGGCACTAGAGTCAGTTCTATTACTTCTATTTCGGGCATGAGCAATGATGTGTGGCTTGGCATAATGAATGGTGTCACCAACATCGGGAAAATTATGCTTCACCAAAATGAACTCCAAGCCTTGATGGATGCTCAAGAAACCATTAACTATGGTCCAACTATCCCAACTATGACGGACAAGACCTCCGTCCAGCCTATTGTCCCAAGTGCTTTAAACATCATGCATGGCGTCACGAGTAGGTCCGATTGAAACCAGTATGGATATCACTCCGCCAATAATAGGGATGTGCATATCGTGCATTCTTAAGACTTCACCCATGACATTCCCATGCCTGAACCTATCCCATATCAAGGAGCTCATGTTGCTTGTGGCTTCCCATACCATGCGAGAGGTTCTACTTTCGAACAACTTCCAAAAGTAGACATCGGGCATAATATGCGATTTAACTGCATAAATTATGAAGGGCGAGCAAGGAATAACGAGCATATGGAATTTTTTTTATTCACCCAACCCCGACGGAAGTCCCAAGACCTCGCTCTTGCGATAGGTGGGGTCATTACTGTAGATTTTCATTTGTTAACAGTGGATTGCCTACACCTACTCGCTACCTTCACTCGCCATCTCCGTATCAATGTCAAAATTTATGCTCTTCATCCCATTGAGATGTACGATGACCATGCTAACCCTTCCAACCACTTCACAACTTTCAACTCCATAACTTGAGCGGCTAACTCTCTAGTCATGCTAAGTGCCTCTTGTTCCATTCACTCTGACTACACCGGCTATCGCTGGTTCTTGCACTTACGAGCTGACATCATTCACTCCTAGGACCAACTATGCATTAAAATTTAAAACCCATTTCTTTATCCAACAAATCAGAACCATGATGGTTAGTGAGGTGCACAACATACAACAAGCTCCAACTAAGTCATTTTGCTCTTATGTAAACCACTTCAACAAAGACTGTATTCACGAAAGGGGAGCGGACAAGAATACGCTAGTCGTTGCCCTATGTTTTGGAGTAAGTTACCCCTCCAAGATGTGGAAAGAGATGGAGAAACAACTCGCATTGTCCTTAACAGACTTCTTTAAAAGAGCTAATGACATAAGGTGGGTGAAGAAGCCTTCTTGTTAGATAACGACTAGAAGGGCAGGCAAGGGGTCAAAAGATGTTTGCACGGTGAGAGCGACTACAAAGAGATGGTCATCGAGAGCATAGTAAAAAAGCGTTATGGAGATGGCACTCAATTCAAGCTTAGGTATGCGAACTATCCCTTATTTACTCGAGACAAGGAAACCATCTATCTCGCTATTAGGGACCACGCCCAGTGTGAAATATTATGAGTTCCACCAATTTGATGGCCATTCCACCAATTAATGCGGCCATCCAAAATACAAGATAAACCGGTTAATTTATGAGGGTGTACTTGTGTAATATGTAAGACACTGATTAGGAGATGGCTGAACGTCAAAATTTTCCAATCCTACCTCCATGGGTGGATGGAAAAAATGTCACTATAATCAATATCGAAATCATATCTATATGCGGTTATCTATACATGGTCGAGAACACTAGAGTGGCCCAAGCCCAGTTCAAGAGGGAGCCTACCCCATCAAATCAAATATATCAGTAGACTTCCGAGCCTTGAAAACATTGGGAGTGAGGAAGATGATGTTGATTTACCTTCACAATCGAAGAGAAAAGGGGCATCGATTACCCTCACCGTGACCTATGGTACTTTCTACTAAAATTACTAACACGAAAGTACAACGGTCCTTCCTTAATGGAGGATGCTTTGTTAATGTTATGATCAAGAATGTGTTCAATCAAATGAAACTCCGGCCACTAAGCCTCACTCCATGCTTTTTTAATGGAGGATGCTTTGTCCCTGTAGGTTCGAACTCTCATGTAGTCACATTCAACGAGACTACTCATCTGCTTATAGTATTCTTATAGGCAAGCCAACATTGACTGATTTTGATGTGGTCGCGGCATATCAACGGTTCATCATGAATTTCCTTGTCAAGGGAGGTATCAGTTGCACCTAAACCAATCAACAAGTCACCGGGGACTGGTACCAACATCCTCTACAACAAGCCAATAATGGAGTATTCATGCTGCAACAAAAGGTGGCAACAATCAACAATGACCATCCTGAGAGAGTATGAGAGCTTTTAACTACCCATGCATGTGCCCGGGACAAGCCTAGTACATCAACACCCTTTGAGAGTGTGAAAAATTGTATGAAGTTCACACATGTGCTGGAGATGTCAAACAAATTGAAGCACCTAAGATAGTATGTGAAACCCTCAAGGTTCCCGCTCGTGCTGGGTCATCACAGTTTAACAACTCCAGGAGGACGTGAGAGCCAACCAATGCTCCCATCCATGCCGGAAGCGACAACCGTAAGAAGAATTCGAGAGAGCGCGTGAACCCTAGAGGTTCCCCCTCATGTTAGAAACCTTATCCAAATCGATGTAAGAACATTCTCTTATTACAATAAGCCAACCCCGAGAGAACGCAATAGCCTTACACCGCTCCTATTTCTGTTGTTGTAAAAAATATTGAACATCTGATTCCCTGGATAGCCTAGGTTAGACCCAAGAGCTCATCGCTGCCTAGCACAAGCAAGCCCATCCCCTCTGACAAGCAAGGAACAGTGATACAACTCCTTCTCTTTTAATGCTAGTGGACCATCTATAAGAGCCGAGGGAAACTAGAACCCCTTTTCTCATGCAATGACGTCTATCAGGGATGAGGTCCTCATCGAATAAATTGTCTATGCCCTGGACCAATGCGAATTAGAGCTCAGCATGTGTATTAACAATGACAACCCTCACGACCCTAGGACCCCTACATTGGTACATCAATCCATATGGCGGTCCGACTACAAATCTTGAAATAATCATTGTAGACGATAATGACCCCAGTAAGCTCATCCAAAATGGCATAGAACTAGACCTAAAGGTAAGGGCGGAGTTGGTAGAGTTCCTTGGGCAAACATGGATGTGTGCGCTAGAGGAATTCTGATATGACCAACATAGATCCATCCATTATTTTCCATGCTCTAAACATCGACCCTAAAGCTCGCTCCGTCCATCAAAAGAGAAGATCACCTAACTCAAAATGATATAAGAATTTAAAGGAAGACGTAGAGAAGCTTCTCAGTAATGGGTTCATTCGAGAAAATATGAATATCCCATGTTGGTTTCCAATCCAGTACATGTTCGACAACCCAACGAGACTTGGAGAATGTGCATTAATTTCTATGACCTCAACAAAACCTATCCAAATGAAAGTTTTCCTCTACCATCCATCAACCAACTTGTGGACATGACTAACGGACATGAATTACTAGCATTTATGGATACCTATTATGATACAATCAAGTTTCCAAGCATGGCTCCGATCGAAAACACACATTGTTCATACCCAACGCTATACTCTATAGTTATTGTGCAATGCCTTTCGGTCTCTCAAAAATAAGGGCGACTTATCAATGACTCATCAACAAGATGTTCGTAGAACAAATCAGAAGGTCGACGTAGGTTTTCATTGATGATACGCTAGTTAAGTATGAGAAAGTCGGGGGGCACGTATTGAATCTTATTTAAACTTTTAGCATACTCCACAAATATAACATGAGATAAATCCTAAGAAATTTTGTTGTTCACTTTTGAAAATTCTTGGGATCCATGGTGAGTGCTAATGGAATTGAGTTAAATATCGATGAAATTCAAGCTCTACAAGATATGTAGATCCCCTACACCATCATGCAAGTAAAAAGCCTAAACGGGATGGTCATCATGCTCAACCGCTTCATATCTCGGGCCATTGACTGGTGCATCCCTTTTTTGATATCATAAAGAAATGGAAGTCATTTTCATGGACTATTGAATGCACCAAGGCAGTTAAAGAACTAAAGCATCATTAGCAATGCCTTCATTCTCCCTAGGCCCATAGATGTAGAAGGCCTCTACCTAAACCACACAATCAACAACCACGCAGTCAATCCCACCCTGGTACAAGACGAGGAATGAGTCTAGCGATAAATAAATTACATCAATAAAATATAGTATGGCTCGGAAAATAGGTACTCAAGGTTAGAACAATTGGCTTTTTATATACTCATGATTGCCCAAAAACTATGCTCGTACTTCTAGACTCAACTCATGAAGTCCTTACTAATCAACCCCTAAAACAACTATTAAAATGGCCCGACACAGTGGGTCATCTCCTAAAGTGGGCACTGGGCAGTGAAACTCGATCAGCACCACGCCACCCTCTTCTCCTACACTGCCATTAAAGGCTAAGCCTTAGCCAATTTTATTGCAAATACACTATCGCAGATAGTAGCAGTAAAGAGGCACCCACAAAATAGAACCCTTAGCGACTATATATTTATGGGGTCTAGGAACAGTGCTGGTATCGTATTTATCACTGCAGACTGATAAGGCATTTGCGTTGTCGTAAGGTTGAACTTTAAAGTAACCAAAAATGACGTTGAATACAAAGGCATCACGGTCGGTCTCATGATGGAAAAGGAAATTTTAATTGAAATAATCCAAGTATACAGTGAGTCCTCATCTTTCCTAATTCAAATTAGCAAGCAGTTTAAAGTAATAGGCAAAACTTTATCCCTGTATGTAGTCAAAGTTAAGAAACTTATCAATGCCTTCTTCAACGTCAAGATAGGGAAAATACCTTGAGAGAAAAAGGACGATGCAAACTAGCTAGCCAAGGCGCACAACCTAAAGGAAGCCAACCCTTGTGTCTTGGAGATTCGAAATCCCCCTAGCTTCGAACAGAGGGCAACTACCATTGAAATCAATAATGTACATCAAGATAATTGAATGACCCTATTTGGTGAGTAGGGAACTACCAGGTGAATGAAAGAAAGCCAGAAAAATCCTTTATTTGGCGCATAACTTATCTAACTACACGGTCATAAATGACAAGCTCTATTGGAGAGTTTATTCCACCCATTGGAGTGTTACAGCACGAGAACGAAAGACCATCAAGTCCATGAAGAGCTGCATAAGGGATTTTATGAAGATCGTGATGGAAGCAAAGCTGTATGAGGGCTTCTACGAACATCATGCGAACCTCTTGGGAAGGTAACAATGGATGGGCCAATAGTGGTCCTTGAGGAGTAGGATGGTGATACCGATGTGCTTTTATGGTGAGAGATTGTGAGGAGGAATCACAATGGTTCCTGTTTGCACCAAAAATGGGCACAAGACTCTTCGAAAGTTTTTGAAGAGATGAAATGACGAAATTAAATGGAAAAAGAGGATTATCTAACAAAAACTCAAAAAACAGATAATGAAAATAATAAAAATGCACAGATTCACAAGAATTTAGAGTGGTTCGGCGTATTGCCTACGTCCATTATGAAATTGATCACTTTATTGATGTTTCTTTGATGATTACAACTGATTGCAGCGGATTACAGCGAATTAAAGTTATGAAATTCGAGTACAACAGCAGTAATGGAGTATGGAATCGGATCCGGCAGAGTCTCGGCGTTGGAGCGTCAAAAGATCCTTTTTCTGTAGGCCCTATGGGTCTATTTATAGGTGTAGGAGGCTGATATTTCGCTCAAATCTCGGGAGACTTCTTTTGCCACGTGAGTGGGCCCACGCGACCAAGCCTGTGAAGTTTCGGCTCGATCCGTGATTGATACGAACGAATTTCGTATCGATCAAGATTTTGTCCAATGGAGTCGATACTTGGTGTGAACATTCTTTAGCATGTACGTAAGCTTCTGTGAAAATTTCGTAGCATTTGGACTTGTGGATCTCGAGTTACGATCGATACGAAATGGAGACTTTCGGTAGTTCATTTGGTTCGAATCGATCATTTCGACTCGATCATGTTCGAATCGATGATTGCACGTGCCCTGGTGATGACATAGTTCGCACTCTTCAGATCGATCCACTTTTTATGCCGAGTTGATCGAGTCGTTCCAGGATTCTTGCATTGGTTTCGTATCGAAGCAATTGTCTTGTTCGAATCGATCAATAGTGCGCTCTTCGTATCGATCTGCAGTGTGCCCTATTCACATCGATTGCGTTAGCTTGTTCGTATCGATCGTGGGGCCTAGTTCGTATCGATAAAAGCGCTCCACCTTGATGGATACGAACAGTGATCCTCTGATGGGTACGAACAATGTGAGTTGGTGGATTCGAACAAAGGCTCTTTGATGGATACGAAGTGGCGCATCCTGATGGATTCGAACAAACGCCTTTTGATGGATACGAAGCAGACATTGGACGATCGATACAAACTGTGGCTTGTCGATGGATGCAAAGTCGATCGATTTGTACTGTGGCCTAGTGATGGATGCGAAGTTGGGGTTGTTTTCATCCAATCTTGCATCGATCATAACTTGAGCATATGAACTCGGATTGACTCGAAATTTGGAACGCTGACTTCCATGGGTTCGCTTGTCGTGTCTTGTTAATTATAGCTTGATCCGGACTTGGACAAAATTCGTCGATATCCATAGTGAGCCTATGTATAACCGATCTCCAAGACGAACCATCACTGGTTTCTAGTCAAGTCCTTGGTGTCACGACCTTCCCAAAAGGCGGGATAACATTTGCCCCCAAAGTGCGTCTTGTGGAAACATGACGTGCTTTGAAAAGCTGCAGTCTTCATTTTGAACAGGTATCGTCTTTTCGCTGAAAGTTGTAATCTTTGACTGATTTCCCCTGTAATGTGAACCATTAATTGTCGACTGTTTGTTGTTGTAATCGTTATCAGATAAGTATCTGATTCCTGTGGATGTCGAAAATTGAATATTAGTCCGACATATATGCATATATGTTAATTTGACTCTCGTTGACGTTTGCACGTTCATGAGTCATTGTCAGTTTGTCTCGTATCGAATTCCGTATCGATCCTCTCCTGAACCGATGTGAAACTCAAATTGCAACAATGCTTGATGGTTGTTTTTGAATGTTCCTTCGTATTGATCCTCTCCTAAATCGATGTAAAAGGTTGAAACATTGTCTTCGCATCGATATACATTGCATTGATGGATATGAAATGAACAGTTCGCATCATTTGATATGAGGTTCGATGGATACGAAATTAACTTTCCTATCGATAGTTTCCTGTAGCTCCAGTAGGTCTTTGTGGTGCCTTTCGTATCGATGAAGCTCGAGCTGTTGGATTCGAATAGCCAGTTTGCACCGATGGGTGCAGACGTTTGGAGATGGTGACTTGATGGATTCGAAAGGTGTAGCTCATATCGATGCATCATGGATGGAGTCGAAAATAACCGACATGAACAATGACTTCGAATCGATGGACCCTGGTGACAGTTTCACATCGATGAAGGCTCGGTCTTATGGATTCGAATAGCTCGTTCGAATCGATCTGGTAGTCAACCTGCTGTGACCGGTCGCATTGACTGGGAGGCGAAACGCCTTTCTTCTTCATACCCTGGTCCATATAAATATCAGGGACTTAGTCATTTCTCACTTTTCGTTTTTACTCTGCTTCCTGCCGTCGTATCGTTCCAGAGACTTGGAAAAAGAAAACTTCTTGCCTATGAATCGAACCAGACTTTCAATTATTCGAATCAACTGTCAGATTTAGGTAATCCACTAAACGAATCCAACGCGTAAGCGATGAGACTCGATCTTTAACGTCAAATCACCCAGAGTCACGATTGATCCCCGCGTAGTTGATTTTGGATTTGGGTTGGAGTGAGGTTGAGGAAGGCCATGGCGTTCATGCCATTTAGGGAAGAAGAAGTGAGGAAAAAGATGAAGCAATTGCTCTGTCTGAATTTCATATCGATCGAGGATTAGAAAAACTGGGATTTTGGATCGATCCTCCATTCTGTGACTTCGTATCGATCGCTGACCTCATGATTATGCTCCCAGCACTTCAAATCGACACGGGTACAAAGCATGTTTGCGATGGATACGAACTCCGTTGCAACCTGATCAATGCAAAGTTAACGTGACCTGGTCGATACGAAATCAAAGGATTCGATCGATACGAAGTTGCTGGCCCTGATTGATACGAAATGATCACCCTGGATCGATTCAAAGTCTTGAGCTTAACCGATTCGAACTCGCATACAGATGGATATGAATTATCGTTACGAACCAGACTTTTGTGACCGATACGAATCGAACCTTAAAGAACTTGTAATCTCTTGCACACTTGAAAAACTGACTCCGACGAGCTTCAAACTTGCATAATTGGACTCGACCTTAGAATGGCATATCTGACTGTCTTATGAAGCACGTCGATAACTGTAATTTGACTGGATTCTAGTAAACTTTTAACTAACTTTAACCCGGATCGGTCTCCGAAGTCTAGGTGGTACGGTTGCGACGGTCAGCGATGACGGTCACTCCAATTGAATTTCGAAGTCTCATCGTTCGGACATTTTCTCTAATTTTGTTGAATTTTTTCAAGTAATAGGCTGTACTACACTACACAACACATTCACACACTTCGCACTGGGGGATGCACGGGTGTTATTTTCGTCTAATGATGATTTCTCATAAGTTAGTTAGTCATGGAACCTTCAAGCTCACAGCAACAGGATGCTCAAAGTTTAATTCCCCCAATAATCGAGATACCGGCCATCGAGGCCGAAGTCATAGATCCAGCTCCGGACGAGTTTCCAGGCGCCCGGTTCATTTGCAATCCACAAGACTCGGTGCCGTCCGGCATCTCCGAAGATATGCTGGGACGGATTTGCTTAAGAGATGGCTTGTCGCTCGACGACGTATTACTGCCAGGGCCAGATGATAGACCGCATGCTCCCCCGAAGGGGTTTACCGCTTTTAATCATCATGCTTGCACAGCAGGGACACTCCCTCCATTTAACCAGTATATAAGGGAAATGCTGTCATTCCTTGGAATCGCTCCATCCCAGCTACACCCCAACGGATACGCCTTGCTGAATAGCACTTTCATTGTTTTTATGGAAATTCTCTTTCGACCACCAAAGCCGATCGAGATTAGATATCTCTTCAACATTAAGAGCGTGGAGATAGCCCTTCTTTCACATTCTTGGAAGCGGTTAGGAACTGCCAAATAGTAACGGGGTCCTAGGGAAGGCTAAGTTACTTTAAAACGGAATGGTTCTACGTTCGATGTCCCCCTGGATTTGCTAGACGATGGTTGGATAGACGTAAGCATTGTAGTCTTTCTCATGAATTATTGAGATAATAACAATCGTTCTCAAAACTAACATACTTCACTTCTTTCATAGCCGCAATCTCACGACCTGACGGTGGGTATTTCAGAGAGTTAGTTCGGATCCTCCAAGCAGTTCCGGGTGAAGAGAGGAACATTGACTCGGTTCTAACCGATAGAAACTTGAGAATTGTCGGGCTGATTGAACGGAAGCAAAGCATAAGGCTGGAAGGGACACTTAGGGCGGTCTCGAAGAAATAGGTGAAATGTAAAGCGTCCGGCGTCGTGATAACCGAAGTGGTTGATCCGGAGAGAACACCCACTGATGGTGAACTTATAGCTGGGCCTTCTGGCAGTTTCCAAGACTCAGGAGGAAGGAGAAAAGGGAAGGCAGTTGCTCAGAAGCGTTCTAAATCCACGAGATTGAAATCCATGGTTATGTCTTTGCCTGTTCCTGGAATTAGAATTTCGGAGGCTCCTCCCCTGCAAGTAGAGAATCCTTTCGAAGGGCTTGCTGATATTAGGATTTCGGATTATGTGTCATTTCAACACGACACCGGGATGGAGGAGCTTGACAGTGCTCTTGATCTGAGCGAGTCGCTTGCTATGAGTGCTGCCGACATTTTCGGTTGGTCGGGGGGTTGCACATACATACACTTCACCGCACTACATGATTCATAATCGTAAATCATCCAATCCAAGAGATCACTAACTTTTCTTTCGTTTCTCACTTTCAGGTACGATGTCCGGGAGAGGATCAATGTTAGGGAGCCTTCGCTCGGCTCGAAAGTCTTCTTCTTCTTATTATGATTGCCGTAGGAGAGATTCGGATAGAGACCGCGATCGCGGGTACTCTAATCAAGAGAGGTACGAGCGGGACAGGGATAGAGAATATAGACACCAATCTAGGTCTCGCTCTTTACCTCCTAGATTCCCATCTCCACCTCCTGTTCAGACTTCACATCCACCAGAGCCTCCGCGACACCAACCGTCTTCTCAAATTTCTAGGCTTGAAACTCATCGCCAGAGGGCTGATACTATGGATCCCATAATTGCAGAGCAGGTCCTAATTGAGCCCACGGGAGAAAGGGCTATTAAAATCGCTCAGCTGTGGAAGGAGTTCCCAAACATATGCTTCGACGGCTAAGTCTTTCCTCCTCATTTAAAGAGGATCCCCTCGGAAGCCGAAAATACAATGCATGATTACATTCATGACATATACTCCCAGTATAGAGAGTGGGTGAAGGCTGCAGAAAAAGCTTCAAAGGTGGCCTTAGAGCGGGCTAAAGCGATCGAAAAGATGGAGACTGAACTCGCCCAAAGGGACCGAATCATCCAAGCGCTCAATACCGAGGCCGAGTCTTCTCGGAAATCTGAAATTGAGGCCACCAAAAAAGCTGATGAAGCGACTGTGGCGATGGATAGGTTGAGGCAGACACACGTTGCCTTGGTGGAGGAGATGGGCCACCGAAATACTACAGTCACCACCGAACGGGATGCGGCGGTCAAGGAACTCAACGAGCTCAAGGCCAAATTCTCTAACATGGCCAAGGAAAGGGATGATGCGAACAACGCAGCCCAGGAGGCGTGCGAACATGCTGTTTTGCTCCGGGGTGAATGGGATGCGGCCATGGCTAAGGTTCGCGAGGTGGAGACTGAGGTTGAGGAGGAGGTGAAATCAGCCGAGTCCAAGCTAGAAGCTAATATCGAAGATCTTCTTGTCGTTTACTACGCCAACGTGTTGAGGCGTAGAGGTCTAGCCAGGCTGATGATTACCCGACACATCTATATAACACCGGGGGTCGACTGGTTGAGGAGGAGAAAGCGGTGCATTTGGATGAGTCTGTTGATGAGTTCTCGAGAATCGTCTGCTGAATGAAGATGAACAGAAGATTCTCCATGAATCGATGATCTCTTATGAAAAGGAGAGACTCGACACCTAGCACTTGGAAGTAGGATAAGGTTCTGGGGTTGAACACCACGATGCAAGTCTTGAACTTCTAGCATCAACTCAGCCTGAATCCTTGCCTGCGGTCGATCCCCAAGCTGCTCCTGCCTACAATCTGGATCAGCCGTAGATGTCTCCGGATACAGAGCAAGTTGTTGAAGCCCTTCAGCCGTCTATAAGCCAAACTGAGGAAGGTATTCTGAACATTCCACATATCTGTCTTAAGTTGGAATCGTCACTCGAATTAAGTTCTAACAGTTCTCTTATTTTTTGTCCAGTGATTGATGCTGCACCGGTCGCGCCACCTGTCACTCAAGAATCACATCACATGCAAGTGGCTATCATTACTGAAGCGACCACTGTAACTACAACTGCCCCACTCGATGAAACGCAGGGAAGCACGCTTGTTTTTGATGAGAAGATGATGGAGGAACTCTTTCGCCGTCATAGCGATCCTTTTGCTGACCTGCCATTTGTGATGGGTGGAAGCGCTCCTGTTACAAGCTCTTCAATGCCAACCACCGATGCTCCCGGTGAGGCCCGAGCGATTACTGAAGAGGAAATAATGGCCGAAATCGATGCTGAAATAGGAGTAGCGGCTCATGGTGGCAGTTTTGGAGGTGGGATGGTGGCACCTGGACTAGCTCCGCTCAGAATTATATCTCCTAGTGGTACAGTTTTCGAAACTAGTGTGCCCATTCCACTTTCCACACTTGATCCTGTTCCTCCGACTCTGCCCGTAGGAAGCATCCCTACTCATTCAAGCTCGGAGGAGGATGTTGAGATCATGCCCCTGCCTGGAGACCGACCACCGAAAAGCAAAGGCTCAAAGAGGAAAGGTAGTGGCGGCTCCATCGGGTCTACACCGAAAAGGAAGCCGAGGAAGAAAACAAAATAGACATGCTTCCTCGGTTTATTTTTACTTTCATTTTGTTGGTCTTGTATAGATGCGGGTTCCGCCCCTGCTAGTAAGAATTTTTCGGAACAAACTTGTACATGAATTTCTTTCATAAATAGTAGAAATGAACTCTTCTTTTTTAGCTTCTTGTGTATTTTCTTAAGTGTTTCAATGTTTGAAATGCACTTGTAAAGTTTCAGGTTCCGAGTCAAGTTTGTTTTTGTTTGCCAGGTCCAGAAACTGTGGACATGATTTATGACCGAGAAGTGAGTCGAATTTTGATGTCGCACCGCTTCAGTCAATGGTCAATGCTTAAGTCCTGCCCCCCAGTCTTGGGGATGAGTTGTTGAACATCAGCCAGCGATTGCATTTTACTTACAACACGTTGAGTCTAGTGCCGTTGAACGGATGTTTGGGACAAGTGGAGATTGAGTGGTTCAACCCCACTCGTTTAATTATCGGTGATCATATCCACACTCCGGGGATTTTCATTTGTTCACCGGTGATCGGTTACGTAGGTTTAAGTTTTAATTATATGTCCGCACTCTGGGGACTTGGATTTAATATTTATACTCCGACTCGCACTCTGGGGGTTCGGAGTTGGTATTTACACTCCAATTCGCGCTCTGGGAATTTGGAGTTGATGTTTATACTCCGTTTCACACTTTGGGAATCCGGAGTTGACGTTTATACTCCAAGTCGCACTCTGGGAATCCGGAGTTAATGTTTATACTCTGATTCACACTCTGGGAGTTCGGAGTTGGCAAACAGACGGTCAGTCACATCTGCCGTATGTTTTTGGATTTCGCTCGCACTCTGGGAACGAAAAGTGTATCAAGATCGTGGATGGTCGGATCACATCCACCCTGAGTCAACATGTGAGGTCGTTAGATGGACGGGTCCACCCTCCTCAAACTTGGTTCAGATACGGACGAAGTCGTTAGGCGGACGGATCCACCCTCTTCGTAGACGTATTTTTATACTCCAGTTTGCACTCTGGGAATCTGGAGTTAAGCGAAGGATTGTCGTGTATCAATCCTTTTTTGACTTTGGTGTGATGGCTTGCCCCCGAGCTCGGTTTTCACTTAGCGAGTGGCCGGTCGCATCATAGTCACTCCCTATTTGAATAAATCCCAACGTATGGTGAAACTTAGCTCTCCGTGCTTGGTGATGTTCATATGAAGTATTTCAAGTAAATCACAGCTCTGGCTCGAAGAGATTGCATTTTATTGCTGAAATAAGAAAATATGGCAAAGTAAGCTGCCTTATTACAAATTCTAATTTTGAAATGCAGAAACAAATTGCAAATGGAAAATAAACTAAATGAATAAACATAGCCTGTCATGTGTAGTAGCGACGAAGACTCTCGCTGTTCCAGGCTCTTGGTAGAGTAAGACCGTTGACGGTCGATAATTTGAATGTGCCATCTCCAAGCCTTCGTTCAATAACATATGGTCCTTCCCATGTTGGCTTCATATGTGAAGGGACCGGATAGATTCTTTTCAGGACGAGATCGCCTAGTTCAAAGGTTCGCGGGCGGACCTTGGCGTTGTACAATCGGGCGACTCAACTTCGATACGCGGCTGCCCTCAAATCAGCCTCTTCACGCTTCTTATCTAGTAAATCGAGAAATTCAGCAAATAATATAGCATTTGTCTTCGGATCATAGTATGTCACACGATGAGAAGGTACTTCTAGCTCGACTTGAATAACAGCTTCTGAACCATAAGAGAGAGAGAGAATGGAGTGTGACTGGTCGCGGACTTGTGGGTTGTTCGGTAAGCTCATAAAGCCATAGGAAGTTCATCGACCCACTTGCCCCCGACCTTTTCCAGTCGTTTTTTTAGAATGGACTTTATAACTTTATTGACCGCTTCGACCTGTCCGTTCGCTTAAGGGTGTGCAACTGCAGTGAATTTCTTTTGAATGTGAAACCATTTGCAGAAATCTTTAAATTAAACACTGTTGAATTGGGTTCCATTATCAGTAATAATGGTGTGTGGGAGACCGAATCGACAGATAATTTTGCAAAGTACAAAGTTGATCACTTTTTTCGTTGTTATGGTAGCAAGAGGTTCAGCTTCAACCCACTTTTTAAAGTAATCAACTGCGACGATGGCGTATTTCGCACCACCTTTTGCCAGAGGTAGAGTACCAATGATGTCGATGCCCAATATTGCAAACGGCCATGGGCTGACCATTTGCGTTATCTCGGTAGGTGGGGCTCTAGGAATTCGAGCATGCTTTTGACATTTATCGCACTTCTTTGCGTAATCTGACGCATCGCGATTCACAGTCGGCCAATAATATCCGTATCGAAATATTTTCTTGGCCAGTGCTTGCCCCCCGGTGTGATCGCCACATTCTCCCTTGTGTACATCGTGTAATACTCGTTTAATTTCATCGTAAGCGATACACCGGAGTAAAGGAACAGAGTACCCTCTTCTGTACATGATTCCATTCTGGATGGTGAATCATGAGGCCTTCCGAAGGACTTGTCTCTTTTCACTCCTGCGCTCCGGTAGGGTTCCGTGCTCAAGGTAATTTCTGAATGGAGTCATCCATGACTCCTTATCGGGAATGGCTTCACATACCCAATCTATTCCCGCCCGGTCAATGCTTGTGGAGGTTAACGTCTCTACGGGAACGAGTCCCATTTGCTGAGCTTCACCTGTGCTGGATAACTTCGCCAATGAATCGTCTCTCTGATTGCGTTCTCGAGGTATACAATAAATGGCATAATAATCAAACAGATCCAGTACTTCCTGAACTCGAGCTAAGTAGGCAGCCAGCCTTCGATCTCTCGCTTGATATTCTCCCCGAACTTGACACACAACTAATTGTGAATCACAATAAACTTCCACAGCGATAATTCTCAAATCTCTGGCAAGATTTAGTCCAACTAACAGGGCTTCATATTCAGCTTCATTATTGGTTGCATGAAAATCGAACTTTAAAGCAAAACATATAGATCGGCCTTCGGGGGTTTCAAGTACAACACCGGCGCCCGAACACCGGTCGTTTGATGCACCATCAGTGTACAGCTTCCAGATGTATTCGGGTGATTCACTAGTTTTGGGCAAGTCCTCTGGAAGGGTAAATTCAGCTATGAAATCAGCTAGGTCTTGTCCTTGAATGGCTCACCTTGGAGTATAAGTAATATCAAACTGCCTTAGTTCGATGTTCCACTTGAGTAACCTACCAGACGTCTCAGGCCGCGTAAGGACCTATCGTAACGGCTGGTCGGTGTAAACAATAATAGGATGTGCCTGGAAATATGGTCGGAGCTTCCTTGATGCAATAACAAGGCAATAAGCCAACTTCTCTAGTTTCGGATAATTCCTCTCAGCTCCAGTCAATCGTTTGCTGACGTAGTACACTAGCTTCTGTATGCTATCTTCTTCTTGAATTAAGGCAGCACTGATAGCGTTTTCTGATTTCGCCAAGTAAACATACAACTTCTCATGATTAATAGGCTTTGACAGGATAGGTGGTGTGGATAGATGCTGAATTAGTGCTTGGAAAGCGCCCTCATACTCCGTGGTCCATTCAAAGTTTCGTTTTCCTTTTCGGATCAGATCGAAGAAGGGAATGCATTTGTCGGTGGACTTTGAAATAAACATGCTTAATGCTGCTACTTTCCCATTGAGACTCTGGACTTGCTTTATAGTTTTCGGAGTTTCAAGATTTCTGATTGCCCAAATCTTTTCAGGATTATCTTCGATTCCCCGAGCATTGACGATAAACCCAAGGAATTTTCCGGATGCAACTCCAAAATGACATTTCAGTAGGTTGAGCTTCATTCTGTATTCTCGAAGTATGTTGAACATAGTTTCCAGGTCTTTAATATGGTCAATGGAAAACCGTGACTTCACAAGCATGTCGTCTACATATATTTCCATGGTTTTCCCGATTTGATTGGCAAACATCTGATTGACCAATCTTTGATAAGTAGCTCCGGCATTCTTGAGTCCGAATGGCATAACTTTGTAACAATAAAGTCCCAGATTGGTTACGAAGCTGGTATGTTCTTGATCAGCTAAATGCATCGGTATGTGACTATAGCCAGAATACGCGTCCATGAAGGATAAGAGCTCATGCCCAGCTGTTGAATCTACTAGCTGATCAATTCTGGGAAGCGGGAAACTATCTTTGGGACAAGCTTTATTCAGATCGGAGTAATCAACACATGTTCTCCATTTTCCGTTTGACTTTCGGACGAGCACGGGATTCGACACCCATTCGGGATATAGCGCATCTCGAATGAACCCGTTTGTTTTAAGCTTTTCTACCTCTTCTTTAAGGGCGGCAGATCTCTCTGGATCCATACCACGCCTTTTCTGTTTAACCGGGACATGCCGGGGGTCAATATTCAAGGTGTGGCTCGTGATGTCTGGCAAGAGCCCACACATATTAGAATGCGTCCAGGCGAATACGTCAAGAGTCGCCCGTAGAAACTCAACCAATTCCTCTTGAGTTTGTTGGCTTAGCTGAGACCCAATCTTTATCATCTTCGAATCATCTATGTCGTCAATTAGGACATCGATCGTCAGTTCGGCCGGGGATGCTTGACTTTCTTTAGATTCTCCTTCATCTTCGGTTTCTCTTGGGTCAAGATCCCTTTGGAATTGGCTGGGGTGCCCGGGCCTAGGCCCAGGCGTTAATTGTCAATTATCAGCAAAGCGGACGCAGAGAGATTCCTCTACGCCCTTTCCTTTCTCCTTTCCCTACGCCTCCCGCAGCTCGGCAACATAATATGCTCTTCCAGCAGCCTGATCTCCCTGAATGATTCCCACTCCACGATCAGTGGGAAACTTTAAAGTCAAACACCACGGGGCAATGGCTGCCCTGAATTCAACGAGGGCTGGTCGGCCCAAGAAAGCATTATAAGGGGAGTCTATGTCTAACACAATGAACTGTAATATCCGTATTCTCCGGTGTTCTCTAACTCCCAACTCCACTGGTAGTTCCACTACTCCAGTGGGTATAGTAGCACTCCCATTGAAACCATGGATTCGAGATTGGCAAGGCTTTAAATCTTTGGCTTCCATTTTCATTTGGTCATAAGCTCGTTTAAACAAAATATTCACAGAGCTACCACTGTCAACTAAGATCCTCTTCATCCAAGCAGGACCTACTTGAGCTGAGATGACCAGTGGATCGATAGTGGGGGCTTCGACTTTATCAGCATCTCTGTTTCTGAACACGATGTCATCTGTCATCGTCTTCTATTGTTTGGCCGGAGCCCCTTCATCAAAACTACTATAACACTCGAAGTCCGCATGCCTAATAGAGTTGGCATACGACTCCATTTCCTTCCAGCTTCGGTTTGCTCGATGAGGACCACCACTTATTGTATTAATAACCAATCTCCCGCCAGTTCGAGCGGGTTCCTCCTGCCTTTCTTGATTTGGCACACGATTCTGATTTGATGGGCCCGCACCTCCTGACTGTGGCGCCCGCATATACTGATCCAACTTTCGCTCACATATCATCTTTTCAATGAGATCTTGTAAATGACGACACTCATTTGTATTATGGCCATAACTCTTATGGAAGCTACAAAACTTCCCTGTTTGGACCTGTCTTTCTGTTGACGACTTCGGGGCAGGTTTCTTGTATTGCATGGTATTACAGGTCTGCAAATAAACATTTTCCAGCGAAGTATTCAATGGAGTATAATTGTCGAACATGGGAGCTCTACGTCATGGACCACGACTTTGATCTCGCTTTTTACCTTGATTTCCACTGTCCCTCTACTGATTCTGTTTATTTTGAATATTCAACTGAACTTTTCCGGAACTCTCCCCGGGTTGTTTAATCGCAATGTTACTCTGAATTCCTTCCATGATGGGCCATGCGTCATCCTGCTTCCTAGACTGTCTCACATCCTCCCTTCTCAAGAATTGGGCTGCATTGGAATAGAAACGGTCCAATGACGCTGGCGGCTTCCCAGCTAACCAATTTCCGAACTCGGAATCAGGGTCAATCCCCTTAGTCAATGCCAATAGGATAGAGTTGTCATTGGGATTGCTTATTTCTGCATACGCAGCATGAAATCGCTCCAAGTAACGTCTGAGTGTCTCTCCGAGAGCTTGAGTGACACTAGACAGAGTATTAACATCTTTAGGTCTCGCTACATGCATACGGAATTGTTCAACAAACTTGGTGGCCATTTGGTCGAAATTAGAGATGGATCGTGGTGACAAACAAGTAAACCACATAGTTGCAATGCCTCCCAGGGAAATGGGGAAACTACGGCATTTGACTGCATCATAAGCTCTCGCAGCATTCATTAGCCATTCATACTTCAAGATGTGTTGATTGGGATCAGAATTTCCTTCATAGACTGACAAAGTTGGCATCCTGAAGCACCGAGGTGGTTCAGCATAAAATATGTCATCAGTGAAAGGGGTATGACTCCGGGAAATCCCCAAGTCGTCATTAGTGAGACCCTGACTTTCACGGATCATCTGACGAATCATCGTCGGTATATTTGGCATCTGGATATTCGGAGCATGTTGTGCCAAGGTGTGGTCGGGTTCCACAGCGCGAGTCTAGACCGGACGCGGTCGACGGTCCGTGCCTCACCTCCTTGGTTCAAAGTTTTCAGGGATATATGTTTTGGAGTGGGTTCTCGTCGGTGACGAGGTGGGTCAACTTGATTTCTAGCATCAACTCCTTGTTCGGTAGTGGTGGTAGTAGCAAGGTTGCCTGTGACATGGTAAGGAGCGGCACCCCCTCGGGATGAAGGTCCAGTATGATGACTGGTGGATGGTCCAGTCCTTGGTTGTCCAAGATTCAAGGCAGGTTGGTGTCCCGTGGCCTGGGTGTAGCTTACATCCAGCCGTGGGCGTGTGGATCGGTGATGATCATCAGATGAGGCTGAACTCTACGTGGAAGAATAAGAACCTTGATCTCTTCTGGATCTTCTGCGCCTTTGGCGACTCAGCTGGTTGGTCAACTCTGTGTTGGCGCGCAGTTGTTCAGTAAGCTGTTGCCGACTCTGGGTCAACTCTTGAAGCAGCATCTGAAACTCTTGTCTGGTGACTAGACCCGATGGATCTGAAGGTCCGACGGCATCTTGGTTGGATGGAGGTAACTGTACGGGATTCTGTCTATCCCGTCCTTCTTGATCAGCAGCTGTAGAAGCAGTTTGTGTGCTTACCATGATGAATTGACGAAGTCCTTTCCTAGATCTGATGCAAATCTGAATAGGATGGAAGGGCTTCAAGGCTTGAGATTTGGATCTTCTTCTTGGGTTTATGCAATCTGGTATCGATAGGAGATCCAAGGAGCAGGAGAAAAATTGGGTTTTCTCTCAGTGAAAGCACCAAAGTGTTTGCACCAAAAATGGGCACAAGACTCTTCGGAAGTTTTTGAACAGATGAAATGACGAAATTAAATGGAAAAAGAGGATTATCTAACAAAAACTCAAAAAACAGATAATGAAAATAATAAAAATGCACAGATTCACAAGAATTTAGAGTGGTTCGGCGTATTGCCTACGTCCATTATGAAATTGATCACTTTATTGATGTTTCTTTGATGATTACAACTGATTGCAGCGGATTACAGCAAATTAAAGTTATGAAATTCGAGTACAACAACAGTAATGGAGTATGGAATCGGATCCGGCAGAGTCTCGGCGTTGGAGCGTCAAAAGATCCTTTTTCTGTAGGCCCCATGGGTCTATTTATAGGTATAGGAGGAAGATATTTCGCTCAGATCTTGGGAGACTTCTTCAGGCACGTGAGTGGGACCACGCGACCAAGCCCGTGAAGTTTCGGCTCGATCCGTGATCGATACGAACGAATTTCGTATCGATCAAGATTTTGTCCAATGGAGTCGAAACTTGGTGTGAACATTCTTTAGCATGTACGTAAGCTTCTGTGAAAATTTCGTAGCATTTGGACTTGTGGATCTTGAGTTATGATCGATACGAAATGGAGACTTTTGGCAGTTCGTTTGGTTCGAATCGATCATTTCGACTCGATCATGTTCGAATCAATGGCTGCTCGTGCCTTGATGATGACGTGGTTCGCACTCTTCGGATCGATCCACTTTTTATACTGAGTTGATCGAGTCGTTTCAGGATTCTCGCCTTGGATTCGTATCGAAGCAATTGTCTTGTTCGAATCGATCAATAGTGCGCTCTTCGTATCGATCTGCAGTGTGCCCTGTTCGCATCGATTGCGTTGGCTTATTCGTATCGATCGTGGGGCCTAGTTCATATCGATAAAAGCATTCCACCTTGATGGATACGAACAGTGATCATCTGATGGGTACGAACAGTGTGAGTTGATGGATTCGAACAAAGGCTCTTTGATGGATACGAAGTGGCGCGTCCTGATGGATTCGAACAAAGGCTCTTTGATGGATACGAAGTGGCACGTCCTGATGGATTCAAACAAACGCCTTTTGATGGATACAAAGTAGACATCGGATGATCGATACAAATTGTGGCTTGTCGATGGATGCGAAGTCTATCGATTCGTACTGTGGCCTAGTGATGGATGCGAAGTTGGGGATGTTTTCATCCAATCTTGCATCGATCATAACTTGAGCATATGAACTCGGATTGACTCAAAATTTGGAATGCTCACTTCCATGGGTTCGCTCGTCGTGTCTTGTCAATTGTAGCTTGATCCGGACTTGGACAAAATTCGTCGATATCCATAGCGAGCCTGCGTATAACCGATCTCCAAGACGAACCATCATTGGTTTCTAGTCAAGTCCTTGGTGTCACGGCCTTGCCAAAAGGCGGGATAACAGTTCCCCATGAAGTGGTCGATAGGAGGCTCACCTTTGGGAGTTTATTAGGGGTAACCGACTGATGTGGGGTTTGGGTAAAGGCTGCATTGGCATGAGATGCATCATCTAAGACAACAAAGTTCAATTGGACCATAGTAAAAATAAAAACAACAGGATGGATTTGTAACCGTTAGAACAAAAAATGGACAACAAGAAAAAGATGTGACTAGTAACAATAAATGATTACAGATAGTTAAACTGGGAAAATTTATCTACCCTTAAGTTGGGTCTCAAACCGCCTCCTACTTTGGGGTGGATAGATGGTTTCACTTTTGGTATTGCATTCCCCTTCATATGGGTGCATGCTAGTGCCATGTCTAATTATTTGTTTGACTGTTTAGCAGACGTAGAGGAGTGGGATCTCATTAGAGGAGCATGTGCTCTCTGAGGTATCCTACGCCCTAGTCCATGCCATCGGGATCTCTAGTGTGCCCATGTAGTTGGTGACCATGAAATATTACCATTAGCAACTCGGTCGCTCATCTACATCCCTTCCCAACTGGTGGCGGTCCTTTATATTTCCCTATCTGCATGCTCATATAATTAAGGGTTGTATGTTTCCTACTCATCCACATCAACTTGATCACCCACTACTGTGCTGGTTTCCCCACCCAGGCGTAAGTAAGTCTTTGTCATCTCTGCATCCCCTTATGGCATGCTCATCAACTCTATGCCTCTGTCATGGCCACAACGATCACCTCCTCCTCCTTTTCCTCGGCTTTAATGCCCTCATCCTTTCCCTCAACATTTTATGTCCAAGCCCCAATAGCCCAACCCACATAGATTTTCATCGGTTAGGATCAATGTTAAATTTCGCTGGTTGTCTTCTAACTTGTAGATGTGGTCCACCTAGCCGATAAAATGTGACATGTCCTCCCCCAACTACGTTGGAAGCACTTCGTAAAATATAAGATGCATGGTTAAATCAAGGAGAGATAATTAAAATGGAAAAAAAGTTTGAAGATGGGGTGTATCTGGTACCTTAAACTTCTACACTTGCAGGCTGGGGTTCACGACCAACTCCATAAAAAATAGCGGTCTTGATATCTGACAACCTTGTCTAAGAGACCAAGGAGCATCACTAGAATGACGTAGATTTGAAGATAAGAGTACCAACCCTTTGAGAAACTAGAGTGCTTTGAGAGTTTGAACATAGATCTAATGAAAAGAGATGAGGGCTTATGGATGCCTAGCTCATGGCAGACGAAAAAGATGGTAGCTAGGAGGTTATAACCATCAGAGGCGAGCTAATTGATGCCATTTGGTGCATGTTGAAAAATATAACAAAGTGATGGTGTAGAGGGAGAGTCGTCCATAATTTCATATATAGCACTACTTAGCCGGAGAGGCTTGTTCGCCCTGTCCTTTGGGGGTGGATACAATGAGTTATCCTACGCAACCCCATGCACGGAGCGCCTCAGTCAATCTATCCTCATACTCCCACACTTTACATAGGACTCTCTAAAAAGGACAACGGCTCTTGGAAGTCCCCTGTGGTGGTTTTCTTTCCTCTGGCTATCTACAAAGGCAAATGTAAACAACCTAGTCATTGAATCACTCTGAAAAAAGCTATGTGTTGACTCTAGACATGGGGGCAAGCACATTTCCCCGCAAAAGAGTGGGAGACGTTGATTTTGGCATTCCTCATAGAGGTGTCCTGTAAGCACAAGGTTGACCATCACACTTAAAACATTTCATGTAACCCACTCAATATAACTAGGCCATATGACCCATATACTTAAAAATATGACTTTTGACGGTCTAACTGGCCATGTCCCTAAGCCTAACATATTATCTTCTTCCTGAGGAAAGGATAGTTCAATAATTTAACATTTTTTACAAATTTACTCTTGTAGAGTAATAGTAAAGTTCACCGTTGGCCGATCAACATCGACCCATCAACGTTCTGGGCATGCTTAAACTACAAATTTAAAGACCATAATGGTTGCAAAAGTGGCACAGAAAAGAACATGCAAAATCCATTTTCTAAAAACAGAGAAAAAGCTCAACCATATAAAATAACGAAAAAAGCTAAGGATAGGATAGAGCATATACTAATGATGATTAGATTTAGTTTTTAGAAGCAGTGGAAGATTAAAGGCAGAAAGCTTAAATGTTATTAATGATTTCTCAAGATTATAAATTCTCAGTCTAGAGAATGGAGGAAGCGCCTTCCTTTTATTGATTTAGGTCTCAAATCTCAACCATTGGATGAAATAGCCGTGCATTAATCCAATCTGTTGGGTTCCTAATCGATTGCATCATCATATCAAATGTGTCATTGAAACCATCTTGAAATGAAGTGTTCAAACTAGTGAGCATGTGATATGTGTCATTCACATTAATTATGAATAAGACAAGTCCGACTTTTCCTGTAGAAGTAGACTTGGAGGGCAAAATGTTGCTTAATTTTCTTATAAAATGTTGAGCAGACCAATCAACCCAGACCCAGTGGTATAAGCCTATGCGACGCGGTCCAACCAGCATTAGTTTCAACTAATTACATGCATGTCTTCAACATCTAAACCCTTAAAGACCTAATTGCTTTGCCATCTTTTGAAATCGAGCATCTACCCGCCAAAGTGTCTCTACCAATGAGTAGCTTAAAGCTTGATGAATAACATCCTCTTTCCCTATCATTAGATGGTTAGTTCACAACAAGAGGGCCTCACCTCCTGCATCTTTTCCGATTCACCTCTCTCCTAGTCGATCAACTCATTTGCTCGCTTCGTTTTGTCACGACTCAGTACACTTTTGAAAAAAGCTCTTGGCCGCTCTTGCACATAGAAGAGATGACCCATAAGTTTCCCTGATTTTAACAATATAAAATGACACTATTCATTTGACAAAAGCATCATTGTGCAGCAACCACTCTCTGTACTTTGCTGCCAACTTGGCAAAGATGCCACTATTCATTAATAACTTCCTGCTTCATGCCACCATACTAACACAACACATAGTGATACACCTTGCCAATTTTCCTTCTTTAGAACTGTTATTTCCATGCGACTTCTGAGTCGGCTACCATTTGAACCATGTATCACCATCTGTGGCCACGAGGAAATATATAATTCAAGGCTATAATCGAAGCCCTCCAAAGCATGATCTCTACAGCTATAAATAGGAATCCTTATGCATTTGCACAAAGATCAATTTTTCCTAGTCTTACAAGCACTATAATTTCCCAAAAGATCTTGTAATCATCTGTTGTAACAAAACTGTCAAGCAATAAAACTACTAACCATATTGGATGTAGATCTAGGCTAATAATCAAACCACTTTATATCTTATGTAATTTATTTTACTTACAATAAACATAAATCTATTATTTACTCCTCATTTTACATTTTTAATCACCCTTTTAGTGAATTACCTATGTTAAAATCTACTTTTAATCATAATTCCAAGGTCGACTATAAATCTAGTCAATAATCTTATCCAATAGTTTTGGAAGGATGGTTTCTAGCGCAGTTTGTACTTTGGAATTTTGGTTTGTTGCTTTGAAGTGCATACATGGCTTGGCTTTGGCTAGGTTATGTTAAGAAATTGGTTGTTGAACTATGTTCGTGGTTGAGCCATGGTTATTTATTGTTGACCTTTAGGGTGTGCTGTAGATATGCAGTATGATTGTAGCTTCTATATATTTAAGAAGTGTACTTTGATTTATGATTGCATAATTGAGATTCGAGGTAACCTGTTTGCTATATTGTACATGTACTATGCTGACCTTACACAACAGAGACTTTATGCGCTCCCTTAATTTACAATGCTCAATTTTTGCAGTTCCATGTGTTTGATCATTTTCTTTGTTTTGTCCACTTTTAAAATATTTTGGTGAGAAAACAGTTTTAATACTTGCCCCCTAAGGCTGCATTGATGTATGCCAATGTAGATTTAAAAACCCTCAGCAAGGTTTTTAGTAGTTTTATTAGCTACCTTTGTATTAAATTCTCATACAATGTCACACTTTGGATGATTCCCATGTCTTTCCATGTCAGATAATATCTCTTCCTATTTCGAGAAATATGTTTGACATCATTACAATCTAGCAGTCTTGGTTAGTGTATCATTTGGCTTCTACGATTGAGATCGACTCTGTTTTTCTGAATTAACCAGCTTTCCTCTCCTAATGTACTTTACATATCCTTATTTCTTGTTACTTGTATTTTTTTGAAAGGTCCTTGCCTTTAGTTTTTGCTTCCAGTTAGCTCTGTTAGATCCATTTTTGAATTTGTAAGTATGCTTCTCTTTAATATGTTTAATTTCCCATTCTTTTCTTCATTTCTGTATGTATGCTAGGAATTTGCCTTGTGATTTTGTTTTTTAATTACAATACCCACTATATTTTTGATTAAGTACGTGTTGCGCCAAAAATTAACACAACACCCTGAAATTAATTAAATATAAATCTAGCAAGTATGAAAATGATAAAAATATGAACAAACATACAGTTTTTGTAGTGGTTTGGAAAATACTTCGATCTACGTCCACTTTAATCCTTTTGATTGATGTTCTCATTGTGGAATACAACGATTATAATGAAAATCCAACCCCAAACTAGTGGATTATGGATTTTTCTAGAGTTTATGAGGGAAGAAGACAAAAAGATCCAAAGTCCCTTTCTAGTTCAAGCGCCCTTCTATTTATAGACGAATCGCCACCCCAATAGCCAGATTGTTGAAGAAAAAAATAAGAATCTAGATCTAAGAGAATATGGAAAAAGAATAAGTCAGTTTGGAATTCTCAAATCAAATCATTATCGATCACAATTGTGATCGGTACTAATCAAATTCACTTAGTGCCAAAATATCCCTTATCATATACATCTTCTTCTATTTCCATAAGTATGACTACAATTTAAGAATCATATCGGCGCCGATTACTTTTGTTTTTTGATCGCTATCGATCAAAATTAACTTTTTCTTTTCGATTTCAAATTTTTTATGTGACTTCATATCATCATTCTTAGCATATCACTATGTTCTCGATCCATTTCATCTTCGTCCCAACGTCTAAATTCACTTAGAAGTTGTTTGGTTCAAACATTGAATAAGTATCAGTGTTCCTTCATTTCACTATTTTTGATGCTTTCCAGGTTTCTGGATCCATTCCTTAATCGTTTTGCAGTCCAGTTTATCCATTTTAGTCCATTCTGAGACTATGGAAAATTTATTTATAGCATTTTTGTCCAAAGTATGCCTTGTGAGTATAAGGTGTGCTTAGCTCAAGAACAAACTCCAAGGCTGATAAATTGTCATCTTTTGCGCTCTTTGGCTCTTTGGTGGACCAATCATAGTGAATCATCCAATTTTTCTGGATTCACCTGCAAATCAAAGGTCGTTCTTGATCGTCGTAGCTAAGGACTTAAATCATTTTTTAAGTGCTAGTCAGAAATCATAACCATTCCACCTTTCCTTAGGATTACCGTATCATCATATAACATAGATTAAAATCATCATGTATTCTCCCAAGAGTTAACTATCTTAGATTAATCAAATATCATGCTATTATGCAACATTAATCATAGTGGTGTGTTACCCCCGATTGGAGCATTACTTATAAATCGTCCAGTATGCCAAGCATTCCATTATATGTAAGTCCAACTGAATTGAGGGAATAATATTCATTAATCATTCAGTGATCATTATCAAATCATAAGGTATTCAAATCCTAAAGTTAAGTTTAATTCTCTCTGGATTGCATTATTATTATTTTAGATTGAGCCCAAATCCGTCTACTCTTCGATGAGAGGACCCAATATCCAAGCACGTCCATCTGCTCATTCTCTTGTAAGGGGACTTGCTTTTCGAGCATATCCATCAACTCACTCTCCAGTGATGGGACTTGCTATCCTATACAATTCCATCCACTCACTTTTGGGCAAGGGAACTTATAATTTATGGTTCATGGCCTCGTCTCTTCGGTTGGGGAAACAAGCTCATATTAGTTTATATATCAAGTTTAAGGGATAACTACATTCCCATGGCATCCAACATCAACATCAATTACCATGTTCAAATGTTGTCCAAATCCAAATGCCAGTCGATTACCCTCAGATCTTAACCTAGAGCATGCCTTGGGACCGATCGAGATCCCATATATTTCTAAGTAGCCCAATGGTAATCCTTCATAGTTTATTCAAAAAAATCAAAATGAAAAGACTAACCTTGTTTTATTCCATCCGATCATAGGATTACTATACCCAACCTAGAACCTCGGCCGCGATCGGGTACATCCACTACAGATAGTGGTCACTCCTGCTGCACCATTGCTCTTTGATTCCTTACATGTTTTTGAAGTGGTTATTTTGAACATTCTCCTCTATCAAGTGTCGCTGATGACTACGTTCATTCCTTTCGTGCCTACCTAGCTCATAGAGTAGGCAGTACTTTCTAGATTTGCTTTCCCAATCCGTGGTACCCCTTTTTGCTTGTTTTTTGTAAGGAATCTATCCAGTAGTATCAAAATAGATCCTTCCCAGGGTCTCTGTCAATTCGGTATAAGAGGAAACTTTGGTTCTCTCTTTTGTTGCTTCAACCCTCGAGGCCATCATCAGATTTTCTCTTTCCCTTATCTATCCACATCCGATCTTGGACGGTCCTCCATTATCCATAGCATTTACTTCAGCATTCTGAACTTCAGTGTTCTCCTAACGCATATATATTCGATATTAGTAATAGAAACCCACAAGATCCACCGTTGGATCTATCTCCAAAGCAATGTTGAAATCAGTCTTACTTGCAACATTGGAAACCACCGCTATCAAAAGTATAGAGGGGTCTTGCTTTTGCACTGCAGCGGCTACTGCGTTGAATCTGGTTAAGTGATTTTGTATTGTTTCACTGGCCCTCTGCTTCACACTTGAAACTTTCATCACATTCATTTTTTGCTCTATATGAACTCTAAACTGGTTCATAAACATTTCCACTATTTCAGTCTACGTGCTGATGGACCAATTCTCCAGCTGACAAAACCACATTGCTGTTAAATCTATCAAGTACAATGGAATCATTGTCCCATCACTTCTTCTAAAGCATCCGACACTCCCACGTGTTGAATATATCTCATTAAAGGAACAGTCGGTTTTGTTCTTATGTTTTGCATTTCCAAAGTATGTAACTTGAAATCAGGTGGGTTCTTAGCGTATAAGATGTTTGGGTTAAATGGGTTTCTATTTATATCCTACAAACTTTGATTTGGGGGACAACCTCGTAAAACCCGTCTTATCATATCAGCAATCATATTGTTGTTGTTCAACGATAATCTATGGGCTCCGTGCGCCCTTGTCTCAGATTTTTATCTTGCCACATGTTCCTACGGGGAGTTTCCTATCCTAACCTATGTGGTTGTACATTCACATTCTGGTCCGCACCTCTGGCTCCAACATTTCCCGTTCCTAGTATCCCAGCTCGTCCAAAGACTAAATCAACCGTGCCTTAAGAACATTGTGGTAGGTACCGACCTGATTGTGGTCGATACCGAGTTGTTCTGGTACTTGGAGGTTGGCTCCATCTTGCTTCGCTCTATTTCTTGTCCATTAGCTTTGCCTTCTGGTCTATGATTCTGAGTTTTAACTGCTTCCTCTGCCTTTTGCTACTTCATCCTTCTGAAAAATCCATCCAGCATCTCCTTTTGCCATGCTAACAATCTAGTTTGTATTTCTATTATCTTCCCTCCATCTCTTCTTTAACAACATAGATAAAAGGTGGATTTGAACTTGAGGCCACCTCTTGGCTGCCCTCGTACCCTTGTTGACTTCTTCCAATGGTAGCTCTTGTAGTAGGCCTATTTATTTCTCCAAATCTCAGATCCAAGTCCTTCTCAATGAAAGCAAAAAAAATGTTGCACCCGAAATTAACACAACGCCCCGATATAAATTGGATTTAAATCTACCAAGTATGAAAATGATAGAAATAAGAATAAACACAAAATTTCTATAGCGATTTAGCAAATATTCCAGCCTACATCCACTTTAATCATTTTTATTGATGTTTTCTCTTCGGAATACAATGATTATAATCATAATCCAACCATAATCTATTGGATCAATTATTTTTCTACAGTTTCTATTATAAGAAGAGAGAAAGATCCAATGTCCCTTTCTAGTTGAATTTCCGCTGCTATTTACAGATGAATCGACTACCCTAGTTGTCAGATTATGGAAGACTAGGTAAGAATCCAGATCCAAGAGAAAGGAAGGAGGAACAAGTCAATTTGGAACATTTAAATCATACCGGTACTGATCATAATTGTGATCGGTACCGATAAAATTTACTTGTGCCATAACATCCCCTATCATATGCTTCTTCTTTAACTTCCACAAGTATGAGCACACTTCAAAAATTATATCGGTACCGATCACAACTTTCATCAGTACCGATCAAAATTAAATTTTCCCTTTTGACTTCAAATTTCCTTTGTGGCTTTGTATCATTCTAAGCGTATTGCTAAGTTTTCGATCCATTTCGTCTTCATCTCAACGTTCAGATTCACTTAGAATCTATTTGGTTCAAACGTTGGGTAACACTCGGTATTCCTTCATTTCACCATTCCTAATGCTCTCCGAGTCTCTGAATCCATTACTTAATCGTTTTACTGTTCAGTTTATCTATTCGAGTCTATTCCGAGACTGTAGAAAATTTACCAGCAATAGCCTGAATATCTTCTTATCATCTTTATTTGGTTGCTGATGTGCTTTGTGCAAATAACAAATATTATCAAGGAGTAACATGTACTATCTTAATAAATAACTGAAAGTTCAAAAGAGAGATAGCGATAACCTCAAGGAGAGTCTTTCGTATTCCCATTTTACCATTTTTGCATTGTTTATGTTGAGTTACCCATGTCTCCCAATGCTACTCTCAGTACTTCGGTAGGCTAGGTACTTCTTATACCGATAATATCTCAATTCTTTGTTCCAATGGTCAAATTTTTGATGCCTTAAGCCAACGGTTAAGAGTGAACCAATTGAATTAGGAATAATGCCTTTCCAGTTGGCTTCGGTTTCTTACTTTTACTGTATTCTTGCACATACTATATGTTAAGACTTTGGAATCTCCTTTACCTTCACGAACGTTTCTTTCTTTATTCATTACAAGAGAACATTGCCCCTGGCTGTGAACGGTTTTATCATATTCAAGCCAAAAGGCCTTCCTTTGTACAACCCATCACAAAATTCATCATTGGTCTGACTAATATTTCTTTATCTCAAATAGTGATGGACTCTTATCTTCATTTCAAGCACCTGATACATATCTCATTTCGATAATAATTTCGTTTTTAAATCATAAAAAATGAACTGCACTATTTTTGTGTCTTTTACTCTTCCTTAGCTCACTTTTTTGCCTTCACTAAACAGGAAAAGGATCGTTTGGTGAATGAAAGACATTCAATTGTGCATTGGAATATTCGTAGATATTATAATATTTTCAAAGAAACACTATCCCGCAAGTATTTTTTTTAAGAATCTCATGCCTACTTCTAGGCCACTATCAGTTATGTTCTAAGTTATAGTTTTGAGGGCGAGGCTAGCAATTATACCCTCCCACGTGAAATGTATAGGGTACATGGATCATTGTTTCTTTTTCTTCTAATGATGTATTTATTACTATTATTATTAACGGATTTTCTGCATTTATTGGTATTAATCATATGTTCCTTTCAAACTTCACAGGTGATCTGACGTCTTCTCAATCCAAATGCAAAATTTCTAGCTCTTTTGCTATAAGCGTAAGCATGGGCTCTAGAAGGCTGTAGACCTTATAAGAAATTACCGGGCTCCCTCCTTATGGCTTGAGGAAGAGACCTAGATATGCTGCTGCTGAGCAAAGGAAGAAGCTGACACCGTCCAAAGGTCCTCATGTTCTACTTTCTCAACCTGACCTCAGATGATGCTACCGATCTCTCAACACAATCGTACTCATGTTTGTGTGCTAATTATTCTTGTAGGGCCAGATGGTGCAAACGTCGTCGAGCGGTTGGTTGCTTATTGATCTATATTCATCCCACACCTTGTCCTGCTCACACTTTTCCTTTTTCTTCTTGGTCCGATGACAACCTCTTTGATAACTTTCACATGGATATTTTTCGAATAAGCATTGTTCCTTATACTTTTTGTATAAACTTGTGCTTTACTTTGAGTTTGTTCCTTATTTTAGAGTGCCACATAAATAATCAAAATGAAGGATTATTTCGATTGCATTAAAGATGAGCTAACTTTAGTTAAGTCTAAGCTAGCCACAGATGACGCAACCAATTCCTAGTTGGTGGAGAATGTGGATAGCTCCAAGCTTATCTTGCTTCTACCAAGAAGAAAGAGACACCGCTAGTGGTCATGGTGACCACCTTGAAGCAAGAGGCCTAGGCTGTTTAGTGGACTTAGCTGTCATTAGGAAGGAGTTTAAGGAGGCCACCTTGCAATATGAGAAGGATTTTGAAGATGACACCCTGCCCATGCTCTATTGCATTTATGCCCAAGTTAAGATGATTAAGACGCTAAAGTCAGTTTATCCTTCTTTCCTCTTATGCTTATTAAGGGTGCCCTCCTATTTTACCATAAGTAATAGGCCACGGAAAAGGAAACGATGTAGGATCCTTCATAGACCGTTCCTTCTACTTTCTTATTCTTGATTCTAATTTTGTCTTTCAACTAAAAGGAGGAATACCTAATTCAGTTTACTTTATACCTTATAGGGATCATTTCTATTTGGTGCTCATGAAAACAAGAAACTTCTTTTACGAACCTAGGTACTCGAAGAAAAGAAAAACTCTTTTTTTAATGAACTTTGGTACTCAAAGAAATTTGAAAAGTCTAGGCCATGGATGCCCACAAGAACGATGAAGCTAAGGATGGTGACACTTCTTCTAGGCCAATAGTTGAGGTCAATCCCTCAGCGCATGAGCTTAAAAGTATAACTTCCTTAATTTTGGTTTTATTTACCAAGTAAAAAGAAAGCAAGGCTAGAGCTGTTGAAATTGGGTCAGCCCACAACAGAAGTTATGCATGAATTTCAATTTTTTTTACTATATTGGATATTTATTGGACCTGTGAAGTCAAATTTATTTAGAATGTTTTTAAATTTGGTTTAAACAAAATCATGTATTTTATTATATATATATATATTATAATATGAAGTTAATTTGTTTTGATTTAATTTATATACATGTATCATATACATACATACTTATACACACACACACACACACACACATATATATGTATGTATACATGTGTACATATGTATATCTATGTGTGCGCGCATATGTATAACATAATAATCCATGGACGGTATAACATGTTCGTATATAGATGCTAAAACTTACATCGCAACGGACACATTAGCTCATTTTGTATGTATTGTATATTGTCCAAATATGTGCACGTATATATAAATTATAAATTCCAAATAATTTATATACACAAACACAGACACACACACAGGTGTAATATAAGTATGCTTCATTATTAAAATATTAAAAAATATATTTATATATATACATATGTTTATATATATATAATTATATATTTTATAATTAATTCTAAACAATTCTAAAGGTTGACCTCCACAAAGTTTGTGAACATTATAAAAGAATGCATCTTTACTCCTACCTTCTCTATCCTGATTAATGGCATACTCAAAGGTTTTATAGGCTCCAATAGAGGTATCAGGCAGGGTGACCCTCTCTCCCCCTACTTGGTTGCAATTGCTATGGAGTATTTTTCGCTCCAAATAGAGCTGACTATTCATCACAAGTTTATTCAGCATATTTTTAACCCTAGCCTATTGTGAGTCACCTACTTTATGTAGATAACTTGCTCATCTGTATATATAAAATCTAGCTGTGTATCAGCTACAGTAGTTAAAGATATTTTTTAAACTGGAAGGATATGCTAGATTAAAAGTGAACGAACATAAAACTAAATGTTATTTTAACAAATCCTGTAAAGGAAAAGCTGAAGTTTTTGACATCTTAAATGTGGAAGAAGGTACACTCCCTGTAAAATATTTAGGTATTTTCCTCTCTCTTCTAATAAGATTACTGACAGAGAGTTTGTAGTTTTGATATCTACTATTATAGATAGATTACATGGTTGGAGTTCCAAACTTTTATCTCTTGCTGGTCGAATTGAATTGGTTCATACTGTTATTCATTCTAAAGTTAATTTCTGGCTGCAAACATTTCAACTGCCTGATGCATCCATACAAAAAATTGAAAAGTTTGTACAGACTTCATATGGAAGGGTGGTCTCCATAAGATTAAATTTGCAAAATTATGTAGACCCAAAGATGAAGAAGGTGTAGGACTTAGAAGACTCAAAGACATGAGATTGGTTTATACCCTGAAACAAGCTTGGAGAATAATCAATGATAAAGGTTTATGGGGAAGATGGATGAGACAAAGGTATATTAAAGGCAACTTTTGGCAAATGTCTATAGATAACAATGCATCAACTAACTAGAAAGCAATTTTGAGAGTAAGGAACATATTAGCCTCATGCTGTATTCGTGAAAGTGCTACAGGGAGGGACATTGACCAATAGAGGGACCCCTTAATTCAAGGCGAATCCCTTATTGATATTCTGGGTCTTAATTTTTTTTTGGCTGCCTAGATAAAAGTGTCCATGATGTGATTAACAACAACTCTTGGAATTGCTCTTCCTTACCAGTTAATCAAACTAAGAAACAACAAATTCAATTCATGCCAATTTTCAGTGGGAGAGAGAATGATATATGGATATGGAAACCTACAAAAAATGATTTCTCTACAAAATCTGCATGGAATGAGCTAAGGCAAAAAGATAGTAAGGTCTTGTGGAGCAAAATAATATGGGACCATGTCAACAACCTGAAAATGGCATTCACTGCTTACAAAGCAATGTTGAGAAGACTACCTACAAGAGACAGGCCGTCAAATTAGGGAGTGATAAATGACACTGACTGTGTTCTATGCAATCAAGCTGCCAAATCACATGAACATTTGCTCTTCGAGTGTAATTACTCAAAATCGGTGTGGAATTCGTGTAAAAATATGGTTAATTCCCTCATTCAGTCAAGTAAATTGGAGGAAGAGGTTAATTACCTAATCCAACGAGGACACAACAAATATCTGGAAACCAAGTTGAGTAAAATTGCCATTACTATAACTGTTTAGAGCATTTGGAAGGAGAGGAACCGTCGCATAAGAAAGCCATCTGAAGTCAGTAAACTTGCGAATGGAGACATGCAACTAGTACAAAGGAGAATCAAAAACTATTCTCTTACCAAGCTGGGACAAGATGTAGCTCGAACTGTAGGAGCGGATCTGTGCTCTCCATCGGCAGGAAACCCAAGTACAAGCTATCAGTTCCAGGCGCCATGACTGTGAGCTCGAATGAAGAAGAAGATGAAAGTCACGTTATTTTTGGAATGAGCTAGTTTATTCTTTGTGTCAGTTAAAAGTTATTTTCATAAGCTTATTGTGTTGGGCCGAATATGGGCTGACGCTTCTAGGCTTTCATGCCTAAAAAATTCTTACCCATTTCTAAAATAATAATAATAATAATAATGTAATTAATAACTTAAATCATTTATGTATATATATGTAGATAAATAAATGCATATATAAATATCTATATATATTTATATATAATTACTTGCGTGAAATATAAACTAACTATTTGATTATATATATATATTATAAATATATAATTAAAGGTAAATAATTTTATGATTTATTATACATACATAAATATAAAATAAACAAATTAAAAAAAAATATGTATATATATATATAATAATTTTAAAATTTATTCTAGTTCGAAACTAACTTAGATTTGGAGATATTGTAATTTTAATATTTTAGTATATATTTTCTATGAATTAATTAGTAGTTTCGGCCATAATTAATTAACATAAAATAATTGTTTAACAAAATTCAAAATTTAAAATTTTCGAAAATCAAGGATCACATTATAGGTGTTGCAATACAATTTTAGATTTTTCGGAATTAAAATATTATTTTTATTAAAATAATCACTATTTGGCTGAAATTTATATAAATTATTAAAATTATAAAATAATGTTAAAAAATTCTGGAAAAATTTCTAAGAGCTTATGAAATGATATAGTAATTTAAAAAAAAATATTAAACCGAATTTTAGAATATTAATTATTTTACATAAAATAATCAATCCATATAATAATTAAATATTGATGATAAAATATATAATATAATATAAAATTAATTTTCGATGTTTATAATTCATAATAAACATAAAAGGGTATAAGAAAATTTTTGAATCAATATTATATAGTATATAAACATATATGCTTTTAAATGAATCGTGTATATGTATTTATATACAAATTAAATTATTTATACATTTATATTAGTTAAGATAATTTTCAAAAAATTTATATGACAAATACTGTCCGATTATATTTGAATTATGACATTAACATCAAAAATCATGTACATAACCAACCTGATTGTGACAACTACATTTATATACAAAAATCTCACTTAACTAATTATATAACGATAACAGATACATATATATTCAGGTATCCATAATTAACATATTATAAAACATGATATCTTCTGATCCATTAGATTTCTAGTTTGGAATCACCGACCTTTTTCTACCGAATAGATTTGGATTTAACGTTAATTTGATTTGAGATTTTGGGAGTTGATTTGGGGATGTGTTTTTCAGCCAACAAACAAGAAGATAATGTCGGCCAAAAAAGATATGGATATTAGGGTTTAGAGATACATATATAAATGGTTGCATAAGAGAGAAAATAGGTTAATCTTATTACTTATTCTCTCTTAATCTTAACCATCTATCTTCAAGTCTATCCCTATGTTTTTGCCGCATCTTATATCTACCCAAACCAGCCGATTTCTCTTTTATAACATCATGGGCCATGAGCCCATTTGGCCTAAATTAAACATATACAATTATATTTAATTTAGCCGTTATCGTATCTCATATCGATCGCTATATTTATAAATATTATAAATATATATAATATTATTTATTTCTCAAATCACATTCAACTTTTATAATTAATATTTCATAAATATTTATAATTAATTTATAGCAATTATAAACCAATTAAATCATTTGGTCTTAAGAGAATTCATCACTTCGGTTGTGTAACTCTTGAGTGTAAATTCGGCCAGCAACTAACATCAAAGTATTCAAATATTAACTTTCACACTTCACTTAGCAGGTGGTGTGACATTATGGCCAAATTTATCGCTTACTCGATTTCAATAAAATCTCATTTTAGTTGAATAAGTGTTACCCATTAGTGACATTATATACACCAATTCTTTTCGTCGAAACTATATTACTTTGGACTTATGGAATTTGGTGATAGTCAAAATTCTAATATCATCCATATTCAATTCTATAGTCCAAACATAAAGTCCTTAGTTCAATAATAATTATTATTATTAACCTTGGCCAGAGACTTTGATTTTGAGTTGACTTAAGTTGACCGTGAGACTAACCCCATACAACTGAGGAAATGAAGCCTCTCTTGAATAGTGCTTCACTTCTAATACTTCCACTCGACCTAACTATAGTCACTGAATGAACGCCATGCCATGTTTTGGAATAATTAAAGCAGAACTTTCATATTGAAGTTCCAGAGTATTCTCAAGTCGAGAGAATTGTGTAATTTAGTCACATCGATATTTTCTGTTTGACCTTAGTTATGTTAACCAACAGAAAACTATTGAGTGAGTTGTTCTATAGTTATCCAATAACTATCAGTACGTAATGTCTAGGTACGCCAACGTCATGAGTAAAACACTACCCAATATTTGGAGACCATTACATACTCTAGTATCAATAAATAAATCGATATCTAATCTCGATGCATCTTGACTAGGAGCATTTAAAATGATATATTTATATTCATAGTGATAAATTACTCATGGTTACAATACTTGTAACTACCATTGCAAAATATACCATTTATGGATTTCTATTATATATACTTTAAATTAAATTAATTAATTAATATAACACATTATATCAAGTATATTATAGAAAGAAAATACCTTTTATTTTGAACAAGATTGGTCAATGAGTTAGATATATGTGACAAATTACATAACTACCCCTTGGACATACCCCTAACTTTATTAATCTCCCACTTGCACTTGGGGTCAATTATGGAGTCTCATTCCAATTTTTTTGTCGATTTCCTGTAAGCCGATGAGGTTAGTCCCTCAATGAATGGGTATCGATTTCATTTTTGTATATTTCGTATATCGACATTATTTCTTTCTAATTTTTTCTATGGCTTGGAAGCCATTAGAGAGAAGAGGAAGAAGATGAAGAAGCTTAGAAAAAGAGAAAAGAGGAAGTACGAATGAAAGTGGAGATGGAGGTGGGTATTTATACATGAAGTTTACATACAAAAGACCTTAATACCCTTATCCCAAAACTCATTTTTAACCACACATATTTTCCTCCTTTCCAAGGAAAGATTAGACCCTTAAGTACTAGCATTAAATGGAGTAAGGATAATGCATGTACTTTGTAATAATGATGTTTACTAAAGTATCTTTATTAAAAAGTAAAAATCAAATCAAAAGATTTTACTTACTTTATAAGTTTTCAAAAGTAACTCTCTTTATCATTTGTGCTAATTGTAAATGTTTTCAAAATGTGTATTAACATGTGCTAAAATTATGTTAATGATGTTGCAATGATTCGAAACAACTTTCTTTCTACAAATGGTCGAAAATCCGAAAAACGATCATTGGTCATATTTACAGTCTTTAATGAAACTATTTATGTATGTAAATAAAACTTGAAATACATTTCTTATCATCTTTAAACAATTAAAACAAGTTTATTTTAGTTATAAAACCATATTTAAAAATATTAAAATCCAATTTTATAGAAAATCGACTTTTGTCAATTTTATGATGAAACTCCAAAATCTCTATTCAATTCTAGAAATTAGTTTACTATTCTTATTTATAACATTAAACATGATTATTTAAGTTTGGTAATCATATATTTGATTATTTAAAATAAATTAAATATTCTATTTCAATGTGGTAAAATTACAGGTGGTTACATTCTCCCCTACTTAAATGAATTTCGTCCCCGAAATTAAATCCCAACAAAAGTTTGCCTCAAAGTATTCATTATCTTAATTTCATAGAATATACATAGGTCATCCATATGCAATATGTGATTCGATCTCCTATTCGAATCCTCAACTTTTCTTTCGAACTAGTTTTGATCCCTCGATCCTCTAGTGCGAACTCTGATCAGGCTCTTTGATCAGAAATCTTTATTTTCCTTACATAGCTCTTAATTATGATAGAAAACTCAAGTACCCAACCATAAATCCTCATCAATGTTCATCGTTATGAATTGAGTGATAAATCCTTTTTTGGACCGGTGTAAACACCTCAAAATTCCGTACTCGAATCTTAGATCAAATTAGTGTGACAAAATGATCTACATACAACTTACATATTTATTTTTATTGGTTATTTTCTTAACTATAACAAATTCTTTTTATTCACATCCTTTATTATTTACATTTATTTTTTTCCTAGTATATTTCCTTTGGTACTAATAACACTTAGGAACCCTTCCTTAAAAAATTTCCTAAGTTTATAAACACCTACCGACACAACTTTAGTTTAATTAACCTTTTAAAACTTGCATTTCATACCCATTCACTTCATACTAAATCCATTTTTTTTTATCTCTTACATCGTTACTTAAGTGTATAAATAGTTCATGATTAAATCTATATTTTTATAATACACCTTTACATCCTAAGGGTATATATACAAATCCCAAATTTCAAATTGGTTTTACTTAAAACAGGGTGTTTAACAAATTTAAAACTTGTTGTAATTTACTATTATCTCAAATTCATAAGTTATAAAAACTTTATCACTTATATTTTTATCAAACACTTAGCTTTTATTAACATTGTGACACCCTCCATTTTTATATAGTTAAAATGTAACGTATAACGATAAGTAATGAAAATAAATAATTTTGGAACTATCGGAATATGGCTTCGGAACTTGTACCATTGCGTCCAGGGCAATTATCTGATTAGTTTCCATATATAACTTGTCTAAAACTGAACCAAGATGAAGGAGTTAAGAACGAAACAAAATAAGTAATCGAACCGAAAAAAATATATAATAACACGGATATGGGCCGACCTGTAGGTCGACCCAATTGGCGCAATGGTCGACCGCACGGACGACCGCTGGCTAAGGGCGGTCGACCGCCCGGTCGACCCACATGCAACCTGGACGAAAATTCGTCCAGGTTTATGCTGTGACGCGTTTTCTCGTTTTTGTGCAATCTGAGCCATATGTTCTTCAATCCTATGACACCGAACGACTCTGTGATGTGGTGGCTCTAGGTTCAATCCAAGAATCCGACGGTCTGAGATCCCCAATGTAGCGACCCGCAGTTCCGTACCCCTTGAGTTGATAATAATACCACCTCGCTCAACCCAAAGTGTACGAAAGAGCGAATAACTAGGGTAAAGAAGAAGAAAAGGATAGAAGAAGAAAAAGAAACAACAACACAGAATCTCACAATCACAGCAGAACAAAATATAATATATAATAACATATTTTATACAAAGGAATCTATAACTGTTTACACTTACAATCATCATAGTACAACAATCAATACATCAATCTGGGAAGTTATAATAACCTGTCCTCAAACAGCGGAATAAAACAAGTACGTGATATACATCAGAAATCATCTAGCTCGCCTCCTGAGCTCCATAACATCCTAACCTGAATCTGTAATACTCGGTCTTGTTAGTCCATGAGATGATGGTTTTGATGACAACAACCTTAGAATAAGATTATAAAATATAAATACTAATATTATAGTTTAGATATATATGTATATGCAGGATTTAGCCATGCAGGTACAAAGAATGAAGACTGTATATTATAGAGATTCAAGTTATCAAGATTGAAGACTCATGAGTATCAAGAATATCAAAATTATCAAGAGTTCAAGATTTCAAGATAAGTATTGAGTCTAGAATTATGTTAAAACTTCATAATAGCACTGAAATCTTCACTCCATTTTTCTTTTGGGATGGAACCCATTTCTACCTTTTTAGTGGCTTACAAACCCACGACAAGTAGCTTACAAACCTACGACAAGTGGCTTACAAACCCATGAACATCCTGGTTTTGTACAAGTTCTCGAGTCCTGATATGATGAGATATTTTGCAGGAAGAAGCTTGCAAAACTACTTCAAAATGATTTTCAAAACTACTTCAGAATGATTTTCAAAACTGCTTTTCAAAATGTTTTAGCCTTAAAAATTATCTTTTTAAATGATTTTCAAAATGATGTTTTAGCCTTAAAATATTCTTTGTTTTTGTTTTTAATAAACTCTTGTTTTTAAACTTCGTTTGTTTTAAACTATCTTTTAATTATAATATATTTATACTTAGATTTGAATATAAAATTATAGTAAAATTATATATATATATATTATTCTCTATGTATTTTATCTATAGTCAAGTATATTTATAAAGTTTAAATAGTTTTTAATATAAGATAAAGGTTATTTTCAAAGAAAATCAAATCTTCAAAAAATGCTTTGGGATGTCGACATGCCCTAGTACCCCATGTCGACATAGTGTCAGTTAGGACCAAAAATTTGAATTTCAAAAGAAGTGTCTATTCGACATAACCTTTCACGAATGGATATGGCTGTTGTTCTTCTATAAATAAGGGTTAGTTTCAACGAATTTAATATCAGATTTTTTGGTTTTTCACTTCTCTTCTTCTTCCACATTTTCTTATTCAAAATCCTATCATCACTCTGCCGAAATCAACATTGAATCTAACGAGATTATCTCTGGTTTGATTCTCTATCACTATCTCAACAAGATCTCAGTCCTATTCAGAGTTATAGGCTTCTTTGTAATCTATCTAGCGAGAAAAGGTGTGATTGTAGCCTTGGAAATCAATCAAGCGAGAAAAGGTGTGATTGTAGCCTTGGAAATCAATCAAGCGAGAAAAGGTGTGATTGTAGCCTTGGAAATCAATTGGGTGAACTTGTTGCCCCGGAAATCAAGTATCTCTACCCAGAGGATTGTGATTCTGGAGGGTGTACCTCATAGCCTTGAAACCGAGGGTTGTAATTGTTGAATTGCTTTTGAAAGGAAATCCATACTTAGTTGTGCGGGACTGAATGTAGGGTAACTCCGAACCAGTATAAAATCCGGTGTGTTCTTTCCTTTACTGCATTTACTTTATTTCTGCATCTGTGTTTGATTCTGTGATTATATCTATGTCTGAATATTGCATACATTTGTGTACAAATCAACAATAACTCAAAAAGATTTAGTAATTTCTTATAAACACTATTCACCCCCCCTCTAGTGTTATTCCTAGCCATAAGATTCGTAATCCGCATACCTCACATTTGGTATCAGAGCAAGGTTTTCAAAAGTTTCATAATCTGAATTTTGAAAAGTTTTCTAAATGGCTACCAACACTGGTACTGTTTCTAACACTAGTTCATTTGTAGAAGGCCAGTCTACTGCCAGACCACCACTTTTTAATGGCAGTAACTATGCATATTAGGCATGTAGGATGAAAATATATTTATAATCTGTAGAATTAGATACTTGGAATATCACACAAACTGAATATTCTGATCCCACAACTAATTTTGCAAAGTGGACTACTGAGCAAAAGACCGTTGCACAAAATAATTCTAAAGCAATGAATATTCTGTTTTGTTCACTTGATAGGAATGAATTTAATAGAGTGTCAGTTTGTAAGTCTGCATATGAAATCTGGAAAACTTTGCAAGTGACTCACGAAGGAACAAGCAAAGTTAAACAGACCAAAATTTCCATGCTCACAAATCAGTTTCAGTTATTTAAAATGAATACTAATGAGTCTATTTCAGATATGTATAGTCGATTTCAGGATATTGTGCATTCTTTAATATCCTTGGGAAAGTAATTTTTGGAAGAAGATCAAGTTAGAAAAATTTTAAATTCTCTCAATCCAGAATGGGATCAAAAGACACTTGCAATTGAAGAGGCAAATGACATCAGTACTTTAAAGATAGAAGAATTGATTGGAAATCTAATGTCGTTTGAAGTCCAAATGATCGGGAGAAGAGAAAGCAAAGCATCTGAAAAGAAATCAATGGCATTCAATGCATTATCCGACGGATCAGACTCAAACAGTGATAATGATGAAGAGATACCATTTATGACCAGGAATTTTTGGAAATTCCTGAAATACAGAAAGATGAATAATCTCAAGAGAAACAACTATAAGAATTCTGGAAATCAGAATGTAGTGCCAAACAATGTCAAATGTTTCAACTGTGATGAACCAGGCCATATCAAAAGAGACTGTCTGTATCCAGAAAGGCAGAATCCTCCTATAAACAATGATTCAGTAAAGAAACGGAAGTGTGCATTTACTGCTACTCTAGATGAATCAGACTCGTCCTCAAGCGATGATGATCAGAAGACAAATAACTCAAATTTGTGTTTCACGGCAGTTCACGACTTCAACAAATTCAAGGAAACGGACTCAGAAAAAGGTACACATTTACAATACAATTGATTGAAATTGCATGCTTAGAATTAGATGATTGATTGCTTGATTGATTGATTTTGAATTGGTGTGTTGATTGAATTTTAAATTTATTTTTTATTTTATTATTATTATAATTTTATTATAATTTTATTATTATTTTACTTTTATTATTTTTTAATAATCTAATAATATTTTTTGGAATATACTATAATTCTAGTAATATTTCAGATATATATATAGACATTAAAATAATAAGTATATATATATATATATTAGAATTCTTAGGAAAAATAAATCATAGAAATTCATTGGCATATGTCGACATGGTCCCTACCCTGATGTCAACAAAGGTACCAGAATTTGAAATTCAAAATTTGAATTCAAATGGTTGAATTTCCCTCCACCTTTTCACTTCATTCAATACTCTGAAAAGGCATCTTTTGACCAGAGAACATGTCTTTCAAAAATCTATTTATTCACTATCTTTTATCACAACTTTTCACTTTCATTTTCAAATTCAAACTCTCTCTTCAAAACTCCAAGCTCTCTACTCTCTACTTTAATGGCTTCTTCAAGCAACCCCTCCACCATGAGGCTTTCTAGAAACTTGAAAGAGCAACTCCTCAATAATCCGGAGGCAATAAAAGCATACATCAATTATGCTAACTATGGAAAAGTCCATCCTGAAAAGTTTGCTATTTTTCAAGATTTTGCTTCTTATGAAATTGATACTCTTTTTGCAAACAATCAAATTCTTAGTCTTGTTGATTCTTCTCAAAATGATTTTGTTTGTTACCCAAATCTTGATAAAATTTTCTATGCAAATCTCAATCGAGAATTTTATGAAGGAAATGATAATGAAATTTGGAGTAGTGTCAAAGGCACTAAAATTGTTTTGAATTGTGATCTTTTGGGTACCATTCTCAATTGCAAAAGCACGGGAATGGATCTTTCTAGTTTTCAAATCGATGAACATGATCGTGAGACATTTCATCATAGTTTTGAAGGAGAAGAAAACTTTGAATTTAAAAATCGAAACTTTCTTCCTAAAGCAAGAATTGTCAATCTTTTTTTACAACATACTTTGACCCCAAGATCGGGAAATTTTAACAATCCTACTTCAAAAGTGTGCAAAGCACTTTTTGCTATTTTCGAAAATTATGATATCAATTGGGCGCAAGTTATTTTGGATGAACTTCGTCCTAAAAAATTTTGAAATGGGAGAAAACACTTTATACCATGGAATTTACCTTACTCCGATTTTCAACTATTTTGGAGTAAATTTCAAAGGAGAATAATTTATTTCAAGAAAAGTTTTTAATATCTCAAACATTTCTCTCATGAAAATCCCATATGTTTTTCAACCTTATGAGACTCTTGCCGAAAAAGAAGAGCGTTTGGCTCATGAAGAAATGGAAGAGGAGGAAAAGGAAGTAGAAGAAGAAAGGGATGAAATGGAAATAGAAGAAGAAGAAGAAGGTGAAACATCCCTAGAAAGTATTGAATATCCCTCCAATCCTACCAACAAAACCCTTCTCAAAAACCAAAAGATTATTGTTGAGAATCAACGGGTTCTTAAAAGATCCGTTAGTAAGAAGTTGGACAAAATATCATCCAAGATGAACAAGTTTTTCTCTAAAGTCAGCAAGAAACTTGGATTATCTTCATCTTCATCATCCTCTAACTAGTTCTATATTTTCATATAATGTCGAATTAGTTTAAGTTTGTTTTAATTTGAGTGTTTATGTAGTTGTTTATGATTAATCATTGTATCACTCTTCTATGCAATGAAATTGAATTTTCTTTCTGTTATCTAGCTTATCTTATCTCTTGAATAAATGTTAGTATATTATATAAATATATATACACACAATTATTCACAAAATCAAAATTACCATCAAATTTCACTGCCTCATGTCGACATACCCTTTTCGACCATGTCGACATGTACTGGTCAGAAATGACACTTCATTTTGAATTTGAAATTTGAATAACTACCATATGTCTATTCATTTCAAACGAATTTCTACACCTATATATACCCATTTCTTCTAGAATTCATTACTGAATATTATTTCTTATCTATTCTATCTCTCATTCTTCTCACAAATTCAAAAATGGCAAATCCTATTCACAATTTAACCGAGAATCTTGAAGAGACTCTTAATTCGTTCAAGAATATTCTTTCATTCATTCTTCGTAACCAGCGACACTTAGAGTTGAGTCAAATGCAGATGATCAATGAGCAAGAAAGACATTTCGATGCAATGCGATGGATGATTTCTTCACTGCACAAGGACGATAACGAAGCACATCCTCCTGTCTCTCTCACAAATGACAATGAAAATTGGGATGCCATCAAAGCAGACCCTATTTTCGGAGAAGAAGGATGGGTGGAAGTTCCTCGTAACGTTTAATTTGATTGCTTTATTTAATTACTTTGTTTGAATTGATTGCTTTGATTGAAATTGGTTGATTTGATTAACACTTGGTGTGGTTTGATGATTGTATAAATATACATTGATATATTTATAATCGTTGATAGAATATCATGTCTATAAGTATAGTTATTTCTTAATATACTCTATTATATAGTTTATTAATACAGGTACTTGAGTATAAGAATGAGGGGGAGTTATATAGTTTAGAGTTTGTTTTTGTTGATGACAAAGGGGAAGAAATATAAAATAGGATAGTTAGGCATAGATTAAGGGGGAGTTATTAGATTTAGGGGGAGTTATTAGGATAGAAGTAATATTTTATAAACAAAGGTTGTCATCATCAAAAAAGGGGAGATTGTTAGTCCTTGAGATGATGGTTTTGATGACAACAACCTTAGAATAAGATTATAAAATATAAATACTAACATTATAGTTTAGATATATATATATATGCAGGATTTAACCATGCAGGTACAAAGAATGAAGACTGTATAGTATAGAGATTCAAGATATCAAGATTGAAGACTCATGAGTATCAAGAATATCAAGTGTATTAAGAGTTCAAGATTTCAAGATAAGTATTGAGTCTAGCATTATGTTAAAACTTCATAATAGCACTGAAATCTTCACTCCATTTTTCTTTTGGGATGGAACCTATTTCTACCTTTTTAGTGGCTTACAAACCCACGACAAGTAGCTTACAAACCTACGACAAGTGGCTTACAAACCCACGAACATCCTGGTTTTGTACAAGTTCTCGAGTCCTGGTATGATGAGATATTCTGCAGGAAGAAGCTTGCAAAACTACTTCAAAATGATTTTCAAAACTACTTCAGAATGATTTTCAAAACTGCTTTTCAAAATGTTTTAGCCTTAAAAATTATCTTTTCAAATGATTTTCAAAAAGATGTTTTAGCCTTAAAATATTCTTTGTTTTTGTTTTTAATAAACTCTTGTTTTTAAACTTCGTTTGTTTTAAACTATCTTTTAATTATAATATATTTATACTTAGATTTGAATATAAAATTATAGTAAAATTTTATATATATTATTCTCTATGTATTTTACCTATAGTCAAGTATATTTATAAAGTTTAAATAGTTTTTAATATAAGATAAAGGTTATTTTCAAAGAAAATCAAATCTTCAAAAAATGCTTTGGAATGTCGACATGCCCTAGTACCCCATGTCGACATAGTGTCAGTTAGGACCAAAAATTTGAATTTCAAAAGAAGTGTCTATTCGCCATAACCTTTCACGAATGGACATGGCTGTTGTTCTTCTATAAATAGGGGTTAGTTTCAACGAATTTAATATCAGATTTTCTGGTTTTTCACTTCACTTCTTCTTCCACATTTTCTTATTCAAAATCCTATCATCACTCTGCCGAAATCAACATTGAATCTAACTAGATTATCTCTGGTTTGATTCTCTATCACTATCTCAACAAGATCCCAGTTCTATTCAGAGTTATAGGCTTCTTTGTAATCTATCTAGCGAGAAAAGGTGTGATTGTAGCCTTGGAAATCAATCAAGCGAAAAAAGGTGTGATTGTAGCCTTAGAAATCAATTGGATGAACTTGTTGCCCCGGAAATCAAGTATCTCTACCCATAGGATTGTGATTCTGGAGGGTGTACCTCGTTGCCTTGAAATCGAGGGTTGTAATTGTTGAATTGCTTTTGAAAGGAAATCCGTACTTAGTTGTGCGGGACTGGATGTAGGGTAACTCCGAACCAGTATAAAATCCGGTGTGTTCTTTCCTTTACTGCATTTACTTTATTTCTGCATCTGTGTTTGATTCTGTGATTATATATGTGTCTGAATATTGCATACATTTGTGTACAAATCAACAATAACTCAAAAAGATTTAGTAATTTCTTATAAACACTATTCACCCCCCCTCTAGTGTTATTCCTAGCCTTAAGATCCGTAATCCGCATTCCTCACAGGTCTGACCCGAGCATTATAATAAAATAACATCCGAGTCAGTCTGGAAACCCGGCGTGAGAAAACACACTCAATTTGAATTATTAACTTTTCTCAAAATCCTTTGAAAACAAAGGTATCTCGTAAGACCACGTCACACATAAACACGACGGGTTTTTACCTTACGATAACCAAAACATTTTAATCAAATCTGTCTGATATTATAATAGTGTCTATAGAAAGTAGATAGAAAATAGCTGAAATGCTTGCATCTCACGTTTCAGCATAGTTGGGAACAATCAAAACCGTACGGCGCTTATTGGAGAATGGATTCCATCGAATGAATGGGCCACTGGGTACCGCCCACCACTGTACACCTCTAGAACAATGTACCGAGGACCATGCAGGGATCCCTTGCTACACAAGACCGACCTACCCCTAACCTGGATAGACCGAATATGTTATCACACCGATTGTTCCCACCCTTACCATCGAGCGCTTCTTCTTTCATGTATACCCATATCTAAGATAAATAGGGTACCGAGGACATCTAGATAGGTGATAACATACCCTACTTGGGGGCGACCCACTTAGCCTTGCTGCATCTCCCCTGTTTTAGTCATTCCCGGTTGATGAGGTTCGAGACTAAGCGTTACCTTTCAAATTTTTTTTTACTTAGAATGCTCATCATCCTCCAGTGATGATGTTCTGATAGCCTTCATCCATACAAGTTGTCCTGGGTCTGGACAAATCGAACCACCGTCTTCGTCATCTTCACGGTATTCATTCGTAACGTTAATAACAGGATCGAAGTGGTTTTCGGATAATTAGATCTGATCCCATTCTCTTCAAAACGATTAACGAAGTTGGTCAATATTGATAGTCGGTTATTTAACTATCAATAAAACATCCATAAGCAAACAATAGGCCTTATTTAATAAATCTCCAAAATATTTATTCCAAAACATCTTCACCAAGATATATGTTCAATCTCTTTTAATATTTCTATATTTGAAAACAAATTCAACACTTGTATCCATAACAGGATATTTTACCATTTCAATACTTAGAAATATTTCCAACTTCTATTTTTACAATACTTAGAAAATATTTCTATTCCAAATCCTTTCTCACTACAAATTATTTCCAAAACCTTCCTTCCAATACTTTGGAAAATATTCATGTATAATTTCCAAAATCATTTTAATATTTAACTTGGAAATATTTCATACTTATATCATAAGTCTTCGGAATTTTTAATAAATTCTTCTTACGATTTCTAAATCGATTATACTTGTTTATAATCCTAATCCACCATTTATAATTCCTTTAAATGAGTTCAAAATCTTCCCGAAGTTATCGCAACTAGACATCAGAAATTCTCTTAAGTCTCTAACATCCCATTTATAAGTTTTCTTTTATAAAAATCTCATCCTTTAAATTAAAACTTATCTACACATCTCGAGAGAATTTTATAAATAAATTTATCAAAACTTTTCAAAACTATATATATGTATAATGAATAGTAACTTATTTTTATTTTTATTTTAAATATATTTTAAGTTATTACTTAAAATTATTAACATTTTTGATAAACCATCGATAACTCATTTAAAATAAAGCAAAACAATTTATAAAGCTGATTATAAAAATTAAAAATTTTATTTCAATAAATATTTAATATTTGAAATCCAATTTTCGAAGTATTCAAATATTAACTAGTTTAAAATTTCATATTTTAAATAACAAGGTTTCCCTTTGAAAAAAACCAACTTAGCTTCTTAAAAATAAAATTATATTTTAAATCTCAATAATCAATTTAATTTATAACTCCCTCTCGATTCCACAACATATCGATTCATTTTCGATTCCCTAACCATTTCCATTTCAAAATAGAATCTACTATTTTTCTCAACCCTGTTTTCCATATTCTAATATAATCTCACCATATGAATTTATATTTCCAATTATCATCTGATATCGAATTCCTTTATTTATAAACATTGTTTATAAATTTTAAAACCCTTTTTGGGTTTTATCTGTTTATAAACAAATCTTATTTATTTAACTCCATTGTATAAATTGTTTCTTATAATTCCCATTTATACTTCCAATCTATTTTAAATATTGATTTTTAACTCCTAGAATATAACTTATAAATTTTCTTATATAAATTTATTTTTAAAATCCCATTTAATAATTCAAAATAGTTAGGTATAACCAAAAATCAATATATTTTTCTAATTAAATTCTTTAAAATAACTCCAGTTCCAATATATATATTTTATCTTAGATTCCTTTTTATTCCTTAAATTTTAAAGTTTAAATTAAAAAAAATTCAGGCCAGTGCTACAATAGCATCCAATAATTCCAATCACTACAATAATCTATAATAGATTATTCTACACAAATCATATATCACTATATATGAAAAATGAAAAATATATTTGAGGAATCCAGTTGGATCCTTCCAACCTGTTTCCCTGCATCCATAGATGTTAGACAACAATAAAAATACCAATCCCACTTCGAGGGGGATATCGCGGTATAAAAGGTCATCCGCTATTATGCGGGCGCATAGGGTCTCATCCGTTATAATGTGCGCGAATATCACCCCAAATACTAATATATATACTACTATATATATAACATTCATCAGATAATAATTTCTAAAATCAACCAATAACTAATAATTTAAATTCATCATTTTTAAATTATTCTAGAAATCAAAATGAGTGTGATTTTACTCACCCTGATTTTTATTGCGTAGATTTCGCAGCAATGAATCCAAACTCGACTTGTTTTTATTCATTAGGACCTCGTATAAATAAATTATGAATTTATAAATATTTGAATCATAAATTAATTTAATCAACCAATTTTTAAAATGTTAATTACCTTAAGCTTAATCACGAAATTAACCACCAAATTGTAGATCCATTCGTTCAGCCTATTAGCCAATATCACCACGTACAGCCAGCACCTCCATGGCCGATGCTTCTCCCTTTCCTCGTTCACTCTACGCTTAACGAAATTCGATGAAATCATCAACATTTTCATTTTCTTTTCGAGTTCTACTTTATCATGCCCTAAAATTCCAAACCCAGTTCAACCCTGCGACTTGCGACCCCCTTCTCCTTGCTGCCATCTCCATCTCATCGCCTCAAATCCAGGTCAACGCTTTCCCCCAATTCGACCCACTCGCCGCCGAAACCCACGAAACCACCACTACATCGCGACTCGTTCTCGACCTCCCCCTTCAACTTGAAGCACTGCTTGCCAACGAGTCCACGTACATCGCCTGTCCACTACACTATCACTAAACGCTGCCCCGAGGCTTCCCTTCCCAACGCCACCAGCACGACCCTACCTCGTGCCCTAGAACGTCGGAAAAAACCTAGCTTCCCAATCACTATTCGACATTACTATCTACCCTCCAAACATGATTGTGAAGCCTTCCAACGCTCCAGCATGAAGATTGAGGCGTTCCAAATTCGAAAATATCAATTTCGTGTTTTTTTTGGGATTTTATACGATTTTTCAATTTTTTTCTCGAATGGGTTTCGTTTAAAACTGAAAGAAGGAGAAAGGAAGGGTTCAGGCTTTTTTAAATTGAATGAGAGATAGGGTTATGTGATTTAAATGAAAGGGTCGCGTGTGATTTTGGACTAGCGTGCTTGAATGGTCAAAGCACAGTGAAGGGATATAATTACGGCTGAAAGAAAATTTGACTAGACAATTACTAGTTTAAAATTTAAAACGTCTCGACTTACGCAACGTTCATAATGTTATACGCCTATTCCAAACGCAATGGAAAATGTTTCGAGTCCTAATTCGATCGTATGGAGAAGATAGCGTTTTGGATCTAATTACTATATTGAATTTTGATATAAATTTTAACGCGTTTATATCCCGTACGATCAAACGATAACTCCAAACACCACAAAATTTGAAATCCGATAATAATACACTATTATGGATCCAATGGAACTAGTTTCGTCTAATTTCGTGATTGTGTCCCGGAAGGCTATTTTTAAATGTCAATTTAAACAAGCTATTTTTAAAATTTAACAGATCACCTTTAAATTCAATTTTAAAACTTTTATTATCTTCATTATTATTAATATAAAATTTAAAAGCCTTTAAATTATTTTACGAGCTTAAAACTCAAGATACAATAATTTGACCAATATTCAATTATTAAATTCAATAATTAAATTATCCAATAAATCGCTATATTTAAATTCTGAATTTATTTTATAAATAAACCCAAATTTTAATATTTAAAATCAATCTATAATTCAAATTCAATATTTAAAACCATTTAAATATTCCAAATCAAACGTCAAAAAATCAGGGTCGTTACATTCCTCCCCCCTTAAAAGAATTTCGTCCTCGAAATTGATAAGGCAGGAAAATGCTCCAAATCCATTAACTTTTCCAAAAACCCACTTAGTTAAGATTTGATATCCACTTTCCTAATCTTTTAGTTTCACCCCAAACAACTAGTTTTCAATTCTAAACCCAAAACATCTTATTCCAATTACAATTTGAAATCAAATTATCGTTAACAAAAATTTTCCAAAAATTTTCAAAATTATTCTAACACCCTAAATTTTTGAAATTTTTTGGCAGAGTCTCTTTTGTACAGAGAGCCTTTTGCAATATGACAAGAGAGATAAATATATACACATCGACCCACATGGTCTGAAAACAAAATATATAACAATATTTTATATTTTTGTAATATTTAATCTGAAAACGTACCTTATTTTAGCATTTTTAAGCAAGAGGCTTATTTATATTCGTAATTTGCGCAATCAAAGTCAAGCAAAACAGCTCCAGGTACCTGTACTTACTCAATTTAAACAGGTAAGTACCAAATATATGAAATTCCATGACTTTTCATTTATTTAACTAGTGCAAACACTTAAGTTTCATAAACTAGCGGGCTAAGCAAATATTTATAAGCAATTTTAAGGTTCCATTACTAATTTAATTGCTTTCCACCAATCCATATACTATTTCATTCAATCCGAATGATTTACAACCAAATTATTTACATTAAAGTCATTTTTAAACCAAACAAACTCACATCCATTCCAAATTGATAAAAATAAATTTATTCACTTGCTATATATTCCCAAGGATTTTATTTACTTCTGTTTCATCAAATGACAATTTATTTCCATGCAAATTTGACGATATTTATTTAATAGAACATCCATTTAGTTTATAACTATTTTAATTTGATTCCAACTCATTTTATTTTTAATTCCATTTCATTTCAAACTCATTCACGATCAATCCAGTTGCACTATACTCAAATCCATTTAATTAGTCCATTCACCTCATCCATTTCAATTTTGATTCCCATATTCGAATTCATTCTCGAACTTATTAAAATAATATTCAATGGCATATTCAATTGTATTTATTTATAACTCGAGCCATTTCTATTTCAATCCAATTTAATTTATTCAACATGTTTCCAATTATATTTAATTCACTTACAATCTAAGTTGAATTTTATTTATACTCATGTTTCATTTCCAAAATCCATTTTTAGCTCACAATCCAATTTTTATTCAACCAAATTAATATCCATTCTGTATTCAATTTACTAATTAAATTAGCTAATTAGTTCACTTCCATTCTATAGCTCAGTACTTGATTTTTATTTCACTTTGTTTAACTTCCTTGAGTTCAATTTTATTTACAATTCAAGTTTGGATTTTTATTACATTACCAAAATATCAAACTCTTTTTATTTTCGGTTATCTATTCCAATTTTCACTTTTATAAGTCACAGAACTTATTTTTTCCCTTTCAATCAATTTATACTCGAATATATTCACCTTTTATTTTTAACTCGCGATTATACACTTATTTATAGCATAAGTATAATTTTATTCAATCCATTTCAATTTTTATAAGCTATTGAAGTTTGTTTATTCCATTCAATATCATTTATAACTCAATTCAATTTTATTTCTATTCAATCCAAATTCAACCCAATTTTTATTTAACTTAGCTTAAGTTAAATTTTCAATTTGTTCAATTTAATTTAACTCACTTAAGTTAAAATCCCATTTGTTATAATCACTTCATTTATTGATTTACTTTAACTTGCTTAAGTTAAATTCCAATTCCATTAATGCACCACATTAATTCAATGTAACCCAATCAATTAAAAATTTTAAAATTTAATTTATTTAACTTAACTTAAGTCAAATTCCATTTGATTTTATATCTCAATCCTGATTGATATCATTTCCAATACAACTCTATTTAACTTAGCTCAAGTTAAATTCCATCCATTTTGACTTACTCAAGTTAGAATTTATTCCAAAATTCACTTTCCATATTTTCCTTCCTTATTTAGAATCATTTTTAATTGATAAGTTTATAACTTATTTCCTGATGATTTCTAAATTATTTATATAAGCATTCTAGAATCAAACACCCGGTATTTATTTTAAATTACTTTGAAATCAATTATATACATATATATATAATCCTTCGTTTCAACAAACCATTCCATTGGAATTTTAAAAATTCACTTGGATCCATCCAAAACAATTCTCCTTCAGAATTTTCAAAACAAACTTGTTTTTCCCCAAAACAACGACCACAGTGGCAATCCATCACTTAGAAGCTCAAAAATGAACACCGATGATGTCGCGATCATCATCGGAATTACTTTCCAACGACCGAAGTGAGTTCAGTGCTATATTACTCCCAAAATCCATTTTAAACAAACTTCTCTTCAAAAATATCTTCAAAATAATAATACTATTATCTATTTCAAAATACATTGGAAAACACTTCCAAAAATCTCCGGGATTTAATATTTCAAACTATGGTTTTACTCAAGTCTTAGTTTTTAATTTAATTGTATAATCCATACTTATACAATTTCTATTTGGTTATATAAAGTATTTATAATCTTGTTTTGATTATAATATTATCATCCAAACACACTACTATAATAATTTTCAGAAAATTATTTCTTTTATATCAAAATATAATTTGGGTAAAATTATTTCATTTACCCGCTTCAAAACCATACTGTGTCAGTTTATCGCGTTCAAGTGTTTAGAAACTCCTATTGATCTAGTGGCGTCCTACTATTCCATCAGAATTTATAAGCCACTCAACCAATAAGTCAACACAATATAAAATAATTAATATTCACTAATAAATACACGCTCATATCTATTATTACACTCAACTCATTCTAGAGAACTACTGACTCTATCTTTAATGAGTAAATCCCCACCAGAGCCAATGTTCTCGCTTAACCTTCAGCTCTGATTCCAAATGTAGCGACCCGCAGTTCCGTACCCCTTGAGTTGATAATAATACCTCCTCGATCAACCCAAAGTGTACGAAAGAGCGAATAACTAGGGTAAGGAAGAAGAAAAAGAAACAACAACACAGAATCTCACAATCGCAGTGGAACAAAATATAATATATAATAACAGATTTTATACAAAGGATTCTGTAACTGTTTATACTTACAATCATCATAGTACAACAATCAATACATCAATCTAGACAGTTATAATAACTTGTCCTCACACAGCGGAATAAAACAAGTACGTGTTATACGTCAGAAATCCTCCAGCTCGCCTCCTGAGCTCCATAGTATCCTAACCTGAATCTGTAATACTCGGTCTGACCCGAGCATTATAATAAAATAACATCCGAGTCAGTCTGGAAAACCAGCGTGAGAAACCACACTCAATTTGAATTATTAACTTTTCTCAAAATCCTTTGAAAACAAGGGTATCTCGTAAGACCACGTCACACATAAACACAACGGGTTTTTACCTTACGATAACCAAAACATTTTTATCAAATCCGTATGATATTATAATAGTGTCTATAGAAAGTAGATAGAAAATAGCAGAAATGCTTGCATCTCACGTTTTAGCATAGTTGGGCACAATCAAAACCGTACGGCGCTTATTGGAGAATGGATTTCATCAAATGACCGGGCCACTGGGGTACCGCCCGCCACAGTACACCTCTAGAACAATGTACCGAGGACCACGTTGGAATCCCCTGCTACACAAGACCGGCCTACACCTAACCTGGATAAACCGAATATGTTATCACCCCGGGTGTTCCCACCCTTACCATCGAGCGCTTCTTCTTTCATGTATACCCATATCTAAGATAAATAGGGTTCCGAGGGCATCTAGAAAGGTTATAACATACCCTACTTGGGTGCGACCCACTTAGCCTTGCTGCATCTCCCCTGTTTTAGTCATTCCTTGTTGATGAGGTTCGAGGGTAAGCGTTACCTTTCAAGAACAATTTTACTTAGAATGCTCATCGTCCTCCAATGACGATGTTCCGATAGCATTCATCCATACAAGTTGTCCTGGGTCTGGACAAACCGAACCACCATCTTCGTCATCTTCACGGTATTCATTCGTAACGTTAATAACCGGATCGAAGTGGTTTTCGGATAATTAAATCTGATCCCGTTCTCTTCGAAACGATTAACGAAATTGGCCAATGTTGATAGTCGGTTATTTAAATATCAATAAAACATCCATAAGCAAACACTAGGCCTTATTTAATAAATCACCAAAATATTTATTCCAAAACATCTTCACTAAGATATATGTTCAATCTCTTTCAATATTTCTATATTTGAAAACAAATTCAACACTTGTATCCATAACAGGATATTTTACCATTTCAATACTTAGAAATATTTCCAACTTCTATTTTTACAATACTTAGATAATATTTCTATTCGAAATCCTTTCTCACTACAAATTATTTCTGAAACCTTCCTTTCGGTACTTAGGAAAATAATCACGTATAATTTTCAAAATCATTTTAATATTTAACTTGGAAATATTTCATGCTTATATCATAAGTCTTCGAAATTTTTAATAAATTCTTCTTACGATTTCTAAATCGATTATACTTGTTTATAATCCAATCCACCATTTATAATTCCTTTAAATGAATTCAAAATCTTCCCGAAGTTATCGCAACTAGACATCGGAAATTCTCTTAAGTCTCCAACATCCCATTTATAATATTTCTCTTTTAAAAATCTCATCCTTTAAATTAAAAACTGTCTACACATCTCGAGAGAATTTTATAAATAAAATTTTCAAACTTTTCCAAAGTATATATATATATATATATTTAATGAATAGTAACTTATTTTTATTTCAAATATATTTTAAGTTATTACTTAAAACATTAACATTTTTGATAAACCATCGATAACTCATTTAAAATAAAGCAAAACAATTTACAAAGCTGATTATAAAAAATAAAATTTTTATTTCAATAAATATTTAATATTTAAAATCCATTTTTCGAAGTATTCAAATATTAACTTGTTTAAAATTTCATAGTTTAAATAACAAGGTTTCCCTTTGAAAAAATCCAACTTAGCTTCTTAAAAATAAAATTATATTTTAAATCTCAATAACTAGTTTAATTTATAACTCCCTCTCGATTCCACAACATATTGATTCACTTTCGATTACCTAACCATTTCCATTTCAAAATAGAATCTACTATTTTTCTCAACCCTATTTTCCATATTCTAATATAATCTCACCATATGAATTTATATTTCCAATTATCATCTGATATCGAATTCCTTTATTTCTAAACATTATTTATAAATTTTATAACCCTTTTTGGTTTTTATCTGTTTATAAACAAATCTTATTTATTTAACTCCTTTATATAAATTCTTTCTTATAATTCCCATTTATACTTCCAATCTATTTTAAATATTGATTTTTAACTCCTAGAATATCTCTTATAAATTTTCTTATATAAATTTATTTTTAAAATCCCATTTAATAATTCAAAATACTTAGGTATAAACAAAAATCAATATATTTTTCTAATTAAATTCTTTAAAATAACTCCAGTTCCAATATATATATATATATATATATATAATCTCAAATTCCTTTTTATTCCTAAAATTTTAAATTTTAAATTAATTAAAATTCAGGCCAGTGCTACAATAGCATCCAATAATTCCAATCACTACAATAATCTATAATAGATTATTTTACACAAATCATATATCACTATATATAAAAAATGAATAATATATTTGAGGAATCCAGTTGGATCCTTCCAACCTATTTCCCTGCATCCGTAGATGTTAGACAACAATAAAAATACCAATCCCACTTCGAGGGGGATATCGCGGTATAAAGGGTCATCCGCTATTATGCGGGCGCATAGGGTCTCATCCGTTATAATTTGGAAATTATACATGAATTCTTTTCAAGTTCTACTTGATCATGCCTAAAATTCCAAACCCAGTTCAACCGTGTGACTCGCGACCCCCTGCTCCTTGCTGCCTTCTCCATCTCATCGCCTCAAATCCAGGTCAACACTTTCCCCCAATTCGACCCACTCGCCGCCGAAACCCACGAGACCACCACTACATCGTGACTCGTTCTCGACCTCCCCCTTCAACTTGAAGCGCCGCCTGCCATCGAGTCCATGTCTATTGCCTGTCCACTACACTATCATCGAACGCTGTCCTAGGGCTTCCCTTCCCAACGCCACCAGCACGGCCCTACCTCGTGCCCTAGAAAGTCGGCAAAAACATAGCTTCCCAATCACTATTCGACATTACTGTCGACCCTCCAAACATGATCGTGAAGCCGACCAACGCTCCAGCATGAAGATTGAGGCATCCCAAATTCGAAAATACCAATTTCGTAATTTTTTCTGGGATTTTATACGATTTTCCAATCTTTTTTTTCTCGAATGTGTTTCGTTTAAAACTAAAAGAAGAAGAAAGGAAGGGTTCGGGCTTTTTAAAATTGAATGAGAGATAGGGTTGCATGATTTAAACGAAAGGGTCGCGTGTGATTTTGGACTAGCGTGCTTGAATGGTCAAAGCACAGTGAAGGGATATAATTACGGTTGAAAGAAAATTTGACTAGACAATTACTTATTTAAATTTTAAAACGTCTCGACTTACGCAACTCAAAATTTCCGAATCCCTATCGAGGTGTGCCGCTAGGCGTTCATAATGTTATCCCCCTATTCTGAACACAATGGAAAAAGTTTCGAGTCCTAATTCAATCGTATGGAGAAGATAGCTTTTTGGATCTGATTATTATATTGAATTTCGATATAAATTTTAACGCATTTGTATCCGCTACGATCAAAAGATAACTCCAAACACCACGAAATTTGAAATCCGTTAATAATACACTATTACGGATGCAATGGAACTGGTTTCGTCTAATTTCGAGATCGTGTCCCGGAAGGCTATTTTTAAATGTCAATTTAAACAAGCTATTTTTAAAATTTAACAGATCACCTTTAAATTCAATTTTAAAACTTTTATTATCTTCATTATTATTAATATAAATTTTACAAGCCTTTAAATTATTTTTATCCAGCCTAAAACTCAAGATACAATAATTTAACCAATATTCAATTATTAAATTCAATAATTAAATTATCCAATAAATCGCTATATTTAAATTCTGAACTTATTTTATAAATAAACTCAAATTTTTATATTCAAAATAAATCTATAATTCAAATTCAAAATTTAAAACCATTTAAATATTCCAAATCAAACGTCGAAAAATCCGGGTCGTTACACCCAAGCTCCAATATAAATAGGACCCTAGGTCTTGCTATCTTCTCACAATTAGATTTTTCTCCCATGGGTTCATTGCCTAAGGATGAAACCTAAAAACAAAATAATTTCTAGGAAGAAGATCTTATAAATTAAAATATTATACGCCTTGGAAGAAGGGGATTTAGAAGGACTGTGGAGCCAGGTGGAGCACAAGCGAAGCTAAGGACGATAGGTGAGTGGATTTATTTATATATCTTTTAAGTTTAAGATATATTATCGTTAGATTCCCGTTTAGAAAATTTTATTTAGTAATTAATCATATCAATTAAATTAGGCTAAACTATAAGAAAACATGTAGTTTATTTACAGTATCAATATTTATACACTATTTTCTATGCCTTATTTACATCTTTTTCTATGTTTTGGATTTTGATGCAAGCGCCAGTTTTCTTCTATCCCTTCCTTTCTTTCTTCGCGAATGGATTAGAATAGATTAAACGCGAATATGGATTATATAATTAAGAAAACTGAAATGAAGGAAATTAGATGTAAAATAATAAAAGTTGAGGAATAGAATTACTGTAATAAATTGCATTAAAACAGAAAAAGTAAATTTGGAGCTAATTATTAAATTAATTGGTTGGTTTAGAAAATAGGATACATTTCCATAACTTAATACCTAAAAGATAACGATAAACGTAACTGCCAGAATAAAATAAATAAAAAAGGGAAAATTAGTGTAAAATAAAGAAACCACTGTATTTAACACTATTTCAAAATTGTAAAAGAGATACCTTACAGTTATGGATTATTGTTTATAGTGTTAAGATATGGAAATGAATTATATAATCTTCAAAACCAACCAAATAAAATAGAACCACTTCCTAAAATATCGAACACTAAAGTAAAGTATGATTTGAAACAAGAAAATTATTTAAGAATTTGAGGCTACAAAGAAATTTAAGGAGCCTAAGTCTGCATTTACTGCACAGGCTATTTAACTAGGCAATTATTATTATAAATGAATCATGTAATATTAGAGAATTAAAGAAAATTCTATATCATAATAAAAGAAGGCAGACTAGGCAAGAAACGCTTGTAATTATATAACGAACTATAAAAGAAGAAAAAAGTAACAATTACAAGTAGAATTATAACATAGGCTATAATTATTAAATAAGAACGGAAAAGCTTATCGTGAGACTTATAATAAATTGGTAAGCAATGATAGTAGAGAATAATGATAGAAGCTTATTTAAAACAACTTATATTAGATTGATAAGCAAATAAAACAGAAATAATAAAAGAGGCTTATTTTAAGGAACTTAAGAATTTATATATTAAGTTAAATAAGCAAGATAGTAAATGTGGCTCATACTAACAGGATTCCCTATTAGACATATGGTTATCTCACAATAGTTAGAAGTGAGACGAGGGTAAGAATATGTTAATTAAATTAAAATAGGTAGCCAACAGAATAAGAAAGCAAACAAAATGCAAATTAAAAAAAATTAGACTTAGGGTCTAATAAAAGAATCGAAATGCGTTTGGAGCAGCCCAAAGGATGAAGCGCCTAACGAAGCAGTTCATCATGGATTTCAGCAATGGAGAAGCATGTCCAACTTAATATTTTAGGGGTTTAAAGAAGTACGAGACTTCAACGGGATGTGAGGGTACTCTAGGTTGACCCTCGGGGTAGGCCTAACGAAGCTGCATCCCCAGAGGCAGGTCTGTAGGTGTTCCTGTCACGTACCGGAATTTTCGACTTTCGAAAATTCGACATCGATACTCACTTTATCGACTGCCGAGCAATCGAGTGCCGGAAATTCCAATAGTGAGGGTTTTAAGAAGAAGAAAAAGTAGAAGAAGAAGAAAAGATAGAAGAAAGAGGGAAGAAGAAAGAAGAACAACAGAACCACATCAGGACAGAAAACAATATCAGAATCTTACACAACGCAGCGGAACAATATATAATAGATAATCACTAGTCTTTTAAAACAAAGAACTATATCAGTTTATACATACATCAATCAGAGTCAATATACAACAATGGACAGTTATATAACTTGTCCTCATACAGAATACACAGCGGAATAAATACTATCAGATACAAATACTACGTCTCGCCATCCAGCTTGCTTCCAAAGCTCCAGAATATCCAGAATATCCTGATAACCTAACTCTAGACTGCCCGTGTGAAAATTGGTGGGCACCCAGAGTTTAGAAGGGAACAATAAACTCCGAGTCAGTCATGGTGACTGGTGTGAGATCGTAAAATAGTTTATCTTTAAAACAACAACAAGATAATTTTAAAGTCAATTCGCAATGCTTTTGGAAAATGAAACTACCATAAGACCTCCCGCCACACACACAATGCAAACGCAGACTTGGAGGAGATTTCTTCTTATCATAGTCAAAGATGCTTACTACGCAAAATCAAATCATTTTTGATATTATTATTAGTGCATAGTGTAGAAAATAGTTCGAAAGTATAATATAAATCCTAGCCAGCATAGACATTCCGGACTATGCCTACTATAGCTACCATCCAAACAGTGGTGACCACCATAAGTGAATGGCAGGTTCTATAACTAAAACCGTACAAGTGTCGTATTGTTTCTTTGGATTTCCAACAAATGGTCAGGCTAAGGAACTTCCTATCCACGATGGGTACGTCCCTGGAATAGACGACCCGAGAACCTAACCGGATCTCTGCCAACACAAGGCCGGGTTACCTCTGCAAAAATAGGTAACTATTGACACGCGTATGCCATCCCCCGATCGTCACCGATCTTCCCGAGGATCCCCGATTCGCAACAGACCACATAGTAAAAATAATGCAGTAACCACAGAGGTTAAGTATCTGGGCTCCATACCATGATACCACCTTTATCCAGAAGGAATGACATACACTAAGGGGCGCTACTCCCTAGAACCTTGCTGCATCCTTCCTGTTTCGACCATTTCCGGGGTGTGAGGCTCGACGAAGTCTCGTCCACAAAGCTACGCTTTCTCAAAAAGCCCTGCTTCGGGTCAAACAAAATGATCAACCTATGATCACAAAGATATAAGATCAAACAAATGATCATATCGCAAATGATCAAACACTGATCATTTCACAGCAACACTCAGTATGCCACGTTACCAAATTGGGAGTATATCGCTGATAAATTTCAACTACATAACCTCTGAGCTCGTACGTCTTAGAGAAGGGTGTTAAGCTAAGAGAATAAATTCTCCGCCACCAACAGAAATGTATTTGAAAGAAATCAGCTTTATATCTCAAATTGTAACGTCAGACACACAATCCATACAAGTCTGTTCCGGGATCGAACAGAACCGAAGGCACTTCTCACGAAGCCCTTGCATATCCGGATAAATTTCTAATCACGTCCGGACTTCCCGTCACTAAGGGTGATAAAACCTCTAAACCGGAGATCAGCCGATGTAGAGTAACTCGACGGTAATCCTTCCGTTTTCAAAAATATCCGGTCTTCAACACCGGTCTTCAAATGCAATTCATAACGACGTATCACATATTCGGAATGGGTTATACGACCCCATGGTCCTTTCCTGGCTAACCCGAATAGTGAGCGTTTATTTAAAAACAAGTGTGGCATTCAAATTCATCCAATTCACAACAAATACCTATCTAAAGGTAATTATTGATAGTCGGTTATTTAACTATCAATAAAGAAGCGCAACATCATCAGATTCCAAATAATTTTCCAAATTATTTCATCTTCAAAAATATCTTTACTAGATATATAATTCCCACACTTCAAAAATAAATCAACATTTATTTTTAAGACGAATTCCCATTTCTTTTATAAATTCCATATTGAATTTACATTTTTCGAATATCTACTAATATTCGATTTTCAATCGTTTTCAAATATTCAATTTCGATTTATCTTTAAGAAGATAAAATCTCACAACGTTTCATTTCATTTTGGAAAAGCATTTCCATACTTATTTAATAATAAGTATTTCACAAGTCTATTTATTTTCAACATTTGAAAATATTCGATATACTTAAATCAAAATTAAGTATAATTTCATTCTTTAAGGAAATCACTTACTATGACAATATTTATTTGAGTCAAAACGAATGTTACGTAAAACATCGTTACGACGACTCAAAATCACTAGTATAGGGATTCGGATTTAGATAGATATATAAATCCCAATACTACATAAAAAAACATTCCCTTTCGGAAATCGTTTACTATAACAACAGTGTTATAGTCCACCATTTCCTTATTTTTCGAAAATGTGTATTTCAACAATAAATGTTGAAATCTATGATTTCGATAGTTCACACGTTTTAAAACATCTTTTAAAACAATTAACTTCATTTATAATATCGCTTTCCCAAACATACTATTTTTTTTTATATAATATATTCACTGTCCAAAATCGTGAATATACTTCAATAACCAAGTTTCAATCCCTTTTTACATATTTATTTCAAGAATTATCCACTGTCCCAAAATCGTGGATAAAATTCCCTTAATAATCTCTATATTTAAAATCAATCAAATTTGATTTATTTTCGAATTTATAAAAACAACGTTTATAAATTCTATTTTCATTTTATAACAACTTCGATTTATACATCTTTTTTAATGACCCATTCAATTTATAAGTTAATATAAATTATAATTCATTTATTTTAAAAGAAATCGTTCTTTTAAACTTCACAAAATTTAAAACTTCCAGATTTCATTAACTTATGAAATCCCATTTACACTTCATTTTAACCCTTATAGAAACTTGTCTTATACTCCCAATATTTCAAATTCATAAATATCCAATTTTGTACATCTTTTAAATAAACCGTTTATAATACTAGAAATCCCAATTTAAACCATTTCATAAATTTCTTAACTTTTATTTCAAAAATCACACTTTGATTTTATTTCACAAAAATCTTAACTTTTATAACTTTAAAATTTTAGACGTTTATTTATTTGAAATAAACCAATTCAAAAATTCAATAAAACGTCTACTTTCAAAAATCACTTTAAAAACCCTTTTTAAAGTAAAAGATGTATATTTTAAAACTTCAAAACTGAATCCGATGATGCAACGCATCAATTAGTCCATCACAACAACAACATCATATATCAACATATGATAACAGAATATACATCAATATCTGTAAATAAATAACTACTGGTGAGGAATCCAGTTGGATCCCTCCAACCTGTTTTCCTGCATCCAAAGACGTTAGCACAATACCAATTCCACTTCGAGGTGGAATATCGCGGTATATGGGTTTTATAAAATATCTGCTTACTAACGGCGCAATAGGGTCTCATCCGCTATACGAGGCGGGAAATCAATCAATCCAATATATACATATGCCAATATGTATATACTGCTATATATATAGATATATCTTATCATATCTAATAGCACATTCAAACAAATCAATCAATAACTGCAATTCAATTATAAATCTGAGTGAGAAGATCTCACCTTGATTTTAAATTCCGTTCCAGCGTTTATTTCGAATGAAACTAAACGGACGTTTAATTTCACTCAAAATTTTCACTGACCCCGATCGCTTCTAATCCAGTTCCATCGCGTAGTATTCGACGATACGATTCCAACGCATTTTGTTTCGTTCCATTCCGACCTCGCAGCAAAAAGATATGATATTTTAAACATCGTACAATTTAAAACGAGATAATAAATCAATTTCTTTTTTTTTATATTTACATTTTACTTCACAGATCTGGACCGTGAATTTCAAAACTAGAAGATCATAGCCGCACCATTTCTTTCTTCCCTCCCCACTCACGTACGTGTTCCAGGTGAAAGAAACCCACTGCCGCCATATTTCGTGAATTACGGCACCAACTCCGACGCACTAGAAGGCGATCGAGCTCCGCCACCTTGACCGCCCACACGAGAGCCATGTTCGGCTGGAAGGACTTCGAGCTCGGTTGCCTCTTCTCCCTTGAAAACGCATGCGAACGGCACGAAACGAACGCGTTCAAACGACTATTGCCACCAATCCACTAACCCATTTGCGATCTTGACCGTTGGTTTCAAAGATCTTGTCGTTGTCTACGCTTTTCTAGTTGAGGGTTTGTTGAAATAACGCACAGATCGGAAGATTTTGAGGAAGAAAGATCGAGCGTTTCTGGCCGTGTAAACCATTAGTGGCGGCCTGAAGCTTTAGGGTTAGGGTTAATAATTTTTTTCTTTTTATTTGTTGAGAAAATGTGCTATTTATAGAGAATTTCCGAACACTATTCATCCGGGTTTTCCGGAATCCGATTTACGCGCAGTGACTAGCGTTCCTGGGGTTTACCCCGCGTTCCGGACACAATGGAATAGGTTTCGGAAGCTAATTCGATCGTCTGTGCAAGATATGGAATTAAACGATCGATTTTAAATTAAACCGATTTAAATCGATTTCGAGGCGTTTTAATTTATACCGGACAAATGGTAAATCCAAAAATTACGAAATTTGAAATCTTACAATAATATCACATTATGGATCCGATGAAACTGGTTTTGTCAAAATCCGACACTGTTTGAAAAATGACTATTTTAACTCGTCGAATAAAAATAAAAATAATTTCAATGCGTTTCGATCTGCCACGGTCAAACGACAACTCCATTTGCTACAAAAATTGAAATCCGATAATAACTAACTATTACGGATCCAATGGAACTAGTTTCGTTCAATTCTGAGACTGTTTGAAAATTGGCTATTTTTATAGTCGATAATTAAATATTAAAATATTCAATTTTCACAGATTAACTCCAAATTCAATTTTAAAAGTTCTATAACCTTTCTACAACTCCAGTATGATTAAATAAAATTTTACAAATCATTTTCAATCGCATTTTAAACTCGATTTTCAATTATCTCTGGAATTTCACTATTTAATTTATCGATTTAATCATCAAATTAAATCCAATATTCGAAAAATAAATCATTCGACTTCTAAATTCCATTTATTAATATTTAAAATCAATTAAATATTCGAATTTTAATTATCAAAAATTCTGGGTCGTTACATGTTCCATCAAAAGAGTATGCCTTGACTGCATTTGCATTGTAGGAAAAATGAAGCGGATCCTTTGTAGGCAGTCAGAAGGGCTTGGTGTTCGGAGTAGGGTATTCGTATGTAGGAAAAATGAAGCGAATTTATACATCTTCTTTAATAACCCATTCAATTTATAAGTTAATATAAATTATAATTCATTTATTTTAAAAGAAATCGTTCTTTTAAACTTCACAAAATTTAAAACTTCCAGATTTCATTAACTTATGAAATCCCATTTACACTTCATTTTAACCCTTATAGAAACTTGTCTTATACTCCCAATATTTCAAATTCATAAATATCCAATTTTGTACATCTTTTAAATAAACCGTTTATAATACTAGAAATCCCAATTTAAACCATTTCATAAATTTCTTAACTTTTATTTCAAAAATCACACTTTGATTTTATTTCACAAAAATCTTAACTTTTATAACTTTAAAATTTTAGACGTTTATTTATTTGAAATAAACCAATTCAAAAATTCAATAAAACGTCTACTTTCAAAAATCACTTTAAAAACCCTTTTTAAAGTAAAAGATGTATATTTTAAAACTTCAAAACTGAATCCGATGATGCAACGCATCAATTAGTCCATCACAACAACAACATCATATATCAACATATGATAACAGAATATACATCAATATCTGTAAATAAATAACTACTGGTGAGGAATCCAGTTGGATCCCTCCAACCTGTTTTCCTGCATCCAAAGACGTTAGCACAATACCAATTCCACTTCGAGGTGGAATATCGCGGTATATGGGTTTTATAAAATATCCGCTTACTAACGGCGCAATAGGGTCTCATCCGCTATACGAGGCGGGAAATCAATCAATCCAATATATACATATGCCAATATGTATATACTGCTATATATATATATCCTATCATATCTAATAACACATTCAAACAAATCAATCAATAACTGCAATTCAATTATAAATCTGAGTGAGAAGATCTCACCTTGATTTTAAATTCCGTTCCAGCGTTTATTTCGAATGAAACTAAACGGACGTTTAATTGCACTCAAAATTTTCACTGACCCCGATCGCTTCTAATCCAGTTCCATCGCGTAGTATTCGACGATACGATTCCAACGCATTTTGTTTCGTTCCATTCCGACCTCACAGCAAAAAGATATGATATTTTAAACATCGTACAATTTAAAACGAGATAATAAATCAATTTTTTTTTATATTTACATTTTACTTCACAGATCTGGACCGTGAATTTCAAAACTAGAAGATCATAGCCGCACCATTTCTTTCTTCCCTCCCCACTCACGTACGTGTTCCAGGTGAAAGAAACCCACTGCCGCCATATTTCGTGAATTACGGCACCAACTCCGACGCACTAGAAGGCGATCGAGCTCCGCCACCTTGACCGCCCACACGAGAGCCATGTTCGGCTGGAAGGACTTCGAGCTCGGTTGCCTCTTCTCCCTTGAAAACGCATGCGAATGGCACGAAACGAACGCGTTCAAACGACTATTGCCGCCAATCCACTAACCCATTTGCGATCTTGACCGTTGGTTTCAAAGATCTTGTCGTTGTCTACGCTTTTCTAGTTGAGGGTTTGTTGAAATAACGCACAAATTGGAAGATTTTGAGGAAGAAAGATCGAGCGTTTCTGGCCGTGTAAACCATTAGTGGCGGCCTGAAGCTTTAGGGTTAGGGTTAATAATTTTTTTTCTTTTTATTTGTTGAGAAAATGTGCTATTTATAGAGAATTTCCGAACACTATTCATCCGGGTTTTCCGGAATCCGATTTACGCGCAGTGACTAGCGTTCCTGGGGTTTACCCCACGTTCCGGACACAATGGAATAGGTTTCGGAAGCTAATTCGATCGTCTGTGCAAGATATGGAATTAAACGATCGATTTTAAATTAAACCGATTTAAATCGATTTCGAGGCGTTTTAACTTGTACCGGACAAATGGTAAATCCAAAAATTACGAAATTTGAAATCTTACAATAATATCACATTACGGATCCGATGAAACTGGTTTCGTCGAAATCCGACACTGTTTGAAAAATGACTATTTTAACTCGTCGAATAAAAATAAAAATAATTTCAATGCGTTTCGATCTGCCACGGTCAAACGACAACTTCGTTTGCTACAAAAATTGAAATCCGATAATAACTAACTATTACGGATCCAATGGAACTAGTTTCGTTCAATTCTGAGACAGTTCGAAAATTGGCTATTTTTACAGTCGATAATTAAATATTAAAATATTCAATTTTCATAGATTAACTCCAAATTCAATTTTAAAAGTTCTATAACCTTTCTACAACTCCAGTATGATTAAATAAAATTTTACAAATCATTTTCAATCGCATTTTAAACTCGATTTTCAATTATCTCTGGAATTTCACTATTTAATTTATCGATTTAATCATCAAATTAAATCCAATATTCGAAAAATAAATCATTCGACTTCTAAATTCCATTTATTAATATTTAAAATCAATTAAATATTCGAATTTTAATTATCAAAAATTCTGGGTCGTTACAAACTCCCCCCCTTAAAAGAATTTCGTCCTCGAAATTACCAAGTAAGGAAAATGGTCCTTAACTCGTCTACTATTTTTCACAATCTAATAGTTTTATCAATTTATCAAAACAAATCTTTCTATTAAAGATTCGTTATCATTCAACTCGTTTTCCAACTTCAATTATAAGTTTCAAACAACATTGTTTAACTTCTCAATTCAAATTCGAGTTTAAATTCAAATTTTAAACTTTCAAAATTTTCACAAAAATTTTCTAACATTCGGAATTTTCGAAAAATTTCGCCAGCGTCTCCTTTGCGCGGCTAATACGGTACGACTACAAAACGTCCCTACGGACTCTCAGATTTCAAAAAGAAAAAGAAAAAGCCAAGCGGCTAGAGAAGAAATCAGTAAATCTCATATAGAAATTTAAATACTTACCTTTTGTCGAGCGATTCAAACTTATCTTTGAAATCAAATCCAATTCCTTTATACCTGTATATCCTACTAGCCATTATATCTAGTTACACATTCAAACATTTTGCAAATTTCACTACAAAAATTTTCAATATAAACCGCTTATACATTTTTACTCCACTGTTGAAGTTACACTTTATTCATTTTCATTCAATTTCACATTTCAAATTTCATTTGAATTCAATTTACTTTTCTTTTATAATCATTGAATTTAATTCGTTCAATACCTTATCCATTTGGTCAATATTCAATTAGCTTCACTTACTCATTTTAGTTTAATACTTCACTTCATTTTCCATAATCAAATTCAATTCTAGTTTTATTCACTTACAAATTCATTCTACTAATGAATTTTAATTTCAATTATCTTTTCTGGAATTCCATTTTCCAATTATAAATTCACTTACAAATTCATATTTACAATTTTATTCATATATGAATTCATCTCTTTATATTCTTAATTCACATTAATAATTCTCATTTGTTAAATGAATTTATTTTCAAATCTTTGGTTATTATTTTATTTCTCATTTTATAAGTTATCTAACTTATACTTACTTTAATTCAACTTAAAATTCCTTAAGTTAAATTTATTCAATCAAAATGCAAATTGTATAAGTTATCAACTCATTTATTATTCTCCTAAATATTTTTATATAGGATTCCAAAGTCTTACCAACATTTCAAAAATCATTTTTGAAAACAAATCAAATTATCTTTTGAATTTCCAAAACAAAACCCAAATTTTCCAAACACTTCCATTTAAAATAATTTAGCAGCAATTCCTCTTCTGGAAACCCGAAAATGAACATCGATAATGCTGCAGTCATTACCGAAGTTATTTTCCAGCGACCGAAAAGAGTTTAGAGCTTTTATCTCTCTAAAATACCTTTCAAAACCTTTGAAATTCATTTCCAACTCCAAAAAGAATTTAAACTTTCCAAATCTCCAAAAATTTCAAATTCTTTTCAAAACATTTCCAAAAACTTCTCTGGAATTCCGTTTTAAATTACAAATCACATTTATAATTTATATTCTCAAATTTCATTTGTACATGGATTTATCTCTTAACTTTGGAGTTATGATTTCAATTTCTTATTCAATTTCATTGATAATAATTTAATATTATCACCTTTAACAACCGTGCAACCATATACTATAGTACTTCATAGAAAAACATTTCTTTTCTATACAAAAATAGTTTTGGGCAAAATTATCTCATTTACCCTATTTAAAACAATACTGTGCCGAATTGTTCTATATAAGTGTTTATAGATCCCTATCGATAGAGTTGTACGGACAATACCGACCAGAATCCATATACCACTCAACAAACCAATCATCACAATATAAAACAATTTTATATTCACTAACAAATACGCACTCGTATCTATTATTACACTCAACTCATTCTAGAGTACTACTGACTCTATCTCTAATGAGTAACACCCAACAGAGCAGGGATGTCGCTTAACCATATGCTCTGATACCACGCTGTCACGTACCGGAATTTTCGACTTTCGAAAATTCGACATCGATACTCACTTTATCGACTGCCGAGCAATCGAGTGCCGGAAATTCCAATAGTGAGGGTTTTAAGAAGAAGAAAAAGTAGAAGAAGAAGAAAAGATAGAAGAAAGAGGGAAGAAGAAAGAAGAACAACAGAACCACATCAAGACAGAAAACAATATCAGAATCTTACACATCGCAGCGGAACAATATATAATAGATAATCACTAGTCTTTTAAAACAAAGAACTATATCAGTTTATACATACATCAATCAGAGTCAATATACAACAATGGACAGTTATATAACTTGTCCTCATACAGAATACACAGCGGAATAAATACTATCAGATACAAATACTACGTCTCGCCATCCAGCTTGCTTCCAAAGCTCCAGAATATCCAGAATATCCTGATAACCTAACTTTAGACTGCCCGTGTGGAAATTGGTGGGCACCCAGAGTTTAGAAGGGAACAATAAACTCCGAGTTAGTCATGGTGACTGGTGTGAGATCGTAAAATAGTTTATCTTTAAAACAACAACAAGATAATTTTAAAGTCAATTCGCAATGCTTTTGGAAAATGAAACTACCATAAGACCTCCCGCCACACACACAATGCAAACGCAGACTTGGAGGAGATTTCTTCTTATGATAGTCAAAGATGCTTACTACGCAAAATCAAATCATTTTTGATATTATTATTAGTGCATAGTATAGAAAACAGTTCGAAAGTATAATATAAATCCTAGCCAGCATAGACATTCCGAACTATGCCTACTATAGCTACCATCCAAAAAGTGGTGACCACCATAAGTGAATGGCAGGTTCTACAACTAAAACCGTACAAGTGTCGTATTGTTTCTTTGGATTTCCAACAAATGGTCAGGCTAAGGAACTTCCTATCCACGATGGGTACGTCCCTGGAATAGACGACCCGAGAACCTAACCGGATCTCTGCCAACACAAGGCCGGGTTACCTCTGCAAAAATAGGTAACTACTGACACGCGTATGCCATCCCCCGATCGTCACCGATCTTCCCGAGGATCCCCGATTCGCAACAAACCACATAGTAAAAATAATGCAGTAACCACAGAGGTTAAGTATTTGGGCTCCATACCATGATACCACCTTTATCCAGAAGGAATGACATACACTAAGGGGCGCTACTCCCTAGAACCTTGCTGCATCCTTCCTGTTTCGACCATTTCCGGGGTGTGAGGCTCGACGAAGTCTCATCCACAAAGCTACGCTTTCTCAAAAAGCCCTGCTTCGGGTCAAACAAAATGATCAACCTATGATCACAAAGATATAAGATCAAACAAATGATCATATCGCAAATGATCAAACATTGATCATTTCACAGCAACACTCAGTATGCCACGTTACCAAATTGGGAGTATATCGCTGATAAATTTCAACTACATAACCTCTGAGCTCGTACGTCTCAGAGAAGGGTGTTAAGCTAAGAGAATAAATTCTCCGCCACCAACAGAAATGTATTTGAAAGAAATCAGCTTTATATCTCAAATTGTAACGTCAGACACACAATCCATACAAGTCTGTTCCGGGATCGAACAGAACCGAAGGCACTTCTCACGAAGCCCTTGCATATCCGGATAAATTTCTAATCACGTCCGGACTTCCCGTCACTAATGGTGATAAAACCTCTAAACCGGAGATCAGCCGATGTAGAGTAACTCGACGGTAATCCTTCCATTTTCAAAAATATCCGGTCTTCAACATCGGTCTTCAAATGCAATTCATAACGACGTATCACATATTCGGAATGGGTTATACGACCCCATGGTCCTTTCCCGGCTAACCCGAATAGTGAGCGTTTATTTAAAAACAAGTGTGGCATTCAAATTCATCCAATTCACAACAAATACCTATCTAAAGGTAATTATTGATAGTCGGTTATTTAACTATCAATAAAGAAGCGCAACATCATCAGATTCCAAATAATTTTCCAAATTATTTCATCTTCAAAAATATCTTTACTAGATATATAATTCCCACACTTCAAAAATAAATCAACATTTATTTTTAAGACGAATTCCCATTTCTTTTATAAATTCCATATTGAATTTACATTTTTCGAATATCTACTAATATTCGATTTTCAATCGTTTTCAAATATTCAATTTCGATTTATCTTTAAGAAGATAAAATCTCACAACGTTTCATTTCATTTTGGAAAAGCATTTCCATACTTATTTAATAATAAGTATTTCACAAGTCTATTTATTTTCAACATTTGAAAATATTCGATATACTTAAATCAAAATTAAGTATAATTTCATTCTTTAAGGAAATCACTTACTATGAAAATATTTATTTGAGTCAAAACGAATGTTACGTAAAACATCGTTACGACGACTCAAAATGTAACGACCCCCTATTTTGGACCATTCAAATCGACAATAATCCACACATGTCAGACTTGAATAATGCAAAATAACAGATTGTAATAAAATTTGGAGCAAATAAAATCATTCACAGAATCACAGACACAGAAATATCAGAATAACTCGCAGCGGAATTTAAAAATACCATAGTGGTTCATGAAGCCACTAAATACATAGTCTAAAATCAAATACAAAATACATAGTCTGAAACCCAATACAGTTCTGAAACAAGTACAGTAGAAATCCCAAATACACAAGTCTCTAAAACAAAAGCTGAAATAAGACTACTGAAACTGAAATAGGAAGATAACTAGATAGGCAGAATCTCCAGTGATTCCGAGCTCCAGAAAAAATGAATCCAAAGCTGTGAATACTCAGGCTGACCCGAGCGTAAAATAAAACATAACACTCGAGTCAGGATATACATACTTATACAATGTAAACCAACTCAAATGAACTGTAGTAAAGGTACAAGTAACTTAGAAGATGCTTGGGACCGCCCATCCTCTAAGGATCCGTTAAACTATCTACTATGTAGTAATCTTCGCTATTATAATAGTGTCTACATAAGTAAAGTATAATCATATCGGAAAATAGCGTTAAGGGGATGGAGAACCTTAACGCGGTCGGATCTTAAAATCATAATCATAGTAAAGCTCGATATGGTAGGTGACACGACACAACTAGGCAATGCCAGGGTAGATATACCAATTACGCACACGGACTGATGGATACGCATAGCAGCCACTACCGTTCCACCTCGAACAACATTCCCAAATCGGAGGATGGCCATCTAGTCAAATCAGTAAGAGTATAATGTCGAAGGAATGTGTCTGAGAAGAGGTGCTACCTCACTGGTCCGAGATCGCTCCTGTTTTAGCCACCTTATGCCAACTCACGGGAGTTGGGTCCACGTAATACCTTAAGGACGTCGCCACCATCCTACTTCATTCTGGAATCTCCACCGCGTACACGGTTGTCAAAGTGGTTTTCGGTAAGACAGAGAGTATGTCCATATCTGATCCCGGTCTCTTTGCCAACCAATCGTTATTATAACCCGTGGTTATAGATTTAAAACAATTTATCAAATATACTTCGAATTTAATCATTTAAAAACAAAGACATTATTCTTTTAAAAATCAAATATTAAATTTCTAAAATCTAACCTTTCGGAGTTCACTTATTCACTTAAAAACAATAACGTTAAAATTTCCAGCTTTCACAGCATTTAAGAAAATGCGACGGTAAGTTATATTTGAAAACAATTTTATTCAACAAAACAACATTTATAAACTACTATAACAATTCAGTTTTAAAACAAAAATCATATTTCAGCCTACTGCAGTCCTTAACCAGTGCTACAGTAGCCCTTTATTAGTTCAGGTCAAATTTTAGTTTCTGCTACAACAGCACTTACCAAGTACTATCATAGCCTTAGTTCATTTTAGTCTTTTGGTCCACTTATACAATCCACAACACTTAACAAGTGCTATGGATTCTACTTAGTTAAAACTTATAAAATCATACCTTAAAATGTTCATTTCAATCCTTTAACAAATTTTATTTCAAAAGAAATTTTACAAGTTAAAACCAAAACTTACCAATTTGCTTATTACATTCATTTCAACACTTAAACTTAAACTTCATTTTTCCACCAATTTAAAACTAAATTTCATTTTCAATTAAATTAACTTAAGTTTCCATCTTTCTCTTTTATCAAAATTTCAAAATTTAAGTTTCGTTTTAAAATTAATATTCCTCCATTTATTTATATTTATCACATAGAAAAATCATTTCTATGTTAAATAAATCATTTAAAAATTCGGTTTAAATCAAATTAAATATTATTACAATTTTTAAATTATTTAAAAATATTCAGAAAATACATAAAAATAACCACGGGTCTGTATAATATTTTCTAGCCTAATTCAAGTGATACGGATACTATATCATTTCAATCCGTAATTTACAAAGAAAAATCAGGGTTTTATCATTTCAAACCCGCAATCCCAAGTAAATAAAATTTAATTGAAAATCGCTCAGGCCTATCATTTCAGCCCATAACGACCTTCCCTTATTCTAAAGTCCGTTCGGGTATGTATCATTTCAACCCATAGTGATTCTATTCTACAGGGAACTTGCAGTGTGATTTAACAGAATAGAATAACAGTAAAATAAGAACAGATATAACAGATGATACGATATGCAGTTTTAACAATTAACATCAACTATAAATAAATCACAGGTAATTATAACATCATTTATTTATTTATTTATTTCTACACATTCAGTTGCGGTCGTTTCACAATTATATAAGTATGAATATTCGTGTGAGATTTACTCACCTCTACGGAGCTGGAGATCCGAAGAAAAGAAATACGATGCCTAACGGAAACACGCGAATAGCACGATCAGTTGTTAGCGGATGCGCCAACTAGATTCAAACCAAAGTACAATAAGATAAAACGAATAAATAGGCAAATCAAAGCATGCACGAATAACCATTTCCAATGAAGCCATCAAACGAAAAGGAACAAGTAGAAAATCGACAACAATTTAGCCCGACCACTTTTAAAATTTGATTACAACTTCAGAATTTTCAAAGTGACAAAACACGCATTTTTCATTCTTTTCTCAAACAAATGTCAGAGGCAAACATATTTACTTTAAACAAAACTCTGGAACTATATTATCAGATACAAGGACGAAACAACTTTTCTCATTCCTCTTTTTCCAAAGTCAGAGACAAGATAAACAAAGTACCACCAAAATAAAAGGCTATCATATGCTTATTCATTTTTTTTTTCAAAACAAAATAGTGGAAAGAAGTAGACAAAAGAAAACAAGGCAGAGGCTCGGATCTGACGAATGGTTGGGCTGGGTTTGGTCGTGGGATGTCAGGGTTCGTTCTCGGCTGGTGTTGCTCGGGTTGGGCATGGGTTGGTCTCGGCCTGGAGATGTCAGGGGTTCGGCGTGGGGATCGTGCCGTGGTGGTGGCAGGCGTGGCTGGGTTCGATCAGACGAAGATGGCGACTGGGTATAGCGTGGAGGCAGTGGGTTCGTGGAGGAGGCACGGGATGAGGTGGTCTCGACTTGGAGCTGTAGTGGCTCTGGCGTATGTGGCTTTGGCGTACGTGGCTTTGGCGTACGTGGTGGTGGGCGTGGCGTTGGGTTGTGAATGAGGCAGGGCTGTGACAGGTGGTGGAATGGAGTTGTGGTGACGATCTGGGTTTGGCCTGGTGGTGGTTGGTCTCGTGGTGGGTGCTGGTGGGTAGTGATCTGGTGGCGAACGGTCGTGGTGGTGTCGTGGTGGTGGGTTCGGCATGGAGGCAGATGACAGGGTTCGGCAGGTGCCTGGGCTTCGGTTGGAGGGGACGTGGCAGCTTGGAGAGGGACGTGATGGTGTGGTGGCGAACTGTTCGTATGCACAGCATTCATGGTGGTGAGTGAAACAAAACAGGGGCAGCTAATCTGGTGAAGACATGGTGAATGGCATATGCGGAGGCTTGGTTTGCCTTGGATGGATATTCGAACAGCAAACAGGGAAACAAAAATTTGAAAAAAAACAGTACACAAAAATGATAAAGTAACCAAAAGTGGAAGAAAGATGAGGCACGTGTCCATTACCTTATCAAAGCTCACGAGATTCTAAAATGAAAAAGCAGAGGAACCTTTGAGAGTGGAGCTTTTTGAACGAAACAAAAATGAACAGCTGCCAATATCTTTTGTAGAAAAGAAGGCAACGAAGGGTTTTGATCAGTTAGAGGAATTAAAGGCAAAATAAATGTTGAACGAAACGTAAGGAAGATAAAGGGAAAAGTGGAATATTTCTTATGTGAAGTAAGGCAAGATTTGACATTTTCAAAATAATATATACAGCTGAAATTAAAGGACAATGGAACAACGCACATACAGTGTAACGCCCAAAGTAACGTACAACCGTTACTTGTTCCTTTTATTTAATAAATTTTAAAATGTTAACGGTTTCTTAAAATAAAACGTATCTTTTTAAACCAAAATTTAAAATAGCTATTATCATCGTTAATAAAATTTGATTCTAATGTAAAGTTAAGAACGGACAAAACGTAACGAAAATGTAACGCTTTAAATTCGTTTTATACAAATTACTACACTTTATATTTAAATCAATATTTCGAATTGTTTTATTATTATTATTATTTTTATTTAAAATTTCATTTAAAATTATCGGACTGTTACACTCTCCCCCACTCAAAGCTTTTCGTCCTCAAAAAGGAACGAAGAAGGAAAACAAAGAAAGATAAGACAGAATAGCAAAAGTACCTGAAATAAACAATTCCGGATTCGAAGCACGAATGCTCTCCTCCGTCTCCCAGGTGCAATCCCGTTCATCAGTGCTCCACTGCACTTTGACCAGGTTGACTGATTTTTTTCTTAGCTGCTTCGTACCTCGATCGACGATACGAAGTGGCTTCCTCTCAACAGTCAGATTTGGCTCGATATCCAAACTATCAAGAGCAGAAGGCTGAATAATAAGAGATGGATCATGCAGATAGCGACGAAGATGAGATACATGAAAGACGTTGTGTATTCCAGAAAATTTCTCGGGTAAATCCAGACGATAAGCAAGAGAGCCAATTCTTTCCAAAATGCGGAAAGGACCTACAAATCTAGGAGATAGCTTTCCTCTACGACCAAAACGAATAACATTCCTTAAGGGGGAGACCTTAAGGAAAACCAAATCACCAACAACAAACTTTAAACTCCGTCTTCGACGATCGGCGTACTTCTTCTGTTTATCCTAAGCAATCCTCATCTTCCTCTTAATCTCTTCGACTCTCTCTGAAGCTTCCAAAACCATCTCAGGACCAAGAACCAATCGATTACCGGATTCAATCCAACAAGAAGGAGATCTACAAGGTCGTCCGTAAAGAGCAGAAAATGGAGATGTCTCAATACTGGCCTGATAACTATTGTTATAAGTGAATTCGACAAGATGGAGATGATCTTCCCAAGATCCTCCATAATCAAGCACACAAGCACGAAGAAGATCTTCTAAAATCTGATTCACCCTTTCCGTTTGACCGTCGGTCTGTGGATGGTAAGCAGTGCTCAGATTAAGATGAGTACCCAAAGAATCCTGAAAGGCTTTCCAAAACCTACTAGTAAAGATAGGATCACGATCACAAACGATACTGAGAGGAACACCATGGAGACGAACAATCTCCCTCATGTAAATCTCAGATAAACCAGAAGCTGAACGGGTAGACTTGACCGGAATGAAATGAGCTGATTTGGTCAATCTATCCACAATAACCCAGATACTCTCGTTACCCTTCCTAGTCCTCGGTAAACCATCAATGAAATCCATAGAAACTTGTTCCCACTTCCAATTGGGAATCTCAAGAGGCTGCAATAAACCAGGAGTCTTCTGATGATCTGCCTTGACTTGCTGACAAGTCGCACACCTATTGACGAAAATGGAAATATCTCGCTTCATACCTTTCCACCAATATAACTTCTTCATATCCTGATACATCTTGGTCACGCCTGGATGAATAGAAAGTCTGGACTGATGATTCTCCCGAAGTAACTCCTGTCTCAATCCATCAACATTCGGGACACAAATCCTATTATTGATCCTCAATACACCCTTATCGTCCATCTGAGCTCCATTACCATCAAGACTACTACCTACAACTCTGCTTCGAACACTCTCCTTAATCAATCTAAGCATCTGATCTTCATCCTGTCTAGCCATAATACGATCCACAAGAGGTGAAGAAACAACAATCTGACACAACAAAGCTTTCTTCCTACTCAAAGCATCTGCCACAACATTAGCCTTTCCCGGTGTATAGTTGATGTCGAGGTCATAAGAAGCAAGAAACTCTAACCACCTAACTTGTCTCTGATTCAAATCCTTCTGAGAGAAAATATACCTCAAAGACTGATGATCTGTGAAAAGCTCGAACTTGGTACCCAACAGATGATGTCTCCAAAGCTTCAAAGCGAAAACAACAGCAAGCAACTCTAGATCATGGGCAGCATAATTTACTTCATGAGTCTTCAACTGTCTACTAGCATAAGCAATCACTCTACCATCCTGCATCAGAACAGCTCCCAAACCTTCTCGACAAGCATCAGTGTATACCGTTAATCCCTCATCTCCATTTGGAACGGTAAGAACAGGTGCGGAAGTAAGCTTGTCTTTTAACTCATTGAATGCGGCTTCACACTTACTATTCCAAATAAACTTAGCATTCTTCCGAGTTAAAGCAGTGAGAGGTGCAGCAATCCGAGCGAAATTCTCTATGAATCTCCGGTAATAACCGGCGAGGCCCAGAAAACTACGGATATCAGTAGGAGTCTTAGGAGTTTCCCAATCCTGTACAGAATAGGGAAAAAGAAGGATAATAGGAAAGATAGAGTAAATTGAAATGAAGCAAATGAAGAGAAAGAAAGAAAAACTTACATTGATCGTAGCGATCTTGACTGGATCAACTGAAACTCCATTACTAGAAACAATATGCCCAAGAAATCGGACTTCATCCTTCCAGAAATGGCATTTGGAAAATTTAGCTTTTAACTCATGCTTTCGAAGAGTCTCAAGAACAGATTTCAAATGTGACTCATGTTCTTCTTCAGACTTAGAGAAAATGAGGATATCATCCACAAAGACTAGAACAAATTTATTAAGCACATCACGGAATACACGATTCATCAAGTCAACAAAGAAAGCGGGAGCATTAGTCAAACCAAAAGGCATGACTAACCATTCGAAGAATCCATTCTCAGTACGGAAAGCAGTCTTAGGAATACTTTCCTCAGCAACTCTAAGTTGGTGAAAACCTGAGGCAAGATCAAGCTGAGAGAAAACATTAGCACCATAAAGCTGATCAAACATGTCATTGATGCGAGGCATTGGATATCTATTTTTCATAGTGAGTTTGTTCAACTCCCTATAATCAACACACATCCGAAGAGAACCATCGGACTTGGTGACGAAAACCACCGCAGCTCCCCATTCAGAAAAACTAGGTCTGATCAGACCCTTGGACGATAGGTCTTCAATTTGTTTCCTTAACTCAACCTTCTCGTGGGGTGCCATTCTTCTAGGAGGAAGAACTATAGGTCGAGCTCCAGGAATGAGGTCAATGTGGAAATCAATTTCCCGCTTGGGAGGTAAAGCAGTAACTTCACCGAATACATCCGGGTAGTGATTAACTACACGGGTCGACTGAAGATCATCAATAGAAGCATCTAGAGAAAAGATAAAGCTACTAGCATAATCATGAGGCATACGGCCCTGAATAAGCAAAGAATTTCCTCGATCATCCTTAAGAGAAACAATTCGGGATTTACACGAGATACGGGCATCGTGTCCATCAAGCCAATCACTTCCAAGCAACAAATCAAAAGCATCGAAACCAAGGATATAGAAATCGCCACTAAAACTATGATCGGAATGGAGGAGTTTCACATGTTTACAAATCTTATTAAGATTTGCGGGACCACCAATAGGATTAGATACACATAGAGGAACAGAAGCATACTCAGGTGAAAGGAGATGTTCAAACTTATTACACAGATCATCAGAAATAAAACTATACGAAGCCCCAGTATCAAATAAAACACGAACTGGATGTTGAAATAAAGTAAAGGTGCCTTGAAGAGTACCTTGACTATCGCTAGGAGCAGGAGTAGGTGCAGGAGCAGGTGATGAAGCAAATGTGACAGCAAATACGCCAGATGGCTTTCCCTTCTGATATAAAGGACAGTCCTTCCTAAAATGACCCGGTTGAAGACAAACATGACAAAGATCGTTCCTGGTAACCTGGGGTGGAGGAATAGCAGCACTGGACGGATTAGGGCAACTATTGGCATAATGTCCCTTTTGGTCACATTTGAAGCAAGTAATGGAGGAAAGATCAATAGGATGTCTCTGGGAAGGAGCAGATGCTGAAGATCCCAAGCCCGCATGTTTGATCCAATTCTTCTTCTGCTGGTGGAAGTTGGGCTTTCTCTTCTTGGAATTTGCAGAGGAAGATTGTGAGACATGAGCACCAGAAGCAGCAGGACCCTTGGAGGTAGGGTTCTCATAGCGGATAGCCATATCCATGAGCTCAGTAAATGTGCCATGAACATGTGAAATAAGGCGATCGTAGAACTCTGGGCGAGCTCCAGAAATGAACTTCTCGTTCTTCTTTAGCTGAGCGTCGATAAGACCAGGACCGAATTTGGAAAGTTCATTGAACTTCCGTTCATACTCTGAGAAGGACATGGTACCCTGCTTGAGGTCCATGAATTCACGGTAAAGCTGAGATTTCCCGGCTTCGGGCATCCATTTTGCCACAAAAGCCTCCCTGAAAGAAGATACAAATCGAACTTAAGATAGATTCGAAAAGAAAGGAAATGGGGAAAAATTCAAGTTAACACAAAGGATACCTGAACTGCTCCCACGAAAGATCACCTTCGTTAGTGCGAGTCGTAACAGACTCCCACCAATCTAGGGCTGACTCTTGCAGCTGCCATGCTGCTAACTGACGCTTCTGGGCATCAGTGATCTCTAAACCAGTAAAGATTCTTTCCAAACTTCTTAGCCATTGCTGGGCATCGATGATACTTTCTGAACCGGTGAACTTAGTGCCACCGAGCTGAGAGAATTCCTTGCAGAGAACTGTAAACTTAACGGGTGCAACAGGTGGAGGAACTGGGGCAATACCACGACCCCTACCTCTAGCATTTCCACGATTCATCCTGGAAATATCAAGAATAATTTTTAGGACAAGGTACAGAGAAGACAAAGATAAATTAAGATAAAATACGATAAGGTCACTAGGGTGAATATCCTAATAACAAAATTCCTAACAAGGTAGATACGGAAAGAAGGAAGTTTAGAAAATTTCTTCGTAAAACAAGAAAACTTTATATCAAAATAATCTTTGAAAAAATCATTTGAAAAATCATTTAAAATCATTTTATATTTTGAAAATACGTTCACTCACAAGGAAATGATTCTGAGTTTGATTTCACTCATTCTAGGGTATTTCTACCCTATCTCTAATGAGTTTTTGCTCCATAGGCTAAGGTTTGCCTAAACCTGGCTCCGATACCAAATGTAACGACCCCCTATTTTGGACCATTCAAATCGACAATAATCCACACATGTCAGACTTGAATAATGCAAAATAACAGATTGTAATAAAATTTGGAGCAAATAAAATCATTCACAGAATCACAGACACAGAAATATCAGAATAACTCGCAGCGGAATTTAAAAATACCATAGTGGTTCATGAAGCCACTAAATACATAGTCTAAAATCAAATACAAAATACATAGTATGAAACCCAATACAGTTCTGAAACAAGTACAGTAGAAATCCCAAATACACAAGTCTCTAAAACAAAAGCTGAAATAAGACTACTGAAACTGAAATAGGAAGATAACTAGATAGGCAGAATCTCCAGTGATTCCGAGCTCCAGAAAAAATGAATCCAAAGCTGTGAATACTCAGGCTGACCCGAGCGTAAAATAAAACATAACACTCGAGTCAGGATATACATACTTATACAATGTAAACCAACTCAAATGAACTGTAGTAAAGGTACAAGTAACTTAGAAGATGCTTGGGACCGCCCATCCTCTAAGGATCCGTTAAACTATCTACTATGTAGTAATCTTCGCTATTATAATAGTGTCTACATAAGTAAAGTATAATCATATCGGAAAATAGCGTTAAGGGGATGGAGAACCTTAACGCGGTCGGATCTTAAAATCATAATCGTAGTAAAGCTCGATATGGTAGGTGACACGGCACAACTAGGCAATGCCAGGGTAGATATACCAATTACGCACACGGACTGATGGATACGCATAGCAGCCACTACCGTTCCACCTCGAACAACATTCCCAAATCGGAGGATGGCCATCTAGTCAAATCAGTAAGAGTATAATGTCGAAGGAATGTGTCCGAGAAGAGGTGCTACCTCACTGGTCCGAGATCGCTCCTGTTTTAGCCACCTTATGCCAACTCACGGGAGTTGGGTCCACGTAATACCTTAAGGACGTCGCCACCATCCTACTTCATTCTGGAATCTCCACCGCGTACACGGTTGTCAAAGTGGTTTTCGGTAAGACAGAGAGTATGTCCATATCCGATCCCGGTCTCTTTGCCAACCAATCGTTATTATAACCCGTGGTTATAGATTTAAAACAATTTATCAAATATACTTCGAATTTAATCATTTAAAAACAAAGACATTATTCTTTTAAAAATCAAATATTAAATTTCTAAAATCTAACCTTTCGGAGTTCACTTATTCACTTAAAAACAATAACGTTAAAATTTCCAGCTTTCACGGCATTTAAGAAAATGCGACGGTAAGTTATATTTGAAAACAATTTTATTCAACAAAACAACATTTATAAACTACTATAACAATTCAGTTTTAAAACAAAAATCATATTTCAGCCTACTGCAGTCCTTAACAAGTGCTACAGTAGCCCTTTATTAGTTCAGGTCAAATTTTAGTTTCTGCTACAACAGCACTTACCAAGTACTATCATAGCCTTAGTTCATTTTAGTCTTTTGGTTCACTTATACAATCCACAACACTTAACAAGTGCTACGGATTCTACTTAGTTAAAACTTATAAAATCATACCTTAAAATGTTCATTTCAATCCTTTAACAAATTTTATTTCAAAAGAAATTTTACAAGTTAAAACCAAAACTTACCAATTTGCTTATTACATTCATTTCAACACTTAAACTTAAACTTCATTTTTCCACCAATTTAAAACTAAATTTTATTTTCAATTAAATTAACTTAAGTTTCCATCTTTCTCTTTTATCAAAATTTCAAAATTTAAGTTTCGTTTTAAAATTAATATTCCTCCATTTATTTATATTTATCACATAGAAAAATCTTTTCTATGTTAAATAAATCATTTAAAAATTCGGTTTAAATCAAATTAAATATTATTACAATTTTTAAATTATTTAAAAATATTCAGAAAATACATAAAAATAACCACGGGTCTGTATAATATTTTCTAGCCTAATTCAAGTGATACGGATACTATATCATTTCAATTCATAATTTACAAAGAAAAATCCGGGTTTTATCATTTCAAACCCGCAATCCCAAGTAAATAAAATTTAATTGAAAATCGCTCAGGCCTATCATTTCAGCCCATAACGACCTTCCCTTATTCTAAAGTCCGTTCGGGTATGTATCATTTCAACCCATAGTGATTCTATTCTACAGGGAACTTGCAGTGTGATTTAACAGAATAGAATAACAGTAAAATAAGAACAGATATAACAGATGATACGATATGCAGTTTTAACAATTAACATCAACTATAAATAAATCACAGGTAATTATAACATCATTTATTTATTTATTTATTTCTACACATTCAGTTGCGGTCGTTTCACAATTATATAAGTATGAATATTCGTGTGAGATTTACTCACCTCTACGGAGCTGGAGATCCGAAGAAAAGAAATACGATGCCTAACGGAAACACGCGAATAGCACGATCAGTTGTTAGCGGATGCGCCAACTAGATTCAAACCAAAGTACAATAAGATAAAACGAATAAATAGGCAAATCAAAGCATGCACGAATAACCATTTCCAATGAAGCCATCAAACGAAAAGGAACAAGTAGAAAATCGACAACAATTTAGCCCGACCACTTTTAAAATTTGATTACAACTTCAGAATTTTCAAAGTGACAAAACACGCATTTTTCATTCTTTTCTCAAACAAATGTCAGAGGCAAACAGATTTACTTTAAACAAAACTCTGGAACTATATTATCAGATACAAGGACGAAACAACTTTTCTCATTCCTCTTTTTCCAAAGTCAGAGACAAGATAAACAAAGTACCACCAAAACAAAAGGCTATCATATGCTTATTCTTTTTTTTTTCAAAACAAAATAGTGGAAAGAAGTAGACAAAAGAAAACAAGGCAGAGGCTCGGATCTGACGAATGGTTGGGCTGGGTTTAGTCGTGGGATGTCAGGGTTCATTCTCAGCTGGTGTTGCTCGGGTTGGGCATGGGTTGGTCTCGGCCTGGAGATGTCAGGGGTTCGGCGTGGGGATCGTGCCGTGGTGGTGGCAGGCGTGGCTGGGTTCGATCAGACGAAGGTGGCGACTGGGTATAGCGTGGAGGCAGTGGGTTCGTGGAGGAGGCACGGGATGAGGTGGTCTCGACTTGGAGCTGTGGTGGCTCTGGCGTACGTGGCTTTGGCGTACGTGGCTTTGGCGTACGTGGTGGTGGGCGTGGCGTTGGGTTGTGAATGAGGCAGGGCTGTGACAGGTGGTGGAATGGAGTTGTGGTGACGATCTGGGTTTGGCCTGGTGGTGGTTGGTCTCATGGTGGGTGCTGGTGGGTAGTGATCTGGTGGCGAACGGTCGTGGTGGTGCCGTGGTGGTGGGTTCGGCATGGAGGCAGATGACAGGGTTCGGCAGGTGCCTGGGCTTCGGTTGGAGGGGACGTGGCAGCTTGGAGAGGGACGTGATGGTGTGGTGGCGAACTGTTCGTATGCACAGCATTCGTGGTGGTGAGTGAAACAAAACAGGGGCAGCTAATCTGGTGAAGACATGGTGAATGGCATATGCGGAGGCTTGGTTTGCCTTGGATGGATTTTCGAACAGCAAACAGGGAAACAAAAATTTGAAAAAAAACAGTACACAAAAATGATAAAGTAACCAAAAGTGGAAGAAAGATGAGGCACGTGTCCATTACCTTATCAAAGCTCACGAGATTCTAAAACGAAAAAGCAGAGGAACCTTTGAGAGTGGAGCTTTTTGAACGAAACAAAAATGAACAGCTGCCAATATCTTTTGTAGAAAAGAAGGCAACGAAGGGTTTTGATCAGTTAGAGGAATTAAAGGCAAAATAAATGTTGAACGAAACGTAAGGAAGATAAAGGGAAAAGTGGAATATTTCTTACGTGAAGTAAGGCAAGATTTGACATTTTCAAAATAATATATACAGCTGAAATTAAAGGACAATGGAACAACGCACGTACAGTGTAACGCCCAAAGTAACGTACAACCGTTACTTGTTCCTTTTATTTAATAAATTTAAAAATGTTAACGGTTTCTTAAAATAAAACGTATCTTTTTAAACCAAAATTTAAAATAGCTATTATCATCGTTAATAAAATTTGATTCTAATGTAAAGTTAAGAACGGACAAAACGTAACGAAAATGTAAAGCTTTAAATTCGTTTTATACAAATTACTACACTTTATATTTAAATCAATATTTCGAATTGTTTTATTATTATTATTATTTTTATTTAAAATTTCGTTTAAAATTATCGGACTGTTACACAAAATCACTAGTATAGGGATTCGGATTTAGATAGATATATAAATCCCAATACTACATAAAAAAAACATTCCCTTTCGGAAATCGTTTACTATAACAACAGTGTTATAGTCCAACATTTCCTTATTTTTCGAAAACGTCTATTTCAATAATAAATGTTGAAATCTATGATTTCGATAGTTCACACGTTTTAAAACATCTTTTAAAACAATTAACTTCATTTATAATATCGCTTTCCCAAACATACTATTTTCTTATATAATATATTCACTGTCCAAAATCGTGAATATACTTCAATAACCAAGTTTCAATCCCTTTTTACATATTTATTTCAAGAATTATCCACTGTCCCAAAATCGTGGATAAAATTCCCTTAATAATCTCTATATTTAAAATCAATCAAATTTGATTTATTTTCGAATTTATAAAAACAACGTTTATAAATTCTATTTTCATTTTATAACAACTTCGATTTATACATCTTCTTTAATGACCCATTCAATTTATAAGTTAATATAACTTATAATTCATTTATTTTAAAAGAAATCGTTCTTTTAAACTTCACAAAATTTAAAACTTCCAGATTTCATTAACTTATCAAATCCCATTTACACTTCATTTTAACCCTTATAGAAACTTGTCTTATACTCCCAATATTTCAAATTCATAAATATCCAATTTTGTACATCTTTTAAATAAACCGTTTATAATACTAGAAATCCCAATTTAAACCATTTCATAAATTTCTTAACTTTTATTTCAAAAATCACACTTTGATTTTATTTCACAAAAATCTTAACTTTTATAACTTTAAAATTTTAGACGTTTATTTATTTGAAATAAACCAATTCAAAAATTCAATAAAACGTCTACTTTCAAAAATCACTTTAAAAACCCTTTTTAAAGTAAAAGATGTATATTTTAAAACTTCAAAACTGAATCCGATGATGCAACGCATCAATTAGTCCATCACAACAACAACATCATATATCAACATATGATAACAGAATATACATCAATATCTGTAAATAAATAACTACTGGTGAGGAATCCAGTTGGATCCCTCCAACCTGTTTTCCTGCATCCAAAGACGTTAGCACAATACCAATTCCACTTCGAGGTGGAATATCGCGGTATATGGGTTTTATAAAATATCTGCTTACTAACGGCGCAATAGGGTCTCATCCGCTATACGAGGCGGGAAATCAATCAATCCAATATATACATATGCCAATATGTATATAGTGCTATATATATAGATATATCTTATCATATCTAATAGCACATTCAAACAAATCAATCAATAACTGCAATTCAATTATAAATCTGAGTGAGAAGATCTCACCTTGATTTTAAATTCCGTTCCAGCGTTTATTTCGAATGAAACTAAACGGACGTTTAATTTCACTCAAAATTTTCACTGACCCCGATCGCTTCTAATCCAGTTCCATCGCGTAGTATTCGACGATACGATTCCAACGCATTTTGTTTCGTTCCATTCCGACCTCGCAGCAAAAAGATATGATATTTTAAACATCGTACAATTTAAAACGAGATAATAAATCAATTTCTTTTTTTTTTATATTTACATTTTACTTCACAGATCTGGACCGTGAATTTCAAAACTAGAAGATCATAGCCGCACCATTTCTTTCTTCCCTCCCCACTCACGTACGTGTTCCAGGTGAAAGAAACCCACTGCCGCCATATTTCGTGAATTACGGCACCAACTCCGACGCACTAGAAGGCGATCGAGCTCCGCCACCTTGACCGCCCACACGAGAGCCATGTTCGGCTGGAAGGACTTCGAGCTCGGTTGCCTCTTCTCCCTTGAAAACGCATGCGAACGGCACGAAACGAACACGTTCAAACGACTATTGCCGCCAATCCACTAACCCATTTGCGATCTTGACCGTTGGTTTCAAAGATCTTGTCGTTGTCTACGCTTTTCTAGTTGAGGGTTTGTTGAAATAACGCACAGATCGGAAGATTTTGAGGAAGAAAGATCGAGCGTTTCTGGCCGTGTAAACCATTAGTGGCGGCCTGAAGCTTTAGGGTTAGGGTTAATAATTTTTTTCTTTTTATTTGTTGAGAAAATGTGCTATTTATAGAGAATTTCCGAACACTATTCATCCGGGTTTTCCGGAATCCGATTTACGCGCAGTGACTAGCGTTCCTGGGGTTTACCCCGTGTTCCGGACACAATGGAATAGGTTTCGGAAGCTAATTCGATCGTCTGTGCAAGATATGGAATTAAACGATCGATTTTAAATTAAACCGATTTAAATCGATTTCGAGGCGTTTTAATTTGTACCGGACAAATGGTAAATCCAAAAATTACGAAATTTGAAATCTTACAATAATATCACATTACGGATCCGATGAAACTGGTTTTGTCAAAATCCGACACTGTTTGAAAAATGACTATTTTAACTCGTCGAATAAAAATAAAAATAATTTCAATGCGTTTCGATCTGCCACGGTCAAACGACAACTCCATTTGCTACAAAAATTGAAATCCGATAATAACTAACTATTACGGATCCAATGGAACTAGTTTCGTTCAATTCTGAGACTGTTCGAAAATTGGCTATTTTTATAGTCGATAATTAAATATTAAAATATTCAATTTTCACAGATTAACTCCAAATTCAATTTTAAAAGTTCTATAACCTTTCTACAACTCCAGTATGATTAAATAAAATTTTACAAATCATTTTCAATCGCATTTTAAACTCGATTTTCAATTATCTCTGGAATTTCACTATTTAATTTATCGATTTAATCATCAAATTAAATCCAATATTCGAAAAATAAATCATTCGACTTCTAAATTCCATTTATTAATATTTAAAATCAATTAAATATTCGAATTTTAATTATCAAAAATTCTGGGTCGTTACATGTTCCATCAAAAGAGTATGCCTTGACTGCATTTGCATTGTAGGAAAAATGAAGCGGATCCTTTGTAGGCAGTCAGAAGGGCTTGGTGTTCGGAGTAGGGTATTCGTATGTCCAGTACTTGCAAGTAAGGTTAAGGATAGTCGCATGCGGATATTGGCCAGCATCAAGACAAAGAGCGAGTTCAGGAAAGACTAGAGTTAAACCAACAGTCCAATGATATTTTCACTATCGAGACATTGGATGGAGGGGCACCGCCAATTGGATGTCAGATTGTTTGCAGTAGGGCACGACCATTTAACTCTTTAGAAGTCTTTCAATTAGTTGAGGTGTGGCTGCGTGAGACCATAGCCACGATGAGAAAGGGACAGACCAACTAGAATATCTGTATTGTAGGCCTAACGAAGCTGTCCTTTACAGATATTGAAAATCATCGACTGAGTTCTGCACAAGGCAAACCTTGTTGGCGGGATTCAGATAGTAGATAGAATGATTACGTAGTCCTCAATGTACGCACTGGTTGGTACATTGTGGATGTCCAAGCACTAGTATAGACTAGTGCGGACGTGATTTACGTTTTCATAGTTAGTAGTGGAGTATCTGTATTGTAGGCCTTACGAAGCTATTCTTTACAGATGTAGTTAAGGAACACTCTCAAAGCTAGACGATGGAGCTGTTTTTGAGGAAGATACGGAAAGTACCATGGATGGTACCTAGGACCAATAGGGTCGTTGGGCATATAGCTATATATATGTATATATTAGTTATTAAGTTTTTATCTACGATGGAGTAGATGGGCACAGTTCGTGAATAGAGGTGAGAATACTGTGACCTAATGAACCTAATATAAGAGTAAATGGAAATAAAATGACATATGTAGAATTAAGCCTAGAAGTATATAACTTATCCATTCACCGGAACTTTTGTTCTGGCCCCCTCCTCATAACATCCTATAGGTTAGGTAGATGGTAGAGACTTCTCAGATTTACGACACTTGCTTAGAAAGTGTTATTATTTGGGTGAGTATTTACTTACTATTATATTTTAGTCAATTCTATTGTGAGATAATTAATTGAGCTCTGATATATTTGTCTTTACCTATTTGCAGGATACTAGATACCCAACTCGGGTTTCAGTGGGCTTGGTTTTTAGCTTTCTTCCGAAAAATACGAACCGCTGGAATTCGGATTGTTACATTTGGTATCAGAGCCTAGGTTTTGATTCCTAGGTAGATAGTGAGTGAACGTATTTGTATTTTTAGTATAAATATATATATACTCTTAAAACCCCAAAGAGAAGTCCATTCTTTTGAGTAAACCAATAGTTGGAGAAAGTTTGGAAAACAATTCAGTATATCAAAACTTGGAACGAGGAAATTCCAAAAGCTAAAAGACTTCATATGGAAAAAAAAATTTGGATCCAGTAAGGGATATTTGGAAAGGTGAAAGCAAATTAAATAGCCACTTTTTAGTCTAGCCCAGCAATTAAACTCTTAGGAATTTGAAAACGTTTTGAAAGATTTTCAAGTTTTAACTTTAGAAGTTTACAGCTTTTTGATTTTACTGGTTTAAATAGGGGAAAAACAATTTTAAAGCATTTTTGAATTTGAAAATAGAGAAATATACAGTTTTGAAAAAAAATATAGGTATTATTAACTTTAATCGAAAACTAGTATTTTGGGCTGTAGTGACGATGTTTTACGCGACATTTGTCTTAGCCAAGTAGAAACGTATTTTGAAATCCTTATTTAAGTACGAAAAGTTTTATAAGTACGTAAAAATATTTTTCTAGCTGTAAAGATATTTAAGCTGTTTTGAAAAAGAATTTTTATGGGTTAGACGATTCAAGTGGCTGGAGCAAGCTTATGGACATTAATGTAGGTTCAGTTGAAGTATAGAAGACGTCATGACTCCACTTGGAGGGTGGAAAGCAGATAGGGATATTTAGCCTAAGTCGTAACCGCGGCTTGGACAACCCAATAGTAGGTTGAATTTTCTTAGGCTTCGATTAGTCAAGGGGAGGCGGACGAGACGGAAAAAAAATAGCACAGGCCGACCAGGTCGACCAAGTGGTCGACCGAGCGGGCAACCGAGCGGTCGACCGTGCGGTCGACCGGTGGCTTGCAAACTGCACACGTAATACGTGTGCTTTGCCCTCTCTTGCTCATTTTTGGTCCCCTTCGTCATTTTTACTCCCTCCCCGAAGACAGCTGCCACACCCAAAAATCCCCCTTCCAACAACCCAAATTTCTCCAAAACTCCACTGTTTAACTCGCCGTTAGTGCCAAATCAAAGCGCGTCGTGAGATCTACTCGGATCCATACTCCGTTTCCCCAGCTCTGAGAGTTTTTCACCATGCCTCCAAGACCCTCTCTAGTTTACCTCTTTCCCCACCTCACACCATAGGAGATAGCTTGGTGTCTGAGTGATAGGCGTATAGTACAGTCTTACTCCGATACAACCGCGTACCAATTTCTGCAAGGAAGGGCGGTGAAGTTTACTGGTTTTCCGGGCACACGTTTAGAGCAGCTCTTCTTGGACACAGGGCTGCGACAGATTCTTAGCCATGAGATGTTCAAGCGGCGAGCATATCCCAAGTTAGTACGTCTTTTTAATGCTAACTTACATACTAGCAATGAGGATGAGGAGTTGGCCTTCCAATCGGAGGTCAAAGGAGTTAGGATAGTTTTCATTGAGTCCCAATTGGCTATTATTTTGGACAGAGGGTATGGCTTAGAGGTAGGGCAGATTTAGATGACGGACATGGCCGTTTTGCAACAGATTCTTGTAAACCCCCAGCACCACGACTGGAGCGTTGGGTAGTTGACTCTGTTAGCTAGGTTAGTTATCTGCATTCTGCAGCATAACCTTTTCCCAAAGACGGGGAGTTTTTATCAGATATACCCTATTGTGAGGCGGGCCACCTACGCCATATTTGGAGGATTGCAGGTGAATTGGGCTAGGACGATTATGGCCTAGTATATGATAGCGACCGGACTTCACAGATCCACTATGATTTACTGTTACCTTTAAACACGAGTCTTCAGGTGGGCCAGGGTGGAGATGGAGAGAGAGACTTATAGTGAGCAGGCCCACCCCATGATAGATTCATTCACTCTAAGGAGGATGCATATAGGATTGGCCCAGATTCAGGCTCCATAGGAGGAGCAGGAGCACAAGCAGCAGCCATCACCACAGTCCTCCCCACATTGTCAGGCACCCTAGTACTTTCATGAGCATCACCACTTTCCCGCGCCACCGTTCGGAGGTGGCATAGGACATACTGAGTCGCCATGGCCTACTTGGCCATTAGAGCCCATGACGTAGAGTACGTGGGGATATGTACATGGATATGGATATTGGGGAGAGGGAGCAGGACCCTCCCAGCCCCCTCCACCGATGAGTTATGAGGATCAGTTTAGGACCCTTGCCGAGAGGCAAGAGCGGCTCGCTAGGGAGCACTCAGAGATTCTTCAGGGGCAGCAGGAAATGATTAGGAGGTAGGATGAGTTAGTTAGGTCTCAGCGTGAGGTTGAGGCGAGCACTAGGCGGCAGGAGGAGTGGCATAGCTGTTTGGATTCCTTTATGAGAGCTTTCCTATGTCAAGGCGGACAGGGGCATAGGCCCCCTAGCCCGAGATGATGGCTATGTTAGCCTACGTATGTCATCTACCTAGTATCGTATTGTAGTAGGGTTTGATTTCTCTTTTTAGTTATAAAATTGTACTCTTAAGTATGCATTTAAAATTCTATGGTAGTATATTAGTATCGATGCTTTTTCTCTTTATTTTTTTGATATTCACAAGTGGAAAAATAAGGAGATAAGAGTGTTATAAGTAACAAAAAGGAAAACAATAAATTAAAAAGGCGACGGAAACGTCAGCTAAAGATTTATAAAGCTATTTTCTTATGTAAACCATGCTTGAGAAAATTAAAAAGGGGATTTTATAGGATAGCAACCCAGAATTCCAAGTATGGGGAAAGAAGTATGAAAAAGAAAATTGAAGAAAAATGAAGTTTCTCCGTTTTCTGTCTTCTTTTTAACATAAGAACTCGAATTCAAAAAATAAGATTTTTCTGAAATTCGAATATTAAAAGTTGTGTGTTAGGATTTGGATGAAAAATTGGTTGAACTACGCCCCTATTTAATAGGAGTGTGGAAAAAATTGGGTGAAAAATATTTTATTTTTTCAAAAAGTTGCACTCATATAGAAATTGCAAGTATATTTAGGTTGTGTGCATCATATTTTAAAAGTAAACTTTTAAAATAAAAAGCATTCATATAGGTGGTACCGCTTAGAGATTTATGTACATACATATACTTTGACTTGAAAAGCACTTTTGCACAAAAGCACGGATGGTTGCAAAATTGGATGTACACAAAATGGTTGTAATTAATGCGAGAGATTACATAAATTTGTACCCTTGCCAAATTTCGGGGACGAAATTTTCTAAGGGTGGGAGAATGTAACACCCCGCATTTTTATATAGTTAAAATGTAACATATAACGATAAGTAATGAAAATAAATAATTTTGGAATTATCGGAATATGGCTACAGAACTGGTACCATTGCGTCCAGGGAAATTTTCTAATCAGTTTCCATATATAACTTGTCTAAAATCGAACCAAGATGAAGGAGTTAAGAACGAAACAAAATAAGTAATCGAACCGAAAAAAAATATAATAACACGGATATGGGCTGACCTGTAGGTTGACTCAATGGGCGCAACGGTCGACCGCTGGCTAAGGGCGGTCGACCGCCCGGTCGACCCGCGTGCAACCTGGAAGAAAATTCATCCAGGTTTATGCTGTGACGTGTTTTCTCATTTTTGTGCGATCTGAGCCATACGTTCTTCAATTCTATGACTCGAGCGACCCTGTGACATGGTGGCTCCAGGTTCAATCCAAGAATCCGACGGTCTGAGATTCCCAAGCTCTAATATAAATAGGACCCTAGGCCTAGCTATCTTCTCACAATTAGATTTTTCTCCCATGGGTTCATTGCCTAAGGCTGAACCCTAAAAAGAGAATAATTTCTAGGGAGAAGAACTTCTAAATTAAAATATTATACGCCTTGGAAGAAGGGGATCCAGAAGGACTGTGGAGCCAAGTGGAGCACAAACGAAGCTAAGGACGACAAGTGAGTGGATTTATTTATATACCTTTTAACTTTAAGATATATTATCGTTAGATTCCCGTTTAGAAAATTTTATTCAGTAATTAATCATATTAATTAAATTAGGCTAAACTATAAGAAAACTTGCAGTTTATTTACAATATAAGTATTTATACATTATTTTCTATGCCTTATTTACATCTTTTTCTACGTTTTGGATTTTTATGCAAGCGTCAGTTTTCTTCTATCCCCTCCTTTCTTTCTTCGCGTATGGATTAGAATAGATTAAACACAAATATGGATTATATAATTAAGAAAACTAAAACGAAGGAAATTAGATGTAAAATAATAAAAGTGGAGGAATAGAATTACTGTAATAAATTGCATTAAAACGGGAAAAGTAAATTTGGAGGTAATTATTAAATTAATTAGTTGGTTTAGAAAATAGGATACATTTCCATAACTTAATATCTAAAAGATAATGATAAACGTAACTGCCAGAATAGTAGAAATAAAAAATGGGAAATTAGTGTAAAATAAAGAAACCACCGTATTTAACACTACTTCAAAATTGTAAAAGAGATACCTTACAGTTACGGATTATTGTTTATAGTGTTTAGATATGGAAATGAATTATATAGTCTTCATAACCAACCAAATAAAATAGAATTACTTCGTAAAATATCGAACAATAAAGTAAAGTATGATTTGAAACAAGAAAATTATTTAAGAATTTGAGGCTACAAAGAAATTTAAGGAGCCTAAGTCTGCATTTACTACGTAGGCTATTTAACTAGGCAATTATTATGATAAATGAATCATGCAATATTAGAGAATTAAAGAAAATTCTATAGCATAATAAAAGAAGGCAGACTAGGCAAGAAACGCTTGTAATTATATAATGGACAATAAAAGAAGAAAAAAGTAACAATTACAAGTAGTATTATAACATAGGTTATAATTATGAAATAATAACGGAAAAGCTTATCTTGAGACTTATAATAAATTGGTAAGCAATGATAGTAGAGAATAACGATAGAAGTTTATTTAAAACAACTTATATTAAGTTGATAAGCAAATAAAACAGAAATAATAAAAGAGGCTTATTTTAAGGAACTTAAGAATTTATATATTAAGTTAAATAAGCAAGATAGTAAATGTGGCTCATACTAACAGCATTCCCTATTAGACATATGGTTATCTCACAATAGATAGAAGTGAGACGGGAGTAAGATTATGCTAATTAAATTAAAATAGGTAGCCAACAGAATAAGAAAGCAAACTAAACGCAAATTAAAAAATTAGACTTAGGGTCTAATAAAAGAATCGAAATGCGTTTGGAGCAACCCAAAGGATGAATCGCCTAACGAAGCAGTTCATCACGGATTTCAGCAATGGAGAAGCACGTCTAACTTAGTATTTTAGGGCTTTAAGAAGTATGAGACTTCAACGAGATGTGAGGGTACTCTAGGATGGCCCTCTGGGTAGGCCTAACGAAGCTGCATCCCCGGAAGCAGGTCTGTAGGTGTTCCATCAAAAGAGTATGCCTTGATTGCATTTGCATTGCAGGCCTAACGAAGCGGATCCTTTGTAGGCAGTCAGAAGGCCTTGGTGTTTGGAGTAGGGTATTCGTATGTCCAGTACTTGCAAGTAAGGTTAAGGATAGTCGCATCCGGATATCGGTTAGCATCAAGACAAAGAGCAAGTTCGGGAAAGACTAGAGTTAAACCAACAATCCAATAATACTTTCACTATCCAGACATTGAATGGAGGGGCATCGCCAATTGGATGTTAGATTGTTTGCAGTAGGGCACGACCACTTAACTCTTTAGAAGCCTTTCGATTAGTTGAGGTGTGGCGGTGTGGGACCATAGCCACGATGAGAAAGGGATAGACCAACTAGAATATATGTATTGTAGGCCTAACGAAGCTGTCCTTTACAGGTATAGAAAATCCCCGACTGAGTTTCGCACAAGGCAGACCTTGTTGGCGGGATTCAGATAGTAGATAGAATGATTACGTAGTCCTCAATGTATGCACTCGGTGGTACATTGTGGATGTCCGAGCACTGGTATAGACTAGTGCGGACGTGATTTACGTTTTCATAGTAAGTAGCGGAGTATCTGTATTGTAGGCCTTACGAAGCTGTCCTTTACAGATGTAGTTATGGAACACTCTCAAAGCTAGACGATGGAGCTCTTTTCGAGGAAGATACAGAAAGTACCATGGGTCGTACCTAGGACCAATAGGGTCGTTGGGCATATAGCTACATATATGTATATATTAGTTATTAGGTTTTTATCTAGTATGGAGTAGATGGGCACGGTTCGTGAATAGAGGTGAGAATATTGTGATCTAATGAACCTATTATAAGAGTAAATGAAAATAAAATGATATATGTAGAATTAAGCCTAGAAGTATATAACTTATCCATTCAATGGAACTTTTGTTCGGACCCCCTCCTCATAACATCCTACAGGTTAAGTAGATGGCAGAGACTTCTCAGATTAACGACACTTGCTTAGAAAGTGTTATTATTTGGCTGAGTATTTACTTACTATTATATTTTAGTCAATTCCGCTCTGAAATAATTAATTGAGCTCTGATATATTTATCTTTGCCTATTTGCAGGATACCAGATACCCAACTCGGGTTTCTATGGGCTTGGTTTTTAGCATTCTTGCGAAAAATACGGACCGTTGGAATTTGGGTTGTTACAAACATATCAAATTTTTGTAAATCCCAACTGTCCAAAATCGTAGAAAATTCCTTTTAAAGATGCTTCTTTATTATAAAATTAGTGATCCAAGTTATCTTTGGTTTAAACATTTTTATAAAGATGCTTCTTTATTACTAATCAATTTATTAATTAATGATTCTCATTATCTTTTAACTTAAGATAATTATATAATCGAGTAACTCAAAAATGATACCAAGAAACTAGGTACTACCAATAGTATCATATATCCACTTAACTAGAAGGGTAGTACTTGAGAGAAGTGTTTATCATCCAAACACATCTCCTGCCCATTTTTAGTCACTTTTAAGCCACTCGAATTAGTTATCTTTAGAGACTTCTTTTGAGATCCTTATTTGAGTAATACCATACGCTCTTTTTTTATTATAAACCCTGTTTATAAATCCATTTCCGAAAATCGTCGAACTTCCTTTTAATATTTTTAAACTTCCAAAATTCTTTTCCAAGACACCAAGATTTAAATTCTCAAAATACCTTCCATAGTTATCTTTTACAAAATCATTTATTTGTAAAACATGCTCGTAACTTTTTTTATCTTAAATAAATTTCTTAAACTTAAACTAATTTTATTATCAAACACTTTATAGTCAAATCGTGAAACTTAATTCGCATGGTATTTGTACTTAAACTATTACATCAAACAATTTGAAAATTAGTGATAATAACTAAACATTATCATTCCTAAATATTTTGGAATAGGTATTAAGGATTTTAATTACCTTATCTTGATTAAATATCAGATTTCAACTAATTTCTTACTTATCGATTATCTTTATGAAACATCTTATAGTCAAACTGTGAAATTCTAATCACAAGATGTTCATATATTTAAGTTTTACAAATCTAGATTTCATACAATCCTTCAAGTTATAACATATCTAACTATATATTACTTTGAAAATATATCCAAAATATAATCCTTGGTAAAATTATTCCATTTACCAATATTTTCTAAACAAAAACCATTTTTTTTATATAGTATTAACAAATACGTGCTCATATACATAATACTCTCAACTCATTCTATGGTGTTACTAACCCTATCTTTAATGAGTTACTCATCCTAGGGTATTACTAACCCTATCTCTGGCGAGTCTTTACAGAAGCCAAGGTTCTCGCTTAACCTTCACCTCTGATACCAAATGAAAAGGCCCAAATTTCCGTACCCTTTGAGTTGACAATAATCCACACATGGCTAACCCAAATTAAACAAAAAGATGGATCTTTAAAGGTAAGAAAGAAAAATAGATAGACCAGAATCTCACTCAAATTGAATAACATATATTATTGAACAATAATCTTTACAGCAAATTTTTTTAAAATACATATATCAGAGTCTATCCTAAGCTCACCTGAAAAGTTATAAATACCTGTCCTTGGAAATGCTGAAAAATAAACAAATAAATATAGAGGACGTGGAAATCTTCAGCTCCTAGCTCTATCCATATACTCTGAGCTAATTCTGAACTACTAGGCTACCTAGGAAATTAGAGCACCCGGAGTTTAAAGAAAAATGGAAAATAAACTCCGGGTCAGTCATGGGACTGCTGTGAGAAACTCAAAATACGAATGTTTTGGGAAGATAAGGTATCTCATAAGACCACACCACACATAAACAGGGAACAGGTTTTTACTTTATGATAACCAAAAAACATTTGCTATTTAAAATCATTTGATATTATTTTCAATGACATTATTTGAAAACACTTTTTAAGTAAATATATTTAAATGATTTACTTTTTGGATCTATTTTGGAGGAGTTATCAAAGTGTTTTCAAAGAATTACTTTTTAAAAATTAATTCATTTGGATCTGTTTTGGAGGAGTTATGCTCGAATGAAAAAGAGGTATTCTCGGCTAATAAACTATGCTCGAGAATGCACTTGAAAGAATGGAGTTTTGAGTATAGCTAAACTCGGAATGGAAAGAAGTAGTCAACTAGAAAGCTGTATCCACTGGAATTCTACATGTTTAAAAAAAATAAATTTCCCTATTTGGTTTTGTTTTGAGGAAGTTATGTCCATGAGAAGAAGAGGTAAAATATGATAAATAACAAGTTTGTTTTGAGGCAAATGGATATCGATTTCATTTTTGTATATTTTTTATATATTTCGATATTATTTCTTTCTAAATTTTTTTCTATGGCTTGGAAGCCATTAGAGAGGAGAGTAAGAAGATGAAGAAGCTTAGAAAAAGAAAGAAGAGAAGGTGAGAATGAAAGTGGAGATGGAGTTGGGTATTTTTATACATGAAGTTTACATACAAAAGATGTTAATACCCTTATCCAAAAACTCATTTTTAATTACACATTTTTTCCTCCTTTCCAAGGAAATATTATGCCCATAAGTACTAGCATTAAATAGAGGGCGGATGATGCATGTACTTTGTAATAATAATGTTTACTAAAGTATCCTTATTTAAAAGTAAAAATCAAATCAAAAGATTTTACTTAGTTTATAAGTTTTCACATGTAAACTCTCTTTGTCATTTTGGGATAATTGTAAATGTTTTCAAAATGTGTATTAATATGTAATAAAATCATGTTAACAACGCTGCAACGATTCGAAACAACTTCCGTTTGACTAACGGTCGAAAATCCGAAAAACGACCGTCGGCCACATTTTCAATTTTTAGTCAAACTATTTATTTATGTAAACAAAACTTGAAAATTACATTTCTTATCATCCTTAAATAATTAAAAAAAATTATTTTAGTTTTAAAACCATATATAAAAATATTAAAATCCAATTTTATCGAAAACTTGCTTTTGTTAATTTTACGATGAAACTCCAAAATCTCTATTCAATTTTAGAAATAAGTTCATCATTCTTATTTATCACATGAAATATGACTATTTAGTTTTGGTAATCCTATATTTGAATATTTAAAATAAATTAAATATTCTATTTCAAAGTGGTAAAATTACGGTCGTTACATAAAGTCTAATTTATTTAGAACATTTCTAAATTTGGTTTAAATAAAATCATGTATTTTGTTTAAATTTACATATTTTCTACTATAAAGTTAATTTTTTTTATTTAATACATGTATCATATACATATATATGTGCATATGCATGTATAACATAATAATTCGTGGACAATATATGTAACATCCCACCTTTTTGTACGCTTAAGCAGACACACGTGCTAACTTAAACCATACAGAAGGGTGGATTGTTATAGGGTAAATAAGAAAACATGGAGAAATAAAAGAAACAAAATAGAATCTTGCAGCGGAACGATAAAATATAATAATCAAATAAAAGTTCATGAAGGTGTTTTACAAACATTTGATTATACTTATACAATACATATCAGAGTTACACATACCCGAGAATATTAATAATGCAGCGGAATACAATGGTGTAGTGGAATATATAACAAATAGTAATAATAATTCTTCGTCTTCGTCCTCCAGAATTAAGACCTTCAAATCCTGAAATGCTCAGGCTGACCCGAGCGAATTGAAAAGACAAAACACTCGAGTCAGAACTAAAAGATCTTATGTAAGTTAAATCTATGATAAATATATAAGTGGAACGGCGTCAGAGATGTTTACGGGATTTGACATCTCCTATCCAGTGTCTAACATGAGTGTAGTAACTTAAGAGATGCTCGGTGTAACGACCCAGAATTTTGAACAATTTAAATTTTTAATATTTAATTAATTTTAAATATTTGAATGATGGTTTGACTTGAATTTCAAATTATCAAAATAAATTGGCGATTAAATTATAAAATTTAATCTATTGAATGTTGAATAAAAATTTGAATCTTCAATTTTAAGCTGAAGAAAAATATTTCAAAAGCTTTTAAAATTCGTATTGATAATACTGCAGATAATAGAAGCTTCAAAATTTAATTTCAAACTGTTTTGTTCAGTTTTGAAATTTTATCGTTCGAATCGATATTTAAAAATAGTGTTCCGGGGCACAGTCTCGGAATTCAACGAAACCAGTTCCATTGGGTCCGCAATATTGAATTATTGTCGGATTTCAAATTTCGTATTTATCGGAGTTGTTGCGTGACCACGCGGTAAGTAAACGCGTTGAAATTAAATCAAATTCAATTTAAATTTAAAATTTAAATTTTTGGTCAACCTCAGTCACTTTCTCTTCCGTAAATTATGCCAAAAATCACGATAAAAAATCATGCATACACGTTCTCCTGTCTCCCTCCTTCAATTTTTAAATAACCGATCCCCTCAGCTTTAAATCAATTGAACCCTTCATTCAAAAGTAAAGAAAAAAAAATGATAGCCTCAACATCAATGGCTGCTGTTAGAATTTCATTCGAAATAAAAAAATAAAAAAATAAAATAAAATCGAACGACAGGCATTCGTCTTATCCATCGCGAGGGCATGTCGTAGACGATTGGAAGGGCGGAGAAGAGACTTGGCCACTGGAAGGGGGGAAAGGCTGCAGTGTTGTTCGATCAAAGGCGGAAGGACCTCACGATGGTTTGGGGATTTGGGATTAGTCGACGAGGCCAATGTCGCGACTCGCGGTTGACGATGGAATGAGGTAGCACGCACGTGGGGAAAACCCTAGTTCAAGATGGCGATTGGGGTTACAGACGCGCGCGTTGTGGTGGAAGCGCGAACTGAAGTGGCTCACGCGCAGGAGGATGCGGCAGTCTCGAGCAGGCAGAGACGATGTCGAAGTCGTTTTTGGGGAGTCTCGTCGCGTCACGAGTTGCTCGCGTGGAGGCAACAGAGGCCGTGGTCAGTGAGGTATTCGCTGTTTTCATAAATGTATATATATGTATACATATTTAGCTTGCTGTTAAATTTTAGGATATAAACAATTGTTGATCAAGATATATACAGCAGTCTGTTTAATTTAAGGTGTATATATATATATGCAGAAAAATATAAGTAAGATTTTGAAAAGTTTTAAATTCATATGAATTATCATTTTAATATAGGTATATATAGTTCAAGTAAGAAAAATAAATATACTTATTAAAATTGCTAATTTAAATTATTTTTTATACTAAATATTTTCAAAAGGGAATTCGATTTAATTTAATTGGTAAGAGAAAATATAAATCTGATTTTGCGAAAAAAAACTATATAGATTATTTTGTGAATCTGTATGTAGTTCTAAAGAAATATATTATAAACATTTGTATTGCAGTAAGCTGTATGAAGAAAGTAATAAGAGTTGGTTTAAAATTTAAAAATATTAGTCTAAAAATAAAAATCTGGGTTGAATAAATTTATCTAAAGGAAATCGGTTCAAAATTTTATATTGTTAGTTTAAAATAAATAGAACAATAATTTAAGTGTTCGATTTAATTCGAATATTGATATATTGTATAAATTGTTATACAAGGTCTGTAAATCAAGAAAAACAAACCGGATTGGAAATGGGATTGCAAATATAAAGCTAAGGTGAGATTTTCTCACTCGAATGAAAATTGGATTTTACAGTTATTGATTTGATTGATTGACTGTTTGGATGTGATATTAGATATAGTAGGATATATCTATATATATAGCAATATATACATATTGGCATATGTATATATTGGATTGATGGATTTCCAGCATTGTATAGCGGATGAGACCCTATTGCGCCGTTAGTAAGCGGATGATATATTTATAAATCCCATATACCGCGATATTCCACCTCGAAGTGGAATTGGTATTGTGCTAACATATGTGGATGCAGGAAAACAGGTTGGAGGGATCCAACTGGATTCCTCACCAGTATTTATTTGATTACAGATATTGTGATATTTGTTGATTATCATATTGATATATGATGTTTGTTGTCGTGATTGATTATTTGGTGCTGTTGCATCATCGGATTCAATTTTGAAGTTTAAAAATAACGATTTTTACTTTAAAAGGATTTTAAAGTGATTTTTGAAAGTATACGTTTTATTTAATTTCTGAATTGATTTATTTTAAATAAATAAACGTTCAAATCTTAAAGTTACAAAAATTATGATTTTTGTGAAATATAACCGAAAGGTGATTTTGAAATAAATAGTTAAGTAACTTATAAAATGGTTTAAATTGGGGTTTTAATTTATTAAAAACGATGTATATAAAAGATGTACAAAATTGATATTTATAAATTTAAAACAATGGAATTATAAAAGTAGTTCGGTTATTGTTGAAAATAAGGTTATAAATGAAATCTTATAAGTAATAAGATTTAAAATTTGTGAAGTTTTAAAGGAACGATTTTGTAAATAAATGAATTATAAGTATTTAACTTATAATATGGACTTTTGGTATATACATTGAGTTATAAATTGAATTGGTCATTAAAGGAGATTTACAAATCGAAGTTGTTATAAAATAGAAATGGAATTTATAAACGTTGTTTTATAAATCCGAAAATCAATCAAATTTGATGAATTTAATATAGAAGGTTATTAAGGGAATTTTATCCACGATTTTGGATAGTGGATAATTCTTGAAATAAAATGTGTAGAAAGTATTGAAATTTGGTTAGTGAAGTATATTCACGATTTTGGACAGTGAATATATTATTAAGAAAAATGGATATGTTTTGGAGAAGTGACATTAAAGATGAAGTTAATTGTTTTAACGATGTTTTAAAATGTGTTAAATATCGAAATCATAGATTTCAACATTCATTGTTGAAATAGACGTTTTCGAGGAAGAAGGAAATGGTGGACTATAACACTGTTGTTATAGTAAATGATTTCCGAAAGGAAATGTTTTTATCTAGTATTGGGATATATATATATATCTTAATTTCAAATCCCTATACTAGTGATTTTGAGTCGTCGTAACGATGTTTTACGTAACATTCGTTTTGACTCAGATAGATGTTGTTATAGTAAATGATTTCCTTAAAGAATGAAATATATACTTAATTTTGATTTAAGTATATTGAATATTTTCAAATGTTGAAAATAAATAGATTTGTGAATTACTTATTATTAAATAAGTATGGAAATGCTTTTCCAATATGAAATGAAACGTTTTTGAGAATTTATCTTTGTAAAGATAAATTTAAATTGAATATTTGAAATCGATTTAAAAATCGTATATGAGTAGATATTTGAAAATATAAATTCACTATGGAATTTATTAAAGAAATGGAAATTCGTTTTAAAAATAAATATTGATTAATTTTTGAAGTGTGGAAATTTTATATCTAGTAAAGATATTTTGGAAAATAAATAATTTGGAAAATTATTTGGAATCTGATGATGTTGCGCATCTTTATTGATAGTTAAATAACCGACTATCAATAATTACCTTGAATGGGTATTTGTTGTGAATTGGATGAATTTGAATGCCACACTTATTTTTGAATAAGCGCTCACTATTCGGGTTAGCCGGGAAAGGACCTTGGGGTCGTATAACCCATTTCGAATATGTGATACGTCGTAATGGATTGCATTTGATGACCGGTGTTGAAGACCGGATATTTTTGAAAACAGAAGGATTACCGTCGAGTTACTCTACATCGGCCGATCTCCGATATAGAGGTTTTATCACCCTTAGTGATGGGAAGTCCAGACGTGATTAGAAAATTATCCGGATTTGCAAGGGCTTCGTGAGAAGTGCCTTCGGTTCTGTTCGATCCCGGAACAGACTTGTATGGTTGTATGTCTGACGTTACAAATTGAGATATAAAGCTGATTTCTTTCAAATACATTTCTGTTGGTGGCGGAGAATTTATTCTCTTAGCTTAACACCCTTCTCTGAGACGTACGAGCTCAGAGGTTATGTAGTTGAAATTTATCAGCAATATACTCCCAATTTGGTAACGTGACATGCTGAGTGTTGCTGTGAAATGATCGTTGTTTGATTATTTGTGATATGATCATTTGTTTGATCATTTATCTTTGAGATCATTACTTTGATCATTTGTTTGACCCGAAGCATGGCTTTGTGAAAAGCATAGCTTTCTGGACGAGACTTCATCGGACCTCACACCCCGGTATGGTCGAAACAGGAATCGTGGCAGCAAGGTTATTAGGGGATAGCGACCCCTTAGTGTATGTCATTTCCTTCTGGATTATGAGTGGTATCATGGTATGGAGCCCAGATACTTACTTTGTGGTTGCTGCAAATTTATTACTTGTGGTTGTTGGAATCGGGGATCCTCGGATAAAGGTCGCAAACGACCGGGGAATGACATATTCGTGTCAGTAGTTACCCAGCTAGGGGTAACCCGGCCTTGTGTTGCAGAGATCCGGTTAGGATCCGGGAACGTCGCTCCAGAGGCGTTCTATTTTATATGGGAAGTTCCTTTGCCCGACCATTGTTGAAAAATCCAAACTCCAATACGCACCTTGTACAGTTTTAGTTGTAGAACCTGCCATCTAATATGGTAGCTATAGTAGGCATACTATAATGGTACCTATGCTGGCTAAGATTTATATTCTACTTTCGAAATGTTTTCTACACTATGCACTAATAATAATATCAAAAATGATTTGATTTTGCGTATCAAGCATCTTTGACTATCATAAGGAGAAATCTCCTCCAAATTCTGCATTTGCATTGTGTGTGTGGCGGGAGGCCTTATGGTAGTTTCATTTTCCAAAAGCATTGCGAATCTTATTTATTTTCTTTGTGAAAAATAACTGTTTTACGATATCACACCAGTTACCATGACTGACTCGGAGTTTATTGTTTCCCTTCTAAACTCTGGGTGCCCATTATTTTCCACACGGGCAGCCTAGAGTTATGTTATCAGGATATTCTGGATATTCTGGAGCTTTGGAAGCAAGCTGGATGGCGAAACGTATTACCTATACTTTGTATTATTCCGCTGTGTATTCTATATGAGGACAAGTTTATAAAACTGTCCATTGTTGTATTGAGTTGTATATTGACTCTGATTGATGTATGTATAAACTGATATAGTTCTTTATTTTAAAAGACTAGTGATTATCTATTATATGTTGTTCCGCTGCGATATGTGAGATTCTGATATTGTTTTCTATTTCTGTGTTTTCTGTTGTTTCTTCTTTCTTTTTCTTCTGTTTTCTACTACCTCTTCTTTCTTAAACCCTAAGTATTCGGTTTTCCGGCATTCGATGGCTCGACAGTCGATACAGTGGACGTATTGATGTCGATATTCGGAAGTCGAAGAATCGGGTCCTTACAACGTGGTATCAGAGCATATGGTTAAGCGACAACCCTGCTCTGTTGGGTGTTACTCATTAGAGATAGAGTCAGTAGTACTCTTGAATGAGTTGTGTGTAATAATAGATATGAGCGCGTATTTGTTAGTGAATATAAAAATTGTTTTGTATTGTGTTGACTTATCGGTTGATTGTTTATAGATTCTAGTCGGTGAAGTCTAGCTAACTGTATTGATAAGGGTTTCTAAACTCTTAAACAAGATAAACTGACACAATATTGTTTTAAAATAGGCTAAATGAAATAATTTTACCCAAAACTATTTTTGTATATAAAAGAAATGATTTTTCTGTAAATTGTTACAGTATATGGTTGCATGGTTGTTAGGAAAGTGATAATATTGAAATGTTATCATTATTATATGAAATTGAATAAGAAATTGAAATCATAACTCCAAAGTTAAGAAATAAAATCCATGTACAAATAGAATTTAAGAATGTAAAATATAAATGTGATTTATAATTGGAAATAGAATTCCAGAGAAGTTTTTGAATTTTTTTTGGAAATTTTAGAAATTAAATTCCTTTTTGATTTGAAAATGAATTTCAAAGGTTTTGAAAAGTATTTTGGAGAGATGAAAGCTCTAAACTCTTTTCGGTCGCTGGAAAATAACTTCGGTAATGACTGCAGCATCATCGATGTTCATTTTCGGGTTTCCAAAAGAGGAATTGCTGCCAAATTATTTTAAATGGAAGTTGTTTGGAAAATTTGGGTTTTGTTTTGGAAATTCAAAGGATAATTTGAATTGTTTTCAAAATGATTTTTGAATGTTGGTAAGACTCTGGAATACTATACAAAAATATTTATAAAATATTATTAAGTTGATAACTTATACAATTTGAATTTTGATAGAATAAATTTAACTTAAAAGATGAAGTTAAATAAAGGTAAGTACAAGTGAATCAATTAAATGAAAGTTGAGATTCCTTTCAAATTTGTAAGCAATAGAATTGAATTGAATAATTATAAATGAAAGATGAATCAAAAAAAAAATTCATATGGAATTTGAAATCCAGTTTAAATGTAAGTAGATTTAACCGAAGTGGTAAATTGAAAATAAATATAATGTGTATATGGAATATTTATATTGAACCTAAGAAATGAAGAGTGAAATTATTAAGTAAAATTTGATATTGAAATTATTCTAAGTTGATGATTGAATGAAGATAAAACTGGAATTAAAACTGAATGTTGAAAACAAATTTGAATAAATGAATTAGTAATTGGAACTAATTTAAAATAGTGCAGTTGTGAATGAAAGATGGTTGATAAATTCAATATTCAGAAGGTAAAATAAAATCCAAATTGAATTGAAATGGTGAATTGAATTCAAATGAAATTTGAAATGTAAAATTGAATGATAATGGATATAAACTTCAATAGTGAAGTAAAAATGTATAAGAAGTAAGTATCGAAATTTTGTAATGGAATTTGCAAAATAGTTTGAATAGTGTAACTAGATATTATGGCTAGTAGGATATACAGGTGTATAAAGGAATTGGATTTGATTTTCAAAGATAAATTTGAATTGCTCGACAAAAGGTAAGTATTTGAATTTCAATATGAGATTTGATAATTTTCTTGTCTAGCCGCTTGGCTTTTTCTTTTCTTTTTGAAATCTGAGAGTCCGTAGGGACGTTTTGTAGTCGTACCGTATTAGCCGCGCAAAGGAGACGCTGGCAAAAATTTTTGGAAATTTCGAGTGTTAGAAAATTTTGAAAGTTTAAAATTCGATTTAAATTTGAATTTGAATTTTGAAGTAAACAATGTTGTTTGAAACTTAAAATTTAAGTTAGAAATTTAGTTGAATTAATAACGAATCTTTAATAGAAAGATTTGTTTTGACAAATTGATAAAACTATTGGATTGTGAAAATAATAGACGAGTTAAGGACCATTTTTCCTAACTTGTAATTTCGGGACGAAATTCTTTTGAGGTGGGAAGATTGTAACGACCCAGAATTTTGAACAATTTAAATTTTTAATATTTATTTAATTTTAAATATTTGAATGATGGATTGACTTGAATTTCAAATTATCAGAATAAATTGGCGATTAAATTATAAAATTTAATCTATTGAATGTTGAATAAAAATTTGAATCTTCAATTTTAAGATGAAGAAAAATATTTCAAAAGCCTTTAAAATTCGTATTGATAATACTGCAGATAATAGAAGCTTCAGAATTTAATTTCAAACTGTTTTGTTCAGTTTTGAAATTTTATCGTTCGAATCGATATTTAAAAATAGCATTCCGGGGCACAGTCTTGGAATTCGACGAAACTAGTTCCATTGGGTCCGTAATATTGAATTATTGTCGGATTTCAAATTTCGTATTTATCGGAGTTGTTGCGTGACCACGCGGTAAGTAAACTCGTTGAAATTAAATCAAATTCAATTTAAATTTAAAATTTAAATTTTTGGTCAACCTCAGTCACTTTCTCTTCCGTAAATTATGCCAAAAATCACGATACAAAGTCGTGCATACACGTTCTCCTGTCTCCCTCCTTCAATTTTTAAATAACCGATCCCTTCAGCTTTAAATCAACTGAACCCTTCATTCAAAAGTAAAGAAAAAAAACGACAACCTCAACATCAATGGCCGCTGTTAGAATTTCATTCGAAATAAAAAAATAAAATGACAGGCATTCGTCTTATCCATCACGAGGGCATGTCGTAGATGATTGGAAGGGCGGAGAAGAGCCTCGGCCACTGGAAGGGGGGAAAGGCTGCAGTGTTGTTCGATCAAAGGCGGAAGGACCTCACGATGATTTGGGGATTTGGGATTAGTCGACGAGGCCAATGTCGCGACTCACGGTTGACGATGATATGGGGTAGCACGCACGTGGGGAAAATCCTAGTTCAAGATGGCGATTGGGGTTACAAACACGCGCGTGGTGGTGGAAGCGCGAACTGAAGTGGCTCGCGCGCAGGAGGATGCGGCAGTCTCGAGCAGGCAGAGACGATGTCGAAGTCGTTTTTGGGGAGTCTCATCGCGTCGCGAGTTGCTCGCGTGGAGGCAACAGAGGTTGTGGTCAGTGAGGTATTCGCTGTTTTCATAAATGTATATATATGTATACATATTTAGCTTGCCGTTAAATTTTAGGATATAAACAATTGTTGATCAAGATATATACATCAGTCTGTTTAATTTAAGGTGTATATATATATGCAGAAAAATATAAGTAAGATTTTGAAAAGTTTTAAATTCATATGAATTATCGTTTTAATATAGGTATATATAGTTCAAGTAAGAAAAATAAATATACTTATTAAAATTGCTAATTTAAATTATTTTTGATACTAAAGATTTTCCAAAGGGAATTCGATTTAATTTAATTGGTAAGAGAAAATATAAATCTGATTTTGCGAAAAAAACTATATAGATTATTTTGTGAATCTGTATGTAGTTCTAAAGAAATATATTATAAACATTTGTATTGCAGTAAGCTGTATGAAGAAAGTAATAAGATTTGGTTTAAAATTTAAAAGTATTAGTCTAAAAATAAAAATCTGGGTTGAATAAATTTATCTAAAGGAAATCGGTTCAAAATTTTATATTGTTAGTTTAAAATAAATAGAACAATAATTTAAGTGTTCGATTTAATTGGAATATTGATATATTGTATAAATTGTTATACAAGGTCTGTAAATCAAGAAAAACAAACCGGATTGGAAATGGGATTGCAAATATAAAGCTAAGGTGAGATTTTCTCACTCGAATGAAAATTGGATTTTACAGTTATTGATTTGATTGATTGACTGTTTGGATGTGATATTAGATATAGTAGGATATATCTATATATATAGCAATATATACATATTGGCATATGTATATATTGGATTGATTGATTTCCCGCATTGTATAGCGGATGAGACCCTATTGCGCCGTTAGTAAGCGGATGATATATTTATAAATCCCATATACCGCGATATTCCACCTCGAAGTGGAATTGGTATTGTGCTAACATCTGTGGATGCAGGAAAACAGGTTGGAGGGATCCAACTGGATTCCTCACCAGTATTTATTTGATTACAGATATTGTGATATTTGTTGATTATCATATTGATATATGATGTTTGTTGTCGTGATTGATTATTTGGTGCTGTTGCATCATCGGATTCAATTTTGAAGTTTAAAAATAACGATTTTTACTTTAAAAGGATTTTAAAGTGATTTTTGAAAGTATACGTTTTATTTAATTTTTGAATTGATTTATTTTAAATAAATAAACGTTCAAATCTTAAAGTTACAAAAATTATGATTTTTGTGAAATATAACCGAAAGGTGATTTTGAAATAAATAGTTAAGTAACTTATAAAATGGTTTAAATTGGGGTTTTAATTTATTAAAAACGATGTATATAAAAGATGTACAAAGTTGATATTTATAAATTTAAAACAATGGAATTATAAAAGTAGTTCGGTTATTGTTGAAAATAAGGTTATAAATGAAATCTTATAAGTAATAAGATTTAAAATTTGTGAAGTTTTAAAGGAACGATTTTGTAAATAAATGAATTATAAGTATTTAACTTATAATATGGACTTTTAGTATATACATTGAGTTATAAATTGAATTGGTCATTAAAGGAGATTTACAAATCGAAGTTGTTATAAAATAGAAATGGAATTTATAAACGTTGTTTTATAAATCCAAAAATCAATCAAATTTGATGAATTTAATATAGAAGGTTATTAAGGGAATTTTATCCACGATTTTGGATAGTGGATAATTCTTGAAATAAAATGTGTAGAAAGTATTGAAATTTGGTTAGTGAAGTATATTCACGATTTTGGACAGTGAATATATTATTAAGAAAAATGGATATGTTTTGGAGAAGTGACATTAAAGATGAAGTTAATTGTTTTAACGATGTTTTAAAATGTGTTAAATATCGAAATCATAGATTTCAACATTCATTGTTGAAATAGACGTTTTCGAGGAAGAAGGAAATGGTGGACTATAACACTGTTGTTATAGTAAATGATTTCCGAAAGGAAATGTTTTTATCTAGTATTGGGATTTATATATCTATCTTAATTTCAAATCCCTATACTAGTGATTTTGAGTCGTCGTAACGATGTTTTACGTAACATTCATTTTGACTCAGATAGATGTTGTTATAGTAAATGATTTCCTTAAAGAATGAAATAAATACTTAATTTTGATTTAAGTATATTGAATATTTTCAAATGTTGAAAATAAATAGATTTGTGAATTACTTATTATTAAATAAGTATGGAAATGCTTTTCCAATATGAAATGAAACGTTTTTGAGAATTTATCTTTGTAAAGATAAATTGAAATTGAATATTTGAAATCGATTTAAAAATCGTATATGAGTAGATATTTGAAAATATAAATTCACTATGGAATTTATAAAAGAAATGGAAATTCGTTTTAAAAATAAATATTGATTTATTTTTGAAGTGTGGAAATTTTATATCTAGTAAAGATATTTTGGAAAATAAATAATTTGGAAAATTATTTGGAATCTGATGATGTTGCGCATCTTTATTGATAGTTAAATAACCGACTATCAATAATTATCTTGAATGGGTATTTGTTGTGAATTGGATGAATTTGAATGCCACACTTATTTTTGAATAAGCGCTCACTATTCGGGTTAGCCGGGAAAGGACCTTGGGGTCGCATAACCCATTCCGAATATGTGATACATCATAATGGATTGCATTTGATGACCGGTGTTGAAGACCGGATATTTTTGAAAACAGAAGGATTACCGTCGAGTTACTCTACATCGGCTGATCTCCGATATAGAGGTTTTATCACCCTTAGTGACGGGAAGTCTGGACGTGATTAGAAAATTATCCAGATTTGCAAGGGCTTCGTGAGAAGTGCCTTCGGTTCTGTTCGATCCCGGAACAGACTTGTATGGTTGTATGTCTGACGTTACAAATTGAGATATAAAGCTGATTTCTTTCAAATACATTTCTGTTGGTGGCAGAGAATTTATTCTCTTAGCTTAACACCCTTCTCTGAGACGTACGAGCTCAGAGGTTATGTAGTTGAAATTTATCAGCAATATACTCCCAATTTGGTAACGTGACATGCTGAGTGTTGCTGTGAAATGATCGTTGTTTGATCATCTGTGATATGATCATTTGTTTGATCATTTATCTTTGAGATCATTACTTTGATCATTTGTTTGACCCGAAGCATGGCTTTGTGAAAAGCGTAGCTTTGTGGACGAGACTTCGTCAGACCACACACCCCGGTATGGTCGAAACAGGAATCGTGGCAGCAAGGTTATTAGGGGATAGCGACCCCTTAGTGTATGTCATTTCCTTCTGGATTATGAGTGGTATCATGGTATGGAGCCTAGATACTTACTTTGTGGTTGCTGCAAATTTATTACTTGTAGTTGTTGGAATCGGGGATCCTCGGATAAAGGTCGCAAACGACCGGGGAATGACATATTCGTGTCAGTAGTTACCCAGCTAGGGGTAACCCGGCCTTGTGTAGCAGAGATCCGGTTAGGATCCGGGAACGTCGCTCCAGAGGCGTTCTATTTTATATGGGAAGTTCCTTTGCCCGACCATTGTTGGAAAATCCAAACTCCAATACGCACCTTGTACAGTTTTAGTTGTAGAACCTGCCATCTAATATGGTAGTTATAGTAGGCATACTATAATGGTACCTATGCTGGCTAAGATTTATATTCTACTTTCGAAATATTTTCTACACTATGCACTAATAATAATATAAAAAATGATTTGATTTTGTGTATCAAGCATCTTTGACTATCATAAGGAGAAATCTTCTCCAAATTCTGCATTTGCATTGTGTGTGTGGCGGGAGGCCTTATGGTAGTTTCATTTTCCAAAAGCATTGCGAATCTTATTTATTTTCTTTGTGAAAAATAACTGTTTTACGATCTCACGCCAGTCACCATGACTGACTCGGAGTTTATTCTTTCCCTTCTAAACTCTAGGTGCCCATTATTTTCCACACGGGCAGCCTAGAGTTATGTTATCAGGATATTCTGGATATTCTGGAGCTTTGGAAGCAAGCTGGATGGCGAAACGTATTACCTATACTTTGTATTATTCCGCTGTGTATTCTGTATGAGGACAAGTTTATATAACTGTCCATTGTTGTATTGAGTTGTATATTGGCTCTGATTGATGTATGTATAAACTGATATAGTTCTTTGTTTTAAAAGACTAGTGATTATCTATTATATGTTGTTTCGCTGCGATATGTGAGATTCTGATATTGTTTTCTATTTCTGTGTCTTCTGTTGTTTCTTCTTTCTTTTTCTTCTGTTTTCTACTACCTCTTCTTTCTTAAACCCTAAGTATTCGGTTTTCCAGCATTCGATGGCTCGACAGTCGATACAGTGGACGTATTGATGTCGATATTCGGAAGTCGAAGAATCGGGTCCTTACACTCGGGATTCACATCCCATAAAGATCCATTAAACTATTTACTATGTAGTAATATTCGTATTATAATAATGTCTAATTATAAAATAAACATACTTTTAAATAGCATTAAGGCTTTACATTTTCCACCTTAACACGTAATAGTCCCAGTAGTCTATCCAGTATTAGCATACTCCCAAAATGGGGGCTACCCTCGATACTCCATAGGCTACGGGAGAAATCACAACTCGTAGTAAAGCTCGATATGGTAGGTGACACGGCACAACTAGGCAATGCCAGGGTAGATATACCAATTACGCATCCGGATTGGTGGTGACGCATAGCAGCCACTACCGCCCACCTCGAACAACACTCCCAAATCAAGGGTGCGCACCAAATCAATCACAAGTAATAGAATGGTATCGAAGAAGTGTGTCCGATCAGAGGTGCTACCTCCTTGGCCCGTCGATCGCTCATGTTTTAGCCACCTTATGCCAACTCACGGGAGTTGGGTCCACGTATATACCTTAGGATCGTCGCCACCATCCTACTTCATTCTGGAAACTCCACCGCGTACACAGTTGTCAAAGTTGTTTTCGGTATCGACAGAGAGTATGTCCATATCCGATCCCGGTCTCTTTAACAACCAATCGTTATTATAACACCGTGGTCATTTAAAAATATATATACTTTTAAAAACACAATCATTGCCCTTTCAAAACATATTCTTTATTTCAAAATAGTATATACTTAAAACCCCAAAATATTATTTCCATTTCAAACCATATCCTTTACTTCAAAATAATATATACTTTAAAACCAAAATATTTTTGCCATTTCAAAGCATATCCTTTACTTCAAAATAGTATATACTTAAAACCAAAATATTATTGCTATTTCAAACCCAAATTATCAATGTATTATTTCCATTTCAAAACCCAATTCAATAATATATCATTTCCATTTCCAAAACAATTCAATAATATATTATTTAAATAAAACCCAATTTCCAATCACTAATCTTTCTTTAATTTAGATAACTTGAAATATTCTTTTAAATCGTCTTAAACCCAAACCACATTTTGAAGTCATATTCTAAATTTTCAATTTCAATAGGTTTCCAATCAATATATTCACAGATAATTCTTAAATAAATTCTATTTCAAATAAATTCATTTTTCAAACCATATTACTTTCAAAGTTATAACAATTTCGAAAACCAATACTTTGAAAACTATAATACCTTAATTTTAATAAAACATTTCAATTTTGATATATTTCAAGTCTTTAAATATTCCAAAATTCCCAACCCAATCTGATAATCTTATATATACCTTAATTCAATTTACTATTATTTAGTTTAGAAATATTTATTTAATAAATTCAATATCACTTAAATAAAGCTCAAATTTAAAATATTCGTAAATCAAACTTAAAATATCATCAAGTTATACATAGCTTAAATTTTAGAATTTAACTATATATAAAATAATATTTATATAATATAAAAATTAGTATTTATATAAACCCTTATTTCCAAAACCCATAGAAATCATTCCAAATATATATATATAGACCGACGGTGTCTGTATATGATTTTCTATCCTATGGTCAAGTGATACAGATATTTATCATTTCAATCCGCAATTTAAAAATAAAATACGGTTATATATCATTTCAAACCGCAATCCCGGATGAAATAAAAATGCATAATAACTTGTAGTTTATAACAATATAAATACAACATACATTCATCAAATTTCAACCATCAACCATTTATCACAATCATCATCCAATTCAACAATAACATCAATACAGAACAGAAAATAAATAACATGTATTTACTGGCGGTTTATATTCAAAAATAAGTTATATAACAATTTAACTGGCAGTTTAAATGCAATAATAAATCAAATAATAATTTAACTGGCAGTTTAAATGCAATAATAAATTAAATAACAATTTAATCCAATAAATTCAATTTAACTGAGATGATGATTAAAAATATGCCAAACAGTCATAAATAAACTTTTAATCACATCAACAATTAATTTAACACACATAAGAAATTTTAGTAGCTGTGAGTGGGTTAAAACACTCACCTTTGGATTTAAATTGAATTTAAATCCAATTTAAACCCAAAATTTGAACAGTCTCCAAATTCATCCAAACCAGCGTCAAAGTGTCCGGAATTTCGATACGATCCCAGCAAAACAAACCGCGTCCCAATCCGAGTCCGTATGCAAAAGTTATGATAATTAGAGTACTGAAAATTCTGGTCCTGGGTCGACTTCGGGTTCAACTTCGGTCAGCCGCCTCAAATCCCCGGTGCTTGCTCTGAGTTTTTGCCAAAATGACCCGGAGACGTGAGTCATTTTCTTCCTGACCCGAAGTATCTCCATGGTTTTTGCCTCTGAAACCCGAAGCGCGACCCGAAGTTGCTGCAGATCTGCAAAAATTTTTTTTTTTTTGAAATTAGATTTTTGCAATTTGGGAATTAGGTTTTGTCTGCCATTGGAATAAGGAGCTAAGAAGGAGATGTATGTACAGACAAATGACAATGAGGAACAATTAGGGTTTATAACGAGGTATTTATAAACAAAGCAGAAAATAGAGTAGATGGACAAGATTGATTTGAGTTTTGAACGTAATTGACCCAAAAAGGCCGTTTCGATTTCGGAATGGAAATGGGTCAACCCATATATCAAAATATATGTTTTCAAATATTTTAAAATCAATGGAATAGGTTTCAAGTCCAAATTCCCTCGTATGAAGAAGTTATGCAAAAATCAAGTTATTTCAAATTGATTTCAATTAATTTCAATTAAATTGATTTCAAGGCGTTTCAAGCCCGTACGATCAAACGACAAGCCCGGTCGTTATGAAACTTGAAATCCTATAAAAATTCACCGTTATGGATCCGATGAAACTGGTTTCGTCGAAATCCGATTCAGTGGCCAAAATGGCTATTTTCAAGTTAATTAAATCAATAAATATTAAATGAATTAAGTCTCTTTTTAAATTCAAATTTAATAGCTAACAATTTCTATACCCCCCCCCCCCCCCCGATTACATATAAACTTATAATTCATTAACCAAAATTTCCATGTCAATCAAATAAGGATTAATTGCAAACTTACAGTGTTTACCTTCAATTTAAGTAAATTCAAGTAAATTATATTTTTTAATTTCAAATAAATTAATTCAATGTGGTTCCAATCTCTTTATTTAATCAATCATCCTCTTATGGATAAGTTTGACATTACTATATATCCAATTACCCTAATATTTTACAGTCATTACCTAAATTCATATTAACGTGGTATTTAATTACGTTAATTAATTGCAATGGATTTAGCTCTAATTTAATTAAATAAATAGGTAAACAGTTAATAATTATCACCATTAGCCAAGGTTAATCTCATTCATACTTTATTATCAACCAACAAATATTATAATATAATCACTTATCTAACATTGAATTTATCAAATTCAAGTTTATTACGTATTATTACATCCACTAATATACCTTTGCATTTATTTCCCAATTTACTATTTACAATCAATTATAACCTTACAATTGTTTTTAATTAATTGGGATCGCACTAAATTAGCTATTCATTAACTTGCATTAACATTATTACCTTCCATACCTGTTCTTCAATCTATTATTATCAAAAATGGATGAAATTGACATTGGTTATATTTATTACATTGATATTACCCAATTCATTCTAATATAAATTTGTCATAGTATTTAACTCCATTTATTATGGATTGAATCCAATTAAATTTTAAATTAATTCCAAATAAACTAATTAGATTCAATTCCAATCCTTTAATTAAGTCTATTATTACTCTATAAACATAGTTACTATTTGTTTGTCTTTCATTACATTAATTTATCCAAATTTCCATCATTATAATTTTGCCAAATATATACACTAATCACGATTAATATTCTCAATAAATTTATTTACTTGGTTTCATGCTTTTTATTGCATCAATTACTACCTTATAAATAGATCTACGTTTCTATTAAATTTATATTCACACTTTCCGTTATTATATTAATTATCATTAAAGTAACCTTTAATTACCTTTATTCGTAATTGGTAAATTGACTGGTAACAACAACCATTTGTCACCATTACACCCTTTATAACTTGCATGTTTATTCTTCACAAACAATTACCATCTATTATATTATTTCACACATTAATTCAAAAATTACATATGCTTTCTCATACTCCATTTATAACCAAGTCATAACATTTAAATTATTTTATTTAATTGGGAATTTCATTCAAGTTCATTAATTAATAACTTTAATTAACTTTGTTACGTTTCCTTTTAGTTAATTTTCATTATTACATTATTACAACCTTTATTAATAATTCACAAATTTTTATTTTCTTCAATATTAAATTTCAAAAATCTCATTAAATTAACAGTTTTAATTATTGAAAATTTACGGGTCATTACACTCTCCTCCACTCAAAACTTTTCATCTCCGAAAAGGAAAAGAAGGTGTAACGACCCGTAAATTTCAACTGTTTTAATTACGTAATTAGTTGAAATTTTGTGAAATTTTAAACGATAAAATTTTGAAATAAAAATTTAATATTTGGAATACGCCTAGTTAAACATAGCGACTGGTAAATTTTCGTCCGAAAATATGAAAGTTTATTTTGCGCGTAAATTCACTTTAATTTAATCAGTTAAAAAGCGATGAAAATAAAATGTTTCCGAAACCTAAATATTTTTACATAGAAAAATTCTAAATCATCTTCTGAGCAAGATTCCAGTTTGTTGTTTTTCCAAATTCGGACATCTTTGGCTCCGTCGATCTTTTTTTTCAGCGTTTTTCTTGCATTTTTCGCTGGTTGAAAATTCGATTTTTTTTTAATTTGATCATACCACTGATATCCGTATACTGTTTTGACCGTCTCATCGCGTTGTTCACCAGGGTATATTCACTTATGCGTTTCGGTATTCGGTTCGCGGCGAAACGGCTAACCGTATCAGTACCGGTTTGTGTCTTTTGATTTATGACTATTTGACTTCATTGTTCTATCCAAATTTCCATCGTATAACTCAACAGCTGTTTACCTTTCATATTCCCAGAATAATTTACTCTTCATGACCAGTCATTATCCACCGCGTTGTACCAATACACACAGCCTTTTATATTCCCGAAATTAGTTTTGAAGTCTGGAAAATGAGAAGCCATCTTAGTTGAAAAGGCACGTTTAAAATTTTCTTTTGTGATGACCATATTTGTATGCTTTCCTTCTTTATGTTGCCTGATTTCATATTTTCCCATTTCTATCTCCTCATTTCTCTCCAACGTAGTTTCAGCTTCCTCACTTTCGGCTAAAGCTTCCTTAAATAAAAAAAAAACAAACAGAGAAAGAAAACGAGCCCAAACCCAAGCCTCACTCCTCAACATCACCACCCAGAACTGTCATTCCTCTAGGCAGTCCTTCCTCCACCGACAAGCAAACCGGCCACCACAACGCGTCATCCGATCTCCCCTCCTTTTCCCCCACAGCAGCAGGCCACGCCTCCACCCCTTCAATCTCACGTGCCTCCTCTCCCTGACTTCGACCTACCACCCACCATCGGACCACCACCCCATGCCTGCAACTCACGGCCTGGAACCCCCGCATCTCCGCTAGCGCGACCATACCAAGCCCAGACTTCCCTGCACACGTGGCCACCACCCCATAGCCTCGATAGCCGAGATCCACACATCCACCTCGCCTTACCTTCTCCGCCACGTTCCTCCTCCACGTGCAGACCCCGCCGCCTCCATAAATTCCCAATCCCAACGCCCAGCCGCTGTCACCACAGCCGCGTTCGCCACCCCGGTCATCAGCCCCGACAACCCTACGTCCCTGATAGAGCCCATCACCCCCACTTTGTTTCCTCTACTCGACCGCCTCAAACCAATCGGCAGCAGCCTGTTACGGTCAGTCATCCCCTCTCCTTTCTGTTTTGCTTTCGCTGTGGAATTAGTATAATGTGTACATAGTGAACTTGTACGTATATATATTATATAGAGGTGTAGGTTGCATACATTTCTTTTGATTTTCTTTGTTTCGCGTGACAGTTTAGATGTTGTACTGGTGTTGAACTATATAAGTAATAATCTGTATATATAAGTTTATAAGATATTAGTTTATATATGTAAACTATATTTAGTAAATTTTTGTTTTGTATACAGTTTTATATGAAATATATTACTTATATATTTATAATCTGTAAGCATATACACGTATATAATAGTGGATATAATATGTGTCTGCCAGTGGATTTTAAAATATTAACAATGTAATATCTCACTTTTATATATGTATAAGTCATAAAGGTTAATTGGTTTTGTGTGTGAGTCTGTGATATATTGATGGGTTAGCTTACAAATATTTTTACAGTTTTATAAGGAAGTAAAGGTTTATATGGGTTATATATGTAGCAGGTGTATTGTTATAGTTTAAAATTGGTAAAGTTTTACAGGTTATGGTCTATTGGTGTAAGTGTATAATGTATGTTTAATTGAATAAAGTTATAATAGCTTTATATAAAATGTTGACTATTTATATATCTGATATAGTTTATATATTATAAAGTTATAAGATATGTTAGTTGATACGCTAGCTAATATACTTATAGTTTGTATTCTTGTTCGCAGTCCATATGCATACGTTTAGGTGTTTGTTATATATATGTGTTCAGACTTCAAGTAATATAGATAACTGAATATAGGCTTTGCATTTGGAATTTTATATACATTGTTATTATGAACATATATATGGGTTGCTTTCATGGGTTGTATTTATTCTTTTAAGGTTAGTATATATTATAATAAATTTGTTATATTGATTTTTATAATAAATATTGACAATGAAATATAATACAATGGTTTTATTTGGAGAAATTATGTTTAAATTACAACATATAGATTTTAAATGTACATTTTAAATGAAATATTGGTTTTAGGAGAATTAATATCATAATAATGTATATATTTTCTGTAGTATCAAAATTAATTCGATTCATTTTCATCGATTTCCATTTTATCAGCTTTCGGTCCGTCGTACCTGTTTTCGTCATTGAATTCGTGCCTGGCTCACTTCGCGCTTGGATTCGATACTCGTTCGTGTCTTTTCTTCTCTAGCCTTGAAAGGTGAGCACTCACTCACGATTAACGTTCTTTTATTTATTTAAATTTGATTTCAATTGAAACGACAATTGAAATATGCTGCTATTAGTTGATTGCACTGTTATATATATGCTATTACCTGTATCAGTTCACCTGTGACATCTGACACCATTATCTGTTATATATATGAAATGATAATCCAGTTTGGTTGTTAATTGATTGATTATTGATGTTTATATTGGACGTTAAACTGTTAATGTAAATTGATAAATAGTATGCAATTGAACTCGATATAGAATAGTTAAATGTTTAAAATTGATTAGTTAAATTTGTATAATATGACCCCTTTAAACTGTTAAATTTATTGACACGTAGGATTGTTTAACTACACCTTGAACCATCAAATGTATGTTGTTAAATTGATGATGTATGAAATTGTAAATTGAATGACAAGTGAAAAACCATAATGTAATAATCTTTAATCTACATGAAATGATAGTGTAGATTCTAGAAATAATTATACTAATTCGTACAAATAACAATGCGAATTAATACGATTATTTTGGGATTATTTAAATTGATTATTGGATTGTTATTGATTGTTGTTATTTCTTGTTTATTTACTTTGACACCATCCCAGTTATCACACTACAAGTTCCCTTTGCTATGTTTTGATTTTGAATTGAATTGGAATCGGGTTGAAATGATAAATACCCAAATTGAACTTTGACCTAGGATAGAAAATTAAATAAAACCCGATTGGTCAATAAATTTGATTTAAAAATAAAATGAAGATTTTATCTGAATAAATAATGCGGTCTTGAAATGAAATTGAAATTTGAATTTTAATGAAAGAAAAATGTTAATAAAGAAAAAAAATCTGAAACAAAATGTTAAAAAAAATGAAATTGATGAAAGAACGATGTTTAATTTGAGAAATGATTGGATCAAGTTGGAAATTATAATTAAGTTTGAAATTATTAAACTCTGAAATGATTTAATAATTAAGTTGGAAATTATAATTAAGTTTGAAATTATTTAACTTTGAAATTATTTAAATAATTAAGTTTTGAATTATTTAATAATTAAATAAGAATGATTTATTTAATGATTAAATTGAATTGAATTCTTTAATATGTGAAATTGAATTTTTGAATAAGTGAATTTTACTTCGTAAATAATTGAAATTGAGTTTATTTATTAATTAAGTTTTGGAAATTTATTTAAGTAAGTAAATAAGTGAAATTGAATTTCTTTAACAAGAAATAAAATGTGATATTTGAAATTTTGGTAAGACTTGTAATTCAAAGAATTTGATTTGACGAATTTAACTTAAGTAAATTTGTAAGTTTTGATATAATGGCATTGAACTTAAGTAATCGATTTAATGAATTGGAAATTTAATAAGAATTGTTTGAATGACAAATTTACTTAATGAATATTGAATGAAATCGATAAATGAGTTTAAATTGATTTGAATGTTAAATAAAATTTATTTAAATGATTTCGGAATGAAACTTATATACGAATTTGAATCAATATTTGAATTGTTTAAAAAAAAAAATTTGAAATTGTATTATAAGATTTTGAAATGGTGATTTGGAAGTTTTGAAACATAAATTATGGAAATTGGTTTAGAAAGACAAACGAAATGTTGATTTATAAACTCTGATTGAAATTGAAATTGATTTGGTTTTGAAATATATTAAACGACCAATCGGTGTAATAATTACGAAAGTTATTAAAGAAACCGGAATTCGGTTATGGATATACTCTCTATCTAAACCGAAAACCACTTTAATAACTATACGTGGAGTGATGATCCAGAATGAAGTGGTTGGAATGATGTTCGTGATGATTGAAGAAAGAGAACGATAATGGATAGCCTTGACACTTGTGTCAAATTGGAAATGACTAAAACAGGAGCTGTGCCGGGCCAATGGAGGATTGATACCTCAAGTGGACACACTTCTTCGAACTACTTATACTTGTTGTCGATTGGTGCACCCTTGATTTTGGAGTGTTGTTTCACGGTGTTGCGGGCGCTGCGGCATTGCGTTCTCACCAGTCCGGATCAGGCGAACGGTAGTATCACTACCTTGGGTATAGCCTCATGTGCCTTGTCATACTTGTATTCCATTTATGCGCGACCACTACGAATTTGTTTTGTACCTTGAGTATATGGATTGCCCTCTGGTGACTTCCGGTTTTGGGGAAACTACGGTCTTGTATATGCTTGTGGGAATAAAAATGTGTTAAGGGTGGAATGGGCCATGACTTAACGCTATTTTGATATCTTTATATTACTGATAGACATCATCTACTTATCGTACACTACTACATAGTAGATAGTTTAACGGATCCTTAAAGGATGGTTATTCCAAACATCCTTTGAGTTACTTGTATTTCAATTGCTATTTCACTTGAGTTGGATTTATTAATATAAGAATGTTAATCCTGACTCGAGTGTTTTGTGTTTTTACTTTACGCTCGGGTCAGACTGAGTAGTTCAGCTTACGAGACTCACCTTTGGAGTTGGAGCTTCGCTTGGAGATCCAGCTATCTATCCAGCTTTCAGATATTCGATGATTCCAGTGATGTATTCTGATTTGTATCGGTTACTCTTCCGTTGTATCTGGTTTAACTCTGATGTATCGTATTACTCTTCTGTTGTAAACTCTGATGTATTTTATATATTCATATAGTAGCTTCATGAACTACTATCTCTTTTATTTCCGCTGCACTTATTACTCTGTGTCTGTGATCTGTGATTATTTATTTACTGTATATGTTCAGTTTTGCCAAATTTAAATTAACAATGCGTTATTTTGAGCAATTCAACTCCGGCATGAGTGTCTACCTATACACTTATAATGGACGCGAATGGTCCAAAATGGCGGGTCGTTACAGTTGGTATTAGAGCTTTGGTAGCTCTAGGCAAAACACAACATATAGGGTAATGTATTTACAGAATCACTCCCATTCGAGTTTTCAATCTCTTCCTTTGACTCAATTCCTTTGAATTTTGGAACGTTCCCTGCGGTTTCGAAATTCATTCGTGTCCCTCACTATTCGTCTTCTTTCAATTCTGGAGCACCCCATAACTCCATTTTGAATGATATCTATAATAGATCGGCGGTCTCGCCAATCTTCGAATGATTTGTAAAGGGGTGAAACTCCTTTACAATAGGCATTGATTTACCAGAGATTTCTGTATCCTCGGTTTACGATGCTATCTATCTCCTGCTATACCTGAATTCTATTTCTTGAGATCGAATGTCGATTTACCTCGGAATTCTACAACGATCCTATTCTGAAGTCCCGGTCGACCCGGTTAAGGTTGCCCATGATTTATATAAACTTATCCATCTTCCTACTTTTTATTAATCATCATATCTTTGTTTCGAACTTATCTTCGAATCAGATTTCTCTTTGATTTGAGTCCATCAAATTTAAATCCCTATCCTTACTTTGAATCCATTCTTGTATCGTCGAGTGAGGAAGTGTATTGTAAATTAATTTTAAAATGTTTTTATACTGTGTTGTTTGAGTTGTTGATGTTGATTTGGGTTTCCGATCGATTCGTCTGATCAACGCTATCGATAGGATTTCCAAAACACTTGAGCAGAGCAAACTGACACAATATTATTTTCAAGTTTTTGTAAATGGAATAAATTTGTATGATTATATTATAAATATATATAAGTAAAATAAATTTCTGAAATTAATAAGTTAATTAAATTGGTTGTTGAAATGATAATAATTGATTATCACTTATTGTTCTATAAATGAATTTTTAAACATGGGTTATAAACTGATTTGAAATTTAAATGAATTTAAAATTTAGAATTTGAGAATTTAAATTTTGGGGTGATTTCAATTTGGTTTTAAGTTTTAAAGTGTATATAGTATTTAAAATATTTCAAATAGAAATCGTTTTCAAAATTTTAAAATGATGAAACCAGTGTTCTTCTCTTTGTCGCTGGAAAATAATTTCGGTGATGGCGGCCGCATCATCGACATTCATTTTCGAGTTTCGAAGGGGAGAAACCATTATGTAGCTTTGCTACGGTTTTGTTTTGAAAAATATTTTGATTTGAATTTCTTTAGTATAATTTGATTTATATATATATGGGTATCTTATTTTAAAATTTAATTTGATTGATATAAATATATGATATATAACTCTAAATTGTTTAAAGTAAATCGGAAATCTAATTCTTAAATGTTGTTAAAGGATGATTTTAATTATAAATAAAACCAAAATTTGGAATAAATATTTAAACTTGAATAATTGAATTGGGAAAATTTTATTTGTATATTGTTCAACTGCATTCTAACACAATTTACCTAAATCATTCAGAAGTTGAATATGTAAGTGGATAATATATATAAGATAAATTGAATTTGTAAATAAAATTTGAGTGTTTATAATAAACGTTATACACTAAAATTTTGATTATAAAGATGTTAATAGAGTTAGATAGGATAATAAGTAAACTCAGTTAATAATGAAATAAATTTGTTTTGAAAGAATTAATAAATTTGTTTTGAAAGAATTAATAAATTGAAATTTGATTAACATATGAAAATACCTTGAATTTAAAAGAAATTAATAGATGTAAATTAATTTAAATCGAAACTTTTATATTTTTAAATAAATTTATATATATTAAATATATGCGATTAGATATATTAAGTAGAATAAATTTAACAGTAATTTGGAATAAGGAAGAATTTAAAATTGTTGAAGAAAATATGATTATAATAAAAGACTATTCAAATTTATGGTTTTAGAAATTGTAAATTTAAGATAATTGGATAATAAGATAATGAATTTGGAAATAGTTGAGATTAATCTTAGTGAAATCAAATTGATTAAATCAATTATTGAATATCAATTAATTTAAATTTGAATTTATATGGTTTAAATTAATTGTTATTTTGTATTTCAAATCTGTTTTTCTTTCTGGTTGTTTCTATTCTCCTACCTCGTTCCTTTTCGGGGACGAAAAGTTTTGAGTGGGGGAGAGTGTAACGACCCGTAAATTTCAACTATTTTAATTACGTAATTAGTTGAAATTTTGTGAAATTTTAAACGATAAAATTTTGAAATAAAAATTTAATATTTGGAATACGCCTAGTTAAACATAGCGACTGGTAAATTTTCGTCCGAAAATATGAAAGTTTATTTTGCGCGTAAATTCACTTTAATTTAATCAGTTAAAAAGCGATGAAAATAAAATGTTTCCGAAACCTAAATATTTTTACATAGAAAAATTCTAAATCATCTTCTGAGCAAGATTCCAGTTTGTTGTTTTTCCAAATTCGGACATCTTTGGCTCCGTCGATCTTTTTTTTCAGCGTTTTTCTTGCATTTTTCGCTGGTTGAAAATTCGATTTTTTTTTAATTTGATCATACCACTGATATCCGTATACTGTTTTGACCGTCTCATCGCGTTGTTCACCAGGGTATATTCACTTCTGCGTTTCGGTATTCGGTTCGCGGCGAAACGGCTAACCGTATCAGTACCGGTTTGTGTCTTTTGATTTATGACTATTTGACTTCATTGTTCTATCCAAATTTCCATCGTATAACTCAACAGCTGTTTACCTTTCATATTCCCAGAATAATTTACTCTTCATGACCAGTCATTATCCACCGCGTTGTACCAATACACACAGCCTTTTATATTCCCGAAATTAGTTTTGAAGTCTGGAAAATGAGAAGCCATCTTAGTTGAAAAGGCACGTTTAAAATTTTCTTTTGTGATGACCATATTTGTATGCTTTCCTTCTTTATGTTGCCTGATTTCATATTTTCCCATTTCTATCTCCTCATTTCTCTCCAACGTAGTTTCAGCTTCCTCACTTTCGGCTAAAGCTTCCTTAAATAAAAAAAAAACAAACAGAGAAAGAAAACGAGCCCAAACCCAAGCCTCACTCCTCAACATCACCACCCAGAACTGTCATTCCTCTAGGCAGTCCTTCCTCCACCGACAAGCAAACCGGCCACCACAACGCGTCATCCGATCTCCCCTCCTTTTCCCCCACAGCAGCAGGCCACGCCTCCACCCCTTCAATCTCACGTGCCTCCTCTCCCTGACTTCGACCTACCACCCACCATCGGACCACCACCCCATGCCTGCAACTCACGGCCTGGAACCCCCGCATCTCCGCTAGCGCGACCATACCAAGCCCAGACTTCCCTGCACACGTGGCCACCACCCCATAGCCTCGATAGCCGAGATCCACACATCCACCTCGCCTTACCTTCTCCGCCACGTTCCTCCTCCACGTGCAGACCCCGCCGCCTCCATAAATTCCCAATCCCAACGCCCAGCCGCTGTCACCACAGCCGCGTTCGCCACCCCGGTCATCAGCCCCGACAACCCTACGTCCCTGATAGAGCCCATCACCCCACTTTGTTTCCTCTACTCGACCGCCTCAAACCAATCGGCAGCAGCCTGTTACGGTCAGTCATCCCCTCTCCTTTCTGTTTTGCTTTCGCTGTGGAATTAGTATAATGTGTACATAGTGAACTTGTACGTATATATATTATATAGAGGTGTAGGTTGCATACATTTCTTTTGATTTTCTTTGTTTCGCGTGACAGTTTAGATGTTGTACTGGTGTTGAACTATATAAGTAATAATCTGTATATATAAGTTTATAAGATATTAGTTTATATATGTAAACTATATTTAGTAAATTTTTGTTTTGTATACAGTTTTATATGAAATATATTACTTATATATTTATAATCTGTAAGCATATACACGTATATAATAGTGGATATAATATGTGTCTGCCAGTGGATTTTAAAATATTAACAATGTAATATCTCACTTTTATATATGTATAAGTCATAAAGGTTAATTGGTTTTGTGTGTGAGTCTGTGATATATTGATGGGTTAGCTTACAAATATTTTTACAGTTTTATAAGGAAGTAAAGGTTTATATGGGTTATATATGTAGCAGGTGTATTGTTATAGTTTAAAATTGGTAAAGTTTTACAGGTTATGGTCTATTGGTGTAAGTGTATAATGTATGTTTAATTGAATAAAGTTATAATAGCTTTATATAAAATGTTGACTATTTATATATCTGATATAGTTTATATATTATAAAGTTATAAGATATGTTAGTTGATACGCTAGCTAATATACTTATAGTGTGTATTCTTGTTCGCAGTCCATATGCATACGTTTAGGTGTTTGTTATATATATGTGTTCAGACTTCAAGTAATATAGATAACTGAATATAGGCTTTGCATTTGGAATTTTATATACATTGTTATTATGAACATATATATGGGTTGCTTTCATGGGTTGTATTTATTCTTTTAAGGTTAGTATATATTATAATAAATTTGTTATATTGATTTTTATAATAAATATTGACAATGAAATATAATACAATGGTTTTATTTGGAGAAATTATGTTTAAATTACAACATATAGATTTTAAATGTACATTTTAAATGAAATATTGGTTTTAGGAGAATTAATATCATAATAATGTATATATTTTCTGTAGTATCAAAATTAATTCGATTCATTTTCATCGATTTCCATTTTATCAGCTTTCGGTCCGTCGTACCTGTTTTCGTCATTGAATTCGTGCCTGGCTCACTTCGCGCTTGGATTCGATACTCGTTCGTGTCTTTTCTTCTCTAGCCTCGAAAGGTGAGCACTCACTCACGATTAACGTTCTTTTATTTATTTAAATTTGATTTCAATTGAAACGACAATTGAAATATGCTGCTATTAGTTGATTGCACTGTTATATATATGCTATTACCTGTATCAGTTCACCTGTGACATCTGACACCATTATCTGTTATATATATGAAATGATAATCCAGTTTGGTTGTTAATTGATTGATTATTGATGTTTATATTGGACGTTAAACTGTTAATGTAAATTGATAAATAGTATGCAATTGAACTCGATATAGAATAGTTAAATGTTTAAAATTGATTAGTTAAATTTGTATAATATGACCCCTTTAAACTGTTAAATTTATTGACACGTAGGATTGTTTAACTACACCTTGAACCATCAAATGTATGTTGTTAAATTGATGATGTATGAAATTGTAAATTGAATGACAAGTGAAAAACCATAATGTAATAATCTTTAATCTACATGAAATGATAGTGTAGATTCTAGAAATAATTATACTAATTCGTACAAATAACAATGCGAATTAATACGATTATTTCGGGATTATTTAAATTGATTATTGGATTGTTATTGATTGTTGTTATTTCTTGTTTATTTACTTTGACACCATCCCAGTTATCACACTACAAGTTCCCTTTGCTATGTTTTGATTTTGAATTGAATTGGAATCGGGTTGAAATGATAAATACCCAAATTGAACTTTGACCTAGGATAGAAAATTAAATAAAACCCGATTGGTCAATAAATTTGATTTAAAAATAAAATGAAGATTTTATTTGAATAAATAATGTGGTCTTGAAATGAAATTGAAATTTGAATTTTAATGAAAGAAAAATGTTAATAAAGAAAAAAAATCTGAAACAAAATGTTAAAAAAAATGAAATTGATGAAAGAACGATGTTTAATTTGAGAAATGATTGGATCAAGTTGGAAATTATAATTAAGTATGAAATTATTAAACTCTGAAATGATTTAATAATTAAGTTGGAAATTATAATTAAGTTTGAAATTATTAAACTTTGAAATTATTTAAATAATTAAGTTTTGAATTATTTAATAATTAAATAAGAATGATTTATTTAATGATTAAATTGAATTGAATTCTTTAATATGTGAAATTGAATTTTTGAATAAGTGAATTTTACTCGTAACTAATTGAAATTGAGTTTATTTATTAATTAAGTTTTGGAAATTTATTTAAGTAAGTAAATAAGTGAAATTGAATTTCTTTAACAAGAAATAAAATGTGATATTTGAAATTTAGGTAAGACTTGTAATTCAAAGAATTTGATTTGACGAATTTAACTTAAGTAAATTTGTAAGTTTTGATATAATGGCATTGAACTTAAGTAATCGATTTAATGAATTGGAAATTTAATAAGAATTGTTTGAATGACAAATTTACTTAATGAATATTGAATGAAATCGATAAATGAGTTTAAATTGATTTGAATGTTAAATAAAATTTATTTAAATGATTTCGGAATGAAACTTATATACGAATTTGAATCAATATTTGAATTGTTTTAAAAAAAAATTTGAAATTGTATTATAAGATTTTGAAATGGTGATTTGGAAGTTTTGAAACGTAAATTATGGAAATTGGTTTAGAAAGACAAACGAAATGTTGATTTATAAACTCTGATTGAAATTGAAATTGATTTGGTTTTGAAATATATTAAACGACCAATCGGTGTAATAATTACGAAAGTTATTAAAGAAACCGGAATTCGGTTATGGATATACTCTCTATCTAAACCGAAAACCACTTTAATAACTATACGCGGAGTGATGATCCAGAATGAAGTGGTTGGAATGATGTTCGTGATGATTGAAGAAAGAGAACGATAATGGATAGCCTTGACACTTGTGTCAAATTGGAAATGACTAAAACAGGAGCTGTGCCGGGCCAATGGAGGATTGATACCTCAAGTGGACACACATCTTCGAACTACTTATACTTGTTGTCGATTGGTGCACCCTTGATTTTGGAGTGTTGTTTCACGGTGTTGCGGGCGCTGCGGCGTTGCGTTCTCACCAGTCCGGATCAGGCGAACGGTAGTATCACTACCTTGGGTATAGCCTCATGTGCCTTGTCATACCTGTATTCCATTTATGCGCGACCACTACGAATTTGTTTTGTACCTTGAGTATATGGATTGCCCTCTGGTGACTTCCGGTTTTGGGGAAACTACGGTCTTGTATATGCTTGTGGGAATAAAAATGTGTTAAGGGTGGAATGGGCCATGACTTAACGCTATTTTGATATCTTTATATTACTGATAGACATCATCTACTTATCGTACACTACTACATAGTAGATAGTTTAACGGATCCTTAAAGGATGGTTATTCCAAACATCCTTTGAGTTACTTGTATTTCAATTGCTATTTCACTTGAGTTGGATTTATTAATATAAGAATGTTAATCCTGACTCGAGTGTTTTGTGTTTTTACTTTACGCTCGGGTCAGACTGAGTAGTTCAGCTTACGAGACTCACCTTTGGAGTTGGAGCTTCACTTGGAGATCCAGCTATCTATCCAGCTTTCAGATATTCGATGATTCCAGTGATGTATTCTGATTTGTATCGGTTACTCTTCCGTTGTATCTGGTTTAACTCTGATGTATCGTATTACTCTTCTGTTGTAAACTCTGATGTATTTTATATATTCATATAGTAGCTTCATGAACTACTATCTCTTTTATTTCCGCTGCACTTATTACTCTGTGTCTGTGATCTGTGATTATTTATTTACTGTATATGTTCAGTTTTGCCAAATTTAAATTAACAACGCGTTATTTTGAGCAATTCAACTCCGGCATGAGTGTCTACCTATACACTTATAATGGATGCGAATGGTCCAAAATATCGGGCCGTTACAGAAGGGAAAGAAAGAATTAACTAAACAATACATCTTATTCAAAATATTAACTTTATAAACAAATAAATCTTCAAAATTAATTATTTTTAATAAAATATACCAATTTTATACTATTAAATCTTTTTATACTCAAATTAATAAAGTTTGGAAAACATTTTCAAAAATTTTCTAAGTTCAAAAATTTTTTTACGGAAAATTTTGGCAGAGTCTCCTTTGTACGGAGAGGCTCGGGAGAAAATATAATATCAAATATAACAATATATAACATATATTTTCCAAAATAATATATCCCAACACGGGAAAAATAATATAATAACGCTATAAAACCGTAATCCGAGAACGTACCTATTTGTCAGGCAAACAATGCTTAATTATGAAACCAAAAGCAGTAGCAATTGCTTCCATAACCTGTATTTCACTTATATAATCCAAAAAGAGTTAATAATTATATAAAATGAAATATTTAAAGTTGTTTCAACCACTAACCAACTAATCAATATAAACAACCATCATTTGCAACAAACAACATACACATCATATACAAATCAACCATTCAAGCAAGACAAACAATTGGTTTGTTTGGGTTAAGACACTTTATATCACATAAAATGACAAATAACTATGAAGTATTCCTTTTACTCAACAGTCTTAGATAAATTTCATAGATTATTCATACATCTAAGCAATTAAAGTATCTTTTACCCAAACAACTCATAAACCAAGACAGACAACTATTTCAAATAATAAATTAAGTTTATTATTATAAACTTCATCTCATAACATTTATTGTTTTATTTCTTTTTCATTTATATGATGATTTGTCTTTTTAATTTACATTTACTTCTTACAAACATTTACTTTTATTCATTGATTCAGCGTTTATTTCATTTATTACTTACAAATATTCGTTTTCATTTATTAGTGTCATGTCAGTTTCTTCTTTTTTATTGCATTATATTTATTCATTCATTCATTATTACATAATTCCATTTATTAACATTCATTTATTTATAGTCTTCATGTTTGATTAAATTTCTTTGCATATCAATTAACTTAAGTTTTTTTTTCATTTATTTATAATACTTACCTTTCTATTTATTTAATTAGTAGCCTTTCAATTATACTTAAGTTTATACCAACTATAACTTCCAACTCTTATTTACTAAAGAATTTCATTGAATACTTTCATTACCTTTAGGTTTACTTGTATAATTTTCCATTACACTTTCTTATAAGCATTAGAACTTTTAATATTGGTAAGTTATAAATATGCCTTTAAGGATGCAATTGAAAGCTACACAAGTTTATCCTATTTCCTTTAATTAATTTAATGTTCAATAATAATATCCTTTTTCTTATGGGTTCCAAATTTCAAATTTCTTTTAATTCCATTTAAAACTTAGCATTAAATCTCTTATTCCTTTAGAGGTTTCAAATTTGTTAGTTGAATTTCATTTCCCTACACTAATAGAAGCTATTAATTAACGGAAACTTAAGAACTAAATACTGGATTAAATTTCAAATCATTTAAAATAATAGATAAATGTATATACTTGCAACTTATATATCTAATTATATTAAAACAATTTAAAATTTATATTTGTTTATCAAAATAAATCTGCAGTAAAATACTACAGTGGCCTTCCCACTTCGAAACTCGAAAATGAATGTCGATAATGCGTGCACTCATCACCGAAATTATTTTCCAGCGACAGAGAGGGGAGTACAGAACTTATTTATTTCCAAAAGTTTATTTTAAAAAATAATAATTCTTTCAAATCGTATTGAAATATTTATATCAGGAAATACTTCTAAATAATATTGTTATTATATTCCAAAATCAATTGAAAGAAGTTTTCAAAATCCCGGAACTTAAGTCCTAAATTTCTAATTTTCATTTATTTTTTATTTTCAAATGTTATTTTCAACTAATATCTAAAATTTCAATACCTAACAAACAAATATATCAACCAAAAATATTATTTAGAAAATATATTATTTTATATATAAAATATACAATAGGCAAAATTATTTCGTTCACCTATATTTTAAAACAAATATTATGTCGGTATGTCCTACTAAGTGTTTAGAAATTCCTATTGATGTCATAGCGTCCTATGCACCAACTAGAATTTAAAAATACAAAACGGAACAAATTAACACAATATCAAAACCTTTTTGTAACACTAACAAATACGCTCTCATATATATATACTCTCAATGACTCATCATAGGTATTACTACCCTATTAATAAAGAGTCAGACCCCACAAAGCTAAGGTTTATCGCTAAACCAAAGCTCTGATACCAGATGTAACATCCCACCTTTTTGTACGCTTAAGCAGACACACGTGCCAACTTAAACCATACAGAAGGGTGGATTGTTATGGGGTAAATAAGAAAAAGTGGAGAAATAAAAGAAACAAAATAGAATCTTGCAGCGGAACGATAAAATATAATAATCAAATAACAGTTCATGAAGCTATTTTACAAACATTTGATTATACTTATACAATACATATCAGAGTTACACATACCCGAGAATATTAATAATGCAGCGGAATACAATGGTGTAGTGGAATATATAACAAATAGTAATAATAATTCTTCGTCTTCGTCCTCCAGAATTAAGACCTTCAAATCCTGAAATGCTCAGGCTGACCCGAGCGAATTGAAAAGACAAAACACTCGAGTCAGAACTAAAAGATCTTGTGTAAGTTAAATCAATGATAAATATATGAGTGGAACGGCGTCAGAGATGTTTACGGGATTTGACATCTCTTATCCGGTGTCTAACATGAGTGCAGTAACTTAAGAGATGCTCGGGATTCACATCCCTTAAGGATCCGTTAAACTATTTACTATGTAGTAATATTTGCTATTATAATAATGTCTAATCATAAAATAAACATACTTTTAAATAGCATTAAGGCTTTACATTTTCCACCTTAACACGTAATAGTCCCAGTAGTCTATCCAGTATTAGCATACTCCCAAAATGGGGGCTACCCTCGATACTCTATAGGCTACGGGAGAAATCACAACTCGTAGTAAAGCTCGATATGGTAGGTGACACGGCACAACTAGGCAATGCCAGGGTAGATATACCAATTACGCATCCGGACTGGTGGTGACGCATAGATGCCACTACCGCCCACCTCGAACAACACTCCCAAATCAAGGGTGCGCACCAAATCAATCACAAGTAATAGAATGGTATCGAAGAAGTGTGTCCGATCAGAGGTGCTACCTCCTTGGCCCGTCGATCGCTCATGTTTTAGCCACCTTATGCCAACTCACGGGAGTTGGGTCCACGTATATACCTTAGGATCGTCGCCACCATCCTACTTCATTCTGGAAACTCTACCGCGTACATAGTTGTCAAAGTGGTTTTCGGTATCGACGGAAAGTATGTCCATATCCGATCCCGGTCTCTTTAACAACCAATCGTTATTATAACACCATGGTCATTTAAAAATATATATACTTTTAAAAACACAATCATTGCCCTTTCAAAACATATTCTTTATTTCAAAATAGTATATACTTCAAAACCCAAAATATTATTGCCATTTCAAACCATATCCTTTACTTCAAAATAATATATACTTTAAAACCAAAATATTTTTGCCATTTCAAAACATATCCTTTACTTCAAAATAGTATATACTTTAAAACCAAAATATTATTGCTATTTCCAACCCAAATTATCAATGTATTATTTCCATTTCAAAATACAATTCAATAATATATTATTTCCATTTCCAAAACAATTCAATAATATATTATTTAAATAAAACCCAATTTCCAATCACTAATCTTTCTTTAATTTAGATAACTTGAAATATTCTTTTAAATCGTCTTAAACCCAAACCACATTTTGAAGTCATATTCTAAATTTTCAATTTCAATAGGTTTCCAATCAATATATTCACAGATAATTCTTAAATAAATTCTATTTCAAATAAATTCATTTTTCAAACCATATTACTTTCAAAGTTATAACAATTTCGAAAACCAATACTTTGAAAACAATAATACCTTAATTTCAATAAAACATTTCAATTTTGATATATTTCAAGTCTTTAAATATTCCAAAATTCCCAACCAAATCTGATAATCCTATATATACCTTAATTCAATTTACTATTATTTAGTTTAGAAATATTTATTTAATAAATTCAATATCACTTAAATAAAGCTTAAACTTGAAATATTCGTAAATCAAACTTAAAACATCATCAAGTTATACATAGCTTAAATTTTAGAATTTAACTATATATAAAATAATATTTATATAATATCAAAATTAGTATTTATATAAACCCTTATTTTCCAAAACCCATAGAAATCATTCCATATATATATATATATATACACCGACGGTGTCTGTATATGATTTTCTATCCTATGGTCAAGTGATACGGATATTTATCATTTCAATCCGCAATTTAAAAATAAACTACGGTTATATATCATTTCAAACCGCAATCCAGGATGAAATAAAAATGCATAACAACTTGCAGTTTATAACAATATAAATACAACATCCATTCATCAAATTTCAACCATCAACCATTTATCACTATCATCGTCCAATTCAACAATAACATCAATACAGAACAATATATGTTAATACACTTATACATTTTCATATATAACAGAGCATATAAATTTGATTTGAAGCCCTAAATTTAATTGATACTGAACCTATGCACATGAATGGCGTCGGCCTCCTGTCCTCTCAATTCATCTTCGTTCCGTAATTTTGCTCAAGTGGATTCCTTCGATCGTAACCTAAATCGTTTTTCTTCACATCGTCATTCCTACGCTCGAGTAGTTAAAGAACATTTTCCAGCCTATTATTCTAAGTCCTTGCAGTCGAACAAGAATTGGATTGACTTGAAATCTAACAAGAAGTTCTGTTTCAGATGTGGAGATTACAATCACTTTGCATCTCATTGCCGAGACCCAATTCGTTGTTTGGCCTGTGGGAAATTTGGGCATAAGAGTAATAGATGCTCGAATAATTCTGGTTTCTCTGTTTCCTCAGATACGCTTGTAGAGCATGGTTTTCAATTCATTTTAAAAATCATGTTATTAAAAAGGATTCTTCTTGATTTCCTTTGGCAGAATAGATCTGAGGGAATTCAATATCTTGAGGATATGTTATGTCACTTTAATATCGTTAACTCTCCAAACATCGGTAGGGGTTACGAAGCTAAGTTTGGCAATCCAGAACTTTATTTTGGCAAAATGGAAATCTCTTCTAATCATGGAGTCTCTTCTTCACAGTTGGTTGAACATGGTTTCAAATTTGTGTTGAAATTTCTTCTTCTGAAAGGTATTTTATTATATCATCTCTGGCATCAAAGAAACGAGGGTCTTAAGTTTTTAGAGGATCTTTTATCTCATTTCAACGTTGTTAATTCGCCTAATATTGGAAAGGGCTGTCAAGACAGTTTTGTTTATCCAGAGATTGATTATTCTGTTTCTCTAGAGGATTATTTCGTTATTAATGAGGATGGAACTGTGTTCGAAAATGAAAGAAGTGATGGATTATCATCTTTCGATCCTATCTTGTTCGATCCAGATGTTGTTTCTTGTAATGGCGAATACTCTTTCTCTGAGTTTAGGGGCACAAATTTCGATTCAAACAGTGGTTTCATTCCAGCAAAATCTAAAAAAGGTAAATCTTGTTTGGAAATTTTTGAGGTTTCAACAGCAAATAGATTTGCTTGTCTGGATACCGAGGCTATTTCAGATATAAATGTTATATCAGATGGTGATTCTAATTTGGATATTATTTGCGAGAATCCTTTTGTTGACTGTGTGGTTTATGACAGTCCTTTTCAGTTTGTTATAAGTAATATTTTGGAGCTGGATACTGTCCCGGTTATTGATTTTGTTATGTGTAGTGATATTGATCTGATTTCCATCTATAATGAGAGCTTTATTAATGAATTGAGTCCGATGACAGTGGAGAATGATTTGCCTTCAATTACTGCACCCATGTTTTGCATTGATAGTTCAGATTTCAGCTACTGGATAGACAAGTTTATGGTATTGCTTGATGAGTCTCCAGACATGGTGAATTTTGATCTTGATGGTGACTGTTTGTTGAGGCAATTAGGTGATATGCATGAATGGTTTTTATCATCAGTTTCTCACATTGATGAAGTATTGGATCCAGTGTTAGAGGATCATTTTTTTATTGATGAAATTATGTCTGTTAATCATTTGGACTCTGGTGTACATGATGCACATAGCGTACAGTTTGCGGTTGCTCAGAATTTGTTTTCTCCTGAAAACAGAAAGTTTGTTGGTTGTTCTGATGTGAAGAAATATGCTGTTGGTAGTATGGATGATTCGTTGCTGGACCATAAGACATCGTTAGGTTCAAGAGTTTTTTTTTGATAGTTCTGCTAATGTTGGAGACACTTTTGTTTTGGAGAAGCTTGGAGTTGTTAGTGATCCTTCTCATCTGTCATTGAGTGATGCTCTCACGATTGCCAGCAATTCTGATTCTATTCCTTCTTCTTCAAAGAGAGGTAATCGTAAGAAGGTCGTGGCTCCTTGTGGTTTAGTTCGTCGAAGTGTTAGGCTTCTGGGTAGCCATCCTCAGTCCTCAGGTGAGAGTCCTGATTCGAGCATTGTTAGCGGTGCTTCGATTTTAGGCTCAGATAAGTGCGCATGTTCAGATGTGCCACAGTGTTTTGCAATAGGAGTTTTAAAGCTTGGTGGTGTTGATTCTTCTGATTATGATTTGGTTGATATTAGTTCTTTGGGCTTTGTTGATCTAGAGAGACAGACTGAGCATTCTTGTCCCAATAACGTCGGTTTTGATAGAGCTGTCTATTATTGGACTGGGGGTTTCAGATTCGTAATGTATTACTGTCTTGCGTCTATAGGAAACTTTCCTCGTTCTCCTGCCCATGCCAGAGAATTACTTCGTGCTGCCAAAGTAAGGAAAAGAAATAGTAAGAGCTATTCAGTTGGTAATATTAGGAGAAGTCCTCGTTTTAATCGTAAAGCTTTTTAGTCTTTCGAGCGAGGGTTGTTTGTTTTTTGGGAGTCTTATTGTGATTTTCATTGTTTTTGGGATTTTTAGTGGTTTGTGATGTTGTTGTACTTTGTGTTGTTTCATCTTGTTTGTTGAGGTTGCAGGTGCGGATGTAGAAGTTTTTCAGTTGGTCGTTGCTCCTTTGGTGTCGCTTTAGGCCTTGGTATTTGGTTGATTTTGTCTCTTTAGGGTTGTTTTTTTAGTTTCTTAGGAGTTTGGGAGGGTTTTATTTTTCTTTTGTATGAGGGGGTCTTTAGCTACCTGCCAAGCTTGTTGGCAGCTCCTTTGCTTTTGTTTTTATATATATGTGCATGTGTGCTCTCCTCTCTTGTAGAGGATCACACATTTTTCTCAAAAAACATCAATACAGAACAGAAAATAAATAACAGGTATTTACTGGCAGTTTATATTCAAAAATAAGTTATATAACAATTTAATTGGCAGTTTAAATGCAGTAATAAATCAAATAATAATTTAACTGGCAGTTTAAATACAATAATAAATTAAATAACAATTTAATCCAATAAATTCAATTTAACTGAGATGATGATTAAAAATATGCCAAACAGTCATAAATAAACTTTTAATCACATCAATAATTAATTTAACACACATAAGAAATTTTACAAGCTGTGAGTGGGTTAAAACACTCACCTTTGGATTTAAATTGAATTTAAATCCAATTTAAACCCAAAATTTGAATAGTCTCCAAATTCATCCAAACCAGCGTCAAAGTGTCCGGAATTTCGATACGATCCCAGCAAAACAAACCGTGTCCCAATCCGAGTCCGTATGCAAAAGTTATGATAATTAGAGTATTGAAAATTCTGGTCCTGGGTCGACTTCGGGTTCAACTTCGGTTCGCCGCCTCAAATCCCCGGTGCTTGCTCTGAGTTTTTGCCTAAATGACCCGGAGACTCGAGTCATTTTCTTCCTGACCCAAAGTATCTCTAGGGTTTTTGCCTCTGAAACCCAAAGCGCGACCCGAAGTTGCTGCAGATTTGCAAAAAAATTTTTTTTTTTTGAAATTAGATTTTTGCAATTTGGGAATTAGGTTTTGTCTGCCATTGGAATGAGGAGCTAAGAAGGAGATGTATGTACAGACAAATGACAATGAGGAACAATTAGGGTTTATAACGAGGTATTTATAGACAAAGCAGAAAATAGAGTAGATGGACAAGATTGATTTGAGTTTTGAACGTAATTGACCCAAAAAGCCCGTTTCGATTTCGGAACCGAAATGGGTCAACCCATATATCAAAATATATGTTTTAAAATATTTTAAAATCAATGGAACAGGTTTCAAGTCCAAATTCCATCGTATGAAGAAGTTATGCAAAAATCAAGTTATTTCAAATTGATTTCAATTAATTTCAATTAAATTGATTTCAAGGCGTTTCAAGCCTGTACGATCAAACGACAAGCCCGATCATTATGAAACTTGAAATCCTACAAAAATTCACCGTTATGGATCTGATGAAACTGGTTTCGTCGAAATCCGAGTCAGTGGCCAAAATGGTTATTTTCCAGTTAATTAAATAAATAAATATTAAATGAATTAAGTCCCTTTTTTAAATTCAAATTTAATAGCTAACAATTTCTACCCTCCCCCGATTACATATAAACTTATAATTCATAACCAAAATTTCCATGTCAATCAAATAAGGATTAATTGCAAACTTACAGTGTTTACCTTCAATTTAAGTAAATTCAAGTAAATTATATTTTTTAATTTCAATAAATTAATTCAATGTGGTTCCAATCTCTTTATTTAATCAATCATCCTCTTATGGATAAGTTTGACATTACTATATATCCAATTACCCAAATATTTTACAGTCATTACCTAAATTCATATTAATGTAGTATTTAATTACGTTAATTAATTGCAATGGATTTAGCTCTAATTTAATTAAATAAATAGGTAAATAATTAATAATTATCACCATTAGCCAAGGTTAGTCTCATTCATACTTTATTATCAACCAATAAATATTATAATATAATCACTTATCTAACATTGAATTTATCAAATTCCAGTTTATTACATATTATTACATCCACTAATATACCTTTGCATTTATTTCCCAATTTACTATTTACAATCAATTATAACCTTACAATTGTTTTCAATTAATTGGGATCGCACTAAATTAGCTATTTATTAACTTGCATTAACATTATTACCTTCCATACCTGTTCTTCAATCTATTATTATCAAAAATGCATGAAATTGACATTGGTTATATTTATTACATTGATATTACCCAATTCATTCTAATATCAATTTGTCATAGTATTTAACTCCATTTATTATGGATTGAATCCAATTAAATTTTAAATTAATTCCAAATAAACTAATTAGATTCAATTCCAATCCTTTAATTATGTCTATTATTACTCTATAAACTTAGTTACTATTTGTTTGTCTTTCATTACATTAATATATCCAAATTTCCATCATTATAATTTTGCCAAATATATACGCTAATCACGATTAATATTCTCAATAAATTTATTTACATGGTTTCATGCTTTTTATTGCATCAATTACTACCTTATAAATAGATCTACGTTTCTATTAAATTTATATTCACACTTTCCGTTATTATATTAACTATCATTAAAGTAACCTTTAATTACCTTTATTCGTAATTGGTAAATTAACTGGTAACAACAACCATTTGTCACTATTACACCCTTTATAACTTGCATGTTTATTCTTCACAAACAATTACCATCTATTATATTATTTCACACATTAATTCAAAAATTACATATGCTTTCTCATACTCCATTTATAACCAAGTCATAACATTTAAATTATTTTATTTAATTGGGAATTTCATTCAAGTTCATTAATTAATAACTTTAATTAACCTTGTTACGTTTCCTTTTAGTTAATTTTCATTATTACATTATTACAACCTTTATTAATAATTCACAAAATTTTATTTTCTTCAATATTTAATTTCAATAATCTCATTAAATTAACAGTTTTAATTATTGAAAATTTACGGGTCGTTACAATATGACATGCCTAATATAGATTCTATGATTTACATCACAACTAGCACATTAGCTCATTTTGTATGTATTGTATGTTATCCAAATATATGCATGAATATATATTATAAATACCTAATAATTATATATATATATGTGTGTTATAAATATGTTTCATTATTAAAATATTACAAAATAAATTTATACACACACATATATATTTAAATATATATATATAATTATATAATATTATAATTAATAACTTAAATCCTTTATGTAAATATATGTAGATAAATAAATGCTTATATAAATAAAGAAACATATATATAAATAATGTTTTTAACATATTTGAAATATAAACCAACTATTTGATTATATGTAACATACATATAATTAAAGGTAAATAATTTCATGATTTATTATATATACATAAATAATAAATAAATAGATAAATATATTTAAAATAATTTTAAAATTTCTTCCAGTTCAAAAATAACTTTAGATCTGCAGATATTATAATTTTAATGTATATTTTCTATGAATTAATTAGTAGTTTCGGCCATAATTAATTGATATAAATTAACTATTTGATAAAAATTCAAATTTTGAAAATTTTGAAAATCTTGGATCATATTACAGGAGCTGCAAAAAAATTTGAGATTTTATTGAATTAAAATATTGTTATTAATAAAATAATCACTTTCGGCCCAAATTTATATTAAATATTAAAAAATATAAAATAATGTTAAAAAATTCTGGAAAAATTTCTGAGAGCTTCTGATAAGATATAGTAATTTTAAAAAACATATGAAATTTAATTTTAGAATCATTAATTATTTTACATAAAATAATCAATCCATATAATCATTAAATATTAATACTAAAATATATAACATAATATAAAATTAATTTTGGTGTTTATAATTCATAATAAACATAAAAAGGTATAAGAAATTTTTTGAATTAATATTATATAGTATATAATCATATATCCTTTTATATGAATAGTGTATATGTATTTATATACAAATTAATATATTTATACATATATATTAATTAACATAATAAAAAAAAATATAACAAACATTGTCTGATTATATTTGAATTATGAACATAAACATCAAAAATCATGCACATAACCAATCTGATTCTGACAACTACTTTTACATTCAAAAAACTTACCTAACTAATTATATAACAGTAATATATATATATATATATATATATATATATATATATATATATTCAGCTGTCCATAATTTATAGATTATAAATCATGATATTATATCTATAATGTGATTGAATATTACCTACTACAGTTGCCTTTTGATTCCATATTGAAATAATGAATTCCCTTCTCTGAATATCTCCAGATCCATCAGATTGCTAGTTTGAAATCATCGACCTTTCACTATCTAATAGCTTTTGATTTAACTTGAATTTTATTTGAGATTTTGGGTGTTTGTTTGAGGATGTGTTTCGTCCAGCAAATAAGATGATAATGGCATCCAAAAATGGTGTGGAGATTAGGGTTTAGTCTTCCTTATACATACATACATACATACATACATACATATGATTGCGTAAGAGAGAAAATAGTTTAATCTTATTACTTATTCTCTCTTAATCTTAACCATCTATCTCCAAGCCTATCCCTATGTTTTGACCGCATCATATATCTACGCAAACCAATCGATTTCTACCTTATAACTTCATGGGCCATGAGCTCATTTGGCCCAAATTAAATATATACAATCATATATAATTTAATCTGTTATCGATATCTCATAGCAATCGATATATTTATAACTGTTATAAATATATATAACATTATTTATTTCTCAAATCATATTCAAAATTTATAATTAATATTTCATAAATATTAATTAATTTAATTATTTTATAACAATTATAAACTAATTTAATCGTTTGGTTTTAATAGAATTCATTATTTCGGTTGTGTAACTCTTGGGTGTAAATTTGGTCAACAACTAACATCGAACTATTTGAATGTTAATCTTCACACGTCACTTAGCAGTGACATTATGGCCAAATTTATCGCTTATTCGGTTTCGATAAAATCTCATTTAATTTAATAAGCGTTACCCATTAGTGTTATATACAACAATTTTCTTCGTCAAAACTAGATCACATTGGACTTATGGAATTTGGTGATGGTCAAAATTCTAATATCGTTCATATTCAATTCTATAGTCCAAACACAAAGTCCTTGATTCAATAATAACAATTATTATTAACCGAAATGCTCTGGCCAAAGACTTTGACTTTGAGTTGACTTGAGTTGACCATGATACTAAACCCATATAACCAAGGAGACGAATCCTCTCTTGAATAGTTTTTCACTTCCATTACTTTCACTCGACCCAACTATATCACTCAATGGACGCTATGCCATGATTTGGCTATAATTCAAAAAAAGCTTTCATATTGAAGATCTAGAGTATTCCCATGTCGAGAGAATTGTGTAAATTAATAACATCGATATTTTTTGTTTGGCCTTAGTTATATTAACCAACAAAAAACTATCGAGTGAGTTGTTCTATAATTATCCAATAACTATCAGCACGTACTCTCTAGGTGCCCCCAACAGTCATGAGTATGACACTGCCATTATTTGGAGAGCATCATGTACTCTAGTCTCCATAAATACATCGATATCCAGCCTCGATGCATCTTGACTAGGAACATTTAAAATGCTATATTTATATTCATTGTGATAAATTACTCACGATTACAACACTTTGTAACTACTATCACAAAATGTACCGTTTCTGGATTTTCTACGAAATATACTTTTAATTAAATTAATTAAATAATATAACACATTATATCAAGTATATTATCGAAAAAAAATACCTTTTATTTTGAACAAGATTGGTCAACAAGTTAGATATATGTGACAAATTACATAACTACCCTTAGGGAATACCCCTAACACTATCAAGAGTGACATAATAGATATTTTTTTAGTCTATGCCTTATATTTATTTTTATAATCAGAACTTCCTTTTAATGAATTATGTATATACAGCTTTTGGTTTGTTCAATATTCAGGTCTTTGTCTATTTATTATGTTTTAGTCTTGCTCTCCATCATATCTTTATGTAGTATTTCTTATTATACTTAATTCAGATGAGTTTTATTCATATTGTTTTTAACATGATACATTAGCTTTTCCTACACTAGGTTACTTATTAGATAGAAAGTGTCTTTTATAGGAAAAAAATCATGTAACGGTAAACCGCATATGGTTTTAGTTTCGAGCAATGGCTTGGTAAGAATCCCACTTGAAAAGAGAATAATAGACAGGATCGAGGCGAGTGCAACCTTCATTCACATATTGAAAAAAATAACCCAAAGATATTGTAGGGCAGCTCATAAAAAAAATTCAAGTGCTTTTAACTCGCCTTACTTCGGTTAACCATGACAGGGAACCCTTTATGGAAGATTTATTGTGCATGTGGCATCTTACCCCAAATGATGACTTAGTCATTTTAGATAGTCCTTACTTAGGTTGGCTCAAGGAGAGTAGGAGAAAAGACGTTGTTGTTAACCCGCCTTTTGGCAAGGCCGTAGACATGCGGATTTAACTAAATCGGTTGCTTGGTTGTCGAGACTGGAATACGATTGGTTTTAGTCAATTAGATGGATAAAAGATCGATCACGGATGGTAATCATGATTATGAAGTCGGGATTCGACATATTCGATGGACAAAAGTCGCGGGATATTCGAAATACGAGTTGTGACAAAAGTTGAGTTGTCGCGGGTTGCTTGGAGTTTGCTTCGAGACGTATTTGGACTTGCTTCGGGTTTTCTTGATGGTTTCTCCGAGACATCCAGAGTAATGCTTCGGTCGGCTGGAAGCTTCGGCTGGAAGCTGGGTCGGTAGGAGTCTGGATCGGTAGGAATCTGGGTCGGTTGGAAGCTGGGTCGGCAGGAAGCTGGATCGGCAGGAAGCTGGGCCGGCAGGAAGCTGTGTCGGCAGGAATCCGGGTCGGTTGGAAGCTGGGTCGGTAGGAAGCTGGGTCGGTAGGATGCTGGGTCGGCTGTATGGACTCGACTTTGGTATTAATGGGCCTAGATCACTCAGGAAGCACGGTAACTCAAATTTTGCCTATAAATACAGCAAGCTGGGCTTCAGAAAAGGGATCTTCATTTTGTTTCCCTTCTTCTTCCTCATTAAGGCTACTCTGCCATTATTGTTTTGAAAACTCCGGATTGTAACTGTAATTGATTCTCATATCAATAAAAAGGAAATTTTGGAGTGGACGTAGGCCAGGGTCAGCCGAACCACTATAAATCCATTGTTTTTTCTTCTTCTTTTTTATTTTTGCTCTTCATATTTATACTCTCTACATACACTCTATCTGTTATCTATGACTGTTAGTTGGTGCTTTCATTTACGTTTGGGTGTTAGTGACCAATTTTGGCACATTTTGGTGCTTCCACTGAAAAAACTAGTACTCAGGGATTCTAAAGCTTGGACTTTGGATTTAAAGGCTTAGGAACTTGGATTCTTGGGAAGCTATGGCAAAGAAATCAACAAGGAGACAAAGAGCGGAAGGGAGTCGGCATGGAGGAAGTCAGGAGGCTTCCTCGGGAGCTAATCAGATCTCCGTTTTCATCACCAGAGATGAGATGGAAATGATGATGGATGCTATGCAAGAAGGGATACTGAAAAGGCAGGAGAAAATGATATAGAACCTACTCCAACAGGTTGGACAAGTTGGAGTGCAAAACAAAAGGAATGGAGTAGCAGGTGATGCTGGAAATGAGGATCACGAAGCTAGAGCGGCAGGAACGGATGCAGTCCGGAATCAGGACCAAGGGCATGGAGCGAACGAAGTACGGGATAGAGTTAGACCATCGGGAATGGCCCTTGGACTAGTGTGCATGCCCCCGAATCGTGTAGGATCCATTCCAGTAAGGATACCAGGCGATGCTGGGCAATTTAGCGTTAATAGGGAAGTGGATGCTCATCCAGAAAGGCAGGTTCCAGGATTCCCTCGTGGACTCGGGGGCAGGTTGGAGACAACGGACAGAGGCGGTTACTTGATGACAATGACAAGGTAGCGGATGTAATCAGACGGGCTATGAGGGGAGGATTGGTGAATAGAAATTTGGAGGACGTGCACAGGAGCCCCTTCACTCTTATGATCAGGTAGGCTAGGAATCCATCGGATTTTAAACTACCATCACTGGAAATGTATGATGGGAAAACAGATCCCACTGTTCACCTAACAAGGTATATGAGGCACATGGAATACTGGTGGCATCGGAGGAAGTCATGGCGCAGTGCTTCCCTTTGTATTTGACGGATATAGCAGCACTATGGTTCAGACAACTGGAAAGTGGGTCTATTGGCACAAGGATGGAGCTGATTGATAGGTTTATGAGACAATTTCGGGTCCACATGAGACCTAGGAGTGTGATGACTTTGACATTGATGAAGCAATGGAAGAGAGAATCACTTAAGGATTTCTTAACCAGATTCAATGCGGCAGTGGCTTCGGTGGATCGACCTAATCCGTCGATGGTTTTTGATGGCGGCAGTCTCAGGGATTGCGGATAATTTAGATTTCAAGATATCGTTGGAGCGGGATCCACCAATGGATCTCGGGGAATTTTACCATGAAGTAGAAAGGTTTCTAAGACAGGAAGATGCGAAGGCTGAAAGAGAAGGGAGAGAGGTAGAGGTTTATGCGGTAAATGGTGGAGGTCCACCCAGGGAGGATTCAAACAAGGATGACAGAGGCAAAAGGAAAATGGATAACGAAAACACATCGGAAAGGCAATAGAGGGAATCAAAATTCTATTCTTATACGGATTTGAATGAGACTCTAGAAAGAATTTATTCAGAACTCGAGGACGCCTCTAGTGTCGAATGCCAGCAAAGAGTGAACCCTCCGAACACGAACGGGCATCGGGAAAGCATTGCCTATTCCATGAGCTGGATGGGCATAACACAAATGACTGTAGGCATTTGAAGGATATCATTGAGGAACATATAAGGAATGGTCATTTACAATAGTACATAAGGAATCGAGATGTGGTAGTGGAACAGGAGCAGCCACTGCCCATATCAGACGAAGTTGGCACTAGATCTAGGCATCATTGCCTTATTATCAGCTGAATGGATTTATGGCTTTGAATAAGTAGTAAACCCCAAAGTAAGGCGGCTAAGTCACTTGCACATGTATGGGATCGAGGACGGTCTCTAGGCATGCTCTGAGATGATGATATACCGTTATGCTCGGGTTTATGAAATTTCATTTTTTTTCTATTTTCTGTGAACTCTAGTTTCTTTCTTGGTACTACGGACATTTGATTTTCTTTATTGTATGGACTTTTCTTTTATCAATGGAACTCTGTGTTGATTGGATTTGGAATATTAATGTAATAAATAGTACAGGTCACACGGTTATGGTACCGATCGGAGAGATGGGGGCAGAAATCGTATCTCATGAGTCCCTTCGTCGGAGAGCGATGGAATGGACTCGAGCGTGGAATGGTCTCGAGAATATAAAAGTCCTCGATCAGAGAGTCGAGGCCGAAGAATATAAAAGTACTCAACCGGAGAGTCGAGGCCGGAGAATATAAAGTCCTCGACTAGGGATTAAGGCCGGAGAAGGACACCCCATAGATTAAGTCCTTGACCGGAGAGTCGAGGACGAAGTAGGATAAAATAACCCGAATTTGACTTATAGGACCTAGAGAGGTCCTAGATCTGGGTATGGACCCGGCGAGGTCCCGACTTCGGATATGGACCTAGTGAGGTCTCGGATATGGATTATAGTACCCGGCGAGGTCCCGATTTTGGATATGGACCTAGTATGGTCCCGGATATAGATTATAGGACCAGACGAGGTCCCAACTTTGGATATGGATCTGACGAGGTCCCAGCTATGGATTATAAGACCAGGAGAGGTCCCGGGCTTGGATAAAATGATCCAGAGAAATCGTGAATTCAGTTAATGGATACAAAATGAACTAGGAATTGGATATTAACTCAGAACAATCATGGATTTTTTTAATGATCCAGAGAGAATCTGGGTCGGTAGGAATCTGGGACGGTAGGAATTTGAGTCGGTTGGAAGCTAGGTCGGTAGGAATCTAGGTCGGTATGAATCTAGGTCGGCTGGAAGTTGGTTCGGTAGGAAGCTGGGTCGGTAGGAAGCTGGGTCGGTAAGAATCTAGGTCGGGATGAATCTGGGTCGGCAGGAATCTGGGTCGGCTGGAAGCAAGGTCGGCGGGACGCTGGGTCTGTAGGAATCTAGGTCGGTAGGAATCTAGGTCGGCAGGAAGCTGGGTCGGCTGAAAGCTAGGTCGTTAAGAATCTAGGTCGGTAGGAATCTTGATCGGTTGGAAGCTGGGTCAGCGCTGGGTCGACTGGAAGCTGGGTCGGTAGGAATCTGTGTCGGTGGGAATCTAGGTTGGTTGGAAGCTAGGTCGTTAAGAATCTAGGTCGGTAGGAATCTTGATCGGTTGGAAGCTGGGTCAGTAGGAATCTAGGTCGGCAGGAAGCTGGGTCAGCGCTGGGTCGACTGGAAGCTAGGTCGGTAGGAATCTGTGTCGGTGGGAATCTAGGTTGGTTGGAAGCTAGGTCGTTAAGAATCTAGGTCGGTAGGAATCTTGATCGGTTGGAAGCTGGGTCAGTAGGAATCTAGGTCGGCAGGAAGCTGGGTCAACGCTGGGTCGACTGGAAGCTGGGTCGGTAGGAATCTGTGTCGGTGGGAATCTAGGTTGGTTGGAAGCTAGGTCGTTAAGAATCTAGGTCGGTAGGAATCTTGATCGGTTGGAAGCTGGGTCAGTAGGAATCTAGGTCGGCAGGAAGCTGGGTCAGCGCTGGGTCGACTGGAAGCTGGGTCGGTAGGAATCTGTGTCGGTGGGAATCTAGGTTGGTTGGAAGCTGGGTCGATCGGTAGGAAGCTGGGTCGGCTGTATGGACTCGACTATGGTATTAATGGGCCCGGATCACTCAAGAAGCCCAGTAACTCTGATTTTGCCTATAAATACAGCAAGCAGGGCTTTAGAAAAGGGATCTTCATTCTGTTTCCCTTCTTCTTCCTCATTAAGGCTACTCTGCCATTATTATTTTGAAAACTCCGAATTGTAACTGTAATTGATTCTCATATCAATAAAAAGGAAGTTTTTGGAGTGGACGTAGGCCAGAGTCAGCCAAACCACTATAGATCCACTATTTTTTCTGCTTTCTTTTTAATTTTTACTGCTCTTCATATTTATACTCTCTACATACACTCTATCTGTTATCTGTGGCTGTTAGTTGGTGCTTTCATTTACGTTTCGGTGTTAGTGACCAATTTTAGCACTAACAGTTGCAGTCTCCTGCACTGCAATCTTAGATTACATTGAGCTCACCAGGCTCAAAAAATAAGGGGTTCATATACGACTTCTAAGAGGAAGAGATAAAGAAACTTAAGAATACCATTGACAATCTATTCCATGAATTGGCTAAGGGTTTTCAGGAGAATGCTCCTACACCAAAACTTGTGCTTTATGGGCCTATATCAGACTTTGTTCTACATTAATTCCTCGTACTGATTTATCACTAGACTTGGTTAAGGAAAGGAAAAGCAAGGTAGCCCTCTACTATCAATCCAAGTTCGATATGCTGAAATCTTCATATGATTCCAAACTAAATATACTCCACAAGCACCGAGCTCGCTGTAACACCTCTAAAATTTAGCAAAAAATTTAATAAGAAAATTAAGTTTATATATAACAAGGGCTGAAACCAAATTTTCACAAACCCCTGAATTTGGCTATGAAACTTACACTATTGCATTTGTAGCGATTACTTGGACAGTTTTCAAATATAACACTCTGAAACCGGAGCTAGTATGGAGGAGTTACGAAAGTGTGGAAATTTAAAAACAAAATAAACTAAAAATAAAACGTTTCCTAAATAAACAATATCACCGGTCGACACCTTAGAGTGTGCCGGTCGACACAAAGCGGTCAACCAGTTATCCTAAGTGGTTGAACAGTTTGTGATTGTTTTTGGATCTGCAGAGCGATTTTTGACAGAGATGATTGAACCAATTATTTTTCTTTACTGCTAAGTTAAGGTTGTGTGTATTAGATGAAACTAAATATTCCCTATGGTAAATCCAATGCCGCAAATCAATAACCAACCCCTATACATTAACATCTAATCCAGCCCTAATTTCATTAGAAAATTTACAGCATACAGAAACTTTGCAAAATTTCTTCTCTCCACTTATAAAATTTCTTTCATAAATAAATTAAAAACAAAGTAAAAGAACACTAGTAAATCAGATCAAGGAATCGGTAAGCTAATGTGTGCTATTCTCCAATGGAGCGTAGAGCTAAAGCCTAGATCTAAGGTGAGTGGGAACAAGTTTAATAAGTTGATTATTTATAGTTAGTTTTAACCTATTCTATCTGGCGTAGGAAGTTAGTAATTAAGCTATAAACCTTAATTGCTTAAATCTAAAGTTAAATTAGAAATTAAAATTGGTAAATTGATTAATATCATTTTAACCCAAGTTAAACCCCTCTTTGTTAGTGAATAGAAACCCTAAAAATTGCTTTAGCCTGAATTAAATAGGTATGACTAACATGGTGTCAATCTATGAAGTTGGAAGGTAAAATTTACAAAGATCAGTTAGTGTAAATCGATGCCTAGGGTTCACTATTCAAGTCAAATTATTAAAATAAACGAATATAAAAATATTGAATCATTAAAATCCGAGAACTGTAAATTATACACTACGATCGATGGACCGTTCACCTTGAATGGTCGACGCTTGATAGGGTGTAGTAGTTGACCGATTGATGATCGAAATGTAGAATTTGAACCTCGGCCTAAGGCCTAGGTTAGGAACAAAATTATTAATTGTATGTATAAGTATATTGTATACATATGTGTGGATGTTAGGGATAGTAGGAAGGCTAGTTCCCTATGAGATAACGCTAGAACATTGCAGGGTTGGATTAATGTACTTTACCCAATGGGGATCACTATTCGATTGAGGGCCATTCTATCGCAAATAGCACTCACAGGAGGTTCTACGGGGGACATGCAACACTGGCTGATGCCTGATGAAGTTTGGGGCCCAATACAACATGACTCCTTGGTATTCATGATTCTGATACGGTGTGATACTGTGTTGTTAATGGATCCTGGTGTGTGTAATAAGAGGCACACACTACAATCGAGAGGTGGACACGGATGCAGAAAATGAGACACACCGACGATTCAGCATTGCGGGCTTTCCCTTGATGCGTAGTAAGGTTACGTGTCTTCATAGTTGGGATAGATTTATTCCCATATTGAGGAGCTCTAGTAGCCTGTTCCCATATTGAGTAGCTTGTGTTACCATATTGAGTAGCTCTAGTAGCGGCGGCCAATTGTTAGTTATTGAGGTTTGATCCGTAGTTTGATCTTTGTAAGAGCCTACACAAGTTGTAGTGTAGATATGTATTGCATAAAAATCCTTAAGTAAAGGACCCTAAGAATACACGGTGTTTGCACCAAAAATTGGCACAAACACCCAGTGGAAGTTTTTGAAGAGAAATAAATGAAGAATAAAATGGAAATAGTGTATAATAAGAAAGGAACAACAGTTAATTTAAAGAATAGCATGCATACAATAATTTGTAGTTGTTCGGCGTTGTTTGCCAACGCCCACTTTGAATAGAATGCTTTATTAATCACTTTATAATTTGAGTAAAAAAGGCATCGGATCAAAATCCTTAGTTACAAAAGAGTATAAAGCAACTAGCAGCCTAAAGTCCCCTGGACGTAATGATAATATAATTTAAAATCACGATATCCAAATAGGTTCTATAGCGTAGCATATGCTGATAAAGGGTTAAAAAGATAAGTGTGTATCATGTGCAATTGGTCATTATACAAGCTAATGGTCGAGATGATTCTTCTCATATTCGAAATCAATATCAAGTCCATGCATCCTCTTTTTTTATTTCTCACTAATGGATTAAAGTAATAGAATTTGTCCCCAATTCGGTTTAGAGTTACAAGAATTTGTTTTGACAAAGAAATTCCGGAATCCAAAAACCTATCCCGAACTTAGACTGGTCATATTTATAGATGCAGGTTAGACCCTTCTGCGTCCATCCTTTCGAAACTGTCGAAAGTTCTCTTCACTAACCTTTCGCTGTCATTGATGTTAGGGTGCTTCTTCTTTCTTTTTTAAGCTTTCATAACACTTGAATCTTCCTTCCGCCATTGGGTATCGAATTGGTTTCCACACCAATTATATGCATCTTTGGAGGCTTTCGTCACCATCGAAAGGGTATTTTCTCGGTTTCGAAAGGGTTGTAACATAGTTGAAGGCATCTTGGACCTCTTCATTACTGTTGAGATCTGGTGCTAATGTGCTAGGTTGTCATTTGCACAAATGCGAAAGGGCATCTGGATGGGTTTGAAAGGATCTAGTGGTAGTGGAATGATCATTGCGCAAGGTCACACATAATGGAAGAAGCTTCTTGATGGACTGATGATGGTTGCAAATAGTAGCTTTCAAAAGTAATCCCCTTGATTAATGTGGAAGCCCATCTTCTGATGCTTGCGGAAGTAATATTAACATATATGGATCCTTTCTAATTCTTGCGGAAGGGTTTAATCAATTCGAAAGGCTTCTCTTTGCAAAGCTATGCTTTCGAATGGGAAGCGTAGGTAGAGTCTTCTCACTACAAGAATTTTGATTTTTAGTAGCGCTAAAAAAACGCTACTAAAAGTTTTAGCAGCGTTTTGATAAACGCTGTTATAAAGCCCGCGACTAAAAATATCTGATTTTTAGTTGCACTTAATTCAACGCTACCATAAATCGTTTTAATGCAGCGTTTATGAAACGCCACTAAATTCTTTTTTTTGCAGCGTGTATAAAACGCTACCAAAATGTACTTCGACCCTTTATTTTTTGTACCGTTTTTTAGTAGCGTTTTCAAAACGCTACTAGAAATATTCCAGCTCTGCCTATAAATTACCTCCAGTTCAATCTTGTTCATAGCTTATAACATAATTCATAAACACATACACATTAAACAACCGCAAAATACAAATACGTATACACATACACATTCAAACATAAACACATTTAAAAACCACAAAATACATAAACAAAAGCACTAACATAAACAATATGTTAACCGCACATAGAAGTTTACACAACCGAACAGTAGTTTCAAGACAAAAGGTTAACCGTACATAGAAGTTTACACAACCGAACTACGTACCACAAACAATATGCTACTGCTGCAGTCAAAGTACCATAAACATCTGAACTAAGCAAGTACAATAAACAACCAAACTACCTAACAAGTACGATAAACTAGTGCTGCTACTGCTCATTCTTCAGAAATGCCTACCTGTAGACAAAATATAATCAACAGTGAGACTCAAGTTATAATCAATACTGAGATAATAATGACAGGACCATCAATACTGAGAAAACAATGAGACTAAAGTTATGCACAACTGAATATGTGCAATCTTGTGTTCAACTGAATATGCACAACTGAATATGAAAACTAAAATAATGTGCATGTTAGTTTTGGCCAAGAATAAAATGAAAATGAAGATTTGTCATCAGTGTTTTGTAAATTTTATCTCTGCCTGTACATTTTCATATACTCAAACACATATTTTCATATACTCGAACACAGATGAAAATATAAGTGTACATGAATTATTTTAGATAGTGAAATTAGGTAGGTGTAAGAAGTCTGCCAGACCCATATGGATACAGCCAAACACAGATTCAAAAAATTCATAACGATAGATGCATTTGTTGATAAAAATATGGGATAATAATATAATAAGGTCCTAGTATGTAAAATGACTGGATTTGTATGTGCATGCTTTTGAAAGATCTCCTCAAATTTGGCTTCAACAAACCTATATAATTGTGTTACAAAACATCAAATTGTGGTCCATGATAAAGTAAGACATAGACTAATATAATATTCATTTCATGATGTCCAAACATACACACTATTATTACCACTTTCTTGGTCAAAATGAATGTCTGAAGTTCTAGTGCTATTTAAAAAAAAATACTAGTTAACATAAGAGGTGCATCCACAGATACTGAATATGAGAAAAATTAAATTTACATTATACCTCTTTAGCTTTTCATCTCATTTGTGCATACTCATGCATTCCTCGTTTTCATCCTATTTGCACCTGTGAAATGACAGATATTAAATACTATCACTGATTGAGAAAGAATAAGTAAATAATCTATTTTTGATATCACTTTGAACATTTCTTGCACCCATGTACATGTTTCCTGTATCACTGAGCATAACTTCACATACTTTAACAGATGAAACCGCGGTGTTATAATCATATTCAATCCTATTCAAGTTACTGACCAAAACCCTATCATGTTTCACTAACTCCTGGCAAATATCAGAACACATGCAATATTTTACCTCCACATTACCAATTAGACCACTATCCATCACTTCCTGAGAATGAGATACCGAACTGAATTATGTGCCTTATGTTCTCTTGCCACAAACAATATATGTCCATATATTGCCATTCAAACCACCACTTTTGCCACAACAAAAACCCATAAAATCTTGCATCAGGTCAAAAACTATTCCTATATCATCTAATAACCTTAATCCATCAAATTGATTAGAAGTATCCATCTCAAAATGCAAATATGTACAAGATCTTGCTGTAAGATTTTTGTTTCTTATGCTAATAAACTTTTGATCGAAATCAAACAATTGCTTATCGCAACTAATATCATATGACTTCCTGAACATAATATTAGAATCATCTATAAAATCAGACCCTAAAAAACTGGATTTCTTAGCAAGAGATGTCGAACACGGACACATAATATCTTGATCTAAAGACAAAGGATCAACATTAGAGAAAGAATCCTCAAACGGACTCTTATCCTCAACAAGATTGATTTTAGCATCACTGTAACCAGCAGAATCAATAGAAACACCAACACAATCGTCTCCAATTTTTTTAACAATTCTTGCCTATATTAACCTCATTGATCACATCGAAATGTTTAAATAAAATTTCTATTTTCTATTATTCGGAAGTAATTAAATGTAATTTAAATCATTTACAAAGTTTTTATTTTATAAATATATTCAATTCATAGAAATAAATATTTTATAAAGAACTTATATAAATAAACTTTATTTTAAATTTATTTCAACATCAAAATAAGACGCTATTAGGAGTAAAACTGCTCTAGGCTATCCCCACCGATCAATCAGTCGGGATGCTCCAAGATTTCACAATGACAGAATTCCCCCTCCACACCCTCTGGCGATCAATTTCTAACACCAATTCAGACCATATACTTTCATTTCTATAGCATCCAGGCACAATATAATACATGCATAAACTCTAAAAGAAAATTTGGCATGGTTCCTTTGAAAATAAGGATATTTTATATTATAGTAAACACAAATTTATCAATTCATCGATTTACAACAATATAATGCAATTCAATCAATAAATCCATTCAACAACATATAATAAAAACATGCAAGGAATAGCGGAGCATATATTGAGTATATAAACTACAGTGACTACTCACCTTGATTTAGCTTGGCAAAATGCCTTGTTTTCACCTTTGTTTTTTCCTCAGCTTCAAATTTCAGGTTGCTTCTTTAATTTCTCTTGTTGTCCTGAATAGTTGACCACCAAAAACATGTTAAATCATGGAAATTTTGGATCCTATGGGTGTAGAGTTGTGTTAAGATACACCATCTCTAGTTTTGCAATTATTTGGAATTTGCATTTTTTTTAATTTGATTTTTTTTGAATTTGCACACTAATGGTGTTAGGTTGAAATTAATATATCTTACCTGAGCAAGCTTCTTGTCATCATCAGAAAGCATATCCATGGCACTCCAGAAGATGATTTCAATATTTGTTTTCTCATCATCTTCATTCAAGTCGATTTTTTCCATTAGAATTAGAAATACTTCAGATAAACATAGTACCGAATTTTAAACATTACTTTAAGGAAATTGCTTCAATAACAATAAATATGAATTCTACATGTACAATATAAAGTGCTCAGAAAAAGGCACTTACACACTTTCTGATCTGAAGCTATGTAGCCATAAATATAAGACTACACAAGCATCTCGGCCGCCAATTAAGGAATATATCTATCATCTTAATTAAATGAGGTCTAAGACCGTTGATTCAAATTAGAATAGTAAGAATAGCTGCCGATCAAATTAGAACACTAAAAAATCAACTTCACATTGCTCAAAATAGATTCATCTTGTTTCATATATAGAGTCCATAGTTGATTGATAAAATAACTAAAAAGGATTCCTGAATAAAAATTTCAATCCCAATCATGAAATTAGGTTTATCCGAGATTAGACTATAATTGGCTTGGATCTAACCAAATAACCATCACTGTCGATTTTATATAAGATTCAATGGTATAAAAGAACAAATGAAACTAAATTCGAAAAATTTACCTATTGATTCTTATCTTTGTCGATGCTAGAAATAAAAATAGAAGGTCAAATCAAAGTTGGAGGTAAGATAGGTCGGTGGCAGTTAGTATATGGTCAGCAGGCTGAAGGCTCGAGGAGGTCGGCAGCAAACGATGGTTAACGAATAAAAGAGTTCGGCTGAAGATCAGGGCCAGTCCTAGGTGTTTTGATACCTAAAGCCATTTGTAGATCAATGCCCTTATTAATTTATTTATAGCAACATCAATTTGCATTTTCGAATATTTCATACCAAATGCGAAAGCCAACAAGAGATCAAAATTTTCAATCTCATTTGTTAAAAGACTTCCAACTTCGCTTTTTGCCATATAATATTCATTTCCGTTTGACAATGAAACTAGTGTGCCTCTTCATGTCTATTGTGACTTTCCCAACATGTGTTAGATAATTGTTTGATAGTAATACTTCAAAAAGTTTAAGACAACGTCTGTTTTATCAATACCACTACTTAAAATGATAGTAAATAGATTAGTTACAAGCAATAATTTGTATAATGCAGTATTTGTTAAAATTTTATTCACCGATTAATAGTTCTTTTCTAAAAAAGAAAATTATAAATAAATAACATTGAAAAATGAATTTGAATTGAAAATTATCAAGGTATATTAAAATTAATATGCTAAAACGTGAGTTAATGTTTAAAAGGAATGAAACAAATTAATTATCTGTAAAAATTATTTTATCTATAAACTACTTTACTAAAAATATTCACACTGTATAAAATTAGTTTTCATCAATCGATTTAAGCAAAAGACGCAAAACATTAAATCTCTAGGAAAACAAACTTATATATAAAACATTAGCCTAATGAGATTTCAAGTTAATCAAAGTTTCGAAGAAGATGACATACAACAAACAAATCGCATCTGACAACAAATCATTTTTGGAACTTGAAGTGGATTTTATATGATGTGGTGCTTGTCACATTTTGAATAGCAAAAAAATTTCATTTTGTTGTAGCAATTGCCAATTTTAGATCAGTATGTTTTGTTTTGGTATTGACAATAATTTCAGAGCTGAGTTGTTGAAACATTACATCTCTCAACTTCAACTGTTTTTTTGATGTTTTGGGTATTATGCATCATGGATAACTGTGTTATGAAGAATCCCTCTTTCTTTTCTTTTAGTTTTCTTTTTCTGCGGTCACTTAGTAATGGAACAAAGGCTTCATCAAATGAAGTATTCAAATCATCCAAATATTGTGAAATTCCCAAATTCATAACATGCTTTTGAAATTCTAAATTAAAACAAATATATAAATCACTAACCTGATGCAATTTCAAATTCCCAAATTTGAAATAAATAATGAATGGATTCAGATCGAAGGAGACTGCTTGAGCCTTTTCCTGCTTTCATGCTTTGTAAAATCTAAAAAGCCTATTTTGTTGTTACCAAATCGTTGCCATGCCACCAAACTTCCCAAACACCGCCTTTTGCTCATGGGTTCATGGATGCATTACGATTTGCGATGCCTAATTTTTATTTACACATGGGCTTTCATTACTAACATAGTAAGTGCGATTTGGTGCCCTAACTTATTTTGCAGCCTAAAGCAGTTGCTTCTTTTGCTTTGGGCAAAGGCCGGCCCTGTTGAAGATGGGAGGTGTAAAGCGGTGGTTAGGATGAAGGCAGAAGAAGATTTTATAAGAGGTGATTTTGGTGGACCAAGATGAGGAAATTTGGGGATGAAGATGAGGGTTTTGAGGGTTTGGAAATAAGATTTTTTTTCCATCGTAATTTTTGAAAGGAGGACGGGAAAAATGTTAAGTGTTAAAATAAGCTACGAGCAGTCATGGAAAAATTTAGCCAAATTTTCATGAATTGTTGGCGGGAACCCATTAGCAGCGTTCAATTGTTTATTTTTATATTAAAAAAGGTCCAACAGTTGCATATGGTTTTAAACACTACCAATTAATGCAACTAAAAGCAAATTTTCTTGTAGTGTCTTCTACGGAAGGTAGATAGTGATGGAACAAATTGTTTCCAAATATTTGATTTATGTGGAAGTAATGATGTTGAAAGAATTTCTTATTTTCGTCTTCTGTGGAAGCATCCAACGCTTAAAGCATCAATTCAATCTCTTCGGAAGCTACTTCAATGCCTTCAAAACCCCTTTCTGAACTATGGTGGAACCCTTTTTTCAACTCTTGCGAAGCCACTATAATGCTTTCATAAACCTTCTTCTAACTCCTACAGAACCCTTCTTTTGATGCCTCCGAAAGCCTTCTTTCATACCTACATTCTTGAGTGCACTTTATGGTTAACAAATATTTTGTACTCCCTCGGCACTCGGGCCTACAACATCCCTCTTTCTAGTTCGCTTTGCCACCTCGTTTCTCAAAAACTGAGCTGCTTTTGAAAAGGAACGGTCTAATGTGGAAGGAGGCTTTCCTGCCAACCAATCACCAAATTCAAAATTGAGATTGACTCCCTTAGTCAGTGCCAGTGCCATGAGTATTGCATCATCATTCGGATTACTAACTTCTGTAATAGCTGTATTGTACCTTTCTAGGTAATCTTTAAGGAACTCCTCCGGTGCCTAGACCAAGTTGGAGGGAGACATAACATCTTTGGGGCAAGGCGCATGCATGTGGAACTGCTCCATAAACTTTGTTGCTAACGCATCAAACGAAGAAATAGACCACAGTGGTAACTTAGTGAAACACATAGTCATAACTTCCTCAAGAAAAATAGGGAAACATCTGCACTTCACTACATTAGGGGCTGTAGCATAGTCCATAAGCCATTCATATCTCATTGGATTCTGCCTAGGATTGGTTTTTCCTATGTAAGTAAACATCGAAGGCAAATTAAACCTACGTGGATACTCTGGATGTAATGACCCATAAATATATCACTTTAAATAAATGATCGTTTAGCTTTATCGATATAACAATAATTTTGTAAATAATTATTTATATTAATTTATATGATCATTTTAATTAATTAAGAATGATAAGAAAATTTATTTTCAAAATTTGATTTCAAATATATGCATATAAATTTAAAAGAGAAAATATGACCGAAAATCGAAATTGGGATTTGTAACTATGCAACATGTGGAAGTTGTGCAACGTTGTAGGAATATGTAACATACACATACACATACACATGTACATGTGCATACATAAGAACATGCACATAAACATATATATTCAAAAATAATTAAGTATAAAAGTATAATATAAAATATATATGATATTTTAAGATTCCTTACTTCTTAAGCATACGTGTAACAACCCGTATATTTGGACCATTTAAATTGACAATAATCCACACATGTCAACTTAAATAATACAAAACATGAATCATTATGGGATTATAAATACATAAATGTAAATGAGAATCAATACAACATCACAGACACAGAACAGTCACAGAATAATGCAGCGGAAAATACATCGTCATAATAGCAGTTCATGAAGCTACTACATAATATACAACAATGTCTTAACATAAAGTGACTAAAAGAAAATACATAAATGTCCAACAGACTAGGACATCAATACAGGAATAGAAATAGACTGATAAAGATAAATGCTAAGCCTTCAGCATCTTCAACCAACCTTGATCAGCAACTGGATAGCTTCAGACTGACCCGAGCATATACAAAAGAAACACTCGAGTCAGGACTCAAAATCTTATACAAGAAAATCAAGTGCAAAGGAAAAAGTCCATAACTTAAAGATGAATAAAATAAACATCTCTAAGGATCCGATAAACTATCTATATATACAATAGAATACGATAGATAGATAATGTCTAATGGGTAAAGTACGATATTAAAATAGTGTTAAGGCGTTACCATAATCCCCTTAACACATTTTATTCCCAAGAGCATATACAAGACCGTAGTTTCCCCAAAACCGGAAGTCACCAGAGGGCAATCCATATACTAAAGGTACAAACCAAAACGTAGTGGTCGCGAATAGGATAATCAGTATGACAAGGTACATGAGGCGATACCAACTAGGATACTAGTAGTTGCGTGATCCGGACTGATGTTGAGCATAGCAGCTACTACCTCAACACCGCGAAACAACACTCCCAAATCAAGGGGTGCACCCAAATCGAATCACAAGAGTAATAGATATGGTAACGAAGAAGTGTGTCCGCTAGAGGTGGCGAACCTCAATGGCCCGGCGCGGCTCCTGTTTTAGTCATGTCAGGGGTCATCCAATATCGTTCTCTTTCTTCAGTCAACGCATTCACCAAACCATCCACTTCGTTCTGGATCAACACTCCGCGTATAATAGTTATTAAAGTGGTTTTCGGTATCGACAGAGAGTATGTCCATATCCGATCCCGGTCTCTTTAATAACTACGTATTTATTACCCGATGGTCATTTAAGTTAAAGTTTAAACATTTGACTTAACAATATAATTAAGTATTCAAGTTCAATTTAATAAATCTCACTTATTAAATTTAGTTAATACTCCAATTAATTCGATTTAATGGTAAATTTTAGTTCACATCATTTAAACCAAATTCTATTCATTTCAATTCGTATTTACATTCATCGTTACATTAACCATAATCATAAATTTGATTAAATCAATTTTATTAAATTTAAAATCATTTTAAATTTAAATTATCACTAAATTAAATCCATAAAACTTTAGTTAGTTTCGTATTCCACTTAAGTCAAATTTTCTAAATCTCAATCTTAATTTACGACAAGTTTCAAATCTATTTAATTAAAACCGATTTCAAGTCTAAATCTAACAAATCTAATAAAACTTCAAATTATTAAATTCTAAAACTTCCTTGTTTTTAAATCTCATTTCAAATAAATTTGCCAATTCATTTTATTCAATTAAATAGGTTTATTAATCCGTTTCAATTAAACTCCATTAATTTATTCCTATTAATTTATTTCGATTTAATCCATTAATTAAATCCATTAAGTTCGTTACCTAATTTCCAACAAATTGTTAAGTTCATTTCTTAATTTCAAATAGATTTCAATTTCAAAAATGATTTTTGTTGACCAATCGGGTTTCTTATTTTTAATTATCTATCCTAGGCCAAGTTGTTTAATTGGGTATTTATCATTTCAACCCGATATCATTCAATATAAAACAAAGCATAGCAAAGGGAACTTGCAGTGTGATAACTGGGATGGTGTCAAAGTAAATAAACAAGCAATAGCAAACATACATAACAATTTAACAATTTATCTAAATAATCCCGAAATAATCATATTAACTTACATTTGTTATTTATGCAAATTAATATAATTATTCCTAGAATCCACACCATCGTTTCATGCAGATTAAAGATTATTACATTATGGTTTTCACTTGGTGACTATTATCACTTTAATACATCAATCATGCATTTTAAATCGTTAACTATCCTTTATCACATTCAATTTCAGATTTATTATTGCTTATTTTTAACAACCAATTTCAACATCTCATTACAATTTTTGATGTCATAACTATTTAATATAAACCAACATCAAATCACAATTTATCACATTAAATCTTTTTAACAATACATGGTGTCAATTTAGAAAATTTAAGTTCTATCAATACTCCATATTAACTTGTATAGCAATTTTATTTCAATCAATTTTAACAATCAACAATTTAATATCCAAATTAATATAAACAACAATTATCACTTGATTTTCATAGCATAATAGGTTGAGTCGTGAATGAAATATTCACCTTGTGTGGTTAGAGAAGATGACGAAGCACAAAGACGAATAGATAAAATAGACCCTAATAAGCACGACGCAAAATGAGCACAAACTGCAATCAACAAATAATTAATCAATAATTTGTTTATTGCAATATATATATCGATTTGAATATATATAAACCATACCCCAAACAAGGAACTAGATGCAAAATAAGGTAGATGGAAGCCTAGGCCTGAGATCCCGGATCAGCTACAACTGTCAAGCAAGCGAAACAACATCTAAGATACTGTAACCCATATAATAAAATCAAACTTCTCTATACTTTGCAAACTAATACATTGTATATATATATTATGTATTCAAAGGAAGCATGGTGGTCGGGGTCGGGACTATGGTGACGAGGGGCGGAGGTGAACGGCGGAGAGAGTAATGGGCAGAGGAGCAGGCGGGGTAGGGGCGGACTGGGCGGGGAGCGGAGGGGCTGGAGCGGGCGGACTGGGGGATTTGGGCTGGGATGGGGCTGGGGAAGCAGGTTGACTGGGCAAGGCTGGGGTGGCTGGGGAGCAGGCTGGGGCGGCTGGGAGCAGGCTGGGAGCGGCTGGCAGGCTGGCTGGGCGGCTGGGGAAGCTGGGAGCGGGGCTGGGGAAGCTGGGAGGGGCTGGGGGAGCTGGGAGCGGGCTAGAGGAGCTGGGAGCGGCTGGGGGAGCTGGGAGCGGGGATGGGGGAGCTGGGGAGCGGTTGGGAGCTGGGCTGGGCGGAGCTGGGGGCGGCTGGGAGCGGGGCTGGGGACGGGCTGGGGAGGGCTGCTGGGCTGGGGAACTATAAATAGGTATATTTTATTTTGTCTTTTGAGCAGAGGCCATTTTTCTGTTTTTGGAGAATGGAGAAGAACGTTACCTGATGAGAGAATGAGTGAGCAAACAGTGAAGAGAGGAAGTGTAGACACAGGGAATAAACGTGGCATATACTATGGAATGCAAAGAGCAATGATGCCAAGCGCGTGGTCTCGAGGAAGAGGGGGTTTCCGAAAATGACGTTTACACTTTCGAAATATTTTGTGGCAGCCGGATCTTTATTTGCTGACCAAATATATGCTGAGGTGGCAACGCAAGTGTACTGGTTTTTTTTTTGAATTTATGGACGCATTCACGTTCATTAAACAATTATAATTCGCAACGCCGAACTCCGATTGACATAAATAAATTTACCGTTTTGATCAGCGCGATGAGGCGAACGCAACGGTATGAAGATATTGATTGTTTGACATTGTTTGCGAAGTGGTTATTCTTATTGAACCATTTGCTCAAGCGACAATTTAACTAGCAAATAAAAGCGGAATTTGACGAAATGAAATGCGCCATCATGATCAGAATATTTTTCTTATGCAACATTGTGAAAAATAATTGAGTTCGGACGATAGAAAATTTTCACATACAATTTAAACTAATATGTAAATGCGACGAGCAAAATTTACTTTCATATTATTCGACGAAATTTGGCGTATGCCTATGTCTATCTAAACGCATTCCAAATGTGAAGTTTGAATAGCAACGGAAGTTGTTTGAAAAATTCGAAATTTTCTATTACGGAGAATGCAACAAAACGCAGAAGAATAAGATCGATGGAGCTAAAGATGTCCGAATTTTGAAAAACGAAAAATGACATCTTTGTTAGAAGATGATTTAGAATTTTTCTATGTAAAAATATTCAGGTTCGGAAGATAATTTTTTTTTCACGTTTAAATGAACTTATGTGCAATAAAACGCGAACGAAATTTACTGTGGTATTTTCTGACGAAACTTGGCGCACGCCTATGTCTATCTAGACGCATTCCAAATGTGAAGTTTGAATAGCAACAGAATTTGTTTGTGAAAATTCGAATTTCTACACTAAATAAATGTTTTTTTAAATTTTAAACTGGGTCTGAATTTCAGGGTCGTTACATTCTCCCTCACTCAAAACTTTTCGTCCTCGAAAAGGAACAAGGTAAAGAGTGGAAGAACGGATAAAAGAGATACGATGGATATAGAATAGATTATCGAATAAAATATAGAATACAGAATGGAATTTTACCTTCAACAAATAATTCTGGATTAAAATCTCGGATACTCTCCTCGGTTTCCCAAGTACAATCACGATCATCGGGACTCCATTGGACTTTTACTAGGCTAACAGATTTCCTTCTAAGCTACTTCGTATCCCTATCAATAATACGAAGTGGTCTCCTCTCTATAGTCAAATCCGGCTCAATATCAACCTCATCTAACTGAGCAATAGGAATGGTCATGGATGGGTCATGTACAACCTTCCGAAGATGTGAAACGTGGAATACGTTGTGCACGCCCTCAAATTTCTTCGGCAGTGCAACTCTGTAGGCTAGTGTACCAATTCTCTCAGTAATAGTGAATGGTCCAACAAATCTAGGAGCGAGCTTCCCTCTACGACCAAATCGAATAACATTCTTCAAAGGTGATACCTTAAGGAATACCTCATCCCCAACCTGGAATTCTAAATCCCTTCTACGCCTATCAGCATAGCTCTTCTGCCTATCCTGTGCGGTCTTCATCTTTCTTCTGATCTCATTAACCTTTTCGGATGCTTCTATAATCATATCTGGGCCAAGAACCAAACGGTCACCTGGCTCAATCCAACAAGCTGGCGATTTGCATAGCCGTCCATATAAAGATTCGAACGGTGCCATATCGATACTTGCCTGAATATAAAGGTGGTTAAATTCCAATTCAAATTTGCTTGTTCAAATTGAAATTTTGACATACCTGATAACTATTATTATAAGTGAATTCAACCAAATGGAGATGGTATTCCCAAGATCCACCGAAATCAATTATGCAAGCTCGGAGCAGATCCTCCAAAATCTGATTCACCCTTTCAGTTTGGCCATCTGTTTGAGGATGATAAGCTGTGCTCAGATTCAGTTTAGTGCCCAAGACGTCCTGAAATGCCTTCCAGAATTTACTAGTGAATAAAGGGTCTCTATCGCACACAATACTAGACGGAACTCCATGAAGTCTAACAATCTCTCTCATATACATCTCGGCCAAACTCAAAGCAGTACGAGTGGTCTTAACAGGAATAAAATAAGCAGATTTGGTCAACCTATCAACAATCACCCAAATACTCTCGTTCCCTTTTCTGGTCCTCGGTAATCCATCAATGAAGTCCATAGAAATATGATCCCATTTCCAACACGGAATCTCTAGGGGTTGAAGTAATCCTGCCGTCTTCCGGTGATCGGCCTTTACTTGCTGGCAAGTGGTGCATCTACTGACATATACAGAAATATCTCTCTTCATCCCACTCCACCAATATAAATGCTTCATATTTCGGTACATCTTAGTGACACCAGGATGAAATGAAAGTGATGACTGATGGTTTTTTCTAAGCACTTCTTGTCTCAATCCATCGACATTAGGAACACAAATACGGTTGTCAATCCTCAGAACTCCATTACTATCTATTTGTGCTCCCACTTTACTGTCGGCATTTCCAACTCTACCAAGAACTAACTCCTTCATGCGATAGAGCAAGGTGTCCTCATATTGCTTAGCTTTGATGTGATCCACAAGAGATGGGGAGATAACAAGCTGAAATAGCATGCCTTCTATAAGATTACAACATGACACTGCTCTGCTACGGCTCAAAGCATCAGCTACAACATTTGCTTTCCCAGGAGTATAATTGATGTCGAGATCATATGCAGCTAAGAATTCGAGCCATTAAGGTGATGTTTACGGGTTTTAGACACCTCTTATCCAGTGTTTAACATGCGTGCATTAACTTAAGAGATGTTCAGGATTTCCATCTCCTAAGGATCCGTTAAACTATCTACTATATAATAGAATACGCTATACACAATAATGTCTATCATAAAGTAAATATCAAACTAGCGTTAAGCCATGGCCCATTCCACCCTTAACACATTTTTATTCCCAAAAGCATATACAAGACCGTAGTTTCCCCAAAACCGGAAGTCACCAGAGGGCAATCCATATACTAAAGGTATAAACCAAAATCGTAGTGGTCGTGAATAGGATAATCAGTATGACAAGGTACATGAGGCAATACCAACTAGGATACTAGTAGTTGCGTGATCCGGACTGATGTTGGGCATAGCAACTACTACCCCAACACCGCGAAACAACACTCCCAAAATCGAGGGGTGCACCCAAATCGAATCACAAAAGCAATAGACATGGTAACGAAGGAGTGTGTCCGCTAGAGATGGCGATCCTCAATGGCCCGGCGCGGCTCCTGTTTTAGTCATGTCAGGGGTCATCCAATATCGTTCTCTTTCTTCAGTCAATGCGTTCACCAAACCATCCACTTCGTTCTGGATCAACACTCCGCGTATACTAGTTATTAAAGTGGTTTTCGGTATCGACAGAGAGTATGTCCATATCTGATCCCGGTCTCTTTAATAACTACGTATTATTACACCGATGGCTCTTTTACATTTCAAATCGATTCATAATTGATATCAAAATATCATATTCGCTTCAAAATCAAATCCATTTCAAATATAATCATATCCATTCAAGATGTAAGATTCCGTTTCAAAATCATTTTTTCGCCTCAATATCTCATTTCGATTTCAAAATCATTTTCGCCTCAATATCTTATTTCGATTTCAAAATCATTTTCGCCTCAATATCTCATTTCGATTTCAAAATCATTTTTCGCCTCAATATCTCATTTCGATTTCAAAATCATTTTTCGTCTCAATATCTCATTTCAATTTCAAAATCATTTTTCGCCTCAATATCTCATTTCGATTTCAAAATCATTTTCGCCTCAATATCTCATTTCGATTTCAAAATCATTTTTCGCCTCAAAATCTCATTTCGATTTCAAAATCATTTTTCGCCTCAAATTCCACAAAATGATTCACATAAACTCGAATTCCAAAATTTAAGATTTAATCAAATCTCAAATCATCAATCTCAACTCGATTCAGCTTCTCAATAAACCATTTCAAATTATCACTTTCAAATACATATTTGAACCACCAAATAAGCCATTCCAATTTCCATATATCTCAAAGCTTTAAATATTCACATTTCAAAACTAAATTTGATAATTCCATTTATATCTCAATTTGATTTCAATTCAATTCCAAATTAATTACATCTCAATTTCAAATAATTTTTCAATTTCAAACTCAAACTTGAAATATCATTTCATATAAATTTCTTAGAAATATTCAGAGTTCGATTAAAAGTCCAATCTTTTAAAACAAATCAACTTTCGAAAATTTACACCGTATTTCAACTTTTTCTTCAAAATCTAAACTTCGAATAATTAAACAAATTCATTTACCAAGTTTAAATTCCAACATCTCGATCTTCAATTCAAAATAATTCAATTTCCATAAATTGGATTTTATTCTTAAAATCAATTCATTTAAATAATTTCAAAACAACTCTTAAAATCATTTAATTTAACCAACCTGGTGTCCGTATATAATTTTCTAACCTATGGCCAAGTGGATAATTATTTCAATTTTAATTTCAAGGATGGATATATATCATTTCAATCCAAATAGATGTCATAGGTATATCATTTCAACCTATTTCTTAATTTATTCGAAATGATTCAGTTTACAGTTTATATGCAATAAACAATATACATGATGATAGCATGATATATCAAAATAAATAAACAACCAATATCGACCAATAGCATCCATCACAACCAATCAACCATAAAGCCAATAACATTCACAACAATTTTATAATTATCAATATCGAGTAATATACTGCCAATTTAAATTTAAATTTATTTTAACGGTCAATTTAAATTCTATCAATTAATTCATATATCAAGACAGATGATAATTAAACCTACCAAACAACAGCCAATAAATTTCATATCACTTCAAAATATAAAGATAACTAACAAAAGTTATTTTAGTCAATTGTGAGCGTATAAACACTCACCTTGAATCTATGGTTTTAAATCAAATCGAACGACGTTCGATTTAACCTAAAATTTTAACGAGCTCCAAATGTCTTCGGATCTGCACTGCAGCGCAGCACTCGTCGCTGCGATTACAACGTCGCCAGTTTCGTCCAAATCTGATGACGTATGAAAAAAGATATGCGGTTTAAAGATTTCATATTATAATATAGCTAATATTCAAATTTCCTTTTATTTTATACCATAGAAGATCATGGCCATTCGCTCCAGGAATAGATCAAGACCGCAAATTAGCCTTCTTCTCCAACGCGACTACAGGAACCGAACGAACCCAACACCGCGCCACTTTCTTCCATACGCACTCAACTAGGAGCGACCGGACGTTGATCAGGGGATGCCATCGCGTGCGCCTCTCCTTGCTCCACCTCCACGCCAAGTTTCGCCACCCCATTCGCCACCGTTTGCACGCAAACCAAGAAAAACCGTACACGCTTCCAAGTCAAATCTGGGCGAATCCGTGACGTAAAAGCATAGATCAACCATATGGATTTGAAGAGCTCGCCGAGATCTACAACTTTGCTTTTTGAATTTTTTGATTTCGTTGAACGGATTGAGAGATATTAAGGAAAGAAGTTCGAGCGATTCTGGCCATTGAATAGGTGGCGGCCAAGAGATAGAATTAGGGTTTCTGGATTAAAATGACAGTAAAACTGTCTTGGTTTGTGTGTGTATTTATATAGGTAGGTCCAAAGTCGTCCGAACTCCAATCGAGACGTGCCGCCAGGCGTTTATAAGGTTTTACCCCCGTTCCGGACGCAATGGAACTAGTCCCAAGGCCTAATTCAATCGTATGTGGTAGATAGCTTTTTGAAGTCGATTATTTTAATTAACGACGTTAAATTTCTACGCGTTTCAAGCTCGCACGACCAAACGACAAGTCCGATTGCTTCGAAAATTGAAACCTTACGATAATTCACTGTTACGGATCCGATGAAACTGGTTTCGTCGAAATCCGAGACAGTTGTAAAAATGACTATTTCTACTGTTTAATTTCAATATAAAATTCCCAATTTTAAATTATTAACTTTTAAATCAAATTTCAATTGTTCACAAATTTCATTTTTAATTTCACAGTAATTAACAATCTTTTACAATGCAGTTTTCCATTATAAATCCAGTATAAAAGATTACATTAGATTCAACGTTCAATTATATTATAATTCAAATTCAAGTTATTTAATTCCAATTGAATTCTTTTATTTCGATTTATACTTTCATTTTTGAATCAACCATTTACTTATACATTATTATCAATAGTTTATAATTCATTTATTTTCATTTCTTCAGCTATCATCTTATTTAAATTCACAGTAATATTAAATTACATTCATTTACATTGATTTCAATATTATGACTTCAATATTAAATGTAACATTTTATTTATTTCGCTGTTACAATCAAATTCAATTCGTTTCAATTACTTGTCACACTCAGATTAAAATCTTTACTTACGTTCAATTACAAGTTAACATCTTTATCAAATTACAGTTTCAGTTATTATCTGATTTCAATCAACTGTAATATTAAGTTACATTTATTTATATTAGTTTCAATAACATAAACTTCCACTATTAAATCTACCATTTTATTTATTCTTTGTTTACAATCATAACCAATTTTGTTTACAATCAAATTCAATTCATTATTTACATTCAATACAAGTTAACATCCATATTTAATTTACAAATAAGTTATTTCAGAATTCAGTTTTGCATTTTAACTTGTAATTCACATTTAACAACACAAAATTTTATTTCCTTCGGATTTTTATCCAAAATTTTTATTTTAATTCGTATTTTGAAAGTGTTAAAAATACGGGTCCTTACATTCTCCCCCACTTAAAACTTTTCGTCCTCGAAAAGGAACGGAGAAGGTAAATCATCATTTAGATATAATTCATTCAAAATATTCGACTTATTTGCAAAATTTAGTTATAGGATTTTTAAAATCTCAAAATTTTCTAACTCCCTGATTTTTGAAAAATTTCGGCAGCACCTCCTTTGCGCGGCTAGGACCGAAAATTTTCACAGTGGTAATAATTGCATGATATACATCTCATTACAAGAATGAGGCATCCCAAAACATGGGGAACACAATAATATACCACAACATAAACCGTAATCCGAGAACGTACCTTTTATTAAGCGTTTATTAGCATTTTAACTTACATTTTGCATTTAGCGCAGAAGCGAGCTCCACAAGCGAAGCACAACCCTTTGCTACCTACTAAAATGCTCAATAACCAAGTTAGAACCATGCATATAAAGATAGATCGATATACTTAGCATAAACAACATACATATAACATGTTTAGCTTCAAAACTGAAATTCTAAATTCAGGACAGCGAACAAATCCCAGTTTTTGGTCTCCTAAACGATAAAATTTTGTATGGGAATCAAAATAAAAGTTGTTGCATTTGTTTCAGACTTTCCAGAATGTCCAAAATCATCAAATTCAGACCATCCGTTCAAAAGTTACGGCCTTTTTACTAAATGGATACGCCTCAGCCTGGGCAATGCATTGCGCAGGTCAGCGACGTTCACTCCCCTTTTCGACCATCTAAATGACAGCAAAACACAAAACACTTAAAGTAAAAGTTTTAACATAAGTTCTTAGCTTTCCAGAAATAGCAATATTGTCAAAATCCGATAAGCCAGTAAAAAGTTATGGTGAAAATACTAAGGGTATACGCTACTGATTTTGCTCCCTTTTTACACAGGCCAGCGAGAAGATTCAAATTTTTAACCAAGTAAATGAAGGAATTTCTGAAGACACTCTAACAAAAGTCGTGCTACAGTTTCTATGCTTTCCGAAAAGTCTAAGATCGTCAAATTTCGTCTAGCCATTTAAAAGTTATGGTTGTTTTCGTTTCAGCATATATTGGACAAATTTGGATTTTTTTTCAAAAATTTGCTTTTATTATTTCAAAGTACAAACCATCAAACTTCAAATTTTCTAAAGAAACAATCACAAACACAAAGTCATTTATTTTCTTATTTATCCATGAAATAAGTTTACATTCGATTTGTTTCCGATTTATTCAAGTTTGTTTCATTCATAATTTAAATTCAAGTCAATTTGCTTCAATTTAATTTGAATTCAATTATATTTAATTTCACTTTGCTTCAAATTTGAATTTAATTATTTAAAATTTTTATTCCATTTATTCAATTCCATTTACACTAATGAATTCTATTTAATCAATTACCATCCATCTAACCACCAATGCATATCAAACATTAACATCCATCCAAAATCTACACTAAATCAATTATACATTTCCAAGTCAAAATTTTAATTTCATACACTTCCAAGTTTATTGACATTTAGTTTTATTCAAATTTAATTAGTTTCCATTTAATAAGTTTATATTTACTTAATTTTAAATTTAATTCATTTTACAACTTAAATTTCCTTTATATTTACAACTATCAATAGATCTTCACATTTTATTATTCACAATCACACTTGTATATTATTCATTTACTTATCTTATCAGCATTTTAAACTTTTTAAGTATTTGGTAAGTTATAGCTATGCAAATAGAATGTAGTTAAATAATATACAACTTCTTTTCATTCAATTTGAGTGTTATACCTATTAAATAAATTTCCAATTTATTATTTTCCAAATTAAGGGTTACTACTACAATTTTAAATTAAATTTTTTAACACATAAATTCAATTTCACCTTTTTCAATTCATAAGTTTCTAACAATTCAAGATTTACTTTAGTTTAATAATTAAAATCATTCCTTATTAGAGAACTTAAGAATTTCAACACCGGATTCGATTTAAACCATTTTTTTAATATATATATATACTTATTTTCATTTCATACTTTAGAAAATTACAATTTTTAATCAAAACAGGGTTTAGAAAAACTATTAAGTGATCTCCCCCACTTGGACTCTCGAAAATAAACGTCGATGATGCATGCACTCATCACCGAAATCATTCTCTAGTGTCAAGTGGGGAGTATAACACTTACTTCATTTGAAAATCCTTTGAAAACAATTTCTAATCGAATATACTATCATATAATACTTATATTATACATTTCAAATTTTTGTTAATAAATTTTCAAAACACCGGAATTTAAATTCTCCATCTTAATTTAAATTCACTTTTATTTTATTTTATTTACCATTTATATTCATTGTCAATCATATTTACAAGTTTCATTTCTTAAAATCATCCAATAGTCAATAGTTAGAAATATTGACTAATCAACAATAAACGATGATAATCTAATATTATCACCTCCTAACAACCAATACAATCAAAATTTATAAATTTTCAAGATAATTCTTTTATATATAAAATATAATCTAAAACAATATTATGTCAATCTGTCCTATTCGAGTGTTTAGAAATTCCTATCGCTGCCTTGGCGTCCCAAGTACCAACCAGAATTCATAAATACTCAACGGAACAAATTAACACAATATAAAATCATTTTTATATCAAAATTACAAATACGCTCTCTCATATACACTCAAACTCATTCATAAGTTTAACCCTATTTCAATGAGTTATTCCCCACTAGAGCCAAGGTAATCTAAACCAAAGCTCTGATACCAACTGAAACGACCCGCATTTTTGACCGTTCAAGTCGACAAAACATACACACATGCCGACTCAAACAATCCAAAATACAGATAGTTATTGGGGTTAAATAAGAAAAGAAAGGAAAGAACAGAAACAAACTCAAAATCTCGCAGCGGAAGGAACAAGATATAATAATAAAATAACAGTTCATGAAGCTGTTAAATAAATAAATTTTATTATTATTATACATCATAAATCAGAGTTACATACATATCAGAGATAATACAACAATCCAGCGGAAAAATAATACAGTAGTAGAATACAAATGATGTAATACCAAACTCTGTCTTCGTCCTCCAGAATAGATCTTCAACCTTATCTGAAATGCTCAGGCTGACCCGAACGTAATGAAAAGACAAAACACTCGAGTCAGGACTAAAATATCTCATGTAAGTTAAATCGAAAAAGTAAATATGAGTGTGACGGGAAGTAGATAGTTTAACGGATCCTTAGAGGATGGTTATCCCAAACATCCTTTGAGTTACTTGTATTTCAATTGATATTTCACTTGAGTTGGATTTATTGATATAAGAATGTTAATCCTGACTCGAGTGCTTTGTATTTTCTTTACACTCGGGTCAGACTGAGTGTACCAGTATTCGAGACTCACCTTTGGAGTTGGAGCTTCGCTTGGAGATCCAGCTATCTATTGATTCTACTATCTGTTATTAAGTTGATTCCAGTGATGTATTCAGATCTTGTATTTGACTTTTGTATTAAGATATCTTTGTATTCGAGACTTCTGTTGTATCTTGTTTAACTCTGTTATATATATAGTAGCCTCATGAACTACTATTCTTTGTTTCCGCTGCATTATTGTTATATTACTCTGTGTTTGTGATCTGTGATTATTTATTTACTGTATATGCTGAGTTTTGCCAAATATATATTTACAATCTGATATTTTGAGCAATTCAAGTCCGACGTGTGCGGATGCGAATGGTTGAAAATACCAGGTCGTTACAATACGTAAGTCAACATATGCATACATGAGATGATGGTAGTGATGGGTACATGGAGGAGGGATGTTTGCCATGCCTAAGGAGGGAGCGAATTTTTAATTAATCGTTGAAAACTCAAGGTGAGAACTCCTAAACTATTATATTGTATGTTGGATGATGATATGATGTTTTCAAATGGATGTTTAATATTCTTTGATCATCAAGTTTGGATGTTTTCATATGAATATTGAATATATATGCAAGTCACGAAAATACACGTCGATAAGCACAAAGTAAATCACTTCCTTGAATTAATGAAATGGTGTGTATGCAATGTTAAACCTTTTTCAAAATGGTTTAAAATGAGATTGAAATGTTTTATAAACATTGAAAAGCGTTTTGGTGAAGTTTGAAAAGAAATGGAAAATTTAGTTAAAAATAAGCGCGTCGCGTAACGGTAGTTCGCAATTTCGCGCCATAAAAGTCAAACTAGTGTAAAAGTTGGAGTATAGCTCGGAATTCTTCGAGATAAGAATTTTCCAAAATATTATATCCATAGTTTTCCAACGATCGAGATATCGTTAAGTAGATTTTGGAATATGAGCAAAACAAATTTTAGAGAAATCGCGGTTTTTGCAGTTTAGAATCCAAAACTGGATTTCTTTGGAAATGATGTTTTAATTTTGTTTAAAAATATAGAATAAATCTTATAAATGTTTTAAAATTATTTAAATGTTATTTGAGTAATAAAAATGAATTTTCAAATAATAAAAAGTGGTTTTGATCAATATAGCTTAAAAAGCCCTTTCCGTAGCACTTTTTCGCAGCACTTTTCTATAACTTTTGAAATAGAGTTTTAAACTTAACAATTCATTATCAGTCACTTTATAAATGTTTTTAAATAATTAATAAATTATTTTAAATATGATTTGAAGGATTTTTGGAATGATTAAAGATTTTGAGTCGATCAAATAACTTGACCGCCTTTTGGGTGTCAGAGATATAGTGTCTAGGCTTGAGTTTGGAAAATCAGTTTCCTACTCTCCCTGGCTATCCGGATAGGCCCGATGGAGGGGATAGTGAATTTGGTTTACTCAGATCAATATCTTCCTAAATGAAAAATGAAACGGTTTCGAATTTATTCTTATTAAAAAGGAGTTTAAAAGTTATCAAGGGATATTTTAAGAGAAGTTTAATATCTCCGTATATATCGGAAAGAATGTTTAGAAATGTGTCTCTCCAAAAGAGATTTTGGTAAAAGAACTTAACAAATAAAAGAATGATTTCCTATTCACTTGACCTTATCGATTATTAGTTCGGAGGAACCGGGGTCGGATTTGGAAAATTCCGGTCCGAAGACCACTTCGAACCAATTTACGTATTCGAAGCGAAGAGATGAAGATAATTATGGAAGATGGAATGTAGGGCTACTTGTTACCGACCCTCGGGGAATTTCCCATGTCATATTATGTGGTAGTAGTTCTTCATTTAAAATCTTCGATGCAAGAACTTCTCGCTACTAATCCTAGGGTAAATTCATGACAGGATGTGGAGGAGAGTGCCTTCGGTTTCGTTCAGTCTCAGAATGAACTTGTATGGATAAATGCCTCACGTTGCATTTCTAGTTACATAAGTTATCTCTATGAACGTATTATCTACTTGGTGGCAGAGAAGGCAACTTCCCTTAGCTTAACACTCTTTCCTAAGAAGTATGAGCTCGGGAGTTATACGTTTGTAGAGATCAGTTGTGTGATCATGGAATGACAGTGTGGCATTCAAAGAAAGTTAATATGCTATGTGAAAGGTAATCGTTATCGCAAGCCTCGCACCTGGAAATGGTCGAAACAGGGTAGATGCGGCAAGGCTATGTGGTTCACTACCATTAGGGTATGATCATCCACTTCTAGATATATTTCTACCCGCTATGGCATTCAGGTTTAAATTATTGTAGTGTATGCTAAGAGACATCTCGGATAGGCCAGTAACGACTAGAGTAATGACATATTCAGTACTATCTAGGAAGAGGTAGGCCGATATTGTGTTGGTAGAGGACCATCATTTGGGCCATGGCACATTCCTATAGAGATATACTGCCGGAAGGTAAAGTAACACCCCAATATTTCAGGGGAAAAAAAGTTAAAAATGAATTAAAATAGAAGAGGTTATTATTAAAAGAAATTTTAAAGGAAACGTGTAAATTAAAGTACACCTCACGTTTTTTATACTAATCAATTAATGGAAATATAATTAATAAATTTAGACTACTGTGAAAGATGGACATTTTGAAAATATTGGAATTAGGCCACGAAACTTATACCATTGTGTTCGTGGCAATTTTTTGATTAATTTTCATATAAAATGTTTTCAAACGGAGTTCAAATGAAGAAGTTATGACTGTTTGTAGTTTTGGCATCATAAACAATTACACGTATGAAATTTGTAACTTACATTAATTATAATTGATTGATTAATTATTGATATGTGTTAAATTACATATTTATACAGTCAGTAATGAGTCAGTAGAATTTATTAAAAAAGAGAAACATATTATATACACAAAGTTTGGAATTATTTCAATAGCTTACATGTTTATGCGCATATTTAAATGTTTGAATTTGATTAATGAAATTAATGGGAAACAAGAGTATTGTATTAATACACACACGCACATATGTATAAGGAGAGAAATGGTAAAATGATTTATTGACAATAAATGCACATTATTAGTAATTAATGTATGTTACAATTGTAATTAACATGCGTTACAACATTTACTAATGTACGTTAATTGGAAATTAACGTAGATTGTAAACATGTAAGATGAGGAAACTAAATTTGTTTATAAAATATATTCTTGAAGTTTAAATCTTTAATGTTTATAAATAGAAGATTTAGAAAGGAGGATAAAACATTGACAAATAAATGTTGTAACAGACAAGAATCAATGGGGAATGGTTAAAATTAGTAAGCAATCAATTAAGAAAACTAACTACGAATGAATAAAATTAACCATGGGATTGATTAGTTTAAATTGTATATGTATATATACATATATCCTAATTAATTGTACACATTCAAAAGTGCAATAAATGTGTAACATACCCAATTGATAAATAGATAAGGATTGGGAATAAATTGATTGGCTGAATTAATGACATAATTGACATTAATGAGAATGTATAACAAAGGAAATTATTATGGATGTAAATTTGGCAAATTAAGATGGATTGATTGCTAACAAATGCAAATATTTAAAATAAAGGTCTAATGAGATTTATAAAATGGGAAACAAATTTTTAAAGTCAATTAAGAGGGAGGGTATAATCTCTCAAAAAAGTGTAATGTATACACACAAACAACAAAAATGGAAATTTGGCAATGCAATCATTAATGGGAATAATTAATGAACGCTGATTTATTTTCTGACGTGGTGGTTTTCTATTGGACTGAGTGACGTGGTTTTTAATTTCCTAGCGTTCTATAGATCCGGTGACGTGAATGAGCCAGAGTGGATAACCATGAGGTGTTTAGATGAACATGATTTTACCTTGGAAAATTTAATGGATTATATGCACTCATACTATCTATAAATAAACCATCTAACCTAAAACCTAATCTTTTATTCAACTGTCGCCATAAGTCTACAAAAAAATTTGTCTGTATTCTTCTTCCTCCTTTCTCCACTAAATAAACAATTCTCTTTCAAATCAAATTAAAAATATATATACGAGTTATTTGAAGAATTCTGAAGAATTTAAAAGGAGAAAGATAAGAAGAAGAAAAGCTTTTCAAATTTATACAATCTCAAGTGTCAGGTGAGTGGGAATTAATATGGAATAGAAAAATAAAGTAGTTTAATTTTAGTTCTTTTCTGGCACGATAATATGAATTAATTTATGTTAACAATTTAGGTTTGATGCAAATTATTGTAACTTCCTCTTTTACCACTTCTCAATTCTAATTCATGTTTGGTTTAAAATACGGAACATATAAATTGCTTATTCACGTTTATGGCATAAATGAGATTGGTTTAATTAAATTGAATTAGAATTGTTATTCAATTTTTATTTGCATAACTGGTTAGTTGGGTAAATTCAGAATATGTTCTTTGAATAAAATTGGAAATTTGGTTGGTATAATTACATAATTCTGAATATGGTTATGGAACAAAATAGGGAATTTTAATTGGTATATGTGTTTATTCCATATGCGGCCTTAAAAGAAAAAGGTGGAATTTTATGCAATTAAATGGTTTGTGGCTATTGGATAAATTTTTGTACAGATTAAATCTCTAAAATGGGGAACGTAAATTAGGGTGGAAAATGTGAATTAAATGGACCCTAAAGGCAAGGATAAATCTGTAACAAAATGGTATAAAAATTACAGACAAACCATACAGATTAAACGGACGCGAAATTGAAACACCATTTATGTAAGCAAAAGGAAAATTGTGAAATATCCAAATCGGAAGTAAAAATGGCATAAGGCAGATTAATGAAAATAGACAGTATGTAAAATGAAATTGTAATATTAATTAATCTGGAAGCGATTTGGTAGGCAGAACTTGTAAAGGTCTGGATAGGTGTTTCATGCAGTTAAGACACAAATAAAGTTTTGGCTGTACGTACTAGGAGCGGGCAAGTAGGTTCGCCAGGATGTTTGTTACCTTTCCTAGGTTGCTAGTACGTAGGATAGATAGCATCCGCAATCGTAGGCTTCTTCAGGCAGATCAACGCGGACGGAACATGACAAGTGTGCTTCGACGTAGGCTTCTTTAGGCAGATCGTTGGAGGATTTTGCGCAGCCGACCCAGCTGCGGGCACTCTTTTAGAGGACCGACACTTTGGATAGGGGCAAGTCCACGTTGGTGACCGAGGAGACAGGAGGATAGGGGTCCAGCTTGGCGGAGCCTGAGCGCAACTTCGGGGTCCAACGAGGTTGTTTGAGTTGGCGTCGGTCAGACGTAAGAGGCATTTAATCACAGTGCACGGGTGAAGAGCATGACTTTCACGCTGTAGCACGTGGATAGGTAAGGACAACTGGTCCGACAGGCCGATTGACGTTTTGTATTACTGCTTGGTTGACTTCCCTAGAGTGACTATGGACTTTAGATTCTTAGAAACTATATCTAAGAAGGATTCACTGCATTGTATTATCACCCTCTGCGATATCCAGGGAAGACCTGGAATTAAACTGTTTTATTCTTTCTGCTTCATTTTATTTCTCATTCACCAGACTTTATGTTTGACCCATTCCTATTTTTCCTATTTTCCCCAAATGACAGGAAGACAGTTTATCAACTATTGGGATTTAGTAAAAAGGCAAGTTTCTCTCCTAGGTTCAACACTGTTAGGAAAAGTAGCCTAATCCTGGTTAGTAACCATATGTCTAATACTTTATCATTATTCCACTATGAGATTTTATAAACATTACTCTGACTTGCCTTTGTTATTTGCAGGATACCAAACCAGCAATTCGTGCTTTAGTGGACTTGGATTTTCGGTTCATCGAAAATTTAAGCCTACTGGGGTTCGGGTTGTTACATTTGGTATCAGAGCTTAGGTTAGAAGATCCTAAAAATTAGGAAGTATGAGTGAATGTATTTGCAAAAATAAATATACTTAAATCCAATTAATCCCAATTATTGATTAGTAACATATGAAAAGTCCATGGAAAGAAAGAAAATTTGTACTTGAGTTCCAGTTGGGTCATAGTAGCCCAAGGATGTTCAGTCCCCATTTTTATTTCTAATGGAATATGTACAATAGGTCCATTTATTGGAAAAGAAGTAGAATCCATATGTTATGTAAGTAGGAAAATTCCTTAGAGAAAGAGGATTTAGGTGGGGAAAAAAGGATTTCCAAGATTAGGAATATGACATTCCTAAGGAAGTAAGTAAAGGTCCACTTTAAGTTTAACCGATTAAAGTGGAAACTTTTTGAGACTAAAAAGTTGAAATATATTTGAAAAAGTAAATAATGGGTTTTGGAAAAGTGGTATGGTTTTTGTATGATAAATATTTTTATTTGAAGAAAAATTCTTTTTGTAAGATTATACAGCATATGTGGCTTGCTAGTAGTTTCTTTCTAAAACAAAAGGAATTTAAATTTAACTTAATTGGAAGCCAGAAATTTCAGTAAAGGAAATTTTGTAAAACTCTATTCTTATGAAAGGGATAAAAAGAGCAATATAGCTTGGAAATATTTTTACATGAAAATTATTTTTATAGGTGAACAAAATAAATGGTAGAAATTGGGAATGGAGTACATGTTTTAAAAAGGGAGACGTAGAACTTGAAATTTTGTTAAGTAACTGCATTAGTATTGTAGATAGGGAGGGATTTGACATACTTTAATTTGGAATGAAAGAAGTAATGATATAATTTTCTATGAATCAACCAAGCTATAAATAAACATGTTTTTTTGAAATTATAAGGAATATGCGGGGAAAAAAATCCCTGTAATTTCACAAAAACATAAATCCTCCTTTAAAGGATTCATAGAAGATTTCTAATGGTTTATCTAGTAGTTCTAGTATATTAAAGTATAAAATCTTTAAGTATAATTAAAAGCATAGTAATTGGAATAAATTTTTTTATGTGTAGTAGGAAAAAGTCAAGGAACTCTTGAGAGATTCGTTATTCTTATCTACTCTAATTTTTGTAATATGAAAATTATGAAAGAACATTTTGAAAATAAATAAGGTATGTCTTTGGAATAAATGGTTTGGTGAAAATAAATACGTTTTTGAAAAAGAAAAACTTAATGAAAAAATTGAATCAAAGATTCCAATTTTCAGAAATTTATAAAGGTCTTTAAAAGGAAAAGCAGGTTAAATTCTAAACTCAGAATTATTGGTATTCCCATCTAGCTTTAGGGGATAATTTAAATTCAAACACCTAAGAGTGTAAGGTAAAGCCATCAAGTATTTATCGAATTAATAAGAAGTTTTAAGTAACACTTTTAAAGGCAAGAATTTTGGGATTTCGAAAAAAAAAATTTCAAAGGAAGAAAGAAATGCCAAACCAAGTTTTAAAATATGGAGTAGATAGGAAATGGAGCCTAAGGTTAAGGACTCCCTAAGATTAAGACACTTACTGAGAGAACGTACTTGAAAAAAATGTTTTTTCAAGGAGTCTTTCAAAAAGTTTTCAAAAATGAGTTTTGAAAGTATATATATTTATATATACGTATATTGATAAAAGTTTTGTTAAAAGTAGTTTTTAAAGGTTTTATCTATATATATCGGAATTCCTTTTATTAGTGCCTACCCTATCTATAGGAAAGTGAATTAGAACAAGTTTTAGGAGAAAGGATGGACCTTCCCTAGTTATTCTTGTAGAAATGCTAATGTTTGTTTCTTATATAAGCTAGTAGTGGCAGAGGATTTTTGGGCATAAAAGTAAATCAAGGAGATTAGCCCAGTGCGACCTTTAGGAGATGGATAAGGTGGAAATAAATATGAAGAAAAGGCTTTGCGACCATAAGGAAATTTGTGCATTTTTAGTATTGATGCATAAAAGTGTGCTTAAGCTATTAGGTTTCCTATATCTTCTCCGATTTAGATGGTAAATAAGTGAAAGTGTTTTCTCAAAATAAAAATAGTGGAAATCTTATATTTAAAAGACAAAGGAAAATGATATCAAATTTGTCAAATAATTTTATGGAAATTGTGTAAAAAGAAATTGTTATAGGTTATTTTTCGATAACCATCGTAGAACTTTTTAAGCACATTGTTATATTCACCCTCAATGTGTATTTTGCTTTTAGTGGAAGCAGTGGGCGTCTGATATTTTAGTTCAGTAAAATAATCAGACAAATCACTTAAATTTCGTTAAAAAGAAAAATTGAAAGAATTTGACAAAAATAGGAGGAAAGCTATTTTTTTAATAATTTTTTAGCATTTATTTTACACATTGTTGCACTTATCTCCAATGTGTACTTTACTTTTAAAATGGAAATTTTGAAAAAAAAAGAGAATTTAAAAAGTCTATAAAGCACTACTTCTGAACTTCTTTTTTTTTTAAATAAATAATATTTGGAAATATACGGGTAAATGCTAGCAAGTTAAAAATTTAAAAGAGAATTTAGCAGTTTTAAAACTCTCTAGTTTTGTGAAATTTGAAAATAGGAAGATTTTAAAATCTTAGGCAACTTACTAGTTGTATGGAAATTGTAAAAATCAGAAGTTGAACTAAACTGTAAAAGAAATGAAAAAGCAGACTTTATAATTTTAAAGACTAATTCGCTTTGAGAAATTTATGATCTTTATTGAAAAGAAGAAGTAAAAAATGTTTTGATATTCACTTAGAAAGGGAAGAAATAAATTTGGAGTTAGATAAATAGGATTAAGTAGCCCACTAGGATAAGGTTGACTGTAGAGTTTGAAAAACAAATGGAAGGGTATGAGAAAGTTATGGTGGAAGGTTTGTGTTCCATTTCTGATATTTAAGTACACATCTTGTTTGATTCAGGAGCATCTCATTCCTTTATCTCTAGTTCTCTTGTTGAGGGACTTCATTTAGATGTTTCCATCATTTATGATCCGGTAGTAGTCTCAAACCCAGTTGGAGGATTGGCTTACTTGTTGCTGCTTTTTCGAGGTTTGAAATTTTGATTCTTGGAGTAGAGTTTGACTGTGAGGTATTCGTTCTTTCTTTCTCTGATTTTGGTCTTATTTTGGGTATGGACTAGTTTTCGATGTATTGGGCGATCTTAGATTATGACAGGAGGCCTGTTAGGTACGTGCAGTGGGTGTAACTTAGAGGTTTCATGTGATCCATGAGGGTCTGTTATGCTTAGCTACCTTTATTCTTTAGACGTATCACCCGATGATCTTATTTCTGTTCTAGTTGTTTTCTTTGTACCATGATGTTTTTTAGGAGGTCACTGGCCTTCCTCCATGGAGGAGGTTGATTTCAGGATATATCTTGTTGATAATGCTCGGCTGGTTACTCTACCGGTTCGGGATATGGCCCAGAAGGAGAGGATTAGGATTTCATATCCACATCTTTTGTTGGTAAGTTTTCTTTTGAACATCCTATCTTTGATCTTTTCCTAATTAGGATCCTTCGATAGATCTTTTTAGATGACGCTTTGTGTTGATATGGATGTTTGTAAACATTCCATTAGGACATGTTATGTTTGATGGTTGCTTGTGGTTGCAAGTGGATGCCAATGTTTGCAAATGGATGCATTGCATGCACTAGATAGATATTTATTAGGATAATCTGCCAACTAGGTACCCACACCTACATATGTGTGCCTGTTATCTATAGCATTTGTACATGGTTGTATATATATGTGTGTATATATAAATGGATGTTGTATATGGATGGTGCATTTGGGTGAATGATTGAAACATACATATAGAATTATTAATTATACTAGGGTAATTGCATACATTTGGTTGCATGACATAAGCATACTTGCTTTATAGGAGGTCAACTGAATCAGTAGACCGACTACCTTTCCGCATTAGGTAAGTTCATATGCATTTCACTTTGCATAAATCATAAATTGCAGTAGTTAAAAGTAAGGACAATGGTAGAAATGGATGATGGATGAGTAGATGGATGTAGTTTTTGGATGATGGTTGCTATTTACATTCTTCCGTCTTTGGAGATTTCGGGGACGAAATCCATTAGGGGGGAGAATGTAACACACCGATATTTTAGGGGAAAAAATAATTAAAAAGGAATTAAAATAGAAGAGGTTATTATTAAAAGAAAATTTAAAGGAAACTTTAAATTAAAGTACACCTCATGTTTTTTATATAATTAATTAATGGAAATATAATTTATAAACTTAGACAACTGTGAAAGATGGACATTTTGCAAATATTGGAATTTGGCTACGAAACTTATACCATTGTGTTCGCGGAAATTTTCTGATTAATTTTCATATATAATGTTTTCAAAACGGAGTTCAAACGAAGAAGTTATGATCGTTTGAAGTTTTGGCATAAAAAACAATTACACGTATGAAATTGGTAACTTGCATTAATTATAATTGATTGATTAATTACTGATATGTGTTAAATTACATATGTACACAGTCAGCAATGAGTCAGTTGAATTTATTAAAAAAGGGAAACATATTATATACACAAAGTTTGGAATTATTTCAATAGCTTACCCATTTATGCGCACATTTAAACATTTGAATTTGATCAATGAAATTAATTGGAAACAAGAGTATTGTATTAATACACACACACACACACACATATGTATAAGGAGAAAAATGGTAAAAAGATTTATTGACAATAAATGCACATTATTAGTAATTAATGTATGTTACAATTGTAATTAACATGCGTTACAACATTTACTAATCTACGTTAATTAGAAATTAACGTAGATTGTAAAGATGTAAGATGAGGAAACTAAATCTGTTTATAAAATATATTCTTGAATTTTAAATCTTTAATGTTTATAAACAGAAGGTTTAGAAAGGAGGATAAAACGTTAACAAATAAATGTTGTAACGGACATAAATCAATGGGGAATGGTTTAAATTAGTAAGCAATCAATTAAGAAAATTAACTATGAATGAATAAAATTAACCAAAGGATTGATTAGTTTAAATTGTATATATATATATATATGTATGTATATGTATGTATATATATCCTAATTCATTATACACATTCAAAAGTGTAAATAAATGTGTAACATAACCAATTAATAAATAGATAAGGATTGGGAATATATTGATTGACTAAATTAATGACCTAATTGACATTAATGAGAATGTATAACAAAGGAAATTGTTATGGATGTAAATTTGGCAAATTTAGATGGATTGATTGCTAACAAATGCAAATATTTAAAATAAAGATCTAATGAGATTTATAAAATGGGAAACAATTTATAAAGTCAATTAAGAGGGAGGGTACAATCTCTCAAAAAAGTGTAATGTATACACACAAACAACAAAATTGGAAATTTTGTAATGCAATCAATTAATGAGAATAATTAATGAACGCTAATTTATTTTCTGACGTGAAGGTTTTCTATTGGACTGAGTGACGTGGTTTTGATTTCCTAGCGTTTTATTGGTCCAGTGACGTGTATGAGCCAGAGTGGATAACCATGAGGTGTTCGGATGAACATTATTTAACCTAGGAAAATCTAATGGATTATATGCACTCGCACTATCTATAAATAAAAGCATCTGACCTAATCTTTTGTTCATCCATCACCATAAGTCTAAAGAAAAATTTGTGTGTATTCTTCTTCCTTCTTTCCCCACTAAATAAATAATTCTCTTCCAAATCAAATTAAAATTATATATACGAGTTATTTGAAAAATTCTGAAGAATTTAAATAGAGGAAGATAAGAAGAAGAAAAGCTTTTCAAATTTATACAAGCTCAAGTGCCAGGTGAGTGGGAATTAATATGAAATTGAAAAATAAAGTAGTTTAATTTTAGTTCTTTTTTGGCATGATAATATGAATTAATTTCTGTTAATAATTGAGGTTTGATGCAAATTATTGTAACTTCTTCTTCTATCACTTCTCAATTCTAATTCATGTTTGGTTTAAAATATGGAAAGTATAAATTGCTTATTCACGTTTTATGGCGTAAATGAAATTGGTTTAATTAAATTGAATTAGAATTGTTATTCAATTTTTAATGGCAAAACTGGTTAGTTGGGTAAATTTAGAATATGTTCTTTGAATAAAATTGGAAATTTGGTTGGTATAATTACATAATTCTGAATATGGTTACGGAAAAAAATTGGGAATTTTAATTGGTATATGTGTTTATTCCATATGCAGCCTTAAACGTAAAAAGTGGAATTTTATGCAATTAAATGGTTTGTGGCTATTGGATAAATTTTTGTACAGATTAAATCTCTAAAAAGAAGAACGTAAATTAGGGTGGAAAATGTGAATTAAATGGACCCTGAAGGCAAGTATAAATCTGTAACAAAACGGTATAAAAAGTACAGACAAACCATATGGATTGAACTAACATGAAATTGAAACAGCATTTATGTAAGCAAAAGGAATATTGTGAAATATCCAAATCGGAAGTAAAAATGGCATAAGGAAGATTAATGGAAATAGACGGTATGTAAACTGTAACTGTAATATTAATTAATCTGGAAGCGATTTGGTAGGCAGACCTTGTAAAGGTCTGGATGGGTGTTTCATGCAGTTAAGACAAAAATATAGTTTTGGTTGTATGTACTAGGAGCGGGCAAGTATGTTTGCAAGGATGTTTGTTACCTTTCCTAGGTTGCTAGTACGTAGGTAGATAGCATCAGCAATTGTAGGCTTCTTCAGGCAGATCGATGCGGACGGAAATGGACAAGTGTGCTCCGACGTTGGATTCTTTAGGCAGATCGTTGGAGGAATTTGCGCAGCCGACCCAGCTGTGGCCGCTCTTTTGGAGGACCGACACTTTGGATAGGGTCAAGTCCACGTTGGTGACCGAGGAGACAGGAGGGTAGGAGTCCAGTTTGGCGGAGCCTAAGCACAACTTCGGGGTCCTGCGAGGTTGTTTGAGTCGGCGCCGGTCAGACGTAAGGGGCATTTAATCACAGTGCACGATGAAGAGCAGGATTTCACGCTATAGCACGTGGATAGACAGTCACAGTGCATGGGTGAAGAGCATGACTTTCACGCTGTAGCACGTGGATAGGTAAGGACAACAGGTCTGACAGGCCAATTGATGTTTAGTATTACTACATGGTTGACTTCCCTAGAGTGACTATGGACTTTGGCTTCTTAGGAACTGTATCTAAGAAGGATTCACGGCATTGTATTATTCACCGTCCGCGATATTCGGGGAAGACCTGGAATTAAACTGTTTTATTCTTTCTGCTTCATTTTATTTCTCATTCACCAGACTTTATGTCTGACCCATTCCTATTTTTCCTATTTTCCCCAAATCATAGGAAGACAGTTTAGCAACTATTGGGATCTAGTAAAAAGGCAAGTTTCTCTCCTAGGTTCAACACTGTTAGGGAAAGTAGCTTAATCCTGGTTAGTAACCATATATTGAATACTTGATTATTATTCTGCTGTGAGATTTTATAAACATTACCATGACTTGCCATCGTTATTTGTAGGATACCAAACCAGCAATTCGTGCATTAGTGGACTTGAATTTTCGGTTCAGCGAAAATTTAAGCTTATTGGAGTGCGGGTTATTACGGGTAGTCCTTTCACCTTGTCATTTATATGGAAATCCATTCTCCAATAAGTGCCAACCATTTTGTTTATAGAGCCTAGTATGCTGGAATTTAATAATGGCAACAATTTCGGCTAAGATTGATAAGTTTACTTGCAAATGTTTTCAAAGATATGTCATTAAAAATAATATCAAGTATTTTTATATAAGAATGATTTAGTTATCATAAGTTAAAAACTTGTTTCATGCTTATGTACCACGGGGTCTTATGTGTTAACCTTTTGTTTTCACACAGCGTATTTTGAGTTCTCACACCAATTGCATGATTGACCCGAAGTTTATTTTGTTTTCCCTTTAAACTCTAGATGCCCTATTTTTTCGGGCAGCTAAGTAGTCAGGATTCTATTTGGAGTATTTTGGGAAAGAGCATGCCGGAAGAGGTTTTTGGAGCATGGAGCTGGAGCACCCGATGTGGATGTCTAACTATCTATTTATTTTTATTTTTCCACTGTGTCTAAGTTAATTAATACCGGTAAGTATGGGAGCAGGCAATTAGAACTGTTCCTGGCTGGGTTAGTTCATACAAAAACTCTGATGTACCCTAGTAAGTGTGGTTGTATGTATTATCTATCTATTTTATTATAATGTGAGAATTTACGTTTCTATCATTTACTTTACCCCCGAAAATCTACCTCTCCAGCACTTGGATTTATGGCATGTGAATACCGTGGATGTATTAGTGTCAATTTTTGAGAGTCGAGGAGATGGGTCTTCATATTTGGTATCAGAGCTGAAGGTTAAGCGAGAACCTTGGCTTTGGTGGGGTATAACTCATTAGATATAGGGTTAGTAATACCCTAGAATGAGTTTAATCTTTGAGAGTGCGCGTTTAGAATCCTTATCTGAATAAAAGTTGTACTATATACACGTTCCCCAAGATAATTTTGTCTTTGTATTCTAAAGTTATCTTAGTAAATTCAGGTAGTAAGACATGAGTACTCGTATAGGATGGAGACGGGGAAATAACAGCACCACAACAACCAACGGTCGAGCTCCAACCGCTGCTGTAGAAGAAATAGCTCCCATACAAACCCAGGTTAATTTTGCCACCCTGTGCAAGAATTATACCAACTTAGGGGGAAAACCATTCAACGGTACAGAAGCTATCATTGAAGTACAAGCTTGATTAAATCATGCGAAAGGATCTTCAAGGCGTTGAACACCAATGATGAGCAAAAGAGGTTTTTGGTCTCATGGCAACTACATGAAGGGGCTCTGGCTTGGTGGGAGTCCATTACCCAAAATGATTTAGCGGACAATTTCTTTTGGGAAAGGTTTAAGGAGGTTTTGGAGGAGCAGTACATGCCAGCGCCTGAGAAATCTCGTCTTTACAGAAGCTTTATGGACCTGAAGTAGGACGAAATAACTATTGAAGAGTATGCTAATAAGTTCAACGAATTATCTTATTTTGGGCCAGGTCTAATTGTCACGCCTTTAAAGAAAAACGAGAAGTTTATTTCCGGTATGAAAGAGAAGTACTAGAGCAAGATGACTGCCCATGTTAAAGGACCATTTATAGACTTGCTGGATATGTGATTCCGTTACGAAACATTAGACAAGAAGAATCCCATGGTAGTTCAGACCAACAACAACAATGCCAACAATTGGAAAAAGAGAAAGTTTAATCAAAATGAGAAAAAGTCAAGTCAAGGCAAATCTGGAGGAGGAGCCCAAGGTAACTATTTGAAAGATGCTACGTGTTATAATTGCCAACAAAAGGGCCACCTAGCGACTTATTGCAAGAACCCCAAGTTTCATAGGCTACTACCAAAATGCTATAATTATCATCAACCGGGGCAAATGATCAAGGATTGTCCGATTACGAGGAAGGGAGAGCAAGCTAGAGTCTACGCAATAAAGGATGAGCCTTCAACCTCTCAAGATGTGAAGGGCAAGGGAGTTTTGGAAGGAATTTTTATCGAAGATGTTTTAGTTAGAGTATTATTTTATATAGGAGCTTCTCATAGTTTTATTGCTAAGGAAATCGTAGAAGAATTAAAACTTGAACCTAATTTAGTGGATACCCCTATTTGCGTGACAAATCCTATAGGTGGTACTACAAACCTTTGTATAAATTGTGAAAAGGTCCAAATTTCCTATTCTTCCCATAAATTTCGGTTCGACCTATTTATCTTAGATTTTATTGGATATGAAATTTAGCTTGGTATGGATTGGTTGACTAAGTATAAAGTCGTTCTTGATTGCATTAGTAGGACGATTACCTTATGGACCAGTTTCAGGAAATTTAAAGAATATCTTGTGAAGATCCTAGTCCAAGGAGGAGAAGTTTCCTATATGCATTAGACTCATCCCAGGAAGGATCGGAAACAATACCTGTTGTTAAAGAATTTCCAGACGTCTTTGAAGAAGTAAAATATTTACCCCCACATCGGGAAATCGAATTTCGTATTGACTTGATTTATGATGCAAGGCCAATTAAACAAAGAGACCGAAGGATGGCGCCGTAGGAGAGGGAGGAGTTAAATAACCAAACTCAAGAGCTATTAAAGAAAGGATTGATAAGGCCGAGTCGTTCAAGATAGGGATCGGCAGTAGTTTTTGTTGCCAAGTCGGATGGATCTCTAAGGTTGTGCGTAGATTACCGAGATCTGAATAAACAAACTATTAAGAACAAGTATCCTCTACCTCGAATAGATGACTTGTTTGATTAGTTACATGGTGCTCGGGTATTCTCGAAAATGGATATAGCTACAGGATTCCATCAGCTGAGAATCGTAGAAGAATGCATCCATCTAACTGCATTTAAAGATCCAAATGCTTTCTTCGAGTTGTTGGTTATGCCTTTTGGGCTAACCAATGCACCCTTTTATCTTATAGACCTTATGAATAGAGTATTTAGAGACATACTCAATAAATTCGTGTTAGTCTTTATGATGATATCCTTATCTATTCTAAGACAGAAGAAGAACACGAAAGGCATCTAGAAATTGTGTTGGAGATATTGGGAAATAATGTGCTTAAAGCCAAATTGTCAAAATGCCATTTCTGGGAAAAAGAGGTAAGATTCCTTTGACATATAGTGTCAAGGGAAGGGATTTCAGTAGATCCTATAAAGATTGCGGTTGGTCTAAATTGGAAGCAACCACAAACTCCTAAAAAAGATGGCTTCTTGGGTCTGGCAGGGTATTACAGAAGATTCATTCAAGACTTCTCAAAGATTTCCTACCACCTAACATAGTCCTTGCATAGTACGGCTGACAGGTTCCATAGGGCTATGGTACCAGAAGTGCAAGGGCAAGCGCCCAATACATCACCAGTAGGTGGAGATCCCATTAATCCACCTACACCAGCCAATTTTTCTAATCTATGCAAGGACTTCGCTAGTCTAGGAGGCAAGACGTTTTTTGGCACAGAGGATTTCGAAGAGGCATGAGCTAGGTTGAAGGATATGGAGCGAATGTTTAGGCTGTTAGGATTGGAGGACCGATAGAGAGTTCAGCCTGCATCTTGGCAGCTGAAAGGAGAGCTTAAAGAGGTTCCTAAGTCAGAAATCTCTACGAAGTCGTGGTAGAAGAAAAGAAGGATAAGGACAAGAGGAAAGAAGGAGGACCTCAGAAGCGGATCAAGAAAAGCGGGAAATGTAATAACTATGGATTGGTTGGTCATTATGCCAAGGATTGTAAGAATAAAATGATGAAGAGGAGGTGTTTCTACTGTGGGTAGCCTGGTCACCTTAGTAGAGCTTGTCCTTACAGGATGGGGCAGAGAGTAGTCACACCTACAGCGTAAGTACAAGCTTTGGATGCAGCACCTTCTAGTAGTGGACTAGATCGAGGTAGGAAAGTCTCTGTAGAAGGTTTGATCTCTATTTCGGATTTTCCTATTCGGACTCTTTCACTTCTAGTTCTTTGGTTTATTTTTTGCACTTAGATATTTCTCTTGTAGTAGACCCTATAGTTGATTCAAACCCCATATGAGGATCGGCACATTTTGTGAGAACTGCGGATTACGGATCTTAAGGCTGGAATAACACTAGAGGGGGGGTGAATAGTGTTTTATGTATTTTTTAAATCTTTTAGAAATTTGTTCAATTTAAACACTAACAAATGCAATTCAAAAACACAGACATAATCACAGAATCAGACAGAGATGCAAATACTAAATAAAAGCAGTAAAGAAAAGAACACACCTGGATTTTATACTGGTTCGGAGTTACCCTACATCCAGTCCCGTACAATCGTACGGATTTCTTTTCAAAAATAATCTCCCAGATTACACCCTCGGTTTCAAGGCTACGAGGTACACCCTCCTGCATTCGAGTTCAGGGCAACTTTCTTGATTTAACCAGGCTACAGGATCACCTAATTGATTTCCGAGGCTAAATCACACCCAATTGATTTCAAGGCTCAACCGCACCTTTTACTCAACAGATTGATTTACAAAAGATCCTATAACTCTGAACAGCACTGAGATCTTATGGAGAGAGTGGCATAGAATCAAACAAGAGATAATCGAGTTTGATTCACTTGGTATTTCGACAGAGTATAGTTTACGATTCTTTAGAATAAATGTGGAAGATGAAGAGGAGAGAAAATAAATGAAAATCTGGTTAAAATTCGTTTATAACTTACTGGTATTTATAGTAAAGGAATAGTCATATTTATTCGTGAAAGGATACGATGAAAAGACACTTCTTTTGAAAATTTGAAAATTGAAAATAACGGACACCATGTCGACATGGGGGGTTAAGGTATGTCGACATGCTCAAGGCAAAAATTGATGTTTTGATTTTCTTATTAAAATTGGTTTCTGTAATTTGTCAAAACAATTTCTATACTTTGTAAATATATTTGAATATAGTTTAAACATATAAAAGAGTTTAAAATAAACTTTTAATATATATAATCTTAAGTGGAAATTAGCCACAAGGGCCTCTTTAGCAAGTGGAATTAGTTTCTAGGACACTTTAAAAAGGAATTAAAATAGAAGAGGTTATTATTAAAAGAAAATTTAAAGGAAACTTTAAATTAAAGTACACCTCATGTTTTTTATATAATTAATTAATGGAAATATAATTTATAAACTTAGACAACTGTGAAAGATGGACATTTTGCAAATATTGGAATTTGGCTACGAAACTTATACCATTGTGTTCGCGGAAATTTTCTGATTAATTTTCATATATAATGTTTTCAAAACGGAGTTCAAACGAAGAAGTTATGATCGTTTGAAGTTTTGGCATAAAAAACAATTACACGTATGAAATTGGTAACTTGCATTAATTATAATTGATTGATTAATTACTGATATGTGTTAAATTACATATGTACACAGTCAGCAATGAGTCAGTTGAATTTATTAAAAAAGGGAAACATATTATATACACAAAGTTTGGAATTATTTCAATAGCTTACCCATTTATGCGCACATTTAAACATTTGAATTTGATCAATGAAATTAATTGGAAACAAGAGTATTGTATTAATACACACACACACACACACATATGTATAAGGAGAAAAATGGTAAAAAGATTTATTGACAATAAATGCACATTATTAGTAATTAATGTATGTTACAATTGTAATTAACATGCGTTACAACATTTACTAATCTACGTTAATTAGAAATTAACGTAGATTGTAAAGATGTAAGATGAGGAAACTAAATCTGTTTATAAAATATATTCTTGAATTTTAAATCTTTAATGTTTATAAACAGAAGGTTTAGAAAGGAGGATAAAACGTTAACAAATAAATGTTGTAACGGACATAAATCAATGGGGAATGGTTTAAATTAGTAAGCAATCAATTAAGAAAATTAACTATGAATGAATAAAATTAACCAAAGGATTGATTAGTTTAAATTGTATATATATATATATGTATGTATATGTATGTATATATATCCTAATTCATTATACACATTCAAAAGTGTAAATAAATGTGTAACATAACCAATTAATAAATAGATAAGGATTGGGAATATATTGATTGACTAAATTAATGACCTAATTGACATTAATGAGAATGTATAACAAAGGAAATTGTTATGGATGTAAATTTGGCAAATTTAGATGGATTGATTGCTAACAAATGCAAATATTTAAAATAAAGATCTAATGAGATTTATAAAATGGGAAACAATTTATAAAGTCAATTAAGAGGGAGGGTACAATCTCTCAAAAAAGTGTAATGTATACACACAAACAACAAAATTGGAAATTTTGTAATGCAATCAATTAATGAGAATAATTAATGAACGCTAATTTATTTTCTGACGTGAAGGTTTTCTATTGGACTGAGTGACGTGGTTTTGATTTCCTAGCGTTTTATTGGTCCAGTGACGTGTATGAGCCAGAGTGGATAACCATGAGGTGTTCGGATGAACATTATTTAACCTAGGAAAATCTAATGGATTATATGCACTCGCACTATCTATAAATAAAAGCATCTGACCTAATCTTTTGTTCATCCATCACCATAAGTCTAAAGAAAAATTTGTGTGTATTCTTCTTCCTTCTTTCCCCACTAAATAAATAATTCTCTTCCAAATCAAATTAAAATTATATATACGAGTTATTTGAAAAATTCTGAAGAATTTAAATAGAGGAAGATAAGAAGAAGAAAAGCTTTTCAAATTTATACAAGCTCAAGTGCCAGGTGAGTGGGAATTAATATGAAATTGAAAAATAAAGTAGTTTAATTTTAGTTCTTTTTTGGCATGATAATATGAATTAATTTCTGTTAATAATTAAGGTTTGATGCAAATTATTGTAACTTCTTCTTCTATCACTTCTCAATTCTAATTCATGTTTGGTTTAAAATATGGAAAGTATAAATTGCTTATTCACGTTTTATGGCGTAAATGAAATTGGTTTAATTAAATTGAATTAGAATTGTTATTCAATTTTTAATGGCAAAACTGGTTAGTTGGGTAAATTTAGAATATGTTCTTTGAATAAAATTGGAAATTTGGTTGGTATAATTACATAATTCTGAATATGGTTACGGAAAAAAATTGGGAATTTTAATTGGTATATGTGTTTATTCCATATGCAGCCTTAAACGTAAAAAGTGGAATTTTATGCAATTAAATGGTTTGTGGCTATTGGATAAATTTTTGTACAGATTAAATCTCTAAAAAGAAGAACGTAAATTAGGGTGGAAAATGTGAATTAAATGGACCCTGAAGGCAAGTATAAATCTGTAACAAAACGGTATAAAAAGTACAGACAAACCATATGGATTGAACTAACATGAAATTGAAACAGCATTTATGTAAGCAAAAGGAATATTGTGAAATATCCAAATCGGAAGTAAAAATGGCATAAGGAAGATTAATGGAAATAGACGGTATGTAAACTGTAACTGTAATATTAATTAATCTGGAAGCGATTTGGTAGGCAGACCTTGTAAAGGTCTGGATGGGTGTTTCATGCAGTTAAGACAAAAATATAGTTTTGGTTGTATGTACTAGGAGCGGGCAAGTATGTTTGCAAGGATGTTTGTTACCTTTCCTAGGTTGCTAGTACGTAGGTAGATAGCATCAGCAATTGTAGGCTTCTTCAGGCAGATCGATGCGGACGGAAATGGACAAGTGTGCTCCGACGTTGGATTCTTTAGGCAGATCGTTGGAGGAATTTGCGCAGCCGACCCAGCTGTGGCCGCTTTTTTGGAGGACCGACACTTTGGATAGGGTCAAGTCCACGTTGGTGACCGAGGAGACAGGAGGGTAGGAGTCCAGTTTGGCGGAGCCTAAGCACAACTTCGGGGTCCTGCGAGGTTGTTTGAGTCGGCGCCGGTCAGACGTAAGGGGCATTTAATCACAGTGCACGATGAAGAGCAGGATTTCACGCTATAGCACGTGGATAGACAGTCACAGTGCATGGGTGAAGAGCATGACTTTCACGCTGTAGCACGTGGATAGGTAAGGACAACAGGTCTGACAGGCCAATTGATGTTTAGTATTACTACATGGTTGACTTCCCTAGAGTGACTATGGACTTTGGCTTCTTAGGAACTGTATCTAAGAAGGATTCACGGCATTGTATTATTCACCGTCCGCGATATTCGGGGAAGACCTGGAATTAAACTGTTTTATTCTTTCTGCTTCATTTTATTTCTCATTCACCAAACTTTATGTCTGACCCATTCCTATTTTTCCTATTTTCCCCAAATCATAGGAAGACAGTTTAGCAACTATTGGGATCTAGTAAAAAGGCAAGTTTCTCTCCTAGGTTCAACACTGTTAGGGAAAGTAGCTTAATCCTGGTTAGTAACCATATATTGAATACTTGATTATTATTCTGCTGTGAGATTTTATAAACATTACCATGACTTGCCATCGTTATTTGTAGGATACCAAACCAGCAATTCGTGCATTAGTGGACTTGAATTTTCGGTTCAGCGAAAATTTAAGCTTATTGGAGTGCGGGTTATTACGGGTAGTCCTTTCACCTTGTCATTTATATGGAAATCCATTCTCCAATAAGTGCCAACCATTTTGTTTATAGAGCCTAGTATGCTGGAATTTAATAATGGCAACAATTTCGGCTAAGATTGATAAGTTTACTTGCAAATGTTTTCAAAGATATGTCATTAAAAATAATATCAAGTATTTTTATATAAGAATGATTTAGTTATCATAAGTTAAAAACTTGTTTCATGCTTATGTACCACGGGGTCTTATGTGTTAACCTTTTGTTTTCACACAGCGTATTTTGAGTTCTCACACCAATTGCATGATTGACCCGAAGTTTATTTTGTTTTCCCTTTAAACTCTAGATGCCCTATTTTTTCGGGCAGCTAAGTAGTCAGGATTCTATTTGGAGTATTTTGGGAAAGAGCATGCCGGAAGAGGTTTTTGGAGCATGGAGCTGGAGCACCCGATGTGGATGTCTAACTATCTATTTATTTTTATTTTTCCACTGTGTCTAAGTTAATTAATACCGGTAAGTATGGGAGCAGGCAATTAGAACTGTTCCTGGCTGGGTTAGTTCATACAAAAACTCTGATGTACCCTAGTAAGTGTGGTTGTATGTATTATCTATCTATTTTATTATAATGTGAGAATTTACGTTTCTATCATTTACTTTACCCCCGAAAATCTACCTCTCCAGCACTTGGATTTATGGCATGTGAATACCGTGGATGTATTAGTGTCAATTTTTGAGAGTCGAGGAGATGGGTCTTCATATTTGGTATCAGAGCTGAAGGTTAAGCGAGAACCTTGGCTTTGGTGGGGTATAACTCATTAGATATAGGGTTAGTAATACCCTAGAATGAGTTTAATCTTTGAGAGTGCGCGTTTAGAATCCTTATCTGAATAAAAGTTGTACTATATACACGTTCCCCAAGATAATTTTGTCTTTGTATTCTAAAGTTATCTTAGTAAATTCAGGTAGTAAGACATGAGTACTCGTATAGGATGGAGACGGGGAAATAACAGCACCACAACAACCAACGGTCGAGCTCCAACCGCTGCTGTAGAAGAAATAGCTCCCATACAAACCCAGGTTAATTTTGCCACCCTGTGCAAGAATTATACCAACTTAGGGGGAAAACCATTCAACGGTACAGAAGCTATCATTGAAGTACAAGCTTGATTAAATCATGCGAAAGGATCTTCAAGGCGTTGAACACCAATGATGAGCAAAAGAGGTTTTTGGTCTCATGGCAACTACATGAAGGGGCTCTGGCTTGGTGGGAGTCCATTACCCAAAATGATTTAGCGGACAATTTCTTTTGGGAAAGGTTTAAGGAGGTTTTGGAGGAGCAGTACATGCCAGCGCCTGAGAAATCTCGTCTTTACAGAAGCTTTATGGACCTGAAGTAGGACGAAATAACTATTGAAGAGTATGCTAATAAGTTCAACGAATTATCTTATTTTGGGCCAGGTCTAATTGTCACGCCTTTAAAGAAAAACGAGAAGTTTATTTCCGGTATGAAAGAGAAGTACTAGAGCAAGATGACTGCCCATGTTAAAGGACCATTTATAGACTTGCTGGATATGTGATTCCGTTACGAAACATTAGACAAGAAGAATCCCATGGTAGTTCAGACCAACAACAACAATGCCAACAATTGGAAAAAGAGAAAGTTTAATCAAAATGAGAAAAAGTCAAGTCAAGGCAAATCTGGAGGAGGAGCCCAAGGTAACTATTTGAAAGATGCTACGTGTTATAATTGCCAACAAAAGGGCCACCTAGCGACTTATTGCAAGAACCCCAAGTTTCATAGGCTACTACCAAAATGCTATAATTATCATCAACCGGGGCAAATGATCAAGGATTGTCCGATTACGAGGAAGGGAGAGCAAGCTAGAGTCTACGCAATAAAGGATGAGCCTTCAACCTCTCAAGATGTGAAGGGCAAGGGAGTTTTGGAAGGAATTTTTATCGAAGATGTTTTAGTTAGAGTATTATTTTATATAGGAGCTTCTCATAGTTTTATTGCTAAGGAAATCGTAGAAGAATTAAAACTTGAACCTAATTTAGTGGATACCCCTATTTGCGTGACAAATCCTATAGGTGGTACTACAAACCTTTGTATAAATTGTGAAAAAGTCCAAATTTCCTATTCTTCCCATAAATTTCGGTTCGACCTATTTATCTTAGATTTTATTGGATATGAAATTTAGCTTGGTATGGATTGGTTGACTAAGTATAAAGTCGTTCTTGATTGCATTAGTAGGACGATTACCTTATGGACCAGTTTCAGGAAATTTAAAGAATATCTTGTGAAGATCCTAGTCCAAGGAGGAGAAGTTTCCTATATGCATTAGACTCATCCCAGGAAGGATCGGAAACAATACCTGTTGTTAAAGAATTTCCAGACGTCTTTGAAGAAGTAAAATATTTACCCCCACATCGGGAAATCGAATTTCGTATTGACTTGATTTATGATGCAAGGCCAATTAAACAAAGAGACCGAAGGATGGCGCCGTAGGAGAGGGAGGAGTTAAATAACCAAACTCAAGAGCTATTAAAGAAAGGATTGATAAGGCCGAGTCGTTCAAGATAGGGATCGGCAGTAGTTTTTGTTGCCAAGTCGGATGGATCTCTAAGGTTGTGCGTAGATTACCGAGATCTGAATAAACAAACTATTAAGAACAAGTATCCTCTACCTCGAATAGATGACTTGTTTGATTAGTTACATGGTGCTCGGGTATTCTCGAAAATGGATATAGCTACAGGATTCCATCAGTTGAGAATCGTAGAAGAATGCATCCATCTAACTGCATTTAAAGATCCAAATGCTTTCTTCGAGTTGTTGGTTATGCCTTTTGGGCTAACCAATGCACCCTTTTATCTTATAGACCTTATGAATAGAGTATTTAGAGACATACTCAATAAATTCGTGTTAGTCTTTATGATGATATCCTTATCTATTCTAAGACAGAAGAAGAACACGAAAGGCATCTAGAAATTGTGTTGGAGATATTGGGAAATAATGTGCTTAAAGCCAAATTGTCAAAATGCCATTTCTGGGAAAAAGAGGTAAGATTCCTTTGACATATAGTGTCAAGGGAAGGGATTTCAGTAGATCCTATAAAGATTGCGGTTGGTCTAAATTGGAAGCAACCACAAACTCCTAAAAAAGATGGCTTCTTGGGTCTGGCAGGGTATTACAGAAGATTCATTCAAGACTTCTCAAAGATTTCCTACCACCTAACATAGTCCTTGCATAGTACGGCTGACAGGTTCCATAGGGCTATGGTACCAGAAGTGCAAGGGCAAGCGCCCAATACATCACCAGCAGGTGGAGATCCCATTAATCCACCTACACCAGCCAATTTTTCTAATCTATGCAAGGACTTCGCTAGTCTAGGAGGCAAGACGTTTTTTGGCACAGAGGATTTCGAAGAGGCATGAGCTAGGTTGAAGGATATGGAGCGAATGTTTAGGCTGTTAGGATTGGAGGACCGATAGAGAGTTCAGCCTGCATCTTGGCAGCTGAAAGGAGAGCTTAAAGAGGTTCCTAAGTCAGAAATCTCTACGAAGTCGTGGTAGAAGAAAAGAAGGATAAGGACAAGAGGAAAGAAGGAGGACCTCAGAAGCGGATCAAGAAAAGCGGGAAATGTAATAACTATGGATTGGTTGGTCATTATGCCAAGGATTGTAAGAATAAAATGATGAAGAGGAGGTGTTTCTACTGTGGGTAGCCTGGTCACCTTAGTAGAGCTTGTCCTTACAGGATGGGGCAGAGAGTAGTCACACCTACAGCGTAAGTACAAGCTTTGGATGCAGCACCTTCTAGTAGTGGACTAGATCGAGGTAGGAAAGTCTCTGTAGAAGGTTTGATCTCTATTTCGGATTTTCCTATTCGGACTCTTTCACTTCTAGTTCTTTGGTTTATTTTTTGCACTTAGATATTTCTCTTGTAGTAGACCCTATAGTTGATTCAAACCCCATATGAGGATCGGCACATTTTGTGAGAACTGCGGATTACGGATCTTAAGGCTGGAATAACACTAGAGGGGGGGTGAATAGTGTTTTATGTATTTTTTAAATCTTTTAGAAATTTGTTCAATTTAAACACTAACAAATGCAATTCAAAAACACAGACATAATCACAGAATCAGACAGAGATGCAAATACTAAATAAAAGCAGTAAAGGAAAGAACACACCTGGATTTTATACTGGTTCGGAGTTACCCTACATCCAGTCCCGTACAATCGTACGGATTTCTTTTCAAAAATAATCTCCCAGATTACACCCTCGGTTTCAAGGCTACGAGGTACACCCTCCTGCATTCGAGTTCAGGGCAACTTTCTTGATTTAACCAGGCTACAGGATCACCTAATTGATTTCCGAGGCTAAATCACACCCAATTGATTTCAAGGCTCAACCGCACCTTTTACTCAACAGATTGATTTACAAAAGATCCTATAACTCTGAACAGCACTGAGATCTTATGGAGAGAGTGGCATAGAATCAAACAAGAGATAATCGAGTTTGATTCACTTGGTATTTCGACAGAGTATAGTTTACGATTCTTTAGAATAAATGTGGAAGATGAAGAGGAGAGAAAATAAATGAAAATCTGGTTAAAATTCGTTTATAACTTACTGGTATTTATAGTAAAGGAATAGTCATATTTATTCGTGAAAGGATACGATGAAAAGACACTTCTTTTGAAAATTTGAAAATTGAAAATAACGGACACCATGTCGACATGGGGGGTTAAGGTATGTCGACATGCTCAAGGCAAAAATTGATGTTTTGATTTTCTTATTAAAATTGGTTTCTGTAATTTGTCAAAACAATTTCTATACTTTGTAAATATATTTGAATATAGTTTAAACATATAAAAGAGTTTAAAATAAACTTTTAATATATATAATCTTAAGTGGAAATTAGCCACAAGGGCCTCTTTAGCAAGTGGAATTAGTTTCTAGGACACACAACTGAAATAATTACTTTCAAGGACAAAACGTAAAATAATTAGTTTCTAGGGCCTAAAAACCTATGAAATTATGTCCTTGAAAGTAATTCGACTGCTGACTTTGTCCTTGAAAGTAACTATTCTGCTAACTTTGGCCTTGAAAGTAATTTCTTTGAATGTGTGTCCTAGAAACTAATTGAACTGCAAAGTTTGTCCTTCTGGTGAAATGCCCCTAATCTTAATCTATAAAGTGATTTAAAAACTGAATATATAAATATTTTAAAGCTAAATATTTAAAACAAGAGATTGTTTAAAAACAAGGACAATTTTGAAATCAAAATATTAAAAATGATAAAAATAGTTTTGAGGCTAAAATATTTCAAACAGGAGAGATGTCTTTTTGAAAAAAAAGTTTTGAAAACATTTTAAAAAACAAGAGATATATTTTTGAAAAATATTTTTATAAAATTAGTGGATATCAAAATAGGACCACTATATGTTCCACTAGATATTGTCGTGGGTTCCATCCCACTAGGGCTACATCCCTTTAACAGGCTCGAAGTGGATTCCATTCCATGAATAAATTTCGAATAAAGATGTAAGTGCTTTCAAGAAGTTTTAACATACTTCTAGACTGAATACATTATCTTGTACTGTTTGAAATCTTGAACTCTTGATAACTTGATTTCTTGATACTCATGAGTCTTCAATCTTGATATCTTCAATCTTTAAATTCATCAGTCTTGTATCTCTATATTGTACACTCTTCATTCTTGGTACCTTCATGTTTATATTCTGAATATACATATATATCTAAACCATAACGTTAGTATTTATATTTTATAATAATTCCTAAGGTTGTTGTCATCAAAACCATCATCTTAAGAACTAACAATCTCCCCCTTTTTGATGATGACAACCTATGTTTATAAAATATACTTCACCTTCACTATAACTCCCCCTAAAACTAATAACTCACCCTTAATCTAAGCCTAACTACTCTATTTTATACTTCTCCCCCTTTGTCATCAACCAAAACTAATTCTAAACTTATATAATTCCCCCTTGGGCTTATACTGGAGTACCTGAGACAAATTATGATGGAATATATATATATATATATATATATATATATATGTGTGTGTATATATATATAATAACATGAGTAAATGAAAAATATGAAAGTTTAAACCCAACAAATATATACTATGTTTAATATAATGTTATGCAATCCATTCAAACCAAATCAATTCGAATCAAATCAAAGCAAATCAAATCAAATCACACAATTCAAAAAAAAAACAATTCGAACCATAAGGAGATCAAATATTTCTAGGAACTTCAACCCATCCTTCTTCTCCAAAGATAGGATCCTTTTTAATAACTTCCCAATCTTCATTATCTTGAATCAAAGTTCCTACAGGATTTTCATCAAGATCATCTTTGTTGAGGGCAGAAATCATCCAACGGAGGGCATCGAAATGCTTCTCTTGTTCTTTTATCATCTGCATTTGACTTAGTTCTAAGTGCCTTTGATTGCGGAGAATAAAAGTAAGTATATTCTTGAATGAATTGAGAGTTTATTCAAGGTTATCACTTAGAGTTTGAGAAGAGGAAGCCATTATTGATAAGTAGTGAAGAGATGCAAATAGAGATAAGAAGAAATGAAAAGATTAAAATTTTCTGGAAGAAACAGGTGTTTAAATAGACAGAAATTCGTTTAAAATGAATAGACATGAGTTAATTATTTTAATTTCAAATTTTAAAAATAACCAAATCTGACTATTATATGTCGACATAGGGGGTAAGGCATGTCGACATGGGTTAGTTAATTTATGTTTCTTATTTATTTTGTGAATAAGTATGTATATATATACACTTATATACTATACTAACATTTATTGTATAGCCACGATAAGGTAGAAAAACATAAGATAGATGATTTTTTACACATAGATGAGATGATACATAAGATATTTCATAATATGATAAAAAAATACAAGCTCACACAAAACAAACTAATACATCACAACCTAGTTCTTAGAATGTGCTAGAGGATGAAGATGATGATGATAAGCCAAGTTTCCGACCAACTTTAGCAAAGAATTTGTTCGTATTAGTGGAAATTTTATCCAATTTCTTACTAACGGATCTTTTGAGAATCCGTTGATTTTCCACTGTAATCTTTTGATTTTTAAGGAGAGTTTTGTTGGAAGGATTGTTAGTATTCGTAGGATATTCAATACCTTCCAAGGAGGTTTCTTCATTATCTTCTTCAATTTCCATTTCCTCCCCTTCTTCTGCTTCTTCTTCTTCATCTTCTTCCTCCATATCTTCATGTGCCAATCTTTCATCCTTTTCGGCAAGAGATTCATATTGTTGAAATATGAAAGGAATTTTCATTAGAGAAATGTTGGCTTGATTAAACTCGTTTCTTGAAACAAATTCTTCCCTTTTGTAATCAACGCCAAAATAATTAAAAATCCGAGTGAGATAGATTCCATGATACAAGGTATTCTCACCCATTTCCAAATTCTTAGGACGAAGTTCATCCATAATCACTTGCGCCCAATTAATGTCATAATGACCAAAAATAGTAAAAGGAGCTTTACAAACTTTTAAAGTCGGGTTATTGAAATTTCCCAATCTAGGAGTGATAGTATGTTGCAAAAGAAGATTGACAATACATGCTTTCGGACGAAAGTTACGAATTTTAAATTCAAAGTTGTCATCTCCTTCGAAAATATGATGAAATGTCTCACGATCATGTTCATCAATATTAAAAGTAGAAAGATCTATTCCCGAATTCTTGCAATTGAGAATGTTGCCCAAAATTTCACAATTTAAAACAATTTTAGTGCCTTTAACACTACTCCAAATTTCATCTTCATTTCCTTCATAAAAACCGCGATTCAAATTCTCATAAAACATTTTAACAAGATTTGGGTAACAAACAAAATCATTTTGAGAATTGTCAAAAAGACTAAGAATATGATTCTCTTCAAGAAGAGTATTGATATCATATGTAGAGAAAACGCTAAAGATAGCAAACTTTCCCGTATGAACTTTTCCAAAATTAGCATAGCTTATATAAGCCTTGATTGCTTCCGGATCATTATAGAGATACTCTTTAATGGTTTTAGACAGCCTCATTTCAGATGGAGTGCTTGAAGAAGCCATTTTTGAAGAGAGTAGAAAGTTTGAAAGAGTGAAAGAGAGTTTGAATTTTAAAATGAAAGTGAAAAGGTATGATAAGATAATGGAAATAAATGGATATTCAATAGACATGTTCTCTGATCAAGAGGTACCTTTCCAGAACATTGAATTTGGTGAAAGGGTTGAGGGAAGTTCAAAGATTTGAATTCAAATTCGAATTTCAAATTTCTGACAGGGATGTCGACATCATGGGTAGGGCCATGTCGACATGGGTTAGAGAATTCATGTGACTTATATTTTCCTATATACTTTAATATCTATATACATATATTATTTTTAATGTCTATATATTTTCTGGAGTAATATAATAATATTCTTTTAATAAAAAATATATTATAATATTTGTTAACTCATATTTTTGTGCCGACCTAAAACTTTGCGACTCAAGACTCTGCGACCTAAGGGACTTAACGACCTAAGGAAGTTAGCGACCTAAGGGACTTAACGACCTAAGGAAGTTAGCGACCTAAGGGACTTAACGACCTAAGGAAGTTAGCAACCTAACTAAGTAAACGACCTAAGGGACTTAATGACCTAAGGAAGTTAGCAACCTAACTAAGTTAGCGACCTAAGGGACTTAACGACCTAAGGAAGTTAGCGACCTAACTAAATTAGCGACCTAAGGAAGCTAACGACCTAGCAGACTTCACGACCTAAGAAGTGTTACGACCTAAGAAGTGTCACGACCTAAAGAATGTCACGACTTAAAGCTTAACGACCTAACTGCAGAAATGACCTAACAGACCTCACGACCTAGCAACCTAACTGGTTCAGAAGGCAGCGCGACTCACGAACTACTTTAGGTCGCTCACGACCTAACTCTGCTGCCAAGTTTATACAAACCGACCTAATTCCATATGCTGCTTTCCTATAAGTCGCTTGCGACCTACTAGCCCACTAGGTCGCCAACGACCTACTACTTGCCACCTTATTCAGATAAGACCGAGAGCAACTCCATCAGGCTACAATTCTTAAGTCGCGAATGGACCACGACCTATCTTAGGTCGCTCGCGACCTACGACCTAACTTAGGTCGTACACGACCTAAGACTTGGGAGTTAAATTTCCGTCCAGAATCAACTCCTATAAATACCCCCCTAACTCCAACGGCAAAGGGACTTTTGGCCGATCATTTCTTGAAGCATCGTTACTCTGCCGAATTCTCAACTCATCCAACATTTGAAGAACTCCAATCACTCAAGACATTACAACAAGCTTTGAGAGAAATCTACCGCATTCAACACAAATCCGAGGAGATCTTCGACATTGAAGCTTGAGCTAATAGTCGAAAGTGTTTAGGAATTGAAATATATCGTATTTCACAAGTGTATTGTATCATTTTGTAACCAGATTCAGTAATAAAGAGATTCAAAGTGGACGTAGGCTCGACCTCAAGCCGAACCACTATAAACTGCTATCTTTTACTGCTTTTTCGCTATTTTACTGCTTAATTTCTGTTCCCGTCACACGGGTGGTGCTTTCACAACTCTATTACACACACCGGGTGTTAGCGTTCAATTTTTAGCGTTAACATTTTGGTGCTTTCACTGAGAATTGAACTCAGGAAGATTGACACCATTGCTCCGCAAGGGTTTGTTGAAATAATCTCTCTAAAAACTAGAAGTTTATCTGAGATCATGGCTCCTGGAAGAAAGGGTAGATCTACCAGATCCGGAAATGCTCATGAGAGAACCTCCGCTTCCCCAACAGCAAATCAGGCAACTCCTACCGTTGGAGTCACAAGGGCTGAATTAGACGACGCAGTATCGGGATTATTTCAGCAAATTGAAGCTCAAAACGCTTTAATGATGGAAAGGTTGAATGCTCTACTTGGGGCAAATCAACGGCTAGAAAACAATGAAACAGTCTTCACTAAAGATGCTCATAATTTCCAGGAGAAAGATATTCCTCAAAGAGCAGCTGGCGCCACCGAAGCGCCACCTTTCCAGGCTGAAGGTTCGAGGCCGCAGCCAACTTTTCGCGAGCATTTGCCCAGGCAAACTTTTGAAAGAATGGCTGATGTTTGCCCAGCAATGACTCTAAACAATGAAGAATACCTATCAGGGATGGTTCACCGAATCATGAAAGAGAGCATGCTGAGGGAAGAAAATGAGAGTGATTGGGGATTTGCACCAAGCAGAACTCCGTTTACCGAGAGGATCCTGAAAGCAGAGTTTCCAAGAAAATTTGTACCTCATACTATCCTGGCTTACCGAGGGACAAGCGATCCTAATCATTTCCTATACAAGTACGATTGGCATATGACCGGTGCAAGGGCGTCAGATGAGATAAAATGCCGATACTTTCCAGTGTACTTGGAAGGAGTGGCCCTACTTTGGTTCACAAAGCTACCAGTTCGGTCCATAAATCAATTCGCTGATTTGACTCGAAAATTCCAGGATCAGTTCAGGTTGTATGCTTCAAGAGCTAAGGATATGATGTCACTATCTAATCTTGAACAAGTTCCCGGAGAATCTATTAGATCTTTCTTGAACCGTTTCAATATAGCCCTAGCCGAAGTGGATAATGCAGAACCCCGTATGATCCTGACTTACCTGGTGCGAGCCATCAATCAATCAAGTGAATTCGGAAGATGGTTAAAAATGAAGGAGCCAAACTCACTTGAGAAATTCTATAAAAAGGCCGACGAATTCATGCGTCTAGAAAGCCTTCATATGTCCGCAAAAGCAGTTGTTGCCGAAGTCAAGAATAACGATGTTGCCCCTAACAAAAGAGAATCGGGAAACCAGAAAAGGGAAAATGACGGAGAAAAGAAGCAGGGAAATGAGAAGAAACCTCGCCGCTTTAATTCTTCAGATTTCACTCCCTTAACTAACACACCGGAGAATATCTTTTTTGCAACAAAAGATGTTGTCAAGTATCCTAAACCACCTGAGATGGGGAGAGGTGCAGTGCGTAATGGGAAATTCTGTCAATTCCACAATCAACCTGGCAATGATACTGACCAATGTCGCCAGTTAAAGAATGTGATTGAAGAGTTGCTGAAACAGGGTAAACTGCAGCAATATGTGAAGAGCAACAGAATCGACCCAACCTCATCCACTCAGGGGCAACAACATCCTGTCCATCGATCTGGCTCTGACAACAACACTACAGTGCAAGATTCTGAAAAGCTTGTCATTAATGTTGTCATAGGGGGTCCTTACCCAGCAGGCAGGGATTGGGACGACTGCTAACTACCCACAAGACTGCAGCTGGGGCATCTTCCAATCTCTCTGACATATGAATCTAAAAAAAACTACAAGTCAAATGGAAATTCAATCCGGAGATTCAGAAACAACAATCGCTTGCATCCAATTTTTACCTAATAGCATTGTTTAAATTTGTAAAAATAATGTCAGATGTATAACTCTCGTATTGTAAACCACTGAGAAATCAGTGGGAATCAATAATAAAGAATATAAATTTTGTGTTCTTGACTATTATAAAATGCCTGTTTTATTTCGATGTGTAAATACTTTAAATGTATTGCTAAAATATCGATTTAATATCGCAGGTCATTAAAACAAAGCTTACCCATCGCAATGCCATGTGAACCCCATGAATCACTCAATAAACAAATTTCAAGCCACAGAAAGTTCCAAATTCAAATCCAACATAAGATGAACTTTACACCAAAAGTTGATGATTCCACCAAAAGGACACTTTTCCAAAGAAAAGGAACTAAACGCTTGTTAACTAATTACGATCGTTTGTATAAACAGACATCTGATTAAATAACCTGCGCCTGTCCCATGGAATCAATCAACAGTGAAGTACACTCCATTGGATAAAGCAAACTGCTAGCGAAGGAAAGGAACATAGGCTCGGAGACAATAACAGGGGACCATTAATGAGCAAACGACAAAGAGACATGGGCGAGTTGATCAACAAAAGCCCTCTTCGGAGGCACAAGACCTCTTCGGAGGCGCAACTCTTCGGAGGATAAAGCCCTTTACGGAGGCACAAGCCCTCTTCGGAGGCACGCCAATAAATGGAAATGCTCTTCTCAACAAAAAGGTTGATGGAATCAATGAGGCAATGCCTTTGTTAACTAATTGCGATTGTTTGTGCGAACGAACATCCAATAAAATAACTTGCGTCCGCCCTATGAATCCATTTAACTGTGAGAAAGTAACTTCCAGGCAATCAAATAAAGACCTCTTCGGGGGCACAAGACCTCTTTGGGGGCACAAGACCTCTTCGGAGGCACAAGCCTTCCCCAAAGGCACATACTGCCCTCTTCGGAGGCAGAAGACCTTCCCCAAGGCACACAAGACCTCTTCGGAGGCACAAGACCTCTTGGGAGGCACAAGAATTCTCCGGAAGCACAAAACCTCTCCGGAGGCACAAGGCTAATCTTCGGAGTCCATGCTACTCCACAGATTCAAAAATGCTAATCTTCGAAGTCCATGCTACTCCACAGATTCAAAAATGCTAATCTTCGGAGTCCATGCTACTCCACAGATTCAAAAATGCTAATCTTCGGAGTCCATGCTACTCCACAGATTCCACAACGCTACTTCACAAAGCATAATGCTACTCCTCGGAAATACCAAAAAGCCCTCCTCAGAGGCACACTTCAGCTCTTAAGGAAGACCTACTTGTTCATCTTGAAACATTCTTCCCCAGAGATTGAAGTGCTAAGTGAAATCCTCTCTAGAGGCCCGCTTTACCGCGTAGGAGAATTCACTTCTCAAAAACATGAAGTGACCTTCTCCGAAGGGTGAAGCGTGAAAACTTCTCCAAAAATGAGACACGCTCAATTTAAGTAGAATAATTGTTACCTCAAAGACGGAATAGTTATTCTCTAAAAACAAAATAAGAGTACAAGTCTCGCCAAAGCAAAAGGATATTGTAGTCACTTGTGGTATAGGGGCAATATCATATGATACAACTACAACAATAAAAGTATTATTCAAGCGACATACCACAAGCACATTACAATATCACACAGAAAAGATGTGGAATAAATGCATTCTCAAACACAGACAGAAAGTTTGTATAAGTAAAAAGAATCGCGTATTCTACACTAAAATGAGAAATAGATGCATTCTTACATACACAAGAATTCATACAAGTAACAGAATTATTTTATTCAAATACTGTGAAAATTCTTTACATATGCAGATCTCAAAAAGAAGCGGGGACCGGTACCCGCACAATCTCCGGTCAATACATCCAAAAAAGCAAAACAAGAAGCATAGAGTCTAGCTTATCATTCCTTCTTCCGACCACCCTTGGAACTCTTTCCCGGCCTGATAACCAATTTTGAAAGCCGTTGTGGATGAGTCGGGGACGGAGGAGAAGGAGGAGCAGCTGGATCTTCTTCAACATTCTTCTCATCAGCCGAAGCGCTCTTTTTCTTCTTCTTCATTGCGCGCTTCCCTTTCCTCTTGGAAGAAGACTCGCTTCCCGGAGTGAAAAACTCAGAAAGTTTTGTGTCGTCATCATAAGTGTGCTCCGGGGTCTTTTCGCCTTCTTCAAGTTCCCCAGTCTTTTGCTCTTGCGAAACAACCGGATCATCCAAGTCTTTGAGGGCTTCTATTTTCTGTTCTTGTGATCCTGGTTGAGAAGCAGACAGAGGAGTGGCTTGGGAAGGAGGAGGAACAGCAGCCGGAGAAGGGGAAGTTGGCGCAGCTTTCGGAACTTCCGCTGCAGAAGAAAAGAAGTTAAAACTGGTATTCTCTGAGAAAAGAGAAGATATTGGTTCATCAAAGCTTAAGTAATAAGTAAGAAATTCGTCAAACTCGGTTAAATCGAATAAGTGATTCACGGAATCCGGGTCGACGTCAAAGTTACCTGGAGAAGTTGGCTTTGAAAGATCAATCTCGAATTTCTCAGCCCCAATATCTTCCAGAGCCTCTTCCTCGGTAGGAGTAGTCACAATTCAGTGTCAACTTTAGCAGGAAGCGAAGAATGGGCACTGGAATCTATAATGTTGACAGCAGCCAAAGTTGAAGTATGAAAAGGGGCAGTTGAAGGAGCTTCCTCTTTCGGGTGTTCATCTCCCGCCGACTCAGCTTGCGCTTTGGCAAGTTGCTCCTTTCCTCTAGCAAGAGCGACACGAGCTTCATCGTCAAGATAACGTGCCTCAAGCTCTGCCTCATCATAACCGGCACCGCCAAGCATATCAACTGCGGCTTCCCACACTTCAGCCAGAGTAATCTCATATTCAGGGCCCAGAAAAGAGAGGCTCCCATGACCTAGAACGCTGTGCAAATAAAAGTCAAAAAGAGTAGAGCTGATGTTGGCTTTAGTAGCCACATGTGATTCTTCTGCTGCAACTTTCCCAACGATAGCTTCATCATGCTCTTTTTCAGTTCTCAGTAACTGAGCTTGCAATCTGACGATTTCCAAATCTCGAGAGCTAATTTTCTCCCGAAGCTGAATAGCATCATCACGATATTTACCGGTAATATGCTGCTCTGCTTCAAGTTTGGCTTTAGCATCTCGCTGAGCAGCGTGAGCGTCTCGAACTTGTTTTTGAAGCATCTCCTCCTTTTGCGAGTAAGAAGTGGAGGAAGTGGCAAGCTCGCTCTTTAATCTTTCAACTTTAGCTTCAAGGTTTCCATAATTATCAGAGATGCTCTTCATTTCAGCATCGTGTTGCTTACAAATTTTGTCCCATTCTAATTTATCATTCTCCATGGTCAGCATGGCTTCAAGATTCGCACGATTGACCCTTTGAAGCTCGTCAACAAGCTTCTGCCATCCAGACACCCTTTCAATATTAAGTTTGACAGCATCAAGGCTACGCAACATATCCGGTTTATCGATCGGGACCAAATCAAGGTCGAAGTGTACCCCCTTTAAACACCATTGCGGGAACCGACTTTGAAGAATTGGCGGACCCTGTCCAACTTGATACTGGGGTCTGTTGATGATTGTTTGCATATCAGACTTCTCAAGAGCAGGAGAGTCAGTGGGGATATCAAGAGGAATTGGAGCAGGGGTCTTCTCAGAAATTGCAGACGCATCAGTAAGCTTGACCCGCTTGCTTGGATCATCAACAATATGAGTCTTCCCTTTATCATCGTAAGACTTTCGCTTATGATAACTATCACCTCTGTGGGAAGAGTCGTATCGCTCATCTCTCCTCCCGTATTGATGCTCATAGTCCCGCTTCTCTTGCTCATAGTCCCGTCTCTCTTGAGCTTTCCTAATAGCTCTTTCTTCATCCGTCTCCCTTGGGGTATTGAGGTATCGCCTAAAGTCATAAGTTCTGCGGCCTCCATGGCGCTGAAACTTGTCATAGTATGAACCAGTGCGTCCCATCGGAGAATCTGAAAATGGAAAAGAAATAAAGTTTAGAAATTTCCAGAAAAAGAGGATAAGTGCGTATAAGTGCCGAAAAATCCTAAGTGTGTGCGGCGTGCAAACTACGCGCGTCAAACTATAAACCACGCTTTAGTGGGGGAACGGAGACGACTGGTGTAGAAGGTGTCGAAATTTGTTGTAAAGAAGAAGTCGCTTCAACAACAGGAGAGATCGCTTTTGAAATATCATCTTTAAAAAGCTCCTGAGAAGTTATCATTATATCGCTCAAATTATCAAAAGTATCATCGCCGCGATGCCCCGTAGAACTCTCTTCTTCAACTTCCACGTCAGCCGTCTTTTCAGAAATGCGAGGATTTTCCTCCTCTTCAATAATTGGAGAAAGTGTTAACTTGCTGGACAACCCTGCAACATACATAGAAGTGGAACATTTCACTAGTAAAGTCTCAGTGGTGGGATCTTTCAGTGGAAGTTCTTCGGCAAGGGCTGGGGTATCTGACGTCTTTTCTAGAAAATCAGGAACTTCATGAGGCTGGACGGAACGAGAAGAATGTAGGAGTTCGAACTGGTGCAAAAGTTCATCTTTCAACAAGAATTTGGCACTTCTCTCTTCCATAGCCACAGCATTTAAAGTTTCAAAAATTGACTTGAGACTGGGATTTCTAAGCGGGGGAGGAAGCGCTGATAAAAGAAAAGAATGAAGATAAGCATTTGATAATTTAGGTTTCAAAAAGCTCATGAGATGAACAGAGAAAGACAATCTTACTCCCGACTCTCCAGACAGAGTAGAATCCCGGAGGACATCGGACAAAGAAGAATTGATTTAGGAACCCGTGAGCACTATCGGGTAAATCCAAAATCAACTTCCGGTTTCTGGCACCTCTTACAAGCACGATTGAAGGGTGATATTTGTTCTTAGCAAAAGTACACAAATAACAAATTTCATCGAAGCTTGGAAGAAGGTCGAGCGTCCTCCTAAACAGAACACACAACCCCATCAAGACGGTGTAACCATTGGGGTGTAGCTGGAAAGGCGAGATAGCAAATCGAAGGAAAAGTTCTTGGAGAAATTCGTTGAAAGGTGGAATAGCTCCGCTTAAAAACATCTGGCGATTCACTGCGACAAAACCAAGAGGTGGCCTGTCAGCTGTGTCACTTGCTCCAGGGAATATAGCATCTGATTCAGCAATACCGAATTGGGTACACAGTTGTCTAAAAACTTTGTGGCTCAGAGTGGTCGGAGTTCTCTCCGGAGGATGGATCAATGGGTTAGAAATCGGGAAAGCTTCTCCGGCTGGTCCTAAATCTTCTTGTTGAGATGTCATTCTACACAATCAACTGGATATTTAAATATGAAGGTGCACGTTTCCTAAAAAGTGTGAAGTGTTGTGCAGAACTAAAACGATAACAAGCAAGTATAACTGAAATTGAGATAGTTGACATTTGTCGATTATAAAGTTTCGAGGCTTGTCATTTTAAGTTTAAATACAATGTTGTGTTGATGCAAACAAATCAGCTTAGGTTGATTATTTCAGCTTTGCTTCAATACTTCATTTGAATTTGTCATTTCACAGCATTTCATTCACAGAATTCATTTAAGTTAATTATTAGTTATGAACTAATCTGTCATGCGATGTGGGCAGTCAATGGCAGTATATTTGTCCCATTTTTCTGCAAAGGTTGTTTTTAAACAGGTTATTAGCATTAAAGTCAAGACAATCTGAAAAGAAATGCAACACAGTTTAAATTCAAAGGTCAACCAAGTTCTGTCGAAATTTCACAAGTGTTAGGTCGTCCAGCGACCTAGCATAGGTCGGAACCTTCATAGGTCGCACAGTGCAAGTTAAAAGGTTCAAAGCAATGCAGATTTGTTCAAGTCCTAGCTCGGCCGCGACTTAAAGCCTATGTCGCAGGAAAGTTAGGTTGTGCAGTTTTTAGGTCGTGCGATTCTTAGGTCGTGCAGTTTTTTAGTTAAAGCAACTCTTAGGTCGCGAATTGTCTTAAGTCGCTTGAGACCCCTATGATGCTAACTTCCTCTCCACGCCACAACCCACCAGACCCGATAACCCGTTATCAACTACACATATAAATCCATCGTCTTCTTCATTCCTCCAGATCACCGAATCACCCCATAAGCAATTCAAAACATCCCCAATCCATCGCAGATTCAACACACTACTATGTCTTCATGAATCAGTTAAAGCAGCGATCAAAAGTCAATTACGACAATCACTCGAGACGATGCACAACTCATAGAATGGGGCTAAGGTCTAAAGATGGGGATTCAAGATTCGACGATGATTATGGTGGGATGGAGATCAAATTCACTTACGAGATGTAGTGGTGAGGATGAATCAGTGAGAAGAATGGGTTGAATTCGTCTTTGAAAACTCGGAAATTCTTCAATGGCGGAGCGGAAAGTCAGAGTAATTAAGTGAGGAAGAAGCTCACGACCTAACTAATTTATATGAGGCTGAGAGAGGAAGGCGAATAGGCATACGAGTTAGCACGAGTTTTAGGTCGTTCACGACCTAGCAAAGTTAAGTCGAAGCACACGACCTATGTCATAGGCCTGCACTTCGAGGGGCAAATGTTAACTCATATTTTTGTGCCGACCTAAAACTTTGCGACTCAAGACTCTGCGACATAAGGGACTTAACGACCTAAGGAAGTTAGCGACCTAAGGGACTTAACGACCTAAGGAAGTTAGCGACCTAAGGGACTTAACGACCTAAGGAAGTTAGCAACCTAACTAAGTTAACGACCTAAGGGACTTAACGACCTAAGGAAGTTAGCAACCTAACTAAGTTAGCGACCTAAGGGACTTAACGACCTAAGGAAGTTAGCGACCTAACTAAATTAGCGACCTAAGGAAGCTAACGACCTAGCAGACTTCACGACCTAAGAAGTGTTACGACCTAAGAAGTGTCACGACCTAAAGAATGTCATGACTTAAAGCTTAACGACCTAACTGCAGAAACGACCTAACAGACCTCACGACCTAGCAACCTAACTGGTTCAGAAGGCAGCGCGACTCACGAACTACTTTAGGTCGCTCACGACCTAACTCCACTGCCAAGTTTATACAAACCGACCTAATTCCATATGCTGCTTTTCTATAAGTCGCTTGCGACCTACCAGCCCACTAGGTCGCCAACGACCTACTACTTGCCACCTTATTCAGATAAGATCGAGAGCAACTCCATCAGGCTACACTTCCTAAGTCGCGAATGGACCACGACCTATCTTAGGTCGCTCGCGACCTACGACCTAACTTAGGTCGTACACGACCTAAGACTTGGGAGTTAAATTTCCATCCAGAATCAACTCCTATAAATACCCCCCTAACTCCAACGGCAAAGGGACTTTTGGCCGATCATTTCTTGAAGCGTCGTTACTCTACCGAATTCTCAACTCATCCAACATTTGAAGAACTCCAATCACTCAAGACATTACAACAAGCTTTGAGAGAAATCTACCGCATTCAACACGAATCCGAGGAGATCTTCGACATTGAAGCTTGAGCTAATAGTCGAAAGTGTTTAGGAATTGAAATATATCGTATTTCACGAGTGTATTGTATCATTTTGTAACCAGATTCAGTAATAAAGAGATTCAAAGTGGACGTAGGCTCGACCTCAAGCCGAACCACTATAAACTGTTGTCTTTTACTGCTTTTTCGCTATTTTACTGCTTAATTCCTGTTCCCGTCACACGGGTGGTGCTTTCACAACTCTATTACACACACCGGGTGTTAGCGTTCAATTTTTAGCGTTAACAATATTAAAATTAAAAATAAACATAATAATAAAATATTAAAATTCAAACAACACATAATTTCAAAAAACAATCAAACAATAAAACAATTTTAAGCAAACAATTTCAACCAATATATTGTAAATATGTACCTTTTTCTAGATTCGTATCTCCGAGATCATCGGAATCATGAATAGCCGTAAAACACATATTTGAATTTTCCATCTTCTGATCATCATCGCTTGAGGATGAGTCTGAGTCTGAATCGTCTAGTGTAACAGTATATGCTCTTTTCCTTTTCTTTGTATAATCATTGCTTGTAGGAAACTTTTGCTTATCAGGATGCGGACAGTCTCTTTTGAGATGGCCTGGTTCGTCACAGTTGAAACGTTTGACGTGATTTGGTACTTCACTATGATTTCTAGAATTCCTATGATCATTCTTTTTGAAGTTGTTCATCTTTCTGTATCTCATAAACTTCCGAAAATTCTGTCATGAAAGCTATTTCTTCATCATCATCACTTCCCGTGTCTGATCCATCTATTAATGTATTGAACGCAATTGACTTCTTTTCGAATGCCTTGCTATCTCTTCTCCCTTGCATTTGTACTTTGAACGACATTAGATTTCCAATCAATTCTTAAATCTTTAAAGTACTGATATCATTTGCTTCTTCGATTGCAAGAGTTTTCTGATCCCATTCTGGAGTAAGAGAATTTAGAATTTTTCTAACTTGATCTTCTTCAGGAAAACTTTTTCCCAATGAAATTAGAGAATGCACAATCTCCTGAAATCTACTATACATATCTGAAATGGACTCATTTGAATTCATTTTGAATAATTGAAACTGATTTGTGAGTATGGATATTTTGGTTTGTTTGACTTTGCTTGTTCCTTCATGAGTAACTTGCAAAGTTTTTAAGATATCATATGCAAACTTACAAACATATACTTTATTGAATTCATTCCTATCAAGTGAAAAAAATAAAATATTCATTGCTTTTTGAATTATTTTGTGCAATATTCTTTTGCTCAGTAGTCCACTGTGCAAAACTAGTTGTGGGTTCAGAATATTCAGTTTGTGTGATATTCCAAGTGTCTAATCCTATGGACTGTAAATATATTTTCATTCTACATGCCCAATATGCATAGTTACCGCCATTAAAAAGTGGTGGTCTAGCAGTAGACTGACCCTCTACAAATGAACTAGTGATAGTGTTAACAGTACCAATGTTGGTAGCCATTTTTAAAACTTTTCAAAATTCAGATTATGAAAACTTTGAAAACCTTGCTTTGATACCAAATGTGAGAATTGCAGATTACGGATCTTAAGACTGGAATAACACTAGGGGTGAATAGTGTTTTATGTATTTTTTAAATCTTTTAGAAATTTGTTCAATTTAAACACTAACAAATGCAATTCACAAACACATATATAATCACAGAATCAGACACAGATGTAAATACTAAATAAAAGTAGTAAAGGAAAGAACACGCCAGGATTTTATAATGGTTCGGAGTTACCCTACATCCAGTCCTGTACAATCGTACGGATTTCTTTTCAAAAATAATCTCCCATATTACACCCTCGGTTTCAAGGCCACGAGGTACACCCTCCTGTATTTGAGTTTAGGGAAACTCTCTTGATTTAACTAGGCTACAAGATCACCTAATTGATTTCCGGGGCTACAATCACACCCAATTGATTTCAAGGCTCAACCGCACCTTTTACTCAACAGTTTGATTTACAAAAGATCCTATAACTCTGAATAGCATTGAGATCTTATAGAGAGAGTGACAGAGAATCAAACAAGAGATAATCGATTTTGATTCACTTGGTATTTCGGGAGAGTATAGTTTAGGATTCTTTAGAATAAATGTGGAAGATGAAGAGGAGAGAAACTAAATGAAAATCTGGTTAAAATTCATTTATAACTTACTAGTATTTATAGTAAAGCAACAGTCATATCTATTCGTGAAAGGATACGACGAATAGACACTTCTTTTGAAAATTTGAAATTTGAAAATAATGGACACCATGTCGACATGGGGGGTTGAGGTATGTCGACATGCTCAAGGCAAAAATTGATGTTTTGATATTCTTATTAAAATTGGTTTCTATAATTTGCCAAAACTATTTCTATACTTTGTAAATATACTTCAATATAGTTTAAACATATAAAAGAGTTTAAAAAATAATTTTTAATATATATAATCTTAATCTATAAAGTGCTTTAAAAACTAGGTATATAAATATTTTAAAGCTAAATATTTAAAACAAGAGATGGTTTAAAAACAAGACAATTTTGAAATCAAAATATTAAAAATGATAAAAATAGTTTTGACGCTAAAATATTTCAAACAAGAGATATATTTTTTGAAAAATATTTTTATAAAATTAGTGGATATCAAAATAGGACCACTATATGTTCCACTAGATATTGTCGTGGGTTCCATCCCACTAGGGTTCCATCCCTTTAACAGGCTCGAAGTGGATTCCATTCCACAAATAAATTTCGAATAAAGATGTAAGTTCTTTGAAGAAGTTTTAACATAATTCTAGACTGACTATATTATCTTGTACTGTTTGAAATCTTGAACTCTTGACAACTTGATTTCTTGATACTCATGAGTCTTCAATCTTGATATCTTCAATCTTTAAATTCATCAGTCTTGTATCTTTATACTGTACAGCCTTTATTCTTGTCATATACATGTTTATATTCTACATATACATATATATCTAAACCATAATGTTAGTATTTTTATTTTATAATAAGTCCTAAGGTTGTTGTTATCAAAACCATCATCTTAAGAACTTACACATTTATCCATGATTTGTATGGGTTTGAAAAATTTTATACTTGGCGTAGAGCTTGATTGTGATGCCTATGTACTACGATTTTCGGGATATGGGATGATTTTGGGGATGGATTGGGCATCCACTTATGGAGCGATATTGGACTGCGAGAGGAGAGGCGTCAGACTAGCGACATGTAGCGGTAGGACTCTTGAGGTTTCTTGCGACCCACAGAGGTCACTCATGTTGAGCTTCCTTTATTCCCTTGATTCATCACTAGGAGAGCTAGATTCTGTTCCAGTCGTTAGAGATTTCCTAGACGTCTTTGAGGAGGTTCGGGGACTACCTCCTAAGAGAGAGATCGACTTTAGGATCTATATGGATGACAATGCTAAGCAGTGGCATTGCCCGTGAAACACACGAAAGGAAGGAGTTAAGTAAGCAGATTAGTGAGCTATTGGAGAAAGGCTTCATAAGACGGATTCTTTGAGTGGTTGGTTATGCCGTTTGGGCTAACCAATGCCCCAGCCTATTTTATAGATTTGATGAGCCGTTTTTTTGAAATATCCTAAATGAGTTCATAGTAGTATTCGTGGAAGACATTTTGGTGTTTTCCAAGAGTATGGAAGAGCATGCTATTCATCTAGAGGAGGTTCTTTGTACACTTCACGATCATCTGTTAAAGGCAAAATTCTTGAAGTGTCACTTTTTGGCGTAAGGAAGTACGTTTCTTAGGGCATAGAGAAGGTCAATAAATGGAAAGAGTTTGAGAAACAGTTTTGTACATTTAGGTTCGGATTTTGGAAATCCAAAGAGTTATAGGCAAAGATTGGAGATGTACAATAGATTCAGTTGAAAAAAAGAGGAAAGCCCATGTGTAAATAATTGCAAAAATTATAATTGTTTCAGATAAGTGGATTTAATGGTAGTGCCTTAGAATAAATATAAGCATTAAAGAAGAATAGGAATAAAATACTTTATTAAGGAAATGAGATTTCCAAGGTTTAAGAAGGGTACTCCTAGGGTAGTAAGAAGAAAATCCACTTTATGTCTAGCCTAATAAAATATAATTGTTAACATTTTTTAGGAAGAAAATTTTGGGTTTTTTTTTGAAAAAAAATGTGGTATGGAATTTAAATTGGTTTTTATATGATGTAAATTTTATTAAAAGTGAAATTCTTTTTGAAAAATTATAGAGCATATATAGCTCGTTAGTTTCTTTGTAAGTAAACAAAGATTTTAAATATAAAAACCTAGAGTGTATTAAGTATCGAAAACGTAGGTTACAACATTTATTGTTGTAATGGATGTTTTCATGAAAAATAAAGGGGGCGTAGATTATAATACAATTATTATAGTAGGTGACTCCCAAGGGAAATGTTTTTACATAGTAGACGAGATTTATTAGTATCTATTTTTAAATCCATACACTAGTATTTTTGGGTTGTAGTAACAGTGTTTTACGCAATATCTGTTTTGACCCAAATAAAAATGTGTTTTGAAGATAATTTCTAAGTATAGAAATAAAGTGGTTTGTAAGTACACTTATTGTTTAAATAAGTATAAGGAAATGTTTTCTAGATATGAAAATATTAAAAAAAAGTTTTGAGAATGAGTTCTTCTGGAAAAAAAGGGTGTAAGTTCAATATTAGGAAATTAATAAATTTCATAGAAATTGTTTATCGTAATAGAATATAGATTAAACATACTTTAATCTATTAGAATGAACTGAATAATGATATTATTTTCTATGAAACCAAATCACAAATAAAGATGTTTTGTGCAAGGTATAAGGAATACGTAAAAGAGATGTACAAGGTATGGGAGGCACCATATTTTGTATAGCCTATTTCGAAAAAAATATAAAATAAGTTCCTTGTAATTTCACATAAACATGAGTCCTCTTTTAAAGGATTCATAGAAGGTTTTAGCATTAATAGTTTCTCATAAAACAAAGTAGTTCCAATACATTAAGGTATAAAACCATTAGGTGTAATAAGAAGTGTAATAATTAGAGATAGTGTTAGTAAGGAGAGATATTATAGAGGGCCTTTGTAGAAAGTTCCAATTTGTAGTAAGTCAGAAACTCCTCCAAGGTTAGGTAATTGGAAACTTAAGGGTTTTTAATAAAATAATTTTTCTGATCTACTTCAGTTTTTGCAAAATTGAAAATTTATGAAAATAAGATGTTTTGAAAACACGAGAGGACATTTTAAAGGTAACATAAAGAAAAATGGTTTGGTGAACAAGTAAATAAGTTTTTGAAAGCGAAAAACTTAGTAACAGTTAAATTTAAAGATCCAAATTTTTATGGAAAGCTGTAAAGGTCTTTAAAAGAAAAAATGAATAAGTTTTGAACTTAGAATTTGTAAGTTTTCCCCTTTAGGTTTGGGGAATAATGTAAATTCGAAAAGCTGTAAGGATGCAAGTCTAGAAAGATAAAAGGTTAAGTAACCAAGTACCTTTGAATTTAATAGAAACTTGAAAATAACACTTTTAAAGGCAAAAAATTTGGGATTTGATGTATTAAAAATTTAGAAGCTTTAGTTTTTGAAATGAAATAATAAATACCAAGCCAAACTTTTTAATGTCAAGCAGATAGGAATCATTTACTAGGTGTGACGGAAAAAGTGTAAGGCTATGTATAAGAGATAGCAGTGATTACTTTTAGAAGTAATAATAGAAATTTCCGTAAAGTGTATAGGACACTAGTGAGAACCTAGGAATGTTGCTTCATGTGTGTAGACTATAAAAGAATAGTGAGGTGATATTAGCAAGATAGTAAGACACATGTGGTTGAGGATGTGTATTCTTGATTTTGGAGGAACTTGGAAGGAGCATCTTCCTTTAGTGGAATTCGCGTATAATTATAGTTTTCAAGCTGGCATTGGAATGGCACCTTTCGAAGTTCTTTATGGAAGACCGTGCAAGTCGCCTTCTTGTTGGTTAGAGTCTATAGAGAGATTGCTACTTGGTCCAGGCATGGTTAGAGAGACTTCGTAGAAGATTGATTTGATTAGGAGAAAAAACGTACCTCTTATCCACATCTCTTTGATAATAAATTTTGAATTTCCTGTTTTCATCTATAGTTTTGGATAGGTTCTTTCCTTTATTATCCTTTGGGAGGGTAGATCTTAGGACTTAACATATAGATGGTAGGACTGAATGTAAACATGTTACTAAAACATGTTATGTATGTTGGGCGCTAGTGATTGTAAGTGTTTGCTAGTGGATGCTAATGGACACACACATATATATATATATATATACACAAGGCACTATTATCTCTTAGGGATCGGCCTACTTGGTCACTAAAGCATATGCATATGGATGTGTGTGCATTTGCATTTTATTTTATTCCATGGCTCCTATGAATGGATGATTATCATATGATTGTTGCATTTGGATGATGATTGTAGGACGCATATAGAACTATCAGTTATCATTAGGAAATTTGCATTCATTTGGATACATAGCACGGACATGATTGCATAAAAATGAGGTCGACTGAATCAGTAGACCAATTAATCTTTTGCATTAGTTAGGGACATTGACACCACACTATTTACATATATATCATAAATTGCATTAGAAAAACTTAAGGAAAATGGGTGTAATGGATGATGGTTGAGTAGTTGGTTGTAGAATTTGGATGAAAATATTTATTTCATTCTTCTGTCCTTGAAGATTTCGGGGACGAATCCTTTAAGGAGGGGAGAATGTAACAACCCGAAATTTAAGCTATAATAATTAATTAACGAAGTAATTAAAAAATAAAATAACTTCGTAAAATTATCAGAGTTAAGCCACGGGAGATGCACCATTATGTCCGTGGTAATTTTCTGGTCAATTTCCATATATAGTTTGAAAAAATCTGAGCTAAAACGAAGGAGTTACGAAATAAACAAAAAGAAAAAAATATATAGGCAAGGTCGACCCTAGGGTCGACCCTCACCATGGCTAGGTTGACCCGCCTTACATTCTTTTACGTAACTTCGTCCAGTTCAATTCGAACATGTCATTTTGCTATTTCTATTCGATCCTATGCGTTTGTGCTTCCATCTGACGGTTCCCAACGAGCCTATAACGTGGTTGCACCAGATTTAATCTTCAAATCCAACGGTCTGAGATCCCCAAGTGACACTATAAATAAGACCCTAGGCCTAGCTATTTTTCTCATTCAGATTTTCTCATGTCTGGGTTCATTGCCTGAGGCTGGACCCTAAAAGGAAAAAATTTCTTAGAAGAAGATCTTTTTGTTAAAAATGTTCTACGCTCTAGAAGAGGATCAAGGAAGACCAAGGACTAGAACAGAGGACCACAGGTGAGTGTTTAAGTAATTATTTTAGATTTTTAAGTAATTTAAAATAATAGAGTTCCCAATAGTTGTAGTTTTGTTGAAATTTTGAGACAGTTTTTATATAAGTTGTTTACATTTAATTTTTAAAGTTCTTTTCAATCTATTTTATTCAGCTATTTTTATTTTAGCTATTTTATTCATTTATTTACTGTTATTTACAGTTATTTACACTTTATTTACATCTGTTTTACATTAGAATTCAGCCTGTAAATGTTTGTTCCTTTTTATTCCTTTTTACGCGAATAAGTGTGACGCCCCACCTCTATACCCACGCTAGACAAGAACACTACGGTGTAATGCTGTCGACTAGCATGGAGAATAAGGCTGTTGAGGAGCGACCATTCATGTAACTTCTTTGAGCGAGCACCGATATGTCAGATAGTATAGAATGCATATCGTTTAAGGAGGAAATCCGACATACCGATTCAAACTCAAAGCTATCACACAGTGGCTATAAATAATCTTCAGAAACAAACGTAGAAGTAAACATAACATAAATCAGTCACAGACATCCATATCACAAGGGCGGAAAAAGATATGAATATATATATATAACACATGAAAGTGTACATCAGAGTAGTGGTCGGAAAGATCCACGATAATACAAAAGAATAGCAGCACGTGCTATACAAAAGAATAAGTACACAACATAGAGTCTATATCTCAAATGTGTATATCCAAAAACTACTAATCTAAGTAGTTAGCCAAAAGTCAGAATAATCCTGAAGAGAAGTCAAGCAGAAGCACCTGTAACATCTCGGTCTGACCCGAGTATTATTTATAAGAAAATAATAAACAGATCAGTCTAGCTATAAATATCAGATGATATGGTATAATGTAAAAGACATGGCATGAACATGTAATAACCATAGTGGCATACTACTATAAGTATGTAGTTGAAAATCAACAAGAGATTAATCAATATCACAAGAATCTTCTCAAAGATAAAATAGGGTATTATACCCTAAACTTGTGTTCATAACAAGTCAATGACACACAAATTCACCAACGCACAGAAATTGATATCATATCAATGAAAATCATGAAAATTGGTGAAGCATAAATTCCAGAAATCAACACACGAAATCCAGAAATCACATAAAAAGGGGGGAGGCCTATCACAAGAACGGGAGCATGAAAACTCACCAACACATGTAACACAAGAACGAGAAGCTATCTCATGGAAGTTATCCATTAAATTTTGACACACGAACGGCCCGAAGACCATAGGGCGCTACCCCACATATGTGATGGTGAAACATCACACAAACGGGGTTTAGTCTCCCTCGTAGACAAAGAGACATCGCACAGTTGCTAGTCTAAATCACAGAAAATGATCATCACGATCATCAAGAAGTGTCAATGACACCAAGCTAGTAAATATATGAGTTTAGCTTCATGTCCAATAACCACTTGCTTAACTTAAATATTTACGAACAAGTTGTAGGTCTTCACTAGAAAATTGTCACAAAAGGGTTCAATCGAACAAGTCCAAGAGCTAACCGACGAAGTGAACGCGAGCGTTTCATACCACTCGTTTTACTAAGTCGTTTAATTCGATTTCTCATCCGAGTGAAGTAAAGGCTTGTATATACTAGTAGATTGGAAATCGGTTTGAGAAAACAAACTTTTGATATTTAAAATAGCGTTGAAATCATTTGGAAGAAAGGGTTTTGATATTTACTACTAGTATTAAAACCTTCATATTTTTAAAGTGACAAAACACAAAAATGATTGTAGAACAATCAATCACAGAAATTCACATACGAAGACGTGAATAAAATCCAAGGAAATCAGCTCAAAATACATCAAAGTGGAAGTTTTGTTGAATGTTTTTCAGATAAGATCCCCTATGGAGGGGGGGTCCGGGGGGGTGGCAACCCCCCAAGGTGGGGGTGCGGGGGCAACAAGCGACCTAGTGAAGCCAAGCGACCTACGACCTAAAGGTAAAGCGAGCGAGCGGCCTAATGGATAGGTGGTCAAGCGACCTAGTGGAATAGGTGGTTGAGCGACCTAGTGGATACAAGCTGGTCAAGCGACCTTCAGGGAAGTAGGTCTAAGGACCTAAAAGATATAAGGTCTAACGACCTAAGGAGTTCGCGACCTAAGTGGTACGCGACCTAAAGGGGTACGCTACCTAAGGGGTACGTGACCTAAGGGGTACGCGACCTAAGTGGTACGCGACCTAAAGGGGTACGCGACCTAAGGGGTACGCGACCTAAAGGGTTCGAACGACCTAACTGCCGAACGACCTAAAAGCAGATACGAGACAGAGCATAGTGCAAACGACCTATAGTCAAGTGACCTAAGGCAATGCCGACCTAAATGCGAACGAGCTAACTACGCGAGCGACCTAACTGCAGGCGAGCGACCTAAGTCCGAAGCAAGCAATTTGCAGGCCTGTCTTCTCCAAACCCGAACAACCTAAGCCCAGAATTTTGCCAAAACACTAAAAATTGGGTTTTTCACCAATTCAATCCAAACCAAATGCAAATACATGTGCACAAGTGATAGGGAATCATTCCCAACAGTCCAATGACAGTTATAAGCAAGATGTGAGATAAAAATCTCACCTTTGCACCAAAAACCAATGAAGATGAAGCTTGAAACAAAGCAAGAACAGCCCCAAGCTTGAATCAATGTCTTCTTCTTGAATTTGGAGTTAGATGTTGAATTTGATAATGAACTTGAGCTTGGAATTTTAATTTCCCATTCCCTCCACCATTTTTGTTAAAGCTTGAAGTGTTTGATGAAGTGATGAAGAGGAGATGGGGTTGGGACTGAGTTAACAAGTGCAGTCCAAACCAAAGCTCAAAGCAAAAAGTGACGAAAATTTCACTATCTCCAAACATATCGAAGTTTACACTCAAAAAGATCGCAAACGTCATTTTGAACTCAATGGAAGTGGTCTCGAGTCCTAATTTGACCGTATGCAAAAAGTAGCTTTTCGGACTAACATCCGACTAACGATAAAATATTTAAATATAAAATCGATAAATATGCGGGTTGTTACAATAAGATAATAAAAAGAGGATAATTCGCTAATATGGACTAAAATATAAGAACACTAAATTTACAGAAATTTGATGTAAATAAGACGAACTGTAATAAAAAGAGGATAGACCGAAATAGGCAAATTTGAGACATTTGCAAGAATGTTTATAACTAGTAGTTATAACTAAAAAGACAAAATAAAAGAGAAATTATAACGTAAGTTATAATTCAGCAGAAAGAACAGAAAAGGCTTATTTTAAAACTTAGAGTTAAGTGAATAAGCAAATATAGCAGAGATAACAGAAAGAGACTTATTTTAAAAACATAGAGTTAAGTTAATAAGCAAATATAACAGAGATAACAGAAGAGGCTTATTTCAAGACTTAGAATAAGTTAATAAGAAAATAGAGCAGAATTAACAGAAGAGGCTTATTTTAAAGACTTACACTAAGTTAATAACCAAAGATAGAAGTAGGACCCGTACCGGCAGCATTCCCCTTTAGTCAGGAACTAATGGTCTCACGATAGATTAGGTGAGACTAGGACATGCTTATGCTGAAGTAGGTAGATAAGTGGCCAATAAAGAGAAGCTCAAATCAGGGGATTTGGGCAAGGGGCGCAACTAGATTTGGTTTCTTAGGACCCGTATCCGGTAGCATTTCTCTTTCAGACTAGGACCGATGGTTTCACAAAATACTTAGCTGAGACTGGGCAGGACCTTATCAGGCTAAGACTGTTGGTGTCACAACAGATCAGGTGAGGCTGGACACGCTTATGCTGAAGTAGGTAGATAAGAGGTTAAAAGAGGGAGCAACAGATAGTGCGAACCGGCGGTGACCGAGCATGCGGTCTCGAAGTAGGGTGATAAGTCATTATTGAGTTCCAAAGCGCTGAACAGGTGTATTTTTGCTATGGGACCCATAGGATGGGACTAGCTCACAGTGGCACAACAGAGATAAAAGGCCTATCAAAAGGGTAGAATTAGGACTTCAGCCTAATTAAAATAGGATTAGGATTTCAGCCTAGTCAAAGCAGCTATCTAAGACAAGTGCAAACAATCACTATCAAAGCAAGCAGTTAAACAGTATTTTATTCCAGTATTTTCTTTTCCTTTATTTCCTTTTATACTAGAACTGTTGCTAAGTTTATTATCTTTACCTTGCTTAAAAATGCTAGCAATTACTTCCACTCACCAGACTTATAGTCTGACTCACTCCTCTATTTCCCCCTTTTCCCCCATAGGCCAGCAGAATCGATGGTAGTAGATTTCAGACTTTCTTGGAGGTATTTCTGGAGTTCTTCATGTACTCTTTTTCTTTTCAATTTTCATTTCATTTGGATTTTGATGTACTGGTACTTTTTGAGAAGGATGATTATTTTTATGTACTCTGATGATGTGACTGAGATGGTATTTTTCATAAGACATATGTATTTGGTATTTTGAGACATACTCGGTTTTATGACTTATTTATTAAGTTTAATTTTTAATGAGATACTATTTAAATGTTTTTGCTGTTTTATTTATTTGTCTTGTGAACCTTAGTCTCTGTAAGTTTTAGCTATACCTATAATGCACCATATCCTTTAGTGTGTCCTTTTTGGGTATACTAAGGGGTGTGGGGTGTTTCAGTCCATAAGCCTTTCCATAATTTGTGGTTGACTTCTTTGATCTCTTTCTTCGTCTACGTCTTCCTTGCATACCCATTTCTTTTTACCTAATAATGGTAAAATATCCTTAGAATACACTTCCATTATTACTCCCTGACATTAATTACAACCAATAGCCTATTAATTTTGAAAACTTTCCTTTATATAAAATATAACCCTCGGTAAAATTATTTCATTTACCATTTTTAAATGATATTGTGTCAGTTTTCCTTGTTCGAGTGTTTAGGAATCCCTTATCGATATCGTGGCATCCCACGTCTCGGCCAGAGTTCTTAAACCACTTAATTGATAAACCAACACAATACAAAACATTTTTATACACTAACAAATACGTGCTCTTATATATAATACACTCCACTCAATCTAGGACAGTACTAATTCTATACCTAATGAGCTTACCCCATCAAGGCCTAGGTGTTCGCTCAACCTAAGCTCTAATACCAAATGTAGCAAACTGGATTTTTGACCCTAAAAAATCGACACTAATACGTCCACTATATTATATGCCTAACATTTAAGTGCTGGAAATACCGATTTGTTATGGTGAAAGAAGAAGGAAGAAGGTAGAAGAAAACTAAACAACACAGAATCTCACAACGCAGTAAATAATATATAATACAATAACGGTCTTTATAAAAAGGAAACATCTTTATTCATATATACAACATCAGAGTACACTAGACTAATCTTAAATTTGGACGATTATAGAAACTTGTCCTTACATTGACAAACATACAGACTCTATAATACAGCGAAAGAAAAATATACATGAATACGTCTTGACCATCCAGCTCCTCTCCAACTCCAAAGTATCCAGCTAAGCTGTGAAAAACATGCTTGGTCTGACCTAAGCATTACATGGAATAACTCCCGGGCCAGTCTGGTAAACCACCATGAGTAAAACTCGATAACATGTAACAACCAAACTGGTTTCTATATTTGAAAACTTTTTCACGAAGGATATCTCGTAAGACCACACCACACATAAAAACAGACCGGTTTTTACCTTACGTTAACCAAAACATTTGATATCAAAATCCATTCATATTATCATAATGTCTAGGTTTAAAGTAAATAGCTGAAATACTTGCATCTCATATTCCAACATACTAGGATCTACAATCAAAAACGTAAGGCACGTATTGGACATTGGATTCCAACAATGGCAAGGTAAGGGACTACCTTCCAATGATACACCTCTAGTAAATGCATTGATGCAAACACATAGTCGGTTGCCCCTTTAAGATGGCAGACCGGATTACCTCACCCCCTTGACACCGAGGCCTTACCTACCATGCTGTTTGCACGCAAACCAACTTTGAAAGGGACATCTAGAATGGAGTGACCGCTCCTAATGGTAGCTAACCGCATAGCTCTGCTGCATGCCCTATTTTTTCCATTCCTCCCGGTTGTGAGGCTTGAGGCTGCGCTTTGCCTTTCTGAATAGCAATCCATCTTGGAATGCTAACACTATCCTCCAGGCGTCAATGTAATGCCAGCATTCATCCATACAAATTCATTCTGGGTCTGAACAAAACCGAAGGCACTAACTCTACTACATCCATTTTGGAATCACCCTCAGGATTAGTAGCAGTAGCCCTTGCACTTCAAAGAGCACTGTCAATCATCATCAAGATGTCTTCCACTCGAATGTACATGTTTGTTCCGAGTTGTTTTCGGATATATAAATCCGATCCTGGTCTCTCCGTACCAACAACCGATAATTTCTGATTGACTCATTCCCGGTTCTTTTGGAAGTAAGTATTCGAGTCCTCACCACAAAACTCGAATTTACATTCATACTTCCAAAGTCAAATTAGGTCAAATTTGATAGTCGGTTATTTAACTATCAAATAACAACAACAAAATTTAGAGATATAATTACCCAAAGTAATCACAAAGCCTAAAAACCATTTTTCATTTATTAAATCTCATTTTCCAAACATTTATCAACGTTCATATACTTATTTATGAACTCTTTATAATTATTCAAAGCCGGTAATATAACTTCTTTATAAACTTTCAAACCTTGCATAAAACTTCCTTTTATAGACATTCAAATCCATTTATAAAATCTTTTTATAAACATTCAAAACCGTTTCTAAAACTCCTTTTCTAAATACCCAAAATTATTTATAAAACTTCTTAAACCAATTGTCGAATCATTCTTTAAATATCTTGTTTAAAATAGAATAACTTTGAGGATCATTTCAAAAGAAAATGAAATATTTACTTTACAAAACCAAATGGAGGCTCAACGACTATAATGGATCATTAAAGTTGGGTTTAACTTATCTAAGTTATATCATAGATACCTCTAAACATCAGATATGTAAGGGATTCACACATAACATACAATCAATCATAGGTAGATGACCAAGTTACAAACATAGATACATCTATTATCGGTGAAAATTGTACACATAAAAGTATATTCTATATGCTTAAGTTACCATGACCCGCTTATTGAAATTAACTTCTTTGTGTTTATCACATTACCGATATTCAACTTTTGTGTTGAACACAAGTCAACTTACTTCCTATAAAACGTGTCAATGTTTTATAATCACTACTTTAATTCATTTGGATACTTAATGGTCCAAATGAGAGATTCTTTGATTAAAATCAATTAACCTTAAAAAGAAAATTGATTTAAAAATAACCGATTAAGTTTAAAAATAGCTTTGAAAAGATTAAAATATTTTTAATTAGCTTAAACCCCAATTATATGTTAATTAAATCAAGATTGATTCATAAATAAACTTTAACTAACTTAATGAACTTGGTTAGGTCCTAACTAACTTCCAAATGTATATTAGTTACGGTTTAAAGAATTCATTATTAGTTAAACCCTAACTAAATAAAAATTAATTAAATAATCACTTAATTAAATAATAATTAATTAACTAATTAACATAATTAAATAATAATTAATCATTAAATTACTTCTTAACTTCATAAATCACTAATTAAAATTTTATTATTAATCACTAATTGGTCATTAACCTTATTTAGGTTTTACTTAACCTCTAATCAGTTACTTAATTACTAATTAACTGCTAATTACCCTTAACTATTTTAATAAATAAATAAATTATTAAATAATCTAAACTTAATCTCTTTTTATGTTAATAATTATGTTTGGAAAACTTTTTCAAAACATTCCAAAAGAAACATTTTAAAACGAAAATCGACAATTTTGTCGAACTGCATCCATAGCAATTATCGCTATGTGCGCAGTTCGCTTAAACGTACTTTAAGTGGAAATACTTGCTTATTCTTTCCTATTTCATGTTTAGAAAACATAACTTTTAAATTTTTTGAGACTTAGAAACAAATATAGAAACTTTGAAATAATTTCCAAACTTTAAACAAGAAAACATAGTTTTTGATTTCGAATCGGATCTTGCATTCGTCGCAACACACAAAGTTGTTAACTTTGTTTGAACTCAACATATTTTGGTTCTTAGATCACTACCATACATCCATAATACCATACTTTTAACATCACAATGAAACATATATATAAACATAAGGTTATATGCTTACTAACTCGACAACATCACATTCAAATATCAAATTCAACACTAAACGCAAACATCCATCAAATCACCATCGACCAACATAATAACCATTAAATTTTCTCATCGTATTATCTCCACAATAACACATCATAATAAAGTCAAAAAATTTCCAAAAATAAAGTAGTTTTACTCATCTTTATGCTAACTAACTTCGTCCGAACTTCGACTATAACTCGTCAACGCCTCTGCGCTCGACTCTAGCTTAAAAATTTGAAACTTTGGAGGGACTAAGGCCTTTCAATGGTTTCGGCCAGAGGTGATTTGGCATTGCTAGGGCTTTGTGGAGTAGTGATGGCCTTGGTTTTTGGAAGAGAGGATGTTGAAATGAAAGTATAAGAAGTATAGCAGGTATGGAAGCAAGTTACAACACAAAAAGCTAACTTTTTCAAAAATTTTAAACCATGAAAGACATGAAATTTTAGAGAAGAAGGTTTAGAAAAGAATGAAGTTGGAATGTAAATGAAATGTGTGTGTGAGGGTGTGTATTTATAGATGAAATAAAGTAGGGAAATTACCATTTGATCCTTAGTTTAAAATATCATAACATGTCATTATTTTGACGTCACATCACCACCTTCCTCCCCCTTATATGTCATATCTCCCCCCTCTCTAGTCGCATCCCCTAATCTATGATGGGTAATGATGATGGTACTTAAGGAAATGACAAGAGATAATGATATGATTTAGTATATATATAAGTTATTATTTTAAAACCATGTCTTGTTACATCACTTGATAAACATAATTAATATAAGATAATACATAATTAAGTATATTATTATATGGTTATTTATCTCTTATATATGTGTACATACAGTGCACAAAGGTGAACAATGTTCCCGATGACTTTCCGGTGTCGAAAAGTCGAAATTCCAGAAAACGTTTTCGATCACATTTTCTATTATTCTACGAACTATCTATTTTGGTAAAAGAATTTAAAAAACTATTTCACCATCATTATTAAGTAATTATATAGGTTTATTTGTTAATAAAAATCCATTTATTTAATATTTAAACTTAACTTGAATTTTCAAAGAAATATATAAAACCGATGATATCAACTGTTGATGTCATAAATATGTTTTATTTTCCAAAAATAAAATAAGTTATTTTATTTCATAAACTTGTTTGAATACATATATTAGTGTATGAATCAAGAACCATGCACGATCCTTATTGTTTAAAAGCAGTTTATCGATAAAATGATTTCCGGTTATTTTATCGATTTTTTTCCTAGGACGATATTTAATATTTATAAATATTTTACCTAGGTAATTTGTTCATAATATTTTTCCCAACCAAAATAACTATTATTATTTATCACTTAAAACATGATTATTTCTTACTTTTAAACCCGTATTTAAATATTTTTAAAATAAATATTCATGTGATAAATTTGCGGGTCGTTACAGGATTTCTCGCCAATATTGATTTATTTATATTCTTATATTGCTTATGTTGATGTGTAGTTAAAATATTTGTGACATACCTGAACTGTGTAAGTGTCGTTATAGCGATTTTCGCTATACCATCACTTATGAAATATCATCTCCTTAAACCCTTATGTATGATGAACTTATGCTGGTATATTTACAAAATAAATGTTTGGTCGTATTTTTGTACTTTGAAAGTTGTTTAAATTATATTTTCAAATATTTTGAAAATTTTGAAAATAAAGGATATGTATTGATTAAAATGTATAAAAGAAGTTATAAATTTGATTAATTATCTTTTCGGATAATTAAAGTTGTTTCAGTTTATAAAAAGGATTTTAAATTTGATTTATTTTCCATCGGGAATTAATGTTGTTTTTATTTTATAAAAGGTTATAAATTTGATTTATTTTCCTTTGGGATAGTTAATGTTGTTTTAATTTATAAAAGTTTACGAATTTGATTTATTTTCCTTCCGAATAATTAACATTGTTTAAATTTTATAAATGATTGTTTATAAACGAGTAATTTTTTTAAAAAAAAGAATGTTTAAAAACAAACCTAAGTGTAAATTGTTTTGGGGTTTATAGCAAACAATGTTTTCGATGACATTCGTTTTTGACCCTCCTTTTTAATATGCTTAAAAATATAATTTCCCTTCTTAAAAGAATATTCTTAAAGAGTGTTTTTAAAGGGTTTTACAAACATTTGTGTTGTGAAAGTCAAACACAAGTAAGAATCTTATGTTTTAAATTCTGATTCATTTACTGGTGACAAGTGTATGCGATCTAATTCCCATATACACTCATTCATTAATGGTAGTTGATTTTTTAACTATCAATTTTGATATCATTCGTTGTGCTTCATCAATCTAAGACGATTTGTCGCCCTTTTTGAGCATTGGCATCCACACTGCGGATTACTAATACCAAAGAGCGAATGGGGGCCAAGCCATGTGGGTCACACCCATTAGAATATACTCGCATTTATATAGAAAGTTGTTGGTAGCATGCATGCATTGATGTGAGTATATTCAGATGCTCGTGTGAGGCGGAGTCCAGCTTGAAAGTTCCTAAGAGTGATGCGTGTTTGGTATGGACTCTCAAGTATATTTTATCTAGAGGTATACTTTTGGTGTAAGGGGGCGCATCCTCTTAGTCATGTTGGATAAAGTCATTCACATTGTTTTGGTTCGAACCTCAGAATTTATCTTTTCTTTTTTTTAGTTTCGTCAATCCAAGACGATTTGTTGTGCATTTTGAGCATTGATATTCTTAGTCGGAAATGACTAAAACCAAAGAGCAAGTGGAAGCCAAGCTCTGTGGGGTTACTTCCATTAGTCTATCTTCACATATACTCTAGACTGGATTCGGTGGTATGCGCTCTGAGATGTGAAATACTCGGATTCTCGGTAAGGTCGGCGTGGTTTGGCTTGGACATGTCCGAAAGCCATCGTAGTTCTCAAGTATATTTTTAGAGGTATACTTTGGGTAAGGGAAGCACATCCTCCTAGTCATTGTTGGAAAATTTCCCTTTCCTTATTTGATTTAAATATTTGAATTATTTTCTTAATTGCATCGAGAAGTGTTCGCAACTCTTTTCGATGTTTAATTATTTTTGTCTATTATTTAAGTTTGGATTTTGATCTTATTTATACCCATTCTTACAAGTTGGGTTTTGTTCTAATTATTTTCATTCTTTAGTTTATGGATGTTGTTCTTATGAGGTAAAAACCCATTCCGCGTTTAGTAGCACGGTCTCATAGAATTATTATATGTTCATCATATTACTTGAGTTTTCTTACGCTGGTTTTCCAGACTGATCCGAGTGCTATTTTATTATAATGCTTGGGTCAGACCGAGTATTTTCCTATGTTATCATTGGTGGGACATGGAGCTCATGGAGTAGAAATGGATGTTCACCTCTCGTAAGATTTTTATTTTTCATTGTACTATTATGTATACCTATCAGCAATTGTAAGGTCAAAAATTTATAACTGTCCTGCTAAGGTGGTTTTTTTTTAACTCTGATGTACTTTGTATCTTAGAATGATAGTTTATATTGTCTTCATTATATTATATGTTATCGTTTTGCTATGATACTATGTTTCCCCTGTTTGTTCTTTTTATTTTACGCTAACAATTTTTTTTTCCAGTGATTGGATGTTTGGCATTGGAATACCGCGGATGTATTTGGTGTCGACTTTCAATGGCTGAAAAGGTTGGTCGTTACAATCATCGGTTAACAGCCCTCTATAAGCGGGTCGGCCGTCCTTAGCAAGGGGTTGACTGGTGGCGACCATGCTATTAATATTAGTTGTTTCGTTTTTTTCATTTTGAATTTTTTCGCTTTGAAAACTCCAAACTCTAATAACTTCTTCGTTTGAGCTCCAATCACAAAACTCCAAATATGAAAGTTGCTTAGAAAATTATCACGAACGCGAATATGCTATTTTCTTAGCCAAATTCCAGCATTTTCTCAAATTACTTTTGAACCTTGATAATTATTTATTTATTACCGTTCATTTTACAGGATGCTACAGAGATGCTATGTAAATAAGTAATGAAAAACCTATAATGATCTAAAATAAAATGGCTAACAAAAGGAGACAAAGCATCACACTTCTTCCATGTGAAAACTGGAATTAGCTTAGCAAATAAAATGATGACGAACGCTTAGGGGAACTGGATCGACGTTAATGAAAACTTAAACAAGAAAGCGACACAACTTTTCTAATTTATTTATCACTCCTTTTTTTACAAATAGTTTTCCACATATCACATGCAAAAATATTTTTATGGATAATGCCAGAAATGATTTGGGTAGGCCATCTGAACACAAAGAAGTTAATGAACAGTGTTTCAGATAGATGGTAATAGCTCACCTGGCCCAGATAGATTCACTCAAAAAATTTCAAACTACTTTAGGACCTCATTGAAAATGACATGTTTGAAGCTATGGTGGGTATATAGAAGTCATGTAGAATAATTAAATAAATTAATAACATTTATATGCTTAATACCAAAAAATAAAGGCCCATGGAACCTTTTAGACTATCGACCCATTTCTTTGTGTAATGTGATTTATAAAATTTTGGCAAACATAAAATAGAATGAAACTTTACCTAAATAATCCTACCTCAATCAAACAAAATTCATTAATCCAAGGTAGACTCATCACAGAAATTCATTACTTGCATATGAAATGATGAGGGGGGCTCAATAGAAAGACATCAAACAACATTTGCCTGAAAGTGGATTTACATAAAGCTTATGATAAAATAAGTAGAGAATTCATATTCTATATGTTACTTTGTATTGGTTTTTTTGAAAAATTTGCACATATGATATATGAATGTATACGTACTGCCACTTTTTCAATTCTACTGAATGGTAGCTCTCAAGGCTATTTCACTAGGAATTGGGGTATAAGGCAGGGAGACCTCCTTTCTCCTCTCCTATTTACCATTATAATGGAATATTTGACGATCCTAATGGGCATGGAGTTTCATGAGGGCAATATAAACCCTATCCTTCCCATTGAACCTATCCTTACTCATTTATTATATGTGTATGATATTTAGTGTTCACAAAAGGGAGCACTAAAAATGCATAAGGCATTCCCAAAGTTATTCATTATTAAGGCATCTATGGGTCTTGAAGTAAATAAAAAGAAAATCACCTTGTTTTAAGTAATGAAGCTAAAGAAAGGGACCAAATCATGAATATCCTAAAGGTTCGACCTAGGAACATACCAATCACCTATCTTAGAGTTCCTTTATCTCACAGTAAACTAAAATACATGGATTTTGGTATACTGCTAGATAAAAAAATGCAATAACTGAAAAAACAAGATGTTGAATGTAGTTGGCAGAATTGAACTAATTGAAACAGTGGTCTACCTAATGATCATGTTTTGGGCACAATTCTGCCAGCTACCAACATTCATTGTCACCAAAATAAATTCATTATGTTCCAATTTTGTATGGAAAAACAAGCATCACAATATGAGTTGGAGAGATATGTGTCGTACAAACCATGAAGGAGTTGTAGGATTGAGTAAAATAAAAGATATCATGGAGGTTGTCTCTTTAAAATGCACATGGTGGTTCTAACAGAATGATTGCTTATGGGCTAGATGGATGAAAAATAGATATAGCAAAGATCAATATTTTTGGACAGTCACTGTAGATAGTAACTCTTCATAAACATGGAAACTACTTCTTAAGACCAGAATACAATCAAAAGAACTTATTAGAAGGAAATAGTCCATGCTAAAACATGAGTCTATTGTTTGATCCATGGATCAACGGTCAATTTGTATAAGACATGTTGGGATGACAAGCTATCTCAATCATCGATGACCTCACCAAAAGGTATCTTCTCTTATATCTAATAGTCAGTGGATAGAAGATATCTCTAGTGTGCACCCTCATATAACTCAACAATTACAATCTATCCCCCTTGATCATTATCACAATGGAGATGTTTAGGTGTGGAAGGAAAAAAATAATGGGAATTTCTCATTCTGGTCAGCGTGGAATCAGGTTAGAGTCAAACACAACGAATTGCAGTGGTGCAAATGAATTTGGAGTAGCACATGTTCATCTAAAATGTTGCTTTGTGCATTATTTGCGAGAATGGAAAAATTAAACACAAAAAAAAGGATCTCCAAACGGAAAATTGTTATAGATATTAAATGCAAGTTGTGCAAGTAAGCTAATTAGTCAACAAAACACTTATTTTTTCACTGTGAATATTCCAAGACACTTTATAAAGCATTCTCACTAAGTTACAAATTATAATTAGTGGAAATAATGAGATTAATTTGGCATTCGAACAAGTTCTATGTACGAACGGTAGTGAAAGAACATTTCAATAGCTCAAAAACACTACACTCCCTATCCTCGTATAGCATATATGGTTGGAACACAACTTAAGAGAGTTCTGCAACATCGTAACTCCAACAGAAGTTTGAATTGAACTAATTTTTCTAATATTAAACAACCAATGAAACAAGCAAACATTAAAGAGCGGGCATTAGAGCAAATGAATTTATCTTTTTGGATTTGGAGTTGATCTGCAGTACAGTACTGAAGATGGTGTTGAATCTAGCTCTGCTAACAGATATCGGAGACTGACGAATCTACATCAAGCTTATCAAGGCGAGCACACCTTAACTTATATGATATAATGGGTAGAACGGTTGGTATAGCTACCATGGAAAGACAACGATCAACTTTCAAATGGGGAGCGAGAAGTGAAGTAAGTTGGTTTTGTTGGAGCAGACTTGAGAAGGGCATTAAAAGAAATTTAAATATAAACGGGCTTGGAACTTTAAATCTATTGCATATAAGTTGCACCTATTTTATTTGGAATTGTTTTATTTTTAGTCCTACTTGGTGTTAAGGGGGTAATTAGGCACATATGGTGGTTTTTGAGTGCAATTCTATTATAATACTCCTACCGCTATTTTTCCTTGCTATCCCTAGAATTTGTACCCTTTTTATTTTTAGTAAATAAAATATCTTTTCAAAAAAATACCAATTAAAATTTAGTGTGCTATTAAATGCGCTTTGGTTTTCTCTTATTAGTATCTTATATATATAACAACAACAAAAATATTTTGTTGCACGTGTTAAAACCATTAATGCTGATTTGGACCACAATGATATATTTTATTGTTTAAAAAGTTGCAGTTATTCCTCAAATAAATAGCTGAATAAATTAAATTTATCTTGCTCCCTGATTTTAGAAATAATGATGAATAGATGTTGCTTTTTATATTTTTATAGCCTTCAAAAATGTAGTTTTCAAAGATGTTCTTATTAATGAATATTTAGATATATATATTTTTAGTAAATCACTTTTAGAAGCTTTTCTAGAACTTAGTGAATGGTGGCATATGCTATATTAGGCGTTGTTGAATTTCACCAGTGATGCTCAAATATTTGATTGAAAAACTATATGCGACTTTGAACTGATAAAATTATGTTTTACTATCCATACATAATGAACTAACTGCTAGGTTTGAAGGGCTAAGTGTGAAAGTTCTCATGTATGTTTGATTTTCTAAAAGGGTGATACTATCTACACCCACTTAAACATTTCTCTCACATATTTATCCTCTCACTCAATCAACTACTTCACTCACTCATCCACACCCACCTTTTTTTTCATAATCATAACCCAGTTTCTTCTCTCTACAATAATAAAATCAAATTTTTTTCATCCCATTTCTTCATAGATATCTTTTATTTCCATCTAATGCTCCATCAATACATATGAATCCAACTAATTTTGTTGTCATTATGGTTTTTCACTTTAATTTTATGAAGATTTTCATTTATTCTATAAATTATTTAACTCTAATTAAGACAATATAGCAAAGAATAATTTGCGGTTCAAATCTGGTGCTATTGTAGAACATAGTAAAAACACATTCATTACCACTTCAATAAAAAGTATCCAATCATTATTATTTTTATTGCTATTTCAATAAGATAAGAAAGAACAATGGAACCAGTTGTACTATAAAGAAGTATGATATAATCAGATATAGTTAATTGTCAATTTTCCTTAGAACGTTAATGGGTTCACAAAAATATCAATTTACATACATATTTCTCATATAATTAAATACCTTAACTCAACTTCTAATATGAAACTTTTATGATTTAATTTTATTAATTTTATAAGATGGGTTTCTAAAGTAATTTTATTAAATATTTAAGTAGCGTTATTAGGTATTTATGTGGGTGTTAATAGTAAAATCCTTATAAAATAATGTTAAGTTTGAATCATTCTATGCTTTTAATGTGAACCTAAATACTTAGATTATAAAAGAAATACTTTTTGTAAATTTGAAAGACAAATTCTGTAATTTAATCCATTTAAAATTTTAATAGATATTTCTTAGTTTGATTATTGGTGGTGTTATAAATGAATATTATTATATATCTTTATTGTTAAGTTGATTAATTTTTATAGAATGAATATGACGATTAATGATGATTAATTCATTTGTGTTTAGCACTAAAGAGCTTTAATTCTACAATGAATATGTGACTGCTTCTCTAACTCAAACTAGGGTCAAGTTAGAAAGAAATAAATAATACTGTATATCAGGCCCTTATTTTTTGATGTTGTTATGAGAAAAGTCCTGCAAAAATGAATATGTAAATTATGTCCTTATTTTTTAAAATGAGAAAGTGCAAACTAGCTTGCATGGTTGCACTTTTGTTATAGAAAATGCAAGTTACCTTGTGCTTTTCCAAAAAAAATTGAAAGATCAAATTCCTTTATTCATAAATAGTAATACTTGTTTTGTATAATTTTAGTAAAGAATTACCATTTTCACTATTATCTAATTTTATAGAATTTTTCATTTTTTTTATGGAAACTGCAAGTCAACTTGCATTATCTATCAGAAAAGCACAAGTTAACTTGCATTTACTTTTTTTTAAATAGGGACCTAATTTACATACTCATTGCTACATGAACTTTTCTTATAACAAGATCAGAAGTAAGGACCTGATGTGCAATTTCTAAATAATAATTAATTGGAGTTAGTTGTATTTAGTTCTCCAGGTAGTTTCACTTCAAATTTATATGATAAATATATTACTCATAATTTAACTCGTTGCATATAAAATTAAACATGTATTCATTGGTACTCAATTTTATTTTGATTAGTATTTAATTTTTTATACATATATCAATAACCGGCTACAAATGAAAATGTATTTAATCTCATGTATTGCACATTTTAAATTACGCCAAACATTCACCATTTAATTTTTTTTAGAATAAAATATAATTAGTTTCACTTAACTATTATTTTTAAATCTCAAATTCATTCTCATCTTGAATTAGAGTAATATCTAATGATATAACCATGTAATTGATAAAAAGAATGAATTGCTAACAATTTCATTTAGGAAATTGACAATTTTTGTAACATCGTACTTCCATGTTAGGATTAAGTTATAGTTGATGTTAGTTTTTGTTATACAATATCATTATCTCCAAAATTATTGGTCATATTTTGTACGATTTGAAATTACTGAAGGGAATTTATTATTTAAGTTTATTAGCAGTGTCGGGAAAAGCCAATTTGGAAAAATTATAATCCAAAAGTGTATATTCACCTTCATTTGACTAAAAACTCTAAAATTATTCAATTAAAAAATTAGGTGAACTCCATGTGCATATCACATGTTTGTTGTATTTTCTTTCAATGAAAGCAGATGTTGAAAATTATGAATTTACGAAAATTTTGAAAGTTGTGATTTTCAAATTTAGGAACTATGAATTTAAGGTATTAAAGATGAATTGATGCTCATCTTCCTTTCTCCTAGCATCTACTTTTATTTCTATACAATGATTTTTGTAGGGGTATATTATAAATATTTAAATATTGCTTTTAAACTTTTTTTCTATTTTGGTACCCTAGTATGAAATAGGTCCAAAACCATGGCTTTGGTGGCTTTATCCAAGGCCATCCTTAGCAATCTCAAAAAGTTAAACTTATCTAAAATTCTGAAATATTAAAATTTACACTTTATAAATGTTTAGCTCATAACAAATCATTTGTAAATCATAATTGTATTTCCTTTGGTCGTTTTTACTCTAAAAGGTGGGGCTCGTTACATACATCAACCAACATGAATTCCTAGAAGCTCTTTGTTAAGAGCTAATACTGAAGTGTAACCGCATTCAATCTAGACCTAAGTTCTCTACAAGGATATGTTTATTGTTGTTATACCTTATCCATCTCCTTTAAGGCAGAAGAAATTTCTCCTGGCTTTTGCATTATCAATTGAATCTTATACATGTAATTAGTAGTGCAATACATTGACAATTTTTTTGAAGAAAACTAAAGGTGATAGTAATTAAACATTAAAGTATAAAAATAACAGTCAAAACAAAATGATCGAACCATAGTTATCATGACCAGACCATAAGTCAAATCATGATGACTCAACATCTAAGGTTTTAATGGATCGGCCTAAATTGGAATCGTGTTTCTTTTATTTCTTGAACATTTATGCACTAAAATACAACTTACGTGCAAAAGTATTGAAAGAGAAATGTTGCATAGGCGAGTCATAAAAGGTCTTTAATGTCCACTATTGGAAATTGATGGATATGAACAATAAAGAGAAAGTGATGTGAGTTGTGTCATGGATAAGGCCACTGCCTTAGAAGCGAAATTCAACACAACTGTGGTGCAATCGATAATTGTTGTCTGCTCCTCAAAGTTAACACAATGACCCAACAAACTTATGCACTCAAGTTTGAAGGATTTGAAGATTTATAGAAGTCACTGTCCAAAAGTTTTAAATATTTTTGAAAGATAGATTTAATTTTAAAGGACACTGTAGAGAGAGGAGATAAATAATATAATTTTTGTTTATTGTAGATTTTGTTTTCCTTTTTTCAAAGAAGGGAGAAATGAGGGCGAATAAAAGTAAACGTGAAGTTATTATTTCCATTGAACCTATCAATAATAATTGCACTATATAAATGAAAATGTTTTCTCATTAATAAAGAACGAAAAGGTAAAATAATGAAAAGACTTTGGTTTTTTGTGATTATCCAAAAATCCTCCACTAATTAAAACAAAAAAGTATCAAAGAAGATAAATGAAAATAACCTAGGAAAGAAGAAATTTTTGCATTTACATAGTGATATCTTTTGATTGAATGGATGCATAAAGAATTAAATTCAAAACTTAATCTAAGTAGTAAATTTCTTCTTAAGCTATAGAGATATTGGTTGATATCTCACAATATATACTACACTTTCAATTTGTACAAACTCTGTGATAAATATGCGTTTTTAATCGCCACACGCTTACCTTATGTCACGGCCTGGATTTTCGACCTTCGAAAATCAACATCAATACGTTTACTGTATTACATGCCGATTAATCGAATGCCGGAAATACCGGATTGTTGGAGAAAAGAAGAAAGATGTAGAAGAAGAAACAGAAACAACAACATAGAATCTCTCAATCGCCGTGGAACAATATATAATGGGTAGTAACATGTCTTTATACAAAAAAAGGACTACAACTGTTATTTACATATTACATCATCAGAGCACAACACACCAATAACACAATACCAGACAGTTATAATAACTTGTCCTCTCAAATGCTAAATATACAACATACAATACACAATGGAATAAAATCAAGTACGAGTAATACTTCTTTGTCATCCAGCTCATCTCCTGGGCTCCATAGCATCATATCATGTATCTGTAATACTCGGTCTGACCCAAGCAATATAATAAAATAACACCCGAGTCAGTCTGGAAAACCAGCGTGAGAAAACACACTCAATTTGAATTATTTAAGTTATCAAAATCCTTTGAAAAACAAAGGTATCTCATAAGACCGCGTCACACATAAACACAACGGGTTTTTACCTTACGATAACAAAAACACTTTATATCAAAATCGTTTGATATTATAATAGTGTCTAACCAAAGTAAATAGAAAATAGCTGAAATGCTTGCACCTCACGTTTCAGCATAGCTGAGCACAATCAAAACCGTACGGCGCTTATTGGACAATGGATTCCATAAAATGACTAGGCACTGGGGTGCCACCTATCACGGTACACATCTAGAAAAATGTACCGAGGACCTCACCGGGATCCCCTGCAACACAAGACCGGCCCTATCCCTAACTTGGATAAAACCGAATATGTTATCACCCCGGGTGTTCCCACCCTTATCGAGAGGTCTTTTTCACGCACCCCCGTATCCAGAATAAATAATATTTCCAAGGGTATCTAGAAAGGTGATAACATACCCTAATTGGGTATGACCCACTTAGCCTTGCTACATATCCCCTGATTTTCAATCATTCTGGTTGATGAGACTTGAGGCTACGATTACCTTTCAGGAATTTTCACTTAGAATGCTCATCGTCCTCCAATGACGATGTTCTGATAGCATTCGTCAATACAAGTTGTCCTGGGTCTGGACAAACTGAATCACCTTCTTCATCATCTTCACGGTATTCATTCGTAACGCTCAAATCGGATCGAAGTGGTTTTCGTATAATTAAATCCAATCCCGGTCTCTTCGAAACGATCAACGAAATTGGCCAAATACTTAATAGTTGGTTATTTAACTATCAATAAAACATTCATAGGCATACATCAGGCCTTATTATAATTTTCCAAAATCTAATTCCAAAATATCTTTATAAGATATATATATTCAAATCTCTTTCCATTTTTAATATTTAAGACAACCCAAATATTTATATCCATATCAGGATATTTCAAACCGTTTCTTATTTCAACACTTAGAAAAAATATTTAAAATATATTTTCTAACCCTTACTTCCCACACTTAGGAGAAATTCACTTATTTCTCTTTTCTCAAAAAACCTTCCCAAATTATATTGTAAATTCCTTAACTCGTTTGTAACGAATTCTATAAGTTCTGGGTTCCTTAATTAAATCTCTTAATTTAAAATTATATACTTATCTCACCGAAATAAATATATTCACAAACCATTTCATTCAAACATATTTAAACAAGACCCTTTTTAAATAATATAGAGAGCACCACGCGGTATCAACCATGGATTCACAGTTCAATGATTACGTCTTTATCTCGGAGAAATCTAAAACTTAACTGTAGGCAATCTCTTCCTCCGATTTCGCCATGAAAGTATACCATTACTTTCCAAAAACTTTATTTAATAACTATCTTAGAATAATGCTTATAAAATTTCTATAATAAAGTTCCAAGTTTAATTTTAGGCAAATACTCTTAGGTAAAAGTTATTATATAAAACCATATTAATATTAAATAATTTATCTTTTAAAATAATAATACTAATTTATTCTTAAATAATAATTTACTTAATATCAACTCATTATAACTAACTTAATTAATAATTAAATATACTTTAAACAATTTAAAATAATTACATAACTTTGAAACGATAATCAATTCTGATTTACTAATAAGATTTTAATCGATTTACAAGACTTGTTTATAAACTTATAATCCATTTTGACAATTTTAAAAATATTGAAATAACTAATTTTCTGGAATATTTTTAACCCCTTTTAAAATTTCCTAGTTTGATAATTTAAAATCCTCTTCTTAAAACAAACTCAACTTATCAATAAAATATAGTTTCCAATCACAATATAGCCAGTCTAATATTTAAAAATCTCTCTAGATTTATCACTAATTGATTTTCGCCCCAATTTCGTAAATCCCCTTTTCACATTTCTAAAAATAAATCTATCATTTATTTTTAAGCCGATTTACTCATCTCATTCTAAATCCTAACCGTGAACTTATATCTTAAATTTATCCACTAATAATCACTTCACTTTATTTATACACCTTGTTTATGAATCCCATAGTCTCATTTCCCATTTATAACGGTTTCGCAATACTTAATCGATTATTAATCGATTTCTAAATTGAATTCCATTTTTAAACCAATTTCTTAAATAACCCAACTATATTCCAAACCCCACCAAATTCCGATTCCACTCCAATTTCATAATTTAAATTCTTATTTAATACCTAGTATAACAATTTTATATTTTATTTTCAAATTTCCTTTTTATTTTCCCAACTATTTAAAATCTCGATTTTTAAAATAAATCCTTTTACACTTAAACAAACATCACTTAAGTTTTATTATTTAACATCCTTTTATTTACATTATTCCAAAATCTCTATTTTCCATATTCCGAAATTATTAAATACAAATTTAAAATCAAACTATTTATTTTACCCAACTTCATTTCTTTTAATTAATCCAAATTTCACTACAAATATTTTACTTCCAATTTCCCTTTTAATTTTCTTTCCAAATTCAAAACATTTATTATTAGTATTTAAAAATACAAAAATCTAGGCCAAAACTACCCTAGCATCCAATAAATTCAAAACACGCTATAATCTATCTTAGATTATTCAAATAGACCATATATCAATATATATGAAATTTAATTCAACATTTTTTAGGAATCCAGTTGGATCCCTCCAACCTGTTTCCCTGCATCCATAGATGTTAATACAACATAAAAATACCAATCCCACTTCGAGGGGGATATCGCAGTATATAGGGTCATCCGCTATTATGCGGGGCGCATATGGTCTCATCCGCTAAAAATATGCGGGAATATCACTCCAACTACCAATATATACTACTATATATAATATCACATTCAACTGATAATAATTTATCAATTCAACCAATCAATCAATAATTAATTTTAACTATTTAAAATTAACTAGTAATCCAAAATCGAGTGAGATTAACTCAACTTGATTTCAGTTGTTGCTTCCGCGCTCTAGTTCGTCTAAAATCAAACAGGCGTTTTATTCTAGCGTGAAATTCCAATAGATCAGATCTCGACCAAAAATTTAACCCCACTTATAGCACTTTAACCGAGGCACCGCCACACCATCGATTTCAACAATTCCAAAAGTCCGAGAGGAGCAATCACCTGCATTTCTCAACAAGGAGAAGTAGCCTGATTTGCAATCAGGGAATCATTAAGAGAACCACATTTAGACAGAGCCAAAGTACAAGCATCGGTAGGATTGGGTTGGCATTATCGCAAGCATATGTAGAGCGTTTAACAGCAATTGACACTAAAACCCCTTCATCAACATTAGAACCCAAATCTAAAATCGAAGGAGGGACAGAAGGTAAAATGGTTGGGTTTCCACTAGAATTTCCTAGGAAATTTGCTTGGGCATTACGTCAAACACCCTGAGTGCATTATGGTAAATCATGTACAATGTTTTCAATAATCTTATCCACATCTGCTATCACAACTCGTTTTTTCAACATTACCAGAGCGATCAACAAATTCGAGGAGCATTGTCATTCATCTCGTTACCAATAATCAGAGGAGGAGTGTTATTATATTGAACATTAGGAGCTATTGAGGCATCAAAACAGAGATTGTGAAAACTTACACGAAGTGTAGTGGAAGGAGAGTGAGCATTCTCAAACGATGACAAGGTGAGCTTTCTTTTTCTAGCAATATATCGCTTCCTAGCTAACAATTTTTGCGTTTTATGATCACAAACGTAAAGCTTCCATCGTTATTTTGATTTTGTGTAGATGTATTGCAAAGTAATGCAGGCATCAAATCCTTTAGATACAGATATAGTTTTGGGAAGTGAACTTTTAGGCAAGCTGAAGCCTGGAAGGTGATCAAACTGAGTGACAAAGGGAGTTGAGCGGCAGGCGGCAGCGTGTAGCTCACGCGGAAAACGGCAAGGTGGCAGCGTGGATAGGGAAGAGCAGATCGATTCTTTTTTTTATACGTGTATTGAAGAGGATTCATGATTCTTGGCTTCAGAGCATATAAGAATAGCAGAGTATAGGAGGAGAACAACAAAATGAAATTGCGAAAAAAAAACTTGTTCTGATTCCTAATTCAAAGTCTGCTTCTCTTTTATATTTCTTCCTTTTTTTTCTTTTTTCTTTCTTGCTTATCTTTTGATTGCTCGGCTAGTTATTAAAAAGAAAAGTGGGAAATGTATACAAGAAGAAATAGGCAGATCACATCATAGGGAGGCTGATTGGATGGAATAGACAGCTGAGAAGAAAGGTTGACTTGACAATATATATTAATTAATTTCAAAATGTCTCGATTTACGCAACTCAAAATCTCAAACCCCTATCGAGACGTGCCACTAGGTGTTTATAATGTTATACCCCTATTCCGAACACAATTGAAAAGGTTTCGAGTCCTAATTCGATCGTATGGAGAAGATAGCTTTTTGGACCTAATTATTATATTAAATTTTCGATATAAATTACAGCGCGTTTATATCCCGTACGACCAAACGTTAACTCCAAACATTACGAAATTTAAAATCCGATAATAATACACTATTACGGACCCACTGGAACTGGTTTCGTCGAATGCCGAGATTATGCCACGGAAGGCTATTTTTATACGTTAATTTAAATGATATATTTTTAAAATTGAACAAATCACTTTTATATTCAATTTAAATTTTTTTATTATCTTATTATTATTAATAAAATTTTATAAGCCTTTAAATTATTTTTAACAAGCTTAAAACTTAAGATTTCACTATTTAACCAATTTTCAATTACAAATTTCAATAATTAAATTATCAAATAAATAGTTATATTTGAAATTCAAGTTAAAAATTTACTTTTAAATATTTAAAAATAATTAAATATTCCAATTTCAAATAACCAAAATTCTGGGTTGTTACACCTTAATAACTCAAGAGTGCTCTAAAGAGCTTAGTCTCTCATAGAAGGCAGCCTACCTTCACACTCAAGTAGGTGAGTCCATAAGTGCTCCACTTTAGCATCATCAGTTATGGTTATGGAATCATTAAGAGAAAAAGGCTCAACTTCGCAAAATGAATAAACATAATTCATCGAGTGCGGCTCAAAAGCACCAGCAACACGGGCTATGAATTATATACGAATAATAAGCATTGCCTCAAATAAAGTAGTGTATTGTTATTGACACTCCCACTTTTAGATATAAGGGGTCCCTTTTTTTAGAAATAAAAATTTACTATGAGGGATGCTAATAAAAATAGCCCCCTCACAAAATTACAATTTAAATTGACCAATTTGCACCTTTCGTTTTTAACCTTAATTCCATTAATCTTCATTATTCTTCTTCTTTAATCTTTAATCCAAATCAATAATCAATGGAGAAATTAAACTCATATGCAGATGAAATTCCTAACGAGAAAGAAACAAGGTTAATTCTTACTCAAGAAAGCATTCATAAAGTAGATTTTGTTCAACAAAACAACCAGGTATTTTTTTTTAAATTTCTAGGGTTTTGTAGGTAGGGTTTAACGTGTTTATCGAACAACAAAATCAATGTATGACCGACATTTGAAATAAAGTCCGGAGGGGGATGACTGTTGATGCCAAAAATGGACGTTAATACCTAATATAATCTAGTAGAGATTAAATGAAGAATGAAATTAAAATAGAGTAAATATCATAAATGAACACACAAATTTTTATAATGGTTCGGCAATCTTGGCCTACGTCCAATTTATATTTTTATTGATCTTGCATTTGATTATGATTACAAGAATGTTTGGATCAACTAGGATCCATTTAGTACAAGAATGAAGAATAAAAATGGAAGAGCCTTTTCAACAGAAAGAAGGATCCCTTTTATGACACCATGCCTGCTATATTTATAGGGGAAGACATGCATGGATCGGACTGAAATTTTGGTAGAAGGTTCGGGAAACCAAGATGAGGCCTCCCAAAAATTTCTAGTCCGATCGAGTCCCATAATAGGGATCAATGTCGATCCCTATTAGTGTGTCCAAATAGGCTGCGATCCCTATATGAGGGGTGTCCTATGATGTTAGCTACTTGCTTCACAAATTTCGTGCAATTCCGACGTACGTTTGTGAGATTTCGCATTTTCCATGAAGTAGTATTCTTGAATTCTGATTTCTGTCGATCCCTCTAAAGGGAATTATGCCCGATCTTTCCAAAGGGAATTATTTCGATCCCCCCAACTTCCACCAACTGGAATGAGATCCCAATGGGGTGTTCCGTATGTTGTAGTTAGCTTGTACTCCAAGTTTCATGTTGATAGCATGTATAGATTTTGAGTTATTGATCGATCATCACTGCAAAATTGAGCTGTGGAATCAATATGATATGATCCATAGTTTTGAATATGGATCCTACTTGATCCATCTTCGAGGACTAGTGAACTTTCATGCTTCCACTTCATATTATCATCTATGCTTGATTTTTGAACCCCACGATCATTACTCTGGACTATTGGCCTTGATGATAGTCGAGTCTAACTTGTCCAGTCATGTAACAACCCGAGATTTCGAGAAGTTGAATTTAAATTTTTTGATGTGTAATCAATTGATAATTGACTTAAGAAATAAGAAATATGGTGAAATAACTCCTAAAAATATGTTTCATGATGTTAGAAAGAAGTAAGCGGGTGGTAAAATAAATCAATGAAGTATAATAATTTTTGAAAGTGGTTAAAGTGAAGAAAACATAATTAGTAAAGTGGTTAAGTAAGCAAGGAAATGAATTGAAAAAAAATGGGTTAGAAATTTGAGAGGCCCAAGCCCAAATTCACTTCATGAAAACCTAAATCTAGATGATTCTATGTCTAGAAAGTTCATTTTGCTTCATGAACACAATTCACGTTTCATTCTCCTTCTCATCTTTTTATTTTCTTCTTACAACATGAAAAGGCATACCAAACCATCCTCTATTCTAAAATCAAAATAAAATAATGTAAATATCCAAAAATCATTAAACTTCAAATATAGATTCTCAACACCTACATGCTAGAAGAAGTTGTCAAAGTATATCAAGTTTGGATGGTGAAAGAATTGATGGATTGAGATATATTTTCTGGTTTATAAACAATGGAAAAGATCATTGTTCAAAGAGTGATTTTTGGTATCAAATCAAATTATTTTGGCTTTAATTTTTTTAGGTGAGTTCCATAGATTCTTGTTTTAGTTTATTATAAATAACTTTTGATTATATGGTTGAAAACATGATTGGTGGTGATATTTGTTGGTGTGGTTGAGTTTTGATAAATTCTGTGTTTTAGAATCCTCTTCACTATAAAATTCATATTTAATTCATATTTAATTTAAAAACTCCCAAATTTTGATATGTTGTTCCTGAAAATATCCAAAACATCTTTTCAAAATTTCATGAATTTTCATGGAGTTTTGATGTGTTAAATGTTGTGATTTCCAAAAACTTTTCCTGTCAGATCTGGACAGCAAACGCCCGTTGATTAGAAATTCATAACTACTTTTAGAAAATTCAAAAAATTCTAAAATTTGGATTTGTTATTCCCAACTCATTTTCGAATAAGTGGTAAAAATTCCATTAAATTTTTATTTGTTTTGATCCCCCAAATAGTCGATTTACAGAGGTTGTTTCCTTGGTACAAATTGTTTGCAAACGTTCAATTATTAGAATTTGCTTTCAAGATGATTATTTCTACTCTTTACCCATGATTAAGTTTAATTAATCTTTGAAATATGACATTTGGATTATCTTGTGACTTCTTATGTTATGGTGAATATTATAAAGTTTTATGGTAGTCTATGAACTCACAGCTTGAAATAGCCTGACTCAGGGTTTGTTTTTACAATTCTCGGGTCAGACCGAAGATTTATTACAGGTTTAGCAGATATACTTTTGTATACATGGTGATGGATGAACAAAGTCAACTGTTTTATGTATTCTTTTGTATTAGAAATTTATGTCGTTATATTGGCTCGAAATGTATAAAATAAATTCGCATATTATATGAAATATTAAAAAGTGTAATATACATTATTTGCGTCCGTTAGAGTACGATGTGGTCTATTTATATGTGATGATGTTATTTTTGCATTGTTCTATCTTGGAAACACCCACATTGCCTCATTCTCCGTATTACTCAACAGTATTACACAGCAATACTCTTGGGTGATATGGGTATAGAGACGGGGTGTTACAAGTCAATTCGGATATAGCCGGGTCAAAATGTCCGATAACAATGACTGAAATGAATAATTTAATTCGATAGCCCCTTGCCATTTATCTTTTTTTATTTGGGCAGTTTATTATCATTTTTTGGTTTTAGTCTAGCATACACCCATCGAATTTCATACATTCTTTTAAATTAAATTTTAATTTAAATTCTGTCTTTTCCTAGAATTTTTGGTTCTCATCATTTTTTTCTTTGTATAAAAGCAAGGAGGGAGAAAGTGTTACTTTGGATATTTACTTTTTACCGTATAGTTTTAAAGTTTTAATCAAGGGCAGAAGAGGTAAATATGCTAACTTTGATTAAAAGTTGTGTAACCCTCCTATCAATTTTATTAAACATGGAGCATTCATATAATTTGGCCTCTTCATATCCAAAATCGAAGTGTCAGTAATAATACCCATAAAGTAATGAAATCCATCAAGTACGTCTTAAAAGCACCAACAATGATGGTTATGGATTTGAAAAGAGTAACAAGACCCAAACTAAGATAAATCGGTATATTCATCAAGTGTGTCTTAAAAGCACCACCAAAAACTGGCTATGGAACATACAAAGCAAAGAAGCTCATACTCATAATAAATAGTAAAATCCAATACTCAGTGAAAGCACCAAAGTGTTTGTACCAAAAATGGGCACAACACTCTTTGGAAGTTTTTGAAGAGATAAAATGAAGAAATTAAATGTAAAAAGAGGATTATCTAACAAAAACTCCAAAAAACAAATATGAAAGTAATTAAAATGCACAGAAACACAAGGATTTAGAGTGGTTCGGCGTGTTGCCTACGTCCACTATGAAATTGATCGCTTTATTGATGTTTCTTTCATGATTACAATTGATTTCAATAGGTTACAGCAGATAACAATGAATTACAACAGTAAAATTCGTTAGCAGCAGCAGCAATGGAGTTTAGAACTGGATCCGGCAGAGTCTAGGCGTTGGAGAATTCAAAGATCCCTTTTCTGTAGGCTCTGGGGGTCTATTTATAGGTGTAGGAGGCTGATATTTCCCTCAGATCTCGAGAGACTTCTTCTGGCACGTGAGCGGACCCACGCGACCAAGCCCGTGAAGTTTCGGCTCGATCCGTGATCGATACGAATGAATTTCATATCAATCAAGATTGCGTCCGATGGAGTCGAAACTTGGTGTGGACATTCTTCAGCATGCACGTAAGCTCCTGTGAAAATTTCGTAGCATTTGGACTTGTGGGTCGCAAGATATGATCGATACGAATTGGGATTTTCGGTTGGCGGCTTCGTTCGACTCGATCATTTCGACTCGATCCTGTTCGAATCGATAGTTGCGCGTGATCAAGTGGTAACGTGGTGAGAATTCTTCGGATCGACCCACCTTCTTCGCCGAGTTGATCGAGTCATTCCAGGACTTTCGCCTTGTTCGTATCGAGGCACTTGTCTTGTTCGAATCGATGGAAGGTGACCCTTGTTTCGTATCGATGGAGAACACATGGAATAATTCAACTGCGTGGCCTTGTTCGTATCGATTGGAAATGACTCCATTTGATCGATATGAAGTTGACGTGGCCAGATGTACTCGAACACTGGTAGCCCGATCGATACGAATAACCATGACGTGGATCGATACGTACAAGGACTTCTCGATGGATACGAAGTAACTGGTTTTGAAGGATACGAACAGTGGTTCCTCAATGGATACGAAGTAAGGTCAACTGATGGATACAAACTAAAGAAGCTTGATGGATTCGAACAAAGCTCATCAGGCGATGGATGCGAAGTGGACTCTGGTGATGGATGCGAACCTGATCGATTCGAACTAGGGCCTTCTGATCGATACGAAGCTGATCGATTCGAACAGAGGCCTAGCTGATCGATACGAAATAAAGTGGATCTCCCTCGACTTGTATCGATCGTATCTTGAGCATATTAACTCCGATTGATTTGAAATTTGGAATGTTGACTTTCATTGCTTCGCTCGTCGTGTCCTGTCGATTGTAGCTTGATCCGGACTCGGATAAAATTCGTCGATATCCATAGTGAACCTGCGCATAACCGATCTCTAAGACGAACCGTCATTGATTTCTAGTCAAGTTCTTGGTGTCACGGCCTTGCCAAAAGGCGGGATAACATTTGCCCCCCAAAGTACGTCTTGTGGAAACATGACGTGCTTTTAAAAGCTGTAATCTTTACTTTGAACAGTTATCGTTTTTCCGCTGAAAGTTGTAATCTTTGACTGATTTTCTCTGTAACATGAACTATTGATTGTCAACTGTTGTTCCCTGTATTGTCATAACTAATTGCTGCATGCTAGTGATTAGTCGTTTGTTGTTGTAATCGTTATCAGATTAGTTTCCAATTCCAATGGATGTGGAAAATCGAATATTAGTCTGACATATATGCATATATGTTAATCTGACTCTCGTTGACGTTGTTCGTCCACGAGTCGTTGTCAGTTTATCTCGTATCGAATTTCGTATCGATCCCATGGCACGAAGTTCGTATCGATCAGAAAACATCTGCTTCGTATCGATCAATACCGTCTACTTCGTATCGATCAATATCGTTTCGAAATAACCGATGCTAAGTGACTGTTCCATGATCGATACGAAGCCCGAAGCAAGGTAGCCTGATTATGGATTATATAAAAGCAACGAAGCTCAAACTCGTATCAAATAGAAGAACCCATTAAGTACATTTCAAAAACACCACCAATAATTGATTATGGGTTATATAAAAGCAAAGAAACTTAAAACTATATCAAACAACAAAATCAATGCGTCTCAAAAGCACAACCAAAATTGGTTATGAATTTTATAAAAGTAAACAAGCTCGAACTCATATTATGTAGAAGAATCGATCAAGTGTGTGTCAAAAGCATCACCAATAATTGGTTATGAGTTATATAAAAGCAAAGAAACTTAAAATCATATCAAATAGCAAAATGCATTAAGCGTGTCTCAAAAGCACCATTAAAAAAATATGTATAAATTAGGGTATTGTTATTGACACTTCAATTTTGGATATGATGGTGCCAACTTATATGAGCACCCCATGTTTAACAAAATTGATATGGGGGGTATACAGCCTTTAATTAAAGTTAACATCTTTTCCTAAATTGCCCTTGGTTAAACCTTGAAAACTCTACTGTAAAATGTAAACCTGCAAAGCAACTATTACTCCCTCCTTGCTTTTATACAAACAAAAAAATGACGAGAACTAAAAATTCTAGGGAAAAGCTGAATTTAAACTAAATTTTAATTTAAAAAATCAATGAAATTCGATGGGTGTATGTCAGACTAAAACTAGAAAATCGATAATAGGCTAGCGAAAAAAAATTTAAATGGTAGGGCGCTGTCGAATTAAATTATTCATTTCGGTCTTCCCTTTCTAAACTTTGTTTCAAATATCAGTTATAGGTTACTTTTTCGAATCGACAAACACATTAAATCGTACCTACAAAACCCTAGAAATTTAAAGAAAAATTACTTGTTGAACAAAAACTATGTTAGGGATACTTTCTTTGGTAAGAATTAACCTTGTTTCTTTCGGGTTAGGAACTTCATCTGCATTGATTTCTCCATTAATTATTTATTTGATTTAAAGATTAATGAAGGATATTAATGAAGACTAAAGTGATTGGGGTAAAAAAGAAAGGGGCAAATTGGTCATTTAAATTATAATTTTACGAGTGAGCTATTTTTATTAGTACCCCTCGTAGTAAAATTTTGTTTTCAAAAAAACCCCCTCATATCCAAAAGTGGACAATTCCCATAAATTGTATAAATGTAAAGAAATTCAAATTCATAACATATAGAAGAATCCACCAAATGCATTTAAAAACAACCACCAAAAAACTGGTTATGGATTATATAAAAGCAATCAAACTTACAAATACAAATATAGGTAGGTAAAGAGTAATCATGTTGCGTTGTTTGACAACTAATGGGTATTCATCTCATTTTTCTCTACTCTATGCTTAAATCCCATTCCTCTTAAAGAAGACTAATTTCCATTGAGATTCTAATTCATCTTATTCATTTTTATGGGATCACTTCATCCATCAATTTCTCAATTATTTTAGGTTCAAAATAGATTTGTCTTCTTTTTCTGTTACACACTCTTGCAGTAATTCTAATTTTCATCACTAGGGTATAAATGAAACTCCTCACATCATAAGTAATAGTATATTTAATAATTGAAGAGAAACAAGATGCTTCCTCCAATTTCCCATAATTTTCCTTTAGCTAATTATGTTATTTATTCTTATATATGCAAGAACCATGGATAGAAAACATAGGCGCCACATCAAAAAAATCAAACCTTTTCCTTGTTATTCTCAACGTTGTGAGATCAACTTAAAAAAAATTCCCATGCATTAACCTTTTGTAAATCAAATGTCTCATAATAGAAAGACATAACTCAAAATCAAATATGCAATTTCCATTGTTGATCCCTCTAAACTGTAGTAGACCCACTTTAGTTAGATACCGTCACACTTCAAAAATTCTAGTTTGGAACACCTTTTCATAATCCAAGGATAGATCTTTCTACTTTCTTATGAGAAACCATGTTAGTATGAAATAACCTAAAAAATTAGTTTCCTTCGCATACATCTAACTTGCAAAGATCAGTATATTCAGTTTTATATCTTCAGTTATATTCAATACTATTTTAACTTGTTTTATATTATCATACATACAAAAAATCGACATAATACATGTAAAAATAATAATCAAATAAAACCAATCATGAATTAACACAATACACATTTCAACTAATGACATTCTTCTATCTTCATGTATAAACTCATAAAGTATGCACTTGTTCAATATGACATGTCAAACATTTGATCTCACAATTGAGCTCATGCAGAGGGGAAAAACACCTAAATCATCATGTTTATACATACATGCAACACAAATATTTCCACCACTTATAATTAAAACTCCAATCTCATGCGTGCATTTAAAATAAATAATTTTATCATATTGATAATCCAAATCATATTTCTCAGGTAGGAAATTTTCCTTAGTTCCATATATATACCAAAATAACTATTTTTCATATACTCAGAAATAGTATGACATAACTGTTTACAAATATAAATATCTCATTTTGAATACTTTATGGTATATTTAAACAAAAACTTATTCCCTTTCATCTATAAATATTCTTTGTAAATATACCTCTCCTTATTTTTAGTATCAATCATTTTATTTTATATCAAAGACAAACTAATCTCATAACTTGCTATTATATAAGTTGTGTACACTGTACCATCATTATATTGTAATGCGTAATTTATCTCATTATTTTTTCACTTTCAGGAAATTATTTCATATCAACAAAGTGAATATTTCAAGTCCGTTTGGAATATATTTCAATTGTATTGTCAAGTACATACATGCATTACAAACATGGATGAGTTTAATATGTTAAATAGTTGTTAAAATATGGAACATATTCATGTCTTTGAGATGGTAACATCCTTTCTACTTTTGGATGAAAAAATTTATAACCATATATGAATTAAGTATTCATAATTTCTCAATTTTCATAATTGGCTTAGTATAAAACCTAGATGTATTTAACATATCTTTTCCACTACAAAACTTTATACACAAACATCCTTTTAACCTTAAGATTAAAATCCATAATAATCATTTTTCAAAATAGGCTTGTAATGATATTGATATTATAAAAACTCATAATCTTTATATTTAATTTCATTATATGTTCTTTTCATAATAAATTCAACTCTATAAACCAATAAACATAAAATCCTTAGGTAGTTGGTTCTATTTTTTTTAATGATATGTCAATCAAATTCACCTTTCATTCAAAAATTAAATAAAGTATTAAATGCCCTTAATTTGCTTTCATTAATAAGTAATAAATACATTATATGATTTAATAATTCGAAAACCATGCTTTAATGCTCATAAAATTCTTAATAAAGACAATTTTAAAAATCGATATTTTTATCATTTGCTATATGTTATTTTACTAATGTGAACATTTACAAGTAAAGCACAACTTAGATGTTAACTACATTTAATAAATAGATGGTTATTCTTTTATTTTCAACTCTTAAAAATATTAGAAAAACTCATTTGTAAGTTTATCCATTTGGATATTTGAATTTTATTATCCAAAAAATAATAATGAATGCTAAAACAAATAAAGTGTATTATTAAACTAACAATGTTATTATTTGCTCCAAAATTGGTCACAAACACCCAATTACCGATGAAAGCACCCGTTCACAATCACAGATCACATATATCAAGTATGTAGAGAATATAAATATGAAGAACACTCAAAATTTAAAAGGAAAGCAGTAGAAACACAAGATTTATAGTATTTCGGCGTTGTAGCCTACGTCCACTTTGAAGAGTTGCTGTTTTATTGATTATAAGTCGCTGGTTATAGAGGTTTACAAAAGTACAACCGAGTTACAACAATAATTCCGGCAGAGTATCGGCGTAGAAGAGCCAAAAGATCCCTTTTCTGAAGCTCTTGAACTACTATATATAGGTGTAGGCTGCAAGTATCTCGCCCAGATCTCGAAAGACTCCTTCTCTCACATGGTGGGCCCACGTGATCGATCCCCTAACATTTCGACTCGATCCATGATCGATACATAACAAATTCGTATCGATCCAAAATTGCTCTTTTTGGGTTGGGATCGATCATGGAAATTCTTGAGGTTGTACGCAAGCTTCTGTGAAAATTTGGTGGCATTTGGACTTGTAGATTGTGAGATATGATTGATGCAAGTTTGGATCTTCAATGTGGAAGCGAGTTCATGATCGATACGAACCAAATTCGTATCGATCCAAAATTGCTCATTTTGTGTTGGGATCGATCATGGACATTCTTGAGGTTGTACGCAAGCTCCTATGAAAATTTGGTGGTATTTGGACTTGTAGATTATGAGATATGATCGATGCAAGTTTGGATCTTCAATTTGGAAGCGAGTTTCATGATCGATACGAACCAAATTCGTATCGAACCAAAATTGCTCTTTTTGAGTTGGGATCGATCATGGACATTCTTGAGGTTGTATGCAAGCTTCTATGAAAATTTGGTGGCATTTGGACTTGTAGATTGTGAAATACGATCAATGCAAGTTTGGATCTTCAATGTGCAAGCGAGTTTGGGAAGCGAGTTTGGGAAGCGAGTTTGTGAAGCGAATTTGTGAAGCGAGTTTGAGAAATGAGTTTGGGAAGCGAGTTTGTGAAGCAAGTTTAGGAAGCGAGTTTGTGAAGCGAGTTTGTGAGGCGAGTTTGTGAGGCGAGTTGTAGAGGTTATTCTTGATTTTGATCGGTCAATATCTCGAGCATACGAACTTCGATCGGCTTGAAATTTGGAACATTGGCTTTCACAGCTTTGCTAGTCATACCTATCGATCGTGGCTCGATCCGAACTCGGGTAAAATTTACCAGTATCCATAGTGAACCCGTGTGTAGCCGATCTTCGGGACAGACTGTCCTTAGTTTCTAGTTAATTCCTTGGTGTCACGGCCTTGCCAAAAGGCGGGATAACATTTCAAAAAGTTTTTTCGTCAACTATGCTATATTTTAGCCTTGTGATCATGCTTATTATCTGTGAAAATCTAGCTTTGACCATCGAGCAGTCGATTTGGTTAAATCCGCCTGTATGTTGCCTTGCCAAAAGGTGGATTAACAATTTGCCCTCCAAAACATGCCTTGCTATAGAAAGGTGTGTTTTGTAGTGCCATAAGCTGGATGTTCGTATCCTGTTGATGGCCTGTAAAGAGATTGATAATCTTACCTGATTATGAATGGCGATCGTTCGAGATCGTATTGTCGTTCGAGGCCATATGTGACCGTTCGAGGTTAGGTGCTGTTCGAGGTCGGGTGTCGTTCGAGGTGAATTGTGACCGTTCGTGATCGGGTACCGTTCAAGGTGAATTGTGACCGTTCGCGGTCAGGTGCCCGGAGGTGACTTTAATGCCAGATTTCACATTCGAGTGAGTTTCTGAATCATTCGTTATGGCGGTTCATCGCTATCTCAAAGCATGCCTAAGGACCGTTCGCAATCCCGTACATGTGTAAGTGACTTGGCGTTATGGAATTATGAATACCAGAATATCATTCAAATGAGTCTTACAATAGAAATGTCCAAATCAATCAAGTTCAAGTGCAAAAAAAACAAACAACAAAAGCAAAAAAGACACGTCAAAGTGCAAACACCCCTACTGTCGTAGTTCATAGTCATCTCAGAGCATGCCTAAGGACCGTTCATGACCCCGTACATGTGTAAGCGACTTAACCGCGCTAGTGCGAAGTCTGCAACTTATTCTTCATTATTTCAATCAATTGATGACAAGCTAATGCCTTGATCCTGAGCCATCCCCAGTTGATGCAGATGGCGGTCGCTCCTGTTCTGCCATTGCTGCTCGCCTTTTCACATACTGTAGTAGCAATCCATTCCGGATATGTCCTTTAACTTCATCCCTCAAATGCCTGCAATCATTCGTACTATGCCCGCTTAGCTCGTGGAATAAGCAGTGCTTGTCTTATTTCTTCTCACTATTGGTTGGATCCCTCCTCATTGGTCTTCGATAGGGAACCTGCCCCCTTGTGTCTTGATAGATTCACTCCAAAGTCTCGCTCAACTCCGAATAAGAGGTGAATCTTGGCTCCTTTTGCGGCCACCTCGACTCGTCAAAACTATTCTCCACCTTTCATTTTCCTTTGTACTTATTCGAATCTTTTCCAGGTGGTTCTCCTCCTTTAACTGCATAAGCTTCAACTTTATCTCCTTCCTCTCTCTCAGCCTTTACATCCTCCTGCCGTAGAAACCTTTCCGCTTCGTGGTAAAACTCTCCCAGATTCATAGGTGGATCCCTTGTCAGTGAATTCTTTAATTCTGTGCCATCAGCTATTCCAGACACAGCTGCCATCAAAACCATGGATAGATCTGGGCGATCCACCAATGCTGCTGCTGCGTTAAATCGTGTCAAAAAGTTCCTCAGGGGAGTTTGGCCTTGATATATGAACTCTGAACTGCCTCATGAACTTTTCAATCAACTCAGTCCACTTTCCAATCGAACCGCTCTCCAATTGCCTGAACCATAATGCTGCTATGTCTGTCAAATATAGTGGGAAGCATCAGGCCATGACTTCCTCTGATGCCCCTAGTACTTCCATATGCCGCATATACCTCGTCAGATGAACAACAGGATCTGTCCACCCATCGTACGTCTCTAGTGATGGTAGCTTGAATTCAGGTGGGTTCCTAGCCTGCCTGATTGCGAGGGCAAAGGTGCTCCTATTCACGTCTTCCAAATATCTATTCACTAGTCCTCCCCTCATGGCTCGTCTGACCATCTCCGCCAATCTGTCATTGTCATCAAGTGGGGGTCCTTGTTTGTTGCCTCCGATCTGCCCCCCGAGTTCACGAGGGAATTCTGGAATCTGCTCTCCTGGACGTGCTTCCGATCCTCTATCAACGCCGTGTTGCACAGTTCTACCTAGTATCCTGCCAGGGATTGGATCTATATGCTACGGGGGCATGTCTCCTAGCTCGTGGACTACTCCCGATGGTTCTGCTCCATTCTGAATCCAAGTTGCTCCATGCTCCCGATCCCTGTTTCAAACGCTTCCTGTAGTTGCGTTTCCTTGATTTTAAAATCTAGCTTGTCCAATCTACTGGAGTAGGTTCTGCATCATCTCTTCTTGTCTTTTCAGCATTCCTTCCTGCATGGCTTCCATCATCATCATCTCCATTTCGTCTCGGGTGATGAAGACTGAGGCCTGATTCGCTCTCGAGGAAGCCTCCCGACTCCCTTCATGTTGACTCCTTCCTACTCTTGGTCTCTTTGCTGATTGCTTCACGATAGATTTCCAGATCCAAGTCCTTAAGCTTTTAAATTCAAAATCCAAGCTGTAGGATTCCTGAGTTCAATTCTCGGTGGAAGCACCAAAATGTTTGGGCCAAAATTGGTCACAAACACCCAATTGCCAATGAAATCACCCATTCACAACACTACAAGGAAAAAGGCATTTTTCGACGGCTGAAAACCGTCGGCGGCCGTCGGAAGCCATCGGAAAAACCGTTTGAAAATAAGGCGTCGGGGTGCAGTAATTCCGACGGCTTCCGACATAGTTCGCCATTTGGATTTTCGACGGTTTCCGACGGCTTCCGATAGCTTCCAACACTTGTCGGAAGCCGTCGAAAGCTGTTGGAATAAATGATCTAAAAGCTGTCGGAAGCCGTCGGAAAAATATAACCTGAAAGTCGTCGGAAGCCGTCGGAAATCTGCTGCAATTTTTCTGTATTTCTGCTGCAATATAGCCTTCCATCCACATTTCCCATACAAACATTATTCCACCAATACTGCAGAATTCAATATATAATATTCCAACCAATATCAAAAACTAAACTATACACAATTCACCGAACAAAAAACACATAAAATTAAGTCAAAACACATAACCATTACCCAAACTAATGTACAATACATAATAATATCCACAACACCAAATGTTCTATCAATTCCTACATCCCCAACATCCACATAATTATGCAACAAAACAGCCAAGTGTATCATAACATTGTACATAAATCATACAAAATAGAAAAAAAACATACCGACTAAAGCAATCAATCAATCTCCTCCCGAACCTAAGCCAGCAGAGGAAGGGAAGCGACCACCATACTGCTGCATGTACTCGGCGATATGCTGGTCTAGCAACTGTGTGGTCTCTATGGCCTGCCGACGGTTCTGCTCCTCCAGCTGCGCCACTCTAGCCCGCAAATCTTCGCTCTCTGCTAGATCGATCTGAGCTCTAGTCTGCCTACCCAGTCTCTGACTGCTGGTCTGTAATAAATAATTAATTTAGCTGTGTGATCTCTGTAAGTGTATGTACTGAATTAAAAATATGCATATATCTGGCAAACTAAATTAAATAACATGTCTTTTTCATTATTTTTATTTTTGAAATGACATTCAAGTAACGAATTAATATATTTTGGTAATGCATAATATTTTCATAACGAAGTGGCTCAAAACCAATGTACTAAATTTGAAAACTTATATGATACCCAGTATATTATTTACTTACCACTTGATTGCCAAATCTGTATCGTCTGCCTTGCTCCGATGGATCCATAACTGACTCAAAAATAGCATCCTCCTCATCCGTCGTCAACTGATCTCGACCCGTATCAGCAAGGAGTTTCTGGCGCTGCTCCATAAACTTTTCATGTATTAACAAATTAATATCATCATATCTTCTTTCATTATATTTTAACAAGTAGAACAATTACTAATACTACATAAAATGAAATATGCTTACATGGCTCTTGGTGGATTTATCGTCGTGCCATGTATACGAAACTATTCCGTCCGGATTTACATGCTCGACAGCATGCGTACGAGTAAACACGTCCATATAGCCCACGGGACCATGCGCCTCAGCTTCCTGAAATTGATTTTTACATACAATTATTATACATTTGAAACTATATATCACAAACTATTTACAACTTGCATTCAGTAAATTTACCAACTCCTGCCGATACTGCTGAAATGACTTCGACCCTCCACGATGAGTGACGGGATTTTTATTTCTATTTGCAAAGTTTCTTTCCGACTCTGCCCGTACATTCAAAATTTCATACATTATTTATCGATCATGTATTTTTTGATATTTACTACCAGTCAAATAATTTAAAAAAAATTAGTATACTTGCCTTCGCCTCGTCAGTTTCCCAGTATCCCAACCATGCTTGCCATACGCTCTCCCCCATCCAATGTGGTTTCTTACCTGATTTCTTGATTTCGGATATCGAGTCCATATAGTTTTTACGCATCTTCTTCATCCAATACCCTCGTGCCAACTGCATATCGTCTGTCTGAATGTCTATCTCAGCATGTGTTTCACGATAAAAAGCAAAAAGAATATTAAACTGTAAACGATAAACAGTAAAAAAAACGACAAAAACGAATTAAAAATGGAAAACAGAAAAATATACTTACTAGGACATCCTGCCAAATACACTCTACTATGTGGGGAGGGATGTTATCCCACTTCGGCCAACATGCACTCATCCTACTCCGGTAAGAAGCTCTAGAAACGTCCAACACAACCTTCGAGGGAAGTAGGTCGAAACCCCTGTTTTTAAATATGATACAGATAAGTACGTATGTATATCAAAAAAATAAAATAAGATGCTGAATAAAATAAATTCTTACCCCTCTGCTCTAGGTACTAATGAAACTATAGGACGCTGTGATGCTTGCGATGGACCACTTCCATCGCCTACTGAAGATCGGGAAGAGCTCCTACCTCTAGATGACATTACGATAATCCTGTGACATATATACACATCATTTCAAAAGAGAATAATAACATGATAATGAAGTATATTTCATACGTAAATGACATCAATGGTATAAATTCCTAAATTAATGACTAAAATGGAAATAGAAATGGAAGTGTGTTATGCCTTATTCATAATGGGTCTCATGTTCCGACGATAAGCAGATTACATTGCATTTTTAATAAAAATTGCTAAATAAATGACAAATGGAAATGACATAAAACATGTAAACAATGGTAAACGTACAGATTTGGTTTCATAGTTACATCAATTTCATAATACATCAAGAATTCAACATAGTTACATCAATTGAAAAAAAATCAGATTCGGATTTTAATCAATCATCATCGTCTTCTGATTCAGATTCGGTCTCGTTTTCTATGATATTTTCCTCTGAACTGTCAAACACTTCTACCAAAACATTTGATTCATCGATCAAAGGACCAAAATCTGTATGATCGTCTGTAATTATTATTTCATTATTTTCCTCAAGATCTGCCTGATAAGCTTGTTCGTCTGGAATATTCTTCCCATCGAATGTAAATCTGGCCTTTGTTTTAAAAACTGCAGACCAATCTGCTTTATCTCTTATTAGAGATGGATAAGGAGCGTAATAAACTTGCAATGCTTGTTTGGCTAGTACAAAAGGATCGTACTTGTGATAGTGCGATGAATGCTTTATTTCGATAAGATTATAATCCTTGCAATGCAGTTACAGAAGATGCATATAATCTTTGAAGCCTTGGAGTGATGGGTAAGTAATGCATACGCTTGTACGGAACTTCCTTCCCCTTCTTTTTTCTCTGTTTGCATCTCTCCTGATTACAAATTTTACAATTTCTAAGATTTGCGTTTTCTTTTCAAAACAACATGCAACCTTTTAAACATGTATCTATTTTCTGATAAGGTAAACCAAAAGCCGACATAAGTTTTTTAACTTCATAGTGATTTTCACACACTAGATTATCGGGCGGCATATGTCTTTTTGCAGCTTGTACAACAGCCGTAAACCCAGCTTCAGTGATGTTGTATTTTGACTTCATCGCAATGTATTCTGCGATTACTAACAGCCGAGTGCCGCTTTTACAACCATCCCAAATAGGTTTCTTAGCAGCATCTAGTAAATCATAATTTTTTTGCTTCAATATTTGGTTCTTCAACATTTCCATCATCGTTGTCAACTTCAACCATAGGAAACATTGATCGTGCTGCATCTTCGACCATATTTCCTATACGGGTCGTCATAACTGCTTCACTAATGACACTTTCAGACTCTACAGAAGTATTTGCTACAACTTCTCCATGCCGATCCCAAACATAATACTCAGGTACGAAACCGTTTTGGCATAAATGAACTTTCACAATGTATGGTAACAAATGCTTCAAATGTCTACACCTACTACACGGACAATGAATTTCTGGATCGTTTCCGTTATTACTTAAAGCGAATTCAACAAATACGTTTATACCATTATAAAAATCTTCTTTTATTGAGCCTCTCGGTCCTTTTCTTTGGTACATCCATCTCCTCCGATCAACAAAATAATCAATCATTTTTCCTATTTTAGAAAATAAGTCACATGTTCAAAATTTAATATTTATTTTCAAGAATACAAATTCGAAAAAGATTATTTTCATAGTCGTATAATATTTGAATATAAAGAACTATTTCACAAATTAAAAAATATTTTCAAATATGACACGTTTTATTTTTTAACATATCAATACAAAATTTTGTACAAAAAGATATTTTTTTTCCATGGTCAGGCATCCTACTTCCCATTACAAACACAGTAAGCATTTACATTTCGTATATTACTTCCTCTCAAATGATTCAATAAAATTTCGGCAGCATTTCCCTTTTGTTCCCTGCATTGTACACAAATGCGTATATGCAGGAAACAAAAAAGAAAAGTTACGCCGAAATTTTCTGAACCGTTTGAGACGAAGTAATATACAAAATGTAAATGCTTACTGTGTTCATAACTTGTCCAATACAGGGACAAATCCAACAAACATTGTACCAGATGAATATAAATGGTCGTTTTTTGAAAAAACGACTATTTATATAACGATCATGTACAACACTCGTCAAATGGGGCCAAAAACTCTATAAAAGACATTAGTTAATTAAATGTGCGCATTTTACGAAAAAATACAGTTTTACTAACTGTTCACATTTACAAAAATATATTTTAATTTAACACATTTATTCGACGTATTACATCAACTTAAAGCTGGTTTAACATTTTTTTCAGTTTTCAACGCACACAATTATAATTTAGACTCATGCGTTTTATTTTTTGCATAAGTCAATACGTGCACAATATAATACACCTAGCTCGTGCATTCATTTTATCTTATTCCAACTAACACAATACAATGATAGCAGCGCTACACACATACAATTGTAGAATCAAGGCATAAACAACGATTTACATATACACGAACAACCGCAAATTATACCTGTTTTTCACAATTTCACGATAAAAGATGAAATAGGTATACCATGAAATGCTAGAAACTATTATAACACTATTGGAAACAATTTCAATCACCAATTAGCCCTAATTTATCAACTTATGCAAATCTAGAAATAGGGTTAAAATTGAATTTTTTGCAAAAATAAGAGATTATACCTGAGCTAAAAAGCAAGAGAGGTTGAATTCGTAGCCGGGGAGGATGTAAAAATATGAAATTAGTAATTGGAGGCTTGGGGAGTGAATTTGGGAATTAGGGATTAAGATTTTAGATTTGCTGAAATGGGGAAGAAGAGGCTCGGTTGGGCCAGAAATACGCGATTTTCCAACGGCTTCCGACGGCCGCCGATGGCCCGTCGGAAGCCGTCACCCCCATCGCTATTTAGCCATTTTCTAGTAGTGCAATCATAGATCACACATAGCAAGTACGTAGGGAATATAAATATGAAGAACACTCAAATTTTAAAAGGAAAGCGGTAGAAATACAAGATTTATAGAAGGTCGGCATTGTAGCCTACGTCCACTTTAAAGAGTTGCTATTTTATTGATTATAACTTGCTGGTTACAGAGGTTTACAATAGTACAACTGAGTTATAACAATGATTCTAGCAGAGTATCGGCGTAGAAGAGCCAAAAGATCCTTTTTCTGAAGCTCTTGGACTACTATTTATAGGTGTAGGCTGCAAATATCTCGCCCAAATCTCGGAAGACACCTTCTCTCATGTAGTGGGTCCACGTGATTGATCCCCTGACATTTCAACTCGATCCATTATCGATACGTACCAAATTCGTATCGATCCAAAATTGCTCTTTTGGGTTGGGATCGATCATGGACATTCTTGAGGTTGTACACAAGCTCCTATGAAAATTTAGTGGCATTTGGACTTGTAGATTGTGAGATATGATCGATGCAAGTTTGGATCTTCAATGTGGAAGCGAGTTTCATGATCGTTGCGAACCAAATTCGTATCGATCCAAAATTGCTCTTTTTGGGTTGGGATCGATCATGGACATTCTTGAGGTTGTACGCAAGCTCTTGTGAAAATTTGGTGGCATTTGGACTTGTAGATTGTGAGATATGATTGATGCAAGTTTGGATCTTCAATGTGGAAGTGAGTTTCATCATCGATACGAACCAAATTCGTATCGATCCACTCTTTTTGAGTTGGGATCGATCATGGACATTCTTGAGGTTGCACCCAAGCTCCTGTGAAAATTTAGTGGCATTTGGACTTGTAGATTGTGAGATATGATCGATGCAAGTTTGGATCTTCAATGTGCAAGCGAGTTTGTGAAGCGAGTTTGGGAAGCGAGTTTGGGAAGCGAGTTTGTGAAGCGAATTCGTGAAGCGAGTTTGAGAAACGAGTTTGGGAAGCGAGTTTGTGAAGCGAGTTTGGGAAGTGAGTTTGTGAAGCGAGTTTGTGAGGCGAGTTTGTGAGGCGAGTTTTAGAATTTTTTCTTGATTTTGATCGGTCAATATCTCGAGCATACGAACTTCGATTGGCTTGAAATTTGGAACAATCGCATTCACAGCTTTTCTAGTCATACCTATCGATCGTGGCTCGATCCAGACTCGGGAAAAATTTACCAATATCCATAGTGAACCCGTGTTTAGCCGATCTTCGGGACAGACTGTCCTTAGTTTCCAGTTAATTCCTTGGTGTCACGGCCTTGCCAAAAGGCGGGATAACATTTCAAAATGTTTGTTCGTCGACTATGCTATATTTTAGTCTCGTGGTCATGCTTACTATCTGTGAAAATCTAGCTTTGACCATCAAGCAGTCGATTGGGTTAAATCCGCCTGTATGTTGCCTTGCCAAAAGGTGGGTTAATATTTATATTTATAAGAATTTATGATCTGTGAACGTTTTTTTAACTTCTTTTAGAATTGAAAGGAAAAAAACTATATTTTTTTATCAAGATTTCATTAGCTCATAATTATAAAGGTTTTGTAATATTAATTTTTCATTAGATACTAACATTTGTAATGGTCTATGTTAGAACGTTTATAAATGAAAAGTCTTCAATTTAACTAAATTTGAATCCACAAAACATATAATTTAACATTTGTCTTAAGTCAAATTATATGATAAATTTATACCGATCGAGACTCAAACTATAACTTGTGTCATGTTTCATAATATAATATACCAATTTGAGTTTTATTACACACCATATCTAATTCATTATTGCGTTCCATGCTATAGAATGTAATAATTTAAATCAAAGATACACAATTATGCTGTTTAATTTTGCAAACAAAAATTATTTAAGCATATATTTTTTATTCTCATACATATACAAAAAATGATTTTATGGTAAACTTATATATGCTAGTAAATATATTTTGCACCATAACATATCAATATTTATGTTGTTATCATTCACTTCAAATTTGCATAAATTTTTTGATTTGTTTTCAAGCACTAATCACCATAGCATTCTAATCTTTACTCGGAAGACAAAATAGTTTAGTCCTCATGAAAGATGGATTGAATTTCGCTTTTAGATTGTCGAAAATTGATGGATATGAAAAATAAAGAGATAATGATGGAAGTTGTGTCGTGGGTGAGGCCGAAATTCGACATGTCTACGGTACAATCGATAATTACCGTCCACTCCCTAAGCTTAACATAACTGTAACGACCCGAAATTTTTTTATAATTAAAAATAGTTAAATTAATAAGACTTTGGTAGTTTAATACTGAAAGAAATAAAATTTGTAATTTGATAATGAAATGAATACTAAAATGAAATGAATACTAAAATGAAATGTAACAATGGTAATTAAAGCTAATTATTAACAACTGAAATGAAATTCCAATAATGAAATAATGTAAATTATTATACTTGGTTATAAAACTGAATATAAGAAAAAAATGTAAATATTTAATTATTGTATGAAATAGATAGTAACGGAAATTGAATAAAATCAGTATTATATAAGAATTGTAACATTTGTTCGTGGATAATGAATTCATAACTGTAATTAAAAGTTATGGTAACAATTGTTATAAGTTACCTGTTTATTTGGTCTTTTAAACTAAAATGGGAAATCAATTAGAATTAAATGAACTTTAATGTTACATTAATAAGATTAAGACAATAACTGAAATTGTAAATGTAACAAATTGAATTGAAATGCTAATTTTATTAATATGGCAACAATTGATTTATTTAAGGAATGAAACCAAGTTGAATAAATTAATTGAGATTTTAATTATAATTAATGTATAAATTGCCAAAAAAAATTCAATATAATTGAAATGTAGTAGCTAATACAAATAAAAGATGGAAATGTAGCCTATTTCTGAAATAAGGCACCAACAAATATTAACTATGTTATTTGAATAATAATTGATTGAATATAAAGGTTGGAATCAAATTTAAAACAATTTATTTGAATTAAATTATAATTAAATTGGATTTAATTTCAAACTGAAATTGAACACTGCAATCAGTGAAATTTTAAACACTGAATTGATATGTAAATTTTCTTTAAATTATTATAAATAACCAAGCAATCAAAAATGATGGAAATTGTTAGTTATTAACTTTAAAATGAAAAGGTGATTTAATTTATATAATTATTAATTTATTTAATTAATGTGAAAATAGCCATTTTGGCCACTGACTCGGATTTTGACGAAACCATTTTCATCGGATCCGTAATAGTGAATTATTGTAGGATTTCAAGTTTCGTAATGATCGGACTTGTCGTTTGATAGTAAGGGCTCCAAATGCCTAGAAATCAATTTAATTGAAATCAATTTGAAATAAGCCGATTTTGGCATAACTTCCTCATATGATGGAAGTATAACTTGAAACCTGTTTCATTGAATTTAAAAATATTGAAAACATCTATTTTGATATATGGGATGATCCATTTTCGTTCCGGAGGCGGAACGGCTTTTTCGGGTCGTTTATCGTTCACACCCAAATCAATCTTGTCCGTTCTTTCTATTTTCAGCCCTACCTTTAAATAACCTGTTATAAACCCTAGCCACTCCTCATTCTCATTTGTCTGTATGTACATTTTAGTCTTCACCTCCTTCTCAATGGCAGACAAACCAAACAAACTTCTCAATTCAATTTCAAAATCAAATTCAAATCAAAATTTCAAACTCCATAAACTATATCGAATTATATATCGATTTGAAGCTCTCGACGAGTGCATCTCGGATCTATAATTCGTTTTCCAATTTGAACCTCTGTCTGTCTAGAAATTGAAGAACAATTCTCGCCCGTTCATCGTGTCCCGATCCACCTCGTCTGATCGTCGAATTGGATTATGGGTTTTGTGTAGATCGTCAAGTGGAAGACATCGGCGGTGTTCGTTCGGAGATTCGATGGTTGGATCAAGTTGCGTAATTCAATTAGGGTTCGGCTATGGGTGCGGCGTCTGTCGTTTGGGTGGCCGATGGTGGTCGTGACGAGGTGCGTGGGGTCGTTGGACGCTAGCGAGGTCACGGCGAACTCAGGGCGGCGCGCGCGTGCGATCATTGCGAGTGGCGGCTTCGAGATGAGTCACGATGGTACTATTCGGGTTAGGGTTTCTATATCGTAGGTGTTGTCTGGGGGGAGGATACGCGTGTGACGTGGAGGTGATTTCTATTTTATTTTAATTTGTTTAAATTTTAAATCATTTAATCTTCTAACTCGAATAACTTTCGCATACGAGGTCCGTTTCTCACGCGGTTTTCTCCCCTAGGATCTTATTGAAATTCCAGACATTCTGACGCTGGTTTGGATGAATTCTGAGACTATTTGAATTTTGCGCTTAAATTGGATTTAAATTCAATTTAAATTCAAAGGTGAGTGTTTTAACCCACTCACAACTTCTATAATTTCTGATGTGATTAGAGATTTATTTATGGCTGTTTGATATATTTAAATCGTCATTCCTGTTAATTTGAATTTACTTGAATTAAATTGTCATTTAATTTATTATTGAATTTAAATTGCCAGTTAATCACCTGTAATTGTTAACCTGTTATTTGTTGATATTTATTAATTGATTTGGATGGTGATTATGATGAATGTTTGATTTGTTGTATTGGATGAATGGATGTTATATTTATATTGTTATAACTGCAAGTTCCCTATGGGTTGAAATGATACATACCCGAATGATCAATAGATTATGTAAAATCGTTATGGGTTGAAATGATAGACTCGAGCGATTTTATGGATTTTATTATTAATTCGGGATTGCGGTTAGAAATGATTTATAACCGTAAAATTTTAAATTGCGGATTGAAATGATAAATATCCGTATCACTTGACCCTAGGTTAGAGAATTTTATACGAACACCGGATTGGTTAAATTAAATGATTTTAAAATCTTTAATTTTCGAATTTAATTAAATGATATTTTGAAATAAAATTTGATTTATATAAATTGAAGTATTATTGGAAAATCAAGTTTTGTGTTGAAATGTGAATTGGTTTAAAAAGAATTGCTTTAAGAAATTAAATTGGAAGTTTAAAGTTAAACATTTAAATATAAATGAAATTCTATCGAAATTAAGTTATTGAAGTGTCCGCGGGTGCGGCGCAGTGGAAAGGAGGCTTGGGTTCTGGTAAAAAGACCCAGGTTCGATTCCTACCATGCGCTTCCCTATCCTATATAAATTTACCCGGGGGTATGGGGGCTTGGATCAGCGGACGGCTTTACTATACCCTCCTCAGGAGTTTACCAGACCGTCGGGTTCTACTGGGTTTTCAAAAAAAAAGTTATTGAAGTTATTTGAAAATAACTTTGAAATATTTTGAAATTGGAGTAATCTGAATTGATATTTGAACATGGATTGAAACGATATGAAATTCAATAGTTTATTGAAATGTTAAATTGAAAGGTTTGGAATTTGGTTTGTTGACTTGGAAATTGAAAATGGTCCAAATGTGTTGAAATGAAATGAATAGTTTAATTTGATATTAATTCCAAATTCATGTTTTAATATAAACTGTTTTAAAAATATTAAGATTTCAAAGTATTAAACTATTTTAACCTGTATTAATTATATTAAATCATTTTAACCTATTTTAAACCATTTAATTTATTTAAACTAATTAATCTGTTTTAACTTATTTTAAATCTAATTAATCTATTTTAAAGCTATTTAATCTATTTAATTATATTTAATCTATTTTAAATATACATTAACTATTTATAACTATTTAAACTATTTTCTTCTAAATTCCAAACTAAGTAAAATGGATGGGTTTATATTCAAATTCTCGATTTTAAAGTGAATGTGGTTAAGCGACATTATAACCTAAGTTGGGATCTAAATAACATAGTTGGTTTAATATGATAATTTTGAAATGAGAGTTTATCCTATTTTGGAAATATGACTTTTGAAAGGAAATATAATTTCGAACTATGATTTCAATGTGATATAATTTCGGAAGTAAGTAATGATTTCGAAAATGATACGATTTGAATTGAATATGATATTTTGATATCAATTATGAAATGATTTTGGAAATGTAAAAGAACCATCCGGTGTGTAATAAGCGATTGGTTGTTAAAGAGACCGGGATTAGATATTGTCATACTCTCTGCCAATACTGAAAACCACTTTGACAACTGTGTACGCGGTGTAGATTCCAGAATGAAGTAGGATTGTTGGTGACGATCCTATATGAGGTATATACGTGGACCTGACTCCCATGAGTTAGCTTAAGGTGGCTAAAACAGGAGCAATTGACGGGCCAAGTGAGGTCATTCCTCCAATCAGGCACACACCTTCGATACTATATTCTGACTTTGCGATTGATTTGGTCGCCCCACTCGATTTTTGATTTGGGAGTGTGTTCCGAGGTGGGCGGTAGTAGCTGCTATGCGTTACCACCAGTCCGGAAGTGTAATTGGTATATCTACCCTGGCATTGCCTAGTTGTGCCGTGTCACCTACCCTATCGAGACCACTACGAGTTTGTTTTGTACCATACCTATGGAGTGCCCTCTGACGACGTCCAGTACGGACAGGATTACGGTACTTTATAGACTATGGGAATATATAAAAATGTGTTAAGGGGGAAATGGGTAATGCCTTAATGCTATTTTAATAGTTTATCTTACTGTAGACATATTATAATAGCGTATTGTACTACATAGTAGATAGTTTAACGGATCCTTAGAAGATGTGAATCCCGAACATCTCTTAAGTTACTGCACTCACGTTAGACACTGGATAGGAGATGTCAAACCCCGTAAACATCTCCGACGTCGTTCCACTCATATTTATTTATTTACCATTGATTTAACTTACATATGATCTTTTAGTTCTGACTCGAGTGTTTTGTCTTTTCAATTCGCTCGGGTCAGCCTGAGCATTTCAGGATTTGAAGACCTTTTCTGGAGGACGAAGACGAAGATTTGTACTATTATTACTTATTCTATTATTCCACTGCATTCATACTGTTCTGCTGCATTATTTGTTTATCTCTGATAAGTGTAACTCTGATTTTTGTATTGTATAAGTATAATCAAATGTTTTGTATACAGCTTCATGAACTGTTATTTGGTTATTATATTTTGTCATTCCGCTGCGAGATTCTGTTTTTTTTCTTTCTTTGCTTTTTATTATTCCCCCAATAGCAATCCGCCCTTCTGTATGGTTTGAGCCGGTACGTGTGCCTGCTTAAAAAGTACAAAAAAAGGTGGGATTTTAAAGTTGGTATCAGAGCTTTGGTTTAGAGATAACCTTAGCATTGTGGGGTCTGACTCTTTAAAAATAGGGTAGTAATACCCTAGAATGAGTCATTGAGAGTATATATATGAGAGAGCGTATTTGTTAGTGTTATAAAAGGTTTTTATATTGTGTTAATTTGTCCCGTTTTGTATTTATAAATTCTGGTTGATACATAGGACGCTATGACATGAATATGGATTTCTAAATGCTTAACAGGACCCATGGACACAATATTTGTTTTGAAATATAGGTAAATGAAATAATTTTGCCTATTATATTTGTATATAAAATAATAAATTTTATAAATGATATATATTTGGTTGTAATATGTTGGTTGTTACGTAGTGAAATTTATGAATATTGGTTGGAAATAAGATTTGAAAATAAAATAAATGAAATTTGGAAATTTAGAACTTAAGTTCCAAGGTTTTTTGAAAATTTCTTTCGAATGATTTGGGATATAATAATAATATTATTTAGAAGTATTTTCTGATATTAATATTTCAATATGATTTGAAAGAATTGTTTTAAAGAAATTCTGGAAAGAAATAAGTTCTGTACTCCCCTCTCTATCATCGGAAAATAATTTCGGTGATGAGTGCACGCGTCATCGACGTTCATTTTCGAGTTTCAAAGTGGGAAAGCCATTGTAGTAGTTTTACTACAGATCTATTTTGATAAACAAATAAAAATTTTAAGTTTTAATATGATTGGATAAATGTTATGAGTATATATATAGATATGTTTATGTATATATTATTTTAAATGATTTGAAATGGAACCCGTCATTTAGTTCTTAAATTTATATGAATTAGAGATTTCAATTATTGAAATGGAATAATTTTTTTAACTATTTAATAATTGAAACTTCTAAATGAAAATAAGAAATGATATGCTAAGTTATAACTGAAATATACAAGGAATTTGAAATTTGTAACTTGTAAATGAAAAGAATATGAAAATAAGAAATGATAATTATTTAACCTTAAGTTAATTAAAATAAGTAAGTCAAACTTGTGTAACTTTCAATTGCATTCTTAAAGTGTATATATATATATAAAATACCAATTATAAAATTTGAAATGTTAAAAGAATATGTAATGGGAATTTTTACAAGTAAAACTTATGTAATGGAAGTGTTCAATAAAATTTACTTTTATAAATAAGAAATTTGATATGAAAATAGTTATAAACTTGAGTTAAAATTGTAATACTACTAATTAAATGAAATAGAAAATGAGTACTGTATGTAACATCCCTAAATTTTCGACTTTCGAAAATTCGACATCGATACTCACTTTATCGACTGCCGAGCCATCGAATGCCGGAAACCCGAAAAGTTATGGTTTTAAAAAGAAGAAAAAGATAGAAGAAGAAGAAAAGAGTAGAAGAAGAAGAGAAGAACAACAGAACAACATCAAAACAGAAAACAATATCAGAATCTCACATATCGCAGCGGAACAATATATAATAGATAACACTAATCTTTTAAAACAAAGAACTATATCAGTTTATACATACATCAATCAGAGTCATATACAACAATGGACAGTTATATAACTTGTCCTCATATGGAATACACAGCGGAATAAATAATATCAGATACAAATACTACGTCTCGTCATCCAGCTTATCTCCAAAGCTCCAGAATATCCAGAATATCCTGATAACATAACTCTAGGCTGCCCGTGTGGAAATTGGTGGGCACCCAGAGTTTAGAAGGGAACAATAAACTCCGAGTCAGTCATGGTGACTGGTGTGAGATCGTAAAACAGTTATTCTTTATAACAACAAAATAATTTTAAAGTCAATTCGAAATGCTTTTGAAAAATGAAACTACCATAAGACCTCCCACCACACACACAATGCAAACGCAGAATTGGAGGAGATTTCTTCTTATGATAGTCAAAGATGCTTACTACGCAAAAACAAATCATTTTTGATATTATTATTAGTGCATTGTGTAGAAAACATTTCGAAAGTATAATATTAATCTTAGCCAACATACGACCAGTATCGTATGCCTACTATAGCTACCATCTAAACAGTGGTGACCACCATACGTAAATGGCAGGTTCTACAACTAATACCGTACAAGGTTCGTATTGGAGTTTGGATTTCCGACAAATGGTCAGGCTAAGGAACTTCCTTTTCCATGATGGGTACGTCCCTGGAATAGACGACCCGAGAAATAACCTAACATTACGGTTAGATCTCTGCCAACACAAGGCCGGGTTACCTCTGCAAAAATAGGTAACTACTGACACGCGTATGCCATCCCCCGATCGTAACCGATCTTCCCGAGGATCCCCGATTTCCAACAAACCACATCAAGATAATAATGCAGCAACCACATAGGTTAAGTATCTGGGCTCCATACCATGATACCACCTCTATCCAAAAGGAATGACATACACTAAGGGGCGCTACTCCCTAGAACCTTGCTGCATCCTTCCTGTTTCGACCATTTCCGGGGTGTGAGGCTCGACGAAGTCTCGTCCACAAAGCTACGCTTTCTACAAAGCCATGCTTCGGGTCAAACAAATGATCAACCTATGATCACAAAGATATAAGATCAAACAAATGATCATATCACAAATGATCAAACACTGATCATTTCACAGCAACACTCAGTATGCCACGTTACCAAATTGGGAGTATATCGCTGATAAATTTCAACTACATAACCTCTGAGCTCGTACGTCTCAGAGAAGGGTGTTAAGCTAAGAGAATAAATTCTCCGCCACCAACAGATATGTATTTGAAAGAAATCAGCTTTATATCTCAAATTGTAACGTCAGACACACAATCCATACAAGTCTGTTCCGGGATCGAACAGAACCGAAGGCACTTCTCACGAAGCCCTTGCAATTCCGGATAATTTTCAATCACGTCAGGACTTCCCGTCACTAAGGGTGATAAAACCTCTAAATCGGAGATCAGCCGATGTAGAGTAACTCGACGGTAATCCTTCCGTTTTCAAAAATATCCGGTCTTCAACACCGGTCTTCAAATGCAATTCATAACGACGTATCACATATTCGGAATGGGTTATACGACCCCATGGTCCTTTCCCGGCTAACCCGAATAGTGAGCGCTTATTCAAAAATAAGTGTGGCATTCAAATTCATCCAAATCACAACAAATACCTATCTAAAGGTAATTATTGATAGTCGGTTATTTAACTATCAATAAAGATGCGCGACATCATCAGATTCCAAATAATTTTCCAAATTATTTCATCTTCAAAAATATCTTTACTAGATATAAAATTTCCACACTTCAAAAATAAATCAATATTTATTTTTAAACGAATTCTCATTTCTTTTTATAAATTCCATCTTGAATTTACATTTTTCGAATATCTACTAATATTCGATTTTCAAGTCGATTTCAATATTCAATTTCAATTTATCTTTAAGAAGATAAATTCTCAAAAACATTTCATTTCATATTGGAAAAGCATTTCCATACTTATTAATAATAAGTACTTCACAAGTCATTTCTTTTCAACATTGGAAAATATTCGATATACTTAAATCAATATTAAGTATACATTTCATTTTTTTTAAGGAAATCATAAATTTTAACATCTATTTGAGTCAAAACGAATGTTGCGTAAAACATCGTTATGACGACTCGAAATCACTAGTATAGGGATTTGGATTTTAAGATAGATATATATAAATCGCAATACTACATAAAACATTTTCTTTCGAAAATCATTTACTATAACAACAGTGTTATAGTCCATCATTTCCTTATATTTCTCGAAAACGTCTATTTCAATAACAAGTGTTGAAATCTATGCTTTCGATTCATAATACATTTTAAAACATCTTTAAAATGTTTTACTTCATTTTTAATATCACTTCTTCAAAAAAATGAATCCATTTTGTTCGATAATATATTCACTGTCCAGAATCGTGAATATATCTTCTAAAAAAAATCTTCTATATTTAATTTATCAAATTCAATCTATTTCGAATTTATAAACACGTTTATAAATTCTATTCTTTATTTATAAAAACTTCAATACCAAATCAATTTCAATATTGATTTCTAAATTTATTTTCAACTTTAAATAAAATTTCCATATTGATTTCTCAAAAAATTCATTTCCAAATATTAAATCAATTACAGATTGATTTCTAACTTTATTTATCACTACTAAGTAAATTCCTTATTTTCCTCAAATTATTCAATATTCTGTTTTAAAAATGGATTCTTCAAATTGAAATCATTTTACATTGATTTCCCAATTTATTTCAATTTACCAATTAAATTTCTAATAGGATTTCCAGCTTATCTTCTTTTAATAAATCCCTTTTTAAGGAAATAAATTTCAATCGTTTCTTTCAATCTATTTAAAAATCCAAATTCTTAAATTAAATTCTTCAAATTATAATCACTATTTTACGAAATCCATTTATTTAACATTTTCACTTGATTCTGGAATTAATTCGATAAGATTATAAAAATTAACTTTTTATACTTTAAAAATTCCTTTCTTCAAAATTTATTCAATTTCTAAAATTAATTCACTTAGAAATTTCTATTTTGATTTCAAAAATTCAATTTCGTTTATTTTTGGAATCCAATGATATCAAAAATCCATTCAGCTAAATTTTAGCATTCAAACAATTTTCAGACATCAATTCAATAACATCAATAATCATTCACAGATTATCACATCACAGTAGAAATAAATTCAATCAATGTGAGGGGTCCAGTTGGATCCCTCCAACCTGTTTCCCTGCATCCAAAGACGTTAGCACAATACCCATTCCACTTCGAGGTGGAATATCGCGGTATATGGGTTTTATAAAAATAATCCGCTTACTAACGGCGCAATAGGGTCTCATCCGCTATACGAGGCGGGAAATCAATCAATCCAATATATACATATGCCAATATGTATATATTGCTATATATATATAGATATATCCTACTATATCTAATATCACATCCAAATAGCAATCATATCAATCAATAACTGAAAAATCCACTTTTCAATCGAGTGAGAAAAATCTCACCTTTGCTTTAATTTGCAATCCATTTTCCATTTCTGACTTGATGTCACAGTTTTGACCTTGTATAAGAAATTATACAATTTATTAATATTCGAACAGATCGAATAATAAATTTTTATTTGACTACTTTGATTTAATTTCCTTTAGATAAATTTCATATCTTCACGATTTATAATTATTTCATTTTTAAATTCCTGTTTCAACCCTATATAGTTTCTAGTAAATAAATTTTCTGGTCTTAACTTACACATTAAATTCAAATAGAAAAATTCTTTTAACCAAATATCTTCCATTTGAAACTAAAATTAACAACAAGATTTATAACTTTATCTATAAAATCAAATACATATGTATATATATATTTTCTTATTGTAAATACAAAACAAAAATTTCTTTTACTGTTATCATCCATTTCATTCATTTTGTTTTTCAAATCTATATATTTATTTATAAATCTTTGCCGTAATCAATTCACCTGCTTATCTATATATCTATATATACATTTACTGTAATATATTCCCTGTCTATATAAAAATCTGCATATTTCTTTTGATTACTTAAAAATCCTATTTTTTTAAACTTTACTGATCATTCCATATTTATTTATCCATATATACTTTCTTTAAACTGTATATATATATATATATTTTTGCAGAATCGGGTTTTAAACAACTCCTGTATTTATTTTCAACATTTCGTTCACTGTCTATATATATATTTATGTATACATTTTAAATTCCAACAGAAATTAAATGTATATATGTATTTGGTTAAATTAAAATTTGACTTGTAAAATTTAAAGAAGAAATACCTCACTGTAATCAAATCTGAGCACGCACATCCTTCGTTCAAATTTGCGACATCATGAAACCACCAATTTCTGTCGACATCTCCCTCATGTTCGCACGTGAATCCACCACCTGCCGCTCCACGCGAGTACGCGAATGCCTCGCTGTTGCCTCGACGAACTCCACAACCACCCCAGCATCGAACATCGATAGCCCGCCGCCTGCTTTCCCACGAGATCGCGATTTTGTTTCCGAACTGCTCCCTCCCATGCGAGTTGCCCCGTCCTTGAATTCACGAAAAAATCCCACGATCCCAATTCGCGACATCCCAGCGAGCCACCACCACCCTCCTTATCGCGACGCCGCTTCCTTCCAACGCCTCCCAGGTCGCCATTGAAGTCATTCGCGAATCACCAGACAACGCGCCGCCGAGTTCTCGAGCATCACCTACGAGCTCGACCGCCATCAGTCGCGAGCTGCTCGACATCGCCACCCCCCTATTATCGATCGCGATTTTCGATTTCGAATCCCCTCCCATACTTTTTCGCTCGAACTAACGAGAGGAAGAAAAAGGGGCGCAGTGTTTTCTTTCATTTGATCGAAGAAGAAAGGGGTTTAAATTTTAAAGGCAGTGGCCATTTTTATCTTAAGTTTGTTCTGCGAATTGAAGAGGGAGATGCGGTCTTTTAAAAAGAAACGAAGAGGAGACAAGAGTGCGTGATTTTCTTTTGAACGAGACTTCGGCCATGCCTTTGCACGATTTCTTTCGTGATTCCAGGCGTGATTAAAGGAGACGACGTGTTGATGTCGACCCAAATTTTAAATTTAAAATTTAAATCAAATTCGATTTAACTTCAATGCGTTTACCCACCATATGGTCACACTACAACTCAGATCGATACGAAATTTAAAATCCAACAATAATTCAATATTACGAACCCAATGGAACTAGTTTCGTCGAATTCTGAGACTGTGTGAAAAATGACTATTTTTAAATATTGATTTGAACAATATAATTTCAAAACTGAACGAAACAGTTTAAATTTCAATTCTAAAGCTTTTATTATCTTCAGTGTTATCAATATAAATATTACAAGCGTTTGAAATATTTTTCTTTAACTTTAAATTGAAGATTCAAATATTTATTCAACTCTCAATAGATTAAATTTTAAAATTTAATCGCTAATTTCAAAGTTATATTCGGGATTCAAATTAAATCATCGTTCAAATATTTTAAAATTAATTAAATATGTTCAATTTAATTTGTTCAAAATTCTGGGTCGTTACAAACTTCCCCCCTTAAAAGAATTTCGTCCCGAAATTACAAGTTAGGAAAACATGTCCTTAACCCGTCTACTATTTTTCACAATTCAATAGTTTTATCGAATTTTCAAAACAAATCTTTCTACTAAAGATTCGTTACTAATTCAACTAAATTTTCAACTTCAATTACCGATTTCAAACAACATTGTTTTCTTAACAATTCAATTTTAAGTTTAAATTCAAATTTAAACTTCCAAATTTTCTCAAAAATTTTCTAACACTCGAGATTTTCGAAAAATTTCGCCAGCGTCTCCTTTGCGCGGCTAATACGGTACAACTACAAAACGTCCCTACGGACTCTCAGATTTCAAAAAGAAAAAGAAAAAGCCAAGCGGCTAGACAAGAAATCATTAAATTTCATATTGAAATATAAATACATACCTTTTTCGAGCAATTCACTTTATCTTTGAAATCAAAATCCCAATTCATTTTATAACACCTGTATGTCCTACTAGCCATAATATCTAGTTACACATTCAAACCATTTTGCAAATTCTATTACAAAAATCCTATATAAATTTCTTATACATTTTTAGCTTACTATTGAAGTTACACATTCTTTTCTATTCAATTTTACATTTCAATTTCATTTGAATTTAATTCACAATTTCAATTCAATTTAACTTCTGAATATTGAATTTATCAATTATCTTTAGTTCATAACTACACTATTTTAAATTAGTTTCATTTACTAATTTTTATTTCAACACTTTCCTTTACAAATGTGAAACGAATTTTCCAATATTCAATTTACTTTCATGTACTTGCAATTGCAAATTTATTCATTCATTCACAATTTTATTTTCATAATTCAATACTCAATTCCAATTCATTTTTTACTACTCCAAATTTATTTTCAACTTAATAAATTTTCTTTAAGTAATCATTTCACTTTATTTAATTGATTCACTTATACTTACTTTAATTTAACTTCATTCTTTAAGTTAAATTTATCCTATCAATATTCAATTGGTATAAGTTATCAACTTAGTAATATTTCATAAATATCTTTATATAGCATTCCAGAGTTTACCAACATTTCAAAGCCATTTTGAAAACAATTCAAATTATCCTTTGAATTTCCAAAACAAAACCCAATTTTCCAAACAACTTCCATTTAAAACAATTTGGTAGCAATTCCTCTTTTGGAAACCCGAAAATGAACACCGGTGATGTCGCGATCATCATCAGAATTATTTTCCAGCGACCGAAAAGAGTTTAGAGCTTTTCATCTTTTCAAAATATTTTTCAAAACCTTCGAAATTCATTTTCAAATCAAAAATGATTTAAACTTTCCAATCCTCAAAATTTTCAAACTCTTTTCAAAACATTTCCAAATACTTCTCTGGAATTCCGTTTTAAATTACAATTCACATTTACAATTTATATTCTCAAATTTCATTTGTATATGAATTTATTTCTTAACTTTGGAGTTACGATTTCAATCTCTTATTCAATTCCAGTGATGATAATTCACTATTATTACTTCCTAACATCCAAACATCCATATACTATGATAATTCATAGAAAACCATTTCTTTTTATACAAAAATAGTTTTGGGCAAAATTATTTCATTCACCCTATTTTAAAACAATACTATGTCGTCTTGCCTCGTTTAAGTGTTTAGAAATCTTTATCGATAATATGGCGTCCCACATACCGACCAAAATTCATAAACATCTCAACGGATAAGCAAACACAATATAAAACATTTTTATATTCACTAACAAATACGCGCTCATATCTATTATTACACTCAACTCATTCTAGAGTACTGCTAACTCTATCTCTAATGAGTAACACCCAACAGAGCAGGGTTGTCGCTTAACCATATGCTCCGATACCACTTGTAACATCCCTAAATTTTCGACTTTCGAAAATTCGACATCGATACTCACTTTATCGACTGCCGAGCCATCGAATGCCAGAAACCCGAAAAGTTATGGTTTTAAAAAGAAGAAAAAGGTAGAAGAAGAAGAAAAGAGTAGAAGAAGAAGAGAAGAACAACAGAACAACATCAGAACAGAAAACAATATCAGAATCTCACATATCGCAGCGGAACAATATATAATAGATAACACTAATCTTTTAAAACAAAGAACTATATCAGTTTATACATACATCAATCAGAGTCATATACAACAATGGACAGTTATATAACTTGTCCTCATACGGAATACACAGCGGAATAAATAATATCAGATACAAATACTACGTCTCTTCATCCAGCTTATCTCCAAAGCTCCAGAATATCCAGAATATCCTGATAACATAACTCTAGGCTGCCCGTGTTGAAATTGGTGGGCACCCAGAGTTTAGAAGGGAACAATAAACTCCGAGTCAGTCATGGTGACTGGTGTGAGATCGTAAAACAGTTATTCTTTATAACAACAAAATAATTTTAAAGTCAATTCGAAATGCTTTTGGAAAATGAAACTACCATAAGACCTCCCACCACACACACAATGCAAACGCAGAATTGGAGGAGATTTCTTCTTATGATAGTCAAAGATGCTTACTACGCAAAATCAAATCATTTTTGATATTATTATTAGTGCATAGTGTAGAAAACATTTCGAAAGTATAATATTAATCTTAGCCAACATACGACCAGTATCGTATGCCTACTATAGCTACCATCTAAACAGTGGTGACCACCGTACGTAAATGGCAGGTTCTACAACTAATACCGTACAAGGTTCGTATTGGAGTTTGGATTTCCAACAAATGGTCAGGCTAAGGAACTTCCTTTTCCACGATGGGTACGTCCCTGGAATAGACGACCCGAGAAATAACCTAACATTACGGTTAGATCTCTGCCAACACAAGGCCGGGTTACCTCTGCAAAAATAGGTAACTACTGACACGCGTATGCCATCCCCCGATCGTAACCGATCTTCCCGAGGATCCCCGATTTCCAACAAACCACATCAAGATAATAATGCAGCAACCACATAGGTTAAGTATCTGGGCTCCATACCATGATACCATCTCTATCCAGAAGGAATGACATACACTAAGGGGCGCTACTCCCTAGAACCTTGCTGCATCCTTCCTGTTTCGACCATTTCCGGGGTGTGAGGATCGACGAAGTCTCGTCCACAAAGCTACGCTTTCTACAAAGCCATGCTTCGGGTCAAACAAATGATCAACCTATGATCACAAAGATATAAGATCAAACAAATGATCATATCACAAATGATCAAACACTGATCATTTCACAGCAACACTCAGTATGCCACGTTACCAAATTGGGAGTATATCGCTGATAAATTTCAACTACATAACCTCTGAGCTCGTACGTCTCAGAGAAGAGTGTTAAGCTAAGAGAATAAATTCTCCGCCACCAACAGATATGTATTTGAAAGAAATCAGCTTTATATCTCAAATTGTAACGTTAGACACACAATCCATACAATTCTGTTCCGGGATCGAACAGAACCGAAGGCACTTCTCACGAAGCCCTTGCAATTCCGGATAATTTTCAATCACGTCAGGACTTCCCGTCACTAAGGGTGATAAAACCTCTAAATCGGAGATCAGCTGATGTAGAGTAACTCGACGGTAATCCTTCCGCTTTCAAAAATATCCGGTCTTCAACACCGGTCTTCAAATGCAATTCATAACGACGTATCACATATTCGGAATGGGTTATACGACCCCATGGTCCTTTCCCGGCTAACCCGAATAGTGAGCGCTTATTCAAAAATAAGTGTGGCATTCAAATTCATCCAAATCACAACAAATACCTATCTAAAGGTAATTATTGATAGTCGGTTATTTAACTATCAATAAAGATGCGCGACATCATCAGATTCCAAATAATTTTCCAAATTATTTCATCTTCAAAAATATCTTTACTAGATATAAAATTTCCACACTTCAAAAATAAATCAATATTTATTTTTAAACGAATTCTCATTTCTTTTTATAAATTCCATCTTGAATTTACATTTTTCGAATATCTACTAATATTCGATTTTCAATTCGATTTCAATATTCAATTTCAATTTATCTTTAAGAAGATAAATTCTCAAAAACATTTCATTTCATATTGGAAAAGCATTTCCATACTTATTATTAATAAGTACTTCACAAGTCATTTCTTTTCAACATTGGAAAATATTCGATATACTTAAATCAATATTAAGTATACATTTCATTTTTTTAAGGAAATCATAAATTTTAACATCTATTTGAGTCAAAACGAATGTTGCGTAAAACATCGTTACGACGACTCGAAATCACTAGTATAGGGATTCGGATTTTAAGATAGATATATATAAATCCCAATACTACATAAAACATTTTCTTTCGAAAATCATTTACTATAACAACAGTGTTATAGTCCATCATTTCCTTAAATTTCTCGAAAACGTCTATTTCAATAACAAGTGTTGAAATCTATGCTTTCGATTCATAATACATTTTAAAACATCTTTAAAATGTTTTACTTCATTTTTAATATCACTTCTTCAAAAAAATGAATCCATTTTGTTCGATAATATATTCACTGTCCAGAATCGTGAATATATCTTCTAAAAAAATCTTCTATATTTAATTTATCAAATTCAATCTATTTCGAATTTATAAACACGTTTATAAATTCTATTCTTTATTTATAAAAACTTCAATACCAAATCAATTTCAATATTGATTTCTAAATTTATTTTCAACTTTAAATAAAATTTCCATATTGATTTCTCAAAAAATTCATTTCCAAATATTAAATCAATTACAGATTGATTTCTAACTTTATTTATCACTACTAAGTAAATTCCTTATTTTCCTCAAATTATTCAATATTCTGTTTTAAAAATGGATTCTTCAAATTGAAATCATTTTACATTGATTTCCCAATTTATTTCAATTTACCAATTAAATTTCTAATAGGATTTCCAGCTTATCTTCTTTTAATAAATCCCTTTTTAAGGAAATAAATTTCAATCGTTTCTTTCAATCTATTTAAAAATCCAAATTCTTAAATTAAATTCTTCAAATTATAATCACTATTTTACGAAATCCATTTATTTAACATTTTCACTTGATTCTGGAATTAATTCGATAAGATTATAAAAATTAACTTTTTATACTTTAAAAATTCCTTTCTTCAAAATTTATTCAATTTCTAAAATCAATTCACTTAGAAATTTCTATTTTGATTTCAAAAATTCAATTTCGTTTATTTTTGGAATCCAATGATATCAAACATCCATTCAGCTAAATTTTAGCATTCAAACAATTTCCAGACATCAATTCAATAACATCAATAATCATTCACAGATTATCACATCACAGTAGAAATAAATTCAATCAATGTGAGGGGTCCAGTTGGATCCCTCCAACCTGTTTCCGTGCATCCAAAGACGTTAGCACAATACCCATTCCACTTCGAGGTGGAATATCGTGGTATATGGGTTTTATAAAAATAATCCGCTTACTAACGGCGCAATAGGGTCTCATCCGCTATACGAGGCGGGAAATCAATCAATCCAATATATACATATGCCAATATGTATATATTGCTATATATATAGATATATCCTACTATATCTAATATCACATCCAAATAGCAATCATATCAATCAATAACTGAAAAATCCACTTTTCAATCGAGTGAGAAAAATCTCACCTTTGCTTTAATTTGCAATCCATTTTCCATTTCTGACTTGATGTCACAGTTTTGACCTTGTATAAGAAATTATACAATTTATTAATATTCGAACAGATCGAATAATAAATTTTTATTTGACTACTTTGATTTAATTTCCTTTAGATAAATTTCATATCTTCACGATTTATAATTATTTCATTTTTAAATTCCTGTTTCAACCCTATATAGTTTCTAGTAAATAAATTTTCTGGTCTTAACTTACACATTAAATTCAAATAGAAAAATTCTTTTAACCAAATATCTTCCATTTGAAACTAAAATTAACAACAAGATTTATAACTTTATCTATAAAATCAAATACATATGTATATATATATTTTCTTATTGTAAATACAAAACAAAAATTTCTTTTACTGTTATCATCCATTTCATTCATTTTGTTTTTCAAATCTATATATTTATTTATAAATCTTTGCCGTAATCAATTCACCTGCTTATCTATATATCTATATATACATTTACTGTAATATATTCCCTGTCTATATAAAAATCTGCATATTTCTTTTGATTACTTAAAAATCCTATTTTTTAAACTTTACTGATCATTCCATATTTATTTATCCATATATACTTTCTTTAAACTGTATATATATATATATATATATATATTTTTGCAGAATCGGGTTTTAAACAACTCCTGTATTTATTTTCAACATTTCGTTCACTGTCTATATATATATTTATGTATACATTTTAAATTCCAACAGAAATTAAATGTATATATGTATTTGGTTAAATTAAAATTTGACTTGTAAAATTTAAAGAAGAAATACCTCACTGTAATCAAATCTGAGCACGCACATCCTTCGTTCAAATTTGCGACATCACGAAACCACCAATTTCTGTCGACATCTCCCTCATGTTCGCACGCGAATCCACCACCTGCCGCTCCACGCGAGTACGCGAATGCCTCGCTGTTGCCTCGACGAACTCCACAACCACCCCAGCATCGAACATCGATAGCCCGCCGCCTGCTTTCCCACGAGATCGCGATTTTGTTTCCGAACTGCTCCCTCCCATGCGAGTTGCCCCGTCCTTGAATTCACGAAAAAATCCCACGATCCCAATTCGCGACATCCCAGCGAGCCACCACCACCCTCCTTATCGCGACGCCGCTTCCTTCCAACGCCTCCCAGGTCGCCATCGAAGTCGTTCGCGAATCACCAGACAACGCGCCGCCGAGTTCTCGAGCATCACCTACGAGCTCGACCGCCATCAGTCGCGAGCTGCTCGACATCGCCACCCCCCTATTATCGATCGCGATTTTCGATTTCGAATCCCCTCCCATACTTTTTCGCTCGAACTGACGAGAGGAAGAAAAAGGGGCGCAGTGTTTTCTTTCATTTGATCGAAGAAGAAAGGGGTTTAAATTTTAAAGGCAGTGGCCATTTTTATCTTAAGTTTGTTCTGCGAATTGAAGAGGGAGATGCGGTCTTTTAAAAAGAAACGAAGAGGAGACAAGAGTGCGTGATTTTCTTTTGAACGAGACTTCGGCCATGCCTTTGCACGATTTCTTTTGTGATTCCAGGCGTGATTAAAGGAGACGACGTGTTGATGTCGACCCAAATTTTAAATTTAAAATTTAAATCAAATTCGATTTAACTTCAATGCGTTTACCCACCGTATGGTCACACTACAACTCAGATCGATACGAAATTTAAAATCCAACAATAATTCAATATTACGAACCCAATGGAACTGGTTTCGTCGAATTCTGAGACTGTGTGAAAAATGACTATTTTTAAATATTGATTTGAACAATATAATTTCAAAACTGAACGAAACAGTTTAAATTTCAATTCTGAAGCTTTTATTATCTTCAGTGTTATCAATATAAATATTACAAGCGTTTGAAATATTTTTCTTTAACTTTAAATTGAAGATTCAAATATTTATTCAACTCTCAATAGATTAAATTTTAAAATTTAATCGCTAATTTCAAAGTTATATTCGGGATTCAAATTAAATCATCGTTCAAATATTTTAAAATTAATTAAATATTTTCAATTTAATTTGTTCAAAATTCTGGGTCGTTACACTGTAAGTAAAGGATTTTGAATTTAAGTTAATATTGAAACTATTTATAATTAAAATAAATAATAAAATGAATGTAATGCAATAAAAGAAATGGACATGATATGAATAAATGAAAATGAATTTTTGTAAGTAATAAAGGAAAAATAAATGAAATAAACACCGAATGAATGAATGGAAGTAAAATTTTGTAAGAAATAAATGTAAGTTAAAGAAATAATCCTTGTGTGAAAAGAAAAATAAAAACTGTAAATGTTGTGAAAGAAATTTAATAAGAATAACTCAAGTACATTGTAAATTATTGTTTGTTTTGGTTTATGGGTTATTTGGGATATGATACTTCTAATTGTTTAAGATGTATGAATAATCTATTGAGTTCATCTAAGACTGTTGAGTAAATGGTGCACTCAGTAGTTTATTTGTCATTCTAGGCGGTTAAAAATTTATGAACCCGAACTAACCATTTGTTTGTTTGCTATGGATGGATAGTTGATTCTATTGATTTCACATGATGATTGTATACCGTGGTTGCCAGTGATTGTTGTTTATATTGATTTGTTTGTTAATGGTTGAAACAACATTAAATATTTCATTTTATATAATTATTAGCTCATTTTGGATTATATAAGTGAAATACAGGTTATGGAAGCAATTGCCACTTCTTTTGGTTTCGTAATTAAGCGTTGTTTGCCCGACAAATAGGTACGTTCTCGGATTACTGTTTTATATAGCGATATTATATTGTTCTCCCGCTGTTGGGAGATATTATTTTGAAAATTATGTGATATATATTGTTTTATTTATATTATTATTTCTCCCAGACCTCTCCGTACAAAGGAGACTCTACCGAAATTTTTCGAAAATTTTGGACATGGAAAATTTTGAGAGATGTTTTCCAAACTTTATTACTTTGAGTATAAAAATATTTAATGGTTATAAATTGATATATTTTATTTAAATTATTTAATTTTGTAAATTAATTGTTTATAAATTTAATATTTTGAATAAGTTATATTGATTACTAGCTTCCTTTTTCCCTTCCTGTTTCCTTTTCGGGGACGAAAAGTTTTGAGTGGGGGAGAGTGTAATGACCCGTATATTTTCGATAATTAAAATGGTTAAATTAATAAGACTTTGGTAATTTAATACTGAAAGAAATAAAATTTGTAATTTAATAATGAAATGAATACTAAAATGAAATGTAACAATGGTAATTAAAGCTAATTATTAACAATTGAAATGAAATTCCAATAATGAAATAATGTAAATTATTATACTTGGTTATAAAACTGAATATAAGAAACAAATGTAAATATTTAATTATTGTATGAAATAGATAGTAATGGAAATTGAATAAAATCAGTATTATATAATAATTGTAACATTTGTTTGTGGATAATGAATTCATAACTGTAATTAAAAGTTATGGTAACGATTGTTATAAGTTACCTGTTTATTTGGTTTATTAAAATAAAATGGGAAATCAATTAGAATTAAATGAACTTTAATGTTACATTAATAAGATTAAGACAATAACTGAAATTGTGAATGTAAAAAATTGAATTGAAATGCTAATTTTATTAATAAGGTAACAATTGATTTATTTAAGGAATGAAACCAAGTTGAATAAATTAATTGAGATTTTAATTATAATTAATGTATAAATTGCCAAAAAAATTCATTATAATTGAAATGTAGTAGCTAATACAAATAAAAGATGGAAATGTAGCATATTTGTGAAATAAGGCACCGACAAATATTAACTATGTTATTTGAATAATAATTGATTGAATATAAAGGTTAGAATCAAATTTAAAACAATTTATTTGAATTAAATTATAATTAAATTGGATTTAATTTCAAATTGAAATTGAACACTACAATCAGTGAAATTTTAAACACTAAATTGATATGTAAATTTTCTTTAAATTATTATAAATGGCCAAGCAATCAAAAATTATGGAAATTGTTAGTTATTAACTTTAAAATGAAAAGGTGATTTAATTTATATAATTATTAATTTATTTAATTAATGTGAAAATAGCCATTTTGGCCACTGACTCGAATTTCGACGAAACCTGTTTCATCGGATATGTAACAGTGAATTATTGTAGGATTTCAAGTTTCTCAACGATCGGACTTGTCGTTTGATCGTACGGACTCGAAATGCCTAGAAATCAATTTAATTGAAATCAATTTGAAATAAGCCGATTTTGGCATAACTTCCTCATATGATGGAATTAGGACTTGAAACCTGTTTCATTGAATTTAAAAAAATTGAAAACATCTATTTTGATATATGGGATGACCCATTTTCGTTCCGGAGGCGGAACGGGTTTTTCGGGTCGTTTATCGTTCACACCCAAATCAATCTTGTCCGTTCTTTCTATTTTTAGCCCTACCTATAAATAACCTGTTATAAACTCTAGCCACTCCTCATTCTCATTTGTCTGTATGTACATTTTAGTCTTCTCCTCCTTCTCAATGGCAGACAAACCAAACAAACTTCTCAATTCAATTTCAAAATCAAATTCAAATCAAAATTTCAAACTCCACAAAGTATATCGAATTATATATCGATTTGAAGCTCTCGACGAGCACATCTCGGATCTGTAATTCATTTTCCAATTTGAACCTCTGTCTGTCCAAAGATTGAAGAACAATTCTCGGTCGTTCGTCGTGTCTCGATCAACCTCGTCTGATTATCGAATTGGATTATGGGTTTTGTGGAGATCGTCAAGTGGAAGACATCGGCGGTGTTCGTTCGGAGATTCGATGGTTGGATCGAGCTGTGTAATTCAATTAGGGTTTGGCTATGGGTGGCGGCGACTGTCGTTTGGGTGGCCGATGGTGGTCGTGACGAGGTGCGTGGGGTCATGGGACGTTGGCGAGGTCACGGCGAACTCAGTTCGGCGTGCGCGTGCGATCATCGCGAGTGGCGGCTTCGAGATGAGTCGCGATGGTACTATTCAGGTTAGGGTTTCTATAGCGTAGGTGTTGTCTAGGGGGATTACGCGTGTGACGTGGAGGTGATTTCTATTTTATTTTAATTTGTTTAAATTTTAAATCCTTTAATCTTCTAACTCGAATAACTTTCGCATACGAGGTCCGTTTCTCGCGCGGTTTTATCCGCTAGGATCGTATTGAAATTCCAGACATTCTGAAACTGGTTTGGACGAATTCTGAGACTGTTTGAATTTTGGGCTTAAATTTGATTTAAATTCAATTTAAATTCAAAGGTGAGTGTTTTAACCCACTCACAACTTCTAAAATTTCTTATGTTAGTTAAATTAATTTTTGTTGTGATTAGAAATTTATTTATGGCTGTTTAGATATATTTAAATCGTCATTCAAGTTAATTTGAATTTACTTGAATTAAATTGTCATTTAATTTATTATTGAATTTAAATTGCCAGTTAATCACCTGTAATTGATAACTTGTTATTTGTTGATATTTATTAATTGATTTGGATAATGATTGTGATGAATGTTTGATTTGTTATATTGGATGAATGGATGTTGTATTTATATTGTTATAACTGCAATTTCCCTATGGGTTGAAATGATACATACCCGAATGATCAATAGATTAAGGAAAATCGTTATGGGTTGAAATGATAGACTCGAGCGATTTTATGGATTTTATTATTAATTTGGGATTGCGGTTTGAAATGATATATAACCGTAAAATTTTAAATTGCGGATTGGAATGATAAATATCTGTATCACTTGACCCTAGGATAGAGAATTATATACAGACGCCGGATTGGTTAAATTAAATGATTTTAAAATACTTAATTTTCGAATTTAATTAAATGATATTTTGAAATAAAATTTGATTCATATAAATTGAAGTATTATTGGAAAATCAAGTTTTGTGTTGAAATGTGAATTGGTTTAAAAGGAATTTCTTTAAGAAATTAAATTGGAAGATTAAAGTTAAACTTTTAAATATAAATGAAATTCTATTGAAATTAAGTTATTGAAGTTGTTTGAAAATAACTTTGAAATATTTTGAAATTGGAGTAATCCGAATTGATATTTGAACATGGATTGAAACGATATGAAATTCAATAGTTTATTGAAATGTTAAATTGAAAGGTTTGGAATTTGGTTTGTTGACTTGGAAATTGAAAATGGTCCAAATGTGTTGAAATGAAATGAATAGTTTAATTTGATATTAATTCCAAATTCATGTTTTAATATAAAATGTTTTAAAAATATATTATTATTTCAAAATTTCTAATTATTAAGATTTCAAAGTATTAAACTATTTTATCCTGTATTAATTATATTAAATCATTTTAACCTATTTTAAACCATTTAATTTATTTAAACTAATTAATCTATTTTAACTTATTTTAAATCTAATTAATCTATTTTAAAGCTATTTAATCTATTTAATTATATTTAATCTATTTTAAATCTACATTAACTATTTATAACTATTTAAACTATTTTCTTCTAAATTCCAAACTAAGTAAAATGGATGGGTTTATATTCAAATTCTCGATTTTTAAAGTAAATGTGGTTAAGCGACATTATAACCTAAGTTGGGATCTAAATAGCATAGTTGGTTTAATATGATAATTTTGAAATGAGAGTTTAACCTATTTGGAAAATATGGCTTTTGAAAGGAAATATAATTTCGAACTATGATTTCAATGTGATATAATTTTGGAAGTAAGTAATGATTTCGAAAATGATATGATTTGAATTGAATATGATATTTTGATATCAATTATGAAATAATTTTGGAAATGTAAAAGAACCATCCGGTGTGTAATAAGCGATTGGGTTGTTAAAGAGACTGGGATCAGATATTGTCATACTCTCTGCCAATACCGAAAATCACTTTGACAACTGTGTACGGGGTGGAGATTCCAGAATGAAGTAGGATGGTTGGCGACGATCCTATATGGATCTTATATGAGGTATATACGTGGACCTAACTCCCATGAGTTAGCTTAAGGTGGCTAAAACATGAGCAATTGACAGGCCAAATGAGGTCATTCCTCCGATCGGGGACACTCCTTCGATACTATTCTGACTTTGCGATTGATTTGGTGGCCACCCTTGATTTTTGATTTGGGAGTGTGTTCCGAGGTGGGCGGTAGTAGCAGCTATACGTTACCACCAGTCCGAAAGTGTAATTGGTATATATATCCTGGCATTGCCTAGTTATGTCGTGTCACCTACCCTATCGAGACTACTACGAGTTTGTTTTGTACCATACCTATAGAGTGCTCTCTGACGACGTCCAGTACGGACGGGATTACAGTACTGTATAGACTATGAGAATATATAAAAATGTGTTAAGGGGGAAATGGATAACGCATTAATGCTATTTTAATAGTTTATCTTACTGTAGTTATAATATCATATTGTACTACATAGTAGATAGTTTAACGGATCCTTAGGAGATGTGAATCCCGAACATCTCTTAAGTTACTGCACTCACGCTAGACACTGGATAGGAGATGTCAAACCCCGTAAACATCTCCGACGCCGTTCCACTCATATTTATTTATTTATCGGTTATTTAACTTACATAAGATCTTTTAGTTCTGACTCGAGTGTTTTGTCTTTTCAATTCGCTCGGGTCAGCCTGAGCATTTCAGGATTTGAAGACCTTTTTCTAGAGGACGAAGATTTGTACTATTATTACTTATTCTATTATTCCACTGCATTCATATTGTTCCGCTGCATTATTTGTTTAACTCTGATAAGTGTAACTCCGATTTTTGTATTGTATAAGTATAATCAAATATTTTGTATACAGCTTCTGAACTGTTATTTGATTATTATATTTTTTCATTCCGCTGCGAGATTTTGTTTTTTTTCTTTCTCTGCTTTTTCTTATTCACCCCAATAACAATCCGACCTTCTGTATGGTTTGAGCCGGTACGTGTGCCTGCTTAAAACATACAAAAAAGACAGGATATTACAATAATGACCTTTCAAATTTATGCATTCAGGGTTGAAGGATTTGGAGATTTATAAAAGTCACTGTCCAGAAGTTTTAAATGTTTTTGAAAGGTAACTTTAATTTTAAAGGAAATTGCAGAGAGAGGAGACGAAAAAGATAATTTTTGTTTCCTTTGGATTTTGTTTTTCTTTTTTCAAAGGAAAGAGAAATGAGAGAGTATAAATATAAACATCAAATTATTTTCTCTCTTGAGCCTATCAATCGCAATAAATAAGCATTATATAAATAAAACCGTTTTCTCATTAATAAAAAATGCAAGTGGTCAAGCAATGAAATTAAAGATTTTAGTTTTTGTTGTAATTATCGAACATCTATCAAATAAGTTGCATGTCCAAAGTTACGTACTACTGCAATGCACAAATACAATAGTTGTGCATAGCTACAGTTGCACAACTACTGTTGTGCACACAGTAGTATTGCACAATGATAAAATCGTAGTAGGTGCGAACTTGACGAACCTTATAATGATCTTGGATTTGCTTGTAGCTTCAATGAACGAACTGGTGAAATTAGTTATTTAGATTTTGAGACGGCGATGATTTTATCAATGACTTTTTTTCGTAATAGTGGACAGAATGAGAATAACGTATGGTAAGAAAATAAGAAAACCGTGGTTAAACCAGGTAAAAAAAACCATTGAACCACTCCTTTGAAGATCTGACTCTCGGTTCATGCACAGTTGAGGTATAATTAAGTTTCGGACTGTAGTGGTTTAAGGTTCGGAGTTTTTCTAGATCGGACCGTGGTTGAGTCCAGTCATGATAGCACTGAATCGAACTATGGTACAACAACATAAACATATAGAAAAAAATTTAAACAATAGTGCAAAGCATCATCATTATCAAAATAATGACCATGGTAAACATTAACGGATATGTGAAAGGAAAACCTGCCGACTGCAAAGAACTTCACAAACCTTAACCTGAGTGAAAGTAAACTTTGGAGAAGCAAAAACAAATCGAAAGCGGAACTGATATACATATGGAAAATTTCATGACCAGCGGCAATAAATTTGACAACGATTCGCAGGGGAGGAAATAAAAATGGTAAATAATTGCTAGCTGCTGTTAAGATCATGGAACGGTTTTCATTGGTTAATTATAAGTGCTTAGGATGATCTAAACGAGCAGAAGTGTTTGTTGTGCTTTCAAGATGTTACTACAAGACATGATTATCAGATATTATTTATACCCTAATTATTTTTTTAAATAGGCAGTTGGACAGTTTAACTACTATTCAAAACTCAAACATACAAAATATTAATAATGTTAAATATTTACTTACTGACATATGACAGTAACGAAGAACCCACTGAACAAAATGTCAATATGACAAAAATGAAAGACAAAGATCTCAAATTACTTCGGATTGTCAATCCATTAACCATCAACTATATCGACCATTCAGTATTGAGGTATCTAGAAAAAACATGCACAAAATTGACATTTGAGATAATAAGGTTTTCATTCCAGCATCCTACGTAATTGATGGCCCAGAAATTTAATGGTGAAGCGGGTCGGGCCCTCCTGGGCTTAACCGCTCTGCTTGGAAAACAGTCTCCTTTTGTGGATATTCTGAAATTGCACAATTCTTTACAGTTTCATCCTTTGGCAAAACACGAGAGTTAGAGAACGTAGAGGAAAATGACATGATAAGAAAAATGCACATGCAGAGTTTTAGGGTTGAAATACGCATTATGTGTTTTCTAATCATAGGCCCAAGAGCATGCAAATCCCTGGTAAATAAGATTGTATATTTATAGATAGTTTTGACTTTTAAGGATACACGTACTACCATGCAATCACGCAAATGCATGAACAAATTTTAAGTGTCAATCTACTCACTTGTCTTGAAAAGCCAATCCGGTGTGCATTAAGTGCTTGAATTCCTACTCTTCTCTTCGGTTAGTTTGTACTGTTCTGGCAAAATGACCAAAAGGTAGCACTAGCTCTAATGAATTCTATTCTTAGTACACATTTCTAAAGTTGAGTATGTAAATGTACGTTCATTTTTGTTCAGTGACTTGCTTTATAATCATGATGATGTAGAGCCTCGGAATTATTGGACGCTATAAAGTTAATCAGGATTTTCATATGAAAAAGCACAGGCAGCTTAAGAGAATGATGGATAGCCAAAGTTGTATTGGTACGATTAAGGTCATGGCTTCTCAGAGTAGCTATGGTCATGTATTTCTTATTTTTTAAAACTAAAATAGGTATGCTTTATTTAATATATACAATATACGGCCAAATTTTTTATTATTAATCTTGTAGTCCAATGAATAGGCGGTTTGTTGAGGTTGTTAACGTTAGGTGAATGCATGATATCACGTATCATTAGTTAATGCTAGTGGCGGAAAATGCTATATAAGAGAATCTGCTGCCGTCAAGTTTCTCTGAGATTTCTGGAATACACTTCTTTGTTATGGCAACTAATTAAAGTTGTAAATTACGAGTTTAGTATGTTTTATGATTATGGAAATGCAAGATCAACACGAACAATTTTATGTTCATGCTGCCTGTGATTATGGGACAAAACTTTAGACAGGCCGCAGATTACAGGCATTGAACATATTATATAGAACAAGAGTGGAGGTGAAAAGAATGCTAGATGGAACATCCTACACTTAGAGCATCTCCAACATTTAGAACATCAAATATTAGAAAATGTACCTCTCAAATTCTTTAAGAGGAAAAAGGATCTGGACTATTTGTTTAACAAACGTCTAAGATTTAGGCGTTTGTTGAACATACGTCTGCCTTTGGGTGTTTGTAGACCTAGGAGTGAGGTGTTTGTTCAACGAGAAACAAAAACTTTTTTAAACAAACGCCGCGCTTTTTAAACAAACGCTGTGTTTGTAGTATTTTATTGAATTTAAAATCATGGGCTTATTCAACAAGTGCTTGAAATTTAGACGTCTGTTCAACAAACGTGTATATGTTTTCTGAACCAACTGAGTTGAATCTGTAAACGATTACAAAACGTACACTAGTCCTGAAGAGCAATTTAGTATTACACAACGTATAGGGGTGATCAGTCCCTCGCAGCGAAAAAATCTAATTATAGGACCGTGCTATGGTGCGTTAAAACAAACAGATCGATCAATTCTCTAATCAGATCACAATTATTCTAAAAGCAATAGTAAATAATTATAAAAGAGAAAATGAGACATAACAGATTTATAGTGGTTGCATGATCGTAGTGGTAGTGTACGTCCACTTTGTTGAAGAGAAACTTTGTTACTTTCAATAAATAAGAGAGATTATAGGAAATTACAAAATAATAATAAAAACCCCTAATTTTATTAATTAGGCTTACAATTTGTTTTTTTTATGAGTTGTGTGGATTAATAAACTCCATGTCACTACCCCTTTATTTATAGTCTTCTTCAAATGGATATATGGAAAGTTTTAAAAAAGGTAAGGTTGTAATTAAGAGAGATTTCCATAAATTCAAACTTTGCAAATTAGAATAGTTTCCATGTATTCCAAATTGGAAATAAGAAAAGTTTTCATATATTCCAAATTGCAAATTAGAAAAGTTCCCATATATTTGAATCGCACAAAAAAATACAATACATAATACATTTTGTAAATTGTGTACCCTTGTTGGAGATGCTATTAAAGCATTTTCAACAATTTCTTGCTCCAATATTATATTTTGTTTGATTACAAAATGTAAGCTACTTTATTTGCTGGGAGAAATTAAAACAGACGCTTGTTAAACAAACACCTGTTATTTAGGGTCTTGTCCAACAAGCCCCTAAAGACCAGATGCTTGTTGAACAAGCTTTTGCATCTTGGCCCGCATCTGAAGATCTGTTATCAGACACCTATCGAACAAGCCCCTATATCAAGTGTTTGTTCAGTAGATGCATGACTAATGAGCGCTTGTTGAATACGTGCCCAAACAGATTACACATCTTGAACAATCCAACTGAATTTGTAACCGATTACATTTGTGCAACCTGTTGCATGATTTGGGATTACATATTACATTTTATGATTTATAATATGCTATTGGAGATGCTCTTACACTTAATTCATATATCCTATGATCTTTATTCATGTATCCTCTACTATATTTTTGAAAATCGAACTGTGACGACTTAATGTTCAAGAATTCAACGATTCGATCGATCGAACCATCAAAACTATGTTTTTTCTCTTTGATTTATATATTTCAAATAACCAACACTTATCATAGCAGTATAAAAAGAATGCTAATTATAACAATGTTTACATCTTATGTTATATATATCATAAAGTCGAACATTAATCAAGATTTTTCATTTTCCTCTTAATTTTTGAATTCAAATATTTAATTCTCCTTGATTGAGTATACTCTTAAGAAGGTCGCAAGTTCAAGGCTCACATGTCACATTTTTATCTAATATATTGTATGATAACCATACTTTTCTTTAGTTACTTTTATCTCGAGCGCCATGGTTCAGGTCTAGATTTTGTCTAATGTATTTTAGAATCTCTTAGTTCATTTAAAAATGTTTATTCTTTCCTATTAAATTTCTTCCTACTTTAAATTTCTATCAGAATCAAAGCTCAGCTCATACAATCTTATTTCTTTTTTATCTATGATAAGTAAGTAAGTATGATCATTGTTTAAATTTCATTGGTATATTCATACAAGCGTTAACCCAAAAAATGGATCAATGCCCTGGTTTGAGTGTGAAAGCACCAGCCCTGTTCTCACAGGGAAATAATATGGATAATAGATATAAAAAGAAAGAATAGATATAAAGAAAGAAAAGAGAATTATTTTATAGTGGTTCGACTGTTAACGAAGCCTACGTCCACTTTATTATTTTTATTATATACTGATTGCTGTTACAAGATGTTTGATTACAAAGCTCTTGAATATCCTTAGCTCGATTGAATCTCCAATGTTGGAATCCACTAGAGAATCACAGCGAACCCCTCTGAAGATTGTTGTGAGGGAGATGAAGTATGAAGAAAGCTTCCAACAGAGTTTCAGCTACCAGTCCGGAGGATCCAATTTACGTTGCAGGTGGGAGAGTATTTATAGAGGTTGGAAAGTTATTGGGCCAAGCCTGTTCACCAACCACGTGCAGATGATTACAAGAAGGAGCACTGGAGTATGCCTCGTGACCCGAGCCAAATCCATGGATCGCCAGTGATTCATAGTCTATGGATCACTAGCGATCCATAGTTTATGCTCGAATGCAAGCCAACCATTTAGTATTTACTCTCTGCTTTGTTCCGTTTGAATCGCAGTGACCCTATGAGGATGTATGGATCGCTGGCGATCCATGGTGTATGGATCGCTGGCGATCCAATCACTTAGCCTATTTTTGGACATTGGTGTCTGGAGTGCCTTCGTTGTCTTGTGTTGATGTTGTTCATGTGATCTTCTTGCACGTCACCTTATTTTGATGAAGGTTTACTTGCTAGTTGTATTCAGCCACCGGTTAGATTGGGCGGATGCTTGTCTCTTGATTTAACTAACTCGAGGTCTCATAAAACTCAGTTATTGCTTTTAGAATATGTGTTTGGATCATGAAGCAAGAGAAATGGTTGAACCCTGAGCTAACCCCATGGATCGCTAGTGGTCCATAGGCCCTGGATCGCTAGCGAGCCATGTCCTTAGTGGATTTTCTCACTCTTTTTTCCTGGCTTATTTTGGCTTGTTACTCTAGTTCTTTTGGTTGACTTCTGAGCTATTCTGGCTCGACCAAGTTGTTCCGACTCTTCTTAGATCCGGCTGGGTTTAAAACCCGAATAACATTTGTCCCCTAGAGTACGTATTCGTTGAAAACAAGGCGTGTTCTAGAAGTAATCGCTTTTTAGTCTAAGCTTGTTGAATTTCAAGCAGTCGTGTTAGAGTTACACGAATTTGAATTAGACTAGACCGTCGCTTGCTAAGTTTTGTCATGGACTGCCATTGCTAGTCATAACCGACCGAGTTTTACTCTATAGCTTCCCAACAAGCCTTGAAGTAGTTTATGGACGTTGCTATGTAGGTTTGAGGTACAAAACAGGAAATTTCTTGGATCGCTAGCGACCTGACTACTTAAGCATTTTTCAATGTTTTCTTTTCCTATTTAAACTCTCGAGCCGACCTTCCTCATTCCTATTCCACGACCCAAGCTTAACTTCCTCCAGCGATTCGAACCACCTCCAATGATGTAGCATCCCGTATCTAGAGGCCAAATGTAATGACCTAGAATTTTAGCGGGTTGAAATTAGTATATTTAATTAATTTTAAATATTGAAAAGTTAATTCTATGAATTAAATAACTTGAATTTTTAATATAACGATTTATTTATTTAATTGTTTAATCTAAAAGTTGGAAATCGTTTAAATAATTTTAATCTTGGATTTTTATTTGGATAAAAATGATTTTAAGGCTTATTAAATTTCTATTAATAAGAATGAAGGTAATAAAGCTTTTAAATTTGATTTAAAGGAGATTTAGCAAATTTTGAAATTAACTCGTTTTAATTAACGAGTGAAAATAGCCTTTCGGGGTACAGTCTCGGATTTCGACGAAACTAGTTCCATTGGATCCGTAATAGTGTATTATTATCGGATTTTAAATTTCGTAGCGTTTGGAGTTACTGTTTGGTCGTACGGGACATAAACGCATTGAAATTAATATTGGAAATTTAATATTATGATTGGGTTTAAAAAGCTATCTTCTGCATACGATCGAATTAGCGCCCAAAACATGTTCCATTGTGATCCAAATAAGGGTATAACATTAAAAACGCCAAGCGACATGCCTCGATGGGAGTCCGTAAAAAAATATCTTGATATTTTGAAATTTTAAATAATATATTTTATTCACAGCTTACTTCCTTTCTCAATTAGCAGACCTACCGTTCTCGAGCCACACCCCTACCATTCTTGACCGTACAATTCCCCTCTTTAAATCTGCATTTCCCTCTCCCTCTCAGTTTACAGCAAAAAGAAAAAAAATTGAAACTTTAAAAATTTATAATCTCAGCAATTACAATACGAAAATGGTGAAACCAATTTAAAAATTCATGTTTGGGGAAGGGTTATGCACGACATGGTTTTGGGGTGTTCGATGGTGATCGTGGGCGTGCGGTAGTGAGGGGCGCGAGCAGTGGTAGGCTAAGGTTTATCTTTTCGATTGATCTAAGGCAAATTGGTTGGCAATGTTGTATTTGAGGTTGTGGAAGGAGGAACACCTCCATGAGGTGTTTGGTGCTGTGTGATGGACTCTAGGGTAGTCCGACCATGTACGGTCGAGGAGGGGGAGAGGCAGATCATGTTTTTCTTGGAGAACTCGGGTTTATTCGTACAGGGAGATGGAGGATTTGATGGAGAGGCCAACGGTGGAGGTCTCGGGGTTTCTAGTGCAAGGATGAGAGAGATAGAGGCGAAGGAAGGTCATCAATGGAGGAGTAGGTTTTGTTTTAGGGAAGAAGGAGTTTAGGCGGCTAATTGGATTTTAAATGGGTAGTTAATTTATATAAGTATGTATTTAAGAAAAGATTATTATTTTATTCAATAATCTTAAAAACGTGATAACTTACTCGTTTTAGGTCCAAATCGAACGTGGACTGTCGCATTTGGTTCGTACTGAATAGCACTACGAAATGTAATTGATTTGGTGACAATTGGAGCTAGCAGGAATTTTGGTTAAAATTAAATGTTTGTTTAATTTTAATTTAAACAGAATGCTTCAGCGACGAATGTAATCAATGTGAGTAAATCTCACTCAATTTGGTTGACTGGTTTAATTTATAGCAATTAAAAATTATTTTTTGGATGATTGGTTGAATTGATATATTATTATCAGTTGAATATTATTATATATAGTATTATATATTAGTAGTTGGATATATTCACACCCATTGGAGCGGATGAGACACTATGTGTCCCGCATAATAGCAGATGACCATATATTACCATGATATCCCGTCTCGAAGCGGGATTGGTATTTTATGTTATTTAACATCTGTGGATGCATGGAAATAGGTTGGAGGGATCCAACTGGATTCCTCAAAATGTTGATTTTTACGTCATATATAGTGATGTATGGTGTGTTTGAATAATCTGTGATAGATTATGATATGATTTGGTTTATTGGATGCTACAGTAGCACTGACCTTGATTTTGGTATTATAAATACCATAGATAATATTTTTGAATTTAAAAAGGGAATTTAAAGGCGATTTTGGAAATAAAAATTATTATATTGAATTTTGGGATTATTAAAAGGAAATTGATTTGGATAAAATAAATGATTGGATTTTGGTTATTTATTTAGCTATTTCATAAATTGATTACAAATAGGGAATTTTAAATTTAGGATTTTTAAACAACCGACTTTTAAATAAGATTCTTAAAATATAGAATGGAAGTCAAAATCGAGATTTTAACAGATTTTGGGATATAGTTTGGATTATTTAAGAAATAGATTTATAAATGGAATTTAAATTAGAAATCAATTGATAAATGAATTTTCGTAATATGAACCTGTTATAAAACTGGAAAAAAGTTAGGAAATTTATAAACAATGTTTATAAATTTAGTGAAATGATTATCATTCGATAAATTGAAAATATAAATTCACGTTATGAATTTTAAATAAGATATGGAAATCGGTTTAGAGAGAAAAAGTAAATTTTATTTTGAAATTTGGGAATAGTTATGGAATTGCAAATGTGAATTGATTTGTGATAAATCGAGAGAGATTTATAAGTATAAAGATGGGTACTTTAAATTTTAAAATGGGTTTTTCATAAGAAGTTAAGATTTGTTTAGAAAAGAATTTTTGTTTATTTTATATAGTTTTAAAGCTACTAATTGGATTTAAAATATTTCATAAAGTTAGTTATTTAAATATTTAAATTTGTTGAAAAGAATTATAAGTTTTATAAACAACTTTTGTAAATCGATTAGAAATTTTATAAGTAAATTGAAATTAGTTATTGAGGTTTATTTTAAAAGTGCTTTGATATTTTAATAATTATTTAACCATATCTTTGAAATTTATTATTATTATGCATATAGTTTAAAAGTAAGAAATTGGAATTTATTTATGAATACTCTCGAGATTGTAATCTAGATTTATTAAACGGATGTGATTGTATAAGTGAAGTGTTATAATGGGATTTTTGGAAATTTAGGGAATTTCCAAAATAGTTAGACTAGAAAACTTCGAAAATGAATCTGAATTCATAAAAGTAATTATAAATGGTTAGTTGGATTATAGGTAAGTATAATCGATAATTTTTGGAAACTATAAAGGGAATTAATAAAATTCTGGAGATTTATGAGATAAGTACGGAATATTTCCTAAATATGGATATTAGAATTGGTTTGGGAAATAGGCTTATACTTACCTATAATCCAACTAACCATTTGTATTTATATTGAGTAGTCGAGGGATTCAGGTTAGCTTTGACGAATTCTGGAGGAGGTTTGGAGCAGGAGGCTTCAGCGTGTAGATATATAGTGATTCCGATGTGTTTGTGTTGAGTCTGTATCTCTGTGATGTTTGAGATGTATGATAGATAGGTGTTTATAACTGTCTAATATGTGATGTATAAGTTGTGTAACTCTGATGTATATGATACTATGTAATATCTTATGTGATATATTATATTTCATTCGTTCCGCTGTGAGTATCTGTTGTTGTTGAGTTTCTTCTTTCTTATCTTTTCTTCTTCTATCCCTTTCTTTCTTAAATCTTGATGCGTCTTTCTGGGCTAAGAAAGATGAGTCGTGACAGTTGGTATCAGAGCCAGGTCGTTTAGGAACCAGCAGTGCAGGAGGATTTGGTTGTTGAGTCAGACTCGTCTGTAGTCTGATATCCTGTTTAGTTTTGTAGATCTAGATGAGTAGGAGCTCTATAGCTTAGTAGTATTGATTGTTTGGATTCTGTAGAGCGAGTATCCCGGTATTTATACTTGGGAAACTCTAGGGAATTCTATCCAGAATTTTGTCTGGATAGTTAGAATTGGTTGATTGGGTGAATTGGTTGCTATGGTTGTTAGCATATGGATGATAATATATGCTTGTAATTTAAATAAGATTATTAAATTACCTTTGTTTTAAATTTCGGGGACGAAATTCTTTTAAGGGGGGAGGAATGTGATATCCCGGAATTTATGGGCAATATCAATTTAATAATCTATTTAAATAATTAAATTGATTTGATAATCTTTGATAATAAAATTTGAATTTATTTAATAATCTAATTAAATAAATATTTAATTAGTGAATTTTATCTTTTAAAAACTAATAATATGATTTCTATTTATAATGTATATATATATATATATATATATGTGTGTATATATTGTAAATAGATAAGCTTTGGTTTGAAATTTAATAAATAAATAAAATCTTGTTTTTAAATTTCTAATATACATTTTTGATATTTTGGAAATTATGATTTATTTAATATTAAGCTTTTCAAAGCTATTTAAACAAAATAACTATATGGTTTTAAATAAGATTAATAATAAGGTTTTTTTTTCTTTTTAAATATTGCTTAATAAATATGATTTAAGAGTATATATATATATATATAAGTTTAAAATACAATTTACATATGATATGTTAATTCATTTAGTAATAGTAGTAATTTATTAATAATAAGGTAATCTCTTTTATAAATTATTTTAAAGATTGACAAATGGTTATTTTCAAATTGAATGTGTTGTTATAAATTAACTTTAAATTGGATTTTCAAATTTAATTTGAATTTGAATTTGGAATTCAAAGAGTAGATATTTTAAAATATTTGGATTCAAAATATATGTATAAGCTTTTATTTATATATATATATAATTGGTTTTATTTTCTTTAAAATAATATATATATATATATATATAAGTATTTAATAAATAAAGAAAAAAGGCTTTTATTTACATTTAAAATAAATAAAGATTATTTAAATGACATGTGTAAATCTATAAAGGCTTGTTTAAACAAGTGTAAACTAATAATACAATGTTCATGACAAATGTAAATAGATTAGACAAGTGTCATTTTTGTTTTTAATTTTTCTTTTATTTTTAAAATAAATCATTTATACTTATAAAAACATGTTTTCCTCCTTCTCATTTCTTTTCTAATCTTCATTTTCAAAAGCAAAGAAAAACTCAAGTTTCTCAAAAATGAAATCTGGTAACAACATTCACAAATCAGTAACCAAACTCCTCAAAACCAGAATCATGTTCAAATCAAAATTTGTAATCATTCTTTTTAAAACCAAAATCAAGCCTGCATGTTTCAATCCTGTACGTTTTCAAAGATCAAAGAAATATGCAAAACATCTTCCTCAAACCACTAGCCTGCATTTTTCAAAATCATTAACCTGAGCATCTGCATTTTTTCAAAACCTGAGAACAACAAAACATGCAAAGCATTTCCAAAATCAAAAGGATGCATACATTTTCTTTAATCTGGAATCAATTCAAAAGCCTGCCTGCATTCATCTTTCAGCTTGGGTATATCAAAAGGAAATCTGTAATTCAAGTTTTAAATTCAAAGCAAGTTGAATTTGGAAATCAATGAAGTTGTCTGCAAGTTTCTATAGCAAGCAACTCAAGTTTTAAAATCAAAAACCAGACGCTAAGGCTATTTCAAAAAAATAAAGCTCTGTTCATTTGCAATCAGGTGAGTAACATCACTATCTAAATATTTAAGTATATGATTCGGTTGCATGCTTATCTCTGAAAATAAGTTTGTCTGTGAGTATATTTTTAAGTAAATCTCTGTGTGTGTATTTATGAATATATTGGTGTGCATGTCTGTGATATCTCTGTTCCCAGTTTCAAGCTTAGTTTTTAATTTAAAATCTGTATCTCTTGACCTAGTCACTAATATGATTTAAGTTATAAACAATAATTGCTTGTTTTATCATAGATTAGAGTTTAAAATTTTAGTAAGTTAAAATAAAATTTGAAATTTCTCTGGAATAAGAACAGTTCTAGCTTAACATATGTCAAAATTTTAAACATCTTAATTCATAGATTCAGGCATATAATCTGAATCCTTAACTAAAATCATGAATTTTAAAAATGAAATCATAATTTTTAGCATTAAATTAAGGGAGCAGTTCAAGGTTGATCAGAATTGGAGTTTTGGGTTGTCTTTGGTGATCTAAGTGCTCGGGGAGGTCGTGGTTCTCACTGGAGGTAGAAGGAGGATCGGAGAGTTTGGGAAAAATGCCTGTAAGGTGAGCAAGTTACTGTAGCGGTGGCTGGTGATCGATTTAGGCTGTAGCCCTAGTTTTTGTCTAAGTTAGAATCTAAATCACCACGGCGCCTCTGGTGGATCGAGTTCCACCAGATTGGGGGAAATAGAAGCGGGGACGTTGTCGAAGTCATGGCCGGAAGTTCAGACGTTCTGATGATCGGAGGAGTGAATTCGAGATGCTTTCCAGGTTGAAGTCTTGTTCCAGGTTTGGGCGTGATGTTCGATTTCGAATACGTGTTGTTGTCGAAGTTCTGGTGATCGGGTTTTAGTGTGAGGATGATCGTCGACTTGAGGAAGTGGTCGTAGATGATCGGAGAAGGTTGGTTGATCGGTGCATGTGCACGACATGGTTTTGGTATCAGTTTTAGTCTGGGTTTAAACAAAGGGAAGGTCTCGAGTTTTTCTCGAGTTTCTCGTATGTAAGGCTCGGGGCAATTGGGGTTTTGACTCGGGGTAAATTGGGATAGGCTCGGGTAGATTTGGTGATTACAGTTTTAAACCAGACAGGGTTTTAAATTTTAAAATGAGTTTAAAATGTTAAGCAGGATTTAAAACAAAGTTTTAAATCAAATTTTAAAAGTATGGATTCAAATTTAAATTTGTATCCTAGTTTGAAATAAATAAGTTTATAAATTTATAATGTTTTAACAAATTTAAAATGTTGAAAGAATAATTTAAAAAGGTTTGAATAAATGAATTGGTTTAAAAATCTTAAATTTCTTTTATAAATGTTAAGTGTTTCTTTAACATTTGGATTAAAAAGGTTTTGTAAATTTGATTTAAATTTGGTTAAAGTTAAATTTGAATTTATTTAAAATCTTTAATTTGAAATGAATTAAAAGAAAGATTTAAAAGAAAATGTTTCAAAGCCTTTTGTTAAAAATAATTAAAGTAGTTAAAGGTTAATACTTTAATTTAGAGATTAATTAAGGTTTAATGATTTAGGATTCATTAAAATAATAAGGTAACTAAAGAGTAATTTAATAATTTAATTAATTAATGATTTGGTGTTAATTAATTAAATAATTAGGGTTATAAGTTAATTAATTAAGGGTTAATTAATTTGGAATTAAGGATCATTTATTTATATAAGTATAGATTATTAATAAATGATTAGAAATTAATTAATCAAGTGATTAAAGATTAATTAGGTAATTAATTAAGTAATTAGAGATTTATTAATTGGTAATTAAGCATTAATTAATTTGTAATTAATAATGATTGATTTAAATTTTAATACTTAAGGAATGTAAGTAAAGAATGGTTAATAATTAATGAGAGATCATTGATTAGGAATTATTAAATAATTAATTAATATGATTAATTTTTGATAATCAATTAGATTAATTAGTTAATATGAAATTGGTTAAGTATAATTACTTAATGGAAGTAATTAAAGTAATTAATTACTTAAGTTAATTAATTAAATAAATTTGATTAAGTTTAAATTAATTAATTAAATTAATTTAAGATGATCACTTGGTGATTTGATAAGAATAATTACTTAAATATAATTAATGAAGTGTAATTATTTAGGGAAGTAATTAAAGTTAATTACGGGATGTAAATGACTGAAGGAGATTTAATAATAAAAGTAATTTGAGTTTAATTACTTTGTATAATTAATCAAGGGATTAATTAAAGGATAATTAATTAAGAAGTAATTAATTTATTTAAAGAAGTAATTAAGGGTAGATAATTACTAAATGAGATTAATCAAAGGTGATTAATAATTGTGACTAATTAAAGATTAATTATTAAATGTAATTAATTTAAATAGGATAATTAATTAAGATTAATTAGGGATCATTAATTAATATAATTAATAATGTAATTAAGGATTGATTAATTAAGATTAATTAATCAATAATAAGTGATTAAAGTAATTAATTAATTGTAATTAATTAAGGATTAATGTAATTAAGTATAGTTAATTTATTAATGAAGTAATTAAAGATTTATTACTGTAATGGTTTAAGATAATTAATTTGTGAAATTAATTAAGGATTAATTACTTAAAGTAATTAAAGGATAATTAATCAGGAATGATTAATTAAGATGGATACTTAGAGTATGATTAATTAATTGGTTTAATTTATGATTAAGTAAGCAGGATTTATAGAATGAAGTAATTAATTTAATTCACTTTAAATTAATTAGAGATGATATAAATCATTACTTAGGAATGGATGAATGTTATTGAATGCTTTGCATTGTTGATATCTCTGATGAGATATGTGCTGATCTATGATATGGATGTTTGGTTGAATTATAATGATAATGTGAATTATCTGTTTGTGATGATAATAGGAATTGTCTATTATTTTGAGTTATCTATCTCTGTGTATATAGATAAAGAATTGAATTGTTTTAACTTTAATACAACTTGGCCTTATAAGATACGTTTTGGATTTCGATGAGACCGGGATCGGGTTTCCAGATTTAGATATCCGAATACCACATCGATCCAAATTAACGATAGGTCGTGAATCTCAAGTGAAGATGAAGATTCAGAGTGCAAGGATTATTGTCGTTAACTCTGAGGGTGATTCCAAAACGAGTGTAACGAGATAATGCCTTCGGTTTCGTTCGAACCTGGAACGAACTTGTATGGATTGAATGCTTTCATAACATCGTCGGGTGGACGATGAGCATTCTAAGTGATGTGTTCTGATTAAAGGTAATCGTAGCCTCAAGCCTCATCAATTGGGAATGGCTAAAACAGGGGAGGTGTAGCAAGGCTTCGTGGGTAGCACCCACTGAGAGTAAGGTCATCCCTGTCTAGAGAGTTCCTTTATTTCGGCTTAGTGTGCAGTTGGCGACGGCCATCTGTGGGGTGATTTTTATTTGGAATTATCCAGTAAGGGATGGTTCCGGCTTTGTGTTGCAGGGGATTGGGAGTAATCCTCGGTACGGTACTGATCTAGGCCCCGTACTGTGATGGGCGGTACCCCGGTAGCCCTGCCATTGTATGGAAATCCAACTTCCAATAAGTGATCTCGGACTTGATTGTATACCTATGTAGGCTGGAATTTAATGAATGTAACAATTTCGGCTATGTGAATACTTATTTGAAAACCATAGACCCTATTATAATATAACCGAATTTTGTATCAAAGTTTTGGTTAGCGTAAGGTAAAAACTTACCCATGTTTATGTGTGGAAAGTCTTACGTGATACCTTTTGTTTTCAAAGGATTTTCAAAGTTAAGCAACTTTAACATGTTACTCACACCAGACCCATGTCTGACCCAAGTGTTTATTTTCTGTTTTATAAACTCTTGGGTACTCAAATTTTTACGAGTAGCCAAGGGAATCAGGTTAACTTTGACGAACTGTGGAGGAGCAATGGAGCATGGGGCTTCAGCGTTCGTAGATATATAGTGTTCCGCTGTGTTGATCTCTGTGATAGTGTCTTGTATGTATTTGAGTTGTAATGTCTAGACAGATGTTTATAACTATCTAGTATGTGATGTATATGCTGTGTAACTCTGATAGTCATTGTATACTATGTAATAGTTTATGTTATTAATATAATTTATTCGTTCCGCTGTTGAGATTCTGATGTTGTTTCTTTCTTTCTTCTCTTCTTTTCTCTTTTCTATCCCTTTCTTTCTTATTAATGATGCGTCATTCTGTGGAATAAATGGCGGGTCGTTACAGGTGGTATTATTGATTGGGTACTTAGGAAATATTTTTGGAATGAAGGCATTATCTCGTTACACTCGTTTTGGAATCACCCTCAGAGTGAACGATAATAACCCTTGCACTCTGAATCTTCATCTTCACTTGAGATTCACGACCTAACGTTAATATGGATCGATGTGGTATTCGGATATCCAAATCTGGAAACCCGATCCCGGTCTCATCGAAATCCAAAACGTATCTTTTAAGGCCAAGTTGTTTTAAAGTTAAAACAATTCAATTCTTTATCTATATACACAGAGATAGATAATTCACAATAGATAATCCATATTATCATCATAAACAGATAATTCACATTATCATTACAATTCAACAAAAACATCCATATCACATATCAGCACATATCTCATCAGAGATATCAAACAATGCAAAGCATTCAATATTATTCATCCATCCCTAAGTAATGATTTATATCATCTCTAATTAATTTAAAGTGAATTAAATTAATTACTTCATTCTATAAATCCTGCTTACTTAATCATTAATTAAACCAATTAATTAATCATACTCTAAGTATCCATCTTAATTAATCATTCCTGATTAATTATCCTTTAATTACTTTAAGTAATTCACTACAAGGGGAAACGCAATTTCCGACGGCCAAAAGCCGTCGGCGGCCGTCGGAAGCCGTCGACCGCCGTCGGAAATAACCGTCGGAAATGGCGTTGTCGGGAAGCAGTAATTCCGACGGTTTCCGACGGACGCTGCCGTATACATTTCCGACGGACATAGACGGTTCCCGACGGTTTCCGACGGATTCCGACACCCGTCGGAATCCGTCGGAAACCGTCGGGAATCGTCTGAAACAGGCCGTCGTTATCCGTCTGTAACCGTCGGGAATTTCGACCAATAAGCTGTCGGAAGCCGTCGGAAATCTGCTGTTTTTTTTTATTTGCTTCAGATTTAGCCTTCCAACCACATTTCTCTTCAAAACATTAGAATATCAATACTACTACACAATCCAATATACAATAGTCCAACCAAATATTCAAACTCAAACCACAAAATATTTAATAAACACACAAATAAATAAAATTACATCAAAATATAAATAACCATTCCAACATTAACATAATCCTAACAATAACTGTTCTACCATGTAGTTAATACACAAATTCATCAATATTCTCATACACGTTCTCATACTACCATAGAACCAAATGTGTCAAACATAATTATACATAAATCAATAATTACCTACGCCGTCTATCAAATCATTCTAAGTTAAAACAAAACATACCTGAACGAGCAAGTAATGAATTAATCTCCTGCAGATCCAGAGCCAGCCGAGGAAGGAAAGTGACCACCACCCTGTTGCTGCTGCTGCATGTACTCTAACAACTGTGCGGTGTGCATGGCCTGTTGGCGGTTCTGCTCCTCCAACTGGGCAACTCTAGTACGCAATTCTTCTATATCTGCAAGATCGCTCTGATGTCTACCCCGCCGTCCCCTACTCTGACTACTGGACTGCAATAATTGAAAAATAAATAAAATTCAAATTTAATGTTTTGAAAAAGTGAAAATATCATATTTTTAGAAAAAGTAAATTATTTACCGCTAAATTGCCAAATCCGTATCGTCGACCATGCTCTGCTGGATCCATAACGGACTCAAATATAACGTCTCCCTCATTGGTCGTCAGCTGATCTCGACCTGTGTCAGCAAGGAGTTTCTTCCGCTGCTCCATAAACTTCTCCTGCATTAACAAATTAATAATATCATATCTTATGTCATCATAGTTTAACAATTAAAACAATTACTAATACTGAATAAAATAAAATATGCTTACATGGCTTTTGCTAGATTTATCGTCCTGCCATGTGTACGAAACAGTCCCGTCTGGATTAACATGCTCGACAGCATGCGTACGGGTGAACACGTCCATATAGCTGACAGGACCATGTGACTCGGCTTCCTGAAGGTGATTATTACATACAATTATTATACATTTAAAATCATATAATATAAACTATTTACATTTATTATTCAGTAAATTTACCAACTCCTGCCGATACTGCTGAAACGACTTCGATCCTCCGCGATGAGTGACGGGATTCTTATTTCTATTTGCAGAGTTTCTATCCGACTCTGCCTGTACATTCAAAATTTTATACGTTAATTTTCGATCACGTCAAATTAATAATACAAAAAAAATTAGTATACTTGCCTTCGCCTCGTCCGTCTCCCAGTATCTCAACCAAGCTTCCCACACGCTCTCTCCCATCCACCGTGGTTTCTTACCAGATTTCTTAATCTCGGATATCGTATCCCTGTAGTTCTTGCGCGTCTTCTTCATCCAGTATGCTCGTGCCAGCATCATATCATCTGTCTGGATGTCTATCTCAGCCTGTGTTAAAAAAAAGATTACACTTTAAACGATATAAACAGTTAAAAAACGACAAAAACGAATTAAAAATGGAAAACAGAAAAATATGCATACTAGGACATCCTGCCATATGCACTCTATGATGTGAGGAGGGATGTTATCCCACTTCGGCCAGCAGGCACTCATCCTACTACGATAAGAAGCTCTAGAGACGTCCAACACAACCTTAGAAGGAAGTAGATCGAACCCCCTGTTTTTAAGTACGATATAGATAAGTACGTACTTATATCATAGAAAAAATAAGATGCTGAATAAAATTTAATTCTTACCCATCTACTCTAGGGACTAACGATACAACTGCACGTTGTGGCTCTTGCGATGGGCCACTACCATCGCATCCTCCTGACGATCGTGAAGAGCTCCTACCTCTATATGACATAATGCTAAACCTGTGACATATACACATCATTATATAAGACAATAATAACATGATAATGAAATATATTTCATATGAAAATGACATCAACGGTATAAATGAACCGTTTGAGACGAAGTAGTATACAAAATGTAAATGCTTACTGTGTTCATAACTTGTCCAATACAGGGACAAATCCGACAAACATTGTACCAGATGAATATAAATGGTCGTTTTTCGAAAAGAACGACTATTTATACAACGATCATGTACAACACTCGTCAGACGGGGCCAAAAACTCTCTAAGTGACATTTGTCAGTTACATGCGCGCATTTTGCAAAAATATACAGTTTTACTCAATGTTCACATTTACAAAAATATATATTAATTTAACACATTTATTCAACGTATTACGCATCAACTAAAGGCTCGTTCGACGTATTTTTTTGTTGCATAAACTAACACAATACAATGATAACAGTGCTACACACATATATAATCAATATAAATTATACATGTTTTTCGCAATTTCACGATATCAGATGAAATAGGAATACCATGGAATGCTAGAAACTATTATAACACTATTGTAAACAATTTCAATCAACAATTACCCCTAATTTATCAAATTATGCAAATCTTGAATTAGGATAAAAACTGAAATTTTGGCTAAAACAAGAGATTATACCTGTTCTAAAGAGCAGTAGAAGTTAATTGCACAGCCGGGAAGAACCTGAAATCTCGAAATTGCTGATTGGAGGGCTGGGGAAGAGAATTGGGGGAAAGTAACCTAGAATTTTCGTATGAAAGTGAAGAAGAAGCAGGCTCGGCTGGAGCATAATATTCGCGAATTTCCGACGGCTTCCGACGGCCGCCGACGGCCCGTCGGAAACCGTCGGAAATAAGCCGTCGGGAGCCGTCGCCCTACCGTGCCGGTTTTTGAGCTTTTTCTTGTAGTGATTAATCCTTAATTAATTTCATAAATTAATTATCTTAAACCATTACAGTAATTAATCTTTAATTACTTCATTAATTAATTAACTAAACTTAATTACCTTAATCCTTAATTAATTACAATTAATTAATTACTTTAATCACTTATCATTGATTAATTAGTTTAATTAATCAATCCTTAATTACATCATTAATTATATTAATAATGATCCTAAATTACTCTTAATTAATTATCCTATTTAAATTAATTACATTTAATAATTAATCTTTAATTAGTCACATTTATTAATCACCTTTGATTAATCTCATTTAGTAATTAACTACCCTTAATTAATTCTTTACATAAATTAATTACTCCTTAATTAATTATCTTTTAATTAATCCCTTGATTAATTATACAAAGTAATTAAACTCAAATTACTTTCATTATTAAATCATCTTCATTCAATTTCATCCAGTAATTACCTTTAATTACTTCCCTAAATAATTATACTTCAATAATTACATTTAAGTAATTATACTTATCAAATCACCAAGTGATTATCTTAAATTAATTTAATTTATTTATTTAAACTTATCAAATTTATTTAATTAATTACCTTAAGTAATTAATTCCTTTAATTACTTCCATTAAGTAATTATACTTAACCAATTTCATAATTAACTAATTAATCTAATTGATTATCAAATTAATCACATTATTTAATTATTTAATAATCTCTAGTTAATTATCTCTCATTAACTATTAACCATTCTTTAATTACTTTCTTTAAGTAATTAAGCTTAAATCAAATCCCTAATTAAAGATCTCTCATTAATTATTAATAATTCTTTACTTACATTCCTTAAGTATTTAAACTTAAATCAACCATTATTAATTTACAAATTTATTAATTCTTAATTACTAATTTATTAATTTCTAATTACTTAATCAATTTCTTAATTAATCTTTAATCACTTGATTAATTAATTTCTAACCATTTATTAATAATCTATACTTATCTAAATAAATGATCCTTAATTTCAAATTAATTAACCTTTAATTAATTTACTTATAATCTTAATTATTTAATTAATTAACACCAAATCATTAATTAATTAAATTATTAAATTACTCTTTAATTACCTTATTAATTTAATGAATCCTTAATCATTAAACCTTAATTAATCTCTAAATTAAAGTATTAACCTTTATAACTACTTTAATTATTATTAACAAAAGACTTTGAAACATTTTAGTTTTAAATCTTTCCTTTAATTTATTTCAAATTAAAGATTTAAAATAAATTACAAATTTAACTTTAACCAAATTGAAATCAAATTTACAAAACCTTTTTAAATCCAAATGTTAAAGAAACACTTAACATTTAAAAGGTTTTTAGACCAATTCATTTAAATTCAAACCTTTTTAATATATACTTTAAATATTTTAAATTTGTTAAAACATTATAATTTTATAAACTTATTTATTTCAAACTAGGATACAAATTAAATTTGAATCCATACATTTAAAATTTATTTAAAATTTCCCTAAGTATTGGAATTAAAGGGGTGGAGATATTTTTGTGACGAAATGATTTATATAGGAATATTGTTCTAAGTAATGAACTACAAATTGAAAATTTGAAATAGTTCTAAGAACTGGCATGGCTTGGAAATATCTTGTTATGGATATAAGTATTCGGAAGTGTTTTCAAATATTGAAATATTGGAGAAGATTGAATATATATCTTTGTAAAGATATTTTGTAATAAATGTTGAAAGATTTATAATATGGGCCTAGTGACTGCTTGTGTGTGTAATTTGATAGTTAAATAACCGACTATCAAAATCTGGCCAATTATGTTGATCGTTTCGAAGAGGCCGCGATCAGATTTAATTATCCGAAAACCACTTCGATCCGATTTGAGCATTGCGAATGGTGATATAGTGAAGATAATGAAGATGGTGATTTTGGAGATTCGGTTTGTTCAGACCCAGAAGAACTTATATGGATGAATGCTATCAGCACATTGTCATTGGAGGACAATGAGCATTCTAAGTGTAAATTTCTTAAAAGGTAAACTTAGCCTCAAGCCTCATCAACCGGGAAATGACTAAAACAGGGCATGCAGCAGGGCTAAGTGGGTCGCTCCCATTAGGGTATGTAATCATCTTTCTAGATTACCCTTTATTTATGGATTTGGTTATGCATGAGAGATCTCGATTAAGGTTGGAAAACCGAGATGATGAGATATTCGGTACTAGTAGTCAAGTGTAGGCTGGTTCTATGTGGTAGGGTACAAGATGTTCTTATCAGACCCGGGTGCATTGATATAGAGATGCACTCATCGGAGGTAGTTTCTTACCTGGTCATAGTATGGAATCCATTCTCCAATACATGCCTTTATTGTTTTGATTGTAGAGCCTAATATGCTGGAATTTAATTAATGTAACAATTTCGGCTATTTTTATAAGTATTTTTACTTAGACACTATTATAATATCACTGGATTTTCTATAAAAATGTTTTGGTTATCGTAAGGTAAAAACACGTCGTGTTTATGTGTGGCATGGTCTTACGAGATACATTTGTTTTCAAAAGATTTTGATAATAGCAATGATTCAAATTGAGTGTGTTTTTCTCACGCTGGTTTTATAGACTGCCTTGGGTGTTATTTTATTATAATGCTCGCGTCAGACCGAGTATTACAGATTCAGGTTAGGATGCTATGGAGCTCAGGAGACAAGTTGGGGTATTTCAGGCATATTACACGTACTTGATTATTTCCGCTATATGTTATGTTATATGTTCAGTATATATGAGGACAAGTTATTATAACTGTCCGGAATTGATTTGTTGATTGTTTTCCTCTGATGATGGTATGTATAATAACAGTTATAGTTCGTTTTGTATAAAGATATGTTATTATCTATTATATATTGTTCCGTAGCGATTGTAAGATTCTATTTTATTGTTTAGTTTTCTTCTTATCTTCTTTCTTCACCCCTAACAATCCGTCTTTTTGTTCAATTTAAGTTGACATGTGTGGTTGTTTGTCAGCTTAGAATGTACAAAAAAGTGGGTCGTTACAGCGTGGTATCAGAGCTGAAGGTTAAGCGCTTTGGTGGGGTAACTCATTAGAGATAGGGTCAGTAGTACTCTAGAATGAGTTTGAGTGTATTATATATATATATATATATATATATATATATATATATATTTGAGCGCGTATTTGTTAATGATATAAAAATTGTTTTATATTGTGTTGGTTTCTTTGTTGAGTGGCTTATGGATTCTGGTCAATACGAGTAATTAACATTATTGATAGGGATCTCTAAACACTTGAACAGAGCAACTCGACATGGTATTGTTTGAAATTGGGTAAATGAAATAATTTTACCCTGATTATAGTTTTATATATAAAGAAATAATTTTTCAGAAAAATTATTATGTTATGTATGGTGTGCTTGGCTGTTAAAGAATTATAATATTTGATTATTATCATTTGTTGATTGTTGTTTGTAACCAAATAAAGGGTGATACTATAATGCAAACAAGATTAACAGTTAAGAAGTGATATAGCCAATGTACGATTATATAACTATATGGTTTATAAATTGAAAGGAAATGAAATTTCAGAAGTATATTATAAATATGGTTTGTTAGTTAAAAGAGTTTAAAAGCTGAGATTTGGGAATTTAATTACCGTTGGTTTTGGAAATTGACTTTCAAAGTTTTGGAAAAATAATAATAGTATTGTTGAAAAATATTTTTGAAATATTTTTAAATATTTAAAGGGAATAAAAGCACTGAACTCACTTCGGTTGCTGGAAAATAATTTCGGTGATGACAGCAGCATCATCGATGTTCATTTTCGAGTTTCCAAGAAAGGAATTGCTACCATGCAATTTTGTTTTAGTAAAACTTGTGATTTTGGGAATTCAAATGAGTGAATTGATATATCAGGGATTGTGTGTATATAAATGCATACATACATATATGATTTCAAATTGATTTGAAATAATTGAGAACTAGGTGTTTAAACTTTGAGAATTTTTATTGAGTATTTAATAAAAATATAGGAAAATAAGTTTTATGACTTATGAATTTTGAGAATTAATAAGAGAAAACAATGTTTTTAAATTGTTGATATGGATGTTGTGAAAAGTAAATTTTGAAAGGAATCTTAACTTAAGTTGAATAAAGTAAAATTGTGGAAAGGAATTCAATCTAAGCTAAATGAAATAATTTTTGGAAATGAAATTGATTGAGATTCAAAATAAATTAATGATAGAACTAATTAATTAAATTACTGAGTTAAATATGGTTTTGGAATATGGTTGATAAAATTGAATATGGAAATTGGGATATAAATTGAGTTATTTGGAAGATGAAATTGAATTTGGTTAGAGAAGGATATGGACTTAGGTTGTGAAATAGTAATGCAAAGTGCTGTAAAAATGTTTATGAACTTGAGTAAAATTTTATGAAGTAATTCATAAATGAAATTAATATAGAGAGAAATGTTGTTAAACATGAAATTTAATGGAATAATTCTTAAGAGGTAGTTAGTATTGAAAGGAATTATATTAAGTAATAAGTGATGGTGGATAATTAAATGTATATGAAATGAACATGAATAAAAGAATTTAGGATAGCTAAGAGTCAATTGTAACTAATACGTAAGTAGTATGTATATTAATTTGTTCGCATAACGGTTTGATCCAGATTTGAGCATAGAATTTCGAGATAATCTATATCGATTTGAGTTGGAATTTTTCACTCGATTTTCGACGACGAACCCTGGATATGGATTTTTGGTTGTTTTTGGGGTTCTCTATCATAGTATATGGCTATGCAAGGAGAATGACGGTTTCTAATCAAGGAACCAGATCTATGTCCGCACTAGAGAGTCGTGTGAACAATATTAGTTCGGAAGTGAAATTGTGTGATCGAGTGAGCGATCAGATTTGATATTGCGTGCGGATGATATATGTACATCATACGGGTTTTGGTGAAGTAAATATTGGAAATTGGATATGCAAAATAAAATGATTTTGTATAATTTGACTTGATATCATTAGAAAATTAGATGCAAGTATATAATGTTAGTCCATAGGATAGTGGTTTTGATGACAACAACTATAGAAGTGTTATAAAATATATATGTGCAGGAAATCTATATGTAGGTATCAACAAAAGAAGACTGTACAGTAAAGAAAACAAAATTGATGAAGACAAAGATCAAGAGTTCAAGATTGAAGACTCATGAGATTCAAGATATTCAAGAGTTCAAGACAAATAATATAGTTAGGTTAGATATTTGTTAAAACTCCTTGAAAGCACTACCATTCTTTTTTATCCAATTTACTCGTGGAATGGAATCCACTTCGTTCTTGTTAAAGGGATGGAACCCTAGTGAGATGGAACTCACGAAATATCTAGTGGAACGGATAATAGCCCTATTTTGTTATCCACTAATTTTGATTCAAAATGATTTTCAAAATTATCTCTTGTTTTATAAAATGATTTTCAAATATTCCTTTTCAAAAGAAAAACCTTCGTTCACATTTTCAAAAATGTTTTAGCCTCAAAATCATATTTATCATTTTGTTATATTTTGATTTCAAAAATTGTCCTTGATATTTTAGCCTCAAAATCTATTTTAATATTATCTTTACTTTAGTTTATTTACTTTGATTTTAAATATATTTTAGTATATATACATATATACATTCATAAGTATTTCTACTTCTAAATACCTTCTACAAATACATAGAGTCCATTTGAATAAAGTTGCATATGTTTTAAATCATCATTTTCAAAGTAAAGCAAATCATCACTTTTTACTAGACCATGTCGACATCCTATTTACCTGTCATGTCGACATGCTTCCCGTTACAGCAATGGTTGTTTTCAAAAGAAGTGTCTATTCGTTTAAACCTCTTCGAATGGACACATCCATTCATTCTCTATAAATAGAGACTGTTATGGACGTTTTCCAGTAACTACTTTCTTTATTTTCTCTCCTCTTTACTCTCTTATCTTATTTTCTAATCATCCTATCCATATTTTGCCGAAATCTTAAGTGAATCAAACCAGAATATCTCTAGTTTGATTCTCTACCACTCTCTCCAAAGAATCTCAGTGCTTATCAGAGTTATAGATACATTTGTACTCAAAGAAACTTGTGTGGGGTTATAAAGGTGTGATCGTGTCCTTGGAAATCGATCGGGTGAACTTGTGTCCTGTGAATCAAGTGGTTCTACCCAGAGACCTGAGAATCTGGAGGGTGTACCTCGTTGCCTTGGAATCGAGGGATTGTAATCTAGATTATTGTTGAATAGAAAGCCGTACGGGTTGTGCGGGACTGGATGTAGGGTAACACCGAACCAGTATAAAATTCCTGGTGTGTTCTTTCCTTTACTTGCTTTTTATTTATATTTGCATTTGTTTGTGATTCTGTGATTTGATCTGTGATTGTGTATTTGCATTAAGTTAGTTAATTCAATTTAAATCAAAGAAGTTTTAAAGAAATTCTTAAAACACTATTCACCCCCCCTCTAGTGTTAAATAGCCTTAAGATCATCTTCCGCGTCCCTTTCATATAAAAGCAAGAGATAATTTGATGCCTTTGGTTTCATAAGTAAAATTGATAGCCCGACAAAAAGGCACATGTTTAAATTATTGTTTGAATTTGATGTTTTATGATTGAGCCACTTGGCTTTTGTTTTCTTTTGTTGATTTAGGCCCGTAGTGGCGATTTGTAGTTGTTCTGATCTAGTCGCGCAAAGGAGATGCTGGCGAAATTTTTCGAAAATTTAAAGAGTTAGAAATTTTGAAGAAAATTTTAATAACCTAAAATTTGATTTTTGAGTTATAACCGGAAGTGAGAATATGGATAATATTATTTGGAATCTATGGATGCATTTGGAAACTTAGTAGAAGTAATAACAAGGTTTCAAATTGAATTTGGAAAAAGTTAAGGGCTTAAATTAATTTGGCAAAATATTTTGACTAAATTGTTTTAGAAAAATGGGTTTGGATATTTTCCTACTTTGGCAATTTTGGGGACGAAATTCTTTTAAGGGGGGGAAAGAATGTAATGACCCAGAATTTTAGCAGATTGAAATTAGTATATTTAATTAATTTTAAATATTGAAAAGCTAATTCTATGAATTAAATAACTTGAATTTTTAATATAACGATTTATTGGGTAATTTAATTGTTTAATTTAATAATTGGAAATCGTTTGAATAATTTTAATCTTGGATTTTTATTTGGATAAAAATGATTTCAAGGCTTATTAAATTTCTATTAATAAGAATAAAGGTAATAAAGCTTTTAAATTTGATATAAAGGAGATTTAGCAAATTTTGAAATTAACTCGTTTTAATTAACGGGTGAAAATAGCCTTCCGAGGCATAGTCTTGGATTTCGATGAAACTAAGTCCATTGGATTCATAATAGTGTACTATTATCGGATTTCAAATTTCGTAGCGTTTGAAGTTATCGTTTGGTCGTACGGGATAGAAACGCATTGAAATTAATATTAGAAATTTAATATTATGATTGGGATTAAAAAGATATCTTCTGCATACGATCGAATTAGCGCTCAAAATTTGTTCCATTGCGTTCGGAATAGGGGTATAACATTAGAAACGCCAGGCGGCACGCCTCGATGGGAGTCTGTAATAAAATATCTTGATATTTTGAAATTTTAAATAATATATTTTATCCACAGCATCCTTCCTTTCTCAATCAACAGACCTACCGTTCTCGAGCCACAACCCTACCATTCTTGACCGTACCATTCCTGTAACAACCCGCATATTTATCAATTCTATATTTAAATATTTTATTTAAATATTTTATAGTTAAGTCGGATATTAGTCCAAAAAGCTACTTTTTGCATACGGTCAAATTAGGACTCGAGACCACCCCCATTGAGTTCTAAATGACGTTTGCGATCTTTTTGAGTGTAAACTTCGATATGTTCGGAGATAGCGAAATTTTCGTCACTTTTCCCGCTTGTGACTTTGGTTTGGACTGCACCTTCTTTAGTTCAGCCCAACCCTCTTTCTCACTTCATTCACCATTTGTTTTAACATTCAAGCTTCATCAAAAATGGTGGTGGGAAGTGGAAATTAAAACTCCAAACTTAAATTCTATTGCAAATTCGAGATTCAACATCAAATTCAAGTAGAAGATAGTGGATTCAAGCTTTGGATTGCTTCTCCTTGCTTTCAATCTCCATCTTCATCCATTTTAGTGAAAAGGTGAGATTTTTGATCTCACATCTTGCCTATAGATGTCATTGGGCTGTTGGGAATGATCCCCTATTGCATTTATATGAATATCTGCATTTGGTTTGAATTGGATTGGCGAAAAACTTCAATTTTCGTGGTTTTGGTGATTTTTCTGGCACTAGGTCGTTTTGGCCTTCGCTAGGTCGTACGCGAGTTAAGGCGTTAGGTCGTTGAGTTGAAAAGTCGCTCTGGTGAAGTCTTAGGTCGTCTCCGACTTAACATCCCTTGGCAAAGGTTAGGTCGTTCCAGCCGTAGGTCGGCCATGCTATTTCACTAGGTCGCGCGGGCCTTAGGTCGTAAGTCATAGGTCGTTAGCTCGAACCCACTAGGTCGTTCGAGTTAGGTCGGCCAGTCTATCTCGTAGATCGTCTCCGACCTAAGCTCCTGCTAAGTCGTTCAAGTTAGGTCGTTGAACCATTCACCCTAGGTCGCTCGTCCACTAAGTCGGCCTGGTTTATCTCGTAGGTCGTATCCGACCTAGGCTTCTGTTAAGTCGTAGGTCGCGTGGTTTTTAGGTCGCATGACCTTTAAACCGATAGGTCGTTATACCTATAACTCGTTGGGTCGACCCCCTTTAGGTCGTGAACCTTGTTAAGTCGTTCACCCTCCATTTCGCAAGTCGTAAGTCGTTACCGACCTTAAATCTCCTCTGCTAGTTAGGTCGTGTGCTTTTAGGTCGCTCGACTCTGTTAAGTCGTAGGTCGTTGGACCTTAAGTCGCTCGCCTCCCTTAACTCCAGTTAGGTCGCTCGACCATTGTGTTAGGTCGCGTGAACCCTTAGGTCGCGTGAACCCGCAGGTCGAACACCGTAAGCAGGGGCGTTGCCCTCGCACCCCCACCTAGGGGGTTGCCACCCCCTAGACCCCCCTCCGTAGGGGATCTTATCTGAAAAACATTCAACAGAACGTCCACTTAGATGTATTTTGAGCTGATTTCCTTGCATTTTATTCACGTCTTCGTATGTGAATTTCTGTGATTGATTGTTCTACAATCATTTTTGTGTTTTGTCACTTTAAAAATATGAAGGTTTCAATACTAGTAGTAAATATCAAAACTCTTTTACCAAAACAGTTTCAACTCTATTTTTAATACCAAACTCGTTTATAAAACCGTTTTCCAATCTATTAGTATATACAAGCCTTTACTTCACTCGGATGAGAAATCGAATTAAACGACTTAGTAAAACGAGTGGTATGAAACGCTTGCGTTCACTTCGTCGGTTAGCTCTTGGACTTGTTCGATTGAACCCTTTTTGTGACAATTTCCTAGTGAAGATTTACAGCTTGTTCGTAAATATTTAAGTTAAGCAAGTGGTTATGGGACATGAAGCTAAACTCATATATTTACTAGCTTGGTGTGATTGGCACTTCCTTATGATCATGACGATCATTCTTGTGATTTAGACTAGCGATGTCTCTTTGTCTGCGAGGGAGACTAGACCCCACTTGGGTGATGTTTCTACTCACATATATGGGGCTGCACCCCATGGTCTTTGGGCCGTTCGTGTGTTAAAGGCCTTCGGGCCATCCGTGTGTTCGGAAAATTAAATGGATAGCTTCCATGAGATAGCTTCTCGTCCGTGTGCTCGGACTTCCCCCTTTTAGTGATTTCTGGATTTCGTGTGTTGATTTCTGGGATTTGTTCTGGATTTCGTGTGTTGATTTCTGGATTTTGAGCTTCACCAACTTTTGTGGTTTTCATTGATATGATATCAGTTTTTGTGTATTGGTGAATTTGTGTGTCATTACCTTTTTATGGGTTTGGATCTTTGAGAAGATCCTTGTGGAATTGATTAATCTCTTGTTGATCATCATTTACGTACTTATAGTAGCACGACGTTATGGTTATTACATTTTCATGTCATGTCGTTTACTTTATACCATATCATCTGATATTTATAGCTAGACTGATCTGTTTATTATTTTCTTATAAATAATACTCGGGTCAGACCGAGATGTTGCAGGTGCTTCTGCTTGACTTCTCTTCAGGATTATTCTGACTTTTGGCTAACTACATAGATTAGTAGTTTTTGGATGTACACATTTGAGATATAGACTCCATGTTGTGTACTTATTCTTTTGTATAGCACGTGATGCTATTCTTTTGTATTATCGTGGATCTTTCTGACCACTGCTCTGATGTACACTTTAATGTGTTATATATTTATTCATATCTTCTTCCGCCTTTGTGATATGGATGTATGTGACTGATTTATGTTATGATTATTTCTGTGTTTGTTTCCGAAGGTTATATATAGCCACCGTGTGATAGCTTTATGTTTGTATCGGTATGTCGGATTTCCTCTTTAAGAGATATGCATTCTGTTCTATCTGACATATTGGTGCTCGCACAAATAAGTTACATGGATAGTCGCTCCTCTATAGCCTTATTCTCCGTGCTAATTGATAGCACTACATCGTAGTGTTCTTGGTTAGCGTGGGTATAGAGGTGGGGCGTCACAATTCCCCTCTTTAAATCTACGTTTCCCTCTCCCTCTCGGTTTACAGAAAAATGAAAATAATTTTGAAACTTTAAAAATTTGAAATCTCAGTAATTACAAGATGAAAATGGTGAAACCAATTTTAAAATTCATGTTTGAGGAAGGGCTATGCATGGCGAGGTTTTGGGGTTTATGGTGATCGTGGGCGTGCGGAAGTGAGGGACGCGAGCAGTGGTAGGCTAGGGTTTAGCTTTTCAATTAATATAAGGCAAATTGGTTCAAGGCAATGTTGTATTTGAGGTTGTGGAAGGGAGGAGCACCTCCACGAGGTGTTTGGTGTTGTGCGATGGACTCTAGGGCAGTCCGACCATGTACGATCGAGGATGGGGAGAGGCAGATCGTGTTTTGCTTGGGGAACTCGGGTGTGATGTTATTCGTATAGGGAGATGGAGGATTTAATGGAGAGGCCAACGGTGGAGGTCTCGGGGGTTCTAGTGCAAGGATGAGAAAGATAGAGGCGAAGGAAGGTCATCAATGGAGGAGTAAGTTCTGTTTTAGGGAAGAAGGAGTTTAGGCGGCTAATTAGATTTTAAGTAGGTAATTAATTTATATAACTATGTAATTAAGAAAAGATTATATTATTTTATTCAATAATCTTAAAAACATGATAACTTACTCGTTTTAGGTCCAAATCGAGCGCGGACTGTCGCGTTTGGTTCGTATTGAATAACACTACGAAATGGAGTTGATTTGGTGACAATTGGAGCTAGCAGGAATTTTGGTTAAAATTAAACGTCTGTTTAATTTTAATTTAAACAGAACGCTTCAACCAGGACTGTAATCAATGTGAGTAAATCTCACTCAATTTGGTTGACTAGTTTAATATAATGCAATTAAAAATTAATTTTTGGATGATTAGTTGAATTAATATATTATTATCAGTTGAATATTATTATATATAGTAGTATATGTTAGTGGTTGGATATATTCCCGCCGATTGGAGCGGATGAGACATTATGCACCCTGCATAATAGCGGATGACCCTATATTACCACAATATCCCGCCTCGAAGCGGGATTGGTATTTTATGTTATATAATATCTGTGGATGCAGGGAACAGGTTAGAGGGATCTAACTGGATTCCTCAAAATGTTGATTTTTATTTCATATATAGTGATGTATGATGTGTTTGAATAATCTGTGATAGATTATGATATGGTTTGATTTATTGGATGCTATAGTAGCACTGGCATTGATTTTGGTATTATAAATACCATAAATAATATTTTTGAATTTAAAAAGGGAATTTAAAGGCGATTTTGGAAATGAAAATAATTATATTAAATTTTGGTATTATTAGAAGTAAGTTGATTTGGATAAAACAAACGATTGGATTTTGGTTATTTATTTAGCTATTTCGTAAACTGATTTCAAATAGGGAATTTTAAATTTAGGATTTTTAAACAATGGATTTTTGAATGAGATTCTTAAAATATGGAATGCTCGATTTTGAATAGGTTTTGGGATATAGTTTGGATTATTTAAGAAATAGATTTATAAATGGAATTTTAATTAGAAATCGATTGATAAATGAATTTTAGTAATATGAACCTGTTATAAAACTGGAAATAAGTTTAGAAAATTTATAAAAAATGTTTATAAATTAAGTGAAATGATTATCATTCGATTAATTAGAAATATAAATTCATGGTGTGAATTTAAAATGAGATATGGAAATCAGTTTAGAGAGAAAAAGTAAATTCTATTTTGAAATTTAGGAATAGTTATGGAATTGCAAATGTGAATCGATTTGTGATAAATCGAGAGAGATTTATAATTATAAAGATGGGTACGTTGAATTTTAAAAATGGGTTTTTCACAAGAAGTTAAGATTTGTTTAGAAAAGAATTTTTATTTATTAAACTATGTAGTTTTAAAACTATTAGTTGGATTTAAAATATTTCAGAAAGTTAGTTATTTAAATATTTAAATTTGTTGAAAAGAATTATAATTTTTATAAATAAGTTTTGTAAATCGACTAGAAATTTTATAAATAAATTGAAATTAGTTATTGGCATTTATTTTAAAAGTGCTTTGATATTTTAATAATTATTTAACCATATCTTTGAAATTTATTACTATTATGTATATTTAAAGTAAGAAATTGGAATTTATTTATAAGTACTCTCGAGATTGTAATCTAGATTTATTAAATAGATGTGATTGTATAAGTGAAGTGTTGTAATGGGATTTTTGGAAATTTAGGGAATTTCCAAAATAGTTAGACCCAGAAACTTCAAAAATGAATCTGAATTCATAAAAGGAATTATAAATGGTTAGTTGGATTATAGATAAGTATAATCAATAATTTTTGGAAACTATAAAGGGAATTAATAAAATTATGGAGATTTATGAGATAAGTACGGAATATTTCTTAAGTATGGATATTAGAATTGTTTTGGGAAACAGGCTTATAATAGTTTCTCTAAATATTGGAATTAAAGGGGTGGAGATATTTTTGCGACGAAATGATTTATATAGGAATATTGTTCTAAGTAATGAACTACAAATTGAAAATTTGAAATAGTTCTAAGAACTGGTATGGCTTGGAAATATCCTGTTATGGATATAAGTATTCATAAGTGTTTTCAAATATTGAACTATTGGAGAAGATTGAAAATATATCTTTGTAAAGATATTTTATAATAAATGTTGAAAGATTTATAATATGGGCCTAGTGACTGCTTCAGTGTGTTATTTGATAGTCAAATAACTGACTATCAAAATTTACCCAATTACGTTGATCGTTTCGAAGGGGACGGGTTTAGATTTAAATATCCGAAAACCACTTCAATCTAATTTGAGCTTTGTGAATGGTGATATCGTGAAGATAATGAAGATGGTGATTTTGGAGATTCGGTTTGTTCAGATCCAGAACAACTTGTATGGATGAATGCTATCAGCACATTGTCATTGGAGGACAATGAGCATTCTAAGTGTAAATTTCTTTAAAGGTAAACATATCCTCAAGCCTCATCAACCGGGAAATGATTAAAACAGGGCATGTAGTAGGGCTAAGTGGCTTGCTCCCATTAGGGTATGTCATCATCTTTTTAGATTACCTTATATTTATGGATTTGGTTGTGCATGAGAGATTTCGATTAAGGTCGGAAGACCGGGATGATGACATATTCGGTACTAGTAGTCAAGTTCTAGGCCGGTTCTTTGTGGCAGGGTATAAGATGTTCTTGTCAGACCCGGGTGCATTGATCTAAAGATGAACTCATCGGAGGTAGTTCCATACCTGGTTATAGTATGGAATCCATTCTCCAATACGTGCCTTTATGGTTTTGATTGTAGAGCCTAGTATGCTGGAATTTAATTAATGTAACAATTTCGGCTATTTTAATAAGTATTTGTACTTAGACACTATTTTAATATCATTGGATTTTCAACAAAAATGTTTTGGTTATCGTAAGGTAAAAACCTATCGTGTTTATATGTGGCGTGGTCTTACGAGATACTTTTGTTTTCAAAGGATTTTGATAACAGTAATAATTCAAATTGATTGTGTTTTTCTCACGCTAGTTTTCCAGACTAGCTCGGGTGTTATTTTATTATAATGCTCGGGTCAGACCAAGTATTACAGATTCCGGTTAGGATGCTATGGGGCTCAGGAGACGAGTTGGGGTATTTCAGGCGTATTACACATATTTGGTTATTTCCGCTGTATGTTCAGTACATGTGAGGACAAGTTATTATAACTGTCCGGAATTGATTTGTTGATTATTGTACTCTGATGTTGGTATGTATAATAATAGTTATAGTACTTTTTGTATAAAGATATGTTATTTTCTATTATATGTTGTTCCGCTGCGATTGTAAGATTCTATGTTATTGTTTAGTTTTCTTCTTATCTTCTTTCTTCACCCCTAACAATCCGCCTTTTTGTTCAATTTGAGTTAAAATGTGTGGTTATTTGTCAGCTTAGTATGTACAAAAAAGTTGGTCGTTACACCAAAAGCTAAGCTCTATAGATGATGCAGTCATCTATAGTATTAACTTCTGGTGACAAAATACGGTAATGCTAATGGTATCCATAATATCAGAAGCACTTGAATATGAACAAAATCATATCTTTCAAAAAAAAACAAATTTTGTTGATTACATATCAAAACAATAATTCATATCCAAGTTACAAAATCCCAAAACGTTTCCCAGGCAATGATCAAATATAATTTACAATAATATGCCAAAAGCGACAAATGACGATGCCCCCTTGGTTGATCAAAGCAATGTAGTTATATCTGACTTACTACACAGCGGAAATAAACAAAATAATCTGTACTCCTAATTAGCTATCCGTCAGCCACCTACTCGTCTCCGAAAGCTTTATTCGCCAAAACTACAAACCTGAAAACCTCAACCCTTAGCCTACCCAAATCAATTTTGAGCACCCGAGAGTTTAAGGGGAAACAAAAACTTCGAGTCAGACATAAAGCCTGGTGTGAATAATACCGTTCATCTCTGTTATTTTATGTTAAGTGAGACCATGTCGCTTAGCGGAACGGGTTTCACCTCACTAACTTTCCTCTAAAATATATCTTTTGCTGATCTTTTCCTGCAACCAAAACTGGATAAAATCGGTAAAGCATTATTATGTAAACATACATATCAGGTAATAAATGAACTATTTTTTCAAACACTTTAGTTTTGTTTGTCTAACTATTAACCTTTGGCTGAATCGGGCTTACCAGACAATATATCAAAATTTATCTAACATCTGTTAGACACTCCTCTTCTTCTAGACGTTCTGTCCTTAACTATATATTAAATACTTCCATTTTGGACGGTTTGTCCTTAACTTATCAGCCTCCTAGGTCATCTGATCCTAATGGTTATGCAGGCTCACCAATAACCTATCTGTATGCAAACATATATTCCTTGCTGTGTGTATTCATAATTTTAGTCTTACCCGTGAATAAGCCTTACACAATGGAATTTTGGACCAAATTAGCTAGGGGTAATAGCTAATGTATAGGGTGCGAGCCTATACCAGTCCCATCTGGTATTCTAATATCCGAGTCATTTTACTAAGGATCCCTTCCCAAAATTTTCCTTGAAAACCTTTTCAAAATGATTTAAAATATTTAAATCAGACTCAAACAAGGAAAATATATAATTTCTACCCTTTACTCAAAATCCCCTTGCCATATTATATATACTTTACCCAAATCATAGTAGATGAAAACAGTTAACTTTTGAAACTACCCCTTTCAAATCTATTGAAAGTACCCCTTTCGAAACCATTTAAAGTACGCCTTTCCAAACCAAGAAAAACCCTTTATTTAATCTAGGCCAAAAGGCCAAAACCTTCCTTCCAAAAGCTTTAAAACCTTAGACTTCTTTCTTTTAAATCATTAAAACATTGCCTTTTGAAACCCTTGGAAACCCTTTCCTTTTAATCCTTTCGAAACAACCGGAAAAACCATACCTTTCGACTCCTTCGAAACCATTTGGGAATCACCCCTTCGAAAACTTTCTTTAAAACCTTGTGAAAGCATCAAATCTAAACCTTTCGAAAGGACTTGGGTTCAATTTAAAACATGTGGAAACCTTTCAAAAACATTCAAAGATTAATCTTTTGAATCCTTAGAAAAAACATTTTGGTCGAAACCATTTGGATTATGCATTCAAGTAGAGCAAAAGGATCATAAACCCATTAAAGACGAAAGCACTTCTTTTCCAAATCCTTTAAATCATCTCTTTCAAAACCATTTGGGTTATACTTCAATTGAGCAAAAGGGTCATTAAAACCATTTAATTTTAAAGCCTACCTTTCGAAAGCATTACTAAATAAAGAAGTGATGGTGTCGAAACCATCCCTTCGAAAGCACTGGAGAAGTGTCCAATTTTTAGAAAACCAAGTAACCCCTTCGAAACCCTCTAGGTCGAAAGGTAAAAAGGCTGCAGCAAAAAGGTTTCGGCATAGTCGAAAGCAATCGTTTATAAACAAAGGCGCAGCCCAATCAAAACCATTTCCTTTAAACAATTTGACTTGTTCGAAAGCCAACTTAGTCGAAAGCATCTTAGTGGAAAGCAAGCAGACACATTTTTATTCAAAACAAAGTATTGCCTCAACCCTTTCGAAACCCTTGGTTTTGTCCTTATACCTTCCGCCCACATCCAATTCACTACGTACTAGTTCCCTAATACCCTGTGCATTGGTTTCGACTGCGTCGGAGGCAAATGTAGAAAGGCGGAACTTGATACCGAAAGCATCGAAACAATGAAAAACCTATTTATTTATCCTTTTAAACTATTTTTTTGTACCTAACCTGCCTTGTTTGTCTAAATATGATTGGTTGCCATTTTACTTTTTCAAAAGTGCTACTAATTTCCAGAATTAACAAATTTGAATTATTTGTAAAGAGCCTGTAACGACTCGTAATTTTCGCTACTTCGAAAATGAGAGATTTTGTTTATTTTAAAATTTAAAAGGGTTTAAAAACTTAAATAAATAAGTTATATATAATAAATAATAACAGAGAAATTATTTATTCTTATAGTTAATAATTAAAAAGGATGAAATTTGGATTTTATCACAAATCAGCAAAAGTCAAGTTTTGTTAAAAATAAATAAATGCTTAACTAAATATGTTTAAGTATTTGTTTGAAAATTTAAACTGTATTAAAATCACTTAATAAAGATAATAGAAGTATATGTGAAGATTTAAAAAATATGTTTATAATCGTTTTACAAAAATATTCAAAATTTGTCACATTTTGTCAATGCAACATCAAAATTCAATATTTTGATATTAATCCTAATGATATGGAATTTTAACCTAGATAGACTTGTTTTAATTCATTTAATATAATAGGAAATCAATTTTTAAGTTTGGTTTACTTTAATATATAGTTTAGCAAAATTTTGACTGTAAAAGTTGTCAACAAAAACAAGTTGTTGTTAAGTTTTTGCAACATGGTATGTTTCCTAACTCGTATATACACTTAAAAAACTATGTAACATGTTCATTTACCATAATAAAGACAAAAGAATTCAAATTAGTTTAAATAAAGTTTACAGAACATGATTTGACAAATTTAAATTTAAATTTAACTTTATAAAACAACATTTCTTACATCTCTTATCTCATTAATGAGATGGTATATATATGCATGGAAATGGAGCAAAGTTTATGTTTTAAATATTAGTAAGCATAAAAATGGTGACACCTCTCTTTACTACTTACACACTTTTCCTTAACATCATTTCTACCATTAATGCATATGCTAATTTGTTAACATGTGTCATGTAGAATCAAATCCAACCAAAAGTCTTCCATTTAAAAAGCAAAGTTAAGAAAATAAGATGAGTAATGATTCCCATCCTTAACTTCACATTAATTTGCCATCAAATCTCTCGTTTCACGCATAAGTAAGAGTGTATATTTTATTGCAAATATAAAGAGGGTAGGATGGTCATCAACCACTTAAGCTCTAATTATAAATGCAAGGCCAAACTCACTTTATTTTTTCACTTCATCTTCTTCCATCTCCTTCTCTCCTTCTCTATTTCCTTCCTCCAGCATAGTCGTGCCCTACATCCCTCCACCCGAGCTCCACCTTGGCCAAACACCCTTTCCCCAAGCTGTACCCACCTCCCACACCCACCTACCTGCCTTGAAAACCCTCCACCTGTGACCTACACGCCTCCTCAAGACCACCAAAGCCTACACCCCCTCTTAAAGCTCACGCACCCTCCTTCCTAGGCTACACACCCCGCACCCGGGCCTACACCCCTTCCACACCCACACACGGCCATAAAAAATGAAAAAAGAGAAAGAAAAAAGAGAGAAAAGAAAGGGAAGAGGGGAAAGAAAGGAACACGCAGTAGTTCGTTAGACGTAAGCACGCTAGTTTTGCAAAAGATTGATGGAGTGAAAATGAAGGTGATAAATTCTCATTGCTATTTAATTACATTGATTATCAAGTTTAATTTTTATGTCAGTGTTAACCCACCTTTAGGCAAGGCCGTATACAGGTGGATCTAACTAAAATCGACTGCTCATTTGTCGAGACTGGAATACGATGGGTAGGAGCCAATTGGATGGATAAACGGTCAGTCAGGGATGGTTCGATATACATGGCTCGGCCCAAGTGGATTGGCAGATGCCACTCGGTCAAGGATGAAGGACACACATGGCTCGGTCAGGATGGGTCGTTCGGCCGTTCGAAAAAGATGGTTCGGTCGTACTGGAGTGGTTCGGTGGAAGTTGGTTCGGCCAAAGTGGTCAAGGCAAAGTGGTTCGGTCAGGATGGGTGGTTCGGCCTTGGGGGCATGGTTCGGTGAGGGTGGGTCGTTCGGTATGGGTGGTCTGGATCGGAAGGAAGGTGTGGGTCGGCCAAGAGGTCAGGCTGATGTGGATCGGCGTGATGTTGTGGTTCAGTCTAGATGATGTAGGTCGGCGTGTTAGTGTGGATCGGTCATGATGATGTGGGTCGGCGTAAGTCGTTCGGCATGTGTGGATTGGCATAGCAGGAGGTCGGTGTTTTAAGGAAGGAGGTTCGACACTTGGTTGCTTAGAGTCCTAGCCTTGTTTGCTCCGAGTCATGGGAAGGCCTGCTTCGAGTCATGCTTGGGGGAGATCGGTTCGGCATGTTGTGAACTCAGGGTCGGTCGTGGTGTTTAAGGTTTGGTTTGGCTATGGCCTTGATGGGCCTGGACTACTCAGGAAGACCGGTAACTCAGGCTTTGCCTATAAATACAGCATGTAGGGCTTCAGAAAAGGGGATCTCCATTCCGTCTCCCTTCATCTTCTATACTAAGGTTGCTCTGCCATTGTTGTTCTAAACACTCTGGATTGTAACTGTAATTGTTTTTAACATCAATAAAAAGGAAATTTCCAGAGTGGACGTAGGCCGAAGTTAGCCGAACCACTATAAATCCTCTGTTATTACTGCTTTCTTTTTAATTTTAACTGTTCTTCATATTTATACTATCTACATACATTCCATCTGTGATCTGCGACTGTGATTTGGTGCTTTCATCTGGATTTGGGTGTTAGTGATCAATTTTGGCGCTAACATTTTGGTGCTTTCACTGAGAGACGAACTCAGGGATTCTAAAGCTTGGACTTTGGATTAAAAGGCTTAGGAACTCGGATCCTTGGGAGACTATGGCAAAGCAATCAACCAGGAGACAAAGGACAGAGAGAAGTCAGCATGAGGAAAGTCAGGAGGCATCCTTTGGAGCTAATCAAGCCTCCATCTACATCACTAGGGACGTGATGGAGATGATGATGGGAGCTATGCAGGAAGAATTGCTGAAAAGACAGGAGGAGGTAATGCAGAACCTACTTGACAAGTTGGACAAGCTGGAGCACAAAGTCAAGGGGATGGACCGATTGTGGCTGCTGGCAATGCAGAACAAGGAATCAGAGCTGTAGAAGTTTCTGGCGGTCAAAACCAGAACCAGACTGGAGGGATTAAAGGAAATCCGCAAAGGCTTGGGGGCAGACCCCCAGGATTGGATACTGGAATAGCTATGAATGAAGCTCGGCGAGTAGGGACTAACGTGAACGTAAATGGCAAGCATGAAGAGTACTACCAAGAGTACCCTCTAGGACATAGGGAGCAAGGTGGAGATGCGAACAAGGGACTACGTACCCTCAAATGGAGACGAGCAGATGGTCGGATTAATAAGAAGGATTATGAGAGGAGGACTACCGAGCAGAGGCTTGGAGGAAGTCAGCCGGAGTCCGCTCAGTCCAGATATCAGGAATGCAAGAAACCCTCCAGAATTCAAACTACCAACACTGGAGGCCTGTGATGGAAAATCAGATCCAACTATGCATGTAACAAGATACATCAAACATATGGAAGTTCTGGGGGCATCCGAGGAGATGATGGCAAGGTGTTTCCCTCTATATTTGACGGATTTGGCTGCACTTTGGTTCAGACAGCTACATACCGGATCAATCAGAATGTCGGGCGAGCTAGTGGAATGCTTCATGAGACAATTCAGGGTTCACGTGACGCGACCCAAGAATGTGATGACATTAGCATCAATGAAGCAGAGGACCGGAGAGTCCATGAGGGGTTTTCTAATGCGGTTCAATACAACCATAGCTTCAGTAGATCGCCCAGATCCATCAATGATTTTGATGGCGGCGGTAGCAGGGATTATTGAGGGCACTGAATTCAAGGACACATTGGAACGGGACCCAAAATAGGATCTTGGGGAGTTCTATCATGAGGCAGAAAGATTCATTCGGTTAGAGGATTCACGTGCCGAAAGGCAAGAGATAAAAGCTGTGTAAGGCGAAGGAACGTCTGGAGAAGGACGTAAGATGGATAAAGGAAAGCGCAAGCAGGACGATGGACATAGTGGCTCTGACAAACGGAGGAGAGGTCGGGAACCCAAATTTACGACGTACGTGGATTTGACAGATAATCTGGAATGGATTTATTTGGATACTCGGGGGCAACTCCCATATCGAAAACCACCAAGGAGGGATCCCGCAGAACGGGAGCGAAGGAGCGGGAAGTACTGCCTATTCCATGAGCTGGAAGGGCATTCCATGGACGAATGCTGCCACTTGAAGGACGTGGTGGAGGAACATGTTAGAAGTGGTAAGCTGCCACAGTATGTGAGGAATCGGAAGGGAGCAGTGGAACACAAGCAGCTACTGCTTGGATCAAACAGGAATGACCATGGAATGTGGTCACGGCTCGTCATCCGCTGATCGTGATGGCAATGACCGAGTTCAGGACATGGACTCTAGTCATCGAATAATCTTTTCTGATTTTGTTTTAATTAAATAAACAACCAATATGCCACTTACACATGTAAGGAAACCAGAATGATCCCAGGCATGCTCTGAGATGGTAATAGGCTGCTCTGCCCGAAGAGGCAACACTTAGGTTTTTCTGTTTTTCTTGTTGGACATTTGGAACTTGGATTAAATGAATGAATTTCGATTTTATTAAACAAATCCTTAACCGGAGAGTTATGGGACGGATATTGGAAGTCAGTTTGAAATTAATCTCTTAATGTTCAGGGACAGTGGACCGTAGTGCAGGGAGCGACGCCGCTTCGCCGGAGAGTGACAAGATCGGCTCACTCGTCATTGTTTCCCCTTCACCAAAGTGTGACAGGATGGGATCCAACAAGAGCCCGGAGAGGCTACAATCGGTCTAGGACTTAGGCCATGGCATCGCTTAATGTTCAGGATACTGAACCGGAGTGCAGGGAGTGACGCTGCTTTGCCAGAGAACGACAGGATCGGCTCACTCAACGCTGTTTCCCCTTCACCAGATAGTGATAGGATGGGATCCAGTAAGAGCCCGGAGAGGCTGACATCGGTTCAGGAGGATCAGGGCATCGCTTAATGTTCAGGGACGCCAAACCGGAGTGCAAGGGATAGGTTGCTTTGCCGGAGCGCAATGAGATCTGCCTATTCAATCAATAAGTTTGGATTGAGCTTACCAAGAGTCCGGAGAGGCCGTCAACGATCTGGAAAGATCGTAGGATTCAATTACTGACTTCCAGGGTGTGAAATGGATTAGGATAATGGCTTCGAATGGCTACAGATATGGATAAGGACCCGGTGAGGTCCCGGATATGGGTATTAGGACCCGGTGAGGTCCCAGCTTAGGATTTGGACCCGATAAGGTCCTCTGTAACGACCCAGAATTTTTAACAAATTAAATTGAAAATATTTAATTAATTTTAAATATTTGAACGATGATTTAATTTGAATCCCCGATATAACTTTGAAATTTGTGATTAAACTTTAAAATTTAATCTATTGAATGCTGAATAAAAATTTGAACATTCAATTTTAAGCTGAAGAAAAATATTTCAAAAGCTTTTAAAATTCGTATTGACAACACTGAAGATAATAGAAACTTCAGAATTGTATTTCAAAGTGTTTCGTTCAGTTTTGAAATTTAATTATTCGAATCGATATTTAAAAATAGTCATTTTTCAAACAGTCTCGGAATTCGACGAAACCAATTCCATTGGGTCCGTAATATTGAATTATTACCGGATTACAAATTTCATATTTATCGGGATTGATGTGTGAGCACACGACGTGTAAACGCATTGAGTTTTTATCGAGATTCAATTAGAATTTAAAATTTAAACTGGTCAAAAAAAATCAAAGCACCGTACCTCCATAAATCTCGTCTTAAAATTTGCCTAAAATCACGATACCAGATCGTGCAACCCATCCCCTCCAGATTCAAATAATCACCTTCCCCCAAAACTCCTTCAAACGAAATGTTTTCGTTCAAATAAATCAATGGCCGCTTCCCTCTTTAAAATTTTCAAAATCAATAGCTCGAGAAATCTGGATTGAGCGCGCACGCGTGGGGGGTTCGACGAAGTCGAGGCTGCAAGGGCGATGTTGAAGCCGTAGTTATGATTTAGGGTTCGTCATCAAGGTGACCTCGAGTTCGTAATAGGCGTTGGGGTGCTCTTCGACGTGATGTCGCAGGGCTCGAGCGAGCTGGTCCTCGTTTTTATAGCGCGCGCCTGGTGGTCTCGGGGTCGCCAAATCGTGATGGGTTGTGGCGTGTCGTCGATGGAAGGAGCACGTGGCCGCGAATTGGAGAGAGGCAGTGTATGGGCGGCGACTTCGAGCTGGGGTCTCGAGTGTCAGGTGGAATGTCAGCTGGAGTTCGTTCGATCGTGGAGACGAGCAGAAATCGTGGAGGTGGCGCATTCAAGTAGAGGCAGATCGAGGAATAGGGTAGCGACGCGACTGTGGCGATGGTCGTAAGCTCGAGTTCGAGCTGATGATTTTCCAGTAAGGTAACGATTTTTCTTTTATTAAATTTAATCGAATAAATGATGTTTATATATATATATATATATTTGCAGAAAATAAAATGTTTACAGTTTAAATAAAATGAGATAAGTATAAATATATATATGAAGTTTTAAGAAAATAAAATAGATATACAATTTATATCTGCTTGTTATTTTAAAAATAAGGTATAGCATATAGATTTAAAGGAATTCAATCTGGAATTTGATATATACATATAGATTTGAAATATAATCACAGTAAGTTTATGAAAATGTTTATTTCGTAATTTATATCAAAATTTTATTTTTGCAGTAAAGGAAAATTCTATTTTTTTTGTGAAAATTTTATATACAGTAAAAATAGACATAAGCAGTTTTCAAATTGTATATATAGGTGATTTTGGAAATACTGATTTCAGTGAGCTATTTGTTCTATTAATCTATCTAATTATTTGTACCACCGAAAGTAAATTTATTAAAGAAATTCTAGTTTAAGATTTAATTCTTCTATTAAATAAATTTATTTAAAAGTAATTGGTTTAAAATAAAACCATTGAATAATTAAAATTACCAAATGAAAATTTATTATTTGATTTAATTCGAATATTAATAATTTGTATAAAAATTGTTTATACAAGGTCGAAATCTTGAAGAAATGATCAAATTGGAAAATGGATGGCAAAATAAAAGCAAAGGTGAGATTTTTCTCACTCAAAAATGAAAGTGGAATTTTCAGTTATTTATTGCTTGATTTGATTGCTATATTGGATGTGATATTAGATATAGTAGGATATATCTATATATATAGCAATATACACATATTGGCATATGTATATATTGGATTGATGATTTCCCGCCTGGTATAGCGGATGAGACCCTATTGCGCCGTTAGTAAGCGGATATATTATAAAAACCTATATACCGCGATATTCCACCTCGAAGTGGAATTGGTATTGTGCTAACATCTGTGGATGCAGGGAAACAGGTTGGAGGGATCCAACTGGATTCCTCACCAGTATTTATTTATTTATTTACAGATATTGATGAATATTCTGTTATCATATGTTGATATATGACGTTTGATGTTGTGATTGACTAATTGGTGCTGTTGCATCATCGGATTCAAGTTTTGAAATTTAAAAATAACGACTTTTAATTTAAAAGGATTTTTAAGGTGATCTTTGAAATTATACGTTTTATTGAATTTTTGAAGTGATTTATTTTAAATAAATAAACGTTCAAATTTTAAAGTTATAAAAGTTAAGATCTTTGTGAAATATAACCGAAAAGTGATTTTTGGAATAAACAGTTGATTGATTTATAAAATGGTTTAAGTTGAGATTTTTAAAATATTATAAACGGTTTACTTAAAAGGTTTATAAAGTTGACATTTTATAAATTAAAATGTTGGTATTATAAAACGAGTTTTTATAAGCGTTAAAATGAATTTTTAAGAATTTATAAATAAATGGAATTTATAAATTGTGAACTTATAAATGGAAATGATTTTGTAAAATAAAGGAATTATAAGTATTTAACTTATAATATGGATTGTTGGTATAAGATTTGAGTTATGAATTGAATTGTTAATAAAGGAGATTTATTAAATTGAAGTTGTTAGAAAATAGAAATAGAATTTATAAACGTTGTTTTATAAATTCGAAACCAATTTAATTTGATAAATTAAATATAGAAGGTTATTAAAGAAGATATATTCGCAATTCTGGATAGCGAATTTTTATTGAAATAAATGTGTAGAAAAGATTGAAATTGGGTTAAGTGAATTATATTCACGATTTTGGACAGTGAATATATTGTTAAGAAAAATAGATATGGGTTTGGGAAAGTGATATTTGAAATGAAGTTAATTGTTTTAAACGATGTTTTAAAATATATTGAATATCGAAAGCATATATTTCAACGTTCATTGTTGAAATAGACGTTTTCGAGAAATAAGGAAATGATGGGCTATAACACTGTTGTTATAGTAAATGATTTTCGAAAGAAAATGTTTTTTGTAGTATTGGGATTTATATATATCTATCTTAAAATCCGAATCCCTATACTAGTGATTTCGAGTCGTCGTAACGATGTTTTACGCAACATTCGTTTTGACTCAAATAGATGTTAAAATTTATGATTTCCTTAAAGAATGAAATGTATACTTAATATTGATTTAAGTATATATAATATTTTCAAATGTTGAAAATAAATAGATTTGTGAAATACTTATTTTTAAATAAGTATGGAAATGCTTTTCCAATATGAAATGAACTGTTTTGAGATTTTATCTTCAAAGATAAAATGAAATGTGGGAATTGATTTGAAATTGTTTTCAAATGATTAAGTGTGGAAATTTTATATCTAGTAAAAGATATTTTGGAAATTAACAATTTGGAAAATTATTTGGAATCTGATGATGTTGCGCATCTTTATTGATAGTTAAATAACCGACTATTAATAATTACCTTGAATATGGTATTTGTTGTGAATTGGATGAATTTGAATGCCACACTTATTTTTGAATAATCGCTCACTATTTGGGTTAACCGGGAAAGGACCATGGGGTCGTATAACCCATTCCGAATATGTGATACGTCGTTATGAATTGCATTCGAAGACCGGATATTTTTGAAAACGGAAGGATTACCGTCGAGTTACTCTACATCGGCTGATCTCCGATTTAGAGGTTTTATCACCCTTAGTGACGGGAAGTCCGGACGTGATTAGAAATTTATTCGGATATGCAAGGGCTTCGTGAGAAGTGCCTTCGGTTCTGTTCGATCCCGGAACAGACTTGTATGGATTGTATGTCTGACGTTACAATTTGAGATATAAAGCTGATTTCTTTCAAATACATATCTGTTGGTGGCGGAGAATTTATTCTCTTAGCTTAACACCCTTCTCTGAGACGTACGAGCTCAAAGGTTATGTAGTTGAAATTTATCAGCGATATATCCCAATTTGGTAACGTGGCATACTGAGTGTTGCTGTGAAATGATCAGTGTTTGATCATTTGTGATATGATCATTTGTTTGATCTTATATCTTTGTGATCATTGGTTGATCATTTGTTTGACCCGAAGCATGGCTTTGTAGAAAGCGTAGCTTTGTGAACGAGACTTCGTCGAGCCTCACACCCCAGAAATGGTCAAAACAGGAAGGATGCAGCAAGGTTCTAGGGAGTAGCGCCCCTTAGTGTATGTCATTCCTTCTGGATAGAGGTGGTATCATGGTATGGAGCCCAGATACTTAACCTATGTGGTTGCTGCATTATTATTTTGATGTGGTTTGTTGGAAATCGGGGATCCTCGGGAAGATCGGTTACGATCGGGGGATGGCATACGCGTGTCAGTAGTTACCTATTTTTGCAGAGGTAACCCGGCCTTGTGTTGGCAGAGATCTAACCGTAATGTTAGGTTATTTCTCGGGTCGTCTATTCCAGGGACGTACCCATCGTGGAAAAGGAAGTTCCTTAGCCTGACCATTTGTTGGAAATCCAAACTCCAATACGCACCTTGTACGGTATTAGTTGTAGAACCTGCCATTTACGTACGGTGGTCACCACTGTTTAGATGGTAGCTATAGTAGGCATACGATACTGGTCGTATGCTGGCTAAGATTAATATTATACTTTCGAAATGATTTCTACACTATGCACTAATAATAATATCAAAATGATTTGATTTTACGTAGTAAGCATCTTTGACTATCATAAGAAGAAATCTCCTCCAATTCTGCGTTTGCATTGTGTGTGTGGTGGGAGGTCTTATGGTAGTTTCATTTTCCAAAAGCATTGCGAATTTGTTTTATTTTCCTTGTGAAAGAATAACTGTTTTACGATCTCACACCAGTCACCATGACTGACTCGGAGTTTATTGTTCCCTTCTAAACTCTGGGTGCCCACCAATTTCCACACGGGCAGCCTAGAGTTATGTTATCAGGATATTCAGGATATTCTGGAGCTTTGGAAGCAAGCTGGATGGCGAAACGTATCACCTATATTTTTGTATTATTCCGCTGTGTATTCTGTATGAGGACAAGTTATATAACTGTCCATTGTTGTATTATGACTCTGATTGATGTATGTATAAACTGATATAGTTCTTTGTTTTAAAAGACTAGTGTTATCTATTATATATTGTTCCGCTGCGAATGTGAGATTCTGGTATTGTTTTCTATTCTGATGTTGTTCTGTTGTTCTTCTTCTTCTTTTTCTTCTATCTTTTCTTCTACCTCTTCTTTTAAACATTAAAGTTCGCGTTTCCGCCATCCGATCGTTCGACAGTTGCTACAGTGGACGTAGCAGTGTCGGGTTTTCGGAAGACGGATTTGCGGGTCTTTACATCCTCGATTTGGACTACAGGATTTGGAGAGATCATGGATTCGATTAATGGATTTGGGATGGATTCTGAAATGGATAACGAATCGGAACGGTCGCAGAGTAGACTATCAGACTTGGATGGAATTGCTTGATAATGAATGTAACATATGGACTTCGAATATCGGATTTGAGGCTATTCAAAATACACCTTCCAATAGCAAGGCATGTTTTGGGGGGAAAATGTTAACCTGCCTTTAGGCAGGCCGTATACAGGCAGATCTAACTAAAATCGACTGCTCATTTGTCGAGACTGGAATACGATGGGTCGGAGCCAACTGGATGGATAGACGGTCAGTCAAGGATGGTTTGATATACATGGCTCGGCCCAAGTGGATCGGCAGATGCCGCTCAGTCAAGGGCGAAAGACACACATGTCTCGGTCAGGATGGGTCATTAGGCCGTTCGAACAAGATGGTTCAGTCGTACTGAAGTGGTTCGGTGGAAGTTGGTTCGGCCAAAGTGGTCAAGGCAAAGTGGTTCGGTCAGGATGGGTGGTTCGGCCTTGAGGGCATGGTTCGGTGAGGATGGGTCATTCGGTATGGGAGGTCTGGATCGGGAGGAAGGTGTGGGTCGGCCAAGATGGTTAGGATGATGTGGATCGGCGTGGTGTTGTGGTTCGGTCTGGATGATGTAGGTTGGCGTGGTAGTGTGGATCGATCATGATGAAGTGGGTCGGCGTAAGTCATTCGGCATGTGTGGGTCGGCATAGCAGGAGGTCGGTGTTTTAAGGAAGGAGGTTCGACACTTGGTTGCTCCGAGTCCTAGCCTTGTTTGCTCCGAGTCGTGGGAAGGCCTGCTTCGAGTCATGCTCGGGGGAGATCGGTTTGGCATGTTGTGAACTCAGGGTCGGTCGTGGTGTTTAAGGTTTAGTTCGGCTATGGCCTTGATGGGCCTAGACTACTCAGGAAGTCCGGTAACTCAGGCTTTGCCTATAAATATAGCATGTAAGGCTTCAGAAAAGGGGATCTCCATTCCGTCTCACTTCATCTTCTATACTAAGGCTGCTCTGCCATTGTTGTTCTAAAAACTCTGGATTGTAACTGTAATTGATTCTAACATCAATAAAAAGGAAATTTCCGGAGTGGACGTAGTTCGGAGTCAGCCGAACCACTATAAATCCTCTCTTATTACCGCTTTCTTTTTTATTTTAATTGTTCTTCATATTTATACTCTCTACATACATTCCATCTGTGATCTGCGACTGTGATTTGGCGCTTTCATTTGGATTTGGGTGTTAGTGACCAATTTTGGCACTAACAGTTAGATAATCACCATTTGATGATATGGACTTTGAATGATTGTTTGAATATGTTGGTTGAATAGTTAAGTTATGATAATATACCCATTTATGGATAATCACTATGTTATGAGAATGGATGATTGTGTTAATGATAAATATTGAAAGTGATTATGTTATGTGATTGGTTGATTTGGATGTGGTAGTGGTAATTATAAATAGTGATTATGTTTAATTCACTCAAGTATTCACCTTTTTAAAAAAAGGCCAAATTTTAGTGGTATGGTATATTTGGAAATTTTATAATTCTCTTTTCGATAAAGTTAATTTGAAATTAAAGTTAAAGTAAAATAGAACTTGAATTTAAAAGTGAAATTGGATTTGAAATCGAAGTTAAAATCAAAAATGAAATTGAAATTGAAATTGATAATGAAATTGAAATTCAATTTTGAGTTGAAATTAAAGATGGATTTGAAATCAAATTTGAAATTGAAGTTGAAATTAAGTTTAATTTGAAGTTCAAATTGAAATTGAAAAGAAATTAGATTTAGAAATTTAATAATAAAATAATAGGAATATAATAATATTCTAATATGCGAATAGTAAAAATATACCTTTAATACTTTAAAAAGTGAATATATCGATTTAAAATGATTAGTATTGTTTTTATAAGCTATTATATTCAATTTAGAGAATTTATTTCAAATATTGTAAATCAAGTTAAAACTAGGCGCATTGCGTAACGATAGTTCGCGATTTTGTGCCGAAAAGTTCAAATGAGTGTATAGAGTGAAATATAACTCGGATTTCTTCGAAACAAGAAATGTCTGGTCTATTATAACCATAATTTTTAAATAGACAAGAAAATAAAGGTTTCATACTATAGATTTTGAATTATGTCCAAATCAATTTTCTAAAAAAATCGCGCGCTTGTGTAGTTGAGCGACCATAACGGGAAATCTTTTTAAATGGACGTTTTTAATCAGGGAAAAATATGGAATAAATTTGATAAATCTATTTAAATAGTTTAAAAGAGATTCAAATGGAAAAAATTTGATTTTCAAATATTAAAAAGTTGTTTAAATCTAATAAGCTTATAAAGCACTTTCCGCAGCACTTTTTTGCTGCCGTTTCTACGACTTTTTAAAAGAAGGTTAAAACTGAACGATTTTTTCCTAGAATCAATTATGAATGTTTTTAAAAGGATATTTAAGTGTTTTAAATAATGATTTGGAATCTTTATAATCAATTCGATAAAAGCTAATAACTGAGTATGCGGAAACAACTAGTACATTTGTCCCGCTTGTGAGATTGAGAAGATAAAACAAGGTGTTTAACTAAGGTTAGAAATGGAGCAACCAGTGCCCTGAACTTACCTGGCCTTCATTTTGATTTTTTAGAAAGGGGTGGAACAGATCGAAAGGAAAGTCCGGATGCTCTAAAAAGATTATATTAAGTTTTTCCAAAATAAAAGAAGAATTATTATCCAAAATTTAAGCAAAATCCAAAATAAATAAATTACAACTTGGATTGCATAGAGATAATCTTCTTATACTTGGTATTAAATTCCGAAGAGGGAACTCGTCCTTTTCGTGGAATTTAAAAGGTGATCTCACCGTTATTCCGCACATATCACTTGTTGAATACAGAAATTGATATTAAGTAAAATTAGAATGATTTCTACGATCCTATTTACTCAATAATGTTTTCTAAGATTGATTTATGGTTTACAGCAAACGATGTCTTAAATAACATTTTTTTAACCCATTTAAAAGTTAAGAAATACCGGATTGATGATAAGACAATAGGAAATGTTTTCCCAAGTAATAAGTGAATTAACTTAGAATTACTCTAAGACTTTAAGAAAAGGATTTGTAATTAACCAAAATAATTAAAGAGAAAGGAGGCTTAATAAATCCTGTATACTCATATTCACTTTTTTATCGATGATTGGATTTCGAAGGAACCACGGTCGGATTTAGGTGATTCCTATCCAAAAACCACTTCGAACCAATTTATGTTTCAAATTAAAATATGTTGAAGACATTGATATTAGGATTTTCATAGTGAAGAACTGCTTGTTGATCATTTGAGGATAAACTCCCAATATACATATAGTAGCGGTGTTTTCTTCATTATGAAACATCCAATACAAGGACTATTCGCTACTGATCCTAGGAGTGATTCCCAAAATAGGATGTGGTAGGAAAGTACCTTCAGTTTCGTTCAATCCTAGAACGAACTTGTATGAAAGAATGTCCGACCTTGCATTCTAAATCACATTGATTGATCACTATATAATGTATATCAGTCGGTGGCGGAGAAGACACATTCTCTTAGCTTAACACCCTCTCCCGAGACATTCAAGCTCAGGAAGTTATATGTTTGTAGAAATCAGTCGTGTGAATGTGGAATGGCAATGTGGCATTCAAAGTGAAAGAAGATGTGCTATGTGAAAAAGGTAATCGTTACCTCAAGCCTCATAAACCAGGAAATGATCTGAACAAGGTTAGATGCGGCAAGGCTATGTGGTTCACAACCATTAGGGTATGATCATCCCCTTCTAGATATATTTCTTCCCGCTATAAGGTTGGGATGTAAATTAATGTGGATGTATGCGAAGTGAGCTCTCAGTTATAGGTCGGTAATGACTGGCGGATGACATATTCGATACTATCTAGTTATAGAAGTAGGTCGGTCTTGTGTTGGTAGAGGGCTGATGTTTTGTGCCTCAGGACATCCATATAGAGGTGTACCTATTGGAAGGTAGTCCCTTCACCTGGTCATTTGTATGGAAATCCATTCTCTAATAAGAATCCTTTATGAGTTTGATTGTAGAACCCACTTTGTGACTAATATGCTGGAATTTAATCAATGTAAAAAATTTCGGCTAAGATTAATAGGTTTATTTGCAAATGTTTTCAAAAGAATGTCATTAGAAATAATATCAAATGTTTTGATTTAAAAGTGTTTTGGTTATCAAAAGGTAAAAACCCGTCCGTGTTTGTGTGTGGGCGTGGTCTTATGAGATACTCTTTCTTTTAGAAATAATTTTATCCAAGGCTGGTATATGACACTGTCATTTATTATTTGAGTTTCTCACGCTGGTTTATCAAGCCTGATCCAGGTATTTTCAATACTCGGGTTCAAATCCGAGTAGTTTCAGGTTAGTTGAATACGGTTGGAGCTTCCAGAGAAGAGCTGGAGATATTCATCTACGTATGGACGTATTCTATTATCCGTTGAAGTATTTTGATGTTTGTCAGCATTCATAAGGACAGATGTTTATAACTGTCCAGGCTAAATTTAGGTTAGACTCTGATATATGTATTTTAAAATTTTCCACTGTAAAGATTATTGTTTAATAATATATACTATTCTATTCAAGTAAGATTCTGTTTTGTCTTATTTTTCTTTTTCACCCTTGATGATCCATTCTTTCGTACAATTTGGCTCGGACATGTGTGGTTTATTGTCGGCTCAAAGGGTGCGGAATTGTGGGTCGTCATAGAGCCCTTTCTCCTTTCATAAATATATAAAACATCGAAGTCTCATACCTTAAATAATTTTATATATCCATTACAACACTTAGGAAAAATCTAAAAAAATTCCAGAAAATCACTTTTAATATGTTTTCCAACATATAAAAATTTCAGACCCAAACCTTTTATTATTTAACCGTAAATAATTTATAACCCAAAATAACATTTTCTTCACTAGAAAATTCATATTAATTCCACAAAAATTCGGAAAAAATCTGAAAATTGAAACCCATCTCTAAAATATTATTTATGGTCTATATTAAAATTTGTAAGCCATTTAGATGTCATGTAATAGGGTTTCATGTTAAAACATATCATAAAATCAATATGAACCTGCATAAATCATCAACAAGTATATATAATCATTTCATCATTCAAAAATATGGCAAAGCATTGCAAAACATTCCGGATTTCTCCTTAAAACCAAAAAAACATAAGAATTATTCACCTTAGCATTTAAATATTAAGGATATGAGATTTGAATGAATTTGATGTTGATTAAGCTTCCCCTTTATCTTTCTTCCTATTGCTCTTTTTAATGGTGGCCGGCCTTAGCTTTTTTAAAATTTTGAGAAAGAAATGAACATGTATAATTTACACGGCTAAGGGATATAGATATAAGAATGGCCTCTTTTCTATTTTACCCCTCCTATATTTCAATTGAACTCTTCTTTAATTCATTGGTTAAATGGAACGGCTACCCGTTAATTAAATCAAATCTCAATCCCCTAATCAACACATTATTTCATTTAATTTAGCTAACTAAATATCCTAAATAATGTTATCAAAAATATGGGGTGTTATAAACTCCCCTCCTTAGAGAATTTCATCCTCGAAATTACGATAAGGTACACAACAAATCAATCAAGAAGATAAAACATACCATCAAACAAATCATGATAAGCATCTCTAATCCTGCTCTCAACCTACCAAGTATAGTCCCTGTCATCATCACTCCACTGGACCTTGACTAATATGACCGTCTTGGTTCTAAGCCTCTTCTCATCTCTCGCAACAATACGAAATGGCTTTCTAACTATAGTCAAGTCCAGTTCTACCACTAAGTCATCTAGCAGAGTCGGTGCAATAGTAGTCTCTGGATCTCTAACACACTTTCTGAGATGAGAAACAAGAAAAACATTATGAACACCTGCCAAACTGCTCAGTAACTCAACCCTATATGCAAATTTCCCGATCCTATAAACAATACGAAAAGGTCCAACAAATCTCGGGGTTAACTTTGCTGATCTCCCAAATCTGGTCACACCCTTCATCGGTGACACCTTAACGAAAACCTAATCTCCAACTGAGAGATCTGAGTCTTTCCGTCTATTATCTGCATAACTCTTCTGCCTAGACCGAGCCTCATTCATTCTAGCTCGAATGACCTCAATCTTTTCTGCACCTTCTCTAACCAATTCTGGACCAAGGACCAACCTATCCCCGGTCTCCAACCAAAAAATGGGAGATTTGCATGGCCTTCCATACAAAGCTTCAAAAGGTGCCATCCCAATACTAGTCTAATAGCTGTTGTTACACGAAAACTCGACTAAATGCAGATGGTCTTCCCATCCCTCGAAATCTAACACACAAGTTCTTAACAAATCTTCTAAGATTGTGTTAACTCTTTTCGTTTGCCCATCAGCCTGCAGATGGTAAAAACTTCCTGTAGACACTTCCAGAACTCGTTAGTGAATAAGGAATTTCTATCACTTACTATACTACTAGGAATTCCATGCAGTCTAACCACATTCTTCATAAACAACTTCGCCAAAACAGGTGCCGTCCTAGTTGACTTAACGAGAATGAAATGGGTACTCTTGGTCAATCTGTCCACTATGACCCATATACTTTCATTTCCTCTATTCGACCTTGGCAATCCATCAATGAAGTTCATAGAAATAGAATCACACTTCCAACAAGAAATCCAATGGCTGAAGCAATCCACTTGGCTTCCGGTGTTCGGCCTTTGCCTGTTGGCAATTCAAGCATTGCCTTACACATAAGCCAATATCCTGTTTCATACCTTCCCAGAATAAACTTCTCTTCATATCCTGATACATCTTAGTTCCTCCTATATAATTAGTGAACTTCGAACGATGGCATTCCTCCAAAACTTCTTTCCTTATGTTTCCTACACTCGGAACACATAATCTTCCTTTCTTTCTCAACCACCCGTTCCGGTCAAGATTGAAATCTTTCAAGTCATCGCTCTCGGTTCCATCTCTTATTTTCCTGATACGTTATGCTAACTCTGGATCCTCCATCTGTTTAGAAGCAATCCTTTCAATCATCACTGGTCAAACATCGAAACAATATAACACAACAGTCTCTCCACTAGACCCAGCCTCGGATATCCACTACACTTTGCAATCTGCTAATGCTTCTAAATCCTTCCACTCAGCAATCATCACTAACACTGCCTTCTGATGTTTCCTGCTAAGTGCATCCACAACCTTGTTGCCTTTCCCCGGTGTGTACTCAATCCTAAAATCATAAGCGGCTATAAACTCTAACCACCTCTGCTGTCTCATGTTTAGGTCCTTCTGAGAGAACAAATATTTCAACAACTTATGATAGATATATAACTCAAAGCCCTCTCCCAAAAGGTAATGTTTCCACACCTTCAATGCAAAAGTTACTACAGCCAATTCCAAATCATGCGTCGGATATCTAACCTCATGCAGTCTAAGCTGTCTAGAAGCATAGGCAATCACCTTACCTTTCTACATCAGCTCAGCTCCTAATCCTATTCCACATGCATCGGTTTAAACCATCAAATCCTGATTCCCTTCTGGAACAAGCAGCACAGGTGCATGGGTCAATAAGGGTTTCAAACTCTGGAATGCTTCCTCACACTTATTGGTCCACACAAACTTCACATCCTTTCTCGTTAGCTTGGTCATCTGTGTTGCTATCCGTGAAAAATCCTTAATGAATCTTCGATAATAACCAGCCAACTGAAGGAAACTCTTTATCTCTATCACCGTCTTGGGTCTCATCCAACTATTCACTGCTTCAATCTTAGTCGGATCTACTAACAATCCTCTCTCTGAGACCACATAACCAAGAAACTTCACTTCCTTCTTCCAGAAATGACACTTCGGGAACTTTGTCTTTAGCTGATGCAGCCTTAGTGTCTCAAGCACCACTCTAAGATGAACTTCATGCCCCCTTTCACCCTTAGAGTAAATCAAGATACCATCTATGAAAACCAATAAGAAACTATCCAAATGCTCTCGGAAAACTCGGTTCATCAAATCCACAAAGAAAGCTGGCGCATTAGTCAGTCCGAACGACATAACTAACCATTTATAAGACCCGCATCTAGTCCTAAACGCCATCAATGTATATTATCCCATGCTACCCTAAGCTGATGGAAACCTGTTGCCAAATCTAACCGAGAAAATACATTGGCTCCACTCAACTAGTCGAACAAATCGTTGATTCTGGGCAATGGATATCGATTCTTTATCGTCTTCTCATTCAACTTACGATAATCGATACATAGCCTCAACGGTCCGTCCGGCTTCTTAGCAAACACTACGGCTGCTCCCCAAGGTGAACTATTCGGCCTGATAAAACTCTTGCCTTTTAAATCTACCAACTGCACTTTTAACTCCCTCATCTCTGTTGGGGTCATCCTGCTTGGCGGCCTACTCACTAGTTCTGCTCTACGCACCAAATCTATTCGAAACTCAATGGCTCGTTTCGACGGCAATCCTACTACAAGCTCAAAAACATCTGCGAATTCTCTAACCACGAAAAATCGACTCAACTCATCTTCTGATTCCTTAACACCCAACAAAGCATTCATCTCACTGCTAGAACCTTCTATAGTATAAACTATCTTGTCACTACAATCACGGTGTCTAAGCGATATTTTCCTATCCTGGAAAAATATCCTAGCATCATACTCAGTTAACCAATCCATACCAAGAATAATTCTGAACCCCACAAAATCAAATACATGCAAACTACTAACAAAAGTGTTACCTAACATGTCAAATTCTAATTGGTCACATCTCAACCCCAAAGTTGCATACCCTCCTATTGGATTCGCAACCTGTAAGGAAGTAACTAAATATGTGGGTTCTAGGTTAAACTTATCTAACAAACATCTAGATATAAAAGAATGTGATCAAATAGAACGCTAACAAACATACCATGAATCTAAAGCGCACCTCCCAAAACTGCCTTCCCCTTCTCCTGAGCTGTCGGCTTAGAAGCAGCCGGCTCCAATGCATACACCTTGCCCTTTCCATCCTTAGCGGGCTCCTTACACTAGTTCTTATAGTGGCCTATCTGATTGCAGTTGAAGCACCTGATGTTCTTCTTCCCGATCACTTCCTCTGCCTTCCCTGTACGACACTCATTGGCGAAATGCCTCTTCTTGGCTGCTCCACCCTTATGAGCACCCTTCTTGTGAAAGAACATTCTCTCCTGACCTTGCCCAACCTGGACTTCTTTCGTCTTATTCTTCTCCTTACAAGCGAGCATCTCCTTGTGCCTCAACGCCATCTCCATAACCACATCATAGGGATCTCTAATATGGGGTAAAGTAGCCCTAGCCAACTCAGGCTTCAATCCCCTAATAAACTTCTCGTACCTCTTCATCACTATATCAACATCAACACAACCATATCGGGCCAACTCTTCAAACCTACTGGCATACTCAAGAACAGTCATCTCTCCCTGTTCTAGCTCAGCAAACTTCTGGATCAAAATAGACTGTGCCATCACCGACATAAACCTCTCTTGGAACCTCCTCTTAAACTCTGCCTAGGTCATAGTCTCCTCATCGACTGCCACAGTCACACTATTCCACCAGAACAAAGCAGCTCCCTAATGTAAGGAATGCGGATTACGGATCTTAAGGCTAGGAATAACACTAGAGGGGGGGTGAATAGTGTTTATAAAAAATTACTAAATCTTTTTGAGTTTATGTTAATTTGAACACAAATGTATGCAATATTCAGACACAGATATGATCATAGAAACAAACACAGATGCATAAATAAACTAAATGCAGTAAAGGAAAGAACACACCGGATTTTATACTGGTTCGGGGTTACCTTACATCCAGTCCCGCACAACTAAGTATGGATTTCCTTTCAAAAGCAATTCAACAATTACAACCCTCGGTTTTAAGGCTACAAGGTACACCCTCCAGAATCACAATCCTCTGGGTAGAGATACTTGATTTCCGGGGCAACAAGTTCACCCAATTGATTTCCAAGGCTACAATCACACCTTTTCTCGCTTGATTGATTTCCAAGGCTACAATCACACCTTTTCTCGCTAGATAGATTACAAAGAAGCCTATAACTCTGAATAGCACTTGGATCTTGTTGAGATAGTGATAGAGAATCAAACCAGAGATAATCTAGTTAGATTCAATGTTGATTTCGGTAGAGTAATGATAGGATTTTGAATAAGAAAATGTGGAAGAAGAAGAGAAGTGAAAAATCAGAAAATCTGATGTCAAATTCGTTGAAACCAACCCCTATTTATAGAAGAACAACAGTCATGTCCATTCGTGAAAGGTTATGGCGAATAGACACTTCTTTTGAAATTCAAATTTTTGGTCCTAACTGACACTATGTCGACATGGGGTACTAGGGCATGTCGACATCCCAAAGGAAATTTTGATGTTTTGTTTTTCTCTGAAAATAACCTTTATCTTATATTAAAACTATTTTAAACTTTATAAATATACTTGACTATAGATAAAATACATAGATGAATATAAAGAATAATATATATAACATTTTACTATAATTTTATAATTAAATCAAAGTATAAATATATTATAATTAAAAGACAGTTTAAAACAACCGAAGTTTAAAAACAAGAATATTTAAGGCTAAAACATCTTTTTGAAAATCATTTGAAAAGATAATTTTTAAGGCTAAAACATTTTGAAAACCAATTTTGAAAATCATTTTGAAGTAGTTTTGAAAATCATTTTGAAGTAGTTTTGCAAGCTTCTTCCTACAGAATATCTCATCATGACAGGACTCGAGAACTTGTACAAAACCAGGATGTTCATGGGTTTGTAAGCCACTTGTCGTAGGTTTGTAAGCTACTTGTCGTGGGTTTGTAAGCCACTAAAAAGGTAGAAATGGGTTCCATCCCAAAAGAAAAATGGAGTGAAGATTTCAGTGCTATTGTGAAGTTTTAACATAATTCTAGACTTAATACTTATCTTGAAATCTTGTACTCTTGATAATCTTGATACTCATGAGTCTTCAATCTTGATATCTTGAATCTCTATATTGTACAGTCTTCATTCTTGGTACCTACATGGTTAAATCCTGCATATACATATATATCTAAACTATAATGTTATTATTTATATTTTATAATCTTAATCTAAGGTTGTTGTCATCAAAACCATCAACTCATGGACTAACAATCTCCCCCTTTTTGATGATGGCAACATTTGTTTATAAAATATTACTTCTATCCTATTTGACTCCCCCTAAATCTAATAACTCCCCCTTAATCTATGCCTAACTCTCCTATTTTATTTTTCTCCCCATTTGTCATCAACAAAAACAAACAAACTCTAAACTATATAACTCCCCCTCATTCTTGTACTGAAGTACATGCATTAATAAACTATATAATAGAGTATATATAAGAAATAACTATACTTATAGACATGATATTCAATCAACGATTATAAATATATTAATGTATATTTTTACAATCATCAAACCACACCAATGTATAAATCAAATCAATCAAAACAACCAATTTCAATCAAAACAATCAATTCAAACAAAGTAATAAAGCAAACAAATTAAAAGTTACGGGGAACTTCCACCCATCCTTCTTCTCCGAAAATAGGGTCTGCTTTGATGGCATCCCAATTTTCATTGTCATTTGTAAGAGAGACAGGAGGATGTGGTTCGTTATCATCCTTATGCAGGGAAGAAATCATCCATCGAATTGCATCGAAATGTCTTTCTTGCTCCTTGATCATCTGCATTTGACTCAACTCTAAGTGTCGCTGGTTACGAAGAATGAACGAGAGAATATTCTTGAATGAATTAAGAGTATCTTCAAGATTCTCGGATAAGTTATGAATTGGATTAGCCATTTTTGAAATTGTGAGAAGAATGAGAGATATAATAGATAAGAAATAATATTCAGTAATGAATTCTAGAAGAAATGGGTATATATAGGTGTAGAAATTCGTTTGAAATGAATAGACACATGGTAGTTATTCAAATTTCAAATTCAAAATGAAGTGTCATTTCTGACTAGTATATGTCGACATGGTCAAGAGGGGTATGTCGACATACAACAGTGAAATTTGATGGTAATTTTGATTTTGTGAATAATTGTGTGTATATATATATATTTATATAATATACTAACATTTATTCAAGAGATAAGATAAGCTAGATAACAGAAAGGAAATTCAATTTCATTGCATAATAGGATAATACAATGATTAACCATAAAGAACTACATAAACACACAAAATTAAAACAAACTTAAACTAATTCGATATGATATGAAAATATAGAACTAGTTAGAGGATGATGAAGATGAAGATAATCCAAGTTTCTTGCTGACTTTGGAGAAAAACTTGTTCATCTTGGATGATATTTTGTCTAACTTCTTACTAACGGATCTTTTAAGAACCCGTTGATTCTCAACAATAATCTTTTGGTTTTTGAGAAGGGTTTTGTTGGAAGGATTGGAGGGATATTCAATACTTTCTAGGGATGTTTCTCCTTCTTCTTCTTCTATTTCCATTTCATCCCTTTCTTCTTCTTCTTCCTCTTCCATTTCTTCATGAGCCAAATGCTCTTCCTTTTCGGCAAGAGTTTCATAAGGTTGAAAATCATATGGGATTTTCATGAGAGAAATGTTTGAGATATAAAAAAAATTTCTTGAAATAAATTCTTCTCCTTTGAAATTTACTCCAAAATAGTTGAAAATCCGAGTAAGGTAAATTCCATGATATAAAGTGTTTTCACCCATTTCAAAATTTTTAGGACGAAGTTCATCCAAAATAACCTGCGCCCAATTGATATCATAATTTCCGAAAATAGCAAAAAGTGCTTTGCACACTTTTGAAGTGGGATTGTTAAAATTTCCCGATCTTGGGGTCAAAGTATGTTGTAAAAGAAGATTGACAATTCTTGCTTTAGGACGAAAGTTTCGGTTTTTAAATTCAAAGTTTTCATCTCCTTCAAAAATATGATGAAATGTCTCACGATCACGTTCATCGATTTGAAAACTAGAAAGATCCATTCCCGTGCTTTTGCAATTAAGAATGGTACCCAAAAGATCACAATTCAAAACAATTCTAGTGCCTTTGACATTACTCCAAATTTCATTATCATTTCCTTCACAAAATTCTCGATTGAGAATTTCATAGAAAATTTTAACAAGATTTGGGTAACAAACAAAATCATTTTGAGAAGAATCAACAAGACTAAGAATTTGATTGTTTGCAAAAAGAGTATCAATTTCATAAGAAACAAAATCTTGAAAAATTGAAAACTTTCCGGGATGGACTTTTCCATAGTTGGCATAATTGATGTATGCTTTTATGGCCTCCGGATTATTGAGGAGTTGCTCTTTCAAGTTTCTGGAAAGTCTCATGGTCTAGGGGTTGCTTGAAGAAGCCATTAAAGTAGAGAGTAGAGAGCTTGGAGTTTTGAAGAGAGAGTTTGAATTTTGAAAATGAAAGTGAAAAGTTGTGATAAAAGATAGTGAATAAATATATTTTTGAAAGACATGTTCTCTGGTCAAAAGATGCCTTTTTAGAGTATTGAATGAAGTGAATAAGTGGAGGGAAATTCAACCATTTGAATTCAAATTTTGAATTTCAAAATTTGTACCCATGTCGACATGTGCCTGTGAATTTCTATGATTTATTTTTCCTAAGTATTCTAATATATATATACTTATTATTTTAATGTCTATATATATATATATCTGGAATATTATTAGAATTATAGTATATTCCAGAAAATATTATTATATTATTAAAAAAATAATAAAAATAAAATTATAATAAAATAATAATAAAAAATAAATTTAAAAATCAATCAACACACCAATTCAACATCAACCAATCAAGCAATCAATCATCTAATTCTAAGCATGCTATTTCAATCAATTGTATTGTAAATGTGTACCTTTTTCTAAGTCCGTTTCCTTGAATTTGTTGAAGTCGTGAACTGCCCTGAAACACAAATTTGAGTTATCTGTCTTCTGATCATCATCGCTTGAGGACGAGTCTAAGTCATCTAGAGTAGTAGTAAATGCACGCTTCTGTTTCTTTATTGAATCATTGTTTATAGGAGGATTCTGCCTTTCTGGATATAGACAGTCTCTTTTGATATGGCCTGGTTCATCACAGTTGAAGCATTTGACATTGTTTGGCACTGCATTCTGATTTCCAGAATTCTTATAGTTGTTTCTCTTGAGATTATTCATCTTTCTGTATTTCAGAAATTTCCGAAAATTCCTGGTCATAAATGCTATCTCTTCATCATTATCACTGTTTGAGTCTGATCCGTCGGTTAATGCATTGAATGCCATTGATTTCTTTTCAGATGCTTTGCTTTCTCTTCTCCCGATCATTTGAACTTCAAACGACATTAGATTTCCAATCAATTCTTCTATCTTTAGAGTACTAATGTCATTTGCCTCTTCAATTGCAAGTGTCTTTTGATCCCATTCTGGAGTGAGAGAATTTAAAATTTTTCTGACTTGATCTTCTTCTGAAAATTCCTTTCCCAATTATATTAAAGAATGCACAATATCTTGAAATCTACTATACATATCTAAAATAGACTCATTAGTGTTCATTTTAAATAACTGAAACTGATTTGTGAGCATGGAAATTTTGGTCTGTTAAACTTTGGTTGTTCCTTCGTGAGTTACTTGCAAAGTTTTCCAGATTTCATATGCAGACTTACAAACTGACACTCTATTAAATTCATTTCTTTCAAGTGAACAAAACAGAATATTCATTGCTTTAGAATTATTTTGTGCAACAGTCTTTTGCTCAGTAGTCCACTGTGCAAAATTAGTTGTGGGTTCATAATATTCAGTTTGTGTGATATTCCAAGTATCTAATCCTACAGATTGTAAATATTTTTTCATCCTACATGCCCAATATGCATAGTTACTGCCATTAAAAAGTGGTGGTCTGGCAGTAGACTGACCTTCTACAAATGAACTAGTGACAGGAATACTAGTGTTAATAACAGTACCAGTGTTGGTAGCCATTTTGAAAACTTTTCAAAAATCAGATTATGAAACTTTTGAAAACCTTGCTTTGATACCAAATGTGAGGAATGCGGATTACGGATCTTAAGGCCAGGAATAACACTAGAGGGGGGGTGAATAGTGTTTATAAGAAATTACTAAATCTTTTTGAGTTTATGTTAATTTGAACACAAATGTATGCAATATTCAGACACAGATATGATCACAGAAACAAACACAGATGCAGAAATAAAGTAAATGCAGTAAAGGAAAGAACACACCAGATTTTATACTAGTTCGGGGTTACCCTACATCCAGTCCCGCACAACTAAGTACGGATTTCCTTTCAAAAGCAATTCAACAATTACAACCTCGGTTTCAAGGCTACGAGTTACACCCTCCAAAATCACAATCCTCTGGGTAGAGATACTTGATTTCCGGGGCAACAAGTTCACCCAATTGATTTCCAAGGCTACAATCACACCATTTCTCGCTTGATTGATTTCCAAGGCTACAATCACACCTTTTCTCGCTAGATAGATTACAAATAAGCCTATAACTCTGAATAGCACTTGGATCTTGTTGAGATAGTGATAGAGAATCAAACCAGAGATAATCTAGTTAGATTCAATGTTGATTTCGGCAGAGTAATGATAGGATTTTGAATAAGAAAATGTGGAAGAAGAAGAGAAGTGAAAAACCAAAAAATCTGATGTCAAATTCGTTGAAACCAACCCTTATTTATAGAAGAACAACAGTCATGTCCATTCGTGAAAGGTTATGGTGAATAGACACTTCTTTTGAAATTCAAATTTTTGGTCCTAACTAACACTATGTCGACATGGGGTACTAGGGCATGTCGACATCCCAAAGGAAATTTTGATGTCTTGTTTTTCTTTGAAAATAACCTTTATCTTATATTAAAACTATTTTAAACTTTATAAATATACTTGACTATAGATAAAATACATAGATGAATATAAAGAATAATATATATAACATTTTACTATAATTTTATAATTAAATCAAAGTATAAATATATTATAATTAAAAGACAGTTTAAAACAACCGAAGTTTAAAAACAAGAATATTTAAGGCTAAAACATCTTTTTGAAAATCATTTGAAAAGATAATTTTTAAGGCTAAAACATTTTGAAAAATAATTTCGAAAATCATTCTAAAGTAGTTTTGAAAATCACTTTGAAGTAGTTTTGCAAGCTTCTTCCTGCAGAATATCTCATCATGACAGGACTCGAGAACTTGTACAAAACCAGGATGTTCGTGGGTTTGTAAGCCACTTGTCGTAGGTTTGTAAGCTACTTGTCGTGGGTTTGTAAGCCACTAAAAAGGTAGAAATGGGTTCCATCCCAAAAGAAAAATGGAGTGAAGATTTCAGTGCTATTGTGAAGTTTTAACATAATTCTAGACTCAATACTTATCTTGAAATCTTGTACTCTTGATAATCTTGATACTCATGAGTCTTCAATCTTGATATCTTGAATCTTATACTGTACAGTCTTCATTCTTGGTACCTGCATGGTTAAATCCTACATATACATATATATTTAAACTATAATGTTAGTATTTATATTTTATAATCTTATTCTAAGGTTGTTGTCATCAAAACCATCAACTCATGGACTAACACCTGAAGCTGTCTGGATGCCAACCTCCTCTTCTGCTCATCATTGAGCCCCAAATCTACAAAGATCCTCTCATAATGCAGCAACCAATTCTCCACCTCAATGGCATCCTCCGTCCCAATAAATGGCTTCCTCCAAGCCTGATATAATCTCTACTCAAAGCAGCGTAATTGTTGACTACGAAGCTTCTAGAACGCTTGCTCCTACAGCATTTCCTCCTAACACTCCGGCTGCAACTCCCACTTGCATCATATTCATGAAAAACTAATACATAGCTTCCATTCCAACTTGCTGGTCTCCAGCACCTACATTCTCTGCATGTGCCTGACCTTGGGTTCTATTAGGTCCGACATTCCCATGGTGCTTCCCCTTCTTGGGTTAACTCTTCCTCTTCTACCATCCATATCTGTATTCAAATATCATAAGGTATAGAAAAATAACCTAACAAAGATAGGAGACTAGAGATAAAGCATATACTCATATATAACAAATATAAGTATGTTAATATAGCGGTATCCCATACCCCAATCTTACTCTAATTCTTTAGGATCATGTTTTAAAAAACCATTTTTAGTTAAAGTTTTTCATAAACCTATGCTCTGATACCAAGTTGTAACATCCCGTATCTGGAGGTCAAAAGCTAAGCGCTACAGATGCTGCAGTCATGTATAGTATTAACTTCTGGTGATAAAATATGGTAATGCTAATGGTACCCATAATATCAGAAGCACTAGAATATGAACAAAATCACAGCTTTCAAAAAAACAAATTTTGTTGATTACATTTCAAAACAATAATTCATATCCAAGTTACAAAATCCCAAAACGTTTCCCTAGCAATGATCAAGTATAATTTATAATAATATGTCAAGAGCGATGTATGATGATGCCCCCTTGGTTGATCAAAGCAATATAGTCATATATGACTTAATACACATCGGAAATAAACAAAATAATCTGTACTCCTAATTAGCTATCTGTCAGCCACCTGCTCGTCTCTGGAAGCTTTATTCACCAAAACAAGAAAACCTGAAAACCTCAACCCTCAGCCTACTCAAATCAATTTTGAGCGCCCGAGAGTTTAAGGGGAAACAGAAACTTTGAGTCAGACATAAAGCCTGGTGTGAATAATACCGTTCATCTCTGTTATTTTATGTTAAGTGAGACCACGCCGCTTAGCAGAATGGGTTTCCCCTCACTAACATTCCTTTAAAATATATCTTTTGCAAATCTTTTCCTAACCAAAACTGGTTAAAATCTGTAAAGCATTATTATATAAACACACATATCAGGTAATAAATGAACTATCTGTTCAAACACTTTAGTTTTGTTTGGCTAACTATTAACCTGTGGTTGACTCGGGCCTACCAAACAACATATCAAAATTTATCTAACATCTGTTAGACACTCGTCTTCTTCTAGACGTTCTGTCCTTAACTATCTGTTAAATACTTCCCTTTTGGATGGCCTGTGCTTAACTTATCATCCTCCAGGGTCACTTGATCCTAATGGTTTTAAGGGCTCACCAATAACCTATATGTATACAAACATATATTCCTTTCTATGTGTATTCATAATTTTAGTCTTACCCGTGACAAAGCCCTACACACTGGAATTTTGGACAAAATTAGCTTGGGCTAATAGCTAACATATAGGGCGCAACCCTATACCAGCCCCATCTGGTATTCTAATATCTAAGTCATTTTACTTAGGGATCCCTTCCCAAAATTTTCATTGAAAACCTTTTCAAAATGATTTAAAACCTTTAAATCAAACTCAAACAAGGAAAATATACAATCCCTATGCTTTACTCAAAATACCTTTGCCATGTTATATATACTTTACCCAAATCATAGTTAATGAAAACATTTAACTTTTGAAAGTTCCACTTTCGAATCTATTAAAAGTACCCCATTCGAATACATTGAAAGTACCCCTTTCTAAACCAAGAAAAACCCTTTATTTAATCTAGGCCAAAAAGCCAAAACCTTCCTTTCGAAAGCTTTAAAACCTTAGACATCTTTCTTCTTAAACCTTTAAGCATTTCCTTTTGAAACCCTTGGAAAAACTTTTCTTTTAATCCTTTCGAAACAACCAGAAAAACCATATCTTTCGATGGGGAACCACCCCTTCAAAACCATTCTTTAAAAACTTTCGGAAGCATCAAAACTAAACCTTTCGAAAACACTTGGGTTCAATTTAAAACACGCGGAAACCTTTCGAAACCATTTAAAGTTTACTCTTTCGAAACCCTTTGAAAAACGTTTCTATTGAAACCATTTGGATTATGCCTTCAAGTAGAGCAAAAGGATCATAAACCCATTAAGGCTGAATGCAATTCTTTTCAAAATCATTTAAATCAACTCTTTCGAAACCATTTGGGTTATACTTCAATTGAGCAAAAGAGTCATTAAAACCATTTAAGTCAAAAGCCTACCTTTTGAAAGCATTCCTAAGTAAGAAGTGATGGTGTCGAAACCATCACCACGAAAGCATTGGAGAAGTGGCCAATTTTTAGAAAGCCAAGTAACCCCTTTGAAACCCTCTGGGTCGAAAGGTAAAAATGCGGCAGCAAAAAGGTTTCGACATAGTTGAAAGCAATCATTTATAAACAAAGGCACAACCTAATCGAAACCATTTCCTTTAAACAATTTGACTTGGTCGAAAGCTAACCTAGCTGAAAACATCTTAGTGGAAAGCAAGTAGGCGCATTTTTATTTAAAACTAAGTATTGCCACAACCCCTTCGGAGCCCCTGGTTTCGACCCTATACCTTCCACCCATGTCCAATTCACTACGTACCAGTTCCTTGATTCCCTGTGCATTGGTTTCGAATGTGTTGTGGGAGAAGGTAGAGAGGCGGAACCTTGTACCGAAAGCATCGAAATAGTGAAAAACCTATTTATTTGTCCTTTTAAACTATTTCTTTTGTATCTAACCTGCCTTGTTTGTCTAAATTTGATTGGTTGCCATTTTACTTTTTCAAAAGTGCTGCCAATTTCCAGAATTAATAAATTTGAACTATTTGCAAGGAGCCCCTTCTTCTTTCATAAATATATAAAACATTTAAGTCTCATACCTTAAATAATTTTATATATCCATTAAAACACTTAGGAAAAATCTAAAAAAATTCTAGAAAAACACTTTTAATATGTTTTCCAACATAAAAAATTTCAGACCCAAACCTTTTATTATTTAACTGTAAATAATTTATAACCCAAAATAACATTTTCTTCACTAGAAAATTTATAATAATTCAACAGAAATTCAGAAAAAATTTAAAAATTGAAACTTATCTCTAAAATATTATTTCTGGTCTATAAAAAAATTCGCAAGGCATTTAGATGTCATTATTAGGGTTTTCATGTTAAAACATATCATAAAATCAATATAAACCTGCATAAATCATCAAAAAGTATATATAATCATTCCATCATTACAAAATATGGAAAAACATTGCAAAACATTTTGGATTTCTACATAAAACTAAAAATAAAACATAAACATAATTCACCTTAGCATTTAGAGATTAAGGATATGAGATTTGAATGAATTTGATGTTGATTAAGCTTCCCCTTTTTCTTTCTTTCTCTTCTTGTTAATGGTGCTCGACCTTAGCTTTTTTAAAATTTTGAGAATGAAACGAACATGTATAATTTACATGGCTAAGGGATATAGATATTGGAATGGCCTCTTTCCTATTTTGACCCTCCTATATTTCATTTTAACTCTTCTTTAATTCATTGGTTAAATGGCACGGCTGCCCCTTAATTAAATCAAATCTCAATCCCCTAATCACACATTATTTCATTTAAGTTAGCTAATTAAATATCCTAAACGATGTTATTAGAAATATAGGGTGTTATAAGCGACTTGATCCAAACATCCAACGGCCCAACCGATCGATCCCCAAGTACATCTAACCTTCAAATGCCGCCGATAGCTTCCAGTCCTCTTTTGTCGCTATCAACCAAACCCTAGGTTAGCTCGCTGCCTTAGATCACTGTCGATCCATCTCTTAGCTCACTGATCCTAAAGCTTCGACCATCTTTGTGTTTAGATCGTTAATACAAGGTGGATTTGCTGATTATGATGTTCATTTATCAATTTGGTGACAGAATTGCATTCGTGATGTTCATTGTGAAGTGTTCGAGTCGATTGTGGCTTATTGGAGGAATATAGTAAATCAAGTCTTGAGTTCCTCCTTTGCACGCATGGTGTACCTGTACTGGAAGGGACTTTCTGCGTCGTTTTATACAACGGATCCGTTATCGATCGTTGATCGATAACGGGTAAGTATAGGAGAAGTATTTCAAAAAAGAAAGTGGTATGGGAAGTCCTTTTACCTCTCAGCTGTGAGCATACTATCTATACAGGATAGAGCATTTGTAGTGTTCAAGACACCGAGCCCACCACCAATAGATAACACACCGCACTTGCCCATGTACATGCTTGAAGTCCAACATATCAGTGTGAACCGATATTACTTTAGAATTCAAGTGTAGTACGAGGAATTCTTATTTTAGAGTAGAATTACCTGACCATTTTGGACGTAAGTTCTGTTGTTTAGAATGAAGTACCCGTCTTCTCGCTGCAAGTATAGAGGAGGAAGTCCTACGCTTTCGGAGGCTGAGTCATCTTCTGTCGCCCTTCTCCTTCTGCTTCACAGGCTAAGTACGGCCAGTTAGTTCCAATCGGTCCGATCATGTATTGAACTCCTCCTAACTTTAGAGTCCTTCTCAATCCGTCGAAGAGAGCTTCCTCCGTGATTTCTACTGAAATCTTGCACAATATCCGTCGAAGGAAGATGCGCGTCTCCTAGAGAAGGATGAAATTTCTTATATGCCATCATCGGGATATACCGGTTGTCATCAGTATATGTGCTTGAATGAAGCTATGCTCCCTTTTAACGATTTCTTGAGAGAGACCCTCTCAAACATAGGAATTGCTCCGTTTCAGATTCACCCCAACGGATACACCATCTTAACTTGTTTGCATATTCTTTTCATGCGAACATTCAACCATGCCCCGAGCATTGATGAGTTGAGATACTTTCTTTCATTCAAAAGAAGAGATGAGTGTCCTTCCTTGGTTGTAATCGAGGCCCAGAGGAATCGTAAAATTGTATTGCAACTGTAGAGCAACTTGTCCCAATTCAAGACTCAATACTTCTTTGTCAGATGTCCTGAGGGGTTCAACCGTCTTTGGACAATGGGGGGTAAGTTTTGTTTCATACTCATTGAGTTCTGATGTGTTACTATGGAATTTCTAACAAGTCGAATACTTCTTACAGTTACTCCGAAGCCGAACAGGGACTTGTCTCTCAATGGAACCTTCTGAATCCTAAAGGCTATCAATGCTGAGGAAAGATCCGTTAAAGTCTTGTTGACTGACGAAAACTTGCTTCGATATAGACTGTTGCATATGGGGTGACCTACAGTTCTAACTGAGGTCCCATCCCCTTCTCGATCCAGGGTATGCACATCATCCACCTCATCTTACAGTTTCGAAGAGGGTGCTTTTCAAGAACGGGAAGGCCCGTCCAGTGAGTTGGCTGAAGAGACCCGGGAGGAAAAGAATGCTGCTGCGACCGAAGTCAGTTTCCCAATTAGAATGCCTCCAATTCCAAAAGAAGGAGAAGAGGAGTTTAAACAAAGAGAAGGCAAAGCCGCACTAGCAATAGAAAAGGAGGAGGGTGAAATTGATGAGAGCAGCAATGATTCTTCCTCTAGCGATGACTACGACTTCGATGCAGATTCGGACGACGAAGATTTTGAATCGTGCGATGAGACTCTGGAGATGAGCCCTATTGTCCTGAGCTCTACTCCACCAAAGATAAGCGAAAAAGATGATGCTCCAGAAGTTGGAGGACGTCGGGTCCCCGATCAAAGATGCCAACATAGATTTCAGAGATCTGAGCAATGTATTCATCAATTTTGACGCGCTCATGGGTGAAGACTTCAAATTCAAAGAGATGTCTCACCATTCGAGCCATATTGCACCCAAAATTAGCCCAATTCCTTCCATGATGGCTGCCCGCGCAGGTTTGTTATGTCGCTTTAGGCCCTCCCCCAAAACACATTACACTTTTCACTATGGTTACACTCACTTACACATATACTTTTCATGTATATTTTCTATTTCTAAGACTTTTTATCTATCTTCCATGTCAGGTACCATGAGAGGAAGCGGTCTCTGTGTTGATCTCGAAGAATTAGCCAACTCTTAGCGCTGATTGAAACGGTCATCCAGCCATCACCAGCCCCGCAAAACAAGGAGGAATATTGAAGAAGAAAAGATTTAGAGGCTGAAGTTCATCGTCGAGATGAGAGGGAACGGGGCCGAGTATACAAAAGCGGGTACGAAAAATGGAAGACTTTTGATGAGAGAGAGGAGCCGCCGAAAAAGTCAAAATTGATCGCGGTTCCCGTTCTTCAGAACAACAGGCCTTTGCTCCGGCCCCCGCCTCGATTGGTCCTGAAATCCCAGTTTCTTCTATACATATTCCATCTTCAACTAAAGTTCTGTCATCTCATGTGGCTCTCGCCCCCGGCTCTTCATTCCCCTACCGGAGATCTACCCATATTCTTCCATATGGTCCACCCAGGCTTAATGCAGCGCTCCCCGAGTGGGTTTTAAGGGGGAGGGGGGTTAAATTTGATCATGATCTTTATCCGGTTCGTAGAGATACATATACGCCCCATCTTCCGGCTGTCCAAAATGATTTAGAGCAAGCCGAAAGGAGGGAATATTTATGCAAACAAATTGTGGACACGAACTGCAAAAACTATAAAGAAATCCTCACCTTTGAATCCGAGAAGGATAATTTCGAAAGAGCGCTGGTGGAACGCGATGCAAGAATCAAATAGCTGGAAGAAGAAAAGGTGTGACACTTCGAGAAAGCAAGAACAATGCCGGCTTGCTAAAGGAGCTAAAAGAGGCACATGCGAAGATCAAGATTGTCTTGAGAGATGAAATCAAAAAGGCACATGACGAAGAAGTTAAATTGCATGCGGAACTTGAAGCCTGCGATAAGATCGTTGAATCCCAGAGGAAGACTATTTCCGACTGCAAAAAGATCGTAGAAAATAATAGTAAGACGATCACTGAATATGAAGAAGTCGTGAAGTCGCATGATAAAACAATCTCCGACCAGGTTGAGATGATTGCCATGCTCCAGGACCGAATCGCGCAGCTTAGTGCCGATAAACCTCGTGTTGAAGTTGAGAAGGCAGCCGTTACGGCGGATTATTTGGAGCTTTAGAATACTTTTCAAGAGGAAGATGGATGAGACCATCTTGAACGTTTATGTCAACTCACTGCTGCATCAAGGAAGTCTCAGCTACTTAGGCCCCAAATTCCCACGCACTCTTGCCGTGGTTTGGGAGGAAATCTTGACCTGCTTCTGTGATAGCGGGGATGCTTATACCGAGCTAGAATTAGAGAACGCCTACCTCAACGAAGAATCATAGAAGCCATTACTAGAGGGCCGGGAGATTTTGCAGATTGAGAGAGAAAAGTAAGCTGCCGATGCTACCACGACAGCAACCATTGAAGCGCTTCTGAAGCCTTTTATTTCTGGTGCCAGCGAACCATCGGAGAAGCCCCACGATCCGTCAGCAAGTTCTAGGCTTGAAGCTTCCCCTCGGTGGATCCATCAAAGGAGGGTGAAGGCGGTGAATAAGAAGTTGACATTCTCGGTCATTTTTCCAGTGCAGGTAATCTACTTATTTCTCCCGAGTTCGAGAACTTTCAACTCACACCGCAAGAGCAGGATGAATTTAGCGCTTTCATTTTTGATCTTATAGGCCCGTCCTCCTTATCTGTTGAGCCAGTTTCCTCGATGCCTGGACCTATTGCTATCTCTACCACTTCCGTGCTCGTTTCTGTACCTGCTTCGGTCGCCGTGTTCGTGTCTGGTTCACAGCCGGTGTCGGAATCTTAGAAGATCGCCGAACTATATGGCTTGGATGACCCTTTTGTATCTTTGGAAGGTGACTTCTCGGTGGCCGATGTTTGGGACCAGGAAACTCAGATTGAGCAGCCACACAAATTTCAACAAGAACTAGTCGCCATTAAGAAAGAGAAAGTTAAAGCGATCAAGGCCTCTAAGATCTCCCATGGATCTCGAAAGCATAAAACGAAAGGCGAGTCTTTTGAATAAGCCATAGAGTGGAAAGAGGACATCAACACCGAGGAGATCGTCGACATCACTGGCAACGACACCACACCCGAGGCAAAGCAAAAACTTCGAACAAAAGGTGGGAAGGGGAGTGGTGGAATGAAGCGCTGAGAAGCTTGGGTGGTAGATGAACTGGTTTTGATTCTTTTTCAATTGTTTTGTTCAAGTGCAAAGTCTGCACTTAATACATTTGTTGTGCTTAGATGGCGTATGTACTTTTCCTTTTGTTGGCCGGAATTGTTTGTGTACGGCCCCCACATTTGACTTGTATAGAAGAAAGTTAAAAGTAGCACACTGTTGATATTTTGATTGTACCTTTACTTATCTCCTCATATGTGTTCTGTGCACTTATGCCTATTTTGTTTACTTCCATTTCACTTTATCTAGTCCTGTGATTACTGTCAAAATTCTTTGTCTGGAGTAACAAAACTTGTGAAATTATTTTTGTTTTTAAGCATAACATTTTATGTAAGTGCCGGTGTATGCTCCCCAATTCACAAGGCTGTTTACTTCAAGTGCTTAACAAACGACCGACAACTTATGGTTCGAATAGTTTGCGTACCAGAACTTGGAATTTGACTAAGTCAAAATTCGATTTTTTCCTCTTACAAGTTTTGCAACTTATGTTTTTATACGATTCTGAACAGTATATAACATATGCGTGTTTAAAATATGCACAAAAACTTAAACTTAGTGCAGAACATACAATTATGACACTAACATACAGTTACAAGATTAACTTAATGAATAATCATTGCAAATTTTTGGAAGTTAAACCACTTATCACTTCTCAGAAATGTGGGTTGATACTTATGAGTATCAATTCTTCAGATTTTTGCAATGCTCAATATCCACATCATTGCCAAGGGCATGCACATCATACGAGTCAACTGCAAATAGTAAAACGTTATTCACGTTAAATGTTTCAGTTCACCATGGGGTGTCAACAACTGCAGTTTTCTGCTAGTTTGTAGCACTCCGATCTTGTTGGAGTCGCGCCCATTACTCCCAACAATGGGAGTGGATTGATCCGCGCAATTCCTGTGACAGATGAGTTACCTGGTATTTCCGGAGCAATTCCGATACTTAAAAGTGTGCACGGCTTTTGATACTTCTCAATATTGCTAATCGTCGGGCAACACGAGGATTTTATGTTTTGAGAGCGTGATTATATGGCTCGGAGAGTTGGTGTGCAACTTAGGAATGAGTGGCTTTTTATACTTCTCAATGTTTCCTATCTTTGGGCAATGTGAGGAGTTTATATTTTGAGAGCGTGATCTCACGGCTCGAAAAGTTAGTGCACGGCTTTTCATTTGAGCCATCACGATGATGCCGAAGCAGTACTGGTTCTTAAAAGGCGGGGATTGGGTTCTACCGATCCAAAGGTTCAAGTCGGTTTGCTTCCGTCGACCCAACGAGTAAGTGGGGCGTACTTAAACATGATTCCACTTTCTCAAGTAGTAATTGAATGATTTTGAGTTGATTTGACCCCAACGACTAAGCAGGTTACCATTATGAACACAATTTTGTTGGTTCAAAACGCGAATTAATTTTATTAATAGAAGTTGGGCAAGTTTTTGCCTATTTACAATGCCCCCGACATTCCGAGATTGCTTATTTGCTGAAAAATAGAAAGTACATAAGGTAGTTTTCAAGGAAGTAGCGGCGTAGCAATTTGTTGTTCCATGCTTTAGGAAATTGGATTCTGTCGACGGTTGTCAATTTGAAATTTCCATCCCTTAGCTTTTGGTTGATCACATATGGCCCTTCCCAGTTTGGCTCGAAGACTGTCGACACGGGATAGATCCAATTGAGAATGAGGTCTCCCACTTCAAAGGTTTGGTTTATGAACCTTCGAGCTGAAGTATCATGCGACCCTTTTTTGGTAGGCGACTGCCCTTAACTCGGCTTCTTCCCTCCTTTCGTCAATCATATCCAATGATTCGAGTTGGAGCTGCTCGTTTTACTTCTGATTAAAGTTTTGCCTTCAGTGAGAGGGGACTTCTAGTTCGACGGGAATCATTGCTTTTGAGCCATATGCCAAGGCGAATGGAATGTGTCCAGTTGTCGCTTTGTGAGTTGTCCTGTAAGCCCATAGTGCGAGTGGAAGTTCACCAACCCAGTTTCCTTTTGCTTTAGTTAGTCATTTTTTGATAGTAGACTTGATGATCTTGTTTATTGCTTCCACTTGCCCATTTGCTTGCGGATGAACTACTACGGGGAAGCTCTTCTCAATTCGAAAGCGTTGCAAAAGTATTTGAACTCAGCGCTTTTGAATTGGGTCCCGTTATCAGTGATGATTTTTTATGGCCTACAAAACTTGCAAATAATATTTTTAGTAAAAAAATTAATGACTTCCTTTGTATAATGGTGGCCAGCGGTTCAGCTTCGGCCCATTTCGTGAAATAGTCAACAACAACTATAGCGTATTTGGCTGCCCTTTTAGCTATTGGCAATATGCCAATCAATTCGATTCCCCATATTCCAATAGCCACAGGTTGACATCCCTGTTAATTCTATTAAGGGAGTTATTTTAAATTTTTCGAATCTTTGGCAACGATTACATCGTCTGGCGTAGTGTAACGACTCGACTTTTCGACGCTCGAAAATCCACATTAATATGTCCACTGTATCAACTGCCGAGCAATCGAATGCCGGAAAACCGAATTGTTATGGAGAAAAAGAAGAGGTAGAAGAAAACAGAAGAAAAAGAAACAGAATCAATATCAAAATCTCACATTCACAGCGGAACAACATATAATAGATAAATGAATAATCTTTAAATCAAAGAACTATATCATTTTATACATTACATCATCATCAGTGTTTACAACAACAATATACAACACTTGACAGTTATATAAACTTGTCCTCTTACAGAATACACAGCGGAATAATACTTAGTATAGGTGATACGTCTCGCCATCCAGCTCGCCACTTGAGCTCGATAGCATCTCCTGAATCCAGAATGACCTGATAACCTGACTCTAGACTGCCCGTGTGGAAATTGGTGGGCACCCAGAGTTTAGGAAGGAAACAATAAACTCCAGGTCAGTCATGGTGACTGGTGTGAGAACTAAAACAGTTTATCTTTAGAAACAAATAACAAAAGAATTTTAACATTGAAACTCACAATGCTTTTGGAAAATGAAACTACCATAAGACCTCCCGCCACACACACAATGCAATCGCAGACTTGGAGGAGATTTCTTCTTATGATAGTCAAACATGCTTACTACGCAAATCATTGGATTATTATTATTAGTGCATAGTTGAAAACATTTCGAAAATATAATATTAATCTTAGCCAGCATAGGTACCATTATACTATGCCTACTATAGTTGCTATATTAAATAGCAGGTTCTACAATTAAAACCGTACAAGGTTCGTATTGGAAAATGGATTTGCCAACAAATGGTCAGGCTAAGGAACTTCCTATGCCACGTAGGAAACGCCTCTGGCTGGACGCTCCGAGAGACAAACTGCTCTCTGCCAACAAGGCCGGGTTACCCCTGTAACTAGGTAACTCACGAAAATGCCATCCCCCGATCCTTTGGGACCTTTATCCGAGCGCTCAGTAACCAACATCACACATAATAAATAAAGTGTGTCCACATGAGTAAGTATCTGGGCTCCATACCATGATACCACCCCTTTCCAAAAGGAAATGACATACCCTAAAGGGCGCGACCCTCATAACCTTGCCGCAACATTCCTGTTTCGACCATTTCCGGGTTGTGAGGCCCTGACGAAGTCTCGTCCACAAAGCTACGCTTTTTCACAAAGCCACACTTTGATCATAAATGATCAATAAATGATCATCATTACAGCAACACTCAGCATGCCACATTACCAAATTGGGAATATATCGCTGATAAATTTCAACTACATAACCTCTGAGCTCGTACGTCTCAGGGAAGGGTGTTAAGCTAAGAGAATAAATTCTCCGCCACCAACAGAAATGTATTTGAAAGAAATCAGCTTTACATCTCAAAACGTAATGTCAGACATGTAACCATACAAGTCTGTTCTGGGTTCGAACAGAACCGAAGGCACTTCCAAAAGAAGCCCTTGCAATCCGGGTATTCACAATTCCGATAAAACTTCCCATCACAAAGGAAATCTCTATACCGTAGCTAACGGTGCAGAGACAATCGATAGGTCATCCTATCCTTTTCACAAACACCCGGTCTTCACCACCGGTCTTCAATACAATCCATATCGTTGTATCACAAATTCGGAATGGGTTATACGACCCAAAGGTCCTTTCCCGGCTATCCCGAATAGTGAGCGCTTATTCAAAAATAAGTGTGGCATTCAAATTCAAGCAAATCACAACAAATACCCATTCAAGGTAATTATTGATATTCGGTTATTTAACTATCAATAGGTCTGCACAGCATCATCAAATTCCAAATAATTTTCCAAATTATTTATCTTCCAAAAATATCTTTACAAGATATAAAATTTTTCACACTTCAAAAATAAATCAATGTTTATTTTTAAACAAATTTCCCTTTCCTTTCCTTTATAAATTCCATAGTGAATTTAAATTTCCAATATCCATTGATATACGATTTTCAAATCGATTTCAAATATTCAATTTTCAATTTATCTTTTAAAAAGATAAAATCTTAAAACATTTCACTTCATATTGGAAAACATTTCCATACTTATTTAATAATAAGTAATTCACAAATCTATTTATTTTCAGCATTTGGAAAATATTAGATATACTTAAATCTAGTTAAGTATATATTTTATTCTTTAAGGAAACATTCTCTTAAACATTTATTTGAGTCAAAACGAATGTTGCATAAAACATCGTTACGACGACCAAAAATCACTAGTATAGGGATTCGAAATTTAGATAGATATATATAAATCCCAATACTATATAAAACATTTCCTTTCGGAAACCATTTACTATAACAACAGTGTTATAGTCCCCCATTTCCTTATTCCTCGAAACGTCTATTTCAGCAATAAATATTGAAATCTATGTTTTCGATACTTAACACATTTTAAAACATCTTTTTAAAACAATTACTTCATTTCGTAATATCACTTCTCCAAAACATATCCATTTTATCTAATAATATATTCACTGTCCAAAATCGTGAATATACTTTATTTACCCAATTCAATGTTTCTACACATTTATTAAAAGATTATCCATCGTCTAAAATTGTGGATATAATTCCTTTAATTAACTTCTAAAATTCACTTATCAAAATAAGTGATTTCGGATTTATAAACAACGTTTATAAATCACATTTATATTTTATAACAATTTCAACTTGTAAAAATCATTTTATTCGCAAATTCTATTTATATCCCCTTTAAGTGCCAAAATCTAATTTATAAGTAAATTACTTATAAATCTTTTATTTTACAACATCTATTCATTTTATAACTTCATATTATAAATCTGTTAATTTCATTCACTTATGAAATCCATTTATACTTCCTTTTAACACTTATAAAAACTCATTTTATAATTCCACTATTTTAATTTATAAATATCAATTTTATAAATCTTTTATATAAACCGTTTATAATTATTCCAAAAATCTCAATTTAAATAAACCAATTCTATAAATCGTATACTTTCAAAATCACTTTAAAAATCCCTTTAAAAATAAAAATCGTTATCTTAAACTTCAAAAATGGATCCAATGATGCAACAACACCAAATAGTCAATCACAGCATCCAAACATCATATATCATCATATGATAATAGAATATACAATAATATCTGTAAATAAATCACTACGGTGAGGAATCCAGTCAGATCCCTCCAACCTGTTTCCCTGCATCCACAGATGTTAGCACAATACCAATTTCACTTCAATGTGAAATTATCGCGGTATATGGGGTTTATAAATATTATCTGCTATTATGCGGCGCAATAGGGTCTCATCCGCTATATAATGCGGGAAATCAACTCCAATATATACATATTCCAATATATATATATATTGCTATATACATATATAATACCAATTCCACTTCAATGTGAAATTATCGCGGTATACGTTTTTAATAAATAACCTCCGCTTAATAACGGCGTATAATGTCTATTTCAGTCAATAACAGATAAAATTTATCATCCAGGCATACAATCAACAATTTTAAATCTAACTATTTAAAATTTACATTGAAACACAACATTCGATTGAGTGAGGAGTTCTCACCTTGATTTCAATTCCATTCCAGCATTTTATTTCGAATAAAATTAAACGTGCGTTTAATTATACCTGAAATTTTCACTGACTCCAATTGCTTCCAATCCAGCTCCATTGTGTAGTGCTCGACAATACGATTCCAACGCAACTGGTTTCGTAATTTTCCGACCTCGTATGACAAAGTTATACATTTTTAAAGATTATACGAATTAATTATATAATTATTTCACAATTTAATTACATTTTCAAACCCTAACTGCATCTGGACCGTTCGTTCTCCTCTGCTAGATCGTGACCACGCTTTTCCTTCTCCCTCACGCATCAGGTAACGAACGTAAGTAAAACCCATAGCCGCCATTTTAAGCTTGAATTATACTCCTCCAACATCGAACGATACAACGATCAGCAGCTGCCATTCCACTCGCCATCACACGAGCTACCATCGGCCACCATCTAGTCAAACTCGATCAACCCTAGCTTCCTCGACTTGCGTGCGAACGGCGCCCTTTTGAGGTCAAATTGCCGATGATCTACAGCTCTATCTCCAATCTTGACCGTTGGATATCTAGATCGCGTGATGTTCTTCGATTTGTTAGTTGGAAGTTTGTTGAATCGATGCACGGATTGGAAGATAATTGAGGAAGATTGAAATGAAATTCTGGCCATTGTTTTGAGAAGTGGCGGCTGAAGCTATTAGACTAGGGTTTCCTCTTGTTAACGTATATATATATATACGTATATAAATAATATTCAATTTATTTTAAAACGACTTTTTCAAACGATCTCCAAATCACACGTGCCCCCTGGCGTTCATAAGGTTTTACCCGCGTTCCGAATACAATTGAACGTGTTTCGGGAGCTAATTCGATCGTATGTGAGAGTTACGGAATTAAACGATCGATTTCTAATTAAACCGATTTAAACCGATTTCGATGCGTTTTCGCTTGTCCCGGACAAACCGTAAATCCGATTGACATGAAATTTGAAACCATACAATAATTTCACATTATGGATCCGATGAAACTGGTTTTGTCAAAATCCGAGACTGTTTGAAAAATGGCTAATTTCACTAGTCGATTAAATATTAAAATATTCAATTTTCACAAATTTACTTTAAATTCAATTTTAAAAGTTCTATAACATCATTCTAACTCCAATATGATTTAATATAACTTTATAAATCATTTTCATTCACATTTAATCCATATTTCAATTATTTCTGGAATTTCAACTATTAAATTATCGATTTAATTACCCAATTAAATCTAGATATTCGAAAAATAAATTAATCGACTTATTAATTTCACTTATTAATATTTAAAATTAATTAAATATTCGAATTTCAAATGTCAGAAATTCTGGGTCGTTACAAACTTCCCCCCTTAAAAGAATTTCGTCCTCGAAATTACCAAGTAAGAAAAATTCACAAAATCCATTAACTTTTCAGAAATCCATTTTGTGAAAATTTTATATTCACCTTTTTCAAAACCTTTAACTTCAACCAAAATAGTGGTTTCCATTTTCTAGTTCAATTCCTACGGTTTCATTACACTTTAGAAATTGACTTTTCATTAACAAATATTTCTAAAATTTCCCGAAAATTTTCTAACGCCTTAAGTTTCCAGAAAAATTTGTCAGCGTCTCCTTTGCGCGGTTCGATTGTAGTAGGATCACAATAGACATAAATATGTATACATCGACCCACCCGGTTGGAAAAGCAGAAAAACAGTTCATATTTCCTATTTTTATTGCGTAGGCGTACCTTTTTAGCATTTTTAAGCAAAACAGTTATTTATTTAGCATTTTAGCACAACCAAATCAACCGAACGATAGCCACCGCACCTGTACTTACTCAATTTAAACATGTAAGTGACATATATATAAGGTTATTAATAATTTACTCTTTTAAACAACTTCAACACTTGCATATCAAAGAAATGCATACTAAACAAGTTTTATAAGCAACTTATAAAATTTCAACATTACTTGTAATTGTTTACAACCAATTCACATACAACGACATTCAATTCTTCCTTTTCAATTAGTTCATATTCACTAATTTACATTCACATTAGTTCACTTTCAATTCAAATTGAATTCAATATAATTCAAATTTATTTACTTCCAATTTGAATTTAATTACATAGCTTCCAATTTTAATCAATTCAATTTCATTAACACTTAATGAATTTATACTATATACAATCAACCAACAATCATCTAGCAACCAATGCATATTCAACACAACCAAATAAATTCAATTTACTTTACTTACATTCAATTTGGTTCAATACTTTAAATTAGCTTTAATGAATTAACACTTACATTCATTATTCCATAATAATTTATTCACATTCGATTGATTAACATTCAATCCATTTATTAATTCAATTGCTAATCCATTTAACAAATAAAGTTGAATTTCATTTATATAACTCAAGTTCACATTCATTTAATAAATTCACTTTATTAATTTACTTTGATATCAAAATCAACTTCGTTCAACATCACTTAAGTTATTTTCCATTTCAAACATCATTTTTTTTTCAAATTAACTTAAGTTTCCACTTATTAATCAAATTCAGATTCCAATTATATTTAACTTTTACCAAAGTCAAAATTTATTATCTCATATTATAAGTTCAAAACTTGATTACTTATATTCAACAATTACAACTTGGATTTAATTGATTCACTTATACTTACTTTAATTTAACTCCATCCTTTAAGTTAAATTTATTACATCAAAATTCAAATTATATAAGTATCAACTCATTATCATTCCCATAAATATTTTAAATAGGATTCCAGAGTCTTTTCAACCTTTCAAAACCATTTTGAAATCAATTCAAATTATCTTTTGAATTTCCAAAACCAAATCCAAATTTTCCAAACAACTTTCATTTAAAATAATTTGGCAGCAATTCCTCTTTTGGAAACCCGAAAATGAACACCAATGATGTCGCGATCATCATCGGAATTATTTTCCAGCGATCGAAAAGAATTTAGAGCTTTCATCTCTCCAAAACAATTTTCCAAAATATCAAATCCTTTCAAAAACATTTCTTTGGAATTTTATTTTAGATTATAAATCACATTTACAAATCTTTTACTTATAAAATTTCACTTTTATATATAAGATTATTTTACCATTGTAAATCATTTTAATTATAACTTCATACATTATAATTCATTTGCTTATACAATTTACTCTTTTACAATTGTTGTTTTATTTAACTTATTCAAACAACTTTTATCAACTTATATGTATTTACAATTTCAACAACCAAATAATCAATTATATACACTTCAATAATTTCCGAAAATTATTTCTTTATATACAAAATATAATCGAGGTAAAATTATTTCATTTACCCAATTTAAACAATATCGTGCCGAATTGTTCTGAACAAGTGTTTAGAGATCCCTATCGATAGAGTTGTACTGACAATACCGACCAGAATCCATATACCACTCAACAAACCAATCATCACAATATAAAACAATTTTATATTCACTAACAAATACGCGCTCATATCTATTATTACACTCAACTCATTCTAGAGTACTATTGACTCTATCTCTAATGAGTAACACCCAACAGAGCCATGGTTGTCGCTTAACCATATGCTTTGATACCAAATGTAACGACTCGACTTTTCGACGCTCGAAAATCGACATTAATACGTCCACTGTATCAACTGCCGAGCAATTGAATGCCGGAAAACTGAATTGTTATGGAGAAAAAGAAGAGGTAGAAGAAAACAGAAGAAAAAGAAACAGAATCAATATCAGAATCTCACATTCACAGCGGAACAACATATAATAGATAAATGAATAATCTTTAAATCAAAGAACTATATCATTTTATACATTACATCATCATCAGAGTTTACAACAACAATATACAACACTGGACAGTTATATAAACTTGTCCTTATACATAATACACACCGGAATAATACTTAGTATAGGTGATAGGTCTCGCCATCCAGCTTGCCACTTGAGCTCCATAGCATCTCCAGAATCCAGAATGACCTGATAACCTGACTCTAGACTGCCCGTGTGGAAATTGGTGGCACCCAGAGTTTAGGAAGGAAACAATAAACTCCAGGTCAGTCATGGTGACTGGTGTGAGAACTAAAACAGTTTATCTTTAGAAACAAATAACAAAAGAATTTTAACATTGAAACTCGCAATGCTTTTGGAAAATGAAACTACCATAAGACCTCCCGCCACACACACAATGCAATCGCAGACTTGGAGGAGATTTCTTCTTATGATAGTCAAACATGCTTACTACGCAAATCATTGGATTATTATTATTAGTGTATAGTGGAAAACATTTTGAAAATATAATATTAATCTTAGCCAGCATAGGTACCATTATACTATGCCTACTATAGCTGCTATATTAAATAGCAGGTTCTATAATTAAAACCGTACAAGGTTCGTATTGGAAAATGTATTTGCCAACAAATGGTCAGGCTAAGGAACTTCCTATGCCACGTAGGAAACGCCTCTGGTTGGACGCTCCGAGAGACAAACTGCTCTCTGCCAACAAGGCCGGGTTACCACTGTAACTAGGTAACTCATGAATATGCCATCCCCCGGTCCTTTGGGACCTTTATCCGAGCGCTTGGTAACCAACATCACACATAATAAATAAAGTGTGTCCACATGAGTAAGTATCTTGGCTCCATACCATGATACCACCCCTTTCCAGAAGGAAATGACATACCCTAAAGGGCGCGACCCTCATAACCTTGCCACAACATTCCTGTTTCGACCATTTCCGGGTTGTGAAGCCCTAACGAAGTCTCGTCCACAAAGCTACGCTTTTTCACAAAGCCACACTTTGATCACAAATGATCAATAAATGAACATCATTACAGCAACACTCAGCATGCCACATTACCAAATTGGGAATATATCGTTGATAAATTTCAACTACATAACCTCTGAGCTCGTACGTCTCAGGGAAGGGTGTTAAGCTAAGAGAATAAATTCTCCGGCACCAATAGAAATGTATTTGAAAGAAATCATCTTTACATCTCAAAACGTAATGTCAGACATGTAACCATACAAGTCTGTTCCGGGTTCAAACAGAACCGAAGGCACTTCCAAAAGAAGCCTTTGCAATCTAGGTATTCACAATTCCGATAAAACTTCCCATCACAAAGGAAATCTCTATACCATAGATAACGGTGCAGAGACAATCGATAGGTCATCCTATCGTTTTCACAAACACCCGGTCTTCACCACCGGTCTTCAAAACGATCCATATCGTCGTATCACAAACTTGAAATGGGTTATACGACCCAAAGGTCCTTTCCCGGCTAACCCGAATAGTGAGCGCTTATTCAAAAATAAGCGTGGCATTCAAATTCAAGCAAATCACAACAAATACCCATTCAAGGTAATTATTGATAGTCGGTTATTTAACTATCAATAGGTCTGCACAGCATCATCAGATTCCAAATAATTTTCCAAATTATTTATCTTCCAAAAATATCTTTACAAGATATAAAATTTTTCACACTTCAAAAATAAATCAATGTTTATTTTTAAACAAATTTCCCTTTCCTTTCCTTTATAAATTCCATAGTGAATTTAAATTTCTAATATCCACTGATATACGATTTTCAAATCGATTTCAAATATTCAATTTTCAATTTATCTTTTAAAAAGATAAAATCTCAAAACATTTCACTTCATATTGGAAAACGTTTCCATACTTATTTAATAATAAGTAATTCACAAATCTATTTATTTTCAGCTTTTGGAAAATATTCGATATACTTAAATCCAGTTAAGTATATATTTTATTCTTTAAGGAAACATTCTCTTAAACATTTATTTGAGTCAAAACGAATGTTGCATAAAACATCGTTACGACGACCAAAAATCACTAGTATAGGGATTCGAAATTTAAATAGATATATATAAATCCCAATACTATATAAAACATTTCCTTTCGGAAACCATTTACTATAACAACAGTGTTATAGTCCCCCATTTCCTTATTCCTCGAAACGTCTATTTCAGCAATAAATGTTGAAATCTATGTTTTCGATACTTAACACGTTTTAAAACATCTTTTTAAAACAATTACTTCATTTCGTAATATCACTTCTCCAAAACATATCCATTTTATCTAATAATATATTCACTGTCCAAAATCGTGAATATACTTTATTTACCCAATTCAATGTTTCTACACATTTATTAAAAGATTATCCATCGTCTAAAATCGTGGATATAATTCCTTTAATTAACTTCTAAAATTCACTTATCAAAATAAGTGATTTCGGATTTATAAACAACGTTTATAAATCACATTTATATTTTATAACAATTTCAACTTGTAAAAATCATTTTATTCGCAAATTCTATTTATATCCCCTTTAAGTGCCAAAATCTAATTTATAAGTAAATTACTTGTAAATCTTTTATTTTACAACATCTATTCATTTTATAACTTCATATTATAAATCTATTAATTTCATTCACTTATGAAATCCATTTATACTTCCTTTTAACACTTATAAAAACTCATTTTATAATTCCAATATTTTAATTTATAAATATCAATTTTATAAATCTTTTATATAAACCATTTATAATTATTCCAAAAATCTCAATTTAAATAAACCAATTCTATAAAACGTATACTTTCAAAATCACTTTAAAAATCCCTTTAAAAATCAAAATCGTTATCTTAAACTTCAAAAATGGATCCGATGATGCAACAGCACCAAATAGTCAATCACACCATCCAAACATCATATATCATCATATGATAACAGAATATACAACAATATCTGTAAATAAATCATTATGGTGAGGAATCCAGTCGGATCCCTCCAACCTGTTTCCCTGCATCCACAGATGTTAGCACAATACCAATTTCACTTCAATGTGAAATTATCGCAGTATATGGGGTTTATAAATATTATCCGCTATTATGCGGCGCAATAGGGTCTCATCCGCTATATAATGCGGGAAATCAATTCCAATATATACATATTCCAATATATATATATATATATTGCTATATACATATATAATACCAATTCCACTTCAATGTGAAATTATCGCGGTATATGTTTTTAATAAATAACCTCCGCTTAATAACGGCGTATAATGTCTATTTCAGTCAATAATAGATAAAATTTATCATCTAGGCATACAATCAACAATTTTAAATCTAAATATTTAAAATTTACATTGAAACACAACATTCGATTGAGTGAGGAGTTCTCACCTTGATTTCAATTCCGTTCCAGCGTTTTATTTCGAATAAAATTAAACGTGCGTTTAATTATACCAGAAATTTTCACTGACTCCAATTGCTTCCAATCCAGCTCCTTTGCGTAGTGCTCGACAATACGATTCCAACGCAACTGGTTTCGTAATTTCCCGACCTCGTATGACACAGTTATACATTTTTAAAGATTATACGAATTAATTATATAATTATTTCACAATTTAATTACATTTTCAAACCCTAACTGCATCTGGACTGTTCATTCTCCTCTGCTAGATCGTGACCACGCTTTTCCTTTTCCCTCATGCATCAGGTAACGAACGTAAGTAAAACCCATAGCCGCCATTTTAAGCTTGAATTATACTCCTCCAACATCGAACGATACAACGATCAACAGCTGCCATTCCACTCGCCATCACACGAGCTACCATCGGCCAACATCTAGTCAAACTCGGTCAACCCTAGCTTCCTTGACTTGCGTGCGAACGACGCCCCTTTGAGGTCAAATTGCCGATGATCTACAGCTCCATCTCCAATCTTGACCGTTGGATATCTAGATCGCGTGATGTTCTTCGATTTGTTAGTTGGAAGTTTGTTGAATCGATGCACGGATTGGAAGATAATTGAGGAAGATTGAAACGAAATTCTGGCCATTGTTTTGAGAAGTGGCGGCTGAAGCTATTAGACTAGGGTTTCCTCTTGTTAACGTATATATACGTATATAAATAATATTAAATTTATTTTAAAACGACTTTTTCAAACGATCTCCAAATCACACGTGCCGCCTGGCATTCATAAGGTTTTACCCGCATTCCGATCACAATGGAACGTGTTTCGGGAGCTAATTCGATCGTATGTGAGAGTTACAGAATTAAACGATCGATTTTTAATTAAACCGATTTAAACCGATTTCGATGCGTTTTCGCTTGTCCCGGATAAACCGTAAATCCGATTGACACGAAATTTGAAACAATATAATAATTTCATATTACGGATCCGATGAAACTGGTTTCGTCAAAATCCGAGATGGTTTGAAAAATGGCTAATTTCACTAGTCGATTAAATATTAAAATATTCAATTTTCATAAATTTACTTTAAATTCAATTTTAAAAGTTCTATAACATCATTCTAACTCCAATATGATTTAATATAACTTTATAAATCATTTTCATTCACATTTAATCCAGATTTCAATTATTTCTGGAATTTCAACTATTAAATTATCGATTTAATTACCCAATTAAATCTAGATATTCGAAAAATAAATTATTCGACTTATTAATTTCACTTATTAATATTTAAAATTAATTAAATATTCGAATTTCAAATGTCAGAAATTCTGGGTCGTTACACGTAGTCTGCTACATCGCGGTTTATTATCGGCCAGAAATATCCGTATCGGAGAACTTTCTTTGCAATGGTTTTCCCCCAGTATGGTCTTCGCATTCGCCTTCATGCACTTCCTTCAGGATCTGTATAGCTTCATCGTCATCACACATCTAAGAAGGGGGGTTGAGAATCCTCTTTGGTAAAGTATCCCATCCTGTATTATGAATCACGGCGCTTTCTGGAGAAGCTTTTTCTGTTGATTCTAGTCAGTTGGAAGGGTCCGTGTGAGTAAGTAGTTCTTGATTGGCATCATCCATGTTTTCGGTTCGACAGTGGTCTCGAAAACCAAATCGACATCCATCTCATCTATACTCGGGGTAGTCAAAGTCTTAATTAACCAGGACCACTCCCAATGATTGGGCTTCTCCGAAGCTTGCCAGTTTAGCTAAGTAGTCAGCCTTGGTGTTTTGCTCTCGCGAAATGTGAGTTATGTTATAATGTTCGATGTTGCTCAGCAACTCTTGTACTTTAGAAAGATACGATGCAAGGTTATCCCCTCGAGCCTAGTACTCGCCTTTTACATGGCAGACGACTAGCTGGGAGTCACTGTGGATGCGGATGGACTTTATTTTGAGCTCTTTCACAACTTTCAGCCCTGTTATTAATACTTCCTATTCTTCTTCATTATTTGTGGCAGGAAATTCTAAGCGTAAGGCGTAGTAGATGGCTCATCCTTTGTGGGTTTCAAGCACTTCACCCGCCCCCGAACAGAGATTGTTAGATGCGCCATCAACAAAGAGTTTCGATTGCGTCTCCACTTTCGACCGTGTTTCTTCCTCGTCGTCCCGTATGGTAAACTCGGCAATGAATTCTTCCAGTGCTTACCTATTGATAGTCTTCCTTAAATGGTAAGTGATATCATATTGAATCAGTTCGATGTTCCACTTAAGAAGTCGTCCAGAAGTTTTAGGTCGATACAATACTTGCTTCAGGGGTTGGTCGGTCTGATTGGATGTGCCTGAAAGTATGGTTGTAACTTCCTAGACGCAATCAAGAGGCAATATGCTAGCTTTTCCATCTTCGGGTAATTTTTTTCGGCTCAGATAAACCACTTGCTAATGTAATACATAGGTTACTAGATTTTCACTTCTTTACGCACAAGGGCGGCGCTCAATGCGCGAGGTGATATTGCTAGGTAAATTAATAGGTCCTCTCCATCCACTTGCTTTGACAGGATTGGCGGGGTTCCTATCTATCGCAGCAATTATTCAAATGTAGTTTGACATGCCGCACTCCATTCGAAGTTTTTCTTTCCTTTCTTTAATGCATCAAAGAACAGTATGCACTTTTCGGTGGCTTTCGACATAAATTTCAGCTTAAAGCTATGACTTTCCCATTCAAGCTTTGCAATTATTTCTTGTTCTTCGGGACTTGGACCTCTCGTAGGGCCGTTATTTGTTCTGGAATTGCTTCAATTCCCTGGCACTTATGATGAATCCTAGGAACTTTCCAGAGGCTACTCCAAAGTGACATATAAGTGGATTTAGTTTCATTCCATACTTCCGGAATATTTCAAACATTTCAGCGAGATTGTCTAGGTGATTGACAGCCACTCGCAATTTGACCAACTTGTCGTCCACAAAAACCTCCATGGTTTTCCCGATTTGGCACTTGAACATGGAAATTACCAACCATTGATAAGTTTGCCCAGCGTTCTTTAAACCGAATGACATTACCTTGTAGCAGTATAGTCCTAGATCGGTGATGAAGCTGGTGTTTTCTTGAACAGGTTCGTGCATCAGAATTTGGTTGTACCCAGATTATGCGTCCATGAATGATAGCAGTTCATGTCCCGCTGTTCCATCCACAAGCTAGTCTATTCTGGGCAGAGGTAAGTTGTCTTTCGGTCAAGCTTTGTTTAAGTTGGAGTAGTCAATACAGGTTCGCTACTTCCCATTGGACTTTTTGACTAAGATCAGATTAGATACCCATTCTGGATAAGTTGCATCATGGATAAAGCCGTTTTGGCCATTAACTTGTCCACCTCTTCTCCTAACGCCTTGGACCGTTCAGGACCTAGGCTACGCCTCTTTTGCTTTACCGATGTGAACTTGGGGTCAAAGTTGAGCGGGTGGCATGCGATTTCTGGTGACACCCCATACATATCGGAATGCGTCCATGCGAAAACATCTAAGTTGGCGCGAAGAAATTTAGTAAGTTCCAACCGCATCTTGTTTCCAAGGTGCGATCCAATTTTCAAGACTCTTGTTGGGTCATCCATATCGACAGGGACAGACACTATCAGTTCTGCCGGTGCTGCCCGAACCTCCCCCGAACTCTTCTTTCTAGGGTCCAAAGCCATGTCGAATCGGATATGGTCCCTGAGCCATGGGTGGCTTTGTAGTTGCTATTCAGAATGTTCACGAATATGGAGAGTTCACCCCATATCCTTCCCTTTTTCCCTCATTTTATATTCACGCAAATTTACAATGTAACATTCTATGGTGGTGCATTGATCTCCTTTGACCACCCCGATTCTGTTTGCCGTTGGGAACTTCATAGTAAGGCACCATTGGACTAGAGCGATTCTGAAATCAGCTATGGTGGGCCATCCCAAGAAGGCGTTATACGTGGAAGTTTCATCCATAATTACGAAGGTCTAAATGAGGGTGACTCTTTGGTCACCCTCTCCAAGTTCCACTGGCAAGTCAATCGCCCCTACCGGTTGTTTGGGCTCGCCAGTGAACCGTTGGATTTTTGTTTAACATGCAGACACGCTTTTCATACCGATCTTCATTTGGTCAAAGGTACGTTTGAAAAGTTTGTTAACAGAACTACCGCTATCGACCAATACTCGTCGGACCACATAGGTCTGATTCCTACTGTCACCACCATTAGATCGAGAGTTGGAGCTTAGATCCTTTTGTATCTCAGTTCCTGAATACAATATCATCATTTAAAGTTTTCTGCTGCTTGGTTGGAGCCCCATCTTTTATTGTGAGACATGATTCCTTTGAAGCATGCTTTAACAAACTTGCATACTGCTCAATCTCTCCCCAACTTCTCTGTGCAGGATGTGGGCTTCCAGATATTGTTCCAATAATGAGTCTTTGGTTTGTTCTCCTTGATCCCTCTTCACTGGTTTCGGTTTGGTTTCTTTGATTCCTAGGGGCTTGAAGAGCCGCGAGCTGGTCAGGATTTTGTGGTTTTCTCCCATATTACTGGAGCTTATTCTCCCAGATTAGCTCTTCAATCAAGTTTTTTAGGTGGCATCATTTGTTTGTGTTGTGACCGTAAGTCTCATGGAAGCGGCAGAATTTCCCTGAGCGCTTCTGTTGCTCGGTTGCTTCCTTCTTAAGGGTTTTTTATATCCTTAAATATTTTCCGGAGTTTCGTTGAGAGGGGTGTAATCTTCAGGCATGAAGCCTTTAAGGCATTTATTGTTTCCATTTTTCTTATTGGAATTCTGATTCTCTCTTTTTTGATTTCCATCTTTTCCTGTGTTTCCTTTAGTAGTTCCGAAAGCATTTGTATTCTGATTCATTCCTACGTCACTCTATCCGACATTCAATGGTTGCATGCTAGTAGACTTCCTTTCTAGCTCCCACACCTCCTCCAATCTCAAGTATTGACTTGCTTTGCGATTGAAATCCTTCATTGTAGTGGATTGCTTCATCTTGATCCACTTTCCGAAATCAGTTTTAGGATGAGTGGCTTGGACCAAAGCCATGAAAACCATGTCATCACTTGGATTGCTAACCTCTATCATTGCGGTATTGAACCAATTCATGAAAGACATCAGCGATTCGTTTCGTCCTTGGAATAATCCGGATAGGGACATCACATCTTTAGGTTTCGGAGTATAGAGCCTGAACTGATCGAGGAATCTTATGGCTAGTTGATCGAAAGTAGAGATGGATTTAGCAGAATCTTAGTGAACCACATGGAAGTGGTTCTTTCCAGGAAAATGGGAAAACACTTACACCGAATAGCTTCTGAAGCGTTTTCTCCATCCATGTACCAACTATACTTGTACAAATGGGGTTTTGGGTCCTTCGTCCCGGCATAGGATGGAATAGTTGGCATCGTGAACTTTTCTAGATATCGCTCATTCAAGATCTCATCAGTGAAGGGAGTCTGAATTGGTACGGATCCCCAACCATCATCTCTTCTGCTTTTACTCTCGTCCATCAACCGCTTAATCATATGCGTGATAAATGCCTCTAATGTCCAGTAGTCCCGAGGAGGCTGTCAGTCACTACACCAAGTGTTTGACTTTGCAAATAGTATTGGCGAGTGGGATGAAGCCTAGGCTCTCCTGTCTTTGGAAGAACCAATCCCTCGGGATCCCGTTGGCTTGCGGTTGTTCTGACTGGGGCGGTTTTGACATTTCCAGCATTATCAAACGCATTGCATTCTCATCCAACTTATCATCATTAAATTGTTGTCCATCCTCTGAATCGAAGAGGTCCATGGCTAAATCCTCTCGTAGGGTTTCCACCCCTTGGTTCAAGTTCAAAGTTGGTTTCCTTGCGGCGAGTGGAGTAATTGTATTTCCTTCTACATTGATCCCATAGTTCCTCCTGTAACGACCCACCTTTTTGGACGGTTTAAATCGACAATTAACCACGCATGTCAACTCAAACCATTAAAATGGGAGGATTGTTAATGGGTAAATAAGAAAATAAGAGAAAAGAAGGAAAAAAACACAGAATCTCACAGCGGAATGATAAAATATAATAATCAAATAAACAATGAAGCTGTTTTACAAATAACATTTGATTACACTTTTACAATACAATCAGAGTTATACATACAGCAGGTAAAATATGATACTGTAGCGGAACAACATGATACAGTGGAATAATAATAATATAATACCAACTCCGTCTTCGTCCTCCAGAAATAATGTCTTCAACACTAAAAAGCTCGGGCTGACCCGTACGTAATGAAAAGACAAAACACTCGAGTCAGCACTAAAAGATCTTATGTAAGTTAAATCAATATTAAATAAATATGAGTTTAATGGCTTCAGAGATGTTTATGGGATTTTACATCTCCTACCCAGTGTATAACGTGTGTGCAATAACTTAAGATATGTTCGGGATTTCCATCTTCGAAGGATCTGTTAAACTATTTATATGTAGTAATATACGATATATATGTAGTGTCTATCAGTAAAATATTAAAATAGCGTTAAGGCATTACCCATATCCCCCTTAACACATTTTATAAATGCCGTAGTCTATACAGTACTGTAAACTCCATCAAACCGGTGGGCTATCAGGGAGCACTCCATAGGTAATACACAAACCAAAATCGTAGTGGGCTCAATAAGGCATATGACAGGGCATACGAGGCTATACCCACGATAGGATTCTACCGGATTGCGGAACCAGACTGCTGGTAATGCATAGCAGCTACTTCCACCCACCTCGAGCAACACTCCCATAATCAAATCGAAGTCGCCACCAATCAATCACAAAGTAACAGATATGGTATCGAAGAAGCATGTCCAATAGGTAGCGACCTCACTTCACTTGGTTAAGGCTCCTGATTTTAGTCATATCAAGCTGACCCGAGGGGGTTAGGGCTGCGTTCTTACTTCATACCAGAAGCATTCGCCAAACCATCCTACTTCGTTCTGGATTCTCCACTACGTGCACAGTTGTTAATGTGGTTCCGGAATTGGCAGAGAGTACGACAATATCCGACCCTGGTCTCTTTAACAACTAATCATTATATTTTTCACACCATGGTCATTTCATAAAACATTTATAATAATAATCTAGAAAATATTTTATACTTCCATATCAAGGTATCCATATACTTATTCCAAAAGTAAAAATATATTCATAAATACCGAGGAAAATTTTCAATCAATTTCGAAAATAATTTATAAATCTCTTCTAAACCATTTATAAACTATTTATATGCTTTAAAACCATTTATAAAGCTATTTATAAATTACAAAATAGTTTACAACTCTTCCCCTATTCATAAACGTCTACGCAAATTCTTTTAAACGATTCCAAATCCCTTTATACAAGTTCTTTTATAAAACCCTTTATAAAATCCTTTAAAACCTTTATAAACTCCTTTTCAAAACCATTTTAAAATCCCATTTATAAAATCCTTTTATAAAATCCATTATAAAATCTCTTATAAAAATCTTTTACAAGAATCCTTTTTCAAAATTCTAAAATCCTTTACAAAATATTTTATCTAATAAAGTTATTATAAAGTCTATATTCATTATCTTAAATCAAACTACATTTATTATATTATATTAAATTTATAATATATATATTAAAACTGTATTGAATATTTTATTAAATTAAATTTTAAACTATTTAAATTATTTATTTAAAACTAAATAAAACTATAAGTTAAAATCTTAAATTTACATTTAAACCCATATATTAACTTAAAATTTAAAGCTTTAAACATATAAAATAAATTATTTTCCGAATAATTTTTTTAAATAAAGTCATCAAATAAAATTTAAAATCAAATTTATAAATCAAACATACTTTACTATTTAGAAAATAATTTAAAACTGACCACTGGTGTCCTTATATAATTTCTACCCTATGGTCAAGTGATAGGGTATGTATCATTTCAACCTCAATTAGTTAAATTTCCCAAGTATATATCATTTTAACCTGTATCCTGAATCAACAATTTCCAAATCAATAAAATTGCTCGGGTTTATCATTTCAACCTATAACGATTTTCCCTAATCTGTAAGATCATTCGAGTATGTATCATTTCAACCCATAGTGATAACAGAGATATAAAAATCCAATCATCCAAAAATGTCAACAAATAAACATCCTTTCTAATCAGCATCCAAATTAACTAATAAATCACAACAATTAACTGGTTATCATTATCAGGTATTTAACTAGCAATTTAAATTCAATATTAATTTAAATGGCAATTCAATTCAATTTCAATAAAAATGTCAAATTAAACTACCAAACAATAACCAATAATATTCTTATCATATCTTAAATTTAATTTAACTAACACAAGATGGTTTAGTATTTCTGAGTGGGTTAAATCACTCACCTTTGATTTGTAGTCGATTTAAAATCCAAATAAATCCCAAAATTTGAACAGTTTCCAAATCCAACAAAACTAGTTCCATATTGTCTGAAATTTCGATACGATCGCAATGGAAGAAACCGCGTCAAAATCCAAGCTCGTATGCAAAAGTTATTGAGGTTAGAATATTTTAAGATTTAAAATTTAAATTAAATTAAAACAAGGGATAATAGTAAATATACTATCACCTTCTAACCCTTCAGCATGATCACAATTGAAACCCTAACAACCGCCGACTTTGACCATCTGCCGCCCTAGAATCACGCAGCTGCTCCTAGATCGAGCAACGCCACTCTGACTTCCCCATGCTCTGTCGTCCCTCCCTTGAAGTCGCCGCCACCTCCGGCTCGCTCCAGCGAGTTCCACCGCCGCTCCATCTATGGTCGAACTATGGGGACGTAGTGAACTATAGAGGCAAACTAACTACATGGATCGACTCCATTCATCATGCTCTATGCCGCAGCAACATCTGATTGTCCAATCGACGAAGATCCACCGTCGAAATGCACACCCTACAACGGATGGTATAGACTAAATCGCCAATTTCGGGTCAAACCGAGACTCAATTGAAAAAACAAACTACAGATCTAGATTACGCTCATCGAGAGCTTTCCAATGATATAGCATTTGATATAGTTTGAGGAGTTTGAATTTTTGGATTTTGATTTGAAATTGAAACTAGGGTTTCTGCCATAAGGAAGGAAGGAAGGAGAAGAAATTTGTACGTACAACAAATGAAATCAGAAAGGTGCTAGGGTTTCAGGAAATATCTATTTATATAGATAGATGGATAAGAATGAATGGACTGATCGAATTGGGTCGAAACAATAACAACGATCCGAAAAGCCCGTTTCGTTCCCGAAACTAAAGTAGATCATCCAATATATCAAAATATAGGTTTTCGATATTTTTAAACTCAATGGAACTAGTTTCAAACTCTAATTCCAACGTATATAGAAGTTGGCTTTCAAAATCAAATTATATTCATTTAAATTCCCTTAATTGATTTCTACTCGTTTCGAGCCCGCAAGATCAAACGATAAGTCCGATCACTACGATACTTGAAATCCTATAGTAATTCACTGTTACAGATCCGATGAAACTGGTTTCTTTGAAATCCGAGACTGTGACCAAATTGGATAATTTTCACTTTAATTAAATAAATTATTATTAAATCGATTTAGTCATCTTTAATTCAACTTTAAAAAGATTAACAATTTTATCATTCCTGATAACATAGAAATTTATAATCTTAAAATAAATTTTCCATGTCAAATTCAATATTTAAATATTGCACTAATTACAACGTTCTATTACAACTGTAATAAAATCCAAGTTAATTATATTTTATTTCCAATCAAATTCTTTTATTTTGATTTACACTCTTATTATTGAATCAACTATTACCTTATGAATATAATTAACATTAGTTTACATTTTATAACATTCACATTCTACGGTTATCATCTTTTACCATATCAATTGTAATATTTAATTACATTTAATTTTAATGATTTTCAAATTAATTTCAAATGGATTAAATAATAAAATAATAATTAAAACAATTGCCACACGTTAGTAATTCAAAGACATTTCTAAGTCAATTGTTTACAAACAAAAGCTAATAAATTTGTGTACTAATTAATTTATTTCATATTCTATAATAAACCTATTTCAATTAATAACAGATAATTTCAACATTAAATCCTGCATTTAATTTATTCCTTATTTACAATTATAACCAAATTAACTTTACAATTATTTCAACTGATTGAAATTACATTAAATAGTTGTCAATTACATTAAATCAACATTATTAAATTACATTCTAATAATCTTTCCCTTTTATAAATCATAAATTTAAATTTCTTCCAATATTAAATTCCAAAAATCTTATTAAATTTAATAGATTTAATTATAAAAATATGGGTCGTTACACTCTCCCCCACTCAAAACTTTTCGTCCTTGAAAACGAACAAGAAGGAATTAAGCAATTTGATATAATTTTATTCAAATTATTCAATTTATAAACACTTTAAATTTAGATTATTAATTTTAACAAAATTTTGAAAATAACCACGTTTTCACAAAAAAAATTCTAAGTCCTAAATTCACGAAATTTTTTGGCAGAGTCTCCTTTGCACGGTTAGGTTCAGAAAAATAATAATATCAATAATTTCAATATTATATATATATATATCATACTTCAATAATAAAACATCCCAAACCATGGGAAAAACAATAAAATATCATTCTAGAAATCGTAATTCGAAAACATACATATTGGTCGGGTAAACAAAATTTATTTATGAAACCAAAAGCAACTGCTATTGCTTCCATAAACCTCTATTTCACTTGTATAATCCAAAAGAGTTAAAATTATGTAAAAAATTATATATTAGTTCTTTCAATTAATAGCATAACCAACATATAATATATAACAATCCTACGCAAACAAAAAGAGGTACAACCATCATCTACAACAAAGGAAACTATTGAACATCCATAGCAACCAAACTCATGGTTTGTTCAGGTTCAGAAATTTTCATCGTACAAAGGTGATAAATAAACTATCAAGTGTATCATACGCTCAACAGCCTCAGATAATTACTTAATAGATTGCTCAAACAACCTTAAACAATTTAAAACATCTTTTCCCAACTTCCCATAAGCCAAACAATAAAGAAATTTAAATTTTATTTAAGTTTATCCTATTGGTTTCTTTTCACATTACTTACCTTTTGTTTATTTTCATTTCCCTTTAATACCAGGTCATCTTTTTATAAATTTTCATTCAGTTACTTATATAATATATTTCTCATTCAATATTTTAAATCATCATTGAATACATCATTATAGTATTACATACATTTCATTTATTTTCAATTTATTCATACAAGGTTATCTCTTATTAATTAGCATTCATTTATTCACATAGATTATTTCAAACCCAATCATTTAGAACATCAATAAATCATTCCTAAAATATTATATAAGTTTCTTGCAGTTTAATTCGCATCTATTATTTACTTACATAACTTGATTTCCATTTAATATTAATATTCATTAGTGGATAAATTTATACTCAAGTTTTTCTATTTTTCAATTCACATTCATTTTCACCATAGTATTTTCTTTAATATTAAATCTATTTATCAATCATTTTTAACAATTTATTAAGTTTATAATCATTAACTTAAGTGATATTCACTTTTACTATCCAATTTAATTATAAAGCATTTAAACCACTAACTTATGTTTATATCATGTCTTGTAACATCTTAATTCTCAATTTGTATATTGATATGATTTAAATTTTGAAAATTATTATTACCTAAGTTTTCGCTTGTATAATATTCTATTACATATTCTTATTAACATTTCAACTTTTAAATATTTCTGGTAAGTTTAATATATGTTTTTAGAATGTAATTGAATGTTATACAAATTTATCTTATTCAGTTTAGTTAACCAAAATGTTCAACAATTTACATATTCTTAATTTTCGTTATCTTTTAATTTACAATTTACAAATCCCAACTTCTATATATTTCATTAAACAATTATCTTTAAATTCAGATTTCAATTTTGGAAGTTTCCAACTTATTAAAATAGTCAAGATTCCATACTATTACAATAACTGAAAATCATTGATTTAATAGAAAACTTAAGAACTAAATACCGGATTTCATTACAAATCATCTCAAAATAATATATACTTATATCTTTATATAGCGAAACATACATGGAAATTAAAATTAAATTTTTTTTATCAAAAGTAATTTTGTAGCAAAGTTACTACAGTGGTCTTCCCACTTTGAAACTCGAAAAATGAAAGTCGATGATGCCGCGGTCATCACCAAAATTGTTTTCCAGCAACAAAAGAAGGGAGTATAGAACTTATTTCCCTTAAAAAATCATTTAAAACATTTCTTTCAAATCACATTGCAAATATTTATATCCGAAAATACTTCCAAATAATACAAATATTATATTCCAAAATCTTTGAAAACCAATTTCAAAACTCCAGAACTTAAGTTCTTATATTTCCAATTTATATTCACATTATTTGTAAATCCTATTTTGCAACCAATATTTATAAAATTTCACTTCCTAACAAACAAACATATCACATACAACTATATCCATTTATAAAATTTATTCTTTTATATACAAAATATAATACTAGGTAAAATTATTTCATTTACCTATATTTCAAAAACAATATTGTGTCAATCTGCCCTATTAAGTGTTTAGAAATCCCTATCGATGCGATAGCATCCTATGTACTGACCAGAATTTATAAATACTAAACAGAATAAATTAACACAATATAAAAACATTTTTATTTCACTAACAAATATGCTCTCTCATATATATACAATCAGACTAATTCTAGGGTATTAATAACCCTATCTCTAATGAGTCAACCCCATAAAGCTAAGTTTATCGCTAAACCAAAGCTCTAATACCAACTGTAACGACCCACCTTTTTGGATGGTTTAAATCGACAATAAACCACGCATGTCAACTCAAACCATTAAAATGGGAGGATTGTTAATGGGGTAAATAAGAAAATAAGAGAAAAGAAGGAAAAACAAAACACAGAATCTCATATCGGAATGATAAAATATAATAATCAAATAAACAGTTCATGAAGCTATTTTACAAATAACATTTGATTACACTTTTATAATACAAACAGAGTTATACATACAGCAGGTAAAATATGATACTGTAGCGGAACAACATGATACACTGGAATAATAATAATATAATACTAAACTCCGTCTTCGTCCCTCAGAAATAATGTCTTCAACACTGAATAGCTAAGGCTGACTCGAGCGTAATGAAAAGACAAAACACTCGAGTCTGAACTAAAAGATCTTATGTAAGTTAAATCAATAGTAAATAAATATAAGTGTAATGGCTTCAGAGATGTTTACGGGATTTTACATCTCATATCCAGTGTATAACATGCATGCAATAACTTAAGAGATGTTCGGGATTTCGATCTCCTAAGGATCCGTCAAACTATTTATATGTAGTAATATACGCTATCAATGTATTGTCTTTCAGTAAAGTAAAATATTAAAATAGCATTAAGGCGTTACCAATATCCCCCTTAACATATTTTATAAATGCCATAGTCTATACAGTACTGTAAACTCCACCAAACCGGTGGCTATCAGAGAGAACTCCATAGGTACGACACAAACCAAAATCGTAGTGGGCTCGATAAGGCATATGACAGGGCACACGAGGCTATACCCACGGTAGGATTCTATCGGATTGTGGAACTAAGCTGGTGGTAATGCATAGCAGCTACTACCGCCCACCTCGAACAACACTCCCATAATCAAATTGAAGTGGCCACTAATCAATCACAAAGTAACAGATATGGTATCGAAGAAGTGTATCTGATAAGAGGAGTGACCTCACTTGGCTAGGTTTTGGCTCCTGATTTTAGTCATCTCAAGCTAACCCGAGGGGGACAGGCTGCGTTCTTACCTCATACCAGAAGCGTTCGCCAAACCATCCTACTTCGTTCTGGATTCTCCACCACGTGCACAGTTGTTAAAGTGGTTTCAGAATTGGCAGAGAGTACGAAAATATCCGACCCCGGTCTCCTTAACAACCAATCGCTATATTTTCCACACCGTGGTCATTTCATAAAACATTTATAATAATAATCCAGAAAACAATTTATACTTTCATATCAAGATATCCATATACTTATTCCAAAAGTATAAATTTATTCATAAATACCGAGGAAGATTTCTTTCAATCAATTTTGAAAATAATTTATAAATCTCTTGTAAACCATTTATATGCTTTAGAACCATTTATAAAGCTATTTATAAATTCCAAAAAAGTTTACAACTCTTCCTCTTTTCATAAACTTCTACGCAAATTCTTTTAAACGATTCCAAATCCCTTTATACAAGTTCTTTTATAAAACCCTTTATAAAATCCTTTAAAACCTTTATAAACTCCTTTTCAAAACCATTTTAAAATCCCATTTATAAAATCCTTTTATAAAAATCCTTTTATAAAATCCATTATAAAATCTCTTATAAAAATCTTTTATAAGAATCCTTTTTCAAAATTCTAAAATCCTTTACAAAATCTTTTATCTAATAAAGTTATTATAAAGCCTATATTTATTATCTTAATCAAACTATATTTATTATATTAAATTAAATTTAAAATATATATATTAATACTATATTGAATAATTTATTAAATTAAATTTTAAACTATTTAAATTATATATTTAAAACTAAATAAAATTATAAGTTAAAATCTTAAATTTACATTTAAAACCATATATTAACTTAAAATTTGAAGCTTTAAACATATAAAATAAATTATTATCCAAATTATTTTTTAAATAAAGTCATTAAATAAAATTTAAAATCAAACTATAAACCAAACAAATTTTACTATTTAGAAAATAATTTAAAACTGACCACCGGTGTCCGTATATAATTTTCTACCCTATGGTCAAGTGATAGGGTATTATCATTTCAACCCCAATTAGTTGAATTTCCCGGGTATATATCATTTCAACCCGTATTCCGAATCAACAATTTCCAAATCAATAAAATCGCTTGGGTTTATCATTTTAACCTGTAACGACCCGTAAAATTCAGTGGTTTTATTTATTTAATTAATTGAAATTTATGAAATTTTAAACAATAAAATTTTGAAATAAAAATTTATTATTTGAGATGCGTCTAATTAAACATAGAAAATGGTAAATTTTCATCTGATAATATTGAAGTTCATTTTATTGGGTAATTCTATTTCAATTTAAATCAGTTAAAAATGGATGACAATAAAATGTTTTTCAAAATCTGAATATTTTCATATAGAAAATTTGTAAATCATCTTCTGAGTGGGACGTCATCTCCCGTTTCGTCAAATTTGGACTGCTATTGCTCCATTTACTTTATTTTCGGCATTTTAGCAGTATTTTCGGTACCAACTATCGACTTTTGATCGGATGATCGTACCACTAATATCTGTATACCGTTTTGATTGTCTCGTCGTGCTGATCTCAGCAGTATATTCATCTTTGTGTGTCGGAGTCTGGTACGCTGCGAAATTGGTAAAACAATTTTCCGTATCGATATTTGGTTTAAACCTTTTCGTTTTCCTTGTGACTATTCGTTACTACTGCATTTATATCTTCTGAATTTAACTTCTGCCTATTGGTTCAGTTCGAAATGTAAAGGAAAAGAGAATTTATTCAATCTAGCCTATTCATCTTCAACGGTTGCTTTTATATCTCTGGTCCTAATATTATTAATCTGTTCTTAACACTTCCTTTTCTCTTCCCCTTTTATTTGTCTGAGAGCAAGTCTTCATCCTCTACCCATTTGCAATCCACCACCGAAGAAAAAAAACCCAAAATCATTCAGCAAACCCAACCGAGAACCCGCCTCTCCCCACGTGACCAGCCGACCAGATCGCCACTGCCGAACCTTTCCCCTCCTTCCTCCTTGCTGTGCCTCTAACCACCTCTTCATTGCCGAGCTTCCCTGGCTGAGGCCACCTTGCTCTACTCTCCACCATCATCCAACGCAGCCACCTCGGCAGCCGCACCGCCTCTTCGGCACCCTATGCAACCCGAGTCAACCATCACCATGCCTGAACCCGACCTCTACCTTATCTTCTCCTCTTCAATTATATTCAAACAAAGGTATTGCATTTATAACACTTATACGTTTCGTATATGTATATTGTTTTATATTGGTTTTTTTATATATATAAGATGAGGACACATATATATTATAATATGCGAGTGCAGTATACTGTATTATAAAGTATTATACCTATATATATATATATATTATACTTTAAAACTGTAGAGTGATATTTATATAGGCTGTTTAACAAAGGATTTATATATTTTTGTTTGTATGTAAATTTTTTGATTCTTATGTATGTATATAATAATGATGATAGTGTATATAATTTTGAATATATTAGTTAATTGTATAAGTTTAAGTATATATATATATATATTCCCGGTTGTATATATATGTGTCCTTGGTTATACAGTTTAAAAGTTTATAAAAGTTTAAAGTTTTTTATATACTTAGTCTGTTGTTTTAAAGGTTATATTATACTAGTTGTTACATATGTTAGTTAATATATGCTGGTGCTCGCCGAGTACATTATGTAGGTGTTTGGGTAATGTCGTAAATATATGTATTTGTTTGTGTGTGAGTTATATTAGTATGTATAATTTGTAGTTTTTATGCATATATAGTGTATATATGGGTTGGTTTAAATTATATACATGTGAAAGAGAAGGAAAAATATACATTTTGTGGGTGTTCGGTATGTTATGAGTATACTATAGAATAAAGTGAATTTGGTTTTGAGATATGTATATATATTTATAAGTTGCATTGATATTTTGTTTTGTTTGATATGAATAATCTATATACAATGTATAAAGTTACTGTATACGTTTTCTTTTATTGCTACTTTATGAATTAATTTATATTAGTTAGTATATAATATAAAAGTACGTAGATGTTTTATTTCGCTGGGCCCTTATAATTGTTGCATGCTCCCAGTATTTGCCACTTTATATGTTAAAAATATTATATTATAGGCTGAATGGTATCCACATGTGATAGTTTTAAAAAGGATTTATTTGTGTATATAGATTTTGTCTTTTTGCGGTTTTATATATATTTGTCAAATACATTAAGTATGTCAGTAATATATTTATATAGTCTGGTTTTTTGAAATGTTTATATTTAATTTTAGATGTGTTTGTATTTAGAATTTGGTTTTATAAAAAAATTTTTATAGTTATATATATAGTAATATACAAGTTCACTTATACCCATTTATCTTCATCGACCCATTCTGATTTTATTTCGTCTATTCCTTGATATCAGCTATGATCATCGAACTCGTATCCATCTAGCTTTGCTTTGGAATTCGTGCTTGGATTCGTAACCCGTTTCGTTGTCAAATATCTTGTGACGCCCCACCTCTATGCTCACAATAACAAAGGTTATTATAAGAAATAACGTCTGCTATTGCGAAGAATAAGGCTTGTTAGAAGCGACCATCCGTAAGTTATGCCCTAGACGAGTATTGATCACATCGATAGGAGTTGTGTAAGTTGCTCCCAAAGATATATGTTCAATCCAAATCTAAAACGAAACTACGGTGGCTTAAGAAAAATTTAGAACAACTCATAATAACAACAACACTAATAGTATAATCACATCAGAATAGAAATATCAGATATATAGCGGAAGACTAGTCTGGCATACATGCTACAACAATCGATAGTTCACATGAACCGATACATATACATATTGTAACAACCCGCATATTTTACAATTGAATATTTAAATATTTTTATTTAAATATTTCGTCGTTAGTCGGATTTTTATCTGAAAAGCTACTTTTTGCAAACAGTCGAATTACGACTCGAGACCACCCCCATTGAGTTCAAAATGACGTTTGCGACCTTTTTGAGTATAAACTTTGATATGTTTGGAGCTAGCTAAAATTTTGACCTTTTTCACTTTGGGTAAGGGTTTGGGTTCAGCCCACTAGTCCACATAATACCCCAAACTGAAACACTTTTCTTCATCCACTCCCATTTCTTTACCTTTTCAATTCTAAAGAGAATAATGGAGGAAGATAAAAAGAATTAAAATCCTAAACCCTAGTTTCCATTTGCAAATCAAGTTCTTGCTCCAAATTCAAAGAAGAAGCAGCTCCTTCTTCTCCAACTTATTCTCTCTTCAATTTCAGAAAATTCCTAAACCTAACTTAGGAAATGTTCTTCTTTTGAGCTCAGATTCAAGCTCCTTGGGTTGTGATTGAAGTGTGGTTGATCTTCCTCTTGTCTTCAAGCTTCTCATTCATTGTTTTTGGGTTCAAAGGTGAGAGTTTTATCTCACATCTACGTCTATAGCTATCATTGTTGTTAGGTATGAAGTCCTAACACTTGTGCATATTCATTTGCTTTTGATTTGAGTTAATTTGGTGAATTTTCCAATTTTGGTGTTTTGAAGTTAAAATCTTTAAAAATCCTTTTATGGATGTTTGAACATGTTTTTGGTGATGCATCGAAGTGCCTATAGGGCTGGGATTGCCGATTGGCGTAAACCCTTAGTGCTCGTCGCTCGTTCGATCGCATTTCGGTTTGGATTTGTCGTTTTTGAGCTAGGCTGTTTTTTTGCCTAGCAGAAAATTCCGGACGTCTGAAACCAAATCCAGACGTCTAGAAAGGGGTCTGGAGAAGGCAGTAACAAAATCCAGACGTTTGAAACAAAATCCAGACGTCTGAAATCAAATTCAGACGTCTGGTTGAAAATTTCAGACGTCTGAAATGGCCCAGGAATTAAAAATAGAAGGGAGAAAACACTTAAACTTCCAGAACCTTGGGCCAGACGTCTGGGAACACCTACCAGACGTCTGGAACTGCTGATTTAGCCTAATTTGCCTATTTTCGAGTAAATTTCCAATGTTTATCGATTTTTGTTGATCCGACTTATTGTTTTCAATTATTATCGACTTTGATGACCTTTTCTTTGGGATTTTTGGAACGTCCATTTTGATGGATTTGGAATCGATTTCTTTGGATTTTATTCACGTCTTCGAATGTGAATTTTTATGATTGATTGTTTCTACATTCATTTCTATGATTTGTCACTTTAAAAATATAAATGTTTTCTATATTAGTAGTAAATATCATAACTCCTTCATTAAAACGATTTCAACACTATTTTATTACAAAGCTCGTTTCTTAAACCGTTTTCCAATCTACTAGTATATACAAACCTTTACCTCACTCGTATGAGAAATCTAATTAAACGACTTAGTAAAACAAGTGGTATGAAACGCTTGCGTTTACTTCGTCGGTTAATTCTTGGACTTGTTCGAATGAAACTCTTGTGACAACTTTCGAGTGGAGATCTCAATTTGTTCGTAAATATTTAAGTTAAGCTAGTGGTTATGGGACATGAAGCTAAACTCATATATTTACTAGCTTAGTGTAATTCGCACATTTTGTTGATCGATGATGATCATTTTGTGATTTAGATTAGCGACGTGCGATGTCTATTTGTCTGCGAGGGAGACTAAATCCCGTTTCTGTGGAACTTCGGTTCAATTTGGCGGGGTAGCGACCCGTGGTCTTCGGACCGTTTGTGGAGCTTCGGCTCAATTTATATGGTTAGCGACCATGGAATAGCATTCCATTTTGTGATACACGTGTTGGTGAGTTTTCATGCTCCCGTTTGTGATAAGCCTCCCCTCTTTTTGTGATTTCTGGACTTCTGTCGATGATTTCTAGAATTTGTGTTTCACCAACTTTTGTGATTTACATTGGTAAGATTTATCAATATTTGTGCATTGGTGGATTTGTGTGTCATTAACTTTTGTGATTGACATTGATATAATTGTCAACATTTATGGTTTGGTGAATGAAATAAAGAGTATGACATCCCTTTTTATCTTTGAGAAGATTCTTGTGATATTGATTAATCTCTTGTTGATTTTCAATTACGTACTTATCACAGTATGTTATTATGGTTATGATACGTTTTTGTCATATCTCTTATTCTATATCATTTCATCTGATATTTATAGTTAGACTGATCCGTTTATTATTTTCTTATTAAATAATACTCGGGTCAGACCGAGATGTTATAAGTGCTTTTGCTTGACTCCTCGTCTGGGATTATTATTCTGACTTTTGGCTAACTACTTAGGATAGTAGTTCATTTTGTTGTTATACATTCGTGATATAGACTCCATGATGTATACTTATTCTTTTGCCTAGCACTTGTATCTATTCTTTTGTGATATTGTGGATCTTATTTGACCACTACTCTGATGTACACTTTTAAGTGTTATATATTCATATCTATTTTCCGCCTTTGTGATATGGATGTCCATGACTGATTTGTGTTATGTTTATTTCTATATTTGTTTCCGAAGATATTATAGCCACTGTGTAGTAGCTTTGAGTTTTGTATCGGTATGTCGGATTCCCTCTTGAAATAAAAATGCATGTTATACTATCTGACATATCGGTGCTCGTACAAAGCAATTACATGGATGGTCGCTCCTCAACAGCCTTATTCTCCGTGTTAGTTGACGACATTACTTTGTAGTGTCCTTGGCTAGCGTGGGTATAGAGGTGGGGCGTCAGGCTTGGTATCAGAGCCAAACTTCAGAACAATATAGAATAATCTAACAAGGATCATTGTCCTAAGTCCTTCTTAGGAGTCGTGCCTTAGGATTTTATTCGAGTCAATTGGACCCGTCTTATCCTATTTTCTTTTAAGATTCCTTGTTTTAATCAATCAAGTTGCTTGATAATTGCTTTGAGAATAACCTTTTCTTTTTCTTTCTTTCTTTCTTAAAGAAGGGAAATGGTTAGACCAGGCCGCCCCAGCGCCGGTCAATCTAGTGCTACTCCCTCGGATGGAGTTTTTATGTCTGCCCAGCAGCTTCTTGATCTTGTAAAGAATGCTCAAGCAGCCGGTTCTATTCCGGAGCCTACTCACCCTAAGTCCGAATTTGCATGCTTGTGCAATGATTATACCAACTTGGGTGGAAAGCCTTTCAAAGGTTCTGAAACCATTATTGAAGTCCAAGCTTGGCTAAGTACATGCGATCGAATCTTTTCTCGCATGAATCTTATTGATCTTCACCGTGTTCAGGTGGCCTCTAGTATGCTCCAAGAAAGAGCATTAGACTGGGACGAGCTTCTGATTTCTGAAGTAAATGAAACGGATCTTACTTGGGAGCAATTCCGGGAATGATTCGAATTAAAATTTGTGCCAGAAGCTGAAAAGGTGACTTTGGCTCGTCGTTTCATAGACCTTGTTCAAGGTGAATCCTCCGTGACAGATTATGTCGCATCCTTCGAGTCACTTTCTAAATACGGGGTTGAATACATTAATACCCCACTGAAGAAAAACCATAGATTTGTTTATGGCTTGAACAAGAACCTTAAAAAGCCATTACTTCTGAAGTTGGAAGTTTCTTTTGACCAACTTGTTGATATTGCTCTTCGACTCGAAGAGGCTGATAAAGATAGTGATGTCGAGGTCAAACCAAACATCAACAAGAAGAGACCTTTTAAATTCAAGCCTAATCCCAACAAGAAGGGAAAGCAAGCAACACCGGTAGCAAATACTCCTAACCCTCGTCGTGGAGAATGCTACAATTGTGGTTCTAAGGACCACTATGCAAACAAGTGCCCGAAGCCTCTTTTCTGCCGCTATTGTAAGAGTTCGGGTCATACTTTATCTTTGTGTCCCAAACATCAAGGCAAGAAGGAGGGCAAGCTAAATGTTGCTCAAACCCCTGGAAACACATCTCGTGATCAAGGTATATCTCATTCTATCCTTGATGGAATTATTATATTTCGTGATCTTCCTATTCGAGTTCTTTTTGATACGGGTGCATCCCATTCCTTTATATCAAAGGAACTTGTTGATACTTTTTCTTTAAGTGTTGTTGCTTTAATGACTTCATTGAGAATCGCGAATCCGGTTGGTGGATCTGCAACCCTCAGTTTACTTTGTAAAGATGTCGAGATTGTTTTATGTGATTTTTCTTTCCAAGCCGATTTGCATGTCATGCGTTACTTAGGCTTCGGAATGATTTTGGGAATGGATTGGCTTAACCGTTATGAAGCTCATATCCTATGTCCTGAGCGGACTATTTATCTTCGACATCCTCAATCTGTTAAGTAGATTTTTGTAGTTCTTAAAGATTCGGATTCCACTTTGGCAGCATCCTTATATTCTCTAAATCCTCATGATGACGATAATGATGATGAGGAAGATGTCATTTCTCTTATTCACGTTGTTCGTGAATTTCCCGACATATTCGAGCCCGTTCTAGGATTGCCACCTAAGCGAGCAATTGAGTTCAGAATTAATCTTATCTCTGGAGCTCAACCTATCACTCGTCCTCCTTATCGCATGTCCAATAAGGAAAATGAGGAGATGTGCAAACAATTATCTGAATTGGAGACGAAGCAGTTTATTCGCTCTAGTTCCTCGCCTTGGGGGGCTTCGGCTATTTTTGTGAAGAAATCTGATGGTACACTTAGGCTTTGCATTGACTACCGCAAGCTTAATGACCTCACTATCAAGAATAAATATCCATTGCCTCGGATTGATGATCTATTCGATCAACTTAGTGGTGCTAGAGTCTTTTCACAATTGGACTTAGCAACTGGTTTTCATTAGCTTCGTATTGCAGAGGATAGCATTCCTTTGACATCGTTCCGTACTCGTTATGGATCTTATGAATGGCTTGTTATGCCATATGGTTTGACAAATGCTCCGGCTTATTTTGTTGACCTTATGAATCGAGTTTTCAAATATTTCCTCGATCGTTTTGTTCTCATCTTTATTGATGATATTCTTGTGTATTCAAAAAACGAAGAAGAACATGAAGATCATCTTCGAGTTGTGTTAGAAACTCTTAGGAGTAATCAATTAAAAGCAAAGTTTTCTAAATGCCACTTTTGGCAATCTCGTGTGAAATTTCTTGGTCATATTATTTCCGAATCCGGAATTTCCGTGGATCCTTCAAAGATTGAAGCGATTCAAAATTGGAAGAGACTGGAGAGTGTGACGGAAATCCATAGCTTTCTCGGATTGGCGGGATACTACCGTCGTTTCATAAAAGACTTTTCTAAAATTTCCGTGCCTCTTACTAGTTTGACAAAGAAGGGAGTTAAATACATTTGGTTGGACAAATGTGAATCTTCTTTTCAGAAATTAAAAGAACTCCTTTCCGATGATCCTATTCTTGTGATTCCTGAAGGAAACCAAGATTTTGTTGTTTATACCGATGCTAGTCGTGTTGGTTTGGGAGCCGTTCTTATGCAAAAGGAACGTGTTATTGCTTATGCTTCTAGGCAATTAAAGCCTGCCGAGACTAGATATGCCACTCATGATTTAGAGCTCGCGCTATTGTTTTTGCTCTTCGAATTTGGCGCCATTATCTTTTGGGGGAGAAATTTGTTCTCTACACCGATCATAAATCTTTAAAGTATTTATTTTCCCAAAAGTAACTTAATTTGCGTCAACAACGTTGGCTCGAGTTCCTTGCATCATATGACCTTGATATTCTTTATACTCCCGGAAAGGGAAATCGTGTTGCCGACGCCCTTAGCCGAAAGCAACAAGCGGTTGTTTCTATGATGATATCCGAATGGAACGATCTCGAGACTTTGTCTACTTGTGAGATTCGAGATCGTGTATCCGATTTATGTTCATCTCTTGTTTTATGTAGCCTTGAGGCTCATCCATCTCTTTTGGACCGCATTCTTGAAGCTCAAAAGCTAGATCCCGATTTGGCTCTTCTTGGCCAAAATTTTAGGGATAAAATTGATATTGAAGGTATGAAAGACTTTGATATTGATTCTCGTGGCGTAATTCGAAAATTTGGTAGACTTGTCATGCCAAATATTAGTGATCTTCGCAAAGACATATTAGAAGATTCCCATCATTCTAAATTCACCATTCATCCCGGTAGTAGTAAAATGTACGCGGATATGAAGCGACTTTATTATTGGGAGGGAATGAAATTTGATATCGCTAACTTCATTAAGCGTTGCATGACTTTCCAACTCATTAAGGTCGAGCATCAAAGGCCCGGTGGGTTATTGCAACCTTTAGCCATCCCAATGTGGAAGTGGGATCATATTTCCATGGATTTTATTGATGGCCTTCCCCGTTCTCGTTCGGGTCATGATAGCTTATGGGTGATTGTTGATAGACTTACTAAGTCCGCCCATTTTATTCCCGTTCGGTCTAATCGGACCGTTCCTCTTTTGGCCAAACTCTTTATTAAAGAAATTGTTAAATTGCATGGAGTTCCTACTTCTATTGTTAGTAATCGTGATCCATTGTTTACTAGTGGATTTTGGAAGAGTCTTCAAAAAGCTTTGGGAACAAAGCTTAATTTTAGCACCGCTTATCATCCGCAGTCCGATGGACAAACCGAGCGTGTGAATCAAACTCTTGAAGATCTTCTTCGTGCTTGTGTTCTAGACTTTGGTGGAAGTTAGGAAGATCATATTTCACTAGTTGAATTTTCCTATAATAATAGCTTCCAATCTAGTATTGGTATGGCACCTTTCGAGGCACTCTATGGAAGGCCGTGCCGATCTCCGTCTTGTTGGCTTGAGGCCGGTGAGAAACTGGTTTTAGGTCCAGATCTCATTCGTGATTCCACAGAAAAGATTGATCTTATTCGCCATAGGATGAAAGAAGCCCAGAGTAGACAAAAATCCTATGCCGATAGCCGAAGAAGGAGATTAGAATTTTCTGTGGGAGATTTTGTGTTTATTCGTGTTTCACCTATGAAGGGTATTGTGCGTTTCAGTCGATCGGGAAAATTAGCGCCTCGATATATTGGTCCATTTCCCATCACCGAACGTATTGGTTCCGTGGCTTATCGCCTCTTATTACCGGCTCAATTTTCCGCTATTCATGACGTGTTTCACGTTTCTCAACTTCGGAAATGCCTTCGAGATTCCGATTCTATTCTTGAGCCCGGTGTTGTTGATGAAATAGAAGTTTCACCAAATTTGACTTATGAGCAGCATCCTATTCGTATTATTGCTTCGGAGGTCAAACGCCTTCGAAATAAAGATGTTCCGCTTGTGAAAGTTCAATGGTCCTCAAATCCTAAGGATTGCTCTTGGGAATCTAGAGAATTCATCGAGCGAACACATCCGGACTTACTCTCTTGAGCTCTTTGAGGTGAACTTCTTATTTCAGATTTTTTCTTTTGTGTGTTGATATGCTTTTATGGTTGTTGCTTTTTGTTCAAATATTTCTTATGATTGCGAGGACGCAATTTCTTTAAGGAGGGGAGTCTGTAAAAACCCGCATATTTTACGATTGAATATTTAAATATTTTTATTTAAATATTTCGTCGTTAGTCGGATTTTTATCCGAAAAGCTACATTTTGCAAACAGTCGAACTAGGACTCGAGACCACCTTCATTGAGTTCAAAATGACGTTTGCGACCTTTTTGAGTATAAACTTTGATATGTTTTGAGCTAGTTAAAATTTTGACCTTTTTCACTTTGGGTTTGAGTTTGGGTTCAGCCCACTAGTCCACATAATACCCCAAACTGAAACACTTCTCTTCATCCACTCCCATTTCTTTACCTTTTCAGTTCTAAAGAGAATAATGGAGGAAGAGAAAAAGAATTAAAATCCTAAACCCTAGTTTCCATTTGCAAATCAAGTTCTTGCTCCAAATTCAAAGAAGAAGCAGTGGTAAGCATCATCTCCTTCTTCTCCAACCCATTCTCTCTTCAATTTCAGAAAATTCCTAAACCTAACTTAGGAAAGGTTCTTCTTTTGAGCTCAGATTCAAGCTCCTTGGGTTGTGATTGAAGTGTGGTTGATCTTCCTCTTGTCTTCAAGCTTCTCATTCATTGTTTTTGGGTTCAAAGGTGATATTTTTATCTCACATCTACGTCTAAAGCTATCATTGTTGTTAGGTATGAATTCCTAACACTTGGGCATATTCATTTGCTTTTGATTTGAGTTAATTTGGTGAATTTTCCAATTTTGGTGTTTTGAAGTTAAAATCTTTAAAAATCCTTTTATGGATGTTTGAACATGTTTTTGGTGATGCATCGAAGTGCCTACAGGGCTGGGATTGCCGATTGGCGTAAACCCTTAGTGCTCGTCGCTCGTTCGATCGCATTTCGGTTTGGATTTGTCGTTTTTGAGCTAGGATGTTTTTTTTGCCTAGCAGAAAATTTCAAACGTCTGAAACCAAATCCAGACGTCTGGTTGAAAAGTCCAGACGTCTGGAATGGGGTCTGGAGAAGGTAGTAACAAAATCCAGACGTTTGAAACAAAATCCAAACGTCTGAAATCAAATTCAGACGTCTGGTTGAAAATTTCAGACGTCTGAAATGGCCCAAGAATTAAAAATAGAAGGGAGAAAACATTTAAACTTTCAGAACCTTGGGCCAGACGTCTGGGAACACCTACCAGACGTTTGGAACAGCTGATTTTGCCTAATTTGCCTATTTTCGAGTAAATTTCCAAGGTTTATCGATTTTTTTTATCCAACTTATTGTTATCAATTATTATCGACTTTGATGACCTTTTCTTCGGGATTTTTGGAACGTCCATTTTGATGGATTTGGAATCGATTTCTTTGGATTTTATTCACGTCTTCGAATGTGAATTTTTATGATTGATTGTTTCTACATTCATTTCTATGATTTGCCACTTTAAAAATATAGGTTTTATATATTAGTAGTAAATATCAAAACTCCTTCATTAAAACGATTTCAACACTATTTTATTACAAAGCTCGTTTCTTAAACCGTTTTCCAATCTACTAGTATATACAAACCTTTACCTCACTCGTATGAGAAATCTAATTAAACGACTTAGTAAAACAAGTGGTATGAAACGCTTGCGTTTACTTCGTCGGTTAATTCTTGGACTTGTTCGAATGAAACTCTTGTGACAACTTTCGAGTGGAGATCTCAATTTGTTCGTAAATATTTAAGTTAAGCTAGTGGTTATGGGACATGAAGCTAAACTCATATATTTACTAACTTAGTGTAATTCGCACTTTTTGTTGATCGATGATGATCATTTTGTGATTTAGACTAGCGATGTGAGATGTCTATTTGTCTGCGAGGGAGACTAAACCCCGTTTCTGTGGAACTTCGGTTTAATTTGGCGGGGTAGCGACCCGTGGTCTTTGGACCGTTTGTGGAGCTTCGGCTCAATTTATATGGTTAGCGACCACGAAATAGTGTTCCATTTTGTGATACACGTGTTGGTGAGTTTTCATGCTCCCATTTGTGATAGACCTCCCCCCCTTTTGTGATTTCTGGACTTCTGTCGATGATTTCTAGAATTTGTGTTTCACCAACTTTTGTGATTTACATTGGTAAGATTTATCAATATTTGTGCATTGGTGAATTTGTGTTTCATTAACTTTTGTGATTGACATTGATATAATTGTCAACATTTATGGTTTGGTGAATGAAATAAAGAGTATGACATCCCTTTTTATCTTTGAGAAGATTCTTGTGATATTGATTAATCTCTTGTTGATTTTCAATTACGTACTTATCACAGTATGGTATTATGGTTATGATACGTTTTTGTCGTATCTCTTATTCTATATCATTTCATCTGATATTTATAGTTAGATTGATCTGTTTATTATTTTCTTATTAAATAATACTCGGGTCAGACAGAGATGTTACAGGTGCTTTTGCTTGACTCCTCGTCCGGGATTATTATTCTGACTTTTGGCTAACTACTTAGGATAGTAGTTCATTTTGTTGTTATACATTCGTGATATAGACTCCATGATGTATACTTATTCTTTTGCCTAGCACTTGTATCTATTCTTTTGTGATATTGTGGATCTTATTTGACCACTACTCTGATGTACACTTTTAAGTGTTATATATTCATATCTATTTTCCGCCTTTGTGATATGGATGTCCGTGACTGATTTGTGTTATGTTTATTTCTATATTTGTTTCCGAAGATATTATAGCCACTGTGTAGTAGTTTGAGTTTTGTATCGGTATTTCGGATTCCCTCTTGAAATAAAAATGCATGTTATACTATCTGACATATCGGTGCTCGCACAAAGCAATTACACGGATGGTCGCTCCTCAACATCCTTATTCTCCGTGTTAGTTGACGGCATTACTCCGTAGTGTCCTTGGCTAGCGTGGGTATAGAGGTGGGGCATCACACATATCCAGCAATACATACATAAGATGAGAATCAATAAGCCAAAAGTACTCCTCGAAGTCTAGCCAAAAGATGATGTGAAATCCCAAAAGCTGAAGCAGCAACTGAATCAGAGATAGAGGTTACCCTGAAATAACTCGATCTGACCCGAGTATTATTTAAAAGAAAATAATAAACGGATCAGTCTAATTTATACTCAGAAATAAGTGTATGATAAACAACACTTAAACAAATAATTATAGTCCCGAATGAGACTATACAGCATAAATAATCAGCATAGTTGAAATGAAGAAATCTCAATTTAAACTCCATCAAAATCAGTTTTCAAATTCACAATTGAATTCAAAAGAGTAATACGCAAATTTTATAATCTCAAGTGAGACTATACACAAACTCAACTTCCAAATTCATAATTGAATTCAAAGCAGCAATTCACAAAATCTAGAAATCAAAATAGATAACTAGAAAATCAGCAGTCGCAAAATCTAGAAATCAAAATAAGATAACTAGAAAAACCAGGATAAAAGTGGATCGATCCCAACAGTTGGCGAGTTTTAGCTACGCCGCACGTGCATCTCAAATGGCCAAAGCCTACCAAGTACTATAAATTTTGGTGCCCATCAGATGACCCGAAGGTCCGTAGAGTGACCCGAAGGTCTAGTACTGGTAATTGACCCGAAGGTCCATCAAGTGACCCGAAGGTCCAACAAAGTGGCTCGAAAGCCTAACAAAATCATCAGAGTCATCAAACAGCAGATGTTTCAATTAACGAGTCCGTAATTAACCGAAATAGTAAAAGTATGGTTCCATACTCCGTACTTTTGCTATATCGTTTAAATCTCTTCATCGTTTCCTTGAAAGTGCAAAATTGTGTATTTTATAAAATAACATTTTACGTTCTCAAACGGACAAGTCCGGAATTAACCGAATTAGTAAAAGTAAGGGTTCATAGTCCTCAATTTTGCTGAGTAGTTTAAATCGCTTCCTCATTCTTTTGAAAGCGTAAACTATAAAATTTTTGGAAACACTTTTATTTTAAAACGATTTTTAAAATACGTGATTAAAACAGCAACATCAGTAGCAATTTCGACGAGGAAATTGCACTTCGCAAAACACCGTAAAAACGGATACCAAATCAGTGTTGTGGAATAACCGCTTGAAAATTCACTTTAAAATTGATGGTTACTGAAGTCAAAACAACAGTAATTTTATTCGTAAAAAATGTCATCAAAACAACACGCGTTCAAAAATATAATACCGGCATAAAATTCTGTTATAAAAATAACGGCACAAAAATACGTTTTAAAACGTAACACTGATTCAACGTAGTTTAAAGAGCGGACTGCATCACTATATTTTCACGAAAATATTGCACTGCTTTAAATTACGCGTGTACTACCATATGAAATATTTAAAACGTTTGGATAGACTGAGCAAAATGCACGCATGAATTACTTGCATCAATACCCGACTATACTTTCGTATGCTACACTATAATATGAATACAAATGAAACATAGCTTGCTACTCGCATGCAGACACGTAATGATGGTTTGACCCTAGTTGTAGGCAACAAATAATGCCCCTGCCGATGTACAAAATACATATATGCATGCGAATAACAATTTAAACAAGACCTGACCTTAATTTCAACTGACGTAGAACGCATAAAAGAAAATAAAACAACTTAGTAATCCTATCTTATGCACGCATGTTAAAACAATTTAAAGTGAACTAGGCACACCACGTGAGCATGCAACTTGGGTTTTTCTTTTCTCTTTTATTTTCAACCTTGTATGCAAGCAATATTATGTGGTCTGGAAATACTACCCAATATACGTAAGTAGTATATAAAAATAACAACCTGCACAAATTTTTACTAGCACAAGATGAATAATATAAAGTAGGAGACTTCCTAACACCAGATGCACGAAAGGAAATGTTCAACAGGGATGCTTCACATATTAACCGTTAGGCGAGACTCACATTTAGATTTATACACATGCAATATTTCACTCCCTATGGTTATTCAGGCATGTAAGCAGTTTGGTGTTTGGTAAAAAATAAATAAATAAAACTGATAGGAATAATTGACTCGGTTAAAATAGATGTGAGTTTGCCCTCACTAAAAATTGGCTTCAAAGTTATGGGTACCCCAGATCTGAAAGAGAACCACTTCACTCGGCCATTAATGCATTTTTTCAAGCTATTTCTGAAAAAGAAATAAATGTTTCAGCTACCACTTTTCTCCAATTTGCACTGGTCAAAGAAAAGAGTGTGTGCTGGCTTGCATTGTACCATTTCATTAAATGAAGATGTGCTAAAGTGAAGAAGAAAAAAAAATAGAACGTGCTGTAAAATGATGGTAGCAGCTGTGACAAAAGTGACAGCAAAAGGGAAAATTGTTTAAACTTTTGTTTTTATAAAATGAAGCTGCTCTTGCCCAAATTTGCAATATGCGTTCACTTTGTTTATAAATTGGCTTTATCACTCGAATGTCAGCAATGCAAAGGTAAAGGAAAATAATGTAAAGTGTTTTGCTTCCCAAAAATGTGACAACACAAACAATATTTCAACTGACTTTACAACACATTTTTTTTTGAATTTTAATTTTAAAATTTTCTATTTAAAAATATTTTCTCCAACCGTAACTCAAAAATCACGGTCGTTACAAACTCCCCCCTTATAAAAATTGCGTCCCTGCAATTTTCATACTAGAGGCAGTCAATAGCATAAATAATTCATCACAACAAGGATTTAAAAAGAAAGGATAGATCAAGAATGCTCACCCCCACCCGAAGAGGAGAGAAAACCCGGATAAGAACGCTCGATGAATTCTTTGGTTTCCCAAGTGCAATCTTTGGGGTTAGCGAACCATTGAATTTTCACAAGCGGGACTTCTTTATTCCGAAGGCGTTTAACCTCCGAAGCTAGCACACGAATAAGATTTTGCACAATAGACAAGTCGGGTGAGATCTCAAGATCTTGCAAAATAGGAGGATCAATAACAGAATCTGAATCTCGAAGGCATCGACGAAGCTGGGATACATGAAATACGTCATGCATTCCTGAAAACTGAACAGGTAGCGATACGCGATAAGCAACAGGGCCAATACATTCCGTAATAGGAAACGGTCCTATATAACGAGGAGCCAATTTCCCAAAGCTACTAAAACGCACCATGCCCTTCATCGGGGAAACACGAATAAATACAAGATCGCCAACAGAAAATTCCAATGGCTTCCTACGATGATCGGCATAAGATTTCTGCCTATTCTGAGCCTCTTTCATTCTCTGTCTGATAATATCAATCTTCTCAGAAGATTCATGAATATAATCGGGGCCGAGAACTAACTTTTCCCCCGATTCCAACCAACAAGAGGGTGATCGACACGGCCTTCCGTAAAGAGCTTCGAAAGGAGCCATACCGATACTGGATTGAAAACTGTTGTTATAAGAGAACTCAAGAAAAGATAAGTGGTCTTCCCAACTACCACCAAAGTCAAGAATGCAAGCTCAAAGGAGATCTTCCAAAACTTGATTCACCCTTTCAGTCTGACCATCAGACTGTGGATGATAAGCTGTACTGAGATTGAGCTTAGTGCCCAAAGCTTTCTGAAGGCTCTACCAGAAACCACTAGTGAAAAGCGGATCTCTGTCACTAACAATAGAACTAGGCACACCATGAAGTCGAACGACTTCCTTAATAAACAGCTTAGCCAACAAAGGAGCAGTCCGATTGGACTTAATAGGAATAAAATGGGCCGATTTAGTCAATCGGTCAACAATCGCCCAAATACTAGTATGGCCCGACCTCGAACGAGGTAGACCATCAATGAAGTCCATGGAAATCTGATCCCATTTCCATAATGGAATCTCAAGAGGCTACAAAAGGCCACTGAGGCGCTTAACAAGTTGACAAGTCATGCAACGACTTACATAACTTGCAATATCACGCTTCATACCCTCCCAATAGTATAAGCGTTTCATGTCAGCATACATCTTGCTACTACCCGGATGGATCGTATACTTATAACGATGACAATCCTCAAGAATGTCATTTCTAAGATTAGGAACATTAGGCACGATCAACCTACCCTTCTTCCGAATACAACCATGAACATCAATATCGAAATCCTTTAGATCATCACTTTGGGATTCCGACTTACAACTCTGGATAAGATAAGCAATATGTGGATCTTGTTTCTGGGCATCGGCAACACGATCCAACAAACTAGGACGAGCTTCCATGCTAAATAAAAGCACGGGAGAATCAGAAACTGAAGGACGGTCTATAATATCACAAAGAGATAAAGCTTCCAAAATATTCCACTCTGCTAGCATCATGGAAACAACAACTTGTTGCTTGCGACTAAGCGCATCAGCAACTCGATTACCCTTACCAAGGGTATACTGAATATCGAAATCATATGAAGCAAGAAATTCAAGCCAATGTTGTTGCCTCATATTAAGCTCTTTCTGAGTAAATAAATACTTCAGAGATTTGTGATCAGTGAAGAGAATAAAACGCTCGCCCAACAAATAATGTCGCCAAATCTTTAGAGCAAAGACTATGGCGGCTAACTCCAAATCATGGGTAACATAACGAATCTCGTTAGGCTTTAGTTGTCTAGAAGCATAGGCAACTACTCTATCCTTTTGCATGAGAACAACACCGAGTCCATAACCACTGGAATCGGTATAAAAAACAAGATCATGATTCCCTTCGGGAACCACTAAGATAGGAGCATGAGTAAGGAGATCTTTTAACTTCAAGAAAGAATTCTCACATTTATCCGACCAAATAAAAGGAATAGCTTTTCTCGTAAGAGTGGTAAGCGGTAAAGTAATACGAGAAAAGTCCTTAATAAACCGGCGATAATAAACCGCCAATCCAAGAAAACTACGGATCTCAGTAATAGTCTCGGGCCTCTTCCAATTCTGAATAGATTCGATCTTAGAAGGATCGACAGAAATACCATCGGAAGAAACAATATGACCGAGAAACTTCACCTTATTCTCCCAGAAGTGACACTTGGAGAATTTGGCATAAAGCTGATGCTAACAAAGAGTGCTCAAAAAAATCTCCAAATGCTGAAAATGATCGGTTTCAGATTTGGAATAAATAAGAATATCATCAATGAAAACCAAGACGAACTTATCGAGATATTCCCGGAATATCCGATTCATAAGATCTACAAAATATGCCGGAGCATTCGTCAAACCGAACGGCATAACAAGCCATTCGTAAGAACCATATCGAGTACGGCATGCGGTAAGAGGAATGCTATCTTTCGCAACTCGTAACTGATGAAAACCAGTAGCAAGATCGAGTTGGGAGAAGATCTTGGTGCCACTTAACTGATCGAACATGTCATCGATCCTAGGAAATGGATACCTATTCTTGATAGTGAGCTCGTTAAGCTTGCGATAATCAATGCAAAGCCTAAGAGTACCATCTAGCTTCTTAACGAAGACAACGGCGGTGCCCCAAGGAGATGAGCTAGAACGAATAAAATGCTTGGCTTCCAACTCAGATAATTGTTGCTTGAGTTCCTCATTTTCCTTAGCAGACATCCTCGTGGGAGGATGACTGACAGGATGTGCACCAGAGATAAGATCTATACGGAACTCTATTGCCCTTTTCAGCGGCAAACATGAAATAGGCTCGAAAACATCAGAAAAATCACGAACAACTGGAATATTAGCAATGGCATCCTCCGATTCGAAGGAAGAAATGAGAGAATTAGAAGCATGATCCACGCTTCAAAATATAATAGATAACTGCTCGCTAGCATCGGGATGCTTAAGATATAAAGTTCTTTCGGGACATAGAATTTGAACTTCATAACGGATGAGCCAATCCATACCAAATATCATATCAAAACCAAGATGATCCATAACATGAAGATTTGCATGAAAGGTAAAATCACAAAGAATAATCTCAACATCAACACACAACAAGCCAAGAGTAGCGGATCCACAAATAGGATTTACGATCATCAAAGGGTCGCAAAGAGTAATAACATCCAAATGAATAATATCAACAAGCTCCTTCGACACGAATGAATACGATGCACCCGTATCGAAAAGAACTCTAATAGAACGGCCATGAAATATAATAAAACCTTCCAAAACAAAAGGAGTAATACCTTTGGGCTGAGAAGAAACACCAGAAGCTTTAGCAACATTAAGCTTCCAAGATTTGAGACCCCTAGAAACAGTAGGGAAATCAGAAATCGAATGACCCTCTTTCTTGCAATAGCGGCAAATGCGAGGCTTAGGACAATTACAGTGAAGATGATCCAAAGAACCACAATTATAGCACGCCCTCTGAATAAAAGGTGCACTACTTGGCTGCGAACTAGAGGTAGCTTGCTTCTTCTTCTTCCGGTTGGAAGAATTAGGCTTATGAAATGCAAACCTCTTCTTGTTGGGGTTCTTAGAAACCTCAACATCATCACCACCATCACGTTCCTTTTCAACAGCTTCAAGACAAAGAGCCGAATCAACAAGCTCCTCAAAAGAGAGCTTAAGCTGAAGCAAAAGAACTTTCTTCAACTACTTCTTCAAACCATCAACAAAACGAAGATTCTTCTTACACGGAGTGTTAATGAACTCAACTCCGTATTTGGACAAGGCCTTGAAAGATTCAACATAATCAACAGAGGACTTTCCTTGCTTCAACTCAAGGAAACTATGAGCAACATTAGCCTTTTCCGATTTAGGAACGAACTTAAGTTCGAATCGTTCCTTAAACTGAATCCAAGAGAGAGAGGACTCATCAACTTCTGAAATAAAGAGCTCATACCAATCAAGTGCACGCTCTTGCAACATGCTAGATGCCACGAGAACGCGATGATGATCCGAAAGATCCATCCAAGAAAATATGCGCTCACAAGTGCGCAACCAAGTCTGAACCTCCATTACACTTTCCGATCCCTTGAAAGGCTGACCTCCAAGGTGGGAATAGTCACTACACATGCGGGCGAAGGCAGACTTGTGATTAGGAGCTGCAGGAGTAGCAACAGGAGGCTGAGTACCCCGAAATAGCTCCATAAACTGATCAGCTGACATATAGACTTCGTCCGGATGAGAACCACTAGACGGGCCTACAGTAGAACGCTTCCCTCTACCTCTTCCAGCCATGGGCTGAGAGAACAAGAGAAGATAAGGATTAGTTAAACAGTACACAATTGATAAAAAAAATTAACAGATGGAATACTACGGAATATAAAATTTATTCCTAGACATACTCCACATGTTAAAGTGGAAAGAATAGATTAGAAAGGCACGAATAAAACCCTCAAATAGTTGTAACACATGTTCCATTCTGTTTCTGTTCTGTGTTTCATTATAATTTGTTCTGAATTTCAGCTCTGATACCAACTGTGACGCCCCACCTCTATGCTCACAATAACAAAGTTTATTATAAGGAATAACGTCTGCTATTGCGAAGAATAAGGCTTGTTAGAAGCGACCATCCGTAAGTTATGCCCTAGACGAGTATTGATTACATCGATAGGAGTTGTGTAAGTTGCTCCCAAAGATATATGTTCAATCCAAATCTAAAACGAAACTACGGTGGCTTAAGAAAAATTCAGAACAACTCATAATAACAACAACACTGATAGTATAATCACATCAGAACAGAAATATCAGATATATAGCGGAAGACTAGTCTGGCATACATGCTACAACAACCGATAATTCACATGAACCGATACATATACATATCCATCAATACATACATAAGATGAGAATCAATAAGCCAAAAGTACTCCTCGAAGTCTAGCCAAAAGATGATGTGAAATCCCAAAAGCTGAAGCAGCAATTGAATCAGAGATAGAGATTACCCTGAAATAACTCGGTCTGACCGGAGTATTATTTAAAAGAAAATAATAAACGGATCAGTCTAATTTATACTCAAAAATAAGTGTATGATAAACAACAATTAAACAAATAATTATAGTCCCGAATGAGACTATACAGCATAAATAACCAGCATAGTTGAAATGAAGAAATCTCAATTTAAACTCCATCAAAATCAGTTTTCAAATTCACAATTGAATTCAAAACAGTAATACACAAATTTTATAATCTCATGTGAGACTATACACAAACTCAAATTCCAAATTCATAATTGAATTCAAAGCAGCAATTCACAAAATCTAGAAATCAAAATAGATAACTAGAAAATCAGCAGTCACAAAATCTTGAAATCAAAATAAGATAACTAGAAAAACCAGCATAAAAGTGGATCGATCCCAGCAGATGGCGAGTTTTAGCTACGCTGCACGTGCATCTCAAATGGCCGAAGCCTACCAAGTACTTTAAATTTTGGCACCCATCAGATGACCCGAAGGTCCGTAGAGTGACCCGAAGGTCTAGTACTGGTAATTGACCCGAAGGTCCATCAGATGACCCGAAGGTCCAGCAAAGTGGCTCGAAAGCCTAACAAAATCATCAGAGTCATCAAACAGCAGATGTTTCAATTAACGAGTCCGGAATTAACCGAAATAGTAAAAGTATGGTTCCATACTCCGTACTTTTGCTAAATCGTTTAAATCTCTTCATCGTTTCCTTGAAAGTGAAAAATTGTGTATTTTATAAAATAATATTTTACATTCTCAAACGGACAAGTCCGGAATTAACCGAATTAGTAAAAGTAAGGGTTCATAGTCCTCAATTTTGTTGAGTCGTTTAAATCGCTTCCTCATTCTTTTAAAAGCGCAAACTGTAAAATTTTTGGAAACACTTTTATTTTAAAACGATTTTTAAAATACATGATTAAAACAACAACATCAGTAACAATTTCGACGAGGAAATTGCACTTCGCAAAACACCGTAAAAACGGATACCAAATCAGCATTGCAGAATAACCGCTTGAAAATTCACTTTAAAATTGACGGTTACTGAAGTCAAAACAACAGTAATTTTATTCGTCAAAAATGTCATCAAAACAACACGCGTTCTGTTCGTCGACGGAAATTCTATCGGTTTAGAAAACCGTCGAACGAATTTAAATTAAAATTTACTGCAAGCGCACGGCGTACACTTTGTAGTACGTGGCGAATACGGGTCGATCCGCAAGGAATTGTGAGAGATTAAAAATCTATTCAATCAAATTAGACCAAAGAGAGATGAAGTTGTTAACTACAAAAAAGAAGCTAAATCTAAAATTAAAATGTGATTTAAAAACTATTAAACTAGAGAACAATTTAGAGGCAAATCCACTCTAATATTTTTGTAAATCAACAAACATAGAATTTATGATCTCTAACTTTGATATTAAATGAAATAAGTGTTGCATTTATCATAAGTATGGTTTGTTTATGTTATTAATTAACATAACTCAAACCATCAAACTATAATACAACAATTATACCACTTATAATTCTCATGAAAATGAAGCCAAAGCAAAAGTTATTTTAAGTATGATCTATTTACTATTGTAACTAGTAATATAGATCATCAAATTTCATTTTTACTTTCATTTCAAAATCAAAAATGGATTAGCAAATGATGATGCAACTTGTGTTTATGTTGAATAAGAATAGCTCATTTGCAAAAGCAACATAAGCTATCAAACTCACTTTTATAAACTTGCATCAAAATTTACTTTCATGAAGCATAGACAAAGAGATCATAAATAATATAAATGTTGAAATTACATAATATTTGAGAGCTTCATCACCCCTAAATTGAAGGGTTTAGCCACTCATTTGTGGCATTGAAGCAACACTTGTAAATTTCAACATGAAAGAGCAACGAAATGAAAACTAAGCAAAGGAAGAAAGGGAGATTAACTAGTAACTAATTGCATAAAAATTAAAGCTACACTACTTGCATAAATGTAAATCTAAACTATGAACATGAAAAGAAAGAGAACATAAAAATAAACATCAACATAAAAGAAAGGAAAAGCATGTAGAAAAGAGAGAAGAAAGAGGCTTGGAAGCCATTTTTATTTCATAGAATATTGAGCTTACACTTTGATTTCTTAATTTCCTAAGTAACATGAAAGAGTAGAAGATATGTTCATGTACATAAGAGGGCTATTTATACATGCATAAAACCCTAATTCTCTTTTTAGGGAGCTTCCCAAAATACCCTTGAGGTGGTGTAGCCTCCAAGTAATCATTAACATTCAATAATCCCTCACTTAATATGTACATGAAGCTTTAAGTCCTTTTAGCATGTGCTTAGCTTCTAATTGGAAGTTAGGTAAGTGGTGCGGTCCTCCATGATCTTGTACTTTGAATTATTTCTTTCTTCTTATCTTTGTATTCATTTGTGCATGCATGTATCTTCATATAAGCCTCTTCCAAATGCATCCAAATTCCTATAAAAATCATCAAAAATGTCCAAGTAAAAATTCTCAAATTTACACATGCACAAAAATGACCAATTTGCCCCTGAAGGAAGATGAAAATATGATGATTTGAAAAATACTTGAATTTTGGTTTTAACATGTACACATGCCCAAATATGATGTTTATTAAAAAAAAGAGATAAAATATGGATGTAAATATATGCACATTTACGTGCACATCACGTTCAAAAATATAATACCGGCATAAAAATTCCGTTATAAAAATAACGGCACAAAAATACGTTTTAAAACGTAACACTGATTCAACGTAGTTTAAAGAGTGGACTTCACCACTATATTTTCATGAAAATATTGCACTGCTTTAAATTACGCGTGTACTACCATATGAAATATTTAAACCGTTTGGATAGACTGAGCAAAATGCACGCATGAATTACTTGCATCAATACCCGACTATACTTTCATATGCTACACTATAATATGAATACAAATGAAACATAGCTTGCTACTCGCATGCAGACACGTAATGATGGTCTGACCCTAGTTGTAGGCAACAAATAATGCCCCTGCCGATGTACAACATACCTATATGCACGCGAATAACAATTTAAACAAGACTTGACCTTAATTTCAACTGACGTAGCATGCATAAAAGAAAATAAAACAACTTAGTAATCCTATCTTATGCACGCACGTTAAAACAATTTAAAGTGAACTAGGAACACCACGTGAGCATGCAACCTGGGTTTTTCTTTTCCCTTTTTTTTCAACCTTGTATGCAAGCAATATTATGTGGTCTAGAAATACTACCCAATATACGTAAGTAGTATATAAAAATAACAACCTGCACAAATTTTTACTAGCACAAGATGAATAATATAAAGTAGGAGACTTCCTAATACTAGATGCACGAAATGAAATATTCAACAGGGATGCTTCACGTATTAACCGTTAGGCGAGACTCACATTTAGATTTATACACATGCAATATTTCGCTCCCTATGGTTATTCAGGCATGTAAGAAGTTTGGTGTTTGGTAAAAAATAAATAAATAAAATTGATAGGAATAATTGACTCAGTTAAAATAGATGTGAGTTTGCACTCACTAAAAATTGGCTTCAAAGTTATGAGTACCCCAGATCTGAAAGAGAACCACTTCACTCGGCCATTAATGCATTTTTTCAAGCTATTTCAGAAAAAGAAATAAATGTTTCAGCTACCACTTTTCTCCAATTTGCACTGGTCAAAGAAAAGAGTGTGTGCTGGCTTGCATTGTACCATTTCATTAAATGAAGACGTGCTAAAGTGAAGAAGAAAAAAAATAGAACGTGCTGTAAAATGATGGTAGCAGCTGTGACAAAAGTGACAGCAAAAGGGAAAATTGTTTCAACTTTTGTTTTTATAAAATGAAGCTGCTCTTGCCCAAATTTGCAATATGCGTTCACTTTGTTTATAAATTGGCTTTATCACTTGAATGTCAGCAATGCAAAGGTAAAGGAAAATAATGTAAAGTGTTTTGCTTACCAAAAATGTGACAGCACAAACAATATTTCAACTGACTTTACAACACATTTTTTTGGAATTTTAATTTTAAAAATTTCTGTCTAAAAATATTTTCTCCGACCGTAACTCAAAAATCACGGTCGTTACATATCTCTAGCCTCGAAAGGTGAGCAATCACTCACGATTTACGTTCTTATATATATTAAATTTGATTTCAATTGAAACGACAATTGAAATATGCCGCTATTAGTTATTTACATTGTTATATATATGTTATTACATGTATCTATTCACCTGTGACTTCTGACACCATTATCTGTTATTTATGTTGATGATATATGCTTGTTATGTTGTTATCATATCTGTTATCACTCTGCAAGTTCCTTGTTAGTATAGAATCATTATGGGTTGAAATGATACATACCCGAACGATCTGTAGAATAGGAGAAAATTGTTATGGGTTGAAATGATAAACCCAAGCGATTTTCAATTGAATTGAATTTGGGATTGCGGATTGAAACTATAAATATCCGTATCACTTGACCATAGGATAGAAAATTATATACAGACACCGTTGGTCTATATATAAATATTTTGAAAGTAATTTCTATGGTCTTTGGAAAGAAATTTTTGGTTTTATAAAAATATGGATTTTAGATATTATATAAAAGTTATAGTTATATTCTTGATTTTAAGCTATGCATAAATTTGTTTTAATACAAAATAAGCTAAATAATAAAGTTTGATTTTATTAAAATATAATATGGTTAAGTATTTATTTAAATTATATTTTAATATAGAGTATATAATGATTTAATAAATTAAGGTTGAGAAGATAGATTTGAAATTGATTTGAAATTGTATTTAATTAAGAAATATATTTAATTAGAAATCGATTTGGAACTTATTGAATTTGAGATTTTTAAAGGATATAATTTTTGTAACTTGATTTTGGTTAAGGTGATTTAAATGAATATTTCAAGTTTAAATAAGTTGAAGGAAATATTTAGTTTATTTGTAATTTGGGGTTTTATTTAAATAATATTAGATTTATTAAGTGAATATTTCAAAACTAAATAATGATAAAGTTAAATTAAGATATATATGAAATTATCAAATTTAGTCTTGAGATTATGAAATATTTAAAACTTTGGAATATATCGAAATTTAAATGGTTTATTTGTGGTTCAAATCTGTATTTGAAATCGATATAATAGTTTATTGAGAACTGAATTGAATTGAAATTGATGATTTGAGATTTGACTAAATTTGACGGATTGGTGTTGATTTGGAATTTATTTGTGAAATTTGAGGAAGCTATTTTATTATATAAAGTATTTTTAAATTATATTTAAAACTATTTATATATGTTACTTTATAAATTTATTTCATATAAACTGTTTTAATATAAATTATTTTTAATATAAACTATTTCAAATTATAACTATTTTTATGTAAACTATTTTATTATATATACTATTATTTAAATTTAAATGGTTAAGTGGGAAGTGTTATGATTCCAAAGCATTATGATTTCTAAATTTTGATTTCCAAAGTATTATGATTTCCAAAGTATTTGATTTAGAAAGTGTTATAACTTTGAAGTACTAAGATTTTGTAAATGGATATATTTGAGATGGATATATTGAAATGGAAATGATATCGTATTTGGTTTTGAAATGGAAGTGATATTGTGACGCCCCACCTCAATACCCACGCTAACCAAGACCACTACGATGTAGTGCTGTCAATTAGCACGGAGAATAAGGCTGTGGAGGAGCGACCATCCATGTAACTTCTTTGTGCGAGCACCGATACGTCAGATAGAGTAGAATGCATATCCTTTAAGGAGGAAATCCGACATACCGATACAAACACAAAGCTATCACACGGTGGCTATATATAATCTTTGGAAACAAACATAGAAATAATCATAACATAAATCAGTCACAGACATCCATATCACAAAGGCAGAAGAAGATATGAATAAACATATAACACATGAAAGTGTACATCAGAGTAGTGGTCGGAAAGATCCACTATAATACAAAAGAATAGCATCACGTGCTATACAAAAGAATAGATACACAACATAGAGTCTATATCTCAAATGTGTACAACCAAAAACTACTAATCTAAGTAGTTAGCCAAAAGTCAGAATAATCCAGAAGAGAAGTCAAGCAGAAGCACCTGTAACATCTCGGTCTGACCCGAGTATTATTTATAAGAAAATAATAAACGGATCAGTCTAACTATAAATATCAGATGACATGATATAGGATAAGGGGTATGGCATAAACATATAATAACCATGATGGCATACTACTATAAGTATGTAAATGATAATCAACAAGGGATTAATCAATATCACAAGGATCTTCTCAAAGATCCAAACACATAAAAAGGTAATGACACACAAATTCACCAATACACAAAAAATGATATCATATCAGTGAAAACCACAAAAGTTGGTGAAGCACTAAATCCAGAAATCAACACACGAAATCCAGAACAAATCCCAGAAATCAACACACGAAATCCAGAAATCACTAAAAAGGGGAAGTCCGAGCACACGGACGAGAAGCTATCTCATGGAAGCTATCCATTTAATTTTCCGAACACACGGATGGCCCGAAGGCAAGTCCGAACACACGGACGAAGAGACATCGCACATTGCTAGTCTAAACCATAAAATGATCATCATTGATCATAAAGAAGTGTCAATCACACTAAGCTAGTAAATATATGAGTTTAGCTTCATGTCCTATAACCACTTGCTTAACTTAAATATTTACGAACAAACTGTAAATCTTCACTAGGAAATTGTCACAAAAGGGTTCAATCGAACAAGTCCAAGAGCTAACCGACGAAGTGAACGCAAGCGTTTCATACCACTCGTTTTACTAAGTCGTTTAAGTCGATTTCTCATTCGAGTGAAGTAAAGGCTTATATATATTAGTAGATTGGAAATCGGTTTGAGAAAACGAACTTTTGATATTAAAAATAGTGTTGAAATCGATTTGATGAAAGAGTTTTGATATTTACTACTAGTATTAAAACCTTCATATCTTTAAAGTGACAAGTCATAAAACGATTGTTGGAACAATCTATCACAAAAATTCACATTCGGAGACGTGAATAAAATCCAAGGAAATCAGCTCAAAATGCATCAAAGTGGAAGTTCTGATGAATGCTTTTCAGATAAGATTGCCTACGCAGAGTAATACGGGGTTCGACCTAAGGACCTAAGGGTTCACGGTACGACTTAGTGAAGGCAAGCTGGTCCAGCGACCTAAGGAAAAGTAGGTCATACGACCTAAGGGTTCACGCGAACTAACAAGGCCAAGGGTAAGGTCGGAGACGACCTACAACTTAACAGAGTCCTGCGACCTAAGTGGGATGCGACTTAAGTGGGGCTTAGGTCGGAGACGACCTACGACTTAAGGTCAAGCGACCTAGTGAAATAGCAGGGGAAATATTAGGTCGGAGGCGACCTACGACTTAAGGTTTTAACTCGCGAACGACTTAGTACTTGCTTATCTCGCGAACGACTTACGACTTAGGAGGGTGTACGACCCAACGACTTAAAGTCGATACGACTTAACGACTTAAGCTCAAATACGAGCTACGAGCTAAGGTCTATACGACCTAACGACTTATCTCAGTACGACCTAAGCCAGGACGAGATAGCAGAAGGCAACGTCTTAAGTCTTAACTCGGGGACGACATAAGATGTTAACTCGTGGACGACTTAAGGGGTTAACTCGTGGACGACCTATGGCTTAACTCGTGAACGACTTAGCACAGGCGAACATAAATACAAAGGCGGTGACTTTTCAACGCGCGCGACTTAAGCCCTTAACTCGCGAACGACTTAGCACACCCAGAACGACTTAAGGCCTGGAACGACTTATGCTCCGTGTGACTTTTCAACGCGAACGACTTACGACTTAGGCTTAACTCGTGGACGACTTAGCGATGGCCAGAAACGACTTAAGGCCAGAAACTCACCAAAATGCCAAAATTTGTAGTTTTTTCGCCAATCCAATCCAAACCAAATGCAAACAAACATGCTAAAGTGATGAGGGATCATCCCTAATAGTCCAATGACAATTATAGGCAAGATGTGAGATCAAAAATCTCACCTTTTCACGGAATTTGATGAAGATGGAGATTTTGAGAGCAAAGCAAGAACACCAACAAGCTTGAATCAATGTTCTTCACGTGAATTTGATGTTGAATCTCGGATTTGCAATTGAATTTGTGTTTGGAGTTTTAATTTCCACTTCCCACCACCATTCTTGACAAAGCTTAAAGTGTTTAGATAGAGTGAGGAAGAGGGTTGGGCTGAACTAAAGGGGTGCAGTCCAAACCAAAGTCAAAGGCGGGAAAAAGTGTCGAAAATTTCACTATCTCCAAACATATCGAAGTTTACACTCAAAAAGATCGCAAACGTCATTTTGAACTCAATGGGGGTGGTCTCGAGTCCTAATTTGACCGTATGCAAAAAGTATCTTTTCGGACTAACACCCGACTAACGATAAAATATTTAAATATAAAATCGATAGATATGCGGGTTGTTACAGATATCGTATTGATATGGTTTTGAAATGGCAACGATATTTTGGTTTTGAAATATAAACTATTTTGAAAGTTTATTAAATGACCAATCGGTGTAATAATTACGTAGTTATTAAAGAGTCCGGGATCGGTTTGGGACATACTCGCTGTCTAAACCGAAAACCACTTTAATAACTATTATACGTGGAGTGTGATCCAGAATGAAGTGGTTGGAATGATGACGTTGCTGGATTTGAAGAAAGAGAACGATAATGGATAACCTTGACACTTGTGTCAAATTGGAAATGACTTAAACAGGAGCCGTGCCGGGTCAGTGAGGTTAGCTACCTCTAGCGGACACACTTCTTCGTAAACTACTCATTACTTGTTTTTGATTGGTGCGCACCCTTGAATTGGGAGTGATGTTTCGCGGTGTTGCGATCGTTGCGGCGATGCGTTCTCACCAGTCCGGATCAGGAAAACGGTAGTTTCACTACCTTGGGTATTGCCTCATGTGCCTTGTCATACTCGTATCCCTATGCGCGACCACTACGATTTGTTTCATGTTATGCCTATGGAGTACTCCCTGATAGCCCACTAGTTTACGGTGGAGTTTATAGTTATGTATAGACTATGACGGTTATATAAAATATGTTAAGGGGGATAATGGTAACACCTTAACGCTATTTTGATACTTTATATTACTGATAGGCATTATCTACTTAGCGTACACTACTATATATAAATAGTTTAACGGATCCTTAGAGGATGGTTATCCCAAACATCCTTTGAGTTACTTGTATTTTCAGTTGTTATTTCGCTTGAGTTGGATTTATTGATATAAGAATGTTAATCCTGACTCGAGTGTTTTGTGTTTTGCTTTACGCTCGGGTCAGACTGAGTGTACCAGTATTCGAGGCTCACTTTTGGAGTTGGAGCTTTGCTTGGAGATCCAACTATCTATCCAGCTTTCAGATATTCAGTTTATTCCAGTGATGTATTCTGATCTTGTATTTGACTATTGTATTAAAGACTTCTGTTGTATCTTGTTTAACTCTGTTATATATATAGTAGCTTCATGAACTACTATTCTTTTGTTTCCGCTGCACTATTATTATATTACTCTGTGTCTGTGATTTTGTGATTATTTATTTACTGTATATGCTGAGTTTTGCCAAATTTTACAATCCATTGTTTTGAATTATTCAAGTCTGGCATGTGTGGATTTATTGTCGATTTGAATGGTCCAAAATACTGGGATGTTTCATGTGGTATCAGAGCTTTGGGTTTAGGCAAAACTCAGCATGTTAAGTAAAATTCAATTACAGAATCACTTTCGTTCGAGCTTGAATTCCTTCTTCTTTGACTCAGTTTCCTTGAATTTTGGAATGTTCACTTCGGTTCCAAAGTCCACTCTTGTCTCCCCTATTCGTGTCTTCTTGATTCTGGAGTACTCCATAACTCCACTGCGAATAATCTCTATAATAAATCACGGTCTCGCCAATCTTTGAAGGATTTGTAAAGGGGTGAAACTCCTTTACAACAGGCATTGATTCACCGGAGAATTCTATATCCTCGGTTTAGATGCTGCTATCTTTTGCTTTACCCGAATTCTATCTCTTGTGATCTGATGTCGATTTGATTTAGAATTCCGCATCGATCATATTCTTGAAGTCACGGTTGACCCAGTTAAGGTTACCCGCAATTTATATAAATTTATCCATCTTCCAATTTGAAATTCAATCATCTTATCTCCTTATCGAGTCTATTTTTTTAGCTGAATTCTATTTGATTAGAGTTCCTCTACTTTGAATCCCATCTTTGCTTTGAAATCCATTCTTGAATTATCGAGTGAGGGAGTGTATTTGTAATTAATAGTAAAATGTTTTATATATTGTGTTGTTTGAGTTGTTGATGTTGATTTGGGTTTTCGATCGATTCGTCTGATCAACGCTATCAATAGGAATTCCAAAACACTTGAACAGAGCAAACTGACACAGTATTATTTTCAAATTTGGTAAATGAAATAGATTTGTATGATTATATTATATATATATATATACATATGAGTAAAAAATTTCTGGAATTTAATAAGTTGATTAAATTAGTTGATTTAAATGATAATATTTGGTTATCATTTATTGTTCTATAAATGAATTTATAAACATGGTTTATAAATTGATTTGAAATTGAAATGAATTTAAAAATCAGGAATTTGAGAATTTAATTTCCAATGATTTCAAGCTTTGGTTTTAAATTTTTTAAAATATATATATTATTGAAGGTATTTTCGAATAGAAACCGTTTTCAAAGATGTTTAAATGTTTAAATCAGTACTCTTCTCTTTTGTCGCTGGAAAATAATTTCGGTGATGGCGGCCGCATCATCGACATTCATTTTCGAGTTTCGAAGTGGAGAGACCCTTCTGTAGCTTTGCTACGGTTTTTCTTTGGAAAAATATTTTGATTTGAATTTCTTAAGTATGACTTGATTTATATATATATATGGGTATATTATTTTAAATTTAATTTGATTTAATATATATAGTATATACATAATTATCTCTAAAGGGTTTGAAATTAAACGGAAATTTAATTCTTAAAATTATGTTAAAGGATGTTTTCAATTATAAATAAAGCTAAATTATGAATAAGTATTTAAACTTGAAATAACTGAATTGGAAATTTTTATTTGTATAATATTAAATTGTGTTTTAATATAACTTACCTAATTTATTCAGAAGTAAAAAAATTTAATTGGATAATATACAATATAAGAGGATTTTATAAAGAAAATAGAGTGTTTATAATAAATGTTATACACTTGATTTTTGATTATAAAAATGTTAATTGAGATGAATAGAATAATAAGTTAATTGAATAATAGATGAAACAAATACATTATGAATGTAACAATTTCGGCTATTTGAATAAGTATTTGTGATTAGACACTATTATAATATCATAGGATTTGATATAAAATGTTTTGGTTATCGTAAGGTAAAAACCCGGCATGTTTATTTGTGACGTGGTCTTACGAGATACCTTTGATTTTCAAAAGGATTTTGAAAACTTTAATAATTCAATTGAGTGTGTTTTCTCACGCTGGTTTTCCATACTGACTCAGGTGTTATTTTATTATAATGCTCGGGTCAGACTGAGTATTACAGATACAGGATAGGATGCTGTGGAGCTTAGGAGACGAGCTGGATGGCGAGACGTATCACACGTACTTGATGTATATTCCGCTGTGCAGTGTAAGCTGTATAGTCAGCTTTTGTAAGGACAAGTTATTATAACTGTCCAGTTGTGTGCTATGGATTGTGTTGTACTCTGATGATTGTAAGTATTAAACAGTTACAGATTTCTTTGTATTTAAAGCTGTGTTATAAATTATATTTTATTCCACTGCGACTGTGAGATTCTGATGTTGTTTTCTATTTTCTTCTTCTACCTCTTTCTTCTTTAACCCTAATGGTTTGTATTTCCGACCACGTTGAGTTGAACTGATGGTGAATATTGTCGACTCAAAGGGGTACAGATTTGCGGGCTGTTATAGTGGTATCAGTGCTGAAGGTTAAGCGAGAGCCTTGGCTCTGGTGGGAATTACTCATTAGAGATAGAGTCAGTAGTACTCTAGAATGAGTTTGAGTGTATTAATATATATGAGCGCGTATTTGTTAGTGAATATAAAATTGTTTTATACTATGTTGATTGGTTTGTTGAGTGGTTTATGGATTCTGGTCAATACGAGTAATTAACGTTATTGATAGGGATCTCTAAACACTTGAATAGAACAATTCGACATAGTAGTTTTTTTAAAATAGGGTAAATGAAATAATTTTGCCCAAAATTATTTTTATATATGAAAGGAATAATTTTCCGAAATTATTATAAGTATATATGGTTGCTTGGTTATTAGAGAATGATAATACTAAATTATTATCATTGCAGGGTGGAAAATTAAATAAGTAATTGAATTTATAACCAAAGTTAAGGAAATAAATTCATATAACAGAATGGAATTTGTAATGTGAATTATAAATGTGGTTTATAATTGAAATGGGATAAAACTACAGGGTAATATTTGAAAATAGATTGAAAGAATTTGAAATTTGAAATTTTGAGAAAGATTTAGTTTCCTTTGAGTTGAAAATGATTTTCAAAGGTTTTGGGGGAAATAATAGTGATATTATTTGGGAAATATTTTTGAATTGGATATGGAAATCTGGTGAGATTTGGATTTAAAAATATTTGGAAAATGTTTTAAAGAGATGAAAGCACTAAACTCTTTTCGGTCGCTGGAAAATAATTCCGATGATGATCGCGACATCATCGGTGTTCATTTTCGGGTTTCCAAGGGAGGAATTGCTGCTTGAATGCTTTGAATTGGGGTTTGTTTGCGAAATTGGGTTGGTTTTGAAAAACAAAAGGATAATTCAATATACCAAAGGATTTTGGATATATATATGTATGTATGTATGATTTCAAAAATGATTTTTGAAATGCCTAAGTAATTGTTTAAACTCTGGGAGTTTAATTAAAAATGTTTATAGAATATTGATAAGTTGAACTTATAGAAATTGAAATTCGTTAGAATAAATTTAACTTGAATAAGAGTTAAACTAAAATAAGTGTGAAAACGAAAAAAAAACAAATTGGAAAAGCAAGCCAATTTAATGAAGTGAATTGAAAGAGATTAGTGAAAGGAATGTAAATAAGTTGGAAAACTTATAGGAGTTAAAAATTTGAATTAAAATGAAATTTAACTGAATCGAGTTAAATAAGAGTGAATTTTGAGGAAATAAATCTAAGTAAGCTAAATGGGAAGGCCATTGAAATAAAATTTATTAGGATGGAAATAAATTTGTGAATGAACAAACTAATTTAAATTGTGGGTAAATGGAATTTAAATTGAATATAGAAATGGAATATTTAAATTGAATTATGTTAAATAAAGTGAAATGGGAAATTAGTCAAGTTGGACTAAATAAAAACAAAGTATTGAAAATAAAATTAGTAAGTAAACTAATTGATTTAAAATGGTAAGCAAATGAATGGAAATTGAATATTGGGATGATATTTAATTTAAATTGTGTAAAGTAAAGTGAAGTTGAAGAATCAGTTCGAAGTGGACTAAAATAATAAAAGATTGGAAAGAAATTTAAAAAAAATTGTTTGAGATTGGGATGAATTAGTGGGTGGAACTAATGAAAGAAATGGTTAATTAAATATGATTTGGGGATAAGGTGAATATAATTCAATATTTAAAAATGAAAGGTAAATTGAATTCAAAGGAAATTGAAATGTAAATTGAATAAAAATAAGTATAACTAGGGTGGTGAAGTGGAAACAAATATTAAAGTGTATAAGATACTTATATTGAACTTAAGTAGGAACGGTGAAAATTCTTAAGTAAAATTTGGTATTAGAAAAATATTCTAAGTTAATATTTGAATGAAGATTCGGTAAAGTGTGAAACGGGATAATTGAGAATAAGTGGATGAAAATCAGAGTAAATGTGATTGAAAAGAAAATTGATATAGTTGATAATTAATTGGGATAAGTACGTAGGATGTACATATATTATTTTATTCGCATAGCGATTTGATCCAGATTCGAGCACAGAATTTCGAGATATGTATATCGATCCGAGTTGGGATTTTTCACTCGATTTTCGACGGCGGACCCTGGATATGGAATTTTGATTGATTCTAGAAATTCTCTATCATAGTGTATGGCTATGCAAGGAGAATGACGGTTTCTGATCAAGGAACCAGATCTGAGTCCGCACTAGGAAGTCGGGTGGACGATACTAGTTCAGAAGTGAAATTGTGTGATCGAATGAGCGGTCGGATTTGATATTGCGTACGGATGATATATGTACATCGTACGGCTAAAGTAAAATGGATATTGGAAATTTTGTAAAGAAATGAATAAAATGATTTTGAACTCTGTGATTGGATATTATTGCTAAGTAAGGTGCAGGTATTTAAAAGCAAGGGATAAATAGATGTTTTTGAATTCAGAAGATAAATTTGAATTGCTCGACAAAAAGGTATGTATTTAAATTGCCATATGAAATTTGATGATTTTATGATCTAGCCACTTGGCTTTTGTTTTCTTTTGAATTTGGGGGCCGTAGAGGCAATTTTATAGTTATTCCGATCTAGCCACGCAAAGGAGACGCTGGCGAAATTTTTCGAAAATTTAGAGAGTTGGAAAAATTTTGAAGAAATTTTGATAATTTAAAATTTGGTTTTAAATTATAGTTTGAAATGGTTGTGTAGGTAATATTGGTTGAAATCTATGGCTGAATATGGGAATTAGAAAAGAAATAATGGGTTTCAATAAATTGTTCTGGGAAGTTGTTTGAAAACTGTGGGGTTTTTGGGAAATAGTTAACGGGTTGTGGACCATTCTTCTTAACTATCAATTTCGGGGACGGAATTCTTTTAAGGGGGAAGGAATGTGATGACCCGGAATTTTGGATATTTGAAATTGGAATATTTAATTGATTTTAAATATTTAAAAGCTAGTTTTTAAACTCGAATTTTAAATATCACTATTTAATTGGTAATTAAATTATTGAATTAAATTATTGGAAATTGGGTAAATTGTTGAATCTGAAATTCTAAGCCTGTTAAAAATAATTTAGAGGCTTATAAAATTTATATTGATGATACTAGAGATAATAGAAGTGTTGAAATTGAATTTAAAAGTAATTTGTTCAGTTTTAAAAATATATTGTTTAAATTGATATTTAAAAATAGCCTTCCGAGGCACAGTCTTGGAATTCGACGAAACCAGTTCCATTGGATCTGTAATAGTGTATTATTATCGGTTTCAATTTTCGTAGCATTTGGTGTTATCGTGTAATCGTACGGGATATAAACGTCTAGAAATCTATATCAAAATTTCAAATAATAACTGGGTCGAAAAAGCTATCTTCTCCATACAATCGAATTAGGACTCGAAACCATTTCCATTGCGTTCAGAATAGGGGTATAACATTATAAACGCCTAGCGGCACGCCTCGATAGGCGTTCGAGATTTTAAGTTGCTTTATCGAGACGATTCAAATTTAAATTTAAAATTTGAATTAAATATGTTGACTGGTCAAATTTTTTTCACATCAAACCTTTTTCTTTTCCACTTCAGTTCACTGTAGCTTGTTGTTTCAAACACGCTAATGTCTTTTCCCCTTCTTTTAAATAGTGAACGAATGAAGAAAAATATATGGCTGATCTCCTTTACAACAAATAGAAAAAAAATAATACTTCGTCTCGTTCAAATCAAAATGGCGACAGTTTCTCTTACGACTTTAAATTCGAATCGAACGACCTCAGCCCCTCCCTCTTTCAAATTCATTCGTGAAATATAAAAAAAGGGACCGGTGATCAAATCAAAATTTTGTATCTCAATTTAAGCTTGAATCGCCGTTCACTCAGGTCGATTCGCATTCGAATCGTGAGGATAAATCGATGCGCGCGCGACAGCTAGCTCGAGAGCGGGGCGACAGGCGGGGTCGTGAGTTGGATGGGATGGCGACGCGTCGTCGATCGTGATGGGTGGGTGGGCATCGGAGTCACGTAAGCGCACGATCTTGTTATTCGAGCAGGGCAGTTCAGGGTAGTGGAGCATCGCGCGGAGGCGTTGCAGCGATTTAGGAAGGGATTCGCGAAGTCAGCAGGCAAGCAATCGCCTGGAACTCGATCGCGATGCGTATGAGGCGACAACAGCTTCGGCTGAAGCAGTGAGTTATTCGAATTCATTTTTTCCAATTAAATTTTGATTCAATAAATATATATATACAGAAGAAAAATTATGACAGTGAGATATATGCAGATTATTTTCAAATTTATATATATATATAGAAGAAAAAAAATAATATAACAGTAAGTCTTATAAAACAGTGATTTATATATATATATATATATATATGTATATGTATATTTACAGTAAAATAAACTGCTGTTGTTATTAGAGAAAAAAAAGTTTTTTATATTAATATACATATATAAGGACACATACATATTTCAATTTAAGTATATATAGGCAAGCAGTCAATATATATATACAAGATTTTGAAAAAATATAGCAATTTTAAATGTCGAAGAGTTTCTATAAAAATTAGATTTTTAAAATGTATATTGGTTATTTTTGGTATGATTCAAAGAAAAATAGAGTAAATATACATATTTTCACTTTCGGGGTTGATTTAAAAATAATAAAGATTAATTTGTTTAATTTACTTGTCTAAATTATTTTAGTTACTAATTTTTTTTTTATTGGAAAATTAGTTTAAAATTAAATTATTAGTTTAAAACCAAATTGTTAGTTTAAATTAAATAAATAAATAAATAAATAGTAATTAAGTGTTCGATTAATTTAGATATTAATAAAACGCATAATGTTTGTACAAGGTCCAAAATCGTGAAGAAAATAGTCGGGATGGATCAGATTGCAAAACAAAAATCAAAGGTGAGTTAATCTCACTCAAATTGGATTGCTAGTTAATTTAAATGGTTAAATTTAAATTATTGGATGGTTGATTGAATTGATAATTTATTATTAGTCTGGATGTGATATTATATATACTATTATATATATATTGGAGTGATTGATATTCCCGCAGTATATAGCGGATGAGACCCTATGCGCCCCGCATAATAGCAGATGACCTTGTATACCGCGATATCCCCCTCGAAGTGGGATTGGTATTTTATATTGTGCTAACTTCTGTGGATGCAGGGAAACAGGTTGGAGGGATCCAACTGGATTCCTCAAAACGTTTAATTTATTTTATATTCAGCGATGTGATTTATTTGATGATCTGTGATGGATTATATTAGGAATTGAAATTATTGAATGCGATGGCTTGGTTGAATATATATATGGGTATTTTGAGATATGAGAGAAATATATAAAGATTGGATTTTTAAAGGAAATAAAAAGGGAAATTTTTAAGTAAAATAATTATAGTGAATTTGGATAATTAAAGAAATGAATATGGAGAAGAATAAAAAGTTTGATTTTGAAACCCTATTAAATAAATTCCGAATATGGGAAAAATGAAGATTTTGTATAAAGGGGAATAAAAGAATTTGATGACTTAAGTGATATTGTTTAAAGATAAAAGAATTTATTTTAAAAATTCAAGTTTAAAATGAGTTGGAAAAAATAAAAGGGGAATTTTGAATAAAGGGTGAAATGGATATTTTCAGTTTTAAATACGGTTTTAAATCATAATAAAGGAGTGAATATGGAATTAATGGATTTGGAATAAATTTGGGTAAATCAAAATAAATTTTTAAAATGGAATTAATTCGGAGAATCGATTGGGAAATCGATTAAGTGTTTTGGAAACTATGATTTAAAGGAAAATGAGGGTATGGAAATTATAAACTGGGTTTATAAATAAAGTGATATATTTTTTAGTGATAAATTTAAAGTATAAATTCACGGTGAGAATTTATAAGGAGACGGGAATTTGTTTTAAAAATAAAAAGGTGGTTTTATTTTTAAAAGTGTGGAAAGAAAATTTACGGGATTGGGACGTAAATTAAATTGGAATAAATCGAGAAGGATTTATAAATGATTAGACGGGTTATGTTGAAATGGAAAGTGTATTTCCTGAAGGGCCAAGTATATTTTCAAAGAAAGATTTCTAAGTATAAATCAAAAGTTTTAAAGTTGTTTTAAATGAATGTTTTAGACAAATTATTATTTAATCGTTTTAACATTCTTTTAAATATTTATTAGATAATTGTAGAAGTGATTATTTTAAAAGGTTTAACTAGTATTATGATTTTAAAAGAAAATAATTAAATATTATACTATATATAATAGGTTTGTTTTAAATTAGTTTTGGCTAAAGTTTTTACTTTGAAATTATTATAGAGTTTCATAACTATTGTTTTGAATAAAGTGACTTAAGTAGTTTTATTTAAAATGTTTTAAAGTATATATTTTTGGGTAAAGTGGTTTAAATTATTTAAAATCTAAAGTATTAGGACTTGGTGATTTTCAAGGGAAAATAAAGCAATTGGTGAATGATTGTTTTAATTTGATAGTTAAATAACCGACTATCAATATTGGCCAATGCGTTGATCGTTTCGAAGAGACCGAGATCGGATTTAATTATCTGAAAACCACTTCGATCCGGTTTGAACGGTTGCGAATGAATACCGTGAAGATGGTGAAGACGGTGATTTGGTTTGTCCAGACCCAGGGCAACTTGTATGGATGAATGCTATCAGACCATCGTCATTGGAGGACGATGAGCATTCTAAGTGAAATGTGTTCTAAAAAGGTAACGCATAGCCTCAAGCCTCATCAACCGGGAATGGCTAAAACAGGGGAGGTGCAGCAAGGCTAAGTGGCTAGCAACCAATTAGGGTAAGATTTCCCTTTGTCTAGATGTCCCTTTTTATTCGGCTTAGTGGGCGGTTGCTGATCCCAACCGCGGGGTGATCTTATTCGGACTATCCAGTAAGGGGTAGCTCCAGTCTTGTGTTGTAGGGGATCGGGAGTGATCCTCGGTACTCTGATCTAGGCCAAGTACTGTGACGGGCGGTACCCCAGTAGCCCTGCCATTGATGGAAACCCAATCTCCAATAAGTGCCTTCGGACTTGTTTGTATATCTATTATTGTAGCGACCCGCAGTTCCGTACCCCTTGAATTGACACTAAACTCCATCAGATCAACTCAAAAAGAACAGAAAAACGAACCATGAGGGCTAAAGAAGAAGGAGGTAGAAAAAGAAAATAGAAAACAACATCAGAATCTCACAATCGCAGCGGAATTATATATAATAGTTAATATCTGATCCTTTACACAAAAGAAACTATATCTGTTTTATAATTACATTTTCAGAGTACAATACAATCAGAATCAAATACTGGACAGTTATATTAACTTGTCCCACAACAGAATACACAATACACAACACAGCGGAATATACATCAAGTACGAGTGATACGTCTCGCCATCCAGTTCGTCTCCTGAGCTCCACAGCATCCTTTCCTGTAATCTATAATACTCGGTCTGACCCGAGCATTATAATAAAATAATATCCGAGTCAGTCTGGAAAACCAGCGTGAGAAAACACACTCAATTGGATTATTAAAGTTTTCCAAACCATTTGAAATCAAAAGCATCTCGTAAGACCATGCCACAAATAAACATGTCGGGTATTTACCTTACGATAGCCAAAACACTTTTTATCAAAATCCTCTGATATTATAATAGTGTCTATATACAAATACTTATTAAAATAGATGAAATTGTTACATCTATTAAATTCCAGCTAATAGGTATACAAACAAAACCGTAAAGGCACGTAGGGAGAATGGATTTCCAACTAATGACTAGGCACTGGGGTACCACCTGTCATAGTGCCTGGTCTAGATCAGCGTACCGAGGACCACGCCTGATCCCCTGCAACACAAGACCGGAACTACGTAAGGGTAATTCCGAGTAAGATCACCCCACGGTTGGTGCGACCAACCGCCACACAGCCGAAAAAAAAGGGACATCTAGACAGGAATGATCTCACCCTAATGGGCGCTACCCACATAGCCTAGCTGCATAACCCCTGATTTTCAATCATTCCCGGTTGATGAGGCTTGAGGCTAAGTGTTACCTTTATAGAACACATCTCGTAGAATGCCCATCGCCCACTTGACGATGTTCCGAAAGCATTCGTCCATACAAGTCCATCCCGGGTTCGAACGGAACCGAATGCACTACTCCTACTACATCCATTTTTGAATCACCCTCAGGATTAGTAGCGATTAGCCCTTGCACTTCACTGCTCCATCTTCGATTCCAAACTCGTTTTCCCCACGAAAACGTACAAACCGGATCGAAGTGGTTTTCGGAAAATAAATTCCGATCCCGGTCTCTTCGAAAAGATCAGCGCATTGGCCAATATTGATAGTCGGTTGTTTAACTATCAATTAACATTCACAAACAATCATCAGACCTTTAAATAATTTTTCTCAAATTATTTATTAACCTCAAAATATCTTTTCAAGATATATTTCCACTTTCAAATCTTTTGAAAACAGTTTCAAGCCATCTTTCTCTCTTGGAATAAATTCGCCAATATACTCTATTTCCACTGAAATCAGCAAGTACAAACACTTAGACTTTAAAATCATTTAAAACACTTAATTATAGAATATACTTTTAAACATTTAGATTTAAAACTACTTTAATACTTTATTTTATAAAAATATACACTTTAAGAACATTTAAAATAAAACTACTTTATAAAATATAAAACTAAATTTTTTATCTTTTTCAAACATAATACCAATTAACCTTTAAATAATTACTACTACTATAAATTTGAAAAATACTTACTTTAACATTTCAACATTTTAAAATAATAGGTTTTCCAGAACATACTTTTAAAACAACTTTGAAACTTTAACTTATACTTAAGAATTTACTTTGGAAACGTACTCGGCTATCCAGGGAAATACACTTCTTTTTCACATCTTTAAAAATAAACCACTATTTATTTTTAATCAAATTTACCCATTCTTTTTATAAATTCCCACCTTGAATTTATTCTTCCAAATATCCACTGATATATTACTTCACTTTCATAAACCCGGTTTATAAATATCAAGGTCTTACTTCTCTTTTAAAAATCCCACTTTTATACACTTAAATCAATTTCAAATTGATTTCCAAATTTCTCCATTTTGAAATTTATCCATTTACTTACTCAATTTATTTCAAAGCCCATTAACTTTCGATTTTTAAAACCTTTTTATCTAAAAATACCAATTTCATATTTTTTTCCCAAATTCCTTCTTTATCCTTTTTAAATAAATTTAAACCTTAAATTTTAAAGTAAATTCTTTATTGCTTTAAATAATATCACTTAAGTTTAAATTTCCATTATTTCTCTGTTTGCTCAAAATCCTCTTTTCCCATACTCGGAATTTATTTATTAGGATTTTAAAATCACTTATATTCTTTTCCAATTCATTCTTAAATTTATTCAAATTCTCTATATTTATTTTACTTGAAAATTTACTCTTTTATTTTCTTTTCAAAAATCCAATTCTATATATTTTGATAACTCAGAGTATCGAAATATATTCAAGCAATCCATAGCATCCAATCTCAATTGTCCATATAATCCATCACAGAAAATCAAATATTCATACACAGAATATTAAACAATCTAAATAATTTTTGAGGAATCCAGTTGTCACATACCGAAATTTTCGACTTTCGAAAATTCGACATCGATACTCACTTTATCGACTGCCGAGCAATCGAGTGCCGGAAACTCCAGTAGTGAGGGTTTTAGAAAGAAGAAAAAGGTAGAAGAAGAAGAAGATAGAAGAAAAAGAGAAGAAGAACAACAAAACAACAACAGATACAGAACAGAGACAATATCAGAATCTCACATATCGCAGCGGAACAATATATAATAATTAAACACTAGTCTTTTAAAACAAAGAGCTATATCAGTTTAGACATACATCAATCATCAGAGTCAATATACAACAATTGGACAGTTATATAACTTGTCCTCATACAGAATACACAGCGGAATAAATACTAGCAGATACAAATACTACGTCTCGTCCTCCAGCTTATCTCCAAAGCTCCAGAATATCCAGAATATCCTGATAATCTAACTCTAGACTGCCCGTGTGGAAATTGGTGGGCACCCAGAGTTTAGAAGGGAACAATAAACTCCGAGTCAGTCATGGTGACTGGTGTGAGATCGTAAAACAGTTTATCTTTAAATAAACAGAGGAATATTTTTAAAGTCAATTCGCAATGCTTTTGGAAAATGAAACTACCATAAGACCTCCCACCACACACACAATGCAAACGCAGAATTGGAGGAGATTTCTTCTTATGATAGTCAAAGATGCTTACTACGTAAAATCAAATTCTTTTTGATATTATTATTAGTGCATAGTGTAGAAAACATTTCGAAAGTATAATATAAATCTTAGCCAGCATAGACATTCCGAACTATGCCTACTATAGCTACCATCCAAACAGTGGTGACCACCATAAGTGAATGACAGGTTCTACAACTAATACCGTACAAGTGTCGTATTGTTTCTTTGGATTTCCAACAAATGGTCAGGCTAAGGAACTTCCTATCCATGATGGGTACGTCCCTGGAATAGACGACCCGAGAACCTAATCGGATCTCTGCCAACACAAGGCCGGGTTACCTCTGCAAAAATAGGTAACTACTGACACGCGTATGCCATCCCCCGATCGTAACCGATCTTCCCGAGGATCCCCGATTTCCAACAAACCACATAGATAATAATGCAGCAACCACATAGGTTAAGTATCTGGGCTCCATACCATGATACCACCTTTATCCAGAAGGAATGACATACACTAAGGGGCGCTACTCCCTAGAACCTTGCCGCATTCTTCCTGTTTCGACCATTTCCGGGGTGTGAGGCTCGACGAAGTCTCGTCCACAAAGCTACGCTTTCTACAAAGCCCTGCTTTGGGTCAAACAAAAATGATCAACCTATGATCACAAAGATATAAGATCAAACAAATGATCATATCACAAATGATCAAACACCGATCATTTCACAGCAACACTCAGTATGCCACGTTACCAAATTGGGATATATCGCTGATAAATTTCAACTACATAACCTCTGAGCTCGTACGTCTCAGAGAAGGGTGTTAAGCTAAGAGAATAAATTCTCCGCCACCAACAGAAATGTATTTGAAAGAAATCAGCTTTATATCTCAAATTGTAACGTCAGACACACAATCCATACAAGTCTGTTCCGGGATTGAATAGAACCGAAGGCACTTCTCACGAAGCCCTTGCATATCCGGATAAATTTCTAATCACGTCCGGACTTCCCGTCACTAAGGGTGATAAAACCTCTAAACCGGAGATCAGCCGATGTAGAGTAACTCGACGGTAATCCTTCCATTTTCAAAAATATCCAGTCTTCAACACCGGTCTTCAAATGCGATTCATAACGACGTATCACATATTCGGAATGGGTTATACGACCCCATGGTCCTTTCCCGGCTAACCCGAATAGTGAGCGATTATTCAAAAATAAGTGTGGCATTCAAATTCATCCAATTCACAACGAATACCTATCTAAAGGTAATTATTGATAGTCGGTTATTTAACTATCAATAAAGATGCGCAACATCATCAGATTCCAAATAATTTTCCAAATTATTTTATCTTCCATAAATATCTTTACTAGATATAAAATTTCCACACTTCAAAAATAAATCAACATTTATTTTTAAACAACTTCCCTTTCTTTTATAAATTCCATAGTGAATTTACATTTCAAAAATATCTACTGATATACGATTTTCAATCGTTTTCAAATATTCAATTTTAATTTATCTTTAAGAAGATAAAATCTCAAAACGTTTCATTTCATTTTGGAAATGCATTTCCCTACTTATTTAATAATAAGTATTTCACAAATCTTTTATTTTCAACACTTGGAAAATATCCGATATACTTAAATCAATATTAAGTATATATTCATTCTTTAAGGAAAACATTTACTATAACAACATTTATTTGAGTCAAAACGAATGTTACGTAAAACATCGTTACGACGACTCAAAATCACTAGTATAGGGATTCGAAATTTAGATAGATATATAAATCCCAATACTATATAAAACATTTCCTTTTGGAAATCATTTACTATAACAACTGTGTTATAGTCCACCATTTCCTTATTTCTCGAAAACGTCTATTTCAACAATGAATGTTGAAATCTATGATTTCGATTCATAATACATTTTAAAACATCTTTAAAATGTTTAACTTCATTTTTAATATCACTTTTTCAAAAATGAATCCATTTTATTCAATAATACATTCACTGTCCAAAATCGTGAATATATCCTTTTTAATAATCTTCTATATTCAATTTATCAAATTCAATTGATTTTGAATTTATAAAACAACGTTTATAAATTCTATTTCTATTTTAATCACAACTTCAACTTATAAATCTTCTTTTTATTAACTTCTATATTTTACTTATCAAAATAAGTGATTTCGGATTTTTAAACAACGTTTATAAATCACAATTTTATATTTTATAACTACTTCAACTTATAAATTCTTTTTATTATCCAATTCAATTTATAACTCAATTTTCTATCAAAAGTCCATTCTATAAGTTAAACACTTATAATTCGTTTATTTATAAAAATCGTTCTTTTAGGACTTCACAAATCATTTATTCTGTCCTTTATAAACCCCATTTTAACATCATTTAAAACGTCTTTAAAACTCCTTTATAATTTCATCACTTTGATTTATAAAAATCAAATTTTATAAATCTTATATATAGAGCTTTCATAATAAATTCAAAAATCTCTATTTAAACCATTTTATAAATAAATCGACTTTTATTTCAAAAACGACACTTCGGTTATATTTCACTAAAAATTATAACTTTTATAACTTTAAAATTTTATGTTTATAAATCGATTCAAAAATTCCATAAAACGTATATTTTCAAAAATCACTTTAAAAACCCTTTTAAAGTAAAAGTCGTTATTTTTAAACTTCAAAACTTGAATCCAATGATGCAACGCATCAATTAGTCCATCACAACAGTCAATATCATATATCAATATGATAACAGAATATATATCAATATCTGTAAATAAATAAATACAGTTGAGGAATCCAGTTGGATCCCTCCAACCTGTTTCCCTGCATCCAAAGATGTTAGCACAATACCAATTCCGCTCCAGTACGGAATTATCGCGGTATATGGGTTTTATAAAAATCCGCTTACTAACGGCGCAATAGGGTCTCATCCGCTATACGAGGCGGGAAATCATCAATCCAATATATACATATGCCAATATGTATATATTGCTATATATATATATATCCTATCATATCTAATAGCACATCCAATAGCAATCAATCAAATCAACAAATAACTGAAAATTCCACTTTTCAATTGAGTGAGAAAATCTCACCTTAGCTTTTATTTGCAATCCAATTTCCATTTTGACCATTCCAATTTGTTTTTCTCCATTTATACCATGTATAGACAATTATACAACTTATTAATATTGAATTAATCGAACTATTAAATTTTCATTTAATAGGTTTAAATTTTAACTAGAAATTTTATTTTAAATTAATATCTTTAAATCAATTTCTTTTTAATTAAAATTTGTTAAACTAAAAATTTACTCTAAAACTAAATTGCCTGCTAATATACATACTTATTTCTTTTTTAAATTAAAATAGACATTTCTTAACTTAAACTAGTATTTTAAATTTTAAACCAATCCCTTTTAAATAAATGTATCTAACTAAAATTTAAACTAAACAGTTAAATCTCCTTTTTCTTTTCTGAAAAAAATATATAACAGTAATTTTACTTTACTGCATAATTTCTTCAACATATACTTAAAGTTATTTTCAAATTCACATTGAATAAAATAGATTGTTAATACCTTTCCACAAAACTACGAACCCAGACTCGCGAGTCCGCTGAAGATGGAGACACTCGAAATGCCTCAACTTGCCTTGCGTTCATGCCAAAACTTCGCCATCACTTCGCCCAGATCAAGTCGCGATCTCCACGTCGCCACTGAACGACGAACTGAAGACGCCAAACCACACTCGAGCCATCATCTCCGGCCTTGAGCACCATGACTACATGTCGCCAGACCCATCGCGAAGACGAACTCGCCTCCATCACCGCAACCACGAGCTCACGAAATCGCTCGAACAATTTCCCTCAAACGACAGTCGATGCCTTAGATTGAACCCCCTTCCAGTCGCGACTACCATCGTGAGCCGAGCCCAGGCGAGCCATCATTGCCGTGGTCGCCATCTGCTTGACCTCGAGAACCCCTTCCACTACTTTTCCGACCCTGCCGACGCCCTCCACGCGCGCCCCATCGCGAGCTCCAGGCTTCGATCACGACTCACCCACTCGGGCAGCGACCAGATGCTCGTGACTTGGTCGCGACTCCCAAAACGTCGAACCCCAGCAACCTACGCCTTCTAGTTGCCAGCGAAACTCGCGACTTCGTATAAATGATTGAACTGAAGAAAACGGAGGAGTAGATGCGAATTTGAACTGGAACAACAGCCATCGTTTTATTTATTTTGAACTGGAAATTCGCGATTTGAATTGGGGATAGGTTGATTTTGAAAGTAATAAGGGATGCGGCCATTTTCTTCTTCTGATTTAAAGAGGGGGAACGAAGATTGCTTCGTTTGATTTGAACTGAAGTATGGAGAGAGGAAGGGAGCAGACGTGATTAAAACAGAAGGAAATGGCGAAACTTTAGGCGTGATTCCAGGCGCATGTTTGAAGGAGGAAAAGTGTTGACGTTGACAAATTTAAAATTTAAATTTAAATCGAATCCGTTTACATTTCAATGCGTTTTCTCACCGTATGGTCACGTATCATCTTCGAAAAATACGAAATTGGAAATCCGACAATAATTCAATATTACGGACCCAATGGAACTGGTTTCGTCGAATTCCGAGACTGTGCCTCGGACGGCTATTTTTAAATATCGATCGAACAATAAAAATTCAAAACCGATCAAATCACTTCTGAATTCATTTCTGGAGCTTCTATTATCTTCAGTATCATCAATACGAATTTTAAAAGCTTTTGAAATATTTTTCTCCAGCCTGAAATTGAAGATTCAAATTTTTATTCAGTATTCAATAGATTAAATTTTATAATTTAATCGCCAATTTCAAATTTATATCGGGGATTCAAATTAAATCATCGTTCAAATATTTAAAATTAATTAAATATTTTCAATTTAATTTGTTCGAAATTCTGGGTCGTTACACCAGTTGGATCCCTTCAACTTGTTTCCCTATATCCACAGATGTTAGCACAATAACAATTCCACTTCGAGGTGGAATATCGCGGTATATGGGTTTATATAATATCATCTGCTATTATGCGGCGCATAGGGTCTCATCCGCTATATAATGCGGGAATCAATCACTCCAATATATATATATATATATACTATATATAATAATATCATCCAACAGATATTATAATTCATCAATCAATATCAATTGATTTAAATATAATCATTTAAATCTAAATGAGGTTAACCAAATGAGTGAGAAAATCTCACCTTCGCTTTTTAAGTTGCAATCCGATCCATCTTGACTTGGTTTTCTTGATTTTAAGACCTTGTATAACAATTATTTGATTTTTATTAATATTTAAATCAATCGAATAATTCAATTGCCATTTAAAAAAAAATTCAACTAATAAATTTCAATTTTAAACTAGTGATTTAATTTTAACTGATAATTTTCCCTTTTGAAATATCTATACACTTATAAAAATAGATTTTAAAAAAAAGTTTACATATATAAATTCCTTCAATACTTAAAATTCCCTTTTAACTTGTATATGTAGATATTTAAAACAGAAATATTTTTATACTTTACTGTAAAACTAAAATTTCATTTCTATATAAATTTCAAACATTTAAAATTTTACAATTTTCCAATTGCTCATATATATATTTATAAGAATAAAATGATAGATTTCAAAAATCTAATTTTTTTATATAGACTTTCAAATATTCTAAAAATTTCCATTTTATAATCTTATCTCTATATATATATATATTTACTGTTTTAGATTAAAATATGTATGTGAATATATATATATATGCGTTTACTAAATCAAAAACAAAATCATTTCATACCTTACTGTGCATTTAAAATCAAATCAATATGTATATATACTTTTTTCAGTTTTCCTGTAAGATGTATATATATAAAATTTTATAGATAAACTAAAAATACCTTACAGCTTCGAACACTCTCACTCAAAAAGCCTGCCCACGCTTCCACCAGTGCCATGCCTTGCCACCGCTTTGCTCGAATCGCCTTCGACGTTTTACATCACCACATCCCGCTCAAACTCCCATCAGGCAGCCCACATCCTACGTCGCCATCACCGGAACCAACCTCAACAAGTGTCGCGGCCCCTTCCAGTTGCCTAAACGCCTCCCAGCGCCCCTCCGCTCGCCTTCGACGACGTACCCTCACGCCTGACCACGCACCTCCCTAATCTTCGATCGCGAGCCGCTCGCGACCATAATTTTTTTTTACGAATTCGATTTCAAATTCGATAAAATAAGGTGAGGAATACGCGGCCATTTTTTTCAATTGACGAAAGGGTTCAAGATTTTTTTATAGTTGATTCGATTTTCGAACAGAAGGGAAGAACTGCGATTTTTTTTTCTTCTTGCGGCCATTTTATTAATTTGGGAACGAAAGTGATTTCGTTTGAATCTGAAAGAAAATGGAGGGGTCGAGCCATTTTTTTTCCAGAAGAAAAAGATGAACGTGATTTATAAAAGAACCGATCAGTATAATGTCACGATCGTTATTAATGAGATACGGGTATATCAGTGTGTTGTCCCTTCTATTTAGTTCTGAATTGATTTCATACTCATCCAGAAATATAATATAATAACCAAAATATCTCGTGGTCCATAATTCTAAACCCCGAACTCCAATTTAAATGCAACGACCGGCGTTCCTAACGTTATATCGTTATTCTGAACACACTGGAATAGTTTTTGTGGTCTAGTTCGACCATATGGTAAGATAGCTTTTTAAATTTCAGCGCGTTTATCTATCGTACGATCACACGACAACTCCAAACGCTTCGAAATTTAAAATCCGATAATATTACACTATTACGAATCCAATGGAACTGGTTTCGTCGAATTCCGAGACTGCGCCTCGGAAGGCTATTTTTAAATGTCGATTTAAACGATATATATTAAAACTGAACAAACCACTTCCAAATTCAAATTTAAAAGTTCTATCACCTTCAGTATTATTAATATGAATTTTCCAAGCCTTCAAACTATTTTTAACAGGCTTAAAACTAAAGATTCAATAATTTACCTAATTTCCAATATATTAAATTTAATAATTAAATTACTCAATAAATAGTGATATTTGAAATTCAAGTTAAAAATTAACTTTTGAATATTTAAAATCAATTAAATATCTCAATTTCAAATATCCAAAAATTCCGGATCGTCACATTCCTCCCCCCTTAAAAGAATTTCGTCCCCGAAATTACTGGTTAAGAGGAATGGTCCACAACCCATTCACTAACTTCCCAAAACCAAACAATCTCAAACAATTCCCAAAACAATCTTTTTATTAAAGACACACTATCCCTCTTACTAACTTTCCAAACTTATCCATAAGTCCCAAACAATATTACTCACTTATCAATTCAAATTTAAATTTAAAACCAAATTTGAATTATCAAAATTTTCTCAAAATTTTTCTAACTCCCTAAATTCCCGAAAATTTTTGCCAGCGTCTCCTTTGCGCGGCTAGCTCGGTACTACTACAAAATGCCTCTACGGCTCCCAAATTTCAAAGAAAACAAAAGGCCAAGTGGCTAGATCAAAAACCAAATCAAATTTTCATACAGAAATTTAAATACTTACCTTTGCCGAGCAAAATTTCAATTTATCTTGGGAAATCAAAAATCCCAATTTCCTTTTTATTCACCTTCATTTCGATTGTTATTTACTTATTCACACTTTTCCCTTGTCACAACTTCCAATTTTAATCTTCATTCAATTAATCACTTAGTATATTCCCAATACCAATTTACTTAAGAACTTCATTCTTCATTTCATAAGTTCAATATAAATATTTCTTATATTTATTTTCACTACTGAAGTTTATATTCAAATTAAATTCCAATTCCATATAAATTTCAATTTGCTTCAATTCATTAATTATTTTCAAATCTAAATACTTTTTCCTAATTTCCATCTAGATTTCCATTTTCAATTCTACTTGAATTCAATTTATCTTCAAACTATGAATATTGAATTTTAATCACCTTACCTTAACCCATATTTAATTAATCATTTCTAGAACTAATCCCACTTACCAATTATTCATATCTCAAATATTTCTATTCTCAAACTTTTACTATTTTTAGGCCACCTCAAATTAATTCTATAACTTCACTTTACTTTACACAATTTAATTAGATTTCAATATTCAGTTTGAATTCTATTTGCTTACAAATTTTAAACCATTTGTCGTTAGTGAAAATTTAAAAAAATTTCCTAACTCCCAAAATTTTCGGAAAATTTTGGCAGAGTCTCCTTTGTACGGAGGAGCTTTTGCAATTTGACAAGAGATATAAATATATATACATCGACCCACACGGTCGGAAAAACAAAAAAACAAACAACAGTTCATATTTCTTATTTTTTTTATTACGTATGCGTACCTCTATTTAGCATTTTAAGCAAGCGGCTTATTTATTTAGCATTTCGCGCGTTAGAATCCAGCCAAAAGACTTCCCGGTACCTGTACTTACTCAATTTAAATATATAAGTGACATATATAGGAAATTCATTTACATTTCACTTATTCTCAACAGTAAACACATAGTTTTCATAAGTAGAACATTCAAAATTCTTTCCATTAGCAATTTATAGGGTTTCGATACAAATTAAATTTCTTACAACTACCTCACACATCATTTCTATTCAATTCAAGCGATTTACAACTCACTTTCTTACATTCTATTCATTTTTAAGCGAAACTAATTCATATCCATTTCAATTGATTCAAAATAAATTTTATTTTCTTTTATTAACTCGTAGAACTTTATACAATCTCGTTTACGTTAAACGACAACCATTTCTATGCAAATTTCGACGATATACACTTAATAGAATATCCATTCTAGTTTATAACTAATTTAAATTGATTCCAACTCAATATATATATAAATTCCATTTCGTTTCACATTGGTTTTGTTCAAAAACCATTTTATTATGCTCGACATCATCCAATGCTTATATATTAATTACCATTTCCAAATTTATATAAGCCCATACTTCTATTAACTTTAAACTTAAGTTAACTTACTTCAATTCACTCCCATTTCATAACTTAAGTTTATTCTCAATTTAATTTGATTGTCATTTAATCAAATCCCGTTTAATTCAATTAGCCACTCATTTAGTCCATTTTAAATTTTAATTCACATTCATTAAAATAATATCCAAAGCCATATTTAATTTATTCATACTCGAATTGGATTTATTTTCATCTTAAATCATTTTATTTTAATCCAATTCCATACAACTTCAATTCATATTTACTTCACTTACAATTCCAAGTTGAATTTCTATTTATAACTCAAGCTTCATTTCCAAACTCTATTATTTATTCACAATTCAAGTTTTGGATTTTTATTCATCTTCCAAAATACAAAACAATTTTATTTTACAGCTTATTTATTATTCCATAAACACTTTAAATAAGATTCCAGAGTTTAAACAATTTCCCAAAATTTCAAAATCACCTTTGAAATTAATCATATCCAACTTCTTGGGTATATCCAATTATCCCTTGGTATCAAATTATCTTTTGAAATTTAAAAACCAAACTCATTTTTGAAGACATTATAGTATAAAACAATTTGGTAGCAATTTCTCTTCTGGAAACTCGAAAATGAACATCGATGATGCTGTAGTCATCACCGAAGTTATTTTCCAGCAACCGAAAGAGAGTTAAATGCTTTTATCTCTTTAAAACAATTTAAAATATTATTTTTTTAATTTCAAATCTCTCTAGGTTTCAAATCCAACTCAAAAATATTTTTCAAATACTGTCACCATTATTTCTCCAAAGCTTTTGAAAACTATTTTCAACCCAAGGAATTTAAACTCCCTAAAATTCCAAATTCCAAATCCATCCAATTCATATTCAACTTTACTCTGGAATTTTCAACTCAATTTATTTTCAAATATTTCTCTGGAATTCTATTTTAGATTATAAATCACATTTATAGTTTACATTTACATATCTCATTTGTATATGAATTATTTCTTAGCTTTTAGTTATGATTTCAATTTCTTATTCAATTTCCTCACAATAGTGATAATAATTTAATATTATCACTCCTTAACAACCAAGCATCCAAATATAACTATAATAATTTACGGAAAATTAGTTCTTTTATACACAAAAATAATTTGGGTAAAATTATTTCATTTACCCTATTTTAAAACAATACTGTGTCGAATTGTTCTATTCAAGTGTTTAGAGATCCCTATCAATAACGTTAATTACTCGTATTGACCAGAACCCATAAACTACTCAACAAACCAACCAACACAATATAAAACCATTTGATATTCACTAACAAATACGCGCTCATATCTATTAATACACTCAACTCATCCTAGAGTACTACAGACTCTATTCTATGAGTAATCCCCACCAGAGCCAAGGTTATCACCAGCCTAAGCTCTAATACCAAGTGTAGCGACCCGCAGTTCCGTATCCCTTGAATTCACACTAATCTCCATCAAATCAACTCAAAAAGAACAGAAAAACGAACCGTGAGGGCTAAAGAAGAAGGAGGTAGAAGAAGAAAATAGAAAACAACATCAAAATCTCACAATCGCAGCGGAATAATATATAATAGTTAATATCTGATCCTTTACACAAAAGAAACTATATCTGTTTTATAATTACATTTTCAGAGTACAATACAATCAGAATCAAATACTGGACAGTTATATTAACTTGTCCCACAACAGAATACACAGTACACAACACATCGGAATATACATCAAGTACGAGTGATACGTCTCGCCATCCAGCTCGTCTCCTGAGCTCCACAACATCCTTTCTTGTAATCTATAATACTCGGTCTGACCCGAGCATTATAATAAAATAATACCCGAGTCAGTCTAGAAAACCAGCATGAGAAAACACACTCAATTGGATTATTAAAGTTTTCCAAACCATTTGAAATCAAAAGCATCTCGTAAGACCACGCCACAAATAAACATGCCGGGTTTTTACCATACGATAGCCAAAACACTTTTTATCAAAATCCTCTGATATTATAATAGTGTCTATATACAAATACTTATTAAAATAGCTGAAATTGTTACATCTATTAAATTCCAGCTAATAGGTATACAAACAAAACCGTAAAGGCACGTAGGGAGAATGGATTTCCAACTAATAACTAGGCACTGGGGTACCACCTGTCACAGTACCTGGTCTAGATCAGCGTACCGAGGACCACGCCCGATCCCCTGCAACACAAGACCGGAACTACCTAAGGGTAATTCCGAGTAAGATCACCCCATGGTTGGCGCGACCAACTGCCACACAGCCGAAATAAAAAGGGACATCTAGACAGGAATGATCTCACCCTACTGGGCGATACCCACATAGCCTTGCTGCATAACCCCTGATTATTAGTCATTCCCGGTTGATGAGGCTTTAGGCTAAGCGTTACCTTTATAGAACACATCTCTTAGAATGCCCATCGCCCACCTGACGATGTTCCGAAAGCATTCGTCCATACAAGTCCGTCCCGGGTTCGAACGGAACCGAAGACACTATTCCTACTACATCCATTTTTGAATCACCCTCAGGATTAGTAGCGATTAGCCCTTGCACTTCACTGCTCCATCTTCGATTCCAAACTCGTTTTCCCCACGAAAACATACAAACTGGATCGAAGTGGTTTTCGGAAAATAAATTCCGATCCCGGTCTGTTCGAAACGATCAGCGCATTGGCCAATATTGATGGTCGGTTGTTTAACTATCAAATAACATTCACAAACAACCATCAGACCTTTAAATAATTTTTCACAAATTATTTATTAACCTCAAAATATCTCCGCAAGATATATTTCCACTTTCAAATCTTTTGGAAATAGTTTCAAGCCATCTTTCTCTCATGGAATAAATTCCCCAATATACTCTATTTCCACTAAAATCAGCAAGTACAAACACTTAGACTTTAAAATCATTTAAAACACTTAATTAAAGAATATACTTTTAAACATTTAGATTTAAAACTACTTTAATACTTTATTTTATAAAAATATACACTTTAAGAACATTTAAAATAAAACTACTTTATAAAATATAAAACTAAATTTTTTATCTTTTTCAAACATAATACCAATTAACCTTTAAATAATTACTACTACTATAAATTTGAAAAATACTTACTTTAACATTTCAACATTTTAAAATAATTGATATTCCAAAACATACTTTTAAAACAACTTTGAAACTTTAACTTATACTTAAGAATTTACTTTGGAAACGTACTCGGCTATCCAAGGAAATACACTTCTTTTTCACATCTTTAAAAATAAACCACTAATTATTTTTAATCAAATTTACCCATTCTTTTTATAAATTCCCACCTTGAATTTATTCTTCCAAATATCCACTGATATATTACTTCACTTTCATAAACCCAGTTTATAAATATCAAGGTCTTACATCTCTTTTAAAAAACCCACTTTTATACAATTAAATCAATTTCAAATTGATTTCCAAATTTCTCCATTTTGAAATAAATCCATTTACTTACTCAATTTATTTCAAAACCCATTAACTTCCGATTTTAAAACCTTTTTATCTGAAAATACCAATTTCATATTTTTCCCCAAATTCCTTCTTTATCCTTTTTAAATAAATTTAAACCTTAAATTTTAAAGTAAATTCTTTATTACTTTAAATAATATCACTTAAGTTTAAATTTCCATTATTTCTCTGTTTGCTCAAAATCCTCTTTTCCCATACTCAGAATTTATTTATTAGGATTTTAAAATCACTTATATTCTTTTCCAATTCATTCTTAAATTTATTCAAATTCTCTATATTTATTTTACTTGAAAATTTACTCTTTTATTTTCTTTTCAAAAATCCAATTCTATATATTTTGATAACTTAGAGTATCGAAATATATTCAAGCAATCCATTGCATCCAATCTCAATTGTCCATATAATCCATCACAGAAAATCAAATATTCATACACAGAATATTAAATAGTCTAAATAATTTTTGAGGAATCCAGTTGGATCCCTCCAACTTGTTTCCCTACATCCAAAGATGTTAACACAATACCAATTCCACTTCGAGGTGGAATATCGCGGTATATGGGTTTATATAATATCATCCGCTATTATGCGGAGCATAGGGTCTCATCCGCTATATAATGCGGGAATCAATCACTCCAATATATATATATATATATATATATATACTATATATAATAATATCATCCAACAGATATCATAATTCATTAATCAACATCCAATGATTTAAATATAATAATTTAAATCTAAATGAGGTTAACCAAATGAGTGAGAAAATCTCACCTTCGCTTTTTAACTTGCAATCCGATCCATCTTGACTTGGTTTTCTTGATTTTAAGACCTTGTATAACAATTATTTGATTTTTATTAATATTTGAATCAATCGAATAATTCAATTGCCATTTTTTAAAAATTTTAATTCAACTAATAAATTTCAATTTTAAACTAGGGATTTAATTTTAACTGATAATTTTCCCTTTTAAAATATCTATACACTTATAAAAATAGATTTAAAAAAAGTTTACTTATATAAATTCCTTAAATATTTAAAATTCCCTTTTAACTTGTATATGTAGATATTTAAAACAGAAATATTTTTATACTTTACTGTAAAACTAAAATTTCATTTCTATATAAATTTCAAACATTTAAAATTTCCAATTTTCCAACTACTCATATATATATTTATAAGAATAAAATGATAGATTTCAAAAATCTAATTTTTTTATATAGACTTTCAAATATTCTAAAAATTTCCATTTTCAAATCTGTTCTCTCTCTCTATATATATTTACTGTTTTAGATTAAAATATGTATGTGAATATATATTTTTATATATACGTTTACTATATCAAAAACAGAATCATTTCATGTGACGACCGCCCATGACCGCCGCACTGAACCTAGACATAGTGCACTGTAAAGCGTGCCAGGCAGCCATGGACGATTGTCAAGGTAAATTAAAACAACAGAATCTATCGTATAACTCACAGCGCATGGATAAAATACAATAGAACATATATATAGTGAAGCTTCACAGAATAGAAGGTCATCATATAAAACTTCATAATAGTTGAATACAAACATCTGAATAGTTAATACATCAAACCTCACTACATATCACTCAGAGTATTATACAAAGCAGCGGAACATCCAGTACATATGAAAAGGAAATAATATGCAAGCCTCCAGCTCGTCTTCGACATCAGCAACGTGGGAAGCAAGAACAGCACCTGTCACCTGCTACCTAGTCTGCCCGTCCCAAAATGGACGAACAGCCCAAGGAAATAAGAGTTACAAACATAAAGCCTTGAGTCAGACAACAGTCTTAGTGAGCGGTAAATTAACTAACAACATACCAAAAGATCATAAAGGAAAAGGGAATAGGAATCCAACCCTCCCACTCCACCTCTTTCTACAGTGATAGCCCCCAGACACACACTAAGCAGAAGCAAACATAGCAAAGCATACAATTTAAAATAAAGAAATTATCACTCGAGTCAAGGGCGATGTTTTCCAAGTACAAACCCCCAAGGCCTAAACCAAGATCAGATAAGCACCAGAAAATACCGCTCTTGAGACCGAATGATGATACAACCAAACATCCATGACTCTGGCTATCACTGTTATCATTGCTTCGATATCATCGTTAATTGAATGATCGGCTCTTTATTTCATCCGTCCGTCAAGGGCTAATGGAAACCTCGGTTCTAGACATAACTCCGCACGTCATCGTGACCCGTGCCTAGGACTATCGAATCTGCCCAGAGTACTTGACTACCAATCAGTAGCCTTCAGGGACTATCGAATCTGCCCAACGTACTCTTTCTTTGAGCATGCTAGAACCTTCAACAACGATGAGATCTCAACCTTCTAGTCATCCTCCTCGACGACTATTTCCATACTAGCTCAAGCGCCTTTCGAGCAAACCATTATCCTCAAACTCGAACCATTTCACCGAGTTATCAATCTGCTTGGAATGATCCCGTCTGGATTAGACCAAGGCTATCTCATATCATACTTCGCCTCATCATCATCATAGCAAAGCTTCATCTCAACATCATCATCAAATCTATCCATACGAGCTTCATCATCCGCTACATATGCCACGAGCAGCTTTTCCAATTCAAGAGCCTTTCCCTTAGCTTTTGAATCGTCTTTGACCATCTTGTCTAAATCAAATCATCAATCATCTAATTCATAGCAATCAATCAAATCAAACATTAATCCAAGTAAACAAGCATTCAAATATGATCTAAATAGACAATTATAACAATAATGGCAATTTCGTAATTAAAGAGTCAAAAGTCTAACAAGCATGAAAACATGAGCAATATCTCTATAATTTTGATGAATGAACTTGCATAGGTTAACATGTAGTAAAATGGATGCCAAATCATTATGAACAATGGATCTATACTTAGGATTAGGAAAATGCATGGAAATCACTACTTTAACACAAAATCAAGCCAACGATCCGATATACTCCTTTGGATCCATGTGAGAGATAATCACCACTCACCAAATCACCTAAACAACCCAAAAGCAACACACTTCAGATCTGGACAGCGAAGGATCTAACTCGATCTATCACAAATCCGCTTCAAACGATGAAATCTTTCTTCGATGGATGAAGATCTTCAATCTAAGCTCTTCGATCTTCGATTTGATCTTCAATTTGGATGGAAGGAATCACAAGATTAGAGTGGAGAAAAGAAGTGAAGAAGTGTACAAGTCGAGCTCTCAAAATGGCAGCATTTCGTCGCTTCGAAATCCGGATCCAAAAAATGAAGAAGAACTCTCCTATTTATAGGCTGAAATCCACCTTAGGTCGTTCACTCGGAGTTAGGTCGTCCACGACCTAAAAACCCTACGACCTAAAACCCTACGACCTAACAGCCCCCAAGCCTCTACGACCTAAGACAATGCGCTTCCGCGACCTAAAAATTCCACGACCTAAGACAAGGCGCATCTACGACCTAACAGATCCAACAACCTACGCGCATCCGCGACCTAACGAAACCCTATCCTACGACCTAACGCATGCGCATCCACGACCTAACACACGCGCGCTTCCTCGTGACCTACGACCTAACACATACGCGACCTAACACACATAGAAGCCCACGACCTAACTAACTTAGGTCGTCTACGACCTAACTCAACACAGAAGCTTACAACTTAACTCCTTAGGTCGTCTACGACCTAACTACTAGGTCGCTAACTCGCTAACTCGTAGGTCGCTCACCACTAGGTCGTTAACCACTAGGTCGCCAAATACTGTAGGTTATTAACTCTTAGGTCGCTAACTCCTATAGGTCGCTAACTCCTATAGGTCGCTAACTCTCTTAGGTCGGCAACTTCCTATAGGTCGCTCAAATTTCCTAGGTCGCTTACTCGACCTAACTTATCCCACGACCTAAGCCACCACACGACCTAACTACTATACGACCTATCCCCAAATCCTTAGGTCGCCAATTCCCTTAGGTCGCTCCACTTCCCTAGGTCGTCCACTCCTTAACTCGCCCACTTCCTTAGGTCGCTCCAAACTCTCATACGACCTAAGACTTAGACTATGGACGACTTATCAACAATGCGACCAAATGATAACTGTTTTACGATGTTTTGATCCGTAAAAATACGGGTCGTTACATTCTCTCCCCCTTAGGAATTTCGCCCCCGAAATTCCAAACAAACAGAGCAATCAAAGACTATTCTGCATGCCTACCATCCATAGCAATCAACAAACCATGCATCCAATTCTAGCTTAGCATGCAGAATTCTAAAACTTAGACCAAGTTACAATGTCGTTAGATGACACGACACCTTAGGGCCATACCTTGAAGAGTTCAGGATGAGCTGCTTTCATCCTCTCTTCCACCTCCCATGTACAGTCGTTATCATCATCACTCCATTGTATCTTGAGCAACTTAACTATCTTCCTCCTAAGCTGTTTCGTGTCGGTTTCCACAACACGAAGCGGCTTACGAGGTCTCTTATCGACTGGATCAACTTCGAAATCTTCACAGCTATTGGCAGAAATCACTGTATTCGAGTCGTGCACATACCTCCGTAGATACGATACATGAAAAACATTGTGCACACCCGACATCTTCTCTGGTAACTCCAATCTGTAGGCGAGCTTTCCAATTCGCTCGATGATCGGGAATGGTCCAACAAATCTCGGAGTCAATTTTCCTTTCTTCCCGAATCGAATAACATTCTTCAGAGGAGAAATCTTCACAAAAACCATATCACCTACGTCGAATTCCAAATCCTTACGACGCTTATCTGCATAACTTTTCTGTCGGTCTTGGGCTGCCTTCATTCGTTGCCGAATGATCTCTATGTAATCCGAAGTTTGTCGAATCATCTCTGGCCCAAGCATCAGCTTTTCTCCGGTCTCTAACCAACAAGTCGGAGAGTTACACGATCTTCCATACAATGCCTCATACGGTGCCATACCAATGCTTGACTGGTAACTGTTATTATACAAAAATTCCACCAAATAAAGGTGATCTTCCCATGATCCTCCGAAATCCAAAACACAAGCTCTGAGGAGATCTTCCAAAACTCGGTTGACTCTCTCGGTCTGACCATCTGTTTGAGGGTGATAAGCTGTACTCAAACACAACTCGGTTCCCAAAACTTCTTGGAAGTTCTTCCAAAATCCACTAGTGAACAATGGGTCTCGATCGCTCACTATACTCTTCGGAATACCATGGAATCAAACTATCCACTTGACATATAACTCAGCCAACTTTGATGCAGTCCTAGTCGACCGAACAGGAATGAATCTTGCACTCTTAGTCAGACGATCTACAATGACCCAAATTCCTTCATTTCCCGTTCTTGTTCTAGGTAGTCCATCAATAAAATCCATCGATATTTGCTCCCACTTCCATGTAGGAACTTCTAATGGCTGAAGCAATCCACTTGGCTTCTTCTGTTCGGCTTTTACCAACTGGCAGTTCATGCACTTGGAAATAAAATTTCCAACATCCTTCTTCATACCTTCCCAGTAATAGGTTCTCTTCATATCCCGATACATCTTATTTCCACCTGGATGAATTGTCAGCTTCGAGTGATGACTTTCCTTCAGAACTTCTCTTCTCAATTCTATATCGGGAACAACTAGTCGTCCTTGTTTCCAAAGCCAACCTTCTCGATCGACCTCGAATCCTTTATCCTTTTCTGGGTCCAATCCAGATTCCAAATCATGGATAATCTTGACAAGCTTATCATCTCGCTTTTGGCTCTCGCAAATCCTTTCCACAAGAGTCGGTCTTATCGATAAGTTTGCCAACATCTCAGGTTCCAATTCACATCTGGGTCTGAAGTCAAATCCAGCTAAATACTCGAGATTCTTCCATTCTGAAAACATGGCTCCCAATCCTGCATGTCTTCGACTTAGCGCATCTGCCACTGCATTACCTTTTCCCGGAGTATAAGCTATACCAAAATCATATGATGCTAAAAACTCTAGCCACCGTTGCTGCCGAAGATTCAAATCCTTTTGGGAGAAAAGATACTTCAACAACTTATGATCTGTAAACAACTCGAATCGAACTCCCAATAGATAATGTATCCATATCTTCAGAGCAAAAACAATCGCCGCTAATTCCAAATCATGAGTTGGGTAATTCCTTTCATGCGACTTCAGTTGTCGACTGGCATATGCAACAACTTTATCCCTCTGCATCAGCACTGCTCCAAGTCCAGTACCACATGCATCGGTGTAGACCACCATCTCATCATTCCCACTTGGAATAGTCAAAACAGGAGCACTTGTCAATCGCTCCTTCAGGATTTCGAAAGCTTGCTCACACTTATCATCCCATCTGAACACTTGGTTCTTTTTCGCCAATCCTGTTAACGGTGCAGCTACCTTGGAGAAGTCTTTGATAAACCGTCGATAATATCCTGCTAATCCAAGAAAACTTCTAACATCAGATGCATTCTTAGGTTTGACCCAATCCTGGATTGCTGCTATCTTAGCGGGATCAACCGCTATTCCATTTCCAGAAATAATATGGCCTAAGAACCTCACTTCACTCTTCCAGAAGTGATACTTCGAAAACTTAGCCTTTAATTGATGTTTCCGTAAGATTTCCAAAACAATACGCAAGTGCGTCTTGTGCTCTTCTTCAGTTCTGGAATAAATCAGAATATCATCCACGAACACTAGCACGAACTTGCTCAACTGATCTCTGAACACTCTATTCATAAGATCCACAAAATATGCTGGCGCATTAGTCAATCCAAACGGCATTACCAGCCACTCAAAGAAACCGGATGGTGTCCTAAAAGCAGTCTTTGGCACACTATCCTTAGCCACTCTAAACTGGTGAAATCCCGTAGCCAAATCCATCTGAGAAAACACCTTAGCTTCGTGAAGCTGATCAAACAAGTCATCTATTCTCGGCAATGGATACTTGTTCTTCTTGGTCACCTTATTCAGCTCATGATAATCCACACACAACCTCAGCGATCCATCCGCTTTGGTTACAAACACAACTGGTGCACCCCATTCGGACACACTACGCCGAATGAATCCTTTCTGTAAAAGGTCATCAACTTGAACCTTCAACTCCTGCTGTTCCCTAGGCGCCATCCGCCTAAGAGGCATCACAACAGGTCTGGCTCCTTCAACTAGATCTATACAAAACTCGATCTCTCTATGCGGCGGTAACCCTTTGACCTCGTCAAAGACATCCTCAAATCCATTAGCGATTGGCAACGATGACAGTCCATCCCATGGAACAACCAGCGAATACATGAAGCTCATGAAGACGCCTTCTTCATGCTTACATCGTATCACAATCTTTCGCCCCTCCACATTCTCGACTGTCACCTCCAACCTCTCACAATCAACCTTTGCCGCATACTTCCTAAGCCAGTCCATACCCAAAATAATTCTGAACCCCGCAAAGTTTAGAACAAAACAATCACAAACAAAAGAGCAATCATGACTCGATACAATCAGACCACGGCATAACATACACAAACAAGACGAACCCCCAACTGGATTAGTCACAACCAATGGCCTATCAACAATATCCGGTTCCAAACCTAACCGGCCTACAAGTTCACTACAAACAAAAGAATGCGACGCCCCAGTATCAAATAGAACTCTAACTGGAACACCACATACGGAAAGAGTACCTTGAACCACCACACTCTTTCCTTTCTCTTCAGCGGTAGGAGCTTTCGAAGATGATGGAACGGCTCCCAAAGCATAAGCTTGCACAATCTGCTTGTCCCTCCTCGGTTCTGGACAATTCCTCTTAACATGTCCCAGCTTGTCACAGTTGTGGCACTTCACCGGCACCTTCGGATTCTTGCAATCTCTAGAGAAATGGCCCTTCTGTTGACAATTGAAGCTGGTCACTTCGCCCTTCGGCTTCTTCTGGCCATCCTTACCCTTTTGTTGCTGCTGCTTCCTCTTCTTGTTTCCACCCTGCTGTGGTCTAGACTCCTCCTTGGTCACAGCAACAACAGATCCCTCTTTAGGAAACAGATTCTCATGCCTGAGAGCCTTCTCTACAAGCTTCTCAAATGGATCATCCAAATGATCCACCAACTGGCTCCCAAGATAATTGTCCAAGCCTGTCACAAACTTCTCATTCTTCTGGTACGAAGATTCAATATACGACCGGGCATACTTGGACAAAGCTTCAAACTCAGAAACATACTCAAGAACTGGTCTTCCTCCCTGCTTGAGCTCCACAAACTTCTTGAACAGAACAGACTTCTGAGCTGTAGAAATGAACTTAGCTTCAAATCTGACTTGGAATTGCTCCCAAGTAATCTCTTCCTCCGGAGTATCAATGGTGATAGAGTTCCACCAGTCAGAGGCTCTCCCTTGAAGCTGTCTTGATGCTAACTTCCTCTTAGTCACATCCTCAATTCCCAAATCACTAAAGATCCTTCTACAAGCATCTATCCACCTCTGGACTTCAATGGTTGATTCTGTTCCTAAGAAAACCTTCCCTCCAAGAGCAGTATAGTCTTTACACAGCTTAGCAAAATCCACCGGTCTTGGAGTTTGAACTTGAAATCCAACATCTACCGATGGCCCCGGGGCTGGAATCCTTCTCATGATCGAAGTCATCATAGCTTCGAACATAGCAGCATAATCAACAGCTCCCTCAACAGCATGGCCTTCCCTAGCAGCTGGTCTCCCTCTTCGACTCATCCTTAATATCTATAAAAAGGAATGATTAATACACCTTGAGAACAACTGCATAAAGGGTTCAAATCATTCTAAGCTACTATATTATATATAGTAATCATCCATCAAAATAAAATTATGTCTCTCATACGCAGTTACGTCAGTGAGCGTTGGGTAAAATCGATTAACCAAAGCTCTGATACCAAATGTGACGACCGCCCATGACCCCTGCACTGAACCTAGACATAGTGCACTGTAAAGCGTGCCAGGCAGCCATGGACGATTGTCAGGGTAAATTAAAACAACAGAATCTATCGTATAACTCACAGCGCATGGATAAAATACAATAGAACATATATATAGTGAAGCTTCACAGAATAGAAGGTCATTATATAAAACTTCATAATAGTTGAATACAAACATCTGAATAGTCAATACATCAAACCTCACTACATATCACTCAGAGTATTATACAAAGCAGCGGAACATCCAGTACATATGATAAGGAAATAATATGCAAGCCTCCAGCTCGTCTTCGACATCAGCAACGTGGGAAGCAAGAACAGCACCTGTCACCTGCTACCTAGTCTGCCCGTCCCAAAATGAACGAACAACCCAAGGCAATAAGAGTTACAAACATAAAGCCTTGAGTCAGACAACAGTCTTAGTGAGCGGTAAATTAACTAACAACATACCAAAAGAGCATAAAGGAAAAAGGAATAGGAATCCAACCCTCCCACTCCACCTCTTTCTACAGTGATAGCCCCAGACACACACTAAGCAGAAGCAAACATAGCAAAGCATACAATTTAAAATAAAGCAATTATCACTCGAGTCAAGGGTGATGTTTTCCAAGTACAAACCCCCAAGGCCTAAACCAAGATCAGATAAGCACCTAGAAAATACCGCTCTTGAGACCGAATGATGATACAACCAAACATCCATGACTCTGGCTATCACTGTTATCATTGCTTCGATATCATCGTTAATTGAATGACCGGCTCTTTATTTCATCCGTTCGTCAAGGGCTAATGGAAACCCCGGTTCTAGACATAACTCCGCACGTCATCGTGACCCGTGCCTAGGACTATCGAATCTGCCCAGAGTACTTGACTACCAATCAGTAGCCTTCAGGGACTATCGAATCTGCCCAACGTACTCTTGCTTTGAGCATGCTAGAACCTTCAACAACGATGAGATCTCAGCCTTCTAGTCATCCTCCTCGACGACTATTTCCATACTAGCTCAAGCGCCTCTCGAGCAAACCATTATCCTCAAACTCGAACCATTTCACCGAGTTATCAATCTGCTTGGAATGATCCCGTCTGGATTAGACCAAGGCTATCTCATATCATACTTCGCCTCATCATCATCATAGCAAAGCTTCATCTCAACATCATCATCAAATCTATCCATACGAGCTTCATCATCCGCTACATATGCCACGAGCAGCTTTTCCAATTCAAGAGCCTTTCCCTTAGCTTTTGAATCGTCTTTGACCATCTTGTCTAAATCAAATCATCAATCATCTAATTCATAGCAATCAATCAAATCAAACATTAATCCAAGTAAACAAGCATTCAAATATGATCAAAATAGACAATTATAATAATAATGGCAATTTCGTAATTAAAGAGTCAAAAGTCTAACAAGCATGAAAACATGAGCAATATCTCTATAATTTTGATGAATGAACTTGCATAGGTTAACATGTAGTAAAATGGATGCCAAATCATTATGAACAATGGGTCTATACTTAGGATTAGGAAAATGCATGGAAATCACTACTTTAACACAAAATCAAGCCAACGATCCGATATACTCCTTTGGATCCGTGTGAGAGATAATCACCACTCACCAAATCACCTAAACAACCCAAAAGCAACACACTTCAGATCTGGACAGCGAAGGATCTAACTCGATCTATCACAAATCCACTTCAAACGATGAAATCTTTCTTCGATGGATGAAGATCTTCAATCTAAGCTCTTCGATCTTCGATTTGATCTTCGATTTGGATGGAATGAATCACAAGATTAGAGTGGAGAAAAGAAGTGAAGAAGTGTAGAAGTCGAGCTTTCAAAATGGCAGCACTTCGTCGCTTCGAAATCCGGATCCCAAAAATGAAGAAGAACTCTCCTATTTATAGGCTGAAATCCACCTTAGGTCGTTCACTCGGAGTTAGGTCGTCCACGACCTAAAAACCCTACGACCTAAAACCCTACGACCTAACAGCCCCCAAGCCTCTACGACCTAAGACAATGCGCTTCCGCGACCTAAAAATGCCACGACCTAAGACAATGCGCATCTACAACCTAACAGATCCAACGACCTACGCGCATCCGCGACCTAACGAAACCCCATCCTACGACCTAACGCATGCGCATCCACAACCTAACACACACGCGCTTCCTCGCGACCTACGACCTAACACATACGTGACCTAACACACATAGAAGCCCACGACCTAACTAACTTAGGTCGTCTACGACCTAACTCAACACAGAAGCTTACGACTTAACTCCTTAGGTCGTCTACGACCTAACTACTAGGTCGCTAACTCGCTAACTCATAGGTCGCTCACCACTAGGTCATTAACCACTAGGTCGCCAAATACTGTAGGTTACTAACTCTTAGGTCGCTAACTCCTATAGGTCGCTAACTCCTATAGGTCGCTAACTCTCTTAGGTCGGCAACTTCCTATAGGTCGCTCAAATTTCCTAGGTCGCTTACTCGACCTAACCTATCCCACGACCTAAGCCACCACACGACCTAACTACTATACGCCTATCCCCAAATCCTTAGGTCGCCAATTCCCTTAGGTCGCTCCACTTCCCTAGGTCGTCCACTCCTTAACTCGCCCACTTTCTTAGGTCGCTCCAAACTCTTATACGACCTAAGACTTAGACTATGGACGACTTATCAACAATGCGACCAAATGATAACTGTTTTACGATGTTTTGATCCGTAAAAATACGGGTCGTTACATTTCATACCTTACTGTGCATTTAAAATCAAATCAATCTGTATATATACTTTTTTCAGTTTTCCTGTAAGATGTATATATATATATATATATAATTTTATAGATAAACTAAAAATACCTTATAGCTTCGAACACTCTCACTCAAAAACTCCTGCCCACGCTTCCACCAGTGCCACGCCTTGCCACCGCTTTGCTCGAATCGCCTTCGACGATTTACATCACCACATCCCGCTCGAACTCCCATCAGGCAGCCCACATCCCACGTCGCCATCACCAGAACCGACCTCAACAAGTGTCGCGGCCCCTTCCAGTTGCCTAAACGCCTCCCAGCGCCCCTCCGCTCGCCTTCGACGACGTACCCTCATGCCTGACCACGCGCCTCCCTAATCTTCGATCGCGAGCTGCTCGCAATCATCATTTTTTTTATTTATGAATTCGATTTCAAATTCGATAAAATAAGGTGATTAATTCGCGGCCATTTTTTTCAATTGACGAAAGGGTTTGAGATTTTTTTATAGTTGATTCGATTTTCGAACAGAAGGGAAGAACTACGATTTTTTTATTCTTCTTGCAGCCGTTTTATTAATTTGGGAACGAAAGTGATTTCGTTTGAATCTGAAAGAAAATGGGGAGGTCGAGCCATTTTTTTTCTAGAAGTAAAAGATGAACGTGATTTATAAAAGAACCGATCAGTATAATGTCACGATCGTTATTAATGAGGTATGGGTATATCAGTGTGTTGTCCCTTCTATTTAATTCTGAATTGATTTCATACTCATCTAGAAATATAATATAATAACCAAAATATCTCGTGGTCCATAATTCTAAACCCCGAACTCCAATTTAAATGCAACGACCGGTGTTCCTAACGTTATATCGTTGTTATGAACACGCTGGAATAGTTTTCGAGGTCTAGTTCGACCATATGGGTAAGATAGCTTTTCGAATCCAGTTACTATATTGAATTCGATATAAATTTCAGCGCGTTTATCTATCATACGATCACACGACAACTCTAATGCTCCGAAATTTAAAATCCGATAATATAACACTATTACGGATCCAATGGAACTGGTTTCGTCAAATTCAGAGACTACGCCTTGGAAGGCTATTTTTAAACGTCGATTTAAACGATATATTTTTAAAACTGAACAAACCACTTCCAAATTCAAATTTAAAAGTTCTATCACCTTCAGTATTATTAATATGAATTTTCTAAGCCTTCAAACTATTTTTAACAGGCTTAAAACTGAAGATTCAATAATTTACCCAATTTCCAATTTATTAAATTTATTAATTAAATTACTCAATAAATAGAGATATTTGAAATTCAAGTTAAAAATTAACTTTTGAATATTTAAAACCAATTAAATATCTCAATTTCAAATATCCAAAAATTCCGGGTCGTCACAATTATGCTGGAATTTAATGAATGTAACAATTTCGGCTATTTGAATAAGTATTTGTGATTAGACACTATTATAATATCAGAGGATTTGATATAAAATGTTTTGGTTATCGTAAGGTAAAAACCCGGCATGTTTATTTGTGTCGTGGTCTTACGAGATACCTTTGATTTTCAAAAGGATTTTAAAAAGTTTAATAATTCAATTGAGTGTGTTTTCTCACGCTGGTTTTCCAGACTGACTCGGGTGTTATTTTATTATAATGCTCGGGTCAGACCGAGTATTACAAATACATTATAGGATGCTGTGGAGCTTAGGAGACGAATTGGATGGCGAGACGTATCACACGTACTTGATGTATATTCCGTTGTGCAGTGGTAGCTGTATAGTCAGCTTTTGTAAGGACAAGTTATTATAACTGTCCAGTTGTGTGCTATGGATTGTGTTGTACTATGATGATTGTAAGTATTAAACAGTTACAGATTTCTTTGTATTTAAAGCTTTGTTATATATTATATTTTATTCCGCTGCAACTGTGAGATTCTGATGTTGTTTTCTATTTTCTTCTTCTACCTCTTTCTTCTTCAACCCTAATGGTCTGTATTTCCGACCACGTTGAGTTGACTGATGGTGAATATTGTCGACTCAAAGGGGTAAAGATTTGTGGGCTATTACAGAATTGAAATAAAATTGAATTGAGTTATAAATGATTTTGAATGGAATAAACAAACTTCAATAGCTTATAAAAATTGAAATGGGTTGAATAAAATTATACTTAGGCTATAAATAAGTGTATAATCTCGAGTTAAAAATAAAAGGTGAATATATTCGAGTATAAATTGATGGAAAGGGAAAAAGTAAGTTGTGTCACTTATAAAAGTGAAAATTGGAATAGATAACCCAAAATAAAAAGAGTTTGATATTTTGGTAATGTAATAAAAACCCAAACTGGATTGTAAATAAAATTGAACTCAAGGAAGTTAAACAAAGTGAAATAAAAATCAAGTATCGAGCTATAGAATGGAAGTGAACTAATTAGCTGAGATGACCCACTTTTTTAACAAATTTTTTTTTTCAACTAGTTTTATTCAGTGATCATCTACTCAAGAGAACATCCTTTCTCATTTCTCTACTATCCAGGATCTTTCAACCAATATAAAAATATTGTTGTAATCAAATCATCTAACTCACATATATGGAACCATATATAGATGATACTTTGAGTTTTTCTCTTTCTCTTTCAATCAGAGTAGAAGAGTTTTGGAAGCAGAGAATTCATTTTGGAATTCGCTATATAATTTCCCCATGGCAAAATAATTTCCAAAGGAGTTTTTCTGTCTTACTTAATTTTGGGCAAATTCTAGATGTTATTTCTCTAGTTTTAGAGTTTGTTTACACTTCCATGACTTTAGATCTACAGAACCCTTAGTTATCCCTTGTGCAAGTGTGTATACGTATTCTGTGTGCATGTGTGTATCTGGATGATTTCAGGTAACTATTTTTTTTCCATAAGTTCTTACAACAGATATCAGGTTAATCTTTTTTAATTCCAATCTACAAATCATTTCAGATTTTTCTTAGCATTGCACATTTTTGTTAAGCATTCTAGAGGTTAATACTAGAAATTGTATTACTTAATAAGACATTCTCAAAAGCGTCTCACAACTTTCAACAGAAATCTCATGATTAGTTCAATACTTGCAAACAGAAAATAGCATTACAATAGTTTCCTCCCAAACAACTTAACTAACATTTCATAATCATAAGTTCAATTTAACATCTATTTTAATATCCTTGAGTCTGTAACTATTATATCCAATTCCTTAGCAGCTAATTCATCCAATTCTTGATCAAGAAAATGCCTATTTACCAGCACAATCACCACGAGCTGCCTCATAAAAATATGAGACACCCAATGGTGTACAAACACACAAAGGGTCAGACTAAATTGTCTGGTATGAATAATCTTACTGAATATCTAAATTTAGATAATTTTTCTCATTCTCAAATAACTTTTAAAACAGATAAGGTAAAGCAATATTTCTCTTGTATACTTTCCTCTACCACCTGTGCATGTTCATTAATGCATAATATAATAATACATAATTCAATGGATTGTATCAGGGAGCACAAACATATAATTTCCCAATAGAATACTCTAAACCAACCAATATGATCATCATTTAATTATTTTCCTTATCTATAACTTTCTGGCTATCAGGGATTTTACCCAAACCTACCTGTGAACTTATTCTCAGAATTCAATCTCAGGTATTTTATGATGGACTTTAGCTACTTTCCTTCTATTAAAACACACATTGTCTGGGGCATATTCACTGTTAACCCAGCACACTCAGGCCCCTGGGTATAATCATACCATGTGTGAGCTTGCAATATTTCCCTTGCCAAGCCATACTTTGTAGCCCTAAGATCCAAAATCCTTAGTTAAATTACTAAGTGTTCATTTTCCCTCTTTCCCCCATTTATGCTAATCCCTTCTGCATCTCATAAATTAATCAGAGAAAATAAATAACTCAACCATCATGCATGTGTTCAAAGAATAACAGATCATGTTTTCATAATCATAGATTTATTATTACAAGCTAGTCTGATTTCTCAGTGTACATATTATTAAATAATGGGTTTTAAGGAATCATGCTTATAAATATATGGTCATATATAGTTTGCTCTGATGCATCCATTTACCTCTGGCTTAATCAGATACTCACAGATTCATAAGATCTGACTAAACCACAAGCCTTTATTCTTATTTGGATTTATTTGTAATCATAGAAGTTCAGCACAAGTATAACATTGCACTTCTATGTTACCATATGTTTAATCTTGAGACTTAAGCAGCAACCACTTTATGCTACAGCCCCATTTTTCTATTTTTAGACCATAGATTTATAACATATATCCCTGGAATTTCCATGAATTAATCTATATGCAGAAGTCACATAAAGAGAGCATCTCATCTCAAAGATAATTCATGACACAATGATCATTTAAACATGAAAGCCATAAACATATTTTCTGGGTATATTAACACAAGAAGGGTTAAATATTTAAACAGATCATCAACACACCAAGATCATAAAATAAGCACAGATTAAATAAAGATATAAAACCATTTAGGCTGCCTCAATATTCAGGACTTAATACCAATTTTCAGTGAGGTTACTCACCTTAATCCTTTTCCTTTGATCTGCTATTTCCTACTTGTCTCTAGTGGCCAATGCTTCTCATTTTTTTTCTTTTGCTAGCTATCTATATTTCTGTTTTTATTTTAAGAAAATGGTGACAGATCCTTTCACCCTTAAACCTTTTTATACAAGACCTTGGCTGCCTCTAGGGTTTTAAAATTTACCCAATGTCAATTTTACCCTACCACTTGTGATCAGCCTCTCTTTCTATTCCAAGAGAAAATGGGTAAATGGTCCCTGTTTCTATTAACAAAAATTATACCTTATTACCCCGGTCACCTTATTTGCATGATCTCTGTTTTTTTTAAAAACTAAGAAAATTGCTAAAAGTGGATAAAGTATTTATTCAACAACTCATACTATTTCAATGCAATTTCTAATAATTTTTCTTCAGCCAGCATTTGTTTAAAATACCTGTATAATTCCTATATTTCTATCCTTGCCTAAGCCTTTATTTTCCTTATTCTAGACTTGTTTCAATGGCACATTCATATCTGTAAGAATCATGTCATGTTCATGTATTTATAGTTTACTCTAGCTTACAAATAAATTTCTACTTCTTTTTTTTCAAAGAAGTATGTACATATGTATTATACCATCTTGCATACATATCAATACTTACCCAATGCATATATGGTCAACTTATCATATATATTTTTCCTAGGCAACCAAAATTTCAAACAAGTATACTAAATTAAATTATAAAACTTGTTCATAAAATCAAGGTTATCACATATACCCCTCCTTTTAGGAATTGTGTCCCACAATTCTTTCATACTTAATTCAGACATCTTCAATTCAGCAATCAATCATTCTCAGACCAATCATTAATTAAACCCCTATGCATAACAAAGTATTTAATCAAGTCATTCATTAGTATACTTATGTATATATATATATATTTTTACCTTTTGATTCAATCAATTAGTTGTGGATAATCACTTCTGATTTTATCTTCCACCTCCCATGTGCAATCATTTGGGTCAAGACTCCATTGCACTTTTACTAATTTTATTTCTTTGTTTCTCAATTTCTTAATTTCCTTTGCAACTATGCCTACAGGCTTCTACTCATACACCATTCTGGGGTCAATCTGCACTTTCTCAGGGGATTTTAAAATTGTTTCTTTATCATGAACCCATCTCCTTAACTGGGATACATGAAAAACATCATGCATTGCTCTCATCTCCTCTGGCAATTCTAACTTATAGGCTACATTTCCAATTCTTTCTAGAATTTTATATGGTCCTATATATCTTGGAATCAACTTTCCTTGTTTTCCAAATCTCAAAATCTTTTTCATGGGTGATATCTTAATAAATACATAATTCCCCACATCATACTGCACTTCTTTCCTCTTTTGATTAGCATATTTCTTTTGCCTGTCTTGGGCAAAAGCAATCCTTTTCCTAATCAAGGCTATCTTTTCAGAGGTCTCTTTTACATTTTCTGGTCCTAAGACCACCTTCTCCCCAGACTCAATCCAACTTGAAGGTGATAAACAGGGTCTACCATAGAGTGCTTCAAAGGGTGCCATGCCTATGCTACTGTGATGGCTGTTGTTATATGCAAATTCTGCCAGAAATATGTGATCTTCCCAAATTCCTCCCCAATCCAATATACATGCCCTCAACATGTCTTCAAGTAATTTGTTCACAATTTCTGTTTGGCCATCAGATTGAGGGTGATATGCTGTGCTCAAGCATAAATCAGTCCCCATTGCCTTGTGGAAACTTTGCCAGAATTTTGAAGTGAAGATGGTATCTCTATCACTTACTATAGTCTTTGGTATTCCATGCAATCTAACTATTTCTTTAATAAATAACTGAGCTAAGGTGCATGCATTCCTATCTGATTTTACAGGTATAAAATGAGCTGTTTTGGTTAACCTATCAACTACAACCCAAATACTATCATTTCCCCTCCTAGTCTTAGGCAAACCATCAATGAAGTCCATTGATATGTCTTCCCATTTCCATTGTGGTATTTGTAAAGGTTGAAGCATTCCTGAGGGTCTTTGATATTCAGCCTTTACCTGTTGACAAACCATGCACTTAGACACATATAATGCCACTGCACTCTTCATACCACTCCACCAATAATCTCTTTTGAGGTTGTGATACATTCTTGTGCTTCCTGGGTGTATGGTGTACTTGCTTTTGTGATAAGCATCCAAAATTTCTTGCTTCAATTCTTCAATGGTAGGAACACATATTCTTTTTCCCTTCTCCAAATGATCTTGTTTATTCAATTGAAATCCTTCCACTATCTCACCATTTAATATCTGAACTTTCTTCTCAAGTAAAAATGGATCTTGGTCTTGTAGCTTTACAATTTTATTTTTCAATTCTGATCCCAAAGTAATAAAACTCAACTTCCCTATTTCTTCCTTCTCACTGCATATGCTCATATTTTCCTCACTGTCCCTTTTCACTTCTGAGTCAATCAGTAATGATAAAGTATTAAACTCTTCTATCATCAATCTAGCTATATTGGCATGCTGTCTACTTAGAGCATCTGCCACTTTATTAGCTTTGCTAGGTGTATATAGTATTTCAAAATCATATGAGGCTAAGAGTTCAATCCATCTTTGCTGCCTCATGTTCAATTCTTTTTGTGAAAACAAATATTTGAGTGACTTATGATCTGTATAAACTTCAAATTTAGCCCCTAACAAATAATGTCTCCATAACTTAAGAGCATACACTATAGCAGACAATTCAAGATCATGTGTAGCATACTTTACCTCACTGGGCTTCAACTATCTAGAGGCATAAGCTATCACTTGATGTTGTTGCATCAACACTGCCCCAAGTCCTTGTCCACTTGCATCAGTATATATCACCAAATTCTCATTCCCTTCAGGAACCTTTAGTATTGGAGCTTGTATTAATGCTTCTTTTAATCTCTCAAAGGCTTTCTCACACTCCTCAGTCCAAACAAAAGCCTGATTCTTTCTAGTCAATCTAGTTAATGGAATTGAAATTTTTGCAAAATCCTTTATAAACCTTCTATAATAACCAGCCATTCCCATAAATGACCTAACCTCTGTGACACTGGTAGGTCTTTTCCATGTTTGAATTGCCATCACCTTATTGGGGTCTACAGATAGGCCTTTTTCTGATACTACATGACCCAAAAATTTTACCTTATTTTTCCAAAAAGTACACTTTGAAAATTTTGCCTTCAAATTTTCTTGCCTTAATTTCTGTAGTACTATATGCAAATGATTCTCATGCTCTTCAATTGTTTTAGATTAAATTAGTATATCATCAATAAATATCAATACAAATTTATCTAAATATTTTCTAAAAATTCTATTCATCAAATCAACAAAGTAAGAGGGGGCATTAGTCAAGCCAAAGGGCATCACTAAAAATTCATAAAGTCCATACCTAGTGTTAAAAGCAGTATACATGATGCTTTCCTCTTCTACTTTCAATTGATGAAATCCTAAAGCTAAGTCGAGTCTAGAAAATATTTTTGCACCATTCAATTGATCAAAAAGATCATCAATTCTTGGTAAGGGGTATTTATTTTTAATTGTGATTTTATTTAACTCTCTATAATCAATACATAATCTGAGAGATCCATCTTGCTTCTTAACAAAAACCACTGGTGCTCCCCATGATGAGCTACTAGGTCTGATGAATCCTTTTTCTTCTAGTTCAACCAACTGCTTTTTCAGTTCTATTAATTCCTTAGGCCCCATTCTAGTTGGCCTCTTAACCACTGGGTTAGCTCCTGGAATTAGTTTGATAGAAAACTCTACTAGTCTATGGTTAACAATTCCCTTAACCTCACCAAACACATCAGCATACTGATTTACTATAGGGATTTCTTCTAATGCAGGCATATGCTTCTCACAAGTCAAGTTAACAAGAGTGGCTATGCTTCTGTTCTTATCTGCTTCACAAAGAACAACTACCCTTTTTCCATCAGAAGTTTTCAATGATAAGGTGGAGGTCTCCATATTTATGACTGTCTTATATCTTTTTAACCAATCAACTCCTAAAATAACTCCCATGCCTGGATATTGCAACACATATAGGTCTGCACCAAACATATGTCCCCCTATATTCAGTCCTAATTGTTTACATATTATTCCCAATACACAGGAACTACCTAAAGGACTTTTAATAAGCAAGGGCTTATCTACAAGCATACAATTTAATTTTAGCTGTTGTACAATGTCATGGGAAATTAATGAGTGTGTAGCCCCAGTATCATACACTAGTGCAAAAGGTATTGAGTGAATAAGCAAAGTACCTTCAACTTGGCCATGATTTTCAACATTTGGACTTTCAGTTATTTTGCTTTTCCCTTCCAAAATTCCCATCTTTCCTTGCCCCAAATCTGGACAATTCCTTCTTATATGCCCTTCCTTCCCACACAGATGACACTTGAAAGATGCTGGTTTGGGATTTGTACACCTATTCTTCATGTGTCCCTCTTGCCCACAATTATAGCAAGTGATCTTCTTTTTAACCTCAGGAGTTTTGGCTTCTTCTGATTGCTTGGTGGAAGCTACATCCGTTTTCTTTTTGTCATAAGGATGAAACTTACCCTTTCCTTTCTTGTTTTGGTTATTTTTAAATGCTCTGAAATTTTCTCTGGCTTTATCATGCTGTTCAAGGCTCAAAGTCAGATCTAAAACTTGATCAAATGTCCTATCCTTATATGGCAGCATGGCTCTACTGAGACTGGCATTCAATCCTTGGATGTATCTGCCATTTTTAGCTTCCTTAGTTGTGATGAGCACTGCACCATACTTTGCTAGTGATTCAAACTTCTGGGTATACTCAGTAACACTCATAGTTCCCTGTCTTAATTTAATGAATTCTTCCAGCAAAGACTCTTTAGTTGATGCAGGTACAAATCTTCCTTCCAACATTTCTTTAAACTGGTTCCATGTCACCTCTCCTTCAGGTCTTCCAGCTATAATAACTTCCCACCAATCCAAAGCTGCTCCTCTCAATTGTCTAGATGCTATTAGCCTCTTCTTTTGGTCTTCAACTTGCATATCAGCAAAGATTCTATCCAAAATTCTGAGCCAATTTTGAACTCCCATTATTCCTTCTGTTCCATCAAAAGTCCTGCCTCCAAGATTGGTAAAAGTCTTGAGTAGTTTAGAAAGCTCCTCATGTGGATTTTCTTGCCTACTGCCTACCCCATCCCTTATAGCTCTCATGAAATCTTGCATATTCACCATGGGTGGTTCACTTGGTCCTACCCCTTGTTGTCTAGGTCTTACCATGGTTCTATGGATACAACACTTGAGTTAGTCCATTATATCTAATCTTTTATAAGTTAACCCATTCCAACTTATTATCATTCAATTATAACAGATATTATTAATATAAGTATATAAAGACAAGGCATCCAAGACAGTCAATACTTTCATACATTCAAAACAACCAAGTTCATTCAAGATTTTTTTTTACTATGTTATTTATCAACATAGCTCTGATACCAAATTGAGATGACCCACTTTTTTAACAAATTTTTTTTTTCAACTAGTTTTATTCAATGATCATCTACTCAAGAGAACATCCTTTCTCATTTCTCTACTATCCAGGATCTTTCAACCAATATAAAAATATTGTTGTAATCAAATCATCTAACTCACATATATGGAACCATATATAGATGATACTTTGAGTTTTTCTCTTTCTCTTTCAATCAGAGTAGAAGAATTTTGGAAGCAGAGAATTCATTTTGGAATTCGCTATATAATTTCCCCATGGCAAAATAATTTCCAAAGGAGTTTTTCTGTCTTACTTAATTTTGGGCAAATTCTAGATGTTATTTCTCTAGTTTTAGAGTTTGTTTACACTTCCATGACTTTAGATCTACTAAACCCTTAGTTATCCCTTGTGCAAGTGTGTATACGTATTCTGTGTGCATGTGTGTATCTGGATGATTTCAGGTAACTATTTTTTTTTCCATAAGTTCTTACAACAGATATCAGGTTAATCTTTTTTAATTCCAATCTACAAATCATTTCAGATTTTTCTTAGCATTGCACATTTTTGTTAAGCATTCCAGAGGTTAATACTAGAAATTGTATTACTTAATAAGACATTCTCAAAAGCATCTCACAACTTTCAACAGAAATCTCATGATTAGTTCAATACTTGCAAACAAAAAATAGCATTACAATAGTTTCCTCCCAAACAACTTAACTAACATTTCATAATCATAAGTTCAATTTAACATCTATTTTAATATCCTTGAGTCTGTAACTATTATATCCAATTCCTTAGCAGCTAATTCATCCAATTCTTGATCAAGAAAATGCCTATTTACCTGCACAATCACCACGAGCTGCCTCATAAAAATATGAGACACCCAATGGTGTACAAACACACAAAGGGTCAGACTAAATTGTCTGGTATGAATAATCTTACTGAATATCTAAATTTAGATAATTTTTCTCATTCTCAAATAACTTTTAAAACAGATAAGGTAAAGCAATATTTCTCTTGTATACTTTCCTCTACCACCTGTGCATGTTCATTAATGCATAATATAATAATACATAATTCAATGGATTGTATCAGGGAGCACAAACATATAATTTCCCAATAGAATACTCTAAACCAACCAATATGATCATCATTTAATTATTTTCCTTATCTATAACTTTCTGGCTATCAGGGATTTTACCCAAACCTACCTGTGAACTTATTCTCAGAATTCAATCTCAGGTATTTTATGATGGACTTTAGCTACTTTCCTTCTATTAAAACACACATTGTCTGGGGCATATTCACTGTTAACCCAGCACACTCAGGCCCCTGGGTATAATCATACCATGTGTGAGCTTGCAATATTTCCCTTACCAAGCCATACTTTGTAGCCCTAAGATCCAAAATCCTTAGTTAAATTACTAAGTGTTCATTTTCCCTCTTTCCCCCATTTATGCTAATCCCTTCTGCATCTCATAAATTAATCAGAGAAAATAAATAACTCAACCATCATGCATGTGTTCAAAGAATAACAGATCATGTTTTCATAATCATAGATTTATTCTTACAAGCTATTCTGATTTCTCAGTGTACATATTATTAAATCATGGGTTTTAAGGAATCATGCTTATAAATATATGGTCATATATAGTTTGCTCTGATGCATCCATTTACCTCTGGCTTAATCATACTCACGGATTCATAAGATCTGACTAAACCACAAGCCTTTATTCTTATCTGGATTTATTTGTAATCATAGAAGTTCAGCACAAGTATAACATTGCACTTCTATGTTACCATATGTTTAATCTTGAGACTTAAGCAGCAACCACTTTATGCTACAGCCCCATTTTTCTATTTTTAGACCATAGATTTATAACATATATCCTTGGAATTTCCATGAATTAATCTATATGCAGAAGTCACATAAAGAGAGCATCTCATCTCAAAGATAATTCATGACACAATGATCATTTAAACATGAAAGCCATAAACATATTTTCTGGGTATATTAACACAAGAAGGGTTAAATATTTAAACAGATCATCAACACACCAAGATCATAAAATAAGCACAGATTAAATAAAGATATAAAACCATTTAGGCTGCCTCAATATTCAGGACTTAATGCCAATTTTCAGTGAGGTTACTCACCTTAATCCTTTTCCTTTGATCTGCTATTTCCTACTTGTCTCTAGTGGCCAATGCTTCTCATTTTTTTTCTTTTGCTAGCTATCTATATTTCTGTTTTTATTTTAAGAAAATGGTGACAGATCCTTTCACCCTTAAACCTTTTTATACAAGACCTTGGCTGCCTCTAGGGTTTTAAAATTTACCCAATGTCAATTTTACCCTACCACTTGTGATCAGCCTCTCTTTCTATTCCAAGAGAAAATGGGTAAATGGTCCCTGTTTCTATTAACAGAAATTATACCTTATTACCCCGGTCACCTTATTTGCATGATCTCTGTTTTTTTTTAAGCTAAGAAAATTGCTAAAAGTGGATAAAGTATTTATTCAACAACTCATACTATTTCCATGCAATTTCTAATATTTTTTCTTCAGCCAGCATTTGTTTAAAATACCTGTATAATTCCTATATTTCTATCCTTGCCTAAGCCTTTATTTTTCCTTATTCTAGACTTGTTTCAATGGCACATTCATATCTGTAAGAATCATGTCATGTTCATGTATTTATAGTTTACTCTAGCTTACAAATAAATTTCTACTTCTTTTTTTTCAGAGAAGTATGTACATATGTATTATACCATCTTGCATACATATCAATACTTACCCAATGCATTTATGGTCAACTTATCATATATATTTTTCCTAGGCAACCAAAATTTCAAACAAGTATACTAAATTAAATTATAAAACTTGTTCATAAAATCAGGGTTATCACATTAGCTAATTTAATTAGTAAATTGAATACAGAATGGATATTAATTTGGTTGAATAAAAATTGGATTGTGAGCTAAAAATGGATTTTGGAAATGAAACATGAGTATAAATAAAATTCAAGTTAGATTGTAAGTGAATTAAATATAATTGGAAACATGTTGAATAAATGAAATTGGATTGAAATAGAAATGGCTTGAGTTATAAATACATCCAAGTGAATATAAATAAATTGATTATGGCATTGAATATTATTTTAATAAATTCAAGAATGAATTCGAATATGGGAATCAAAATTGAAATGGATGAGGTGAATGGGTTGATTAAATTAATTAGTAAACAGAATGGGATTGATTGAATAAGAATCGATCTAAAATGGAAATAGAATTTGTTGTAAAAAAAATGAACTTAAGTTATATAGTTGGAATAGTTAGAAATAAATAAATTGACTTGAGTTAATATTTTAATGGAAGCTTGGCTTAAATAATTTATGAGATGGCTATTTAATATAATGACAGGGAATGATTCCAAGGCTAAATAAAATGGATTTGAGTATAGTGCAACTGAATTGATCGTGAATGAGTTTGAAATGGAATTAAAAATAAAATGAGTTGGAATCAAATTAAAATAGTTATAAACTAAATGGATGTTCTATTAAATAAATATCGTCAAATTTGCATGGAAATAAATTGTCATTTGACGAAACGGAAGTAAATTAAATCCCTGTGAATATATAGTAAGTGAATAAATTGATTTTTATCAATTTGGAATGGATGTGAGTTTGTTTGGTTTAAAAATGACTTGAATGCAAATAATTTGATTGTAAATCATTCGGATTGAATGAAATAGTATATGGATTTGTTGAAAGCAATTAAATTAGTAATGGAACATTAAAATTGCTTATAAATATTTGCTTAGCATGCTAGTTTATGAAACTTAAGTGTTTGCACTAGATAAATAAATGAAAAGTCATGGAATTCATATATTTGGTACTTACGTGTTTAAATTGAGTAAGTACAGGTATCTGGAGCTGTTTTGCTTGACTTTGATTGTGCAAATTGCGAAAATAAATAAGCCGCTTGCTTAAAAATGGTAAAATAAGGTACATTTTCGGATTTAATACTGCAAAAATATAAAATATTGTTATATATTTTGTTTTCCGACCGTGTGGGTCGATGTATATATATTTATCTCTCTTGTCATATTGCAAAAGGCTCTCCGTACAAAGGAGACTCTGCCAAAAAATTTCGAAAATTTAGGTTGTTAGAATAATTTTGAAATTTTTTGTTAACGATAATTTGATTTCAAATTGTAATTGGAATAAGATATTTTGGGTTTAGAACTAAAAACTAGTTGTTTGTGGTGAAACTAAAATATTAGGAAAGTGGATATCAAATCTTAACGAAGTGGGTTTTTGGAAAAGTTAATGGGTTTGGAGCATTTTCCTGCCTTATCAATTTCGGGGACGAAATTCTTTTGAGGAGGGAGGAATGTAACGACCCGGATTTTTTTATGTTTGATTTGGAATATTTAAATGGTTTTAAATATTGAATTTGAATTATAGATTGATTTTGAATATGAAAATTTAGGTTTATTTATAAAATAAATTCAAAATTTAAATATAGCGATTTATTGGATAATTTAATTATTGAATTTAATAATTGAATATTGGTCAAATTATTGTATCTTGAGTTTTAAGCTCGAAAAAAATAATTTAAAGGCTTTTAAAATTCATATTAATAATAATGAAGATAATAAAAGTTTTCAATTTGAATTTAAAGGTGATCTATTAAATTTTATAAAGAGCTTGTTTAAATTGACATTTAAAAATAGTCTTCCGGGACACAATCCCGAAATTAGACGAAACTAGTTCTATTGGATCCGTAATAGTGTATTATTATCGGATTTCAAATTTCATGGTGTTTGGAGTTATCATTTGATCGTACGGGATATAAACGCTTTAAAATTTATATCGAAATTCAATATAATAATTAGATCCAAAACGCTATCTTCTCCATATGATCGAATTAGGACTCGAAACCTTTTCCATTGTGTTCGAAATAGGGGTATAACATTACGAACGCATAGCGGCACGCCTCGATAGGGATTCGTAAATTTTGAGTTGCGTAAGTCGAGACATTTTAAAATTTAAATAAATAATTGTCTAGTCAAATTTTCTTTCAGCCGTAATTATATCCCTTCACTTTGCTTTGACCATTCAAGCAAGCTAGTCAAAATCACATGCGACCCTTTCGTTTATATCACGTAACCCTATCTCTCGTTCAATTTAAAAAACCCAGAACCCTTCCTTTCTTCTTCTTTCAGTTTTCAACGAAACCCATTCGAGAAAAAAAAAATGGAAAATCGTATAAAATCCTAAAAAAATACGAAATTGATATTCTCGAATTTGGGATGCCTCAAACTTCATGCTGGAGAGTTGGAAGGCTTCACGATCATGTTTCGAAGGTAGATAGTAATGTCGAATAGTGATTGGGAAGCTAGGTTTTTTCCGACGTTCTAGGGCACGAGGTAGGGCTGTGCTGGTGGCGTTGGGAAGGGAAGCCCCGGGGCTGCGTTTGGTGATAGTGCAGTGGACAGGCGATGGACGTGGACTCGATGGCAAGAGGCGCTTCAAGTTGAAGGGGGAGTTCGAGAATGAGTTGCGATGTAGTGGTGGTTTCGTGGGTTTCGGCGGCGAGTGGGTTGAATTAGGGGAAAGCGTCGACCTTGATTTGAGGCGATGAGATGGAGATGGCAGCAAGGATCAGGGGGTCGCGAGTTGCACGGTTGAACTAGGTTTGGAATTTTAGGCATAATCAAGTAGAACTCGAAAAGAAAATGAGAATGATGGTGATTTCATCGAGTTTCGTTAAGCATAGAGTGGACGAGGAAAGGGAGAAGCATTGGCCATGGAGGAGCTGGCTGTACGTGGTGATATTGGCTAATAGGCTGAACGAATGTATCTTCCATTTGGTGGTTAATTTCGTGATTAAGCTTAAGGTAATTAACATTTTAAAAATTGGTTGATTAAATTAATTTAGGATTCAAATATTTATAAATTCATAATTTATTTGTACGAGGTCCTAATGAATAAAAACAAGTCGAGTTTGGATTCATAGTTGCGAAATCTACGCAATAAAAATCAAGGTGAGTAAAATCTCACTCATTTGGATTGCTAGAATAATTTAAAAATGATGAATTTAAATTATTGGTTGTTGGTTGATTTTAGAAATTATTATCTATTGAATGTTATATATATAGTAGTATATATATTAGTATTTGGGGTGATATTCCTGCACATTATAGCGGATGAGACCTTATGCACCCGCATAATAGTCGATGACCATTTATACCGCGATATCCACCTCGAAGTGGGATTTCTATTTTTATTGTTGTCTAACATTTGTGAATGCAGGGAAACAGGTCAGAGGGATCCAACTGGATTCCTTAAATATATTGTTCATTTTTCTTATATAGTGATATATGATTTGTGTAGAATAATCTATTATAGATTATTGTAGTGATTGGAATTATTGGATGCTATTGTAGCACTGGCCTGAATTTTTGTTAATTTAAAATTTAAAATTTAAGGAATAAAAAGGAATTTGAGATAAAATATATATATTGGAACTGGAGTTATTTTAAATAATTTAATTAGAAAAATATATTGATTTTTGGTTATACCTAAGTATTTTGAATTATTAAATGGGATTTTAAAAATAAATTTATATAAGAATATTTATAAGTGATATTTTAGGAGTTAGAAATCAATATTTAAAATAGATTGGAAGTATAAATATGAATTATAAGAAACTAGAAATATAAATTCATAGGGTGAGATTATATTAGAATATGGAAAACATGGTTGAGAAAAATAGTAGATTCTATTTTGAAATGGAAATGGTTAGAGAATCGAAAATGAATCGATATGTTGTGGAATTGAGAGGGAGCTATAAATTAAATTGGTTATTGAGATTTAAAATATATTTTTATTTTTAAGAAGCTAAGTTGGTTTTTTTCAAAGGGAAACCTTGTTATTTGAACTATGAAATTTTAAACTAGTTCATATTTGAATACTTCGAAAAATGGATTTCAAATATTAAATATTTATTGAAATAAAATATTTAATTTTTATAATCAGCGTTGTAAATTGTTTTGCTTTATTTTAAAAGAGTTATCGATGGTTTATCAAAAATGTTAATATTTTAAGTAATAACTTAAAATATATTTAAAATAAAAATAAAAATAAGTTACTATTCATTATATATATATAGTTTTGAAAAGTTTTGAAAAAATTATTTATAAAATTCTCTTGAGATGTGTAGACAGGTTTTAATTTAAAGGATGAGATTTTTATAAGAGAAATCTTATAAATGGGATGTTCGAGACTTAAGAGAATTTTAGATGTCTAGTTGCGATAACTTCGGGAAGATTTTGAATTCATTTAAAGGAATTATAAATGGTGGATTGGGATTATAAACAAGTATAATCGATTTAGAAATCGTAATAAGAATTTATTAAAAATTCTGAAGACTTATGATATAAGTATGAAATATTTCCAAGTTAAATATTAAAATGATTTTGGAAATTATACATGAATATTTTCCCAAGTATCGGAAGGAAGGTTTTGGAAATAATTTGTAGTGGGAAAGGATTTGGAATAGAAATATTTTCTAAGTATTGTAAAAATAGAAGTTGGAAATATTTCTAAGTATTGAAATGGTAAAATATCCTGTTATGGATACAAGTGTTGAATTTGTTTTCAAATATAGAAATATTGAAAAAGATTGAACATATATCTTGGTGAAGATGTTTTGGAATAAATATTTTGGATATTTATTAAATAAGGCCTAGTGTTTGCTTATGGATGTTTTATTGATAGTTAAATAACCGACTATCAATATTGGCCAATTTCGTTAATCGTTTCGAAGAGAACAGGATCTGATTTAATTATCTAAAAACCACTTCGATCTGGTTATTAACGTTACGAATGAATACCGTGAAGATGATGAAGACGGTGGTTCGTTTTGTTCAGACCCAGGACAACTTGTATGGATGAATGCTATCAGAACACCGTCACTAGAGGACGATGAGCATTCTAAGTAAAAAAATTCTTGAAAGGTAACGCTTAGCCTCGAACCTCATCAACCGGGAATGACTAAAACAGGGGAGGTGCAGCAAAGCTATGTGGGTCGCACCCAAGTAGGGTATGTTATCACCTTTCTAGATGTCCTCGGTACCCTATTTATCTTAGATATGGGTATACATGAAAGAAGAAGCGCTTGATGGTAAGGGTGGGAACAACCGGTGTGATAACATATTCGGTCTATCTAGGTTAGGGGTAGGCCGGTCTTGTGTAGCAGGAGATCCCAGTGTGGTCCTCGGTACATTGTTCTAGAGGTGTACTGTGGTGGGCGGTACCCCAGTGGCCCAGTCATTCGATGGAATCCATTCTCCAATAAGCGACGTACAGTTTTGATTGTGCCCAACTATGCTAAAACATGAGATGCAAGCATTTCAGCTATTTTCTGTCTACTTTCTATAGACACTATTATAATATCAGACAGATTTGATAAAAATGTTTTGGTTATCGTAAGGTAAAAACCCGTCGTGTTTATGTGTGACATGGTCTTACGAGATACCTTTTTTTTCAAAGGATTTTGAGGAAAGTTAATAATTCAAATTGAGTGTGTTTTCTCACACTAGTTTTCCAGACTGACTCGGGTGTTATTTTATTATAATGCTCGGGTCAGACTGAGTATTACAGATTCAGGTTAGGATGCTATGGAGCTCAGGAGGCGAGCTGGAGGATTTCTGGCGTATATCACGTACTTGTTTTATTCCGCTGTGTGAGGACAGGTTATTATAACTGTCCAGATTGATGTATTGATTGTTGTACAATGATGATTGTAAGTATAAACAGTTACAGATTCCTTTGTATAAAATATGTTATTATATATTATATTTTGTTCCACTGCGATTGTGACATTATGTGTTGTTGTTTCTTTTTCTTCTTCTATCCTTTTCTTCTTCTTTACCCTAGTTATTCGCTCTTTCGTACACTTTGGGTTGAGCGAGGAGTTATTATTATCAACTCAAGGGGTACGGAACTACGGGTCGCTACATTGGGGATATAAGACCGTCGAATTCTTGGATTGAACCTAGAGCCACCACATCACAGAGTCGTTCGGAGTCATAGGATTGAAGAACATATGGCTCGGATCGCACAAAAATGAGAAAACACATCACAGCATAAACCTGGGCGAATTTTCGTCTAGGTTGCATGTGGGTGGACCGGGCGGTCGACCGCCCTTAGCCAGCGGTCGTCCGTGCGGTCGACCATTGCGCCAGTTGGGTCGACCTACAGGTCGGCCCATATCCATATTATTATATATTTTTTTCGGTTCGATTACTTATTTTGTTTCGTTCTTAACTCCTTCATCTTGGTTCGGCTTTAAACAAGTTATGTATGGAAACTGATCAGAAAATGGTCTTGGACGCAATGCTACAAGTTCCGGAGTCATATTCCGATAATTCCAAAATTGTTTATTTTCATTACTTATCGTTATATGTTACATTTTAACTATATAAAAATGCGGGGTATCACAATGTTAATAAAAGCTAAGTGTTTGATAAAAATATACGTGATAAAGCTTTTATAACTTGTGAATTTGAGATAAAAGTAAATTACAACAAGTTTTAAATTTTTTAAACACCTTGATTTAAGTAAAACCTATTTGAAATTTAGGATTTGTATATATACCCTTAGGATGTAGAGGTGTATTATAAAAATATAGATTTAATCATGAACTATTTATACACTTAAGTAACAATGTAAGAGAAAAAAAATGGATTTAGTATGAAATGAATGGGTATGAAATGCAAGTTTTAAAAGGTTAATTAAACCAAAGTTGTGTCGGTAGGTTTTTCTAAACTTAGGTAAAATTTTAAGGAAGGGTTCCTAAGTGTTATTAGTACCAAAGGAAATATACTAGGAAAAAAATAAATGTAAATAATAAAGGATGTGAATAAAAAGAATTTTTTATAGTTAAGAGAATAACCAATAAAAATAAATATGTAAGTTGTACGTAGATCATTTTTTCACACTAATTTGATCTAAGATTCGAGTACAGAATTTTGAGGTGTTTACATCGGTCCAAAAAAGGATTTATCACTCAATTCATAATGGCGAACATTGATGAGGATTTTTGGTTGGGTACTTGAGTTTTCTATCATAATTGAGAGCTATGCAAGGAAAACAAAGGTTTCTGATCAAAGAGCCTGATCAGAGTCCGCACTAGAGGATCAAGGGATCAAAACTAGTTCGAAAGTAAAGTTGAGGATTCGAATAGGTGATCGAATCACATATTGCATATGGATGACCTATGTATATCCTACGAAATTAAGATAATGAATACTTTGAGGCAAACTTTTGTTGGGATTTAATTTCGGGGACAAAATTCATTTAAGTAGGGGAGAATGTAACCACCTGTAATTTTACCGCATTGAAATAGAATATTTATTTTATTTTAAATAATCAAATATATGATCACCAAACTTAAATAATCATGTTTCATGTGATAAATAAGAATAGTAAACTTATTTCTAGAATTGAATAGAGATTTTGGAGTTTCATCGTAAAATTGACAAAAGTCGGTTTTCGATAAAATTGGATTTTAAGATTTTTAAATATGGTTTTATAACTAAAATAAACTTGTTTTAATTGTTTAAAGATGATAAGAAATGTATTTCAAGTTTTATTTACATACATAAATAGTTTCATTAAAAACTGAAAATATGACCAATGATCGTTTTTCGGATTTTCGACCATTTGTCGAAAGGTTGTTGTTTCGAATCATTGCAACATCATTAACATAATTTTAGCACATATTAATACACATTTTGAAAACATTTACAATTATCACAAATGATAAAGAGGGTTACTTTTGAAAACTTATAAAGTAAGTAAAATCTTTTGATTTGATTTTTACTTTTTAATAAAGATACTTTTGTAAACATCATTATTACAAAGTACATGCATTATCCTTTCTCCATTTAATGCTAGTACTTAAGGGTCTAATCTTGTCTTGGAAAGGAGGAAAAAATGTGTGGTTAAAAATGAGTTTTGGGATAAGGGTATTAAGGTCTTCAGTATGTAAACTTCATGTATAAATACCCACCTCCATCTCCACTTTCATTCGTACTTACTCTTTTCTCCTTTTCTAAGCTTCTTCGTCTTCTTCCTCTTCTCTCTAATGGCTTCCAAGCCATAAAAAAAATTAGAATGAAATAATGTCGATATACAAAATATACAAAAATGAAATCCACTACAAGAAATCTGATTTATGACTGCATTTATTCTCAACGTTTCGAACATAAATGCGGTGAAAGTCACTTTAAAATGAAAAATGTTTGCATTGGAACGCTGAGAATGGTACTAGGGTTCTAATTTCCAACGAAAAAATACTTGCCGCCTCACTCATTATACTTCCCAAAATTTTCATTCTCCCTCTCTTTAACTGCTGCTCCCTCTTATCTTCTTCATTTCAGTTCCGCCTATTTTCATTTCTATTGGATTTTGCTTGTTCTTCGATTTTGTCGGTCGTCACTGCCCCTTTGATACATCAGGTACTCCCTTGTCAATGAATCACCCTAATTCATCTTTTTTAGGTTTAATTGATTCACCGCTTCAGGTTTTAATTATATTTTCCTTTTGCGTTCTTTCGAGGATTCTGAAATGCATGTATTTGTATCTTCTAAAATACGAATAAGTAGGAAAAGATTACAAGAACTAGTCATGCTCTATTCGTTACTTATTACTTTAGATATCTGGATTATAAGCTCCATTGGTTTCTTGTTTGTACACATATTTCCTACATTGTTTAATTTTTCTTGAATCTTAAATATATTACTGCAATAGAACTTTACATGGTTCTGACTATAAAAATGCAAACAAGATTATGATTTTCTTACTCACCTCAACCACAACAAATCAAGTCATAGGCTTTTGATCCTCAATGAACTTCAATATTATTTAAAGTGCGATGTTGGCACTTTATGGCATCTTTGCAATATTATCTAAATGAGGTTAACCAAATGAGTGAGAAAATCTCACCTTCGCTTTTTAAGTTGCAATCCGATCCATCTTGACTTGGTTTTCTTGATTTTAAGACCTTGTATAACAATTATTTGATTTTTATTAATATTTGAATCAATCGAATAATTCAATTGCCATTTTTTTAAAATTTTAATTCAACTAATAAATTTCAATTTTAAACTAGGGATTTAATTTTAACTGATAATTTTCCCTTTTAAAATATCTATACACTTATTAAAATAGATTTAAAAAAAGTTTACTTATATAAATTCCTTAAATATTTAAAATTGCCTTTTAACTTGTATATGTAGATATTTAAAACAGAAATATTTTTATACTTTACTGTAAAACAAAAATTTCATTTCTATATAAATTTCAAACATTTAAAATTTTCCAATTTTCCAACTTCTCATATATATATTTATAAGAATAAAATGATAGATTTCAAAAATCTAATTTTTTTATATAGACTTTCAAATATTCTAAAAATTTCCATTTTCAAATCTGTTCTCTATATATATATATATTTACTGTTTTAGATTAAAATATGTATGTGAATATATATTTATATATATACGTTTACTAAATCAAAAACAGAATCATTTCATACCTTACTGTGCATTTAAAATCAAATCAATCTGTATATATACTTTTTTCAGTTTTCATGTAAGATGTATATATATATATATATATAATTTTATATATAAACTAAAAATACCTTATAGCTTCGAACACTCTCACTCAAAAACGCATGCCCACGCTTCCACCAATGCCACGCCTTGCCACCGCTTTGCTCGAATCGCCTTCGACGATTTACATCACCACATCCCGCTCGAACTCCCATCAGGCAGCCCACATCCCACGTCGCCATCACTAGAACCGACCTCAACAAGTGTCGCTGCCCCTTCCAGTTGCCTAAACGCCTCCCAGCGCCCCTCCGCTCGCCTTCGACGACGTACCCTCATGCCTGACCACGCGCCTCCCTAATCTTCGATCGCGAGCTGCTCGCAATCATCATTTTTTTTATTTATGAATTCGATTTCAAATTCGATAAAATAAGGTGATTAATTCGCGGCCATTTTTTTCAATTGACGAAAGGGTTCGAGATTTTTTTTTAGTTGATTCGATTTTCGAACAGAAGGGAAGAACTGCGATTTTTTTATTCTTCTTGCGGCCATTTTATTAATTTGGGAACGAAAGTGATTTCGTTTGAATCTGAAAGAAAATGGAGAGGTCGAGCCATTTTTTCTAGAAGAAAAAGATGAACGTGATTTATAAAAGAACCGATCAGTATAATGTCACGATCGTTATTAATGAGGTACGGGTATATCAGTGTGTTGTCCCTTCTATTTAATTCTGAATTGATTTCATACTCATCCAGAAATATAATATAATAACCAAAATATCTCGTGGTCCATAATTCTAAACCCCGAACTCCAATTTAAATGCAACGACCGGCGTTCCTAACGTTATATCGTTATTCTGAACCTGCTGGAATAGTTTTCGAGGTCTAGTTCGACCATATGGGTAACATAGCTTTTTGAATCCAGTTACTATATTGAATTCGATATAAATTTCAGCGCGTTTATCTATCGTACGATCACACGACAACTCCAAATGCTCCGAAATATAAAATCTGATAATATTACACTATTACGGATCCAATGGAACTGGTTTCGTCGAATTCAGAGACTGCGCCTCGGAAGGCTATTTTTAAACGTCGATTTAAACGATATATTTTTAAAACTGAACAAACCACTTCCAAATTCAAATTTAAAAGTTCTATCACCTTCAGTATTATTAATTTGAATTTTCTAAGCCTTCAAACTATTTTTAACATGCTTAAAACTGAAGATTCAATAATTTACCCAATTTCCAATTTATTAAATTTATTAATTAAATTACTCAATAAATAGTGATATTTGAAATTCAAGTTAAAAATTAACTTTTGAATATTTAAAACCAATTAAATATCTCAATTTCAAATATCCAAAAATTCCGGGTCGTCACAATTATGCTGGAATTTAATGAATGTAACAATTTCGGCTATTTGAATAAGTATTTGTGATTAGACACTATTATAATATTAGAGGATTTGATATAAAATGTTTTGGTTATCGTAAGGTAAAAACCCGACATGTTTATTTGTGACGTGGTCTTACGAGATACCTTTGATTTTCAAAAGGATTTTGAAAACATTAATAATTCAATTGAGTGTGTTTTCTCACGCTGGTTTTCCAGACTGACTCGGGTGTTATTTTATTATAATGCTCGGGTCAGACCGAGTATTACAGATACATTATAGGATGCTGTGGAGCTCAGGAGACGAACTGGATGGCGAGACGTATCACACGTACTTGATGTATATTCCGTTGTGCAGTGGTAGCTGTATAGTCAGCTTTTGTAAGGACAAGTTATTATAACTGTCCAGTTGTGTGCTATGGATTGTGTTGTACTATGATGATTGTAAGTATTAAACAGTTACAGATTTCTTTGTATTTAAAGCTTTGTTATATATTATATTTTATTCCGCTGCGACTGTGAGATTCTGATGTTGTTTTCTATTTTCTTCTGCTACCTCTTTCTTCTTCAACCCTAATGGTCTGTATTTCCGACCACGTTGAGTTGAACTGATGGTGAATATTGTCGACTCAAAGGGGTACGGATTTGTGGGCTATTACAGAATTGAAATAAAATTCAATTGAGTTATAAATGATTTTGAATGGAATAAACAAACTTCAATAGCTTATAAAAATTGAAATGGATTGAATAAAAATATACTTAGGCTATAAATAAGTGTATAATCTCGAGTTAAAAATAAAAGGTGAATATATTGAAGTATAAATTGATGGAAAGGGAAAAAATAAGTTGTGTCACTTATAAAAGTGAAAATTGGAATAGATAACCCAAAATAAAAAGAGTTTGATATTTTGGTAATGTAATAAAAACCCAAACTGGATTGTAAATAAAATTGAACTCAAGGAAGTTAAACAAAGTGAAATAAAAATCAAGTATTGAGCTATAGAATGGAAGTGAACTAATTAGCTAATTTAATTAGAAAATTGAATACAGAATGGATATTAATTTGGTTGAATAAAAATTGGATTGTGAGCTAAAAATGGATTTTGGAAATGAAACATGAGTATAAATAAAATTCAACTTTGATTGTAAGTGAATTAAATATAATTGGAAACATGTTGAATAAATGAAATTGGATTGAAATAGTAATGGCTTGAGTTATAAATACATCCAAGTGAATATAAATAAATTGAATATGGCATTGAATATTATTTTAATAAATTCTAGAATGAATTCGAATATGGGAATCAAAATTGAAATGGATGAGGTGAATGGGTTGATTAAATTAATTAGTAAACAGAATGGGATTGATTGAATAAGAATCGATCTAAAATGGAAATAGAATTTGTTGTAAAAAATGAACTTAAGTTATATAGTTGGAATAGTTAGAAATAAATAAATTGACTTGAGTTAATATTTTAATGGAAGCTTGGCTTAAATAATTTATGAGATGGCTATTTAATATAATAACAGGGAATGATTCCAAGGCTAAATAAAATGGATTTGAGTATAGTGCAACTAAATTGATCGTGAATGAGTTTGAAATGGAATTAAAAATAAAATGAGTTGGAATCAAATTAAAATAGTTATAAACTAAATGGATGTTCTATTAAATAAATATCGTCAAATTTGCATGGAAATAAATTGTCATTTGACGAAACGGAAGTAAATAAAATCCCTGTGAATATATAGTAAGTGAATAAATTGAATTTTATCAATTTGGAATGGATGTGAGTTTGTTTGGTTTAAAAATGACTTGAATGCAAATAATTTGGTTGTAAATCATTCGGATTGAATGAAATAGTATATGGATTTGTTGAAAGCAATTAAATTAGTAATGGAACCTTAAAATTGCTTATAAATATTTGCTTAGCATGCTAGTTTATGAAACTTAAGTGTTTGCACTAGATAAATAAATGAAAAGTCATGGAATTCATATATTTGGTACTTGCGTGTTTAAATTGAGTAAGTACAGGTATCTGGAGCTGTTTTGCTTGACTTTGATTGCGCAAATTGCGAAAATAAATAAGCCGCTTGCTTAAAAATGGTAAAATAAGGTACATTTTCGGATTAAATACTGCAAAAATATAAAATATCGTTATATATTTTGTTTTCCGACCGTGTGGGTCGATTTATATTTATTTATCTCTCTTGTCATATTGCAAAAGGCTCTCCGTACAAAGGAGACTCTGCCAAAAAATTTCGAAAATTTAGGTTGTTAGAATAATTTTGAAAATTTTTGTTAACGATAATTTGATTTCAAATTGTAATTGGAATAAGATATTTTGGGTTTAGAACTGAAAACTAGTTGTTTGTGGTGAAACTAAAAGATTAGGAAAGTGGATATCAAGTCTTAACGAAGTGGGTTTTTGGAAAAGTTAATGGGTTTGAGGCATTTTCCTGCCTTATCAATTTCGGGGACGAAATTCTTTTGAGGGGGGAGGAATGTAATGACCCGGATTTTTTTATGTTTGATTTGGAATATTTAAATGGTTTTAAATATTGAATTTGAATTATAGATTGATTTTGAATATGAAAATTTAGGTTTATTTATAAAATAAATTCAAAATTTAAATATAGCGATTTATTGGATAATTTAATTATTGAATTTAGTAATTGAATATTGGTCAAATTATTGTATCTTGAGTTTTAAGCTCGAAAAAAATAATTTAAAGGCTTTTAAAATTCATATTAATAATAATGAAGATAATAAAAGTTTTCAAATTGAATTTAAAGGTGATCTATTAAATTTTATAAAGAGCTTGTTTAAATTGACATTTAAAAATAGTCTTTCGGGACACAATCTCGAAATTAGACGAAACCAGTTCTATTGGATCCGTAATAGTGTATTATTATCGGATTTCAAATTTCGTGGTGTTTGGAGTTATCATTTGATCGTACGGGATATAAACGCGTTAAAATTTATATTGAAATTCAATATAATAATTAGATCCAAAACGCTATCTTCTCCATACGATCGAATTAGGACTCGAAACCTTTTCCATTGTGTTCGAAATAGGGGTATAACATTACGAACGCATAGCGGCACGCCTCGATAGGGATTCGTAAATTTTGAGTTGCGTAAGTCGAGACATTTTAAAATTTAAATAAATAATTGTCTAGTCAAATTTTCTTTCAGCCGTAATTATATCCCTTCACTTTGCTTTGACCATTCAAGCAAGCTAGTCAAAATCACACGCGACCCTTTCGTTTAAATCACGTAACCCTATCTCTCGTTCAATTTAAAAAACCCAGAACCCTTCCTTTCTTCTTCTTTCAGTTTTAAACGAAACCCATTCGAGAAAAAAAATGGAAAATCATATAAAATCCCAAAAAAAATACGAAATTGATATTCTCGAATTTGAGATGCCTCAATCTTCATGCTGGAGAGTTGGAAGGCTTCACGATCATGTTTCGAGGGTAGATAGTAATGTCGAATAGTGATTGGGAAGCTAGGTTTTTTTCGACGTTCTAGGGCACGAGGTAGGGCCGTGCTGGTGGCGTTGGGAAGGGAAGCCCCGGGGCTGCGTTCGGTGATAGTGCAGTGGACAGGCGATGGACGTGGACTCGATGGCAAGAGGCGCTTCAAGTTGAAGGGCGAGTTCGAGAATGAGTTGCGATGTAGTGGTGGTTTCGTAGGTTTCGGCGGCGAGTGGGTCAAATTGGGGGAAAGCGTCGACCTTGATTTGAGGCGATGAGATGGAGATGGCAGCAAGGATCAGGGGGTCGCGAGTTGCACGGTTGAACTAGGTTTGGAATTTTAGGCATGATCAAGTAGAACTCGAAAAGAAAATGAGAATGATGGTGATTTCATCGAGTTTCGTTAAGCATAGAGTGGACGAGGAAAGGGAGAAGCATTGGCCATGGAGGAGCTGGCTGTATGTGGTGATATTGGTTAATAGGCTGAACGAATGTATCTTCCATTTGGTGGTTAATTTCGTGATTAAGCTTAAGGTAATTAACATTTTAAAAATTGGTTGATTAAATTAATTTAGGATTCAAATATTTATAAATTCATAATTTATTTGTACGAGGTCCTAATGAATAAAAACAAGTCGAGTTTGGATTCATAGTTGCGAAATCTACGCAATAAAAATCAAGGTGAGTAAAATCTCACTCATTTGGATTGCTAGAATAATTTAAAAATGATGAATTTAAATTATTGGTTGTTGGTTGATTTTAGAAATTATTATCTGTTGAATGTTATATATATAGTAGTATATATATTAGTATTTGGGGTGATATTTCTGCACATTATAGCGGATGAGACCTTATGCACCCGCATAATAGCCGATGACCATTTATACCGCGATATCCACCTCGAAGTGGGATTTGTATTTTTATTGTTGTCTAACATTTGTGAATGCAGGGAAACAGGTCAGAGGGATCCAACTTGATTCCTTAAATATATTGTTCATTTTTCATATATAGTGATATATGATTTGTGTAGAATAATCTATTATAGATTATTGTAGTGATTGGAATTATTGGATGCTATTGTAGCACTGGCCTGAATTTTTGTTATTTTAAAATTTAAAATTTAAGGAATAAAAAGGAATTTGAGATAAAATATATATATTGGAACTGGAGTTATTTTAAATAATTTAATTAGAAAAATATATTGATTTTTGGTTATACCTAAGTATTTTGAATTATTAAATGGGATTTTAAAAATAAATTTATATAAGAATATTTATAAGTGATATTTTAGGAGTTAGAAATCAATATTTAAAATAGATTGGAAGTATAAATATGAATTATAAGAAACTAGAAATATAAATTCATAGGGTGAGATTATATTAGAATATGGAAAACAGGGTTGAGAAAAATAGTAGATTCTATTTTGAAATGGAAATGGTTAGGGAATCAAAAATGAATCGATATGTTGTGGAATTGAGAGGGAGCTATAAATTAAATTGGTTATTGAGATTTAAAATATATTTTTATTTTTAAGAAGCTAAGTTGGTTTTTTTCAAAGGGAAACCTTGTTATTTGAACTATGAAATTTTAAACTAGTTAATATTTGAATACTTCGAAAAATGGATTTCAAATATTAAATATTTATTGAAATAAAATATTTAATTTTTATAATCAGCGTTGTAAATTGTTTTGCTTTATTTTAAAAGAGTTATCGATGGTTTATCAAAAATGTTAATATTTTAAGTAATAACTTAAAATATATTTAAAATAAAAATAAAAATAAGTTACTATTCATTATATATATATAGTTTTGAAAAGTTTTGAAAAAATTATTTATAAAATTCTCTTGAGATGTGTAGACAGGTTTTAATTTAAAGGATGAGATTTTTATAAGAGAAATCTTATAAATGGGATGTTCGAGACTTAAGAGAATTTTAGATGTCTAGTTGCGATAACTTCGGGAAGATTTTGAATTCATTTAAAGGAATTATAAATGGTGGATTGGGATTATAAACAAGTATAATCGATTTAGAAATCGTAATAAGAATTTATTAAAAATTCTGAAGACTTATGATATAAGTATGAAATATTTCCAAGTTAAATATTAAAATGATTTTGGAAATTATACATGAATATTTTCCCAAGTATCGGAAGGAAGGTTTTGGAAATAATTTGTAGTGGGAAAGGATTTGGAATAGAAATATTTTCTAAGTATTGTAAAAATAGAAGTTGGAAATATTTCTAAGTATTGAAATGGTAAAATATCCTGTTATGGATACAAGTGTTGAATTTGTTTTCAAATATAGAAATATTGAAAAAGATTGAACATATATCTTGGTGAAGATGTTTTGGAATAAATATTTTGGAGATTTATTAAATAAGGCCTAGTGTTTGCTTATGGATGTTTTATTGATAGTTAAATAACCGACTATCAATATTGGCCAATTTCGTTAATCGTTTCAAAGAGAACGGGATCTGATTTAATTATCTAAAAACCACTTCGATCTGGTTATTAACGTTACGAATGAATACCGTGAAGATGACGAAGACGGTGGTTCGGTTTGTCCAGACCCAGGACAACTTGTATGGATGAATGCTATCAGAACACCGTCACTAGAGGACGATGAGCATTCTAAGTAAAAAAATTCTTGAAAGGTAACGCTTAGCCTCGAACCTCATCAACCAGGAATGACTAAAACAGGGGAGATGCAGCAAAGCTATGTGGGTCGCACCCAAGTAGGGTATGTTATCACCTTTCTAGATGTCCTCGGTACCCTATTTATCTTAGATATGGGTATACATGAAAGAAGAAGCACTCGATGGTAAGGGTGGGAACAACCGGTGTGATAACATATTCGGTCTATCCAGGTTAGGGGTAGGCCGGTCTTGTGTAGCAGGAGATCCCAGTGTGGTCCTCGGTACATTGTTCTAGAGGTGTACTGTGGTGGGCGGTACCCCAATGGCCCAGTCATTCGATGGAATCCATTCTCCAATAAGCGCCGTACGGTTTTGATTGTGCCCAACTATGCTAAAACATGAGATGTAAGCATTTCAGCTATTTTCTGTCTACTTTCTATAGACACTATTATAATATCAGACAGATTTGATAAAAATGTTTTGGTTATCGTAAGGTAAAAACCCATCGTGTTTACGTATGACATGGTCTTACGAGATACCTTTTTTTTCAAAGGATTTTGAGGAAAGTTAATAATTCAAATTGAGTGTGTTTTCTCATGCTAGTTTTCCAGACTGACTCGGGTGTTATTTTATTATAATGCTCGGGTCAGACTGAGTATTACAGATTCAGGTTAGGATGCTATGGAGCTCAGGAGGCGAGCTGGAGGATTTCTGGCGTATATCACGTACTTGTTTTATTCCGCTGTGTGAGGACAGGTTATTATAACTGTCCAGATTGATGTATTGATTGTTGTACAATGATGATTGTAAGTATAAACAGTTACAGATTCCTTTGTATAAAATCTGTTATTATATATTATATTTTGTTCCACTGCGATTGTGACATTATGTGTTGTTGTTTCTTTTTCTTCTTCTATCCTTTTCTTCTTCTTTACCCTAGTTATTCGCTCTTTCGTACACTTTGGGTTGAGCGAGGAGTTATTATTATCAACTCAAGGGGTACGGAACTGTGGGTCGCTACATTGGGGATCTAAGACTGTAACAACCGGGATTTTTGTAATTTCAATTATCATCAAAATGACGATTTATTTCAGTTGCAAATTGTTAAATTGAGTTTTGAACCCAGTTTGAATTCTTTTAAACATTTGGTTAAGAAAATATTTTGGGCTTTGAATGTTGGCCCATGGGTGTTGTATTGGGTATCTCGAGTTATAAACCGTTCCTCCTTTATCTTTTCCCATTCAAAAGAAAACCTAAGCGAACGTTTGAAAGAATAAAAATGGTGGCTCTCTTCGTGCTCGTTCGTTTCTACAAATTTGGGGCTTTCGTTCCTCTTGCGCTCTGAACTTTGGGCTTTTCGAAGTGCCGTCCCTATGACGATTGCTTTGTTGATTGTTCGAGAATTGCTTAACTTCGATCGACTTCGTGTTACTGTGTTCGTCTTCGCTTCCAAACAAGGTGAGTGATACTTGTCACTCACATCTAATTCTTAACTCCATGATTCTGCTATTTTCGTATTATTTTGTTGCTGTTTGACATGACTTCGTTCACTTTATCTTCGGCTGTTAAATTGTGGTTCGAAGTTGTTGATTTCTCTGTTGTTTTCAATTCACTCGTGTTGAATACTTGACTGGCTTATGGTTTTGGTTTGAAACTGTTACCATTGAATTTAGTGGACGATGTTGATTTCGTTCGTGGCCACCAGGATTTTGATTTCTGTTAAACATCGGTCACTTGATTCTGATTTTAGTACGAATTTTTGGGATGATTTATGACTTGGGGAAAAATCGTATATATTTTCGTTAGTGGTTCATTTTGACTCCAGTCATTAATTGTTGCTGTGAGTTATTATGTAACATATTCGACTTTGACTTTGTTATGCTATGGTATTGTTAGAATCATTCCTCAAAAATAATTCCTTTCTGGCATCTATTTGCATTGAACTTGACTACTTTCTGCTATCACATGACCTCGGCAGTTACGTCTTGTTCAAAGCTGATATTTGCATTTGACATTGGTCACTTGATTGTGTGAAAGTATGAACTTATTTGATTTTAGTTATGTATCATTGTTTTGAAATTGTTACGATGCCTCTGAGCATGTTGCATTGCCTGTTTTGTGGGGATAGCTGGACTTGAACATATGTGACTTCGACATTTAACTATCTTTGTTCAAAAACTGCTGCTTTGATTTTCAGATGCACTTGAGTTTGCAAATGCCTTTAAGCTTTTACCAGTCTCTGTTGCACTTTCGAATTGTTTGAGTTTACTGTCCGGTTAGATTTGAGAACTTTTGGGTGCTGTTTCATTGATTTAAGATGTTTGTACAAATTCTTTGTACATTTCACTGAGTCCAGTTTTGGTGTTTATATGTTGGTGGTCTTGCTGCTTTTAACATTGCTGCTTCACCTGTTTTTGATATTGATGTAGTAGTCTGGTCTTTGATCTTTGACATTGTATTCATCCCTGTAGTTGTTTGTACCTCTCTGTCGAACTACATTGATGAACTTGATCTTGTTGGACTTGAACTTGGGATATTTGTATAGTCTGAAATGTATGCCTTCTGACATCACTTCTGTTGTCTTCAAGCTTGAGTTTGCATTGTAACGATCTTTGGTTCATGTTGATGGCAGCTGTATGTTTGATACAGATATATATGTGTGTACATATATATATATTTGTATTGCTTGGACTTGATTCACTGTTGTCTGCATTTGTTTGTTTACATTACTGCTATATGTCTCTGTGCTTCATCATGCTTCGTCCCTTTGCATTTGTTTGATAGCTGGATAACCACGTCTCCGGTGATGGTATTTCTGACATGTCCATCCCTATCTGGAGTAGTTCTGAATTGTTCCATTGTATTTCATGTAGTCCGGTCTGGTCTTTATTCTGGACAGTTGTAATTGGGTGCAGTTTTAGCCGTACAATTTCTGGCCACTGTTTTGCATTCACTCGAAATCTTGTTGATACTGGGTTTATACCCCAGTGTTCCTTTGCATATTTGAATTGAGACGCATCATGGTTTCTCTGACCCGCCTTGAACACTTTGCATTTTGTTTGTTGTTTGGTGCCTCCTTGAATTCGTGTGGACTGTTTTGACCATTCAATTGTATTCGAATTTGATTTTCGAATTTCACCTGAGTTGAATCCGATCTGGATTTGACCTTGTGACATTATTTTATTGCACTTGAGTTAAACCCGATTTCGGGGTTTGACCTTGCGATCATTGTGACTTTCATTGAGCTTTTGTGTATCTCCTGCGATAGTGGCGAGGCAGTACACGCGTGCGTGTACTGCAGCCCTATCAGATTTGACAGTTTTAAATTGACGTTTCAATTGTTTAAATTGCTTTGGATTTCTGTTTTGTGGATTAACACTGTTTAGTGTTATATCTGCCGTTATCTGGTTCTCTTATCGAGAAGTTGGGTATACGAGATTTCTGTGACTGTCGTCTATGTGATATTTGATTATTACTGCCTATATGCACTAATAAACTGGTTTGAATTAGACTGACCTGGGTATTATTTTCTTTTGAATGTAATACTCGGGTCAGACCCGAGTTATTTCAGGTTGTAGATTTCCTTCTTTGAGTTGCTGTTCGGGATTTGAAGACTTTTCACATCTTCTGAAGTTGTCAGTGTCATTTTGTAGTAGTCGTGTCATTGTATAGAACGATATGTATTCATGTATATTAGTCAATAATGTACTTGTATATATAACTTCTAGAGTCGACATTTGTAGTTGTATCATATGTATCGTGTCAACTATATTGTAACTGACATCGGTTATATATATATGAGATTTTTGTTAATCTGTGTTCCGCATTTATATTATCTGTGTTATTGTTATATCTAATGTCCTAAACTACTATGAACTATCGTAGTTTGTTTTATACTGATAATTGGGTGTGTCGATGGGAGTAAATAAATAATAGATGAAAAACAAAAAGTATATACCACTCCTATCGAGATAACCAATATTAGTGTAAGGCCAACTACGGATGGTCGCTCCTATCCAGCCTTATTCTTCGTAATAATAGACAGTATTTCTTTTAATACTCTTTGTTATTATGAGCATAGAGGTGGGGCGTCACAGTTGGTATCAGAGCTTGGGGTTTATGGACATAATATAAAACATAACTTGGATGGAACATATGTTACAACTATTGGTCGATGTTTTATCTGTGATTTGAGTCAAAACTAATGTTTTGAAATTTTGATGAAATTTTTAAATAACTTTATTTAAAAATAATAGTGAAATTGTGTTCTGATGATTTGATTGATTTGTGTTCTGTTTATCAGAGTGCGCAGCGGAAACAGTGAAATTGTCTTCGCTGAGTACAACTGATAATCTTTTTGATTTAAGAATCAAAATACGAAATTGATATGAATTCCAATTGTTGTTTACATAGCTGTAATTATTTGTTTCTTTGAGAATTTCGAATCCAAATTGAGGATTCGAAGAAATTGCAGATATGTGATTTTTGTTGAAATTTCCGCTGGCTTTCCTTTGTACTAATCATCTATTGATTAGATTTTGCTGTTTTGAATTGTCTTCATTGAAGATACCTTCGAATGATTTCTTTGTTCATTCTGTAGTACGCGCAAAAAATTTGAATTGCGCGTTACTGCATTTATTTTTACGTTGAACCGATGCTTGGTTATGAAACGTATTTTGTTGCCGTTATTTTTATAACGGGATTTTTACACCAATGCTGAATTTTTGAGGCACGGTGTTTTGTTGACAATTTTAATGAATGAAAATTCACTGATGTCACATTTTGATGTGAATTCTTTTGATGAGATATTTGATGTTTTAAAATTACTGTCGCTTTGACTTCAGTAACAGCCCAATTTTTAAAAGTGGATTTTCAAGCGGTTATTCCGCAATACTGATGTGTAACCGTTTTACGGTATTTTGAGAAGTACAATCTCCTTATCGAAATTGTTACTGATTTGCTGCTTTAATCACGTGATTGGAAAAATCGTTTTAAAATAAAAATTGTTTTATAAAGTTTTAATAGTTTGCGTTTTCAAAAGAATGAGAAAGCGACTTAAACGATTCAGCAAAATCGAGGATTATGACCCCTTTCTTTTACTGTTTCGCTTAACTCCGGACTTGTCCAGTTGAGAATGCGAATTGTTATTTTTACAAAATAAATAAAATTGTTTTCAAAAATTTTACAGTTTGCGATTTCAAAAGAATGAGGAAGCGATTTAAACGTTTCAGCAAAATCGAGGACTATGACCCCTTTCTTTTACTGATTCGCTTAATTCCGGACTTGTCCGTTTGAGAATGTGAAATGTATTTTTACAAAATACACAATTTTGCACTTTCAAGGAAACGATGAAGAGAATCAAACGATTTAGTAAAACACGTGGTATGGGACATGTGCGTTTGCTATTTCGGTTAATTCCGGACTCGTTAATTGAAATATTTGATGATTTTGTGTGCTTTCGAGCCACTATGAGGACCTTCGGGTCATTTGTTGGGCTTTCGGGCCACTCTGCGGACCTTCGGGTCAAATACCAGTACTAGACCTTCGGGTCACTCTGCGGACCTCCGGGTCAATCTGATGGGCGCCAAAATTATGTTGAGTACTTGGTAGGCTTCGGCCACTCTGAGATGCACGTGCGGCGAATTAAAAACTCGCCATCTGATGGGATCGATCCAAGCTTTTATGTTGATTTTCTAGTCTTCTTAATTGATTTCTAGATATTTGTTGTTTCCAATTATCTGCAGGTAATTGGATATTTGTTGATATGAGTTCTGATTATCGTTTTTGATAATCAGATATTTGTTGTTTCTAATTATCGCTTGTGATAATTAGATATCTGTTGATATGAGTTCTGATTATCGTTTTTGATAATCAGATATTTGTTGTTTTTAATTATCGCTTTTGATAATTAAATATTTGCTGATTTGAGATTTAATTATCGCTTTAGATAATTAAATATTTGTTGATATGAGATTTAATTATCGCTTTTGATAATTAAATATTTGCTGATTTCGAATTTAATTATCGCTTTAGATAATTAAATATTTGTTGATTTGAGATTTAATTATCGCTTTTGATAATTAAATATTTGCTGATTTGAGATTTAATTATCGCTTTAGATAATTAAATATTTGTTGATATGAGATTTAATTATCGCTTTTGATAATTAAATATTTGCTGATTTCGAATTTAATTATCGCTTTAGATAATTAAATATTTGTTGATATGAGATTTAATTATCGCTTTTGATAATTAAATATTTGCTGATTTGAGATTTAATTATCGCTTTAGATAATTAAATATTTGTTGATATGAGATTTAATTATCGCTTTTGATAATTAAATATTTGCTGATTTCGAATTTAATTATCGCTTTAGATAATTAAATATTTGTTGATTTGAGATTTAATTATCGCTTTTGATAATTAAATATTTGCTGATTTCGAATTTAATTATCGCTTTAGATAATTAAATATTTGTTGATTTGAGATTTAATTATCGCTTTTGATAATTAAATATTTGCTGATTTGAGATTTAATTATCGCTTTAGATAATTAAATATTTGTTGATATGAGATTTAATTATCGCTTTTGATAATTAAATATTTGCTGATTTCGAATTTAATTATCGCTTTAGATAATTAAATATTTGTTGATATGAGATTTAATTATCGCTTTTGATAATTAAATATTTGCTGATTTGAGATTTAATTATCGCTTTAGATAATTAAATATTTGTTGATATGAGATTTAATTATCGCTTTTGATAATTAAATATTTGCTGATTTCGAATTTAATTATCGCTTTAGATAATTAAATATTTGTTGATTTGAGATTTAATTATCGCTTTTGATAATTAAATATTTGCTGATTTGAGATTTAATTATCGCTTTAGATAATTAAATATTTGTTGATATGAGATTTAATTATCGCTTTTGATAATTAAATATTTGCTGATTTCGAATTTAATTATCGCTTTAGATAATTAAATATTTGTTGATATGAGATTTAATTATCGCTTTTGATAATTAAATATTTGCTGATTTGAGATTTAATTATCGCTTTAGATAATTAAATATTTGTTGATATGAGATTTAAGTATCGCTTTTGATAATTAAATATTTGCTGATTTGAGATTTAATTATCGCTTTAGATAATTAAATATTTGTTGATATGAGATTTAATTATCGCTTTTGATAATTAAATATTTGCTGATTTCGAATTTAATTATCGCTTTAGATAATTAAATATTTGTTGATTTGAGATTTAATTATCGCTTTTGATAATTAAATATTTGCTGATTTGAGATTTAATTATCGCTTTAGATAATTAAATATTTGTTGATATGAGATTTGATTATCGCTTTTGATAATTAAATATTTGCTGATTTCGAATTTAATTATCGCTTTTGATAATTAAATATTTATTGAATTTGGAATTTGATTATCGCTTGAGATAATCAAATAATTGTTGAATTTGAAAATTTGATTATCGTTTTTGATAATCGAATATTTGTTGATTTGAGAAATTTGATTATCGTTTTTGATAATCGAATATTTGTTGATTTGAGAAATTTGATTATCGTTTTGATAATCGAATATTTATTGATTTGAAATTTGATCACCGTTTGTGATAATTAGATTTTGCTGTTTTATGATTCCTGAATTTCAATTATCTAGTTGATAACTATAATTATGAAAATTGCGGGGACGCAATTTTTATAAGGAGGGGAGCCTGTAACAACCGGGATTTTTGTAATTTCAATTATCATCAAAATGACGATTTATTTCAGTTGCAAATTGTTAAATTGAGTTTTGAACCCAGTTTGAATTCTTTTAAACATTTGGTTAAGAAAATATTTTGGGCTTTGAATGTTGGCCCATGGGTGTTGTATTGGGTATCTCGAGTTATAAACCGTTCCTCCTTTATCTTTTCCCATTCAAAAGAAAACCTAAGCGAACGTTTGAAAGAATAAAAATGGTGGCTCTCTTCGTGCTCGTTCGTTTCTACAAATTTGGGGCTTTCGTTCCTCTTGCGCTCTGAACTTTGGGCTTTTCGAAGTGCCGTCCCTATGACGATTGCTTTGTTAATTGTTCGAGAATTGCTTAACTTCGATCGACTTCGTGTTACTGTGTTCGTCTTCGCTTCCAAACAAGGTGAGTGATACTTGTCACTCACATCTAGTTCTTAACTCCATGATTCTGCTATTTTCGTATTATTTTGTTGCTGTTTGACATGACTTCGTTCACTTTATCTTCGGCTGTTAAATTGTGGTTCGAAGTTGTTGATTTCTCTGTTGTTTTCAATTCACTCGTGTTGAATACTTGACTGGCTTATGGTTTTGGTTTGAAACTGTTACCATTGAATTTAGTGGACGATGTTGATTTCGTTCGTGGCCACCAGGATTTTGATTTCTGTTAAACATCGGTCACTTGATTCTGATTTTAGTACGAATTTTTGGGATGATTTATGACTTGGGGAAAAATCGTATATATTTTCGTTAGTGGTTCATTTTGACTCCAGTCATTAATTGTTGCTGTGAGTTATTATGTAACATATTCGACTTTGACTTTGTTATGCTATGGTATTGTTAGAATCATTCCTCAAAAATAATTCCTTTCTGGCATCTATTTGCATTGAACTTGACTACTTTCTGCTATCGCATGACCTCGGCAGTTACGTCTTGTTCAAAGCTGATATTTGCATTTGACATTGGTCACTTGATTGTGTGAAAGTATGAACTTATTTGATTTTAGTTATGTATCATTGTTTTGAAATTGTTACGATGCCTCTGAGCATGTTGCATTGCCTGTTTTGTGGGGATAGCTGGACTTGAACATATGTGACTTCGACATTTAACTATCTTTGTTCAAAAACTGCTGCTTTGATTTTCAGATGCACTTGAGTATGCAAATGCCTTTAAGCTTTTACCAGTCTCTGTTGCACTTTCGAATTGTTTGAGTTTACTGTCCGGTTAGATTTGAGAACTTTTGGGTGCTGTTTCATTGATTTAAGATGTTTGTACAAATTCTTTGTACATTTCACTGAGTCCAGTTTTGGTGTTTATATGTTGGTGGTCTTGCTGCTTTTAACATTGCTGCTTCACCTGTTTTTGATATTGATGTAGTAGTCTGGTCTTTGATCTTTGACATTGTATTCATCCCTGTAGTTGTTTGTACCTCTCTGTCGAACTGCATTGATGAACTTGATCTTGTTGGACTTGAACTTGGGATATTTGTATAGTCTGAACTGTATGCCTTCTGACATCACTTCTGTTGTCTTCAAGCTTGAGTTTGCATTGTAACGATCTTTGGTTCATGTTGATGGCAGTTGTATGTTTGATACAGATATATATGTGTGTACATATATATATATTTGTATTGCTTGGACTTGATTCACTGTTGTCTGCATTTGTTTGTTTACATTACTGCTATATGTCTCTGTGCTTCATCATGCTTCGTCCCTTTGCATTTGTTTGATAGCTGGATAACCACGTCTCCGGTGATGGTATTTCTGACATGTCCATCCCTATCTGGAGTAGTTCTGCATTGTTCCATTGTATTTCATGTAGTCCGGTCTGGTCTTTATTCTGGACAGTTGTAATTGGGTGCAGTTTTACCCGTACAGTTTCTGGCCACTGTTTTGCATTCACTCGAAATCTTGTTGATACTGGGTTTATACCCCAGTGTTCCTTTGCATATTTGAATTGAGACGCATCATGGTTTCTCTGACCCGCCTTGAACACTTTGCATTTTGTTTGTTGTTTGGTTCCTCCTTGAATTCGTGTGGACTGTTTTGACCATTCAATTGTATTCGAATTTGATTTTCGAATTTCACCTGAGTTGAATCTGATCTGGATTTGACCTTGTGACATTATTTTATTTCACTTGAGTTAAACCCGATTTCGGGGTTTGACCTTGCGATCATTGTGACTTTCATTGAGCTTTTGTGTATCTCCTGCGATAGTGGCGAGGCAGTACACGCGTGCGTGTACTGCAGCCCTATCAGATTTGACAGTTTTAAATTGACGTTTCAATTGTTTAAATTGCTTTGGATTTCTGTTTTGTGGATTAACACTGTTTAGTGTTATATCTGCCGTTATCCGGTTCTCTTATCGAGAAGTTGGGTATACGAGATTTCTGTGACTGTCGTCTATGTGATATTTGATTATTACTGCCTATATGCACTAATAAACTGGTTTGAATTAGACTGACCTGGGAATTATTTTCTTTTGAATGTAATACTCGGGTCAGACCCGAGTTATTTCAGGTTGTAGATTTCCTTCTTTGAGTTGCTGTTCGGGATTTGAAGACTTTTCACATCTTCTGAAGTTGTCAGTGTCATTTTGTAGTAGTCGTGTCATTGTATAGAACGATATGTATTCATGTATATTAGTCGATAATGTACTTGTATATATAACTTCTAGAGTCGACAGTTGTAGTTGTATCATATGTATCGTGTCAACTATATTGTAACTGACATCGGTTATATATATATGAGATTTTTGTTAATCTGTGTTCCGCATTTATATTATCTGTGTTATTGTTATATCTAATGTCCTAAACTACTATGAACTATCGTAGTTTGTTTTATACTGATAATTGGGTGTGTCGATGGGAGTAAATAAATAATAGATGAAAAACAAAAAAGTATATACCACTCCTATCGAGATAACCAATATTAGTGTAAGGCCAACTACGGATGGTCGCTCCTATCCAGCCTTATTCTTCGTAATAATAGACAGTATTTCTTTTAATACTCTTTGTTATTATGAGCATAGAGGTGGGGCGTCACAAAGACCGTCGAATTCTTGGATTGAACCTAGAGCCCCCACATCACAGAGTCGTTCAGAGTCATAGGATTGAAGAACATATGGCTCGGATCGCACAAAAACGAGAAAACACGTCACAGCATAAACCTGGATGAATTTTCGTCCAGGTTGCATGCGGGTGGACCGGGCGGTCGACCGCCCTTAGCCAGCGGTCGTCCGTGCGGTCGACCATTGCGCCAGTTGGGTCGACCTACAGGTCGGCCCATCTCCGTATTATTATATTTTTTTTCGGTTTGATTACTTATTCTGTTTCGTTCTTAACTCCTTCATCTTGGTTCGGCTTTAGACAAGTTATGTATGGAAACTGATCAGAAAATTGTCTTGGACGCAATGCTACAAGTTCCGGAGCCATATTCCGATAATTCCAAAATTGTTTATTTTCATTACTTATCGTTATATGTTACATTTTAACTATATAAAAATGCGGGGTATCACAATGTTAATAAAAGCTAAGTGTTTGATAAAAATATATGTGATAAAGTTTTTATAACTTGTGAATTTGAGATAATAGTAAATTACAACAAGTTTTAAATTTTTTAAACACCTTGATTTAAGTAAAACCTATTTGAAATTTGGGATTTGTATATATACCCTTAGGATGTAGAGGTGTATTATAAAAATATAGATTTAATCATGAACTATTTATACACTTAAGTAACAATGTAAGAGAAAAAAAATGGATTTAGTATGAAATGAATGGGTATGAAATGCAAGTTTTAAAAGGTTAATAAAACCAAAGTTGTGTCGGTAGGTTTTTCTAAACTTAGGTAAAATTTTAAGGAAGGGTTCCTAAGTGTTATTAGTACCAAAGGAAATATACTAGGAAAAAAATAAATGTAAATAATAAAGGATGTGAATAAAAAGAATTTTTTATAGTTATGAGAATAACCAATAAAAATAAATATGTAAGTTGTACGTAGATCATTTTTCACACTAATTTGATCTAAGATTCGAGTACAAAATTTTGAGGTGTTTACATCGGTCCAAAAAAGGATTTATCACTCAATTCATAATGGCAAACATTGATGAGGATTTGTGGTTGGGTACTTGAGTTTTCTATCATAATTGAGAGCTATGCAAGGAAAACAAAGGTTTCTGATCAAAGAGCCTGATCAGAGTCCGCACTAGAGGATCGAGGGATCAAAACTAGTTCGAAAGTAAAGTTGAGGATTTGAATAGGAGATCGAATCACATATTGCATATGGATGACCTATGTATATCCTACGAAATTAAGATAATGAATACTTTGAGGCAAACTTTTGTTGGGATTTAATTTCGGGGACGAAATTCATTTAAGTAGGGGAGAATGTAACCACCTGTAATTTTACCGCATTGAAATAGAATATTTAATTTATTTTAAATAATCAAATATATGATCACCAAACTTAAATAATCATGTTTCATGTGATAAATAAGAATAGTAAACTTATTTCTAGAATTGAATAGAGATTTTGGAGTTTCATCGTAAAATTGACAAAAGTCGATTTTCGATAAAATTGGATTTTAAGATTTTTAAATATGGTTTTATAACTAAAATAAACTTGTTTTAATTGTTTAAAGATGATAAGAAATGTATTTCAAGTTTTATTTACATACATAAATAGTTTCATTAAAAACTGAAAATATGACCAATGATCATTTGCCGGATTTTCGACCATTTGTCGAAAGGTAGTTGTTTCGAATCATTGCAACATCATTAACATAATTTTAGCACATATTAATACACATTTTGAAAACATTTACAATTATCACAAATGATAAAGAGGGTTACTTTTGAAAACTTATAAAGTAAGTGAAATCTTTTGATTTGATTTTTTACTTTTTAATAAAGATACTTTTGTAAACATCATTATTACAAAGTACATGCATTATCCTTTCTCCATTTAATGCTAGTACTTAAGGGTCTAATCTTGTCTTGGAAAGGAGGAAAAAATGTGTGGTTAAAAATGAGTTTTGGGATAAGGGTATTAAGGTCTTCAGTATGTAAACTTCATGTATAAATACCCACCTCCATCTCCACTTTCATTCGTACTTACTCTTTTCTCCTTTTCTAAGCTTCTTCGTCTTCTTCCTCTTCTCTCTAATGGCTTCCAAGCCATAAAAAAAATTAGAATGAAATAATGTCGATATACGAAATATACAAAAATGAAATCCACTACAAGAAATCTGATTTATGACTGCATTTATTCTCAGCGTTTCGAACATAAATGCGGTGAAAGTCACTTTAAAATGAAAAATGTTTGCATTGGAACGCTGAGAATGGTACTAGGGTTCTAATTTCCAACGAAAAAATACTTGCCGCCTCACTCATTATACTTCCCAAAATTTTCATTCTCCCTCTCTTTAACTGCTGCTCCCTCTTATCTTCTTCATTTCAGTTCCGCCTATTTTCATTTCCATTGGATTTTGCTTGTTCTTCGATTTTGTCGGTCGTCACTGCCCCTTTGATACATCAGGTACTCCCTTGTCAATGAATCACCCTAATTCATCTTTTTTAGGTTTAATTGATTCACCGCTTCAGGTTTTAATTATATTTTCCTTTTGCGTTCTTTCGAGGACTCTGAAATGCATGTATTTGTATCTTCTAAAATACGAATAAGTAGGAAAAGATTACAAGAACTAGTCATGCTCTATTCGTTACTTATTACTTTAGATATCTGGATTATAAGCTCCATTGGTTTCTTGTTTGTACACATATTTCCTACATTGTTTAATTTTTCTTGAATCTTAAATATATTACTGCAATAGAACTTTACATGGTTCTGACTATAAAAATGCAAACAAGATTATGATTTTCTTACTCACCTCAACCACAACAAATCAAGTCATAGGCTTTTGATCCTCAATGAACTTCAATATTATTTAAAGTGGGATGTTGGCACTTTATGGCATATTTGCATTATAATCTCAAGTGTATTACATTATAATTAAATTGTTGTCAGATGTAAATATTTTTGTTTTGCTTCACTGTTGAAAATTCCGATACATTTTTTTTGCAGAAGATGGAGATTTATTTTTAATGTATAATGGATACATGCACAAGTTAATAATGTTTTTACTTTCTTATCCACTAACAAGGAACAAGGTCTGTGCCTTAAGCTTTATTTTTTAATGTTATACCATAGGTAATTTTTTAGCTCACTTGATTCGAGGTAAAAGGGAAAGATGTTATAAAAGGGGAGTGTAACAACCCATAATTTTAACAAATATTTTAATTCAATTTTATTTGAAACTTTGATTTTTAAACATTTTAAATGGAAAGTTTGGAATTTTTCCAATGTATTTTGGATTCTGTTTCTAATTTATTTTCCAAATATAATTAAATAATGATTTTCTAGAAATTTATATTTTGGTCAACTTTGGTAAAACTTTGACTTTCAATTGAAAATTTTAAATTTGAATTTTAAATTTCTAATCTTTTTCTTTGAAGCAGTATTTGTTTCTGATATGCGTCCTGCTTTTCGTTTCGTCAAATTCTGTTTTATACTTTTTAAAATTGATAAATTTCACCATTTTACATGCAATTTTTCTCTGTATTTTCATTGTTCATTTTTCTATTTTATTCTCCATCTTTTATTTTGTTTGGGCTTCGTTTATTTTGTTGTGTTGAACTTGTATGAAATGGGTTTGTGATAATGGGCTTAGGAAATTCAAAGGACTTGAGTTATTGGTTTTAATTGGTGCCTTTCCATTTCCTAGCATTTCCACTTCTAGTCGTTCATTTCTTGCCGTACAAACACTTCCCCACTTTCATTTTTCACGTACATCAATTCTCATCTCAATTCATAACCTGATAGAAAAAAAATTCAGTAAGTTCCATGGCTTCCTCCTCTTCTCTTTATTCTTTTTCCTTTTTGTTTCCTCAAAGCAAGTGTTCGGCCTCCACTATGATCACAACCCCTTTCCGAACATCACCTCCTCCACCACCATCACCTGATCGACCAGCACAACCTAATGACCACCCCCTACCATTGTCGTGACTTGCCTGACCAAAAGCCATCACCAAACATGCATAAACCCCTAGCCGAACTCCTACAATCACCACCTTTCCTCCTTGTAGTCTCGACCACCACCACCTATGCCTCATCCTCCAGCCATGACATGACGTGACATGACCATAGCCGCACCACCAGATCAGGCCTGACCATGCTAGCACCCAGACCGAGCCCAATATGCCTAGGGCCGAACCAAGAAGCCAATGACCATTCACCTACCTTGCCCCTTTGCCTTCACAACTCCTACCTCTTCACATCCCATTGTTTTGCCTTCTATTTACTGACCATAGCCGAGCATGCTTGCTTCAGATCTAGTCATGGCCGAGCCATTTGTGATGATGGTCAAGCCCAATTGTGATGTGGCCGAACCCACTTGAGTTGGTTAAGTCCTCTTGCTTCACTTTGTTCATATTTTGATTTTTCTTAAGTCTAAATTCTTTTGTACAATCATATACTTAGATATGTTGTATAATTTTTGTTTACAAGACTTGGATCTTGGCTCTTCATCCACTCAAATCTATTCGTGCTTTGTCGTGCTTTGCGAAGTTTGTTCGTGTGTCTCGAATTGTCGTCTCTAGCTTTCAAAGGTGAGTTTATCACTATCGACAAATCGTACTTATATAAATGTGAAACAATGCCACTTGAATTGTAGTAGTTGATATGCTATGTTCACATCTGCCTGTTATCTGACATTATATAAGGATATAACCTGTTTATATACTTGTCACATCACCTGACATCATATGATATGTTATATTGTTTATTTTATTTTCTTGTTCTCACACTGCAAGTTCCCTTTCACTATGGGTTGAAATGATACATACCCGAATGGATTTTAGATTAAGGGAAGATCGTTATGAGCTAAAATGATAGGCTCTAGCGATTTTCATTTGTATTTGACTTGGGATTGCGGGTTGGAAATGATAGAACCCGGGATTTTATTTTACGGATTAAAATGATATATTATCCGTATCACTTGACCTAGGTTAAAAAATATTATACAGACCCATGGTTAATTTAAAATCATTTTTCTGAAATTGTTAAGTATTTTTAAATGTAAAAATATAAAATTTTAACTTAAATTGGATTTAAATGATTTAAATAGTGATTTTCTATAAGTTAAAATTTCATAAGTTGATAAATGGTTTAAATTGAAATTTAAAATTTGATCTAACTTAATAATTGAAAATTTGATTAAAATGGAATTTTAAGCTTAACTTAGTAATTAAAATATTTTAGTTATGAAATAGATATTTTAAAGAAAGAAATATTAAGATTTGATTGTTAAAATTAAAAGTTAAGCAAATTATAATGTAAATTTGACTTAATAAATGATCATAATTTAATTGGATATTTAATTATAAAATGTTATTTTATTAAAAATTATAAGTTAAGTAATATCCAAATAAATAATTTTGAAAAGTGGAAAAAGTTTGATAAGTTAAAAATTCAGAAAAAGATAAAAATATATTGTTTTAAATTGTTATAATAAACTTATAACAGTAATTGTAGCGTTTCAGAAATGCTATGGTTTTAATGTAGTGTTTTTCATATTAACATTATACTTACTGTAACGTTCTGTATGTGCTACTGTTTCTGAAATGTATTGGTTTTTCAAATTTACATTGTTTCTACAGTAACGGTTCATAAGTGCTACTGTTTCTGAAATGCATTGTTTTTCAAATTACCACTATATGTACAGCAGCATTTTCTGAGTGCTACTTTTTTGAATAAGGCAACATTTTCGAATGCTAAAATACAATGTTTTGAAATTGTTATAATTGAATGGATGAACTTAGAAATGATACAACTTTGGAAAAATGGATATGTTGTAATAAAATTTATTTAACTAAATCATAGTTTAATTGATATCTAAATAAATGATTTTGTGAAGTAAAATTTGATTTTATAAAAAGCTAAGATAAATTTATAAGATATGATGTTTTAAATATGTTAGTAGAAATGTAATAGAATTTGTAGCATTTTGAAAATGCTATCGTTTTAAGGTTATGTTTTAAAAGTGCTACTATTTCTAAAAATGTAACACTTTCAAATGCTATTATATAAGGGTTACATTTTTAAAGTGTTGTAATTTCTAACTATCACATTTTTCAAGGTGTTGTGGATTTTCTAAATACAACATTTGTAAAGTGGTGTAATTTCAAGTGTTTTGGTTTCGAAGTGTTATAACTTTGAAAGTGCTTTGATTTTTAGAAATGAATATATGTATATATTTGAAATAGAAATGATATTGTTTTGATTTGGTTTTGAAGTGGAAATGATGTTTTGATTTGAAATATAAACCATTTTGAAATTTATAACCACGGGTTATAATAACGGTTGGATGTTATAAAGTGTGGCTAGAGGTGGGCAATTGCTACAGCTTTGCGCTACCCCAGTCACATTAGCACTATTATTTTGCATAGTTTGCTTTACTTTAGACATTACTATGATAGTGTTCATTATTACATAGTAGATGGTTTAACGGATCCTTAAAGAATGGGCGATACCAGGCATCCTTTAAGTTACTTGTGCATCTCTATTATAGTTCACTTGAGTTGGTTTACATTGTATAAGTATGTATGTCCTGACTCGAGTGTTTTGTGTTTTGCTTTACACTCGGGTCAGCCTGAGTATCACAGCTTTGGCTTCATCTTCTGGAGCTAGAGATTTGCTGGAGCTTATTTGTCTATCTGTTAATCTATTTCCATTTCAGTTATTTCCTATTCAGTATTGCTTTTGTATTAATTGACTTATGTATTCAGATTTCTGTTGTATTTGTTTTTCAGACTATGATATTTTGTATCTGTTTTGAGATTATTTATGTAGTAGCTTCATGAACTACTATGGTATTTTATTTCCGCTGCGAGTTATTCTGATATTCTGTGTCTGTGATTCTGTGTTTGATTTTATTTGCTCCAAATTTTCTTAACAATCCATTGTTTTGAAGTATTCGAGTCTGACATGTGTGGATTTATTGTCGATTCGAATTGTCCAAAATAGTGGGATGTTACATTTGGTATCAGAGCTTTGGTTTTAGGCAAACCTTGGCCTGCGGAGCAAAAACTCATTAGAGATAGGGTAGAAATACCCTAGAATGAGTGAAATCAATCTCAGAATCATTTCTTTGTGAGAGAACGTATTTTCAAAGTATAAAATGATTTTCAAAGGATTTTTTTTCAAAGATTATTTTGATATAAATTTTCTTGTTTTGAAAGCAAAATTTTTCTAGACCTTATTCCTTTCCTTGTCCACCTTGTTGGTAATTTCTTTGATTAGGATCCTCATGATTAGGATTCCTTTGAATTTTGGAATGCTCCCACTTGCTCTGAAATCCATTCTTGTCTTACCCTATTTGTATTCTTTTGATTCTGGAGCATTCCATAACTCCACTTCGAATGACCTCTATAAAACTCGGCGATCTCGCCAATCTTTGTATGATTTGTAAAGGGGTGAAACTCCCTTACAAATGGCATTGATTCACCAGAGATTTCTATACCCTCGGTTTAGATGCTTCTATCTTTGCTATGCCAAACTCTATCTCTGGCGATCGAATGTCGATTTACCTTAGAATCCTGCATCGATCATATTCCTGAAGTCACAGTTGACCCGGTTAAGGTCGCCCGCGATTTATATCAGTATGTCCATCTACTATTTTGTAATTAATTATCTCATCTTCGTTCGAGCCTATCTTCGAATCAGAATTCTATTTAATTAGAGTTCCTCTAATTTGAATCCCTACCTTTGTTTTGAAATCCATTCTTGAATCATCCCTTGAAAAATTTGTGTTTGTTTGTATTTTAGAAATCGTTTATATATCGAAATTATTATTTTGATAAGAATGATTATATTTTATATATAAAAGTGAAATGTTTCAGATAAAAATTATATACCTTTTAAAAACGAGAATTTGAAGTTTGGAAAGGATTTGAAATTTTGGAAATTATATAAGAAATTGATTTATATAAAAATGATTTATAACTGAAGGGTTTTGAATTTGAAATTTGAGAGATTGAACTCCGGCATTTTGAAACTGGTTTTAAGATTTTGAAAATATATAATAATACGATTTGAAAGTATTTTCCGAATAAGAAATGTTTCAAATGACTTTAAATGAGTTCCAATGATTTCAATGGAATTTCAAAGAAGTTCTCAAGAAAATAGAAGTCCAGAACCCACTTATGTCGCTGGAGAATGATTTCGGTGATGAGTGCATGCATCATCAACATTGATTTTCGAGTTTCAGTGTGGGGGAGAGGCCACTTTAGTAGCTTTGCTATGCGATTGATTTTGTGAAACCAATTTTGAATTCGAATTCTGAAGTATGATTTGATATTCGATAGATATATGTATATATATTTGAAACAGTTTGAATGAGCCCAGTGTTCAGTCCTCGAGTTTTGGATTTGATTTGGTATAAACCTATCTTTTGAAATTGATTTACTGATTTTTTGCTAATTTCCAACTCTTGGATTGGAAATTTGATTTCTCCGACTATTTTGAATGTTCGAACACTTCCAAATCGAGGTTTAATTTTTAAAGCTAAGAAATTTCGGAAGTATAAATTATTTGATAAAGTATATAAGTTTAGTTTTGTATGTTTAAGTATGAAGTAATATGATTTAAATAAGTTTAAAACTGTTTTTTTAAGTAAATAAATAAGACTATTTTGAATTATACTAATATGAAATTTAGTTTTGAAATATTTTGAATAAAATTTAGTTTTAAATGTTTTAACTTAGTAACATCTTTTATAAAATTATATATATATAATAATAATTTTCAAAAAGTAAACTGTATCTTTCAAATAAAAAATAAAAAAATAAAAAAATAAATAGTTTAAGGGTTTTAAGAGGAAGGGTTATAAACATGGTAATCATTTTTGGGGAATAATCGATTTTGAGAAAAAGATTTGATTTCGACAATAGATTGGGATTTAAAAACCCAGTATTTATTTGATATCTATATATTTTCAAATATAGAGTTATAATGATTCAGGTTGGAAAGATAAATTTGAGATTGATTTGAAATTATATTTATTTAAGAATTATACTTAAATAAGTTTGATCTGAAATTTATTAAAATTGAAATTTCAAAGATATGATTTTTATAACTTGGATTTGATTAAAAGTGACTTAAATGCATATTTCAAATTTATATAAATTTGAATGGGATATTTCCTTTATTTCAAATTTGAAAATTGAGGTTGTATTTAGATGTTATTGAAATGATTAAGTAAATATTTGAAACTAAATAATAAAAAAGTGAATTTGAGATATAAATGAAATTATCAAATTTAGTTTTGGAATATTGAATATATAAAGCTTTGAAATATATTGAAATTGAAATGGTTTATTTTGTGGTTCAAATCTGTATTTGAAATCGATAAAATTTGAAATGGTTTATTGAGGAACTGAATTGAATTGAAATTAATGAATTGAGATTAAAGTTAATTTGAATCTTGAAACTCGTGTTAATTTGAATTGATTGGTGAAATTTGATGAAACTATTTTTATTATATAAAGTATTTTAAATTATATTTAAAACTATTTTTATATTAATTTTAATTAAACTATTTCTAATATAACTATTTCTAATATAAACTATTTTAAAAATACTAATTATTTTAATATAAATGTTTTAACTTATTACTATTTTATTTAAATATTTTATTTTACAAACTATTTTATTTTATATACTATTATTAATATCTAAACTCTTTGAAGGAAAGTGTTATGATTTCAAGTGTTATGATTTCCAAAGTTTGAATTTCAAAGTATTATGATTTCCAAAGTATTATTATTTCAAATTGTTTGGGTTCGAAAGTATTATATACTTGAAAGTACTATGATTTTGGAAATGAATTTGTTTGACATAAAATATGTTGATTTGGAAACAAACTTGGATTATTTTCTAAACCTATTACCTTGGAAACTTTGAAACTGAAGATATTTAGTTTGGAAGAAATAATTTGGTGAAATCGTATATGATTTTGAAACTGAACTGGTATTGAAACGAATTGGAATTTGAGAACCTTATTTTTTCTAAATACTTGATTTGGGAGTTATCGAACTTATATAAAATTGATTTGTATAAGTATGAAGTTGATTCGAAAACTATTGATTTGGAATGGTACTCAATTTGAAAAGTGAAATCTTATATAATCGAAGTCTATATAAGTGTGATTTGATATACTATTGATTTGGAAAGTATTCGATTTGAAAATGAAAATCTTATATATAATGGACTTTATATAAGTATGATTTTTGAAATTGATTTGAAAAGGTACTATATGATACATATTTTCGAAGTAAAGATATAGAAAGTGCCTTCTACTTGATATCCTATTTGTGGCCACATTTGGGATTCATTCAATCGATATTATTCTCTCTGATTTGGTTTTCCAGATATGATACTCGAGTGTCCATCAAATTCCATGGCGTTACCCATGGTCTTATGAACTTGACTGCATAGCGTAATTCGCAGGGACTGTGACGGCCTACGGGTACGGATGTTTCCTGGGGGATTTAGGCATAACCATTGTGTATCTGCGATCTATGGCCGTTTTGTAGCGTAATCCGCAGGGGCTGTGACGGCCTACGGATATGGATGTTTCCTGGGGTATCCAGGTGTAACCGTTGTGTATCTGCGGTCTACAGTTGTTATCATGGCGTAATTCGTAGGGGCTGTGACGGCCTACGGTTACGGATGTTTCCTGGGGGATCCAGGCGTAACCATTGTGTATCTGCGATCCATGATTTGGTTTGATTCGGTTGATTTGTTTGGATTGTACTTTCTATATCGGTTTTGAAAGTTTTTCCAGTAATTTCACTGGGTGTTGAAACAAGTCTACTAAATACTTGGAGAATTCTAGCTTTGCGCCTGATCAACACATGGCCAGAGTCTGCAGAAACGAGGATAAACTTGTTAAGGCATCGAGTTATAAAAGTATTTTGATAAAGTATTATATAAAGGATATTTTGACCATTTATTTTTCCTTAAGTAATCTAAAATGTTTTAAATATTGTTTACTTTTGAACTAACAAATTTGAATCGAATGACTATTTATGGATATAATAAAATGGGTATAACCAAATTATTAAATATTAAATAATTATAATTGAAATTTATACAGTTTTAAATTAATTGTTTATCCTTGCCTTTCAACCTATTTTTCTTTCTAGTTGTTTCTATTCTCCGACCTTCTTCCTTTCGAGGATGAAAAGTTTTGAGTGGGGGAGAGTGTAACAACCCATAATTTTAACAAATATTTTAATTCAATTTTATTTGAAACTTTGACTTTGAATAATTTTAAATGGAAAGTTTGGAATTTTTCCAATGTATTTTGGATTCTGTTTCTAATTTGTTTTCCAAATATAATTAAATATTGATTTTCTAGAAATTTATATTTTGGTCAACTTTGTCAAACTTTGACTTTCAGTTGAAATTTTAAAATTTGAATTTTAAATTTCTAATCTTTTTCTTTAAAGCAATATTTGTTTCTGATATGCGTCCTGCTTTTCGTTTCGTCAAATTCTGTTTTATACTTTTTAAAATTGATAAATTTCACCATTTTACACCCAATTTTTCTCTGTATTTTCATTGTTCATTTTTCTATTTTATTCCCCATCTTTTATTTTGTTTGGGCTTCGTTTATTTTGTTGTGTTGAACTTGCTTGAAATGGGCTTGTGATAATGGGCTTAGGAAATTCAAAGGACTTCAGTTATTGGTTTTAATTGGTGCCTTTCCATTTCCTAGCTTTTCCACTTCTAGCCGTTCATTTCTTGCCGTACAAACACTTCCCCACTTTCATTTTTCAAGTACATCATTTCTCATCTCAATTCATAACCTGATAGAAAAAAAATTCAGTAAGTTCCATGGCTTCCTCCTCTTCTCTTTATTCTTTTTCCTTTTTGTTTCCTCAAAGCAAGTATTCGGCCTCCACTATGATCACAACCCCTTGCCGACCATCACCTCCTCCTCCACCAACACCTGATCGGCCAGCACCACCTGATGACCACCCCCTACCATTGCCGTGACCTGCCTGACCAAAAGATATCAGTAAACATGCATAAACCCCTAGCCGAACTCCTACAATCACCACCTTTCCTCCTTGTAGTCTCAACCACCACCACCTATGCCTCATCCTCCAGCCACGACATGACCTGACATGACCATAGCTGCACCACCAGATCAGGCCTGACCATGCTAGCACCCAGACCGAGCCCAATATGCCTAGGGACGAACCAAGAAGCCAATGACCATTCACCTACCTTGCCACTTTGCCTTCACAACTCCTACCTCTTCACATCCCATTGCTTTGCCTTCTATTTGCTGACCATAGCCAAGCATGCTTGCTTAGATCTAGTCATGGTCGAGCCATTTGTGACGATGGTCAAGCCCAATTGTGATGTGGCCGAACCCACTTGAGTTGGTTAAGTCCTCTTGCTTCACTTTGTTCATATTTTGATTTTGTTTAAGTCTAAATTCTTTTGTACAATCATATACTTAGATATGTTGTATATTTGTTGTTTACAAGACTTGGATCTTGGCTCTTCATCCACTCAAATCTATTCGTGCTTTGTCGTGCTTTGCGAAGTTTGTTCGTGTGTCTCGAATTATCGTCTCTAGCTTTCAAAGGTGAGTTTATCACTCTCTACAAATCGTACTTATAAAATGTGAAACAATGCCACTTGAATTGTAGTAGTTGATACGCTATGTTCACATCTGCCTGTTATCTGACATTATATAAGGATATAACCTACTTATATACCTGTTACATCACCTGACATCATATGATATGCTATATTGTTTATTTTATTTTCTGTTTCTCACAATGCAAGTTCCCTTTCACTATGGGTTGAAAAGATACATACCCGAACTGTAACGATTCAGATTTTGCCCGTTCGAAAATCGACATCCGTACTTCACATTGTACTAGAATGCCGCAGATTCAAACGTTCAAATCCGATTCGCCGGAGCTTATAACAACATTAAGTATAACAACACTGCGGAAGAAAAAGAATATATCAATATATATAACATTGATACAATGACAGATACAAAATCTGATACAATATGATACAATGGAATGATACAACAGACATCAATATAAATCAGAGATGATACAAGAAATAACAGCGGAAAGAAAATAGATAACACCAGCATCGGATAGAATGTCTCCAATAGAATGCTCTAATCCATAGCTAGCGGAAAGCAAGGTCAGTCGTCCAAGAACTGACTAGCTCCAGATAATCTACTCAACCTGAAGATCTGAGAAACCCAACTCTAGACTGCCCGTGTGGAAAATGCTGGGCACCCAGAGTTTAGGAAGGGAACAATAAACTCCGGATCAGTCATGGGACTGGTGTGAGCAACAAAAACAGTTTATCTTTAAAACAATTACCAGAGAATTTTAAAGTCAATTCGCAATGCTTTTAGAAAATGAAACTACCATAAGGCCTGCCGCCACACGCACAATGCAAACGCAGAATTGGAGGAGATTTCTCCTTATGATAGTCAAAGATGCTTACTACGCAAAATCAAATCATTTTTGATATTATTATTAGTGCATAGTGTAGAAAACATTTCGAAAGTAGAATATCAATCTTAGCCAACATACGACTAGTATCGTATGCCTACTATAGCTACCATCTAAACAGTGGTGACCACCGTACGTAAATGGCAGGTTCTACAACTAATACCGTACAAAGTTCGTATTTGGAAGATGAATTTCCAACAAATGGTCAGGCTAAGGAACTTCCTTTCCTCCTGCCGAATGGGATCGCCTCTGACTGGACATCCTGAGAGACAAACTGCTCTCTGCCAAACAAGGTCGGGTTACCCCTATAACAGGTAACTCACGAATATGTCATCCCCCGGTCCTTTGGGACCTTTATCCGAGCGCTCGGTAACCAACATCACACATAATAAATAAGTGTATCCACATGAGTAAGTATCTGGGCTCCATACCATGATACCACCCCTTTCCAGAAGGAAATGACATACCCTAAAGGGCCCGACCCTCATAACCTTGCCGCAACATTCATGTTTCGACCATTTCCGGGTTGTGAGGCCCTGACGAAGTCTCATCCACAAAGCTACGCTTTGTCACAAAGCCATGCTTTGGGTCAACAGATGATCAACCTATGATCACAAAGATAAATGATCAAACAAATGATCATATCACAAATGATCAAACACTGATCATCACACAACAACACTCAGCATGTCACATTACCAAATTGGGAATATATCGCTGATCAATTTCAACTACATAACCTCTAAGCTCGTACGTCTCAGAGAAGGGTGTTAAGCTAAGAGAATAAATTCTCCGCCACCAACAGAAATGTATTTGAAAGAAATCAGCTTTATATCTCAAAGAGTAATGTCAGACATGTAACCATACAAGTCTGTTCCGGGTTCGAACAGAACCGAAGGCACTTCCGAAGAAGCCCTTGCAAATCCGGGTATTCACAATCCTGATCGGACTTCCCATCACTTAGGAAATCTCTATACAGTAGCTACTCGGTGCAGAGACAATCGATAGGTTATCCTATCGTTTTCGTAAATACCTGGTCTTCAACATCGGTCTTCAAATGCTATCCATATACGACGAATCACTTATTCGGAATGGGTTATGTGACACAAAGGTCCTCTCCCGGCTAAACCGAATAATGAGCGCAATATTTAAAAACATATGGATACTAGGATTTCAATTAAGTCACAACTTAATAATTCAATTTCTTTTTAAATGGTTTCAATCGATTACCATTTTCATCTTTTAAACAAAAAGATTCATTTTAACAACCTTCAACGGTTTAAACAATTTCCACATTTTAATCTTTTAAATAAAAGATTCATTCACAGATTTTCCAAATAAATTTCCATTTCAATTTGATTAACTCGTTAAATCTTTAAAACAAAGATTTAACTTATAGCTTTCAAAACAATTCCATTCCGAAGGGTTTAAACAAATCACCATTTTAAATCTGTTAAAAATAAACAGATTTAATTCATAGCTTTCAAAAAAAATTCATTCATAACTGGAAAACCATTTTTCAATTCAATCTTGAAATTCCTTTAATTAAACTAGAATTTCATTTCTTATCTGAAAGCTTTTATCATTTGAAAACAAACAGTTTTCATTTCAGAAAATTTGATTCATTCATACGAGTTGAAATCCTTGGGTTAAATTCAAATTATCAAAATTTTACCTTTACATGGTTTAACTTCATATAAACACATTTATATCATCTTAAATCAAAATTTCCAATCATTGAATTCAATTTCAAACTTGAATTCAAATTTAAATCAAATTATTTAAATTTTCAAAACTTAATTAAGTTATTCAAATAAATTTTATCTTTGAAATTCTATTTCAAAAGCTTTTCACATTTAAATCCAAATTTCCAATTTCAAAGTCAATTGAAATCTAAATTTCAGTTTCAAAAATATTAAATTTAAATCATCTGTGACTTAACCGATTTCCACATGAAATCCATATTTGTGTGTGTAAAAGTGTAGTCCAGGGGTTTCACACACAATAGTGCAACACAAATCAATCATCACAGATCAGAATACAGAAAATATAGTTGATAAGTGATAAGCGGTATAACTATAACGCTTATCTTCATTCACATATCACAGATATATAAAGGTCACAGATAATAAATTACATCACAGGTCACAACTCAAATCAGGGTATATCACAAAGCATCACATATCAGGGATATCAAACAATTCAACCATTCAATACAATTCAACCATCAATAAGTAAGATCAATAAATTATCTGATTAATTTAAATCAGATTAGTTACTTATGAGTGTAAATTACTAACCCTTGTTAATTAACATTAATTAATTGCAAACCATTTTGATTAAATTATCCTTTAATCATTTAATTGATCAATTTTAATCATTTAATTACCTTTAATTAAGTAGTTATCTTCAAGTAATTAATTACCTTTAATTACTTATATTAATCAATTATCCCTTAATTAATTATCCTTTAATTAATTTCATTGAGTAATTATCCACTAACTACTTTCATTAAATCTATTTTCCCTTAATTGCTTACATTCAGTAATTAACTTTTAATTAATTACATAAATTTATTATCTTTAAATTAATCACATTAATTAATCCTTTAAAATTGATTACATAAATTAATTAACCTTCATCTAGTTATCTTAATTAATTACATAATTATCAATTAATCTTTATTTAATAAACCTTGGAAATAAATCATCATTAAATCTTAATTAACTTAAGTTAAAACTCATTCTTAGTGATGGTTAAATTACCATTCACAATTTTTGATTGGAAACATTTATTTTCTAATTTACTCTTAAGTTCCAATTTAAATCCTAAGATTCACAAATGAATACCCCTTTGTCTCTAAAAATGGTTTCCAAACCCTTTTAAATTTTCATGTTAAAGTAACATTTTGTTATAAAAGAATTTTAAAGAGTTAAATCAAATTCTTTTTAAATTCACATCTTTAAGAATATATTTTAACATTTAAATTTAATTTAAACATTTAAAACAATTTTAAATTTAAAACTTTATTTGTTTCCAATAAAATTTTCAAACTAAACTGGAATTTACCTTCAAACTGAAATTTTAAACTCAGTTTAAATCTTTGATTTATAAACTTGAATCTTAGTTTTAAATTTCAAAACAAACAGGTTGAACCCTGTAAACAACTCCATCCGAGCCTCACCTCACTCTGCTTCAAGTCAAAACACAATTTCCCCGAGTAAAACACTTGAGTGACCCGAGTCTTCCCCGAGTACATTTCCTTCCCAAAAGCAAAAAAAATCCTCAGCGCTACAAAAATGCACGGTGCACGTGCACCGTGACTCCGGCCACCTCCGGCCACCCACCAGCACGTCAACACCTCGCCCACCAACCTCAGACAGGACTGCGATCGCCCAAAACCATCACAGCCACTTGAAACGAAATCGAGTTCGAAACTCAAACTTGGGATTCGAGACATCTACCCATCCAAAACCTGTCAACAACCCATTCTCGCCGCCTCGGCCACCGGAGGTCACTAAATTCCGGCCAAGCATTCGTCGATCTCCCTTCTTTCACCTCCTAAAAGCGTGTGCGACTCGATCTACCAGAGAGGACAAACGAATCAAAACATCTAGACTCGACAAAATTAGGTTTCCAAACTTCCAGAGTTTGCCGCCGCCACCACGTTCAATTTCCGACCACCGCACTATTTTTCCTCGACTCACCATAGGCTCGCCCACCTCCAGAACAAATCTTGACCAACACGAACCAGAGAATCGCTAGAAATCGACGAAAATATGAAATCAAAGCGAACCCAAACTGCTCTCATATCACACCATTAAATACCATCAAATTAGGTTTAAAAATCTTGTTATTGTATGGGGATTCAGTTTAGATACTTGAATTCGTAAATTAAGAGATTCAAATTTTTGATAAATTTGAGTTGTGCTCAGACATATTTCTTTCCAGAGGTGATACCAAGTTATTTTAATTTGAATTTATTTTTAAAATTCAGTTCAGGGTTAAACAAACAATATCTATTTTGACTCTAAGTCCAAATATAGAATGGATTGGGAAGAAATGATTCTTGAAAGCAAGATTTCTTTTTTTGTTTCCAGAGTATCAGAGAGCAAACATATATAAGCACTTCCAGTTCAACTACTATTCACTCAACCCAAAGTCTCAGATTTTAAATCATACAACTAGATTGAAACTTAAGTTATTAAATATGAAATTACTCACAGATAAGCATTCAGCAGATTCAAACTTTTAAGTTTTAAAAGCAAAGTTACTCACCTGGTTTCAAAGTAAACAGAGTTTGCTTTTCTTGGATCAGCCTGAGAAACTGCTTGCTAAAGCTCTTATCTTCAATTCTCTGGTTTGTAGTTGATATATTTTGTTGTTTAAGATGTATTTTGTTTTAAGTTTGAATGATGCTCATTTTTAAATTTGTGTCAGCTTGAAATGATCGAACTGAGGTGAGGAAGACTTGATAAAAAAAATGAGTTTACAGGGTGATAAAATTTGTTTAAGCTGAAATGAAATGCTTACAGGAGATGATGATATTTGTACAAGGTAATATACGGGTTTGTACAATATTTAGCAGAGATTTTTTTTATTTTGTTGGCTGATAGGTTCATTTGGGTGCTAGCATTAAATGCTTGTACAAATTCATATATTGTTTCTTCATTTCGGCTGTACATATGCATGAAGATAATTTTGTGGCTGAAGTGATTTTGTTGTGTACAACATTAATTATCTTTGTACAAATTTATATATATAATACTAGTATCTTCTTTTGCTTATTTGTTTTCAAGACTTGTTTGACTATGCAGATTCTCGTTTTGCTGGTGAGATATGGTTTGGCTAGCATTAATCACTTTGTCTTGTTTTCTTTTCTTTTACAAGCTTATTCATATATACATTTACTTCTTTCTTTTACAAGTGTTCATACTTATGTATATATTTTATTTGTTCCCAGATCTGAATGAATTTTGTTTTCATACTTTGTTTGTTTATTACTTTATAATATAAATAACTTCTATTCTAATTTTGCTTTACTTTATAATATTCATTTTTATAGTTTATATAATTCTAGAATTATTTAATATGTTCATTTCACATTTTATATAACTATAAATTTATTTGAAATATTTGTTTAACATCAACACTTATTTGGATTCTATAAATATATTTTTATAACTCAAATTATTATTATTAAACCATTTATTTTCAATTTAAATTCAAATCAAATATATATATATACACATATATATCATTTCAAATTCACTCATATATGCTCAAACACATATATATTTACATATATACATATATATACAATATTTTAAAGTTTAAATGATTTATACCAAATTTATTTTAATTCGGGGAAACTCGTTTCAATTTACAATGAATTTTACAAATTTTTATTCAAAAATAAATTTAAATATCAATTTAAATTTATATAAAATCTGGGGTCGTTACAGACTTCCCCCCTTAAAAGAATTTCGTCCTCGAAATTGCCAGGAAGACACAAAGATAGATGAAAAATATTTCATCAAATCAATTGAATGTCTATTCTGCATTTGGCTTACCAAATCAGAATATCACGAACGAATCTGTTTTAACACTTCACAAGGTACTCGGGTTATCCAGATCGACGAAATATACGGTGGTATCGGTCAGTTTGAAGAGATAACTAACCATCCGTAGAATATATTGGGACCCAAAGAATAGATAGATATATGGATACGATTTCAAAACTTTCAGTTTAAAAACTAAATTATACTTATCATCCATAGCAAACAAAGCAAACAAGGCAGCACATACATTCAAACAAACAATTTTGGCTTATTTGGAGTTTATGTCCCATTTTAATATATCGAATTTTCTTCCTGGATCTACCAGAAATTTTCGATGAATAAAGAAGAGATGACGAACAAAAGAGATAGGTAGAGAAAAGATTGCTTCCTTGTTGTTACAGAGTATTGACCATTTAAAGTCGTATTCCCCTGTCCCCTATCTCGTCTTCTTCTTACACTCATACTTACTATTAGTGGATAGCAAGAGAATTTACTGAGGCATACAGACAGATATCTGAGAATTACTCATTCTAGGGTATACTTCACCCTATCTCTAATGTGCTGCTTAATGTGTTATACTCCCGAGCTAAAGTTCAACCTTAGCTCTGATACCAAATGTAACGATTTAGATTTTGCCCGTTCGAAAATTGACATCCGTACTTCACATTGTACTAGAATGCCGCAGATTCAAACGTTCAAATCCGATTCGCCGGAGCTTATAACAACATTAAGTATAACAACACAGCGGAAGAAAAAGAATATATCAATATATATAACATTGATACAATGACAGATACAAAATCTGATACAATATGATACAATGGAATGATACAACAGACATCAATATACACCAGAGATGATACAAGAAATAACGGCGGAAAGAAAATAGATAACACCAGCATCGGATAGAATGTCTCCAATAGAATGCTCCAATCCATAGCTAGCGGAAAGCAAGGTCAGTCGTCCAAGAACTGACTAGCTCCAGATAATCTACTCAACCTGAAGATCTGAGAAACCCAACTCTAGACTGCCCGTGTGGAAAATGGTGGGCACCCAGAGTTTAGGAAGGGAACAATAAACTCCGGATCAGTCATGGGACTGGTGTGAGCAACAAAAACAGTTATACTATTCAATTCTCAACGAGAAATTGATTTGATAGATCAGAAATTTTTATTCATAATATTGATCTGATTCAGTATCATCAAGATACAATTCATCCCATTGAATTTACAGGAATCAAATTTATCATCTCTATGGGATTAGATCCCGAGTTAAGTTATTGCGAAAAAAAAAGATTAGATTATGGAAGTCAATATTCTCGCACTTATTGCTACTGCACTGTTCATTCTAATTCCTACTGCTTTTTTACTTATTATCTATGTAAAAACAGTTAGCCAAAATGATTAATTTGAATGAAACTTTAATTAAAACAATTACCAGAGAATTTTAAAGTCAATTCGCAATGCTTTTAGAAAATGAAACTACCATAAGGCCTCCCGCCACACACACAATGCAAACGCATAATTGGAGGAGATTTCTCCTTATGATAGTCAAAGATGCTTACTACGCAAAATCAAATCATTTTTGATATTATTATTAGTGCATAGTGTAGAAAACATTTCGAAAGTAGAATATCAATCTTAGCCAACATACGACCAGTATCGTATGCCTACTATAGCTACCATCTAAACAGTGGTGACCACCGTACGTAAATGGCAGGTTCTACAACTAATACCGTACAAAGTTCATATTTGGAAGATGGATTTCCAACAAATGGTCAGGCTAAGGAACTTCCTTTTCTCCTGCCGAATGGGATCGCCTCTGGCTGGACGTCCCGAGAGACAAACTGCTCTCTGCCAAACAAGGCCGGGTTACCCCTATAACAGGTAACTCACGAATATGTCATCCCCCGGTCCTTTGGAACCTTTATCCGAGCGCTTGGTAACCAACATCACACATAATAAATAAGTGTATCCACATGAGTAAGCATCTGGGCTCATACCATGATACCACCCCTTTCCAGAAGGAAATGACATACCCTAAAGGGCGCGACCCTCATAACCTTGCCGCAACATTCCTGTTTCGACCATTTCTGGGTTGTGAGGCCCTGACGAAGTCTCGTCCACAAAGCAGTGCTTTGTCACAAAGCCATGCTTTGGGTCAACAGATGATCAACCTATGATCACAAAGATAAATGATCAAACAAATGATCATATCACAAATGATCAAACACTGATCATCACACAGCAACACTCAGCATGTCACATTACCAAATTAGGAATATATCGCTGATAAATTTCAACTACATAACCTCTGAGCTCGTATGTCTCAGAGAAGGGTGTTAAGCTAAGAGAATAAATTCTCCGCCACCAACAGAAATGTATTTGAAAGAAATCAGCTTTATATCTCAAAGTGTAATGTCAGACATGTAACCATACAAGTCGGTTCCGGGTTCGAACAGAACCGAAGGCACTTCCGAAGAAGCCCTTGCAAATCCGGGTATTCACAATCCCGATCGGACTTCCCATCACTTAGGAAATCTCTATACCGTAGCTACTCGGTGCAGAGACAATCGATAGGTTATCCTATCGTTTTCGCAAATACCCGGTCTTCAACACCGGTCTTCAAATGCTATCCATATACGACGAATCACTTATTCAGAATGGGTTATGTGACACAAAGGTCCTCTCCCGGCTAAACCGAATAATGAGCGCAATATTTAAAAACATATGGATATTGGGATTTCAATTAAGTCACAACTTAATAATTCAACTTCTTTTTAAATGGTTTCAATCGATTACCATTTTCATCTTTTAAACAAAAAGATTCATTTCAACAACCTTCAACGGTTTAAACAATTTCCACATTTTAATCTTTTAAATAAAAGATTCATTCACAGATTTTCCAAATAAATTTCCATTTCAATATGATTAACTCGTTAAATCTTTAAAACAAAGATTTAACTTATAGCTTTCAAAACAATTCCATTCCGAAGGGTTTAAACAAATCACCGTTTTAAATCTGTTAAAAATAAACAGATTTAATTCATAGCTTTCAAAAAAAATTCATTCATAACTGGAAAACCATTTTTCAATTCAATCTTGAAATTCCTTTAATTAAACTGGAATTTCATTTCTTATTTGAAAGCTTTTATCATTTGAAAACAAACAGTTTTCATTTCAGAAAATTTGATTCATTCATACGAGTTGAAATCCTTGGGTTAAATTCAAATTATCAAAATTTTACCTTTACATGGTTTAACTTCATATAAACACATTTATATCATCTTAAATCAAAATTTCCAATCATTGAATTCAATTTCAAACTTGAATTCAAATTTAAATCAAATTATTTAAATTTTCAAAACTTAATTAAGTTATTCAAATAACTTTTATCTTTGAAATTCTATTTCAAAAGCTTTTCACATTTAAATCCAAATTTCCAATTTCAAAGTCAATTGAAATCAAAATTTCAATTTCAAAAATATTAAATTTAAATCATCTGTGACTTAACCGATTTCCACGTGAAATCCATATTTGTGTGTGTAAAAGTGTAGTCCAGGGGTTTCACACACAATAGTGCAACATAAATCAATCATCACAGATCAGAATACAGAAAATATAGTTGATAAGTGATAAGCGGTATAACTATAACGCTTATCTTCATTCACATATCACAGATATATAAAGGTCACAGATAATAAATTACATCACAGGTCACAACTCAAATCAGGGTATATCACAAAGCATCACATATCAGGGATATCAAACAATTCAACCATTCAATACAATTCAACCATCAATAAGTAAGATCAATAAATTATCTGATTAATTTAAATCAGATTAGTTACTTATGAGTGTAAATTACTAACCCTGGTTAATTAACATTAATTAATTGCAAACCATTTTGATTAAATTATCCTTTAATAATTTAATTGATCAATTTTAATCATTTAATTACCTTTAATTAAGTATTTATCTTCAAGTAATTAATTACCTTTAATTACTTATATTAATCAATTATCCCTTAATTAATTATCCTTTAATTAATTTCATTGAGTAATTATCCACTAACTACTTTCATTAAATCTATTTTCCCTTAATTGCTTACATTCAGTAATTAACTTTTAATTAATTACATAAATTTATTATCTTTAAATTAATCACATTAATTAATCCTTTAAAATTGATTACATAAATTAATTAACCTTCATCTAGTTATCTTAATTAATTACATAATTATCAATTAATCTTTATTTAATAAACCTTGGAAATAAATCATCATTAAATCTTAATTAACTTAAGTTAAAAACTCATTCTTAGTGATGGTTAAATTACCATTCACAATTTTTGATTGGAAACATTTATTTTCGAATTTACTCTTAAGTTCCAATTTAAATCCCAAGATTCACAAATGAATACCCCTTTATCTCTAAAAATGGTTTCCAAACCCTTTTAAATTTTCATGTTAAAGTAACATTTAGTTATAAAAGAATTTTAAAGAGTTAAATCAAATTCTTTTTAAATTCACATCTTTAAAAATATATTTTAACATTTAAATTTAATTTAAACATTTAAAACAATTTTAAATTTAAAACTTTATTTGTTTCCAATAAAATTTTCAAACTAAACTGGAATTTACCTTCAAACTGAAATTTTAAACTCAGTTTAAATCTTTGATTTATAAACTTGAATCTTAGTTTTAAATTTCAAAACAAACAGGTTGAACCCTGTAAACAACTCCATCCGAGCCTCACCTCACTCTGCTTCAGGTCAAAACACAATTTCCCCGAGTAAAACACTCGAGTGACCCGAGTCTTCCCCGAGTACATTTCCTTCCCAAAAGCAAAAAAAAATCCTCAGCGCTACAAAAATGCACGGTGCACGTGCACCGTGACTCCGGCCACCTCCGGCCACCCACCAGCACGTCAACACCTCGCCCACCAACCTCAGACAGGACTACGATCGCCCAAAACCATCACAGCCACTCGAAACGAAATCGATTTCGAAACTCAAACCTGGGATTCGAGACATCTACCCATCCAAAACCTGTCAACAACCCATTCTCGCCGCCTCGGCCACCGGAGGTCACTAAATTCCGGCCAAGCATTCATCGATCTCCCCTCTTTCACCTCCTAAAAGTGTGACGACCCGCCATCCTACGTCCAGTAAGACGCATCGTTTTGAAGAAAAGAAAGGGGTGAGAAATAGAAAAGAAAGAGAAGAAGAAGAACAACAACAGAATCTCAACAGCGGAACGAATAAATTATATAATAACAAAAGTATTACATAATATACAACACTTATCAGAGTTACACAACATATACATCACATACTAGACAGTTATAAACATCTGTCTAGACATTACAACTCAAATACAATACAAACACTATCACAGAGATCTACACAGCGGAATACTATATCTACGAACGCCGAAGCCTCCTGCTCCATTGCTCCTCCAGAATATTCGTCAAAGCTAAACCTGAATCCCTTGGCTACTCGTAAAAATTTGAGTACCCAAGAGTTTATATAAAACAAAAATAAACACTTGGGTCAGACATGGGTCTGGTGTGAGTAACAGGTTAAAGTTGCTTAACTTCAAAACCTTTTGAAACAAAGGTATCACGTAAGACTCCCCACAAATAAACATGGGTAAGTTTTTACCTTACGCTAACCAAAACATTTGATAGGAAATCCAGTTATATTATTATAGGGTCTAGGGTTTTCAAGTAAAATACAGAAATAGCTGGAATGCTTACATCTCACGTTCCAACATAGTTGGGCACAACTAATACGTACGGCACTTATTGGATTTTGGATTCCATACAATGGCAGGGCTACCGGGGTACCGCCCGTCACAGTACGTGGCCTAGATCACCGTACCGAGGATCACTCCCAATCCCCTGCAACACAAAGCCGGAACCATCCCTTACTGGATAATTCCAAACAAGACAATCCCGCAGTTGTTTGCAACCAACTGCCCACACAGCCGAATAATAAGAGGGACTTCTAGACAGGGATATATCTCGCTCTCAGTGGGCGCTACCCACGAAGCCTTGCTGCACCTCCCCTGTTTTAGCCATTCCCGGTTGATGAGGCTTGAGGTCACGATTACCTTTAATCAGAACACATCCCTTAGAATGCTCATCGTCCACCTGACGATGTGCTGAAAGCATTCAATCCATACAAGTTCGTTCCGGGTTCGAACGAAACCGAAGGCATTATCTCGTTACACTCATTTTGGAATCACCCTCAGAGTTAACGACAATAACCCTTGCACTCTGAATCTTCATCTTCACTTGAGATTCACGACCTATCGTTAATTTGGATCGATGTGGTTTTCGGATATCCAAATCTGGAAACCCGATCCCGGTCTCATCGAAATCCAAAACGTATCTTTTTAAGGCCAAGTTGTTTTAAAGTTAAAACAATTCAATTCTACTATCTATTTACACACAGATAGATAACTCAATAGATAATCTACATTATCAGATAATTCACATTATCATTACAATTCAACCAAACATCCATATCACAGATCAGCATATATCTCCTTAGATATATCAATAATGCACAGCATTCAATATCATCCATTCATAAGCAATGATTTATTAATCACCATTTATAGTTAATTTAAAATGAATTAAATTAAATACTTCATCTCTAATTAATTTAAAGTAAATTAAATTAATTACTTCCATCATTAACAATCTTGCTTGAATCACTATTAATTAATTATTAATCAATTAATCAATCATCATTCAATTACTTATTTTAATTAATCATCCTTGATTAATTACATTTAATTACATTTAAGTAATTAGTATTAAATTAATTTCACAAATTAATTAGTTTTTATCATTTACAGTAATTAACCTTCCATTACTTTATTAACTAATTAATTATAAAATTAATTAATTATTTCATTTGTTAATTAACTATAATTAATTACATTACTTCTTAATTAATTACATTAATTAATCACTTCATTTATAATTATTCTTTAATTAATTCTTTTCTTAATTACATCATTAATTAAATTAATTAATGATCCCTAATTACATTTTTATTATTAATTACTCTAATTAAATTAATTACATTAAGTAATTAATCTTCAATTAAATCATAATTATTAATCACCTTTGATTAATCACATTCAGTAATTAACTACCCTTAATTACTCTATTAATTACATCAGTAATTATCCATTAATTACTTTCCTAAGTAATTATACCTCATTAAATTACATTAAGTAATTATACAAATCATTAAGTGATTACCTTAAATTAATTAAACTTAGTTAATTAACTTAACTAATCAAAAGAAACTTAATTAATTACAATGAGTAATTAATTTCTTAATTACTTTCCATTAAGTAATTATATTAACAATTTCAAAAATGATTAACCTTAATTAATCAATCTATTTAATTATCAAAATTAATCACATTAATTAATTACTTATTTAATCCCAAGTTAATGATCTACATTAACTATTAACTATTATTTAATTATCTTTCTTAAATAATTAAAGATTAATTAACCATTAGTAATTTCAAATTAATTAATTCTAATTACTAATAAATTAATCCCTAATTAACTAATAAATTAAGTACCTAACAACAACTTAATTTATCCTTACTTATTTGATTAATTTATTCCTAACCATTAATTAATAATTCCTAATTAATGATTCTTAACTTCAAATTAATTAACCTTTAATTAATTTAATTAAAACTTAATTAATAAATTTAAACCTATAATTACTAAATTTATTAACCCGATCATTAATTTAATTAAATTGGTTAATTATCCTTTTATTACCTTAATAATTTATTGAATTATAAATCATTAAGTTCTAAATAACTTTAAGATAAACCTTAATCTCATTAATGATTAAATTATCATTAGCAAAACATTTTAACAACAATTTGTTTTAAATTTTCTTTCAATTTTCATTTTAAATGTAAGATTTAAAATGAGAATAATTTTAACTTTAATAATGTTTAAAACAATACAAAAACCTTTAAATTACATGATAAAGAAAATACTAATCTTATAAAGAAATTTAAAAGAATTTTGAACCAAATTCATTTTTTAATTTCAAATCATATATAAATGTGCTTATCATTCAAAGTTGTTTTAAAAACATTGTAAAATTTAAAAACTTCCTTTTTAATTCAATCTAAGATTCAAATTCATTTTTGAATCCAGATTTAAACTTAAATTTAAAGTCCTGTTTAAATCTTTATTCTCAGATTTTAAAAACCATTTTATAAAATGCTTTTAACATTTTTAAAATTGTTAAAACCTTTCATTTTATAAAACTTAATTAAATTTAAAAACTAGATTACAAATTCAGTTTTGAATCTATATTTTAAATTTGGTTTTAAATTCTGTTTTAAAAACTTACTTTCAAATTTAAATCAAATTAAATTTGTAAACTGTCAGGTTTTCCAGAGAACCCTGTAACTCCAATATACCCGAGCTCCTTCCAATTTGCTTCGAGTCAAACATCTATTTACCCGAGTAAAAACTTAATTTACTCGAGAAACCTATGTACCCAGAATCCCCTAAAAACCAATTTCAACAGAAAGTTGAAAGTGCACCGTGCACATGCACGGTGACACTGATCATCTCCGGTCACCATCAAGACTTCAAGAAGGACGACGATCATCTCTTCATCAGAATTCGATTATCCAAACTTCCATAACATCTCGACATCAAATTCGAGCCTTCGAGCAAAAATCCTGAAACAAAACTAAAACCTGGAACAACATCAACCATGCTCCTCCTATCACCAGCAGCCTTGAAATTCCGGCCAAGTCCTCCTCTACACACCTACTTTTATTACCCAAAACATAGTTGAACTCGATCAAATGGGAAAGACGAACAAATCAAAATACTAGACCTAGTTAAAACTAGGGTTAAGAACAGAAATCAAACACCACCTTCATCATAGTGCTCTGATCAACATTCCAGCAATTTTCCCCTAATCTCCGATCCTTCCTCCATCAACATTGAAAGTCCCGACCCCTACGATCAAGTAGATTTCCAGAAATACCCAAATTTCCATCCTCTGGTCAAACCAGAACTGCACACTCCTCCTCAAACTAAAATTTCTGATTCTAGGCTTAAAATTCGTATTTTAGGATGATGTTTCAGATCCTAAGTCTGAAACAACAAATCATGATATTTGAATTTTTTTTTTTTTATATATTTAGCTGCTCTGTACTTTTTAAATTTTCAAAGACATTCAAGTTTATTCTAACTTGGTTAAAATTTTAAACTTTACCTCATGACTTAACAAACAACTTTTGTTTGAAATCTTAGTTCTAACAGAGATTTAGTTTGGGAGAATTGGAATTTAGATCTAAATTTTTAAACTGAGAACTTTAAACAGAGATGATCAACTGATACAACCAACATACACATAGTATCTTCATTCATATATACATGTAACTAGATCTAAAACAAACAAGCATACATAATTTCAAACATGCACCACAATTTTACTTCAGATATTTTACCACACAAATCAAATTTTTCTGTTTTTAAAATCTAAGTTACTCACCGTTTTGAGGAAGAACAGAGCCTCTGGTTTTAAAAGCTTTGTTGATTTCTTTGAAAACAGCCTTGAAAATTTTAGTTGCATCTTTGTTTTGATTTTAAAACTTGCATGCTTTTGATCCCAGATCTATTTGCTTATCTCTGTCTTGAAGAGTACATGCAGGCTTTGATTCAGGTTGAAGAGAACTTGCAGGCTTTGGTTTTAAATTTTGAAAATGCACTTCCAGGTTTTATTTTTGAAGAAGATTACAGGCTTTAGATTTGATAAATCTCTGGTTTGAGGAGTTTTGATGATCAGATTGTTTTAGAGAATTGGTTATAGGATTTGGCTTTTGATTTTGGAAGATGTTTACAGATTTGAAAAGGTTACAGGGAAATTGATTTGCATTTTGGAATGAAGGGAATGTTAATTACAGATTGAAAAAGAATTTTGCAGGCTGAAGATTGTTTTCAGATTTGTTTTAGAGAATTGTTTAAGTTTCTTAGCTTTAGAATTTTAAGAATAGAAAAGAAATGGAGAGGAGAAAGGATATATATTTATAAAGGCTGAAATGATTAATTTTAAAAATTAAAAGAAAAACAAAATCTTGACATTTGTCATATTGTTATATTTATTACTTAACACATGTCATATTAGGCTTTAATATAATGACATTTGTCTTTTAAGTATTTAATACATATATTTATTTATTTTAAAATGTAAATAAAAGCTTTTATACTAGTTTACTATTTATAAATACTTACCTAATATGTATATGTATATAAATTACTTTAAAGAAAATGTAAATAAAACCAATTATATTTATATATAAAAACAATACATATATCTATTATTTGAAAATAACACATTTGACCATTTTAAATAGTTTATAAAAGAGATTATAAATTACTTATTACTTAAATGAATTAATGCCATATGTAAATTGTATTTAAACTTCTATTTTTAAATCATATATATCAAGTAATATTTTAAAAAGAAATAAAACAAACCTTTTCATTTAAATTTAAACTTAAGCTAAAAATCTATTTTTAAACAATTAAACATTTACAATATGTATTTTAAACTATATAGTTATTTATTAAATAACTTTTGAAAAACTTAATATTAAATTAATCATGATTTCCAAATTACCAATATATATTAGAATTTGAAAATATAATCTCATTTGTTAAATTCAAACCAACTCATCTATTTACAATATATACACTTATATATATTATAAATAGAAATCATTCTATTAAAGTTTTAAAAGATAAATTACTAATTAAATATTTATTTAATTAGATTATTAAATTTATTCAATTTTATTAACAAAGATCATCAAATCAATTTAATTTCCAATGCAGATTATTAAATTGATACTGTCCAAATTCCCGGGATATCACATTCCTCCCCCCTTAAAATAATTTCGTCCCCGAAATTTAAACAAAGGTAATTTAATAATCTATCAAAGATTTTAATTTTAAATCACAAGCATATACTATCATCCATATGCTAACATCATAGCAACCAATCATCCAAACAAACAATTCTAACTATCCAGACAAAATTCTGGATAGAATTTCCTCGAGTTTCCCCAAGTATATATATACCGGGACACTCGCTCTACAAACAATCTAAACTACGAAGCTACAGGGTTCCTACTCATCTAGATCTACAGAACTAGACAGGATATCAGACTACAGACGAGTCTGACTCAACTACCAAATCCTCCTGAACTGCTGATTCCAAAACTAGAGATAGATCAAACACTTATCCAAAATCAAGAATACAATCTCTACTCTTCAAACATCAGAAGACTAAACTTACTTCTCCTATCTGGAAAAGATAAAACAAAAGCACTTCCAAACTGCTCCCGCTGCACAACTCTGATCTGAAGTAGATAAGAATGCTGATGAAGAACACGAGCACAACTGGACAACACATCCCAGAAATATGGTTCAACGGATCCATAAAGAAAACTCAGATATTCCATCAAAACTTGAGCTGCTTCACCAAACTCTATCTCAAGGGACTATCCTTCCACTATGCTGAACCACCGGTACCACTCCTGGAATCCAGTCGATAAGAAAACTCAATCTCCAGATGCAGACCAACTTCTGACTTTTTGAAGACATCCAGAAAACTCTAATAACCCAAGAGAACACTCAGTAATCGCAAGTCACTTTTGCGATCAACCCAGCCTATTTCAAAAGAAACTGATCTCTCTTTACCAACCAGAACAGCTTACGCTTATCTATCCAATCCATTGAAGAAATGGATCCACTCTGCTGCTTCTGCTCTTCACCTCTAGAAAACTGCTCAGCCAGAAAACTTCCTTGTCGGCACAGAGAACACCTCCGAGCTGCACTGCTGACACTGATGCCAAAGACTTCCTAACCAAAGCTCTTCGAGAAACTCGAACATCAAACAACAGAAACACCATGCTGAACTCAGCCACAACACCGAAGTATACATACTCCTCAAACTTGTCCCAAAGAAAATATCTTCGAAAACATCCATAGTCACTGCGTCTTATCACACAGCTACTACTTCCAGAAGTTACCAAGATACCATCACTCGCTTCTGCTCATCCAACTTCAAAGATAAACTCCGAACTTTAACAGTTCCCTTCAGAGATCGATGAAACCCTTTACAACAAAGCTTACTCGAGACGGTATTGGATCTACAGTCTCGATAGATACTTCCAACCTCAACATTTAACTTCAACCATTGGTAGTTGTTTTTCACACACCACCTACCTCATCTACCCTTATAATTCATATTGGAAAACCCGAACAGGTAACCCAACAAATAGGTAGAAAATATATATATATAGTTATAAAAAAAAAATTACAAATACGCTCTCTCAAGATAGACACCACTCCAGAGCCTAGGTATTCACTCAACCTATCGCTCTGATACCACTGTGACGACCCGCCATCCTACGTCCAGTAAGACGCATCGTTTTGAAGAAAAGAAAGGGGTGAGAAATAGAAAAGAAAGAGAAGAAGAAGAACAACAACAGAATCTCAACAGCGGAACGAATAAATTATATAATAACAAAAGTATTACATAATATACAACACTTATCAGAGTTACACAACATATACATCACATACTAGACAGTTATAAACATCTGTCTAGACATTACAACTCAAATACAATACAAACACTATCACAGAGATCCACACAGTGGAATACTATATCTACGAACGCCGAAGCCTCCTGCTCCATTGCTCCTCCAGAATATTCGTCAAAGCTAAACCTGAATCCCTTGGCTACTCGTAAAAATTTGAGTACCCAAGAGTTTATATAAAACAAAAATAAACACTTGGGTCAGACATGGGTCTGGTGTGAGTAACAGGTTAAAGTTGCTTAACTTCAAAACCTTTTGAAACAAAGGTATCACGTAAGACTCCCCACAAATAAACATGGGTAAGTTTTTACCTTACGCTAACCAAAACATTTGATAGGAAATCCAGTTATATTATTATAGGGTCTAGGGTTTTCAAGTAAAATACAGAAATAGCTGGAATGCTTACATCTCACGTTCCAACATAGTTGGGCACAACTAATACGTACGGCACTTATTGGATTTTGGATTCCATACAATGGCAGGGCTACCGGGGTACCGCCCGTCACAGTACGTGGCCTAGATCACCGTACCGAGGATCACTCCCAATCCCCTGCAACACAAAGCCGGAACCATCCCTTACTGGATAATTCCAAACAAGACAATCCCGCAGTTGTTTGCAACCAACTGCCCACACAGCCGAATAATAAGAGGGACTTCTAGACAGGGATATATCTCGCTCTCAGTGGGCGCTACCCACGAAGCCTTGCTGCACCTCCCCTGTTTTAGCCATTCCCGGTTGATGAGGCTTGAGGTCACGATTACCTTTAATCAGAACACATCCCTTAGAATGCTCATCGTCCACCTGACGATGTGCTGAAAGCATTCAATCCATACAAGTTCGTTCCGGGTTCGAACGAAACCGAAGGCATTATCTCGTTACACTCATTTTGGAATCACCCTCAGAGTTAACGACAATAACCCTTGCACTCTGAATCTTCATCTTCACTTGAGATTCACGACCTATCGTTAATTTGGATTGATGTGGTTTTCGGATATCCAAATCTGGAAACCCGATCCCGGTCTCATCGAAATCCAAAACGTATCTTTTTAAGGCCAAGTTGTTTTAAAGTTAAAACAATTCAATTCTACTATCTATTTACACACAGATAGATAACTCAATAGATAATCTACATTATCAGATAATTCACATTATCATTACAATTCAACCAAACATCCATATCACAGATCAGCATATATCTCCTTAGATATATCAATAATGCACAGCATTCAATATCATCCATTCATAAGCAATGATTTATTAATCACCATTTATAGTTAATTTAAAATGAATTAAATTAAATACTTCATCTCTAATTAATTTAAAGTAAATTAAATTAATTACTTCCATCATTAACAATCTTGCTTGAATCACTATTAATTAATTATTAATCAATTAATCAATCATCATTCAATTACTTATTTTAATTAATCATCCTTGATTAATTACATTTAATTACATTTAAGTAATTAGTATTAAATTAATTTCACAAATTAATTAGTTTTTATCATTTACAGTAATTAACCTTCCATTACTTTATTAACTAATTAATTATAAAATTAATTAATTATTTCATTTGTTAATTAACTATAATTAATTACATTACTTCTTAATTAATTACATTAATTAATCACTTCATTTATAATTATTCTTTAATTAATTCTTTTCTTAATTACATCATTAATTAAATTAATTAATGATCCCTAATTACATTTTTATTATTAATTACTCTAATTAAATTAATTACATTAAGTAATTAATCTTCAATTAAATCATAATTATTAATCACCTTTGATTAATCACATTCAGTAATTAACTACCCTTAATTACTCTATTAATTACATCAGTAATTATCCATTAATTACTTTCCTAAGTAATTATACCTCATTAAATTACATTAAGTAATTATACAAATCATTAAGTGATTACCTTAAATTAATTAAACTTAGTTAATTAACTTAACTAATCAAAAGAAACTTAATTAATTACAATGAGTAATTAATTTCTTAATTACTTTCCATTAAGTAATTATATTAACAATTTCACAAATGATTAACCTTAATTAATCAATCTATTTAATTATCAAAATTAATCACATTAATTAATTACTTATTTAATCCCAAGTTAATGATCTACATTAACTATTAACTATTATTTAATTATCTTTCTTAAATAATTAAAGATTAATTAACCATTAGTAATTTCAAATTAATTAATTCTAATTACTAATAAATTAATCCCTAATTAACTAATAAATTAAGTACCTAACAACAACTTAATTTATCCTTACTTATTTGATTAATTTATTCCTAGCCATTAATTAATAATTCCTAATTAATGATTCTTAACTTCAAATTAATTAACCTTTAATTAATTTAATTAAAACTTAATTAATAAATTTAAACCTATAATTACTAAATTTATTAACCCGATCATTAATTTAATTAAATTGGTTAATTATCCTTTTATTACCTTAATAATTTATTGAATTATAAATCATTAAGTTCTAAATAACTTTAAGATAAACCTTAATCTCATTAATGATTAAATTATCATTAGCAAAACATTTTAACAACAATTTGTTTTAAATTTTCTTTCAATTTTCATTTTAAATGTAAGATTTAAAATGAGAATAATTTTAACTTTAATAATGTTTAAAACAATACAAAAACCTTTAAATTACATGATAAAGAAAATACTAATCTTATAAAGAAATTTAAAAGAATTTTGAACCAAATTCATTTTTTAATTTCAAATCATATATAAATGTGCTTATCATTCAAAGTTGTTTTAAAAACATTGTAAAATTTAAAAACTTCCTTTTTAATTCAATCTAAGATTCAAATTCATTTTTGAATCCAGATTTAAACTTAAATTTAAAGTCCTGTTTAAATCTTTATTCTCAGATTTTAAAAACCATTTTATAAAATGCTTTTAACATTTTTAAAATTGTTAAAACCTTTCATTTTATAAAACTTAATTAAATTTAAAAACTAGATTACAAATTCAGTTTTGAATCTATATTTTAAATTTGGTTTTAAATTCTGTTTTAAAAACTTACTTTCAAATTTAAATCAAATTAAATTTGTAAACTGTCAGGTTTTCCAGAGAACCCTGTAACTCCAATATACCCGAGCTCCTTCCAATTTGCTTCGAGTCAAACATCTATTTACCCGAGTAAAAACTTAATTTACTCGAGAAACCTATGTACCCAGAATCCCCTAAAAACCAATTTCAACAGAAAGTTGAAAGTGCACCGTGCACATGCACGGTGACACTGATCATCTCCGGTCACCATCAAGACTTCAAGAAGGACGACGATCATCTCTTCATCAGAATTCGATTATCCAAACTTCCATAACATCTCGACATCAAATTCGAGCCTTCGAGCAAAAATCCTGAAACAAAACTAAAACCTGGAACAACATCAACCATGCTCCTCCTATCACCAGCAGCCTTGAAATTCCGGCCAAGTCCTCCTCTACACACCTACTTTTATTACCCAAAACATAGTTGAACTCGATCAAATGGGAAAGACGAACAAATCAAAATACTAGACCTAGTTAAAACTAGGGTTAAGAACAGAAATCAAACACCACCTTCATCATAGTGCTCTGATCAACATTCCAGCAATTTTCCCCTAATCTCCGATCCTTCCTCCATCAACATTGAAAGTCCCGACCCCTACGATCAAGTAGATTTCCAGAAATACCCAAATTTCCATCCTCTGGTCAAACCAGAACTGCACACTCCTCCTCAAACTAAAATTTCTGATTCTAGGCTTAAAATTCGTATTTTAGGATGATGTTTCAGATCCTAAGTCTGAAACAACAAATCATGATATTTGAATTTTTTTTTATATATATTTAGCTGCTCTGTACTTTTTAAATTTTCAAAGACATTCAAGTTTATTCTAACTTGGTTAAAATTTTAAACTTTACCTCATGACTTAACAAACAACTTTTGTTTGAAATCTTAGTTCTAACAGAGATTTAGTTTGGGAGAATTGGAATTTAGATCTAAATTTTTAAACTGAGAACTTTAAACAGAGATGATCAACTGATACAACCAACATACACATAGTATCTTCATTCATATATACATGTAACTAGATCTAAAACAAACAAGCATACATAATTTCAAACATGCACCACAATTTTACTTCAGATATTTTACCACACAAATCAAATTTTTCTGTTTTTAAAATCTAAGTTACTCACCGTTTTGAGGAAGAACAGAGCCTCTGGTTTTAAAAGCTTTGTTGATTTCTTTGAAAACAGCCTTGAAAATTTTAGTTGCATCTTTGTTTTGATTTTAAAACTTGCATGCTTTTGATCCCAGATCTATTTGCTTATCTCTGTCTTGAAGAGTACATGCAGGCTTTGATTCAGGTTGAAGAGAACTTGCAGGCTTTGGTTTTAAATTTTGAAAATGCACTTCCAGGTTTTATTTTTGAAGAAGATTACAGGCTTTAGATTTAATAAATCTCTGGTTTGAGGAGTTTTGATGATCAGATTGTTTTAGAGAATTGGTTATAGGATTTGGCTTTTGATTTTGGAAGATGTTTACAGATTTGAAAAGGTTACAGGGAAATTGATTTGCATTTTGGAATGAAGGGAATGTTAATTACAGATTGAAAAAGAATTTTGCAGGCTGAAGATTGTTTTCAGATTTGTTTTAGAGAATTGTTTAAGTTTCTTAGCTTTAGAATTTTAAGAATAGAAAAGAAATGGAGAGGAGAAAGGATATATATTTATAAAGGCTGAAATGATTAATTTTAAAAATTAAAAGAAAAACAAAATCTTGACATTTGTCATATTGTTATATTTATTACTTAACACATGTAACGACCCGTATTTCTCACGGATCGAAAAGTTCGTCAAATCTGGAATTTTTGCATTTTTAAGTCATTTCAGATTTTTTTAGGCAAATTTGTCTAAGTCCTAGGTCGTGAACGACCTAAGAGCTAAGTCGTGACCGAGTTAAGGGATTCGGCGAGTTAGTGTTAGGTCGTGGGTTAGTTGGAGCGACCTATAAAAATTATGCAACCTAGGATTTGGTTAAGTATTAGGTCGGCAGGGCGAGTTAACGACCTAAAGAACTGACCGACTTAAGGATATGGCGACTTAAGGGTAGGCAGACCTAGTGGAGTTAGCGACCTAGTGGTTACCGGGTTAGCATGGTTAGGTCGGCAACGACCTAGGAGAGATGGGGTAGCAAGTTACCGACTTAGTAAAGTGAGCGACCTATGGGATTGACCGACCTAAGAAATAAGCTGGTTAACGACTTAGTAGTTAAGTCGTTGGACGACCTAAGGGGTTGAGTATTAAGTGTTAGGTCGTAACACTGTTAGGTCGCGTGGGTTGTTAAGTTGTTAGGTCGCAAGGTTTTATAGGTCGTAGGTCGTAGAGAGGCAGTCTGTGTTAGGTCGCTGGGTTTCGTCTAAGTGTTAGGTCGTAAGTCATATAAGTGTTAAGTCGTGCATAGTTAAGTCGCGCAGTGTTAAGTCGAATGGTGCTAAGTTGTTAAGTCGTAGGCTTGGTCTGTTAGGTCGGAGTTGTTGGCTAAGGCTTTAGGTCGTAGGTCGGTATAGTGTTAAGTCGGCAGCGACTTAAGGAGATAGCCGAGTTACGACTTAAGGGCAGTTTTCAGCTATAAATAGGAGAGCTTCTCTTCATTTTTGGGATCCGGATTTTGAAGCAACGAAGTGCTGCCATTTTGAGAGCTCGACTTCTACACTTCTTCACTTCTTTTCTCCACTCTAATCTAGTGCTTCCATCCATCCAAATCGAAGATCAAGATTGAAGATTCAAGAGCTTAGATTGAAGATCTTCATCTTTTCAAGAGAGATTTCTTCGTTTGAAGTGAGATCTTGTCGGATCTAGCTTAGTTCTTCGCTGTCTAGATCTGAAGTTGTTATCTTTTGGATTGTTTAGGTGATTTGGTGAGTGGTGATTATCTCTCACACGGATCCAAAGGAGTATATCGGATTGTTGGCCCGATTTGGTGTTAAAATAGTGATTTCCATGCATTTTCTTCATCCTATGTGTAGATCCATATAGATCCATTGTTCATGATGATGTTACATCCATTTTATCATATGTTAACCTATGCAAGTTCATTCATCAAGTTTGTAGAGATATAATCCATGTTTTCATGCTTATTGGACTTTCAACTCTTTAATTACGAAAATGCCATTATTGTTATAATTGTCTACTTAGATCATTTTTGAATGGTTGATTGCTTGGATTGATGTTTGATTTGATTGATTATTATGAACTAGATGATTGATGATTAGATTTAGATCGAAGGTGATTCAAAAGCTAAGGGAAAGGCTCTTGAATTGGAAAAGCTGCTCGTGGCATATGTAGCGGGATGATGAAGCTTTTATGCATAGATTTGATGATGTGATGATGAGATGAGGCTTTGCGAGGATGTACTGAAGTGAGGCAATCATGTGATGAAGACTTGGTCTAATCCAGACGGGATCATTCCAAGCATGTGGATAACTCGGTGATATGATTCGAGTTGAAGATAATGAATGGATATGAGAATAGTCGTCGAGGAGGATGACTAGGAGGCTTGGATAGCATCGTTGTTGAAGGTTCTAGCATGCTCTAAGCAAGGGTACGTTTGGGCAGATTCGATAGTCCCAACGGCCAACTGTTGATGGTCGAGTACTCTGGGCAGATTCGATAGTCCTAGGCACGGGCTGCGACGACGTGCGGGAGTTATGTCTAGAACCGGGGTTTCCATTAGCCCTTGACGGACGGCTGAAAGAATGTGCCGGTCATTCAATTAACGGTGATATCGAAGCAATGATAACAGTGATAGCCAGAGTCATGGATGTTTGGTTGTATCGTCATTCGGACTCAAGAGCGGTATTTTCTGGGTGCTTATCTGATTTAGGCCTTGGTACTTGGAAAACATCGCCCTTGACTCGAGTGATAGTAGCTTTACTTTAAATTGTATGCTCTGCTATGTTTGCTTCTGCTTAGTGTGTGTCTGGGGGCTATCACTGTAGAATGAGGTTGGAGTGGGAAGGTTGTATTCCTATTCCTTTTCCTTTATGCTCTTTTGGTATGTTGTTAGTTAATTTACTGCTCACTAAGACTGTTGTCTGACTCAAGGCTTTATGTTTTAATTCTTATTGCCTTGGGCTGTTCGTCCATTTTGGGACGGGCAGACTAGGTAGCAGGTGACAGGTGCTGTTCTCTTCTCACGATGCTGATATCGAAGACGAGCTGGAGGGTTGCATATTATCTTCTTATTATATGTACTGGATATTCCGCTGTTATGTTTTCCTCTGAGAGATATGTAGTGAGGCTTGATGTATTGACTATGTGGATGCTTGTATTCAACTATTATGGAGTTTTATATGATGTCATTTTGTTCTATAAAGCTTCACTATACATATGTTCTATTGTATTTTGTCCATGCGCTGTGAGTAATACGATAGATTTTGTTGTTTTAAATCTTACCTTGACAATCGTCCATGGTCGCCTGGCGCACTTTACAACGCACTGCCTCTAGATTCGGTGCAGGGGTCATGGGCGGTCGTCACAACACATGTCATATTAGGCTTTAATATAATGACATTTGTCTTTTAAGTATTTAATACATATATTTATTTATTTTAAAATGTAAATAAAAGCTTTTATACTAGTTTACTATTTATAAATACTTACCTAATATGTATATGTATATAAATTACTTTAAAGAAAATGTAAATAAAACCAATTATATTTATATATAAAAACAATACATATATCTATTATTTGAAAATAACACATTTGACCATTTTAAATAGTTTATAAAAGAGATTATAAATTACTTATTACTTAAATGAATTAATGCCATATGTAAATTGTATTTAAACTTCTATTTTTAAATCATATATATCAAGTAATATTTTAAAAAGAAATAAAACAAACCTTTTCATTTAAATTTAAACTTAAGCTAAAAATCTATTTTTAAACAATTAAACATTTATAATATGTATTTTAAACTATATAGTTATTTATTAAATAACTTTTGAAAAACTTAATATTAAATTAATCATGATTTCCAAATTACCAATATATATTAGAATTTGAAAATATAATCTCATTTGTTAAATTCAAACCAACTCATCTATTTACAATATATACACTTATATATATTATAAATAGAAATCATTCTATTAAAGTTTTAAAAGATAAATTACTAATTAAATATTTATTTAATTAGATTATTAAATTTATTCAATTTTATTAACAAAGATCATCAAATCAATTTAATTTCCAATGCAGATTATTAAATTGATACTGTCCAAATTCCCGGGATATCACAAAAAGCGTGTGCGACTCGATCTACCAGAGAGGACAAACGAATCAAAACATCTAGACTCGACAAAATTAGGTTTCCAAACTTTTAGAGTTTGCCGCCGCCACCACGTTCAATTTCCGACCACCGCACTATTTTTCCTCGACTCACCATAGGCTCGCCCACCTCCAGAACAAATCTCGACCAACACGAACCAGAGAATCGCCAGAAATCGACGAAAATATGAAATCAAAGCGAACCCAAATTGCTCTCATATCACACCATTAAAAACCATCAAATTAGGTTTAAAAATCTTGTTATTGTATGGGGATTCAGTTTAGATACTTGAATTCGTAAATTAAGAGATTCAAATTTTTGATAAATTTGAGTTGTGCTCAGACATATTTCTTTCCAGAGGTGATACCAAGTTATTTTAATTTGAATTTATTTTTAAAATTCAGTTCAGGGTTAAACAAACAATATCTATTTTGACTCTAAGTCCAAATATAGAATGGATTGGGAAGAAATGATTCTTGAAAGCAAGATTTCTTTTTTTGTTTCCAGAGTATCAGAGAGCAAACATATATAAGCACTTCCAGTTCAACTACTATTCACTCAACCCAAAGTCTCAGATTTTAAATCATACAACTAGATTGAAACTTAAGTTATTAAATATGAAATTACTCACAGATAAGCATTCAGCAGATTCAAACTTTTAAGTTTTAAAAGCAAAGTTACTCACCTGGTTTCAAAGTAAACAGAGTTTGCTTTTCTTGGATCAGCCTGAGAAACTGCTTGCTAAAGCTCTTATCTTCAATTCTCTGGTTTGTAGTTGATATATTTTGTTGTTTAAGATGTATTTTGTTTTAAGTTTGAATGATGCTCATTTTCAAATTTTTGTCAGCTTGAAATGATCGAACTGAGGTGAGGAGGACTTGATAAAAAAATGAGTTTACAGGGTGATAAAATTTGTTTAAGCTGAAATGAAATGCTTACAGGAGATGATGATATTTGTACAAGGTGATATACGGGTTTGTACAATGTTTAGCAGAGATTTTTTTTTTCTTTTGTTGGCTGATAGGTTCATTTGGGTGCTAGCATTAAATGCTTGTACAAATTCATATATTGTTTCTTCATTTCGGTTGTACATATGCATGAAGATAATTTTGTGGCTGAAGTGATTTTGTTGTGTACAACATTAATTATCTTTGTACAAATTTATATATATAATACTAGTATCTTCTTTTGCTTATTTGTTTTCAAGACTTGTTTGACTATGCAGATTCTCGTTTTGCTGGTGAGATATGGTTTGGCTAGCATTAATCACTTTGTCTTGTTTTCTTTTCTTTTACAAGCTTATTCATATATGCATTTACTTGTTTCTTTTACAAGTGTTCATACTTATGTATATATTTTATTTGTTCCCAGATCTGAATGAATTTTGTTTTCATACTTTGTTTGTTTATTACTTTATAATATAAATAACTTCTATTCTAATTTTGCTTTACTTTATAATATTCATTTTTATAGTTTATATAATTCTAGAATTATTTAATATGTTCATTTCACATTTTATATAACTATAAATTTATTTGAAATATTTGTTTAACATCAACACTTATTTTGATTCTATAAATATATTTTTATAACTCAAATTATTATTATTAAACCATTTATTTTCAATTTAAATTCAAATCAAATATATATATATATACATATATATCATTTCAAATTCACTCATATATGCTCAAACACATATATATTCACATATATACATATATATACAATATTTTAAAGTTTAAATGATTTATACCAAATTTATTTTAATTCGGGGAAACTCGTTTCAATTTACAATGAATTTTACAAATTTTTATTCAAAAATAAATTTAAATATCAATTTAAATTTATATAAAATCTGGGGTCGTTACACAAACGGATTTTAGAATAAGGGAAGATCGTTATGAGCTGAAATGATAGGCTTAAGCGATTTTCATTTGTATTTGACTTGGGATTGCGGGTTGGAAATGATAGAACCCGGGATTTTATTTTACGGATTGAAATGATATATTATTCGTATCACTTGACCTAGGTTAGAAAATATTATACAGACCCATGGTTAATTTAAAATGATTTTTCTAAAATTATTAAGTATTTTTAAATGTAAAAATATGAAATTTTAACTTAAATTGGATTTAAATGATTTAAATAGTGATTTTCTATAAGTTAAAATTTTATAAGTTGATAAATGGTTTAAATTGAAATTTAAAATTTGATTTAACTTAATAATTGAAAATTTGATTAAAATGGAATTTTAAGCTTAACTTAGTAATTAAAATATTTTAGTTATGAAATGGATATTTTAAAGAAAGAAATATTAAGATTTGTTTGTTAAAATGAAAAGTTAAGCAAATTATAATGTAAATTTGACTTAATAAATGAATCATAATTTAATTGGATATTTAATTATAAAATGTTATTTTATTAAAAATTATAAGTTATGTAATATCCAAATAAATAATTTTGAAAAGTGGAAAAAGTTTGATAAGTTAAAAATGAGAAAATGTTGAAAATATATTGTTTTAAATTGTTATAATAAATTTATAACAGTAATTGTAGCGTTTCTGAAATGCTGTGGTTTTAATGTAGTGTTTTTCAAATTAACACTATACTTACAGTAACGTTCTGTAAGTGCAACTGTTTCTGAAAAGTATTGGATTTTCAAATTTACACTGTTTCTACAGTAACGGTTCATAAGTGCTACTGTTTCTGAAATGCATTGTTTTTCAAATTACCACTATATGTACAGCAGCATTTTCTGAGTACTACTGTTTTGAATAAGGCAACATTTTCGAATGCTAAAATACAATGTTTTGAAATTGTTATAATTGAATGGATGAACTTAGAAATGATACAACTTTGGAAAAATGGATATGTTGTAATAAAATTTATTTAACTAAATCATAGTTTAATTGATATCTAAATAAATGATTTTGTGAAGTAAAATTTGATTTTATAAAGCTATGATAAATTTATAAGATATGATGTTTTAAATATGTTATAGTAGAAATGTAATAGAATTTGTAGCATTTTGAAAATGCTATCGTTTTAAGGTTATGTTTTAAAAGTGCTACTATTTCTAAAAATGTAACATTTTCAAAATGCTATTATATAAGGGTTACATTTTTAAAGTGTTGTAATTTCTAAATATCACATTTTTCAAGGCGTTGTGGATTTTCTAAACACAACATTTGTAAAGTGGTGTAATTTCAAGTGTTTTGGTTTCGAAGTGTTATAACTTTGAAAGTGCTTTGATTTTTAGAAATGAATATATGTATATATTTGAAATAGAAATGATATCGTTTTGATTTGGTTTTGAATTGGAAATGATGTTTTGACTTGAAATATAAACCATTTTGAAATTTATAACCACAGGTTATAATAACGGTTGGATGTTATAAAGTGTGGCTAGAGGTGGGCAATTGCTGCAGCTTTGCGCTACCCCAGTCACATTAACACTATTATTTTGCATAGTTTGCTTTACTTTAGACATTACTATGATAGCATTCATTACTACATAGTAGATGGTTTAACGGATCCTTAAAGGATGGACGATTCCAGGCATCCTTTAAGTTACTTGTGCATCTCTATTACAGTTCACTTGAGTTGGTTTACATTGTATAAGTATGTATGTCCTGACTTGAGTGTTTTGTGTTTTGTTTTACGCTCGGGTCAGCTTGAGTATCACATCTTTGGATTGATCTTCTGGAGCTAGAGATTTGCTGGAGCTTATTTGTCTATCTTTTCATCTATTTTCATTTCAGTTATTTCCTATTCAGTATTGCTTTTGTATTAGTTGACTTATGTATTTAGACTTCTGTTGTATTTGTTTTTCAGACTATGATATTTTGTATCTGTTTTGAGATTATTTATGTAGTAGCTTCATGAACTACTATGGTTTTTTATTTCCACTGCGAGTTATTCTGATATTCTGTGTCTGTGATTCTGTGTTTGATTTTATTTGCTCCAAATTTTCTTAATAATCCACTGTTTTGACGTATTCGAGTCCGATATGTGTGGATTTATTTTCGATTTGAATGGTCCAAAATAGTGGGATGTTATAGGGACCAAGCAATTTGACTTTTTTAACACTAAAACTTGTTAGCTGGTCCAAAATAGGATTTATGATTACTTGCCATCCTCGGTATAACCGTATGGTGCTTGCAAAGTAAAATCATTTTTTACATGGACCATAAAAATAACTGATTGTTTAGGAAACATCATTTCTACAAGTCGACCTATCAATCTTTGAATATAGACTTAAATATAACCTATATTATACAATTGATAGTACTATCCTTAGTTTTTGCAAGTCAGTCCACACACATGCGCACGCGCATGCACACACATCCATACACATACACAAAAAAATACACAGACAATAAACACACTTGCACACACATAATATATATAGTAGTTTTAACTGTGTAAACACGTCATTTTTTTTACTTCGCACTACAGAGCAGAAAAATATAGTAGTTTCAAAAGTAGATTCATTAATACTTAAGGTACCATAAATTTGGGAATGCATGTGCATGTAAATATAAAAATTAATTTATCAAAACAAAGCACAAAAAATATTACTAAACATCAAAAATAATCACTACACCAGAAACAGCTTTTGACAGCGTTTCAAAAACGCTGTTATATGATATGACAGCGTTATTATAAATGCTGTATAACGACATGCTGTCGTAGATGCAAAAGTTTTAACAGCAAAATAGAAAACGCTGTAAAAAAATTGATACCACAGCGTTTATTAAACGCTGTTATATGACACAATAGCGTTAGAACAAACGCTGTATAACGACAAGCTATCGTATAAAGAGAACTTACAACAGCTTAATTTTAAACGCTGTGGAAATTATTCTTTTGATAGCGTTTTATTTAGAATGTTAATATTTTTATTACAGCGTTTAATGCGTGCTGTGTTATGTTTTTACAGTTGGGATGATGTTTTACTACAGTTTACAACAGCGTTTAATAAACGTTGTTACCCACTATTTAATGATAATTACAACACGAATTAAATGCTGTTGTTTCTTCATTGACAGCATTAAAATAGATGTTGTCTTCTATTTATATGATTTTTACAGCATTAACATTCCACTATATTTGCATATTCCAAAACTACATTTTGAGTATAATCAAGCAACCAATATATATAACATGTTCTAATGAATAATAATATGTTAAATAAACTAGCTAAAACAATATTAATATACAAAAAACATCTATAAATCAAGTTTCAATAATATCCATAAACAAAAATAACATAGTAGACCAAGTTATCATAATATTGTTAAACAAAGATAAGGTATATGTTAAACAAAAATATAATATCAATAAAGTAAGTCCGCACCAAATGCCAACAACAAAACGTGCATCTAAAAAGTTTCATATGCTTGCTACTTGCTACGGAAGAAGAATGTGCCATCGCCATCTTTAATTACCTGCGATGAAAAGTAGTTTCAAAACTGTTGTATAGGGAGATTATGAAGTGACAATAAACATGCATGTGATGTAAAGTATTGACTTCCTTATCCTTACCTTTCCTCAAGTGATGCAGAAGTATAGCCCTTATGCTGGTATATATTTTGAAGCAGCATTGCAAAATCTTGCATTACAGACCAAAATAATATAGCTCAAGATTTTACTGCATATTAACAACCAGTTTGTCATTCTTTTTCAGTGTAGAATCGATTGAAATGCCCTTTATTACTGCAGTGAGGTCATCTCTTATCTGCACTAGTTCAGTGGTTTATTTATTCCTCGGCAAATGGTTAAAACTCTATGATGTATTTTGATTATTGCAACTATACCGACCTTTCTACCAAGTACCCGCAAGAAATGGTTGCAACAATCAAATATGAAAAAGTGACAGAAGTCATAAAAAGAAATTTTAATGGATTACGAATTTTAAACTCAAATAGCTCTAGAGGCTTGTCTACGACTTGCAAAATTAAAGTAAAAAACAAGAATACTAAAGTACCAACATATTTTTCATCATTGCAAATATTTATTTGCATTATGCTACTCTCTGTACATAAAGTAACATTTTCTTCAATAATGTACTATTCTATTATCTAAAAAAAACTCAAGTTGAAGAAGAAAGAAAATTGCAAAGAAGATAGTGACTGCTGCAGTGAAGTCTTTTGAAATAAAAGCATATGCATTATATAGCAGCATGCACATTACAAAAAATAAAAAGGATGAAGATTATTGTGTCAGGTGCTGAAAATCCAAATGAGAAGAAGAAAAATCATAAAACTGACATCAAATGTAATCAGAAACTATACCAAAATTACTCATGAATTTCAAATGAAATTATAAAAAATATATGATTTTGTTTAGTTTTTTAAAACTATGTGAAGTTTTTTACTCAGTTTTTAATGGAGTATCACCCAGTTTTTTAATTGAGTAATACTCAGTTTTTAACTATACTTCAGTGGACTATCATGCATTTTGTAGTATTTGGTTTGCATTGATATATACATGATTTTGTCATGATGTTTATCCTAAGTTTTAACTATATTCTTGCTTAGCAGGTTAATGGACATACTGTTCTAACTGAGTATTTTCTGCAGTCTCTTTCCTTCATTGTTGTTACTATAATCCCCAATTAAGAGTAAGGTATCAAAAGCTTTAACCAAATGCTTCGCTCAACCTGAACCAAATACTTCACTCTGCAAGCAGCAACAACTAAGCTGTTGCAACAAGAAGCAGCGAGGCCGCTGTTTGTAGCATAGTAAAGAAAATCATCAATTTTATGTCAATTTTGGAACTGCAATGTCAAGTTGAAAGAGATGTAAACTTGAATGCTTTCAGTTCTTACTGCTAGGTATATTAAGTCAATCACAAAGTTACTTTCTTCCATAGTTTTGACCTTAACTTGTTAATTTTTCCCCTCATAATTATTCATTTGATCTTATATTCTCTATTTATACTTCGCATAATAAAACTTAAACGATAGCTGAGTTTAAGTTTAGACATGTTAGTTAAGTATTGAGAAAAATATATGCAGTATAATATTTGGACGGATTAGTTAAGTTGTAGGAAAAGAATATGCATTAAAAATAATAAAACTTACACTTATTTTATCTGAAGTTAGCACAAATTTCCTCCTTTCCCTTACCACCAGGTTCATCTGGTACAACTGATTTAGTGACATTTTGCTGCAAAAGAAGAGAAAAAAAAGCTAGAACCTTTTACTTTACCTCCCAATATGTTATCATCTGACATTTAAAGCTGCAAAAGAAAAGAAAAATGATGTGAGTTTCTTACAAGATCAATTTACATTTCACATCTTATGTTTCACCAATGCAGTAAAATAAAAGCAATACATTTCTGACACATGAAGAATTTACCTTGTATCTATAATCTATTTTCTACCAAACAAGCTCCTCAAATTCCCTTTCTCTAAACTCTCCAACAACTTAGTTCTACCAGGCACATCTGTTTTTGATAACTTTTTCAAATACCAGATGGCCATATAAGATATCATTATCTTCCTACACTTCTTGCTTGACCCCAAATACAAAGGACAACAAACCGCATACTTTTTAGTGGTGTTCTGAGGATTCGGATCAAGCAATTGAACCAAATTCGACAAAAGCGGAAAAATGGAAAAAAAAACCCAGCCCTAAGTATAGTAATGGCCATATTGGGAGGTAAAGTATCAAAGCCACACCTTTTGAATAGTTTATGCAGATGTACCTTTTGAATAGTTGCTGCAAAAAAATAACAACTCATGCCATCTAGCTCTAGTAGATTATTCAAGAAATAATATTTTATCATAGAACACGTTTGGTAGTACTGAAGCCATAATAGAAATTTTTTACTGTATATCCTCATGACAATTCAAACCAGCTATACCTCACCAATCAGTGAAAAAATGAGGAGATCAATAAATGAAAGTAAATAGAAGCCGTATTTATATAATTATTATCGATTTGCCAAATTACAATCAAAATTGAACTTGATGATGCTCCATGCGATCTATGCAATCAATTATATACTGACAAACGGAATTACTACCAAACATGATTAATACACATCTGATAGTCTCTTGATGGCTAATTTAAATGTAGCTTTATACAATAAAATGAAGTTAACTATGTCAAACATATAATAGTAGAACTTAGAATTAGATCGCTAGTCTATGCAAAAATTAAGATAAACCTACCACTTAAGAAATCCTGAGCATTAGAATATTACAGCTAGAATCCTAGATATTATTTCAATTAGGAACGGCAACTGAAATTAAAAAATAGCATCCTTCACATTAAATAAGGTCATTATCCCAAATGAACCATTTTTATTTTTCTCCAGTCTTAAAATATCTTTATACCCTTTCAAGTCAGGCTCCAACAACTTAGGAAAAGTAACTGGTGTTAACAAATTTACAGTCATAACATAAAAGTATTCTAAACTTCAAAATATAAACATTACAAAATTACCATTGAGTGTCCAATCAGATTTGTTATGAACATCAATTTTCCTCTGAATTGTAATCTTCTCATCTGTTGTAAACCCTCTAAGTGATATTTTTACATATCCTTTTTTTCTCCTCTCTTCACAAATGCTCCAACACTTGCTTCTCTTCCAAGTACCCAAAAAAAACAATAGTCATTGTTAACTTAGTTTCTTCATCGGTGCATCATCGCAAAATATTTTTCAACACATTCCAACACCTATATAGATGGAAGTTCTATAATACCAATGTTATACTACAATGCACTAAATTGTTCCATGTGGCAACACTCCTTCAGCAAGCATAAAGTGTGTTATTTTAAATGCATTATGTATATTGCATAAGCCTTAGCAACAAAATCTTTAGAAATGAATAATATTTCCAATTAGAAAAATAATGATGTATGCTTCAAACCAAAATTAAGTGAAGTGGATGAGAGACAGTACAAAGCCAAACCAAAAATTATCATCACTAACTTGTACAGAATGATTCCCTAAACTGTCTTGAATATTCATTACACATTTTGAAATGAAGGCTTGTAGTGTTTTTCCCCTCAACCAAGAATCTGTATCTTTTTAACTTCAACAATTATGTGAAAAAACTTGGCATAATCTATATGATGCATTCATTTGTATGATATTGTTAGCCAATATTTATTGGCACAATGCATAAACATACCATACTCTTTAGTTTGCAAGATTGATAAAGATGACATTAGTGATTTTTGGAAACATCAGCAAAAACTTATGGACCAATGTACCATCAAATCATAATCCATATGGAATAATTGTGTTCTATCGAAGCATGATGTATATGGAATAATGGTGCTATGTTATGGGAGGCAATAAAAAATTAAGGTGGGATTGGGAAGGAAAAGTTACAACAAAGTAGCATGTGCATATAAATGGGCAAGAAAGGTATTAATATTTAAAGACATAATATTTTAGTAGCTAATGCTTTGGACAACGTTTAACTTTATAACATTTTCAAATAAAAGAAGCTGCAACTTATTCATAAAAAGATTGTAATAACTATGTTTGATATTTACTTAATGGTTGAGAGTGATTTGTTAGGGAACTAGTTACTTGGCTAAATTTTATGTTCAATGAATAGGTCCAGAGGACGTGAACTGTTTTCCTATGTACATTGCTAAACTTGCATCTTTATCGTGCCAGGTAAAAGAATTTACTGAGCATCCTATGAATAACATTCATTGTCATTATTATAATTAGACTTAATTATATTTTATCTAAGCTTAACAATGTAAACATATCTTTTATTGTATACAAACAATGAAATTTTAAGCTAACGGTTTTTAATCAAATCTATTATTAAGATCATATTAACGTAAAATAGCATTATATACTGCACAATATGATTCTCTACAAACATTAAATTCAACTAACCCTACCAAACATCATAAGTGAATAATGGCTTGGAAGTGAAAGAAAATTGTGTTTTCCCCCTTTTCTTTTTTGCATTAGTGACATTGCATTGAAAAGAATTTCAATAAAATTTAGTTATGCAACTTTACATAGAAATCTTGTTCCAAACAAAACATTTTACTTCAGGATAGCACAAGCCTGAATAACAACATTGATTTTATGTATAAAAATTAAATACAAAAGGTTATCTCTGCACCAGATCACACTTCAAAAGCATATCTAGTTATTCCATTATCTGGAAATAGAAAGATAATAATGCAATTAAATTAATGAATAGTGCCCATATCTGAAAAAACCATTTCAACTAATGCATATAACTACCATTTTAGCAAAATAGAAGTAAATATTCTCTAAATCACAAGTTCAGGAAGAAAAAAATTTAGTTAGAATAATGACTTAGATTTTAATATTGGATTACAAGAAATATTCACTTTAATTTGAGGAAAAAAAAACCTAAAGTACATATTTAAGTCTTCTAGGGTTTGGTACTTACGGTGAAGACTGCACCAAGAAGAAATTACTACTTCAGCTTTGATGAGGTATTGAAAGCGGTATTTTGTGAAGAGAATTTTTTTTATTTTTCATCACTACAGTACTGACAAAAACATATCTATCAGTCTTCTAAAATATTCCTGCTAGTTGGGTATTTCTTCGTGCATATTTCTTTGGACTGGTCTCATTGAATAGTGGTTTATACTAAATTGAACTATCAGTACAAAAATAAAAAAGTTCCATTGAACTGCATATATTGGACTGGTCTCATTGAATAGTGGTTTATACTAAATTGAACTATCAGTACAAAAATTAAAAAGTTCCATTGAACTGCATATGAAGAAAAATGAGTTTCTAGGATTCAGAAAACTATTATTGAATAGAGGAAATGTTTTCAAGAAATCCATGATTTTTTAAAAAAAATTTAGTTAGGTCATTTATTAGAGATATATTGTATAAAAAAAATTACTGAATTAAGAATTTTGGTTTCATTCCAACAGAAATTCAAAAAAAAGATTTAAGGAATTTAGACATATTAAATACAGAATATAACAGTTCATTCCTCAGATTATGTGCTAGCTAGTTGATCATTCTTCATGAGTGTTGCTTTCTACCAATCCTTCAGTAAGAGAACCCAACAAATGTAACCCACCATTGTTGTCATAAAAAGCCTAAATTGTCGCTAAATATGGTAATCTAATACTTAAACGTGATGATTTTTTTACTGGTTCTATAACACTGTAACAAGTGCATGTCATATTTGGGCTGCTTACACTTCAGTCGACCAATTTAATCATAATCCATACATCAAGGATTAAAACATGGTAGTGCAGACAAATAAACAAATAATACACTCATATATCTGAGAATAAAATGCACATGGTTAGGTACAATAATATGCGATCCTTACAGACATAATAATGTATTGTGATCCTTAAAAGACTGCATTTACACTTTATAGCTTTAGTCAGATAACAAATCTTTAAGTGAGGACTGCAGTCATGTGACCACATATGCAAGTTGCATAACTCAAATTTCCAATTACAAAACAAAGGGATATAAACTCAAACAGCGAGACCGGGCCTGATTCTGCACACGGTCAAGAAAGCAGTGCAGTTGCCATTAAAAAATGTCAAACTCGGAACTACCAAAACATCAAAAATAATGAAAACAATGAAAAAAAATATCGGTTTAATACTACATTACAAACCCAAAACAGAGACGAAAAAAAAATTATGATGAAAACCACACATAATTCAGTAAACTATTCGCATAAAGGTTGAATTTAAGTGAACTGATCAATATTTACCAAGTCTTGCATAAAAATATGGAAACTGCATTGTGCTGCATTGTGCCTAGTCACTACAAATGTAAATAGATCTCACTTTTAAAATATTATATAAACACCAAAATTATTTTTCATAGAGCAGCCTAAAAATGCAGCAAACAAATGTCTACTTAAATATGTGTACATTATAAGCCTAAAATGCAGCAATCAAAATTGGGTTCCCTAATTTTTATTATACATACCCTAATTATATCTACTAAACCAAATTCCTAAATAAATAATCAAAACATCTTGCCTCTTCCTTTCACGTTTATTTTAAGTGTTCAACATTATAAAAGAGTAAGAATTTTTCTTAATACTAAGGCATTGAAACTTTGTGACAGAACCAAAACTAGAGTATGGAAAAAATTACTAAGTTTATACCTGCTTCGTAGAAAGCTCTCCTTAACCAGGCTAGGGAAATCAATGAATGGAAAAGCTTAATTGTTTTCGTCTGAACTTGAAATCAAAGTATTCGACTCAACTTGTAATTGATTCTTTTCGACTAGATCAATATATGAACTGTAAAACCCAAAAGAAATCGAATTAGGGCATCTTTGAGATAAGGTTTTAAGGGAAAAGGGGATAACCTAAAGAAGGAAGGATGAAATCAACAAAGAAATATTTGGCTTCTTTCTAGATTTACGAAAAGAAGAGCGATATTAGGAGATAAGGGGGAAAAAATTTCTTTTGGAGGGAATGACGTGAATGAGAGGCGGCAAACAGAAAAGACTTAAACCTAATGAATATCGTCAGCGTTCTTACGTGTATAATTTTCTTCGTAATTTACTTTTACCGCACCTGCTACTTAAACGCTGAGAAAGGATGCTATCAATGGTAAGTTTTGTTGTAGTGAATTTTTTATATTTTGTTTTTGAATGGTATGAATTCAACTTCAAACAAGATTGGATGAATATGCATGTGACACAGATTTCAGGAAAAGTCTTCCAAAAGAAGATAAATGAACAATATATATATATATATAGTTTTAAATTATTTTCGAAGCTTGTATCATCAAAGTTTGAAAATGAATGTGAGTGCATGCGCAAGTATGCCATGTGCTTTGGTTCTATTGGATTCATTCTTGTATTGATTTACGTATCTCATGACCAATTTTTATTCTTGATATATAAAATTCTATATTAAAAAGCAATATATAAGCATTATTTTATCTTAAATTTTGATTCTTGGTATATCAATTTTTTGGGGAAGTTATTTTATTTTGCAATTGATTCATGTTGCAAAAAGCTTTTTTCTTCACTAAGAGTAATATAAATCAGCATTTTTGATGTCTTATTTCTTGTATTGTCCTAAGAAATGAAGAAAACTGAAATGGATAAATTCTTTGATACAAAATATAGAGATGAAGAGAACTGAAAAGCTTTATAAAAGATAAAGGAAGCAAACAAAGAAGAAGCATTGTGACGATCTCCAGGCATATAAGCCGATAAATTTCACTTGAAACCCCAGGTATGTACTTTACTTAAGTTATACTTCTTACAAAAAATTTGCTCCTGAAACCAGATAGCATACCCTTCTTACTAAATGTTCTATATGAGTGATGTTGGCACCTGTATTCTGATTGTTTTTATCATGACATGTTAATGCCATAAACATAATAAATATGTAGTCCCAAATAGAGATTAGGAATTTTCATGCATATAATTTAGGAACACATCAATTATTAGCACTATAGAAAGTGGTCAGTGTATGCAACTCGTATAGAAAGGATAGTACAGCACTTCTTCTGACATTTTTATCATACCACAAACAAACTATTTTTTGTTGCGATAAAATTGAAATAAAAATGTCATTATACTTTCCTTGAAGTTCCATAAACATCCTAACGATACTTTTCCTGTTCATATTCATTCCTGTTATTTATTATTTATGTCATAAAAAATTTGCATTTATAAATCCATAGACATAAGTTTATTCATGTTTCTTTTTCTACTTATTTGCTTCAATACTGCAAATCCATTTGAACCATGAAATCTTCCAATACCGTCCATCACGATGTCTGATGCACTTATGATTTGGTCTATACTCTCCAAATAATCTCAAGCTATCTTTGGATATTTCACTACCTAAATTAAACGTCAAGGCTACCATCTGATTTGTACCTTTGTATAATTTAGAGACAGAAAAATAGTTGTTATTTTCTACAAAAGAAACCTGTTCAACAGATATAAAATTTAACATGCACACTTTTCACAATAAAAAATATTACATTTTGGGTTGAGTTTTGGTTACTGGTAAATGCACATAACCGTGACTAAATGTGAAATAAATACAACAACATTAGCCATAAATTTGTTTTCTTTAGTTCAACCGTACTGGAAAACTTTTGTTGCATTACAACATCAGAAAAAACCCAATTAAATTTATGGAAACGAAGATCTTTGGGCATTTATCAACTTTGTTGGAGAGGATCACACTAATGTATGTACAGTAGTTGTGTTTCTTGAGCTGCTTAAAACATTGGTAAGCTCAAATCACCTATAGTATTATCATATTAATTACTCCCTCCATTTTAGTGTTTGTTTGGGCTGTAATTCTTTTATTTTGTTCATTTTTCACGTAAGGCTTTAACAAATTTTATAGCAAGAATAGAACCTTAACCTGCCCAATTACTCTTTGCTTCATATGGAAGAGTGCGTACTATGGTAAGGGTGCTTTGATTCTTATATAATAAAAAAATTCTTATTTATAAAGATAGAATCAGAAATGACCAAAAAAGAAATACTAAAAGGATCCTTCTACAATCATCATCTTTTCCTTATCCATAAAACAACTACAAGAGTTATTGCTATGGTTTCTTTTATCAATTTTCTATTGTTATTTTGAATTTTGTAATATGTTAAGATTTAATTTTATGAACTCTTAAGGTATCTACCATAGAGGGTGTCTTAAATGTTTTGAGTTACTCTAAGGTAAAATGGTTTGATTAATTGGATGGAGTACTTTATTTGAATGCAAATCCATAGGTTCATACAATCGTGTCAGAGTTCAACAAGCATGTTACCTGAAATTCAAAATGGCGATGCACAAGCTTTGGTTGCTTATTTGAATGCTCTTCACAAAGTTTGAATATTTCATGTTCTTATTATCTAGTGTAGCATACACATATTTACAATATCTGAAATATAAATTTGGCAATATTAATATCATACCTTTTCCTTCATGAAAATGTACTAGGTAAAAAAACATTTCAGCACTCTTGATTATTGATTTATCAAGCTGCCTTCTTCATGCTTAAGGTAATTCACTTTTATTTTATGATCCAACAGTGAACCATTTGGGCTTTGTTCATGTTAAGGCATTCAATGTTTTCAACGTATATTTGGCGAACCTCTTGTCAATCTGAAATATATATAGGAACTGCATCACAGTATTAAGAGACATTCATTCTTAACCTTGTTAAATTAGTTCAACAAAACTTGCAACCCAAACATATAACAAAGCAAGCTTCCACATTCATTTGGTACTAACTTGGCAATACAAATCCTTGTTTGATTAACTAGTGTCCATGTTAATTTACACAGGTTCCTTGTAACTTGTTTAAATGGAGTAAAGGAATGGGTTATGCTGATCATTATGAGCGAGCCGTTATTAACAGTATTTTAAGCATTCAAAGAGGAGCTAAGCCTGGTATTATGATCTACATGCTTCCACAAGGACCTGGAATGTCCAAGGCTCACAGTAAGCATGGATGGGGAACACAGTTCGATTCATTTTGGTGTTGTTAGGTAATACTGCTATTCATTATTTCCATTAGAAATTTTACAGTTAATATATGATATTTTTTGTATTGGCAATGGTTTATAGGTTGATATAGTTCTCTATCTAAATCATAAATCATTTAGGTAATTTTTTTCTATAGAGACCATCTTATGATGAGGGATTTCAAGATGTAGCAGCATTATTCATATACATGTATAGTTTTTGCCACCGCTTTCACAAAAATACCCAAGTTAAATAGGATAACTCTTATGCACATCAATAAAGATTTCACAGATGGAACCATGAAAAAAAATTCAAATTGATATATAAAATATGAACGTCTCCATAATTCATCTATAATGAAGACTTGAAATGTTAAATTTTTAAATACTCAGTAAATATTCTGAGCTAAATAAAGTAAAATTTCATTTTTTTCCAATAGAAATTTGGAGATTAATGGATTCAAAAGTGCTTGTACAAGATTGCTCGGGCTGGAAAAATCAAATGTTTTACTGGAGTAGTTGATCCATATGAGCAACATTGAATAATGAGGTACAACAATTTATGAATCGGCTGAGACTTTTATTTCAAATAATATTGAATTATGTGAACATGCTTCCTACTGACATTTCAAATAATATTGCAAGCACATAAACTATACTTGCCACTACTGCTAATCTATAAAAGCATAAAGTATAGATTTTGAGAAAATGAAATGGTTTTGATGGATTGAGCTTTGCTTATTATAGAATATATTACATAAATCATGCATTGTCTTGGTAATAGCTAAGTGTCATTAAATTTTTCTTGCTAAAAGTTCAATGTTTAATTTTAAAATTAGTGAGGAACTGAGGATAATGTCCACTGGCATTCAAGATGGTATACACAAATTATTTTAGTATTTGTATGATGAGTCCAATTTATAATCTCACATTATGGTGTATAAAGCAAACTATGAAATAAAAATGAAATAAGAGAGAAAAATTAATTTTTAAATTTAGTTGTAAAGTTAAAACATCAAAATCAGTTTCAAATTATGCAGAAACCTTAAAAATAAATCAAAGATGTGTGTTTTTATTTTGTTGGGTTTACTTGAGTGAATTTAATAAAGTAAGTAGTGTCAACTTAGTGGCTACACTTCAAAATAGTTATGCGATATTAAGAATCAACCAATAAAATATACCTTAATTATTTGCAAGAGCTTAGGCTTAATTAATTTTCTCTAATGGATCACTGTTTCCGTGCTAACCTAAAACTTAGCGTACGTCACTTTCATACTGCTCAAAAAAGTTTATATATATATATATATATATATATATATATCCCATACAACATTTAATGATTTGGCTATACCAATTTACTCAGAAATCATACAACTTAATGACGTGGTAATATTTAGTGGCATGACTAAACAATAACATTTCAAAAAAAGTTCCTAATCACTTTCACAAAGGAAAAAACAGAACTGTGGTTATAAGATAATGTTTAGTTCTATATAGGCACTTATCTTTAGCTAATATTTACTTTAAAGCTACGAATTAGCTGTCATTTATGGATAAAAGATTTGTAATATCATTATTTACTTTAAAGCTATGAATTATTTGTCATTTATGGATAAAAGATTTGTAATATCTGAAAAAATAGATATAAAAAATTCAAGAAGAAAAAAAAGGAAAAAGGGAAAACTGAAGAAGCAGAACAAAGAAACTAAGTAGTTGTTTCTAACAAAAATTCAATACTACGCTTAAGGATGTGAGTTACGTCTTAGCAGTCTTAGAAGTATGATTCTCTTTGTCTATCAGTGCTGTGAAGCAGTTATGCAACATTGGAAGACCCTAACTAATTATTTCATTGCATGATGCAGTGTACCATATATGGAAAAAGTTTGTTTGATACGATTTTGAGTATTGGTGTTAATTCTACTTTATTTTCCATCACAACATTTTAAATCAATTGCGTTAGAGGCTGATCATTTTCTTAATGATCTGCAAAGAAGTCTCTTCAACCAAAGGGATAAACTGACTTCATTTGCAAACCAGCAGCGTGAGGTTGATTCTAGACTACTGGTTTGAAATTCAGTTATATTCCTTTTGTTATTCCCAACAAATTTATTAAATTGGCTAACTATTAAGGGGCACTTAAGAGCTGTAGAGACAAGTAGTACAATTTCAAAGGTTACAACCAATTTTTTCTGCACTTTGGATAATCATGTATCTAAGTTGAGCAGTATATTGAAGGAAACACAAAATGTACAAGACCAACAACTTTATGATCTTGAGAAGAAGTTTGAGGTAGGTCTCGTTACTGATAAAATATTTTATTGGCCTGCAGCAATACGGTCTTGTCTATTTTCTCTAATGATTATTATACATTTTATGCTTTTACAAGGAGTGTGCTGCAAATGAAGAAAGATAGTTGCTTGAAAAGGTAGCAGAGATGCTTGCTAGTTCAAGTGCTAGAAAGAAAAAGCTGGTATACTTTCTCTATTCCTTTGATATAATTGTTGATAAAACATCAACAATATATTTCTAATTTTTATACTACCTTGGTTAGTATATTTTTTACTTGCATTTAAAAGCTAACATATATATGCAACAAAATTATATGTCCATCTGTAAGGCTTAGCTGTTGTCTTGCCAAATCTAAGGTAGTCTGCAATTATGCATACACGATGGTTAACATGTTTGAAACATTATTTGGTTTTGTAAAGAATCTACTGTGAAATTCCACTCATTGCCACATTGGAATAATTGCACACTGTATTTACCTGGTATCAGGTAGGGAGTGCTTTCATAATAATATTGTTATGTTGCAACTTATGTATTCATAATTTATACTACTTTTTCTTCCATTCAATTTCCTTGGTTTTTATCTTAATGCTTGTAACATCCAGGATCAACACAATATTTTGATTCAAAATCTGCCATGGGACAATTATGTGGCTTCTTATTCCTCTTTGTCTAAAAACCTATTCAAACAATAATATTGCTCAAATATATCAGGTCTTTTCTACAACTTCTACATAATATTGAATTAGTTACCTGTAGTTATATAGTTAGCATATGAAATGACTATAGTTTGAAATGAATAGTTAATGAACATGCTTATGAAATGAATTAGAGGTAACATCCACCTGTATGATATTTGTATATTGATAACCAAATTCATTTTGGTCAGGTTCAAACTGCTGTTGATGGTCTTAGAGCAAGTGCTGCTGATAGAACAGACGATTTATAGAAAGAAATGTCAACAGCTCATGTTTTTACATCCACTGTCAAAGACAATGGTCACGGTACCTGGAAGACACTTAAATCCGATACAATGAAGATACCGCTTCAGTAGAAAATGGAAGGTTTGGCTTGGAACAAGGTCTTCAAGATTGGTATTGATGATGTGCCAAATCTATTTTACTTCTCGTTTTGATTATACACCAACCATTGATAAGAAAAAAGGAATTGCCAACAAAAAGAGACAACTATTAAAAACAAAAAAGCCTTAAAAAAAGAAAGCTTTTATAACAATGCTACATATACGATTGAGATTAGCACAAGGAAAAAAGAGCCATTCACATTGCGCACAGATGCTGTACGAATATGTGGAATACACATTGAAGCTTTAGAAGATTTTTATAACTATTTTTTTTATTTATATGCTTTTCTACAAAGTGTAAATTTGTTTATACTTTTGTTAAACTTAGTCCTAAAAATTAAAATTAATTTCATTGTAATTTTAGCATAGGATCACACAACTATCTTCACAGTAGCAATGTTTTATGTTCATTTTTCATTCAAGTAATGAATGTGATTAGAATCCTTGCCCATACCAATAAGAATGTTTTATGGGGGATGACAACACTAATACTTTAGATTCGGGTTTTGTACATCAAAGTTATAGCATGGGAATTGAATTTATTTCGCATAGTGCCTTACCTGGCTATTTTTTTATGTTAAACTGAGACACGGTTTAGCTGAACTCAGTTTCAATGGAGACTCAGTTAACTGAGTATCAGTTAAACTGAAATTCAGTTTAGCCGAGTCTCAGTTTCAACTGAGACTCAATTTAACCAAGTCTCAGTTTCAAGAACCGAGTCCAACTTAAAAACCGAGTCTAATTTTTGAAAACTGACTACACCTATATTGGTATACTGATAGGACAACTTAGTTAACAACATCGACAACTAGTTTACGTGATTTGTAAACAGACCACTTCATACGTCGATAATATGCAGCTTGATTTTACTCTAAGTAAATTACCGAGTTCGTTTATTATTTTTTACTCTACTTCACTTGTAAATGCTACTTGATTTTATGGCATGTTGTATACTTTGTATTAGTCAATCGCCTAATGAAATAGTGTGATGAATATTTAGTGTTTGCATTATGAATCCGATTTAACTTTGTGTACACTTTTTTGATGAATTGATTCTCAAGCATTACTTTTGCTTTACAGGTAGATAGATGACTGTGATCAAAAAAAGGTTGCAACGAGTTATGGATCGAAGTTATTTTTGCTGCTGGAACTACTTTTTGGTTTTAACGTATGTACTACTTGCTTTTGTTTTGCTATTGCTACTTGTTCTATATTTTGTTTATGAACTATTGACGACGAACTATTTATGTTTGGTGCAAGAATATTGTGTATTGTGATTATGAAATTTCATACGTTGGTTATCAAATATGTGTCCAAAATGTGGTATTAATACAATATGTTGATCTTGAAATGTGGTATTGATATAATATGCTAATTTTGAAATGTGGTATATATACACATTGTGACTGATGTTTACTCAAATAAAATTTACAGAAAAGTAGAAAAAGCCTAATTGACTTAACTTTGTATATAATTTAACGCCGTTTTTAAAACGCTGTTAAAACATTCCACGGCGTTTTTTAAACGCCGTTTAATGTTTTAACAGCGTTTTAAAAACGCCGTTAAATTGTATCAAAAACATAACCAAATATAATTTAACGGCGTTTTTAAAACGCTGTTAAAACATTCCACGGCATTTTTTAAACGCCGTTGAATGTTTTAAAGCGTTTTAAAAATGCCGTTGAATTGTTTTAACAGCGTTTTTAAAAATGCCGTTAAATTAGACCAAACGCTGTTAAATGATTTCATGACACCGGGGAAACGCTATTAATAAGGACATTTAACAGCGTTTATTCCTTGTCATTGTATATCTCTGACATATAACTGCATGTCGATATACAGCGTATTTAAAAACGTTGTTAATAGCTTTTATAGCGTTTTTGAAACGCTATTAAAGGTCCTATTTGTTGTAGTGATCGATACCCACTCATTGAGGGACTAACCCCACCGGCTTACAAGAAATTGATAAAAAAATTGGAATGAGACTCCATAATTGACCCCAAGTGCAAGTGGGAGATTAATAAAGTTAGGGGTATGTCCAAGGGGTAGTTATGTAATTTTTCACATATATCTAACTCGTTGACCAATCTTGTTCAAAATAAAAGGTATTTTCTTTCTATAATATACTTGATATACTGTGTTATATTAATTAATTAATTTAATTAAAAGTAAATATAATAGAAATCCATAAATGGTACATTTTGCAATAGTAGTTAGAAGTATTGTAACCATGAGTAATTTATCACAATGAATATAAATATACCATTTTAAATGTTCCTAGTCAAGATGCATCGAGATTGGATATCGATTTATTCACTAATACTAGAGTATGTAATGCTCTCCAAATATTGGATAGTGTTTTACTCATGACTGTTGGGGTACCTAGACATTACGTACTGATAGTTATTGGATAACTATAGAACAACTCACTCAATAGTTCACTATTGGTTAACACAACTAAGGTCAAACAGAAAATATCGATGTGACTAAATTACACAATTCTCTCGACTTGAGAATACTCTGGAACTTCAATATTAAAGTTCTGCTTTGATTATATCCAAAACATGGCATGGCGTCCATTCAGTGACTATAGTTAGGTCGAGTGGAAGTATTAGAAGTGAAGCACTATTCAAGAGAGGCTTCATTTCCTCAGTTATATGGGGTTAGTATCACGGTCAACTTAAGTCAACTCAAAATCAAAGTCTTTGGCCAAGGTTAATAATAATTATTATTATTGAACCAAGGACTTTGTGTTTGGACTATAGAATTGAATAGGGATGATATTAGAATTTTTTTGACTATCGCCAAATTCCATAAGTCCAAAGTAATATAGTTTTGACGAAGAGAATTAGTGTATATAATGTCACTAATGGGTAACACTTATTCAACTAAAATGAGATTTTATCGAAATCAAGTAAGTGATAAATTTGGCCATAATGTCACACCACCTGCTAACTGAAGAAGTGTGAAAGTTAATATTTGAATACTTTGATGTTAGTTGCTGGCCGAATTTACACCCAAGAGTTACACAACCGAAGTGATGAATTCTCTTAAGACCAAATGATTTAATTGGTTTATAATTGCTATAAATTAATTATAAATATTTATGAAATATTAATTATAAAAGTTGAATGTGATTTGAGAAATAAATAATATTATATATATTTATAGTAGTTATAAATATATCGATCAATATGAGATACGATAACAGTTAAATTAAATATAATTATATATGTTTAATTTAGGCCAAATGGGCTCATGGCCCATGATGTTAAAAGGGAGAAATCGGCTGGTTTGGGTAGATATAAGATGCGGCAAAAACATAGGGATAGACTTGAAGATAGATGGTTAAGATTAAGAGAGAATAAGTAATAGGATTAACCTATTTTCTCTCTTATGCAACCATTTATATATGGATCTCTAAACCCTAATCTCCATATCTTTTTTGGCCGACATTATCTTCTTGTTTGTTGGCCGAAAAACACATCCCCAAATCAACTCCCAAAATCTCAAATAAAATTTAAGTTAAATCCAAAGCTATTCGATAGTGAAAGGTCGGTGATTCCAAACTAGTAGTCTAATGGATTAGAAGATATCATGTTTTATAATATGTTAATTATGGACACTTGAATACATATGTATATGTTACCGTTATATAATTAGTTAAGTGAGATTTTTTTATATAAATGTAGTTGTCACAATCAGGTTGGTTATGTACATGATTTTTGATGCTAATGTCATAATTCAAATATAATCGGACAGTATTTGTCATATAAATTTTTTTAAAATTATCTTAACTAATATATATGTATAAATAATTTAATTTGTATATAAATACATATACACGATTCATTTAAAAGCATATATGTTTATATACTATATAATATTGATTCACAAATTTTCTTATACCCTTTTATGTTTATTATGAATTATAAACGCCGAAAATTAATTTTATATTATATTATATATTTTATTATCAATATTTAATGATTATATGGATTGATTATTTTATGTAAAATAATTAATATTCTAAAATTCGGTTTAATATTTTTTAAAATTACTATATCATTTCATAAGCTCTTACAAATTTTTCCAGAATTTTTTAACGTTATTTTATAATTTTTAATAATTTAAATAAATTTCAGCCAAATAGTGATTATTTTAATAAAAATAATATTTTAATTCAGAAAAATCTCAAATTATATTGCAACCCCTATTCTGCAAAAGAAGAGCGTGTTACTCTGAGAGGTGAGCGGTGATTATACGAGAGGAGGAACTCGATGAGGCAGTGAAGCCGTTGGGAGAAAAATTGCAATGGAAATTGAAATTTAGGGTTAATAAAAAAGGAAAAGCGGGAAATGAAAATTTTTGAAGGCAAGGGAGCAAAAGTGGCCTGCTAACCAAAACAAGAACAGTAATAAATATTACCATAAACTTATATTCTTGATTCTTAAATATTACATGTTAATTATTAAATATTAAATAATAATCGTAATTATTAATTATTAATCATTTAATAGTAATTATTAATTTCAAATTACTATGTATTTATTTTTATATATTAATAACTAATTATTACTTATTACTGCTTATTTATAATTGAATATTAATTATTAAATGTTAATTATTAATTATTAAATTTTCGTCGAAATTTGTAAAATATATATTACAAGTTAGATATAATAAGCGAAATTTATATTAAATATGACATGAATTTCTTGAAAATTAATTTTTATTAAAATACTTAACATTACGTCTTAATTATTATTAATTATTACTATATTACTTCTTAGTTGTAATTGAATATAAATTATTAAAATTTAATTACTATATACAGGTTACCAATTATTTTTTAAGTATTATATATTTAATTATTATTTGCTATTAGTTTTTTTTATTAATTAGTAATTATTATAAATTAATTTTAGTAGATCATTATTATTATTTAATATTAATTTTTACTTTCAATTATTATTATTTAGTTAATTACCATTTATTATAAAAGTTTTATTATTGATTATTACCGACTGCTATTTAATAGTGAATATCATTTATAAATTAATATTTAATAATTAAATATTTATTATTATTCATTTATTGTTGACATCTATTACAACGGGCAGCAAATGTCCGTTGTAAAAAAGGTGTTGTATAGAGCATCTATTACAACGGTCCTGAATGGACCGTTGTAATAGCCATCTATTACAACGGACAGCAAATGCCCGTTGTAAAAAGGGTGTTGTATATGGTATCTATTACAACGGTCTTGAATGGACCGTTGTAATAGCCTTCTATTACAACGGGCAGCAAATGCCCGTTGTAAAAAGGGCGTTGTAATAGGATATTTTTGTTGTAGTGTAAGGTGCATGTGCATGCTATAACTTCTAATTAACATGATGTAGGTTTTGGTTGTGCTTTTTTTAGTTGGTGGTCAGTAAGTATCGAACTCATACCCTTCATCTCCTCAATTAGTATCAAGGCAAATATTTAGGATATGATAAAATTGAACTCCTATATGGGGTAGTTCTGAATTATATATATCCTTTTTTAGAGTGCAGCAAGGATGTAACCTTCCCCCGAAGAGTTGCTTCCCTATCAAGTTTCATTGGAAGAGGGAAGGACTTATATTAATTATATATATCCTTTTTGTAATATTTTAATAATGAAGCATACTTATATTACATGTGTGTGTATAAATTATTTGGAATTTATAATTTATATATACGTACACATATTTCGACAACATACAATACATACAAAATAAGCTAATGTGTCCGTTGCGATGTAAATTTTAGCATCTATATACGAACATACCGTCTTTTAATATTATATGTTCTCGTTCTATTGTGAGATTGTTAAACAAGGTTCATGAGAAAGGGATATCTACTGATACCATTATGTACAATATGGTTTTTTTTTCAGCTTTGAGTAAACAAAAATAAATACCACATATAAGCAACTTATAAGAAAAAATGAAGCAGAGCGGTCCATCACTAGATATATCTACTTTCAACATTCTTATATCGAGCTTTGATAGAGTAGGATTGATCAATAAAGCTACTGAACTCTTTTTGACGAGATGGAAAATAGTGATTGCAAACCTGATGTTGTTACTTATAATTCTCCGATTAACTGTTAAGGTAAAAGTGGACAACTGGAAGAAGCACACATGAGGTTTAAGGAAACGGGAGAGGGGATTGAACCCTGATGGATTACATATAGTACGTTAATCAAATGCTTTGGTAAATCTAGGAGAGTTGAAACGGCTTGCAGGTTATTTGATGAAATGCTTTAGAACGGCTGTTCTCCAAATATCGTTACAAACAATATTCTGCTTGACTGCCTTGAAAAACATGGCAAGGTAAATGAAGCATTTGAGCTGCATTCAAGACTAAAGCAGCAATGGCTGACACCGGATCCAGTCACATATTCGGTTCTTGAAAGGTTAGACAGTGGGGTGCATGGAACAGTAAGGGCACGCAAACAAAGCCGTATTTTTTGTTAGGTTGTGAGTCCTCTTCAGAGATGGAGGTAATATTCTCATCATTCAGTGCCAAGTATATTCAGTTAATAACAGCTTATCTTTTTATTTACAAGATCCGAGAAGAGATTAATTATGCGTCTACCCACATACATTCTGGATTATCAAATATTAGATAACAGAGTATAACGCTCATATAAGAACAACCTGTATTTCAACTTTATATTCGAAAGTATATCAGTTTGAATTTCATCTAATTGCTTATGATCTTAACTTTAAATAACATTAGCCATTAGCCCAAAGCGTTATATTTTATTACTAAGATAATCAACCGACGTAAAGAACATATATGTATTGGATTCTATTATTCTTTTTTTAAACTATCATGACAATTAATTTACCGTTATGTGTTATTTGGTTCATACATGAACGTTTTAAACTATAGTGATGTAGCATGTATTAAGGTGTATGTGCATGCTATAACTTTTAGTTAACATAATGCAGGTTTTGGTCGTGCTTTTGTTGGTTAGTGGTCAGGAAGTATCCAACTCGTACCCTTCATCTTCTCAAGTAGCATCAAGGCAAATATTTAAGATATGATAAAATTGAACTCCTATATAGCTTAGTTCTGAATTACATCCTTTTTTAGAGTGCAGCAAGGATGTAACCTTCCGAGGAGTTGCTTCCCTATCAGGTTTCATTAGAAGATGGAAGACATAATTTTCACATGAAAATGTGATGCAGTCTCCATATAGAGGCTATTTATTGATAAGAACATTGATTATTTGATTACGGTGATGCTATTCTATTGACCGATAACTACTATTTTATTTTATTTTATTATACCCTCATTACAAGGATGTGTATGCTACAGACGATGTGTATAAATTTTGGATCGCTAAAGTGTAATTTCCTTTATCATCTGTCCATATTTCACTTATGTTAATTCACTGCACAACATGTTTACTTGATTGCAGAATGTTATGTTAATTCGCTGCACAACATGGTTACTTGATTGCAGAATGTGGTAGAGCAAGGATCAGCAAGTACTAACATTACATCGTTTAAATCAAGACCTAAGGATAGTTTATCATGTACTACCTGTTACAATAGAAGCCCAAATTTCAAGTCTATTGATATGGAGCCACCCGCTGCAACAACGCAAGTACAAAAAAAAAAAAAAAATTAATTCAGAATGTTCGAATAACACTTGCTTACGTGTTATGCGTGTGTATTCGTACTGTGTGTATGCATTCGTTATACGAATGTGTATATGTGTGCGTTCCTTCTGTGTGTGTAAGAACATGTTCAGGTAGTTTCTGTAGAATTCATATGACATTAACATTTATTTGCTATCTTTTTCGGCTATATATCTTATGTATTCAGAATTTTCAAAATTTTCAACTCGATACGCTGTATTACTTATACATATCGGACACTTTCAATAAGAAATTACTTAATATTTTTCTTTCGTCCTACCAAAGAACTATTGGAAAATTCCAACAAGTGGGCCGCATATTTAATATAAAATGTGTTGTGCTAATTTGGTGTAAGTAATAATTAAAGTTATAAAATTATGAATTAAAGTTAAAAATCTTACGGATATAATTGTCATGGTAATGGTATTAATATGTAGATAGCATGACAATTCTAATTTGTTGAAGGGTCAAATTAGAAAATGTAAACATTATAAATAAGAGTTTATGTTCCCCAAATTACATAAGCTCTGGTTATTCTACTAATTTCTTATATGAAAATAAATCAGATCTAGAGTTTGTGTCAATTTGGAAGATCAAACCAATTCTTCTTCTATTTTCAATCAGCGGCTATGGATATATTCAAGTACGACTTCCGTTGATTTATTTAACTTTCTCTGATTTCTTCTTAGTTAAGCCAATGAGGCACCTATTTAGATCTATGGTTTCATGATTAAACAATTCTAAAGTATGTTGAAATCCTAACAAGTGGTATTGGAGCCACCCATCATTTATTTCATTGGAAAATTTTTATGGTTTTTTTATTGTGAGTAAGTTTTGAAATAAACTTTATTTAGAAGTCATTAAATTCCACTCAAGTTTCAAATCTATTTGATCTATGTATCAATGATTTTTTTGTGATGGTCTTGGATTTGGTTTTAGTATCAATTTTTTTTACATATTGTAAATTGAAAGGCAGATTTATGAAACTGTTTTGGTGTAGAAATATGATATATATAAAAGGTATTTTGGATATTTCAAAAAAAATTTGATTAATTAGAAATAAAGTATGCTCCTATAAAGTGTTTATGTTTATTTTATTATTGAAATAAATTTTAACACGACACTGATTTACATTTTGGACCATATAACGGTCAACTGCATTTATTTTTATCATAAATGCATTAAATATGATTGTTATGGTAATAAATGAATTAATTTATTATCATAAATGCACTAAATGTGTCAGTTACGATAAATTTAATGATGCAACATGTTTGTATTTGGAATAAGAAAAGATATGGTTTATTTTTTGATGCATTTACGTTTGATAGATACATATATTTTATATGTATAACCCATGCTTGTTGAAAACATGTTTCACTTTCATGCTTTGATTAGTATAAAATAAAAGGAGCAGTGTTTTCATATTTTGCCAAAATGCATGGTTACTGATCTTAATTAAGTATTCAAATTTAATAAACTAAAGATAAAGTGATACAATAACATTTTGTATAGCTATATTATGGTTCAGATCTACATCATACCTACTACATTCATGTTATTTAGTACGACTTTTAATATATCATTTATGTATAAATTATGTGGCATTTTATTCTGGCATTCATCCATGACATTTGTTATATGATTATTTATGATGCCTTGTATCATATTTATTTAGGGAATGTCATGAACGTAACCAAGGACTTAAAGTAAAAGATTATAACAGCTATGATTAAAACATGTTGCGTCATGGTTATAATTTTGAAATATTCAAATGTCATATAGACCTAAGAGATTTTTGAGAGTGTTTTATAGCATTCGAAATATGTTATACATACACTAAGAAATAAATCCAAATATATTTATGGTGCCTCTTCGCAAACTAATTGTAAATATCCTACATTTCAAATGAACTAATTGAAATAACATGTCACCAAAGTGACCTCTCTTACTTTATACCATCCATGGATTATTATGTTATACATATGCGTGCACACATAGATATACATATATACACATGTATACATACATATACATATATATATATATATATATATATCTGTGTGTGTGTCTATAAGTATGTATGTATATGATACATGTATATAAATTAAATAAAAAAATTAACTTCATATTATAATATATATATATATATATATATAATAAAATACATGATTTTGTTTAAACCAAATTTAAAAACATTCTAAATAAATTTGACTTCACAGGTCCAATAAATATCCAATATAGTAACAAAAATTGAAATTCACCCATAACTTCTGTTGTGAGCTGACTCAATTCCAACAGCTCTAGCCTTGCTCTCTTTTTTACTTGGTAAATAAAGCCAAAGTTAAGGAAGTTATATTTTAAGCTCATGCGCTGAGGGATTGACCTCGACTATTGGCCTAGAAGAAGTGTCACCATGCTTAGCTCCATCGTTCTTGTGGGCATCCATGGCCTAGACTTTTCAAATTTCTTTGAGTACCAAAGTTCATTAAAAAAGAGTTTTTATTTTCTTCGAGTACCTTGGTTCGTAAAAGAAGTTTCTTGTTTTCATGAGTACCAAATAGAAATGATCCCTATAAGGTATAAAGTAAACTGAATTAGGTATTCCTCCTTTTAGCTGAAAGTCAAAATTAGGATCAAGAATAAGAAAGTAGAAGGAACGGTCAATGAAGGATCCTACATCGTTTCCTTTTCTGTGGCCTATTACCTATGGTAAAATAGGAGGGCACCCTCAATAAGCATAAGAGGAAAGAAGGATAGAGTGACTTTAGCTTCTTAATCATCTTAACTTGGGCATAAATGCAATAGAGCATGGGCAGGGTGTCATCTTTCAAATCCTTCTCATATTGCAAGGTAGCCTCCTTAAACTCCTTCCTAATGACAGCTAAGTCCACCAAACAGCCTAGGCCTCTTGCTTCAAGGTGGTCACCATGACCACTAGCGGTGTCTCTTTCTTCTTGGTACAAGCAAGATAAGCTTAGAGCTAATCTACATTCTCCACCAACTAGGAATTGGTTGCGTCAACTGTGGCTAGCTTAGACTTAACTAAAGTTAGCTCATCTTTAATGCAATCGAAATAATCCTACATTTTGATTATTTATGTGGCACTCTAAAATAAGGAACAAGCTCAAAGTAAAGCACAATTGTATACAAAAAGTACAAGGAACAATGCTTATTCGAAAAATATCCATGTGAAAGTTATCAAAGAGGTTGTCATCGGACCAAGAAGAAAGAGGAAAAGTGTGAGCAGGACAAGGTGTAGGATGAATATAGATCAATAAGCAACAAACCGCTTGACAACGTTTGCACCATCTGCCCCTACAAGAATAATCAACACACAAACATGAGTACTATTGTGTTGAGAGATCGGTATATAGCATCATCTGAGGTCAGGTTGAGAAAGTAGTGTTATACGTCTAGTATACCAAAACAAAGAATAATCAATTATAAACTCGTCGCACAAGTTTATAACTCAGATTTCCACTACACTGGAATTCTGTGTTAATTATTATAACAATATGATTGTTGTAAATAAATTACAACAACAGCGTTATACTATTTTGAATAAATAGTACAACCAAAATTAAAGGATAGAATGTAGAATAAAATAGAATTCTAACCGGAATATGTCTGAGGCTCGTTGTAACGATTTCCTTAAGAATTTTATTTCAAAATTCTCCCAAGATACAACAGACGAATTCTTCTTGAAATTGTAATGAGTATATCACTCTGTGATTTGAAAGTAAGAACAACAGTTTTTAGAGGAGAAGAGATTTCGGATTGGAAAATCAGTGAGGAAAGTGATCAGTTTTCCTCCTTATTTATAGTTGGTCCGTATCTCTTCCGAACGGTCGTGTTTGCACCCGTTCGCTCAAACAGTCGCGTCTGTACCTCTTCGTACAGTCACATCTGTTCGCCCGCGTCGCTGTCTTTTAACGGGTCGCATCCGCTCATGCCGCATCCATTCGCCCGCGTCTGCTTTAATTGGGTCGCACCTCCTCAGTCCAAAACCCGCGTCCGTCTTCACCCGCCCGCTTCTCTTCAAATTCCAGGCCCAGCCCAGTTTTCAGCCGAAGCCCAAAACTATTAAACAATAGCCTAGTAAAAAGAATGGTCATTTAAGACCCGTACCCGAGCCCGTACCCGAGCCCCGCCCGGTTCGGTCGAACGGACGGCGGCGGCGCACGCGCGTGTGTGGTGAAGATGCATGATCTCCCTCCTCACAACGAAGCATACATTTGGGAGCCCCAGGCCCCCAACCTCCTCTTGAGAAAGGCATATATAAACTAATATAGCTCTCAATATTTTGGCGATGTGGGACTTTGGACTTTGTATATTTCTATTCATCTTAAGGAATTCCAACAATCCCCCACATGAATGATAATATACATATCCCCCACACAAAGCGAAATATCACAAAGTACATATGGAATAATGCTTTATCGTGGATAAGTAGATATTTCACTTTGAACTTTCCCTAGTTAAAACTTATCGGATTTACTTGGCTAATCGGTGAAATATTTCATCTTGAACCGTCAGCCTTTATTGTATATCCAGACAATAAGTTCTACGAAGCATTAATTCCCTTCTCATCCAATTTCTTAGTTGTGTTCATTTTGGTCCTGAACAGTACTTGGTTCTGCGAGTGTTTTAGAGAATAAAAGCCTTTTAATATTCTCATAGAGCCGACCCAGCTCACACTTACATAGGTGATCGCAACCATTAAGAGTATCCTACATATACCCCTCTTGTTATTTCCAAGATATGGTCATCATTAAAAAACATAGTTTTAACCTTTAAATACTGCTGTAAGCATGCATTTATATTGTGCACCATAAGAATGGAGTTTGGACTGTGTCCATGCAAATGCATTACGTCTTGAGTTATTCATAACTGGTTTGCCTATTGATCCTAGTCCGTGGGATCTCTAGTCGCTAGGATAGGTTTCCGTATAAGATAACTCTTGGTGGTTTAGGCTTTTAAACCCATTCCCCTCGATGCGCAGTCAATTTTCTCTCTTGATAAACCTTTAGTAAATGGATCTGCTAGGTTATCATTTGTTCTCACATAATCTATGGAAATAGTTCCATTTGAGAGTAACTGCCTAACTGTGTTATGGCGTCGACGAATATGTCGTGACTTTCTATTATACACAAAGTTGTGCGCTCTGCTTAGCGCAGCTTGGTTATCATAGTGTATGCATATGGCCGGTACAGGTTTAGGCCAAAATGGAATATCTTCTAAAAAGTGACGAAGCCATTCTGCTTCTTCGCCTGCTTTATCTAAAGCGATGAACTCCGATTCCATAGTGGATCGAGCTATGCATGTTTGTTTAGTAGATTTCCATGACACTGCTGCCCCTGCTAAGGTAAAGACATAACCACTCGTTGATTTTGATTCCTCTGAATCAGCAATCCAATTTTCATCACTATATCCTTCTAAGACGGCAGGATATTTTCCATAATGTAAGGAATAATTTGTGGTATTTTTTAAATATCCAAGCACTCTCATTAGTGCTTTCCAGTGTTCCTTTCCTGGATTGCTTGTATACCTGCTTAATCGACTTACTGCATAAGCTATATCTGGTCTTGTGCAATTCATGAGATACATGAGACATCCTATTACACGAGAGTATTCCAGTTGCATTACACTCTCATTAGTGTTTTTATGCAGTACTTCTGATGAATTAAAAGGTGTTCTCACTCCTTTAATTCCATAGTCTTGGAATTTTTCAATCACTTTGTCTACATAGTGTGACTGAGACAATTCAATTCCATTAGGAGTTCTTATTATTTTAATTCCCAAAATAATGTCTGCAACTCCTAAATCTTTCATATCGAAATTGTTAGTTAACATCTTCTTTATGGTCTCTATTACTTGAGTATTTGGACCAAATATTAACATATCGTCTACATATAAACAAATCATCACATATGATTGTCCAATTTGTTTATAATAAACACACTTATCGCATTCATTTATACGAAAACCATTTCTCATCATGACACTATCAAATTTTGCGTGCCACTGTTTTGGAGCTTGTTTTAGTCCGTATAATGATTTTACTAATCTACAGACTTTGTTTTCATTTGCTTTGGAAATAAAACCTTCAGGTTGCTCCATGTAGATCTCCTCATCGAGATCTCCATTTAAGAATGTTGTCTTTACATCCATTTGAAGAATTTCTATTCCATAAATTGATGCAATTGCTATTAGCATTCTTATAGAGGTTATTCGTGTTACTGGCGAATATGTATCAAAGAAGTCTACTCCTTCTTTTTGACGATATCCTTTGGCTACTAATCTGGCTTTGTACTTGTCGATAGAGCCATCTGCTTTCATTTTCTTCTTGAAAATCCATTTGCAGCCAATAGGTTTTATTCCAGGTGGAATATCAACAATTTCCCAAGTTTTATTACTTAGAATTGAATCAATCTCACTTTTGATTGCTTCTTTCCAACATGAAGATTCAGAAGATGACATTGCTTCCTTGTACGTTTGAGGTTCATGTTCTAACACATATGTGAAAAAATCCGAACGAAATGTCTTGGAAGTCCTAGCCCTTACGCTTCTTCTTGGTTTAACTTCCTCAATCTCATGATGAGTTTCATCTTCATGTGAATTGCTTGATTCTTCTCTTGTCCTATTAGGGACATTATTCCCTTCATTCCTTTTGTGCGGAAACACGTCTTCAAAGAATGAGGCATCTCTAGATTCCATGATTGTATTTACATGAATATCAGCTATATCAGACTTGAATACCAAAAATCTATAGGCGCTACTATTTTGGGCTGGCCCTAAATAGTAATAATCTACTGTTTTTGGTCCAAGTTTGACTTTCTTGGGAGGCAGAACTGGAACTTTCGCCAAGCACCCCCACACTTTGAGGTATTTAAAACTTGGTTTGTGTCCTTTCCATATCTCATATGGAATTGTTCCTGTTTTATTATGAGGGACTTTGTTTAATATGTGATTAGACATATTTAAGGCTTCCCCCCACAAGTTCGTCGGTAGAACAGAAGTTAAAAGCATGGCGGTAATCATGTCTTTTAACGTTCTGTTCTTCCTCTCGGCTACACCATTTTGTTGTGGTGAATATGGAGCTGTTGTTTGATGAATTATACCATTTTCGGCACAGAACTGTTCAAATGGTGATTCATATTCTCCACCTCGATCAGATCTCAATATCTTGATATTTTTATTTAACTGATTTTCTACCTCAGCTTTTGTTGATAGTTCAACTGTTGCCATCTCTGTTTTAGTGAAAACAGTAAAATTCTTAAGATGTTATACGTCTAGTATACCAAAACAGAGAATAATCAATTATAAACTCGTCGCACAAGTTTATAACTCATATTTCCACTACACTGGAATTCTGTGTTAATTATTATAACAGTATGATTGTTGTAAATAAATTACAACAACAGCGTTATACTATTTTGAATAAATAGTACAACCAAAATTAAAGGATAGAATGTAGAATAAAATAGAATTCTAACCGGAATATGTCTGAGGCTCGTTGTAATGATTTCCTTAAGAATTTTATTTCAAAATTCTCCCAAGATACAACAGACGAATTCTGCTCTAAATTGTAATGAGTATATCACTCTGTGATTTGAAAGTAAGAAGAGCAGTTTTTAGAGGAGAAGAGATTTCGGATTGGAAAATCAGTGAGGAAAGTGATCAGTTTTCCTCCTTATTTATAGTTGGTCCGTATCTCTTCCGAACGGTCGTGTCTGCACCCGTTCGCTCAAACAGTTGCGTCTGTACCTCTTCGTACAGTCACATCTGTTAGCCCGCGTCGCTGTCTTTTAACGGGTCACACCCGCTCATGCCGCATCCATTCGCCCGCGTCTGCTTCAATTGGGTCGCGCCTCCTCAGTCCAAAACCCGCGTCCGTCTTCACCCGCCCACTTCTCTTCAAATTCCAGGCCCAGCCCAGTTTTCAGCCGAAGCCCAAAACTGTTAAACAATAGCCTAGTAAAAAGAATGGTCATTTAAGACCCGTACCCGAGCCCCGCCCGGTTCGGTCGGTCGGACGGCGGCGGCGCGCGCGTGGTGGAGATGCATGATCTCCCTCCTCACAACGAAGCATACATTTGGAAGCCCCGGGCCCCCAACCTCCTCTTGAGAAAGGCATATATAAACTAATATAGCTCTCAATATTTTGGCGCGATGTGGGACTTTGGACTTTGTATATTTCTATTCATCTTAAGGAATTCCAACAAGTAGAACATGAGGACCTTTGGACGGTGTCAGCTTCTTCCTTTGCTCAGCAGCAGCATATACAGGTCTCTTCCTCAAGCCATAAGAAGGGAGCCCATTAATTTTCTTATAAGGTCTACAGCCTTCTAGAGCCGGTGCTTGTGCTTATAGCAAAAGAGCTAGAAATTTTGCATTTGGATTGAGAAGACGTCAGATCACCTATGAATTTTGAAAGGAACATATGATTAATACCAATAAATGCAGAAAATCCGTTAATAATAATAGTAATAAATACATCATTATAAGAAAAAGAAACAATGATCCATGTACCCTATACATGTTCACGTGGGAGGGTATAATTGCTAGCCTCGCCCTCAAAACTATAGCTTAGAACATAACTGATAGTGGCCTAGAAGTAGGCATGAGATTCTTGAAAAAAACGATACTTGCGCGATAGTGTTTCTTTGAAAATATTATAGCATCTACGAATATTCCAATGCACAATTGAATGTCTTTCATTCACCAAATGATCCTTTTCCTGTTTAGTGAAGGCAAAAAAGGGAGCTAAGGAAGAGTAAAAGACACAAAAATAGTGCAGTTCATTTTTTATGATTTAAACACGAAATTATTATCGAAATGAGATATTTATCAGGTGCTTGAAATGAAGATAAGAGTCCATCACTATTTGAGATAAAGAAATATTAGTCAGACCAAAGATGAATTTTGTGATGGGTTGTACAAAGGATGGCTTTATGGCTTGAATATGATAAAATCGTTCACAGCCAGGGGCAATGTTCTCTTGTAATAATGAATAAAGAAAGAAACTTTCATGAAGGTAAAGGAGATTCCAAAGTCTTAACGTATAGTATGTGCAAGAATACAGTAAAAGTAAGAAACTGAACCCAACTGGAAAGGCATTATTCCTAACTCAATTGGTTCACTCTTAACCGTTGGCTTAAGGCATAAAAAATTTGACCATTGGAACAAAGAATTGAGATATTATCGGTATAAGATGTACATAGCCTACCGAAGTATTGAGAGTAGCATTGGGAGACATGGGTAACTCAACATAAACAATGCAAAAATGGTAAAATGGGAATATGAAAGATTCTCCTTGAGGTTATCGCTATCTCTCTTTTGAAATTTCAGTTATTTATTAAGATATTACATGTTACTCCTTGATAATATTTGTTATTTGCACAAAGCACATCAGCAACCAAATAAAGATGATAAGAAGATATTCAGGCTATTGATGGTAAATTTTCTATAGTCTCGGAATGGACTCGAATGGATTAACTGTACCGTAAAACGATTAAGTAATGGATTTAGAGACTCGGAGAGCATTAAGAATGGTGAAATGAAAGAATACCGAGCGTTACCCAACGTTTGAACCAAATAGATTCTAAGTGAAACTGGACGTCGAGACGAAGACGAAATGGTTGAAAAACTTAGCAATATGCTTAGAATGATACAAAGCCACAAAGGAAATTTGAAGTCAAAAGGGAAAAGTTAATTTTGATTGGTACCGATCAAGTTGTGGTCGGTACCGATATAATTTTTGAAGTGTGCTCATACTTGTGGTAGTTAAAGAAGAAGCATATGATACGGGATGTTATGGCAAAAGTAAATTTTATCGGTACCGATCACAATTATGATCAGTACCGGTATGATTTAAATGTTCCAAATTGACGTGTTCCTCCTTCCTTTCTCTTGGATCTGGATTCTTACCTAGTCTTCCATAATCTGATAACTAGGGTAGTCGATTTGTCTGTAAATAGCAGCGGAACTTCAACTAGAAAGGGACATTGGATCTTTCTCTCTTCTTCTCTTAGAAACTCTAGAAAAATAATTGATCCAATAGATTATGTTTGGATTATGATTATAATCATTGTATTTCGAAGAGAAAACATCAATAAAAAGGATTAAAGTGGATGTAGGCTGGAATATTTGCTAAATCGCTATAGAAATTTTGTGTTTGTTCTTATTTCTATCATTTTCATACTTGGTAGATTTAAACCCAATTTATATCGGGGCGTTGTGTTAATTTCGGGTGCAACATTTTTTGTTCTTTCACTAAGAAGGACTTGGATCTGAGATTTGAAGAAATAAAGAGGCCTACTACAAGAGCTACTATTGGAAGAAGTCAACAAGGGTACGAGGGCAGCCAAGAGGTGGCCTCAAGTTCAAATCCACCTTTTATCTATGTTGTTAAAGAAGAGATGGAGGGAAGATAATAGAAATACAAACTAGATTGTTAGCATGGCAAAAAGAGATGCTGGATGGATTTTTCAGAAGGATGGAGTAGCAAAAGACAGTGGAAGCAGTTGAAACTCAGAATCATAGGCCAGAAGGCAAAGCTAATGGACAAGCAAGATGGAGCCAACCTCCAAGTACCAAAACAACTCGATATCGACCACAATCAGGTCGGTACCTACCACATTGTTTTGGAGGCATGGTTGATTTAGTCTTTCGACGAGTTGGGATACCAGGAACGAAAAATGTTGGAACTAGAGGTGCGGACTAGAATGTGAATGTACAACCACATAGGTTAGGACAGGAAACTCCCCGTAGGAATGGAGGCAAGATAAAAATCTGAGATAAGGGCACACGGAGCCCATAGATTACCGTTGAACAACAACAATATGATTGCTGATATGATAAGATGGGTTTTACGAGGTGGTCCCCCAAATCAAAGTTTGTAGGATATAAATAGAAACCCATTTACCCCAAACATCTTATACGCTAAGAAACCACCTGATTTCAAGTTACATACTTTGGAAATGTAAAACAAAAGAACAAAACCGACGGTTCCTTTAATGAGATATATTCAACATATGGGAGAGTCGGATGCTTTAGAAGAAGTGATGGGACATTGATTCCATTGTACTTGATAGATTTAACAGCAATGTGGTTTTGTCAGCTGGAGAATGGGTCCATCAGCACGTAGACTGAAATAGTGGAAATGTTTATGAACCAGTTTAGAGTTCATATAGAGCAAAAAATGAATGTGATGAAAGTTTCAAGTGTGAAGCAGAGGGCCAGTGAAACCATACAAAATCACTTAACCAGATTCAACGCAGTAGCCGCTGCACTGCATAAGCAAGACCCCTCTATACTTTTGATAGCGGTGGTTTCCAAAGTTGCAAGTAAGACTGATTTCAACATCTCTTTAGAGATAGATCCAATAGTGGATCTTGTGGGTTTCTATTACTAATCTCGAATATATATGCATTTGGAGAACACTGAAGTTGAGAATGCTGATGTAAATGCTATGGATAATGGAGGACCGCCCTAGATCAGATGTGGATAGATAAGGGAAAGAGAAAATCTAATTATGGCCTCAAGGGTTGAAGCAACAAAAGAGAGAACCACAGTTTCCTCTTATACCGAATTGACAGAGACCCTGGAAAGGATCTATTTTGATACTAGTGGATAGATTCCTTACAAAAAAAACAAGCAAAAAGGGGTCCCATGGATTGGGAAAGAAAATCTGGAAAGTACTGCCTACTCTATGAGCTAGGTAGGCACGAAAGAATAAACGTAGTCATCTGCGAGACTTGATAGAGGAGAATGTTCAAAATAACCACTTCACAAACATGCAAGGAATCAAAGAGCAATGGTGCGGCAGAAGTGACCACCAACTGTAGCGGATGTACCCGATCGCGGCCGAGGATCTAGGTTGGGTATAGTAATCCTATGATCGGATGGAATAAAACAAGGTTTAGTCTTTTTATTTTGATTTTTTTGAATAAACTATGAAGGATTACCATCGGGCTACTTAGAAATATACGGGATCTCGATCGGTCCCAAGGCATGCTCTAGGTTAAGATCTGAGGGTAATCGACTGGCATTTGGATTTGGACTTCATTCAAACATGGTAATTGATGTTGATGTTGGATGCCATGGGAATGTAGTTATCCCTTAAACTTGATATATAAACTGATTTGACCTTGTTTCCCCAACCGAATAGACGAGGCCATGAACCATAAATTATAAGTTCCCTTGCCCAAAAGCGAGTGGATGGAATTGTATAGGATAGTAAGTCCCATCATTGGAGAGTGAGTTGATGGATACACTCGAAAAGCAAGTCCCCTTACAAGAGAATAAGCAGATGGACGTGCTTGGATATTAGGTCCTCTCATCAAAGAGTAGACGGATTTGGGCTCAATCTAAAATAATAGAAATACAATCCAGAGAGAATTAAACTTAACTTTAGGATTTGAATACCTTATGATTTGATAATGATTATTGAATGATTAATGAATATTATTCCGTCAGTTCAGTTGGACTTACTTATAATGGAATGCTTGGCATACTGGACGATTTATAAGTAATGCTCCAATCGGGGTAACACACCACTATGATTAATGTTGCATAATAGCACGATATTTGATTAATCTAAGATAGTTAACTCTTGGGAGAATACATGATGATTTTAATATATGATATATGATGATATGGTAATCCCAAGGAAAGATGGAATGATTATGATTTCTGACTAGCACTTAAAAAATGATTTAAGTCCTTAGCTACGACGATCAAGAATGACCTTTGATTTGCAGTTGAATCCAGAAAAATTGGATGATTCACTATGATTGGTCCACCAAAGAGCCAAAGAGCGCAAAAGATGACAATTTGTCAGCCTTGGAGTTTGTTCTTGAGCTAAGCACACCTTATACTCACAAGGCATACTTTGGACAAAAATGCTATCGATAAATTTTCCATAGTCTCAAAATGGATTAAATGGATAAACTGGACTGCAAAACGATTTAGGAATGGATCCAGAAACCTGGAAAGCATCAGAAATGGTGAAATGAAGGAACATTGATAGTTATTCAATGTTTGAACCAAACAACTTCTAAGTGAATTTAGACGTTGGGACGAAGATGAAATGGATCGAGAACGTAGTGATATGCTAAGAATGATGATATGAAGTCACATAGAAAATTTGAAATCGAAAAGAAAAAGTCAATTTTGATCAATAGCGATCACAAAACAAAAGTAATCGGCGCCGATATGATTCTTAAATTGTGGTTATACTTGTGGAAATAGAAGAAGATGCATATGATAAGCGATATTTTGGCATTAAGTGAATTTGATTAGTGCCGATCACAATTGTGATCGATAATGATTTGATTTGAAAATTCTAGATTGACTTATTCTTTTTCCATATTCTCTTAGATCTAGATTCTTATTTGTTCTTCAACAATCTTGCTACTGGGGTGGCGATTCGTCTATAAATAGAAGGGCACTTGAATTAGAAAGGGACTTTGGATCTTTCTGTCTTCTTCCCTCATAAACTCTAGAAAAATCCATAATCCACTAGATTGGGGTTGAATTTTCATTATAATTGTTGTATTCCACAATGAAAACATCAATCAAAAGGATTAAAGTGGACGCAGGTCGAAGTATTTTCCAAACCACTACAAAAACTGTATGTTTGTTCATATTTTTATCATTTTCATACTTGCTAGATTTATATTTAATTGATTTTAGGGTGTTGTGTTAATTTTTGGCGCAACACATACTTAATCAAAAATATAGTGGGTATTGTAATTAAAAAACAAAATCACAAGGCAATTTCGTAGCATACATACAGAAATGAAGAAAAGAATGGGAAATTAAACAGATTAAAGAGAAGCATACTTACAAATTCAAAAATGGATCTAACAGAGCTAATTGCAAGCAAAAACTAAAGGCAAGGACCTTTCAAAAAATACAAGTAACAAGAAATAAGGATATGTAAAGTACATTAGGAGAGGAAAGCTGGTTAACTCAGAAAAACAGAGTCGATCTCAATCGTAGAAGCCAAATGACACACTAACCAAGACTTCTAGATTGTAATGATGTCAAACATATTTCTCGAAATAGGAAGAGATATTATCTGACATGGAAAGACATGGGAATCATCCAAAGTGTGACATTGTATGAGAATTTAATACAAAGGTAGCTAATAAAACTATAAAAACCTCGCCGAGGGTTTTTAAATCTACATTGGCATACATCAATGCAGCCTTAGGGGGCAAGAATTAAAACTGTTTTTTCCCCAAAATATTTTAAAAGTGGACAAAACAAAGAAAATGATCAAACACATGGAACTGCAAAAATTGAGCATTGTAAATTAAGGGAGCGCATAAAGTCTCTGTTGTGTAAGGTCAGCATAGTACATGTACGATATAGCAAACAAGTTACCTCGAATCTCAATTATGCAATCATAAATCAAAGAGCACTTCTTAGATATATAGAAGTTACAATTGTACTGCATAGCTACAGCACACCCTAAAGGGATACAATAAATAACCATGGCTCAACCACGAACATAGTTCAACAACCAATTGCTTAACATAACCTAGCCAAGGCTAAGCCAAGTATGCACTTCAAAGCAACAAACCAAAATTCCAAAGTAGAAACTACGCTAGAAACCATCCTTCCAAAACAATATTGGATAAGATTATTGACTAGATTTCTAGTCGACCTTAGAATTATGATTAAAAGTAGATTTTAACATAGGTAATTCACTAAAAGGGTGATTAAAAATGTAAAATGGGAGTAAATAATAGATTTATGTTTAATGTAAGTAAAATAAATTACATAAGATATAAAGTGGTTCGATCTTTAGCCTAGATCTACATCCAATATGGTTAGTAGTTTTATTGCATGATAGTTCTGTTACAATAGATGATTACAAGAGCTTTTGGCAAATTATAGTGCTTGTAAGACTAGGAAAAATTGATCTTTGTGCAAATGCATAAGGATTCCTATTTATAGCTGTAGAGATCATGCTTTGGAGGGCTTCGATTACAGCCTTGAATTATATGTTTCCTCGTGGCCACAGATGGCGATACATGGTTCAAATGGTAGCCGACTTAGAAGTCGCATGGAAATAACAGTTCTAAAGAAGGCAAATTGGCAAGGTGTATCACTATGTGCTTATGTTAGTAAGGCGGCATGAAGCAGGAAGTTATTAATTAATAGTGGCATCTTTGCCAAGTTGGCAGCAAAGTACAGAGAGTGGTTGCTGCACAATGATGCCTTTGTTAAATGAATAGTGTCATTTTATATTGTTAAAATCAGGGAAACTTACGGGTCATCTCTTCTATGTGCACGAGCGTCCAAGAGCTTTTTTCAAAAGTGTACCGAGTCATGACAAAACGAAGCGAGCAAATGAGTTGATCGACTAGGAGAGAGGTGAATCGGAAAAGATGCAGGAGGTGAGGCCCTCTTGTTGTGAACTAACCATCTAATGATAGGGAAAGAGGATGTTATTTATCAAGCTTTGAGCTACTCATTGGTAGAGACAGTTTAGCGGGTAGATGCTCGATTTCAAAAGATGGCAAAGCAATTAGGTCTTTAAGGGTTTATATGTTGAAGACATGCATGTAATTAGTTGAAACTAATGCTGGTTGGACCGCGTCGCATAGGCTTATACCACTGGGTCTGGGTTGATTGGTCTGCTCAACAGTTTATAAGAAAATTAAGCAACATTTTGCCCTCCAAGTCTACTTCTACGGGAAAAGTCGGACTTGTCTTATTCATAATTAATGTGAATGACACATCGCGTGCTCACTAGGTTGAACACTTCATTTCAAGATGGTTTCAATGACATTACATTTGATATGATGATGCAGTCGATTAGGAACCCAACAGATGAGATTAATGCACGGCTATTTCATCCAATGGTTGAGATTTCAGACCTAAATCAATAAAAGGAAGGCGCTTCCTCCTTTCTCTAGACTGAGCATTTATAATCTTGAGAAATCATTAATGACATTTAAGCTTTCTGCCTTTAATCTTCCACTGCTTCTAATAACTAAATCTAATCATCATTAGTATATGCTCTTTCCTATTCTTAGCTTTTTTCGTTATTTTATATGGTTGAGATTTTTCTCTATTTTTAGAAAATGGACTTTGCATGTTCTTTTCTGTGCCACTTTTGCAACCATTATGATCTTTAAATTTGTAGTTTGAGCATGCCTAGAACGTTGATGGGTCAATGTTGATCGACCAACGGTGAACTTTACTATTACTCTCCAAGAGTAAATTTGTAAAAAATGTTAAATTATTGAACTATCCTTTCCTTAGGAAGAAGACAATATGTTAGGCTTAGGGACATGGCCAGTTAGACCGTCAAAAGTCGTAATTTTAAGTATATGGGTCATATGGCCTAGTTATATTGATTGGGTTACATAAAATGTTTTAAGTTTGATGGTCAACCTTGTGCTTACAGGACGCCTCTCCGAGGAGTGCCGAAATCAACGTCTCCCACTCTTTTTCGGGGAAATGTGCTTGCCCTCATGTCTAGAGTCAACACATAGCTTTTTTCAGAGTGATTCAATTACTAGGTTGTTTATATTTGCCTTTGCAGATAGCCAGAGGAAAGAAAACCACCACAGGGGACTTCCAAGAGAGGTTGTCCTTTTTAGAGAGTCATATGTAAAGTGTGGGAGGATGAGGATAGATTGACTGAGGCACTCCGTGCATGGGGTTGTGTAGGATAACTCATTGTATCCACTCCCAAAGGACAGGGCGAACAAGCCTCTCCGGCTAAGTAGTTCTATATATGAAATTATGGCCGACTCTCCCTCTACACCATCACTTTGTTATATTTTTCAACATGTACCAAATGGCATCAAATTAGCTCGCCTCTAATGGTTATAACCTACTAGCTACCATCTTTTTCATCTGCTAAGAGCTAGGCATCCATAAGCCCTCATCGCTTTTCATTAGATCCATGTTCAAACTCTCAAAGCACTCTAGTTTCTCAAAGGGTTGGTACTCTTATCTTCAAATCTACGTCATTCTAGTGATTCTCCTTGGTCTCTTAGACAAGGTTGTCAGATATCAAGACCGCTATTTTTTATGGAGTTGGCTGCGAACCCCAACCTCCAAGTGTAGAAGTTTAAGGTACCAGATACACCCTATCTTCAAACTTTTTTTTCCATTTTAATTATCCCTCCTTGATTTAATCATGCATCTTATATTTTATGAAGTGCTTCCAACGGAGTTGGGGGAGGACATGTCACATTTTATCGGCTAGGTGGACCACATCTACAAGTTAGAAGACAACCAGGGAAATGTAACATTGATCCTAACCGATGAAAATCTATGTGGGTTGGGCTATTGGGGCTTGGACATACAATGTTGAGGGAAAGGATGAGGGCACTAAAGTCAAGGAAAAGGAGGAGGA